>JAPFBL010000011.1:715000-2070000 GCA_026182355.1 Hermatobates lingyangjiaoensis | reverse complement strand
TTCAGTTGGTAGGCCGCTCGGATGTACTAACTAAACTGTTGTGATTATGAAGTGACTAAGTAATGTTTAGGGTGATAGGTATGGTTATTAAGTTAAGATTAAGGTTTAGGCAACTATAGTTGACTATTTGACATTCTATTCTTTCCATTAATACACTATGAGAACCTTTAACATTTCGAATGAATGGCTACAGTCTGAAAAGTTCTCATCCCTGGTCGATTCTATCGGCATATTGATTGTTCTTAAGTTAAACACAGGAGAGATTGAAAGAGAAGAGTTTGGACGACCTTTTAGAAGCCTATGAGAATATCACAATAAAGGTCGTAGAGGTGAAGAACGTGATCTTCATGATGACATGCTCTGGTCAGTGTACCCAATGAACAATGCACAACAGTGTCCCAGGCTCCATTGTACATAGACAACTCAGCTTTTTACCTTCATATTTGATCTAAGCTTTACAATAAATTGAATATATATATGTATATATATACATATGTATATATATATATATATATATATATATATATATATATATACATATGTATATATATACAATATTCAATAATATATCGACCGTTTTATGAATATTTATATTTTATATATATATATATATATATATATATATATATATATATATATATCAATGAGCAAACCACAATAAGAAATAGGAAAACAAGACTAAGATCTTTCAACCGTAACAAGCGGTCTTCGTCAGAGTCAAAAACCCAACTGTTTTTGATTTTGATTTGAATTTTGATTTTGATTTTGAACCAGTTGGGTTTTTGACTCTGACGAAGACCGCTTGTTACGGATGAAAGATCTTAGTTTTGTTTTCCCATTTCTTATTGTGGTTTGATCATTGATTGTTATTTCACGTGTTTATGTGAAATCTTTATATATATATATATATATATATATATATATATATATATATTGTGTGTGTGTGTGTGTGTGTGTGTATGTATTCAGGTAACTCACCACAAATGATTGAAGGTAATTACTCTGAGGCCTTTCGTTTTCACATCGTCAGAGAGCAAGTGAATACAAGTTGTTGACAGGTTATGGATTTTGATTTAAAGTAGGATGAAGATTGGCATGATTCATCCTACCATATGATTCCTTCATTTCATCCTACCTAATTCCTTCAATTAGAAATCCATCCAATTTAAAAAGGCCTGAACTAGTGTTGACTTTTTAAATTGGATGAATTTCTAATTGAAGGAATTGTTAAACAAATCAAGACTATTTCTAATATAATAGGGAAAAATATTGTCAATTGTGCCAATCTTCATCCTACTTTAAATCAAAATCCATAACCTGTCAACAACTTGTATTCACTTGCTCTCTGACGACGTGAAAACGAAAGGCCTCAGAGCCTTTGTGTATCTTCAATCATTTGTGGTGAATTACCTGAATATTTATATCACGTATTATTGTGGCAATTTTGTATACACGAGTATATATATACTTATATAAAAAGATTTCACATAAACGCGTGAAATAACAATCAATGATCAAACCACAATAAGAAATGGGAAAACAAGACTAAGATCTTTCAACCGTAACAAGTGGTCTTCGTCAGAGTCAAAAACCCAAGTATCAGGTCATTTATAAATATGTACATTTCTTTTTTCTACGATGCCGCCCACGGCCCACTCAGTTCTCAGTTTACCTGTGAAAATTGGAAGATCAATTCAATTGGAAGATCAATTCAATTAGAAGATCTTGGGAATGTGGGAGAAAGTTTCACAATTCGTGGCAAAGAAACACTCCGAAAAAGTTGCAACTGGTCGTGCATCGGATCTATTTAATGAAACTTGCCTAACTCATTTCCGTAGCATTCTGAAAGGGAGGAAAAAAACCTCCTTGGAGAATTTTTTTTTAATCTTGCGAAAAAGGCAAAGACCAGTGAAGAAAAAAGCAGTAACTGAAATTAAGCATGCAGTAGCATTTAAGCTAAGTCTAAGTTAAATTTAAATAACCAAAATATTAATTACATATGTACGTAAACCTAATAAAACCATTTTTTTAACCAGTTTTTCTAACCACCTTTACATTCTCTTGTATTATGTTTTTATACAATATTTGTCATTTATAAATACATTTTTCTTATTCAAAATCATGTAAAAAAACAATTAAGGATAAGTATTTTTGGGACTGGAACGCATTAATGGCATTTCAATTGATTTCAATGGGCAAAATTGCTTTGAGATACGAGTAAATTGACATACGAGCAAGGTTCCGGAACGAATTAAACTCGTATCCCGAGGTACCACTATATATATATATATATATATATATATAAACAATTCTAATAATGTATGGACTGTCTAAGGAAATAAGAAAATGAAGTATGGAATGGTTCAAATTACACTCTAGATGCTGTTTCGTTTTTGAGATTTTTTCTTAGAATTTTTTCAGGACAAATAAAATTTATAAAACTATTGATTTTACATTGCTAGAATAATATATATACATATATGGTTATCAATAATGAACAATCAATTTAATTGATGGATCAATATTTTTTTATAATAATTTGATTTTCATCAAAAATTGACAATATTTAGTTGCCCCATTAAATTCAATCCATTGATTAAATGAATTATTTATTATTTCTGAAGACGGGTTTGCTTTTAGTAAATCTGAGTGCAGATCATTCCATATTTTTTTTTCTTGTTTTTTGTATAATCGAATCAATAACTTTGAACGTCATTGAACATCAAAAATACAAGAAATATTGAAATACAAATAACTATGAGTTAAGGGAATCAAAGTTACGTTTCTTTGATCAAGGTAAGCGACTTTACCTGGTAAGGTGTAATTGTTGTTGTTATTGCTATATGAAGTCGAAGCGAGGATTACAAGCAGAGCTGTGATTGGTGGTTGGTTTTGGTTTGATTGGCCTTCTGATGTAGCCCCGAAGTGATAGCCCTGTCATCATACACCATGCTTTATTCATAGATCTCTTTTGTCTTACAGCAATCCATCTTGAATCTTTACCATTTAATAACCTACGAATAAAATCGATTCAACTTAAGCTGATTATGAATACAATAGGTGGCTGGTAGACAATCGATCTGGATCGATAGAAAGGATTACTTTGAAGGTATACCGCTTCATTTTGGTTTAGGTAATCTCTAAAGTGTCTTAATCGTCAAGTCTTTTTTTTTTTAGCTCTCTGAGTTTTCAATGCTACTCATAATTCATCAGACACTGCTTTTTTTCTCTTTCCCCATTTTGAAGATTTAATACTCTCAATTTTTAAAAATAGAGCGTCAATAAGGTACAGCTTCATTATGCACCTTTGTGTACTATTAAATTCATATCTTCTGTTTCTATATAAATAATGAAAATAACGCTATAAATAGAACGAAAAGCAAACTAAACACGCAATTAATGATTGATATTGCTGCAACATATCAGGTTTCCATAAATTAATTTTAACAGCTCAATTATAATAAACATCAGTAATGTTTTATTAGATCAACACTATTCATTTTAACGAGAACAAACGATTTTTTTCTGTAGGGTTTTGATCAGCTGGCAGATATTGTTTTCCATTTATTTAAAAAACCTCTTTTACTCATCATGTCCAGAAAATTTTTTTCTAAGATTATGGTTTTTTATTCGTTTGTTTGTGGTGTCCAAATTTTATATGTATCACTTGAAATGGCATTAATAACGGTTGATATTAATACGAGTAGTTTAAATAGAAATGAATTTTAGCTGAAAAAAAAGGAACACTTCTTTATTTAAATATTAGAATAAACGAATATTAGACCTTTGAAAAATGACTATAAAGAGATGGTGACCCCTTTAATTATATTTTTACTATTAGTAATACATTAGTTTTTGTTTGCCTTATATACAACCGAAGTTGTCAGATCCCAGGGTCGAGAAGAAGTGTTAAGAAAGACAGGTTGGAAGAAAAAAAGTTTGTCTTTGCTTTGGCCAGGTTAGCACAGTGACAACGTGCTCGCCTCTGTATTGGTAGATTCAGGGTTCAATACCTACTCTGGTCTTAAATTTAATTATGGGGTAGGTGAAATCTGAGCAGAGGATCCCATGGAAAGGACGTGAAGCCGTCGGTTCTGAGCCTGTACGATGTCATGTACTCCTTAAAGATCCGTTCTCTAAATACATTTGAGTTAATGGATAATTTAGGACTCACAGTGTAGAAACAACGGGAAATATGGGTCGACTATTACTAAAATGAGTGTCAAATAATAAATAAGTCATAATTCCCTAATCTAGAGCAGCACTAAAAGGTGAAAGACGTTGGAAAACAAACAAACAAACAAATTTTTGTTTTGCAAATCCATAAATGTAAGATATTCCAATGTCTTTATACCTAACTAAGAGCAATGCTGGGAAATGAAAAATCGAAAAGCAGGGAAAGGCCTCTGAGATTCAACACTAATAGGTTTAATGACGAACAAAGCCTGATATAGCCATTCAAGGTCCTTTGCTCTCTTTCTTCTGCCTCTAATAATGCCAGTCCTTTCATTAGATCACCATTAGAACGAGAAACCTCGATTGTATTATTCCAATGTGAAACTTCATTTTCATATTTTCAATTGAATCAGAAATGTCTTACGCAATGAGAATAATAAAGGAACCTCGATAAAGTAGAATTTCTCTTCAACTTCATTCTAATTTGCTATGTTCAATGGAAACAACTTTTAAAGTTTTCAACAACCAGTTTTTTTCGAAATTTTTATAAAAGAAATAATTTTATTTGTATTGATTGTGTCATTAGTGCCTCAGGGTTATTAATGTACTTAATTAATCTTTAAAACATTACGAAGAACTTGCTGTAAGCTAATCAAGGAATTTTAAATTAATGTTTACTTTCCTTATATTTTTGACATATAAAGGATAATCAGTTATTATCTTTTTAACATAACAGGTCCGGATTATTTATTATAAATATAATAGAAACACATATTAAACGACTTGCACTTTTTGGAAAAATATTCTCAGAAATTAACTTCAGTTCATTACATCCAAGATATTAATTATACTTTTGTCGTTTTACATTCTTTCATTTATATGGTAATTATTCGTCTACAACTTTTTAAATCTAAATTTTTGCAAGGATTTGTTTTTGTTATTGTTTTAATAATCAAACACTTTACTTTAAATATATACTGGGTGTTCCTAAATGGTTGACCCCATTTTGTAGGCCAATAATATTGATAATTTTCGTTGGAATGACCCCAAATCTTTACAGCTTGTGTAGAAACGTTTCAAGTTTTTGTGTGTAAAGAATTTTGTGTTCAAATGTTTCAAATAACAGAGAATTACAGCTGCACTGGAAACTGTTACCGAAGACATGCTAGCAGCGAGTTTAGCACGAACTCGAATACCGACTCGACGTGTGCTGAGTCACAGGTAGCACTCATATTGAACATTTATGAAAATCTGTCATAGAACCAACAAATATTTATACTTTTCTTTGTAAATTTAACTAATAAAACTTATGACCTTCAATATAAAATGTATTTAGTTTCATTATGATCCAGCAAGTAGTTTCCGAGATATGGGTATTTAGAATGGGGTCAACCATTTTGGAACACTTTGTATAATGATATATTACTCTAATGATCTAATATAATATTCATTGATAATTGAAATTTTCTCCATTTGGAAGTAGCACTCTTAAAAAAGTTATTCAAACATATAACTATATTCAATGATCAAACCACAATGAGAAATGGGAAAACAAGACTAAGATCTTTCAACCGTAACAAGCGGTCTTCTTCAGAGTCAAAACCCCAACTGAAACACTAGATGCAGAAAACATCTGGTGAGGAGTTGAGAAGAGTGGGAGGAAAGAGTGGTATTTTAAAAGGGTGAAAGCGCAGGAAAGGACTAATGTCCAGAAAGGGATGTTTGGGGAATCAAAGGAGTACAATAAGAAAGAGTAAAAAACTATCCGCTAGTTGTCAACCCTCTTAAAAGAGTTATTGACCTCATAACAAAAGTATCAAGTTTGAAGAGACCGTTACTAATGTTTATAATATTTGATTAAATTTAATTAGAGACGATTCAATAATATTTCTTAACAACATCGATTTTTCACAGGTAATAAATACCACTTTTCCCTCCCACTCTTCTCAACCCCTCACCAGATGTTTTCTGCATTTAGTGTTTCAGTTGGGTTTTTGACTCTGACAAAGACCGCTTGTCACGGTTGAAAGATCTTAGTCTTGTTTTCCCATTTCTTATTGTAGTTTGATCATTGATTGTTATTTCACGTGTTTATGTGAAATCTTTTTATATAACTATACTGGATAATTATACATTAAATATCTTGAATTCTGTTATCCTAATGTACTTGTTTCAAAGTTACGTATACATTATTCTAAGAAATCAAAGAATGGACTTAGAGAACCTCAAAAATGTTCAAATCCTTAAAACATATTGTTTGTTTACGGGTAATTAAAGGTATAAATGACCGGTTTTCACTCAATAGGCAGGAGAACAGAGGGTAGTTGTCGATGACTAAGGGTGTCTGTTTGGCCATGGGGTGAAACTTTAATAGCCACTCGCACCCTTGATTCACCCCCCGCCATTCTTATTTCATGGCACCAACCTTAACTCACTCTTATACGTTTCAATTGGCTGACTTCCACTTGTACCAATGAATACATTTGAGTCACACTTCTCATCTGTTCAACAAGTAACTTCAGTTTCCTGATGGAATCTTTTTTGAAACAAGGCCTCTTCAATTGGAAACCAATCCCCTTGTGAAACTTGACAAACTGCCAAAATACGTTACAAGGTATATTGGTCTACAAAACAACTTTTTGTAAGCAAAATTAAAGAAAGTAGCAATTAAATTAAATTATTCATTCCTAATAAAGCTAGAACGACAAGCCGAATTTTGAAGAAATAATAAACTCTAGATACAGGGATTCTTATTATGTGATGTTTTAGTGATGCTACATCTAGGACATTTTAACCATATCTTTAAAATTTTCCTGTTATTTAGAGATATACAAAATTAGCAAGTATCACAATCAAAATTTTGGAAATTTGAACAAACTATGATTTTTGTTATAACATAAAAAACTATTATAAACCTAACTTTACTCTAAAAGTAAACTTATTAACATTCTTGGGGGCCAGGTTAACCCAGTATCAACATGGTCGCCTCTGGAACTGGCATATCTGGAGTTCAGTACTCACTCTGGGAACTTTTCAGTACCATTCAAGTGTGAGGTGAATAAATCTGAGCATGTTGTCTCGAGCCTGTACTTTAACATGTATTTGTTAAAGATACCCTCTCTAAATACGCTTGAATGAGCCAAACTTTAGGACACTCAATGTACTCGTAGAATGTTCATTGACTGGTATCACCAAGGGCCAATTATCGGCCTATATGCGTTCTCTTGTGGGACTACAACCTAACCTTTGAGCACTCTCATATATAAGCAATTAAATGAAATTATCACTTCCTATTGAGTCCAGGATGACGACCAATTATGATGAAATGATAAATTCAAGGTCGAAAGATTTTCCTTGTGAGGTCCACATTAGGGGATGCCAAACCTAATAGGTTTTCCTCAGATTTTGGGAATTTTTCAAGGAATATTGTAAATTAGGTAACAAACTATCGATGTATTGAGAAATATAAATAAAAGTAGAAAATAGCATTTTAAATTTTTGATTAAAGTAATAAAATATTAAAATATAATTTAATGCAATTAATAAGAATTAAAATATAATTAATGAAATAGACTGTTATGTACTTGTTTTAGTTGAATGATCCTAGTAATTTCCTACTGTGGTTTAGACGTTGATTTTTTTTTCATATATTTATTGTGAAATCTTGTTATTATTTGCTCTGGATATGTGATATATAGGAGAGACTCTTGGAGTAAACACGTTTTCTTTGGGTTTCTTAACAGTTTCTTTAGAAGACGAGTGTGCAAAACGTTACTCATTGTTGTTAGTTAGTTTCTTATATCGAGGAAGTTATTAAGTTATCCTTGATTGCAGGCTAAGTTACCTGACAGTTAAGAATAATCTGAGTACAGTTCTGCAGTGCAACTTTCTTTGATCTAAATATATCTAAATATAATTATCTTAAACACCAATAATATATCCTTACAAATTTAAATACAGCTTTCTGACCTGAGTAGATTCTGTGAAAAATTTAAGATTGATTTTTGAGTCGAAATTAACTTTTAACAATCAAAATATGGTTGATTTAAAAAACCGTAGCATGGAATTGCAAGAAATTCATATGACTTTAAAGATTCTAATACTTTTGTTACTCTTTGTAAATCTATCGTTCTTCCAATTTTAGAATATGTCTCTCCTTTTTGGAGTCCAAATTACAATCAGTATCAAAGTTTCTTTCAATCCGGCCATTCAATAGTAAAAATAAAGATAATATTTTCTTGAAGATTGGATCCAATTAGAGTATTCTCGTTGCATAGCTGTGTGTAGTGAGAGAAAATGCATGGTGCGGAGAGTAGGATTCACTGAAACTGTGAAGAAAGTGCATAAGATTATTAATATCACAGAGGTTTCTACGATATTTTCTAAGATAACACCTGTTTCTTAACTTGCCCATAATAAAGAGCGTACCGAATAGCTATGTTGTTTTTTTAGAAATATGCACTGTCTTACCTAACACAGTTTCGTCACACATCAACAGCTCTTTGAACTTGCTTATTATCGGTAGGAAACTTTTCTTTGTTTCCTCTTTACAATGGAGGAGTCCTGAACCGTGTGAATAAAGTATTTGGTTATATTCTTATAATAATGTTACTTACAGCAGCCTCTGTACCACTACCAATAATATTGTATTTCGAATCGTTTTTGTCAAAAAGTCAGTTTCTACTATTTAGTTATACATTTTAATTTTTTTATTCCCATGAACTCGCTATGTTCATCTTTTAGTCACGATTAAGTATTTTTAATTTGTTAGTTTCTTAACTAAACTCTGACCTACATTCTCTTACAAGACTGACTGACTTGAGGAAAACAAGACTGACTTGAGGTTTTCGATTATGGATAAGTTCTTAAAAAGGTTTTTAAAAAGATATACGAAATATGTCAGTTCTTTCTTGCTTGATCATATGACACTGACGAAGCCCACTTGTTTTGGTAGAACTTAGTCCTATTTCTGAAGTTCTTACTTGTTTTACTTACTTGTTGTTTTATGCAGACAGATTTTCTATAGTTTCAAATGTTTAGTAATATCACTTAGTGACTGGATTGCACAACTAGTAATATTGATTGATTTTTCGTTATTGGTTTTTATTTTTGTACAAGTGAGATGAACAGTAAAAAAAATAGTGTGTTTGTTATGGCCTATTTTTACAGATCATATATATTTATTAAATAATAAGAAAGATAAACAAGTTGGAAGTTATATGAGGTGACCTTTAGCCTGAGAATTTCAACAAGGGGTCACTGAATTATGTAGTTAACCATATTAGCATACTGGAGTACCAAACTATTACTATTAAACTATATTGGGGAAAGTATTAAGTCTCCACACAAAAAAGTTTATTATAAGAAACTAAAAAAACGCATTTCGAACACCCACCGAATAACCACCCAGCAAAGTAGATGCAACCTGAAGAAGAACATCAAGTGTTCCAAACACGTTGTTTAGTTTCTTATAATACACTTTTTTGTGTGGAGGCTTAATACTTTCCCCAATATAAGTAAATACCACACTATAACAGATTGCACAGTTAAAGAACTATTTAACTATTTTATTATTGAGTCCTTCAGATTAAACTCAATATTAAAAATAGACATAAAAAGTTGGTATAAACTATCAAAAACTACAAAATATATTAAGAAAACTGAATGAAGTGCATGGGAGGTATCATTGGCTGTTGAAGAGAAATATAAACAGAAAAGCAATAAGACCTGAAGGTAACAGAGATAGTATGTTTTTTTCTTTAATCACTATTTAGTAGGTTTTCCCTGATCTGAGTTAATCTGAAAGTCTAATCTGGGATATTTGAAGATATCTGACAGGTAGCGCAGAGTACATGTTAAAATTGTGCGCAGGAACATTTATGCAAAGATGTTATACAAACTGACCAGTAATTTTACAAATATAGGGTAAAAATAAACATACCATCTAAGTAAGCTACAACTTTGGATAGGTATGGTGTCACTATTCTACCACACTACTAGCATACCATTCCACTACACTATCATACCATTATTCAAACTATTACCACATCATTACACCACACAATTTCCACAACATTATATGACACTATAGCAATACCTTTACACCATACTAAGTCTATACCACTCTACCATACTACTACCACAGCATTCTATACCACTTCCTTCACACCATTAAACCACGCTACTACTAAACAATTCCACCACAATATTAACATACCATTCCATACTACTACTTCTGCTACGACTACGACTACACTTTTCTGCCATATATTGCTACCATTTCACCACACTACAAACATAACATTTACTCACATTACTCTCACAAGCTTATATCACGCTACTAGTACTCCCTCTCTACTCCATACTGTCACTTTGCTCGAGAGGATGTCATTTAGAGGCTTCCATAATGCAAACTCACATACAGACAGATACCTCATATATATAATATATTTGTTATAAAATAATGTTGTTATTCTGGTGATTAATCCTGGTAGACATATACAATTATATATCTTATTATCTTAAATGTAAATTGTATTAAAAGTTTTTAAAATCAATTTAAAAGTACAAGGAAGGCTATTTTTTTTCATATATAATTTCATTCTTACATTTTTGGTAAAAGGGATTTTAATTTTGTTTTAAAGTCCAGTCATTTTCAATAAGTATATAATTCACAACAGGGACTTAAACCTAAAGCCTTGCCAGCTTAATCAACTTTCTTTGGTAGAAAAGAAGAAAGGGTAATAATTGTTTGAAATATTTAACAAGTTGAAAAAGGTTCGAGTTAAAAAGCGATTGTTGGTATGACGAAGGGAATTGATGTTGACACGGCGTTTTAGATAGCCCTTGATTAGGGCCTTGACTCCCTTCAACCATTGACCCTGGTGCAAATTAAACTCGCCAATTATATTTTCAAAAAGAAATCCACTACCTTAAAGGGCTTGAATTGTTTATATGTTTTCAAGATAAAGGTCAAACTTCAATTGATTGTTCAGACTCAATATCAATACTTATATTTTTAGATTTAAATTATTGTCTAGCAAATATCGTAAAAATAGTTTATAATTAATGAATGTTTATAGACTCAACCTTGGGAATAGACTACTTGTGGTAAAAAACAAAAAGGTGCGATAACTATCTCCATATTGGATCAATTCAACACAATTTAGTTCAGGTGACTTTATTTGATACTATAATCTTGGTGCCTTCTATTTTGATATTGGTATATCTTGGCGACTATAACTTCTTGATGTGGATCCAAATGCTATTAAAACTTGGCACAGTTCCCAATTGATGCAGATCCCTACCATGTAAGACCTATAATGTACTAACCGACTTTTGAGGTGCCTGCAGTAGTTTACGGCTATGCCTGGTTCAATTTGGCACCGGCCTATATTACTATCGTTCATTTATCATTTAACTTAGTCTTAAATCGACTTTGTTGTACCAATTTTTACGCTGTCTTCATTTCATGCCAGATTTGTGACCCATGGTGGCACGGAACATTCATAGCACTAGTCGTGTTTGACATCGCACGCGTTTTAGTGTAGAACAAATTCTATGTATCCATAGTTCTCGTAGTTTTTTATATTGTTACCAGCCCTATTCTGGCTATAAGTATATCATACCAGCATTTTTGCTTCATGAGGTTTTATAAAAGAATGCACATCTGTCAGTTCCTTTGGAACTTTGCTCAAAAGTTTGAAGTTTGTCTTATACAGGAAAAATTGCTATTTCATTGCTTTCTTATTTATTATGAATAGGCACTTCCTGTAGGATTTTTTATACTAGTTTTGAGTTGGTTTTGTGTAAATACTTTACATCTAATATTGGCGTTTCATGTGGGGAAGGTAACACTGAGGTTTATTAACTGCAAGAGTTAAGTATTTCAAATGCAGGAAAAGACAACTGACTAGTTCATTACTTGAATGATGATTGATTAATTAACGATAATTTTAGTAATATTTATTAATTTGTTTAAATATAACTATTTCTTTTGTGTATAACTATAAATTTAAACAATTTTATTACAAGGGTGAAGAGAAAAGAGAATAAAGATAAAAGGAAAGGTAAGTGGATTTAGAGGTGTTTCCCTGTGTAGTCTGGGAGGAGTTAGAGCTGGGAAGTTTAACTGCGGAGTGATTAGCCAAGGGAGGTGGATTTGTACGTGGCGGTAGTGTGTAAGCAGGCGGCCCTTGGCCACAAAGATGAACACGACCGGCCCTGCATGCACTATGCACGACCTCTTTGACAAACTGCCCTGGCTACTGATTCAGCTCACGAATCGCCCCTTGCTCTATTGTCTTCCACCCTCCCCCCCTCCTCCCACTCTCCCATCAACGTAGGGGGGCCAAAACGAAAAATAAAACTCTCTTTTATGAGTAGCCTGGAATCAACCAATCTTTTCTCCACAATCCCAATGAAAAATTCATTTTCATCAAAGGGAACTTCTATCTCTTAAGTATTCCCAATATTTCTTACTGAAACTGTTTCTTCTTCCACAAAGTTGTAATAAGTTGATCAGATCAATTCCTAAACAGGAACGTTTCTCGTACTTTTCCATTATTTACTTTTAGCAACAGACTTTCTATTGATTATACACAATCTGATAAATTCTTACGGTTTACGATTAATACTTCTACCGAATAACCGCAATTATAATATCCTTTTAAGAAATCAACATTATCACTGAAATGAGCTCTATTTAATTTGACGGAACTTAATAAACGGCTTGGAAAAAAGTGCTGAATACCATATTCTTTTGTGAATTTATACTCCCGGACGTCCATAACTTATCGGTTGCCCCGGATCAAGGGCTTTGGTTAACCTGAGTACTAGTGTCTAGAAAATGGCTGTCATGGTGATCCATACAATGTTACTGGTAGAAGTTGTATTGATGTAGTTTATAACTTGTTTATACTCAATACAAGATGACTACTTCAGACAGCGATGTGGAACCTGAGGAAGCTCAACACATCTACCCAACCGTGAGTGTGGAATTGTGGGATAACACCAAATGGCAGGGTTACTTACGCATGTATGGCACCATTCCATTCCCGTGGTAACATCGTATGTTTAGTCGAATTCTAATAATACACTAAGTAGTACCCAACTTACCTGCAATAAGCACCTTTAGCCTAAGAACTATGATCCACATAAACGTGTCCTGACACATCAGGTTATCTATTCCATAACAGTGTGGATCTACTGTATTCAAAGAAAAATGGTAGTTCATCCTCCATTGTAATTATAAATACAATTCCGCAAATTAATTGATTTTTTTCATTTATCCAAGCATATTCGTAGTAGTTCAGCCATGCGTGACGCTGATTCTTCCATTATTCCCTATATCACTGGATGATTATCATGAATGAGGAGTTTTCCAGGTAAACTCATCCATCTTGGAAGCTCAACATAGTCGTTGGCTTTATGCTTTCATTGGAGGCATATACCGTACAAACCTAATCCAGTATGATGGAGGAAGGCTTACATGATGTGAGACAGATGTGCGTCAATTTCAGTCCCCTCCCGGTGCAATGGAATATCCTCAACTGAAGTAAAATATTTACACCTTTTAATTTTACTCAGATCTTATTAATAAAATCCACGTAATTATTAATGGTTTATTTTTATTATAGATTGACGGAAAGCTATAAGATATAAATATAATTCCAAATTTGTATAACGTAATTACAAGTAAATGGAGAAGGAATGATGCACTTCTTATTAGCGAAAATATTTTATGAAATCATAGTGAAACACTACTAAAACAAGTCTGGAGTGGCCTACACTCAACTTTATTATAAGTAAACACAATATCGAACTCGTGATAATCAATTTATTTGTGGTTTGAATTAATTTGCCTATCGTTTAGACGATAGTATATGGTATTATAGTAGTATAGTATTTGGCTATTGTATCGTAATTATCAGAGGTAAAATTTGAGCCTTTAATACCAAATCAATTTATATTATTAATTTTTGACCCATTAATATACCAAAACAAGAAAATCTTTCTGGAAATATACAAATTCAGCCTTAAATTACTTAATTGATTGATTTATTTTTATTTAGCTCTCACTAACTCGGCAGCTATAAAAATAAATTAGTAATATTTACAAAATTAACATTAACTAATATGTAAGACTAGTAACAATCGTTGTAATATATTATTATTAATGTAAGCCTTAAATTGAATGAAACAGATAAGAATTCAAATCATGAAAAATAAACGGCAAATATTACATATAATTATTCAACTCATTTTATACGTTTTAGAGCGCATTCTAAGTTAATAGATGTGAATAGTTGTGTAAATGTTTTATGTTCTTTTTAAATATGAATTATTTTAAAAGATTCTTTATTTGAGATTATAATAAAGAATTTATTTTTTATTTTATATTTTAAAATATTTTATATTTAATTTTTAAATGAAATTTACTTTTACTTATTTTTTTGTTACAGGTGGAAATCGACTACAGTTAGAACTTATCTAATAGTTGTCATTCTAGTGTTACAATACCTCTTGTAATTACATAAATTCAATTCAATTTTTATAATCCAATACTGAATCTCGAATTCAGATTCCTTAAATAAACCAAGATAGTTGTAAAGAATAAGTGTTTGTTTTTACAAAAAGTAGGGCAATGTAACAACTCCTTGTGTTAAATATCGTTGACAAAAATTTCGGTGGAGGTTACACATTAGGAACTGCAAATCTGTCGAATTTCATTAAAATCTGGTAAACTGTAGGACTTTTACAAGATGATGACATTTTTCCGTGCACACTCACTCACTCATCCACACATAAATATAATAAAAAAAAAAATAAACGATTTTTTTAAGGAGATCAACAAATCGTGTGTAATGATGATATTATGATACATTTTTCTGTGATATCTATACTTTATTTAAAGAAAGGAAAAATGGAAAGTACTAGGCAGCCATTACTTGTGCGAAATATGAATTAAACAAAATATTTAAAGTATTTAGAATCTAATTTTAATTATAAATCATATTGAGAGAAATATTGGCGCTCATATTCAAATTATTTCTAATGTGAATTAGAGGAAAAATACTATATGGTAGGTGGGTGAAGATTGTCAACCTGCTATACATAGCATTGTTACTGAGTTTTTTTTTACTTGATCTGTCTGTCAAAATGGCGACCAAATGATTTCCGAGCCAACCAGCTGGTGAACATGAGTTAAACGCGGAGTTTAAAATTATTTTTTGTAGCCTCAAGATAATGAGGGCGCAGGTTCAACACGATTGGAGCCGGTTAATAATGAAAAGACTCCTCCGCCTTCTACTCCATTAAGTGGCAAATGAATTTTTGAACAAACTGGCTAAAGTTAAAGGGCTTTCGCGTCCCAACTGGAGGTGAAAAATTAAACAACCATTGTGGGGCCCGACACGCGAAAGCTCTTATGCGTAATTAGAGCGGCTTCCAAGGAAATTAGGCTTCTTTGAATTAAGGAGAGAAGTGAGTGGGGGGGGGGGGGGGGTGAATTGGGGAGGGGTGCGGAAGGGCATCTTATCAGAAAGTCTCTCCTATAAACAACCCTTATCAGAATTGATTCCTATTCAGAATCTCATGCAATACCTGCTTCTTCACAACACGACACACTACAATCACTGCTCCAAACACTCACTATTTATACAAAATTCTTATATTTTATTAAAATCGTATGTTTAAAGAGTTTTGCTTCAAGTATTTTTATTTTGTTTACAATACGTACATAGGTAATAGTAATCATCAAAATTAAAAACGATTCAAGATTTTTAAAGTTTACTTGCTTAAGAACACTTGAATCTATTTTTGCTATTGTTAAAATAATCTCTTCTTTTTATCTTTCTTTGTGTGAGTGTGTGTTTTTGGATGGAGAGGGTTAGAGGTGGTATTAACTTAATGTAGAGTGAAGTACCTAGCATTTAGATCAGTCTTATTTGCCATCCTTTAACAATTCAATTAAATCAAGGATAGTTATTTAGTTGATTAAGCATTTTACAATTAGTGAGCGCAAATGACTTGGGTTTTATTCTGAATGGCCATATAATCAATGCAGTTAGATACGGATGGCCTAGGGCACTCAGCATAAGGTCATGCTGTTTAATCAATTCTAGTTAGGGTGTATCGGAGGGACGTTTTTTCATACTGTGAAAGGACTCTACATAACAGACTTCAATATAGTCTGCTATATTATATGATAAAACCGAAAGGCCAAAGGATAATTCAGTAAATCAAAACAGGTGTTAGACTTGTGGCTAATAATTAAAGAACATATTGGTTCTGTTATGATCCAGTTTTGACTTAATGTGTGCCTCCGCTTTTCAACCATACCACAAAAATTAAATCAGACTGATTCATATTAAGTGACAGCCCTTTTAGCCACTCCAAGTTCGCCTGAGCCTGGAGCACTCGAGGTGACCAGAGGATCTGGGTCTGCAAGTAACTAACATCAAGTCTTACTCAAGCATCCAAAATAGAGGTATGATCCAACCTAAAAAATCTGACCCAAGCGCGAGACTAAGCCCAAAGCCTAAAAGAATCCTGCAATTTTATATTTAATTTGTGACGACTCAGGAATAGGTGGAAAGGGAGGGGATTATTTATTTTATAGCAAATATTCCTTAGTTTAATATCCATTCATCATTTTAGTATTCATAGTATATAAGTAAATATTTATTAAAAAAAAAAGTAAGCGAGAAAGAAGCACAGGTCCGACCTGACCAGAATAATTGACATTTTGGTTCAGCCTCGGGCTCGGGCTTAAGATCTTACTACTAACCCAATATCAAGACAACGATAACAAATGGGATTGGAAACATCTACGACTATATCTAAAGGTACTTAATATAACCTTTGGGAAACAAGACAAATGTTAAACTTAAATGATACCATTTAACTCTAACACATGTTAGAGCCGAGAGGATTAGATACGTGTTATGTAATCAGAACTTGGATTTGTCCATAGCTTTGACTATTTTATACACAAATAGTGTTGTATTAGCTAAACTAATAAGTTGTATTAGCCAACTTTAATAAGTACCACTTCGGGGTAAGAATCCTGAGGAAAGATATTAAGCCTATAGCGGTACGGGGTCTACTATGATTTATTTATAAACTTATAACCAACTTAAACTAATTAACCAAAATCTCTAAGGTACTCAATATTCCTTCAGAAAATACTTAAAAACTAAGAAACTAAATCCTAGGGGTACTAGATTTTCCCTTGAAATGTTGTTGTGCTAAAACTAGCATAGCAGACATACAAATAAACACAAAAATACGTACACAAATGTAAATCTAGGTCTACAGGGTACAACATATTCCCCTGTTGATAACTTTATTCTAACATTAAACACAAGATATGTAAAAGAACATATATTATGAATGTACACCGTATGCACATGCAAATACGGTGGGCTTAATAAAGATATTGTGTCCTAACCTCCCAACAAAATACATCTCATGGTATACCCTCATTACATCCCCTTTACAGTATGTAAATTATATTTGTATCATTCAGTCTATCTTCTCTACTGATTGACTAACAGCCGTAATACTACTAACAGAACTTACTTGTACTTACTATTCAGTAAAGACTGTATTGACTCTCTGCCCTGATTTATACTACAGCTCAGTGAATTCAGCAGGTGTATTTCTATGACTTATACTTTATAAGTACAACGAACACTCTAGAGCAGGGTTTCCCAAACTTTTTCAGGCTGGCGCCCCCTTGTCTTCTAGAATAGAGTGCCAGCGCCCCCTTGTCTTCTAGAATAGCCTGCCAGCGCCCCCTACCCCATAAAAATGGAAAGATATGCCAAAAAGCCTATCAGAACTAACCTATCCTATTCAGGTTAATGAATATATTCAGGTTAATGAATATAAGAATGGTATTTTAAAAGGGTGAAAGCGCAGAAAGGACTAATGTCCAGAAAGGGATGTTTGGGGAAAGAAAGAAGTACAGTAAGAACCTCTAGCTGTCATGCAATCTACTGCCACAATCAACAGTTTGGGACGACGATGTAAGTATTGTAGCAGCCAGCTGCTACATTAGCTACACTGTCGCCACCAACCATCTATTTTTTAGTTACCGCCCCCCAAACCGCCTATAATTGCGATACCGCCCCCCAACCGCCTATTTTTGCGTTACCGCCCCCCAATATCAAACCACCGCCCCCAGGGGGGCGGTACCGCCCACTTTGGGAAACTCTGCTCTAGAGTGTGGACAGACTCATTGGTCATTGGAAGGATGTATACAGCGCAGGTTTTTGTTGCTAGCGTATTATGGAGATGCACTTTTTCTCTTAACTTTATATCAGAAAATATACATTTTCTGATAATGTGAAGGGTATCATGTAAACAAAAGCCAATCTGTTTTGGTTTATTACATGTTAGAGCCGAGAGGATTAGATACGTGTTATGTAATCAGAACTTGGATTTGTCCATGGCTTTGACTTTTTTATACACAAATAGTGTTGTATTAGCCAAACTAATAGTAATTCAAAGTGACCAAATGAAAATGATTTCCGTGATTACCTGAATAGTAACAAAAAGGTAGCTGGCCGTCTTGAACTCAAGCAGTGGCAAGAAAATAGAATGCTTTTTACCGGATAATGCCGGTGACACATTTTAATTAAGATTTTGACCGGTCGAACCAGGCATCCAAAGTCGACCAGGAGCTTCTTCTCATTGAAATAATTCGAGATTGTTAGACCACTGACTGTGCTGATCAGTATCCACTCTCTGTAACTGAACATAAAAAATAAAATAAAATTTGGAGTTTTATCTTTAAATTTGTTATATAAACTTATACCTTTATAATTAAATAAAATAAAATTATGCTTATAAATTTATACCTTAAAAACTTACGAGGTGTGTAAATAAAGTAGTGAGACTGGCAACGTCGCTCTCGATCTGGCAACGCTGGAGACGTGTGGCCTTGAGTAGTGTCAGGTGCACGTGTGATGCGCCTCCAGTATGAATCTGAACTCGCCACAGTCATTTGTTTGTCCGTAGCGTTGGTTTTCGTGAAATGGTTTTTTCTTGAGCGTTTTAAAAATGAGTGACCTCAAAGTTGAGCAGCGGTGTGCAATCAAATTTTGCTTCAGACTTGGACATAATGCAACCGAAACTTTTGAAAAACTTCAGGAGGCCTATGGAGAACGTGTTTTATCAAGGGCACAGGTTTTTCGGTGGTTTAAGGAATTTTCAGAAGGAAGAGAGTCGATTGAAGACGAACCACGACAAGTGGGTGTTGCATCACGACAACGCGCCCTGTCACACTGCCATCTCAATAAACGAGTTTTTGGCCAGTAAAAACATTCCTGTTGCTCCTCAGCCTCCTTATTCACCAGACTTGAGTCCTTGTGACTTTTTCCTCTTCCCGAGATTGAAAAATCACCTCAAGGGAACTCATTTCGGGACACTACAAAACATACAAACTGATGTAACCGACCAGCTGAAGGCCATTCCAGAATCCGAGTTCCAGCAATGCTACAATGATTGGAAGGACCGTCTCCAGCGCTGTGTGGCTTCCGAAGGGAACTATTTTGAAGGTGACAATATCACATTGTAATTATATTTGAATAGAAAATTTAAAAAAAAATCAGTCTCACTACTTTATTTACACACCTCGTATAAACTGCATTATACACTATAAAACTATACTGCATATACTTATAAAACTTTAACCTTATAAACTGCACTAAAAAAATAAATAGAAATGGGATTAAGTCTTTCAACTTAAAGAGTTGGTCTTCGTCAGTGCCACATTTCAACTTCTCCAGTTATCAGATTCTATCTGATAAAGACCAGTTGTTTTGGTTGGCCCAATTTATAATTTATGACTGTAGTTTTAATGTTTATTTTTATGCCATCTCTTTATTGTATAAGATTTTTATAAATGAATACATGTATATGAATGTGTTCTTAAATGTTGTGAAAACGATCCAGGATGAGCAGAAATAGCTCAAAGTTAGTAAAGAAACTCAAATAAAAGAAAAAAAAAACAAACCTACATTTCCTAATATTTGGTTTTAAAACTGTGTTTGGGAGACGAAATGTACGACGGAGGGATAGCTTTAAACTCAATTTTCAACCAAAATTTTTGAAATTTTCATTAATATTATGTATATAATTTATTTTGTGTATAATTCTATTTCGTGAACATTGCCTAGTTTGTGCTTTAAATTGTTTTTTGTTATTTTTCTTTCCAATATGGAATGGCACTTAAAGTTTTAAAAAATATTATATTTTTTAGCGTGTGTCTCTATTTTTATGGGTTATTATTGTACAATATATTTCCTTCACTAGTGTCTAGTTCAGAAGTAAATTAAAGGATAAAAATGTTAATATTAAAAAAAAAAACCGACACACAAGGACAATATCATTCGCAACAAGTCAAAAATTTATAGAAATCTGTTCCAATATGTGAAAAAGAAAAACATGTGAAAGTGAAGAAGAAAAACATGTGAAAGTGAAGAAGAAGAAAAACATGTGAAAGTGAAGAAGAAAAACATGTAAAAGTGAAGAAGAAAAATATGTGAAAGTGAAGAAGAAAAGCATGTGAAAGTGAAGAAGAAAAACATGTGAAAGTGAAGAAGAAAAACATGTGAAAGTGAAGAAGAAAAACATGTGAAAGTGAAGAAGAAAAACATGTGAAAGTGAAGAAGAAAAACATGTGAAAGTGAAGAAGAAAAACATGTGAAAGTGAAGAAGAAAAACATGTGAAAGTGAAGAAGAAAAGAATGTGAAAGTGAAGAAGAAAAACATGTGAAAGTGAAGAAGAAAAACATGTGAAAGTGAAGAAGAAAAACATGTGAAAGTGAAGAAGAAAAACATGTGAAAGTGAAGAAGAAAAACATGTGAAAGTGAAGAAGAAAAACATGTGAAAGTGAAGAAGAAAAACATGTGAAAGTGAAGAAGAAAAACATGTGAAAGTGAAGAAGAAAAACATGTGAAAGTGAAGAAGAAAAACATGTGAAAGTGAAGAAGAAAAACATGTGAAAGTGAAGAAGAAAAACATGTGAAAGTGAAGAAGAAAAACATGTGAAAGTGAAGAAGAAAAACATGTGAAAGTGAAGAAGAAAAACATGTGAAAGTGAAGAAGAAAAACATGTGAAAGTGAAGAAGAAAAACATGTGAAAGTGAAGAAGAAAAGAATGTGAAAGTGAAGAAGAAAAACATGTGAAAGTGAAGAAGAAAAAAAATACTATTAATATAAGATCTTGAATATACTCAAGAGATGAGAAAAACAACCTCAAATTAGAAGCAAGAAATTAAAACAAAATCGTGATAAAAAACTGCATTCAAAACTTTTGTTTACACAAAGAAATAGCAGAACAAATTCATAAATTTAGAAACAAAAAAGGTATGATAGGAATTAAAAAGAAAAAAAAAACATGCAAAATGTTAAGTATGTTTGAATCTCTAGAAATATATTTGTCAATGAATATCAAAAACAAAGCAGTTTATATGAAAAAAAAGTTGTTGAATTCACTTACTTTTTAGAGAATAAAGAACTGCAATAGTTTTTTTTCTAAGTTAAAAATAAACTGTCTATGACAAATATGAAAATAAGTTCAGAAGTATATAAGGAGTCTGTTTAGGGAACTAGAGTTAAGTAAATGGTATAAGTATGTCATACTAAAAAAAAGAGTGGAAGTAAAGAAAATACTGAATAAATATTTTATAATAAGTAAATATAATAATAAAGAGAAGTTTACTGGTATGAGTATATGATATAACCATGTCAAACCTAGAAAATATTAGATTTTTTTTAAAAAGTATTTTTAGGATACTAGACTAACTCTAGTATGTATGGTATTCGTAGTAGTATGGTATTAATATTCCAAAGTTAAAAAAAAAGAAGTAAATAATAGAAATATGTTTAGGATACTATTTTAAGTCACTAGACTTGGTAAATAGAATAATTATGCCAAAATTTTAATAAAAGAAGTAGTCGAAGAAAATATTTTATATTAGAGTGACTAAATAGTATAATATATTAGTATTTAAAAAAAAACAGAGAAGTCTTCTTGGGATACTAGAATTAGGTATAATTTAGTGTCTAAAGTGATGTATTTCAGTACAAATTGATTTGACACGACAGATAGTGTCAAAGTGAAGTATTGGACTGGGGTGGAAATGACCAGAGATGATGAGTGATTCTCAGGTAGGGAAGGTATTGGCCCATCGGAAATAGACACTGTGTTCTACTGAGTAGGAACAACAACAAAAAAAAGACTCTTGTCCAACGTTTTCTTAAATCCGTTTCCGGTAATTTCTAAGTAGTCTGAAATAGTTGGCATTTGAGTCCTAGATTGTAGAAAAGGTAAAATAAAGAAAGACAGCACACACAAAAAAAAAACACCCAAAAGGCCGGAAGAAGATAATGGTGGGGTCGTTAGCGGAGGTTGTGTCAAATCCTCGCCATGTCTCTTCTCTGTCCCATTAAAGTCGTCTCTGGTTTTTTCTCCCTCACCATCTCACCCTCTCTCTCTCTCTCTCGGGGGATGTTTTTCTTGTCCACCTTTCTTAACAGCTCTTAAACGCGCTCGAGGACTGTTATCTATGTCAGACTACTGGACCTGCAGACGACCTTGAACGGCCGCCACCCCATTGTCTCTTATCAGAGTTATTGCCAGCCCTTATTGTGGTCTACTCCTTCCAGTAGACCACACATCTCGCTCTTTCTGAAATAACTACGTCTTTAACTAATTAATTCCATCAAACAATGCTTATAAAGCATAAGATATAACTTTATATATACAACATTAAATTAAACAAAACACGACGCAGAAAAAAAGATAAAATACACACTTCCTAAATTCAATATTTCGAACTGTTGTTCGTCATCAGGAGATGACTAAAAGAGAGGAAGAATTGAGAGAGATCTCCTCACGTCGAAGGAAGGAACGTGTGTGATGCTTCCTCTCTTCTAATCTCCTCCTGATGACGAACAATAGTTCGAAATATTGATTTAGTAAGTGTATATTTTAAATTTTTTCTGTGTCGTGTTTTATATAGTTTAAATAGTCCGTGTGGACCGTTTTTTTAATTTAGTATATATATATATATATATGAATAATAATCAAAATAACACTTGATATAATAGATGGATTAATTTACCACAATGAAAACAATTTTTTAAAACAATGCTCTAAGGCCTTTCGTTAATACATCTTCGGAGAGCAAGTGAACTAAAAAAACAATAAATACTTGCTAACTTGGCTGATTGAAATTTCCAGAATTGATGGCAACCCTGAATGTGTTTAATGATGAAGTCTTCATCTGTTTAATTATCCCGTTAATCAAAACTTCATCTAATTTGTAGAGTCCTAGGCTATTGTTCATTAATTTCTCATAAAAGTTCTTTATGAGTGCACTCATAAATCTTTAGAAAGTGCACTCATAAAGAACTTTTATGAGAAATTAATGAACAATAGCCTAGGACTCTACAAATTAGATGAAGTTTTGATTAACGGGATAATTAAACAGATGAAGACTTCATCATTAAACACATTCAGGGTTGCCATCAATTCTGGAAATTTCAATCAGCCAAGTTAGCAAGTATTTATTGTTTTTTTAGTTCACTTGCTCTCCGAAGATGTATTAACGAAAGGCCTTAGAGCATTGTTTTAAAAAATTGTTTTCATTGTGGTAAATTAATCCATATATATATATATATATATATATATATATTATGTTTGATTTCACTTTATTTTGGTTTGTTGAATATTTTCCCAAACTTTGTTTGGGAAGTTTGGCTTAGATCATCAAGCTTCTACAAAATCTGATACCAACACTGTTAACATCAAGTATGGCTATGTAACCTGCTCAGAAAATTTAAATAATTAGTGTAATTTTTTTGGATTAATTATTGTTAAGTTTATTAAAATTGTTTGTTTCTGAATATGGTGATTGAAAGAACCGAAACATGTCAAATATAAATTTGAGAAAGCCTGGTGATCTAATCTTTGATTTGAATAACCCTGAATTGAAATAGCTCTTTCAAAAATGTTATTATAATATATAGCTTTTTGAAAGATTTTGCTAGTTATCTTTCCAAAAAGGATGCTATAATATTTAGCATCTTTTTGAAAGATAAGACTCTTTCAAAAAGGATGCTATAATATTTAGCATCCTTAATTGTCCTTCCTTTAGCATCCTTCTTCTTTTTGAATGATATGACGAAGTATCTTTTAAAAAAGTGGTTATAATATTAAGCATCAAAAATACGGTTGTAATATTCAATATCTATCTGTTTCTACTGTTCCATGTGTGAGGATCCCATTGTATAAATGCATAGCCCATCTTTGTCTGGGAACTTTAATTAATAGTTTCGATGGCTTCTAGTCTAAGTTCAATTACTAGTGATTTAGGTTTGGTTTGATCACAACTGTTGAAAGTGTAATTGGATTAGATAAGTTGTGAAAGAAATCTGTATGCTTTATAAAGAAATACACCGAAATTAATTCTCTAATTTTCTACTTGTCTATAGTACGAAGTAATAGGGGTTCTCTGGGTCTTCTGCTTGGCTATAACTTGCCTGTTGTTGTTTCATTGTAGTTTTGCACTCTTCCCCTATAGTTTTTTATTGTATTTAACTTTAATAACTGTAATTGCTCTTGATTTGCTGACTCATATAGCTGAATTTTGTGCAATAATTAATCTTCTTAGGCCAGTTGTTATTGGTGACAGTCACTTTACTCCTATAGTCAAGGACAGGAATGATAGAACACTTATAAGTGGTTATAACGGCATTTTAGTTAAGGCTCCCCATTTTTAAGGAAATGTTTAGTTTTAAGCTCCCCGTTAAAACATTTTTAGTAAACTTATTCTTTCACTGGCTTTTCCAGAATTAGACTTTATGGAGTTTGCATGTCATATTACGGTATAGATTATCTGTTAGGATTCTGAGAGGTTATTTTCAGTTCATTCTGCAACTTCGAGGTATTTTAGTGGATAGTAGGAAGCATTAGAAAGTTCTTTTGTGGGGTCAACATTCATCACGTTATACTTTAGCCATAGTTTCAATTTCAGTAGTAGTTCATTTAAAAAGTTTTCTAACGCAATGATGCTTTCTTCTGTTGCCGATAGGAGAAAGTCGTCTGCATAAAGTAATGCGTTAACTTTGTACTCTTTTACAGCATCAGATATATTGTTGACCATTACTATTTGCAGAGTGTACCTTAGCAGACTACTTTATAATGACCTAGTACTCAGATAGAACAGTTAGCTTGAAAGTATGAGTATTTGTGAAAAAGAAGGCTTGATCCATTTGAAAATATTATCGAAGTCTTGACATGATAATTCATGGAAAAGCAATGAACTCCAGACAGTATATACAGCTTTTAGATCTTCTAAAAATGCTAAAGTGGGTATTTTTCAGTGCCAGCCTTCTTAGGTATTCTGTATAAAATGGGACATGATCTATTTCATTTAGATGGTTTCTGAACCCAGCTTGAGCTGCATAAGATCCCTCTTGGTTCGATGTTCTGGTTGAGATAGTTAATCAAATTATTTTCTCTCACTTTGATTAGTGACACTGGTTAGTGATATCAGCCTGTAACTCTTTTTTTGGCCCAGAAATATTTTTTTGCATATTTTGTTTATTTTTTACAAATATTTTTTTAGAGTATATATAATGTTGAACCTTTGTACTCTATTATAGTATGTGCTCTTGCCACGTTATGGTAATGACTATTCTACAGTATACTATGGTATATTTTATCAGTGCCAGCTGGGTTCTTTAATTTGTTGTTCGTTAATGCCGCTTATGAGCTAGTAAATTTTGATATGAACAATTCATTGGTTTTCTAAGCAAGAGGGCAAGGGTTGTTTTCATATTTTATTACTTTTCAGAAAACGAAATATTCCCCTACAAGAGAACATGGCTATTGTTCAAATAGCCAGTGGATTATTTTACGTCTCAAAGCATGCAGCTGATTTTGGGATAATATTTGCAGGAGGTGCTAGCGGCTTAAGTTGGATCAGTGTTGGCTATGCTAGCGTGCTCTATAGCCTTCTGAGTACTCTGGGTAGCAGCATAACATGTTCTCATAATCCTTATTCTTGTTGCTATAGTCAACCTTTGACATGAAAACTTTTGAAGGATAATTGTTTAGAGGATAAACTTTTTACTTTGAGTGACAGTTTTGATTGTTTTTTTGAGTTGGATTAGAATAGAAACCAATTTATTCAATTCATTATTACACAAAGTATAGTAATAAATAAACTATTTGCTACTATACTTTGTGTAATAATGAATTGAATAAATTGGTTTCTATTCTAATCCAACTCAAAAAAACTTAGTTTGAAATTCTGAAAAAAATTTAGTTTATTTATTACTACAAAGTATAGTAATAAATAAACTAAATTTTTTTCAGAATTGCCGTATTGACTACATTGTTAGAGGCTCCATGAATTTTTTTTTAAAAAAATTCTAACTCGTTGTGACTGGGAACAGTTTCATATAAAATTTTGTAAAACTAAATAGTACTTTTTGATTAATCTTAATGACTGTTGTCATATGGCTGTTGTATATTACCTATTATCTAGGAGTAAGAAAGATACCTCCTCATACTGTATGTCAAAATGCATACTAATTTTAACCAGCTGGTTTGAATATTATAAACGCTATACAATTTTATTAAGTATTGCACTATGAGCATATAAAATTTTTGAATTTTGAAAAATCAAATGTTATAAAAAAAGAACATTATTAAGTTCTATGTATATGTGACTTTTAGTCACATATCAGATTGAACCATAACATGGATTACATATTTGTTATTATTTACAAAAAGAATGAAGCCATATTAAAAAAATCTGGAGTGGCCTACACCTACTTTACTATAAGTAACTTAATGTCAAATTTCTTGAGTATATAAAACATAACGTCTCATTTAAGCATATCGTAAACATCTAAATGGGATATAATTATTAGCCTTTCATTCCTGAGGTAGTACAGATAGTGATTGAAGGACATATCAATTTATAAGCTTATTTTTGTACATCACAATTATTTTATTATTTGCAAATAATTTCATTAGTATAACTATAGCAGTAATAACATTTTTGAAAAACCAAAGTGAACATTTCTTGAAACGATTTATTCTCCTACAAGAGAATGGCTTTCGTTCAAACAGCCAGTAGATTCCTTACATCGTTTACTTGACATCCTTCTACATTGAATATTAAAGTAAAATTTTAAAATTTATAACAGGAAAATACCCTTTTTTTCTCTGAAAAACATCTTAAACAGCGAAGAAAATGTTATTTTAAGGTGCTTTGTTAATTAAAGATGTACGATAATTACATTTATTAATCTCTAAACGAAAGATTCCAATTATGAATTATCATTTACATTTTTGGTCTTTTATAGAATTATTATACTGGGAATTTTAATCTTTAAAATAATAATAATAATAAGTTTCTTAGTATTTATTAAGATCATTTTCCTTCCCCTTTGTCAAATAACATATATACGAATTTTTTTTGACTGAGTGTTATTATTTTCCTGCACAATATTATTCCTCTTACATCTCATATACGTCAATAAACAATTTTAATTGTTCCTTTATAAATATCAATTTTATCTCAATGAAATGGCTCAAAAAATTTCCAAGTCAATGTAAACAATGAAAAAAAATATAAAAAATTCGACAAGTATAGCAGGTGATCTCTTAGTCTAGGATAAACAAACAGTTTTTATAGCATTATTGCTCTTTTCCGTAATTGAAACTTCATGAATTTTTTTTTATGAATTGCTAATTTTTTGTTCCATTTTTGGTCAAATTTTCATTATTTTTGAATGAGCCGTTTAGCGTCAAAAAAACATTTTCCGAAAACAGAAATCGTACTGTAACGCCCCTTTAGCGAATGTAATTTTGAAAAAAAATATCTCAACTCATTCTCCACATAATGTTCTATTTTTAGGCATAGTTTCATTGTGATCCGTTTAACAGTATGGCTTGTATCGCTCTCACAAGGTTTTAGATTGAATTATAAGTCAAATTTTTTACATTTTATTAAAAAAAAAATATATTTTCTGTTGTTTTAAAATTCTGAATATATTTTTCGTTTGTTTCATTTGTAACCTCAAAGATAATGTCAAAATTTCAATACTCTAGGGTTATCAGTTTAGGAGAAATAAATGTTTTAAAAAAAACGGTTTTTGGCAAAAAAAAGTGACTTTCCCATCATGCATAATTCTTTCCAAACAATAGGGATCTTCTTCCCTATAAGGCCCATTTTTGTGTAAAATATCAACTTGATCCATCAAAGATTCTGGACCGTAGCGTGGTAACAAGCAATGCTAGCACACGCACTCACCACCCACCCACGCACCCACCCACACACACAGACATCATCGTAAAAACGTCATAAAACGACTTCTGGGACCTCAAAACATGTAATTCCGTCAAAATCTCGAGATCGAATTTTTTCACGATCACTATACTTTACTTATAGTAAAGTAATAAATTAAGAAAGTAAATTGACTGTTAATGATAATACGATTACTTGCAGTAAAGTTGAGTGTCGACCACTTCAGACTTTCTTAATTTAATTTACTGATTATTACCATCTGAAGAATGATATATCTTTTCAGTAAAAGCGCATATACCATACGTTTTCAGCTTCAGTGGTTCTAAGAGTAAAAAGCGTAGTTAATTTGTTGATTGGCACCCCTGCCAGTCATAGTTACCTGAGTAATTACACCAGGTAGATTCTTATATCAGGATTGATAAGTTCTGCAATAATCAAGATGATTCTGACTAGGTATCATTAATGAGTGTCTGACATCTTACAGACTCAACATAGACGGTGTACATTACTCCCACATGAGAAATAAAGCTAGAGTGGTTTACACTCAATTTTACTTTAAGTACACCCATTATCAAAAATAAGGAATAATCAATTTAATAATTGATTTTTTATGGTTGATTTTTGCTAATTATATAAACAATGTTATTGATATTTGCTATTGTTCTTTAAAACAACAGGTAATCTTTTGGAAAGTGTGTTTCCATTGAATAGTTATCTATGATTCAATAAACGACTGAAACATATAAGCTTTTAATATCATTCTGATGATTTAAAAAATACAATATCTGATTATAAATGCAAAGAATTGATGATAACAAATTAATTCATATTATCAGATAAATCCGTTTTCCCTATATAAATGGCTGCTGCAGTCATTCCATTGGTTTCACATATAGTACATTTTCAAGTAGGACTCACTTGAAAATGAACTACGTGCGAAGTCAGTAGGATAACTATAAAAAGACGGATTTATCTGATAATATGTGTGTTATTTCAGTGATAATAATAATATGCATGCACACAACAAAGACGTTAGGTTTTGTAAAACTCATTGAAAGTTATTTATTATAAATGAATTGAATACATGTAATGAAAGAAATTAGCATCTAATCTAATGGATTAATTTAGGTTAAGTTAGGCTATAGTGGCCATCTCAAGTGGGAACATATCTAGGCCCTTTGGGATACTATATAATAACTATTCTACTTGTGAATCCTAAATTCTGCCTAAATAGTATTTAGAGCAGGGATCTTTAACCGGTATCTGAAATCGTACAGACTTGGTACCAACGGTTTTACCTCCTCTTCGAGGGACGACGTACTCAGATATTTTTTTCACCTGACGCGTAAATAATTCGAGGGCCAAAATGGGAATCGAAGCCCGTAACTCCACTCCTGAGACGAGCACGTAAGCCACTGGGCTACCCTGGAATCCATGGATTAATTTTTATAATTAAGTCAAGTAAAATAGTGAAATGCAACCTGCACCTTTACGAACAGTAACCAAGGATGTCTATTTGAGTAATATTTTTAAAGTATTCATTTGATTGTTGGTAACAGTGCAGCTACTTTTTTTGAGAGGCTCAAGTCAGTCATATTGTGTATCTTGAAAGAATTTTTTTTGCCTTTTACAAAGGGTTAGTTTATTTTAAACTCCAATATAAACGTTTTGAAGGTGGTTTGAGCTTTTTTTTGTGGGTCCCAGCAGGCGGTTGTTAATGTGAATTAAAGAGAGGGTTGCAGCAGCCTTGGTAGAAGAGAGGATGGTGAGAGGGAGGGAGGAGGAGGTAGTGAAGAGTTAGAGAGACAATTTGAAGATATTGGAAGAAGAGGGTTTTGCTGGAACCATTAGAGATAGGAGTTTGGTGGTGGTGGGGGGGGGGGGGGGGGAGGCGTGTGGTTATGGCTCTTGAAGAGAAGAAATTGGAGTCATTAAAGGAGCTCTGCGACAAGCGATTAGGCTCGTAAACGCAGTCAGTTATCCTAATTGAAGGTTAGGCCGACTCGAGCGGAGGTCATTAGAATGGAGTCGCGGCTTGTTTTTCTTATGGGCTTGAAGAAACATGTCCATGTTGGTGATGGTATCGTTTTATAATGGTTGAAAGGCAGTTTGTGTTCGTGACTTAGAGGAAATGAAGTGTGAGAGAGTTTGAACGAAATAGCATGGACGAGGAGGTAGAGGGGGAAGGTGGAACTACGTGCCGCAACGACCTTTCGCCAACTCCTGCTTTACAAACCTCTTTGGTCCCAATTAGGTAGAGAAAAAAGAGTCGTTTTAACAACTGAAGAAATAAAGTTACCTAAGAATGATTAAAGATCACTCAGTTTAAACTTGACATAAAGATTTCAGCAGTTTCAATTGACGTATAAATAAATAGACAAAATCAAAACACGAGTTAAATATATATATATATATATATATATATATATATATATATATATTATATTTAATGAGTGATATTGCGATAATAATATATATGAAAATATATACATATAAAAAGATTTCACATAAATACGTGAAATAACCCTCAATGATCAAACCACAATATGAAATGGGAAAACAAGACTAAGATCTTTCAACCGTAACATGCGGTCTTGAAAACCCAACTGAGGGTTTTTGGTCAGTTGGGTTTTTGACTCTGACGAAAACTGCTTGTAAGGGTTGAAAGATCTTAGTCTTGTTTTCCCATTTCATATTGTAGTTTGATCACTTATATATAAATATGTATATAAAGTTTAACATAATCTAGAAAACAGAGAGAAGTCAAAACCACGCTTTTACCTTCTCTACTTTTTGCTTTGAACTAGAAACCGAAGCGCAGAGGCTATCAGTGACCGTGCGCTCGGGTTCTCTCTTATAGTATCTATCCTGATAACGGTTCAAACGAAAAGTGTGTCCTTTTGATTTCTCTATGTTTCTTTGTCTATTTTGAACTATATTTGTCCGTTTTGGATCGTACAAAAAATGTATATATATATATATATATATATATACCTCTGTCCATAGTAAACGCACCTACCCTATCTCTCACAAGACCTCTTGTACCTCTGGTAACTGCGTTTACCGTTTGGATTGCACCCAGTGTGATTCTTTTTATGTGGGTTTGGCTTCCACCAAGCTAAGTCTGCGTATGAATAATCACAGGTCATCCGTTGGCAAACGCAGTGACCTTCCCGTTGCTACTCATGCCAGTTCTCACGGACTCAGTTTTAATGACTGTTTCCGTGTACAGGTCCTGAGGCAGATTGATCAGACTAATTCGAAAGTTACTCTGAGAGCTTCAGAAGAAGCACTTATTAGTCTTCTGGGCGGTAGATCGGCTCCTGGGCTTAACCTCAATCGTTGATTTTATTTTATTTTATTTTATTTTTATTTTTATTTATTTTTTTTATTTTTATTTTTTTAAGTTGTTATCAGCTTTTAATTTTATTTTAGTTATTTGTTTTCTTTTTTAATTTTTATTTGGCTTTTATTTCTTTATCTTCCCTGTCTACCTTTCCTCCGAAAGTTGGCTACACTGTTTGAGTGCTTCAGTTCGAACGCCAAGTCAGTCGTTATCAGCCTTTGGAGCGATTCACTTCTTTTCCTGAAGACGAGGACATCGAAATATAGTAGTGAGTTCAGTGGTTTCCTTTTTATGTGTTCTTTTTTAAATTCTAGTTTATATATATATATATATAAATATATATATTTCCTATAAAAAGATTTCACATAAACATGTGAAATAACAATCAATGATCAAACCACAATATGAATTGGTAAAAAAAGGCTAAGATCTTTCAACCGTAACAAGCGGTTCTCGTCAGAGTCAAAAACCCAACTGACCAAAAACCCTTTGTTGGGTTTTGACTCTGACGAAAACTGCTTGTTACGATTGAAAGATCTTAGTCTTGTTTTCCCATTTTCATTTGTGGTTTGGTCATTGATATATTTGCTATATACACATAAAGTTCAATGTAGACAAAGTAACATTGAGAAATTAAAAACACACACTTATATTCTCTCATTTTCGGTTTGAACCGTCTTCAGAGGAGATAGGAGAGGGAATCCAAGCGCACTGGTACAGAATTGGAGACACCAACAATGTTACTGCACACGCGACCAGTCACAAAAGATAAGATAGATAAGAATCAATTTATAATCAAATTAGGAAATTTGAAAAAATAATAATAAATAAATATAAGATAATCTCAGGGATGAACAGGGGAAATGGAAGATAAATAATAGTTACGGTGACTGAGCTTTAATAAAAAATAGAATAAAATAAAACGTAAAATAATATTGAGAATACAAATAATGATATTAAATAAATAAAATGATTTTATAATACATAAGAATGAAATAATTAAATAATAAAAGATAAAAAATGTATTGAGAATAAAAAATAGCATAAAACCTAAATTCAATGTCAAGGAACTAATTAAATGAAGAATTATCTCTTTAGATTAAGACCAGATGCACTACTCGCATTTAGTAACCAAATATGAGGGTTTTTGGAAGCTCGTAGTGAGATCTTTGCATTCAGAGGGGATTTGTCGCAGAATCTGCAACCTGCCGCACTGGCTATTGGTATATTTGTCTATGGGACGATAGAAGTGGATCTTAACGGAAGCTCTATGATTGTACATACGGAGAATAAGTTTGGTGGATCCTTGGTTGATTCCTGTGAGATAGAACATTTCCAAGGTTGGGAGGGTGTGTTGGATAAGCGTGGGGGATTAAGAAAGATTCTGGAGACGGGGGAAGAGGATAAAGTACTTTGATGATCGTAGGCGATCTGTGGATATATATATATATATATATATATATATATATATATATAATATATATTGTGTTGAAATGTACCGCAGCTTCGGTATTAACGACTTTCAAACTAAGCTGTTCCAGTCTCCTGACAGTCTTACGAATATAAGGTGGTAATTTCCAAATGACTTGTCCAAAGGACATTGAGACACATTTTTGAAACACTTTAATAGATGTCAACAATTCAAATACAATTGAAAACTAACATAACTTACAAGACCATTGTATACTAGCTTTCAACTTTCTCTAGTCATCTTCAGGTAGGATCTTTAAACGTTTTTGAAAATTTTATTTTTTTTTAAAAAACAATGAAAATATTTATTTTGTATATATTTATTTATTTTTGTATATATATATATATATATATATATATATATAAACTATAATAAGAAATGGGAAAAACAAGACTTCGATTTTTCAATTGTAACAAGCGATCTTAGTTTTTTCTCATTTCTTATTGTGGTTTGGTCATTGATTGTTATTTCACGTGTTTATTGTGAAATATTGTTTTCGATTATATATACATATATGATCAAACCACAATAAGAAATGGGAAAACAAGACTTACATGGTATTCATCGATAAAAAGCTTTCACATAAACACGTGAAATAACAATCAATGATCAAACCACAATAAGAAATGGGAAAACAAGACAGTGGTTTGATCATTGATTGTTATTTCACGTGTTTATGTGAAAGCTTTTTATATATACATATATATATAGGTGTTTCTTATCTCTCAATGTTTTCTTATCTCTATCACATATATCTAATACCATTTTTCTTTATCAAGGTTTGGTCCAGAGTCAAACAGTAAAATACCTTTAAGCCAACGTTTCGTCTATATTTGTAGACATTTTCAGGGCTATAGATATAGTGAAACGTTGGCTTAAATATGTTTTTCTGTTCGATGCTGGACCAAACCTCGATAAAGAATAAAAAAAAATTTTTCTTTTTATTCTTTTTTCTGTGTCGTGCTTTGTGTAATTTAAGGTTTTATAGTCCTTGTGGACCGTTTTTTATATTTAGTATATATATACAAAATTGTCAGAATAACACGTGATATAAATATTCAGGTAACTCACCACAAATGATGGAAGATAATCATGGCTTTTTAAAATTGGATGAATTTCTAATTCAAGAATCGTTAAACAAATTAAGACTATTTCAAATGTAATAAGGAAAAAACTGTAAATGATGCCAATCTTCGTTCAATTTGAAATCAAAATTCATAACCTACCCACAGCTTGTATTCACTCTGACGACGCGATAAACGAGAGGCCTCAGAGCGATTATCTTCCATCATTTGTGGTGAGTTACCTAAATATATATATAGTGTAGTAGTTTACTTCTCAAACCTAGTTTTTTGTACTTTTTTCTGATGACGACAGATGTCGAAAAATCAAAATTTATATATATATATATATATATATTATATATATATATAAAGGTTTCACATAAACACGTGAAATAACAATCAATGATCAAACCACAATAAGAAATGGGAAAACAAAACTAAGATCTTTCAACCGTAACAAGCGGTCTTCGTCAGAGTCAGTTGGGTTTTTGACTCTGACGAAGACCGCTTGTTACGGTTGAAAGATCTTAGTCTTGTTTTCCCATTTCTTATTGTGGTTTGATCATTGATATATATATATATATATATATATATATATATATGTAAGATGGCAGCAAGTCTTCTTGAAGCTATATTTTGTTGAAGTGTACCGCAGCTTCGGCATTTCCGACTTTAAAAGTAAGCTGTTCCAGTCTCCTGACAGTCTTGCGAAAAGTAATTGGTAATTCCTAAACAAGTTATCCAAGGTACAAGTTTACCAAAGTACAAGTACCAAGTTATCCAAGTAATATTTAGTTCAGGAAGGGAGCTATTAGGAGTCATGGGATTGGGAAGGGTTGTTTGTTGGATTCAGGTCCCGAACAAGGAGATTTGGATGGGTGGACAGTTTTTATCTTCATTGTTAGTAAGTCGCCTAATGTAGCAACCAATTGATTCCCAACTCAAATCATGCTGAATATCGACAGTTCTAGCATACCATGGAGCCCTAGCTATAAGGCGGGAACATTTATTCTGTACAACTTGGATGCAGTTCTTGTTCGTGGGTGCCGCTCCAAACCAGACTGAGCATCCATATGTCATAGTCGAACGAATGACCGCCCTATAGACAAGGTCCTTTACTGTCTGTAGAGTACTACTTGATTTGAGGATGGAATAAAGATTGCACATTAGGGATATCCACAGCTTAGATTTGCTCCGGAGATGTTGCCTGAATGTCAATCTGGAGTCTAATATGAGACCCAGATATTTTACCTGTGATTCATATGGTAAAAAGCTGACAACAAGCTTTTGATAATCATATTAAACATTTAAAAATGATTGCTAGTGATTAAAGTGTTTAAGAAAGTGTCTCAAAGTCCCTTGGATAACTTCTTCGGTAATTATTACCTACTTTTTGAAAGACTGTCAGAAACTGGAACAGCTTAGTTTTAAAGCCGTAAATGCTGAAGTTGCAGTACACTTCAACAAAATATGCTTCGAAGAATACTTCCTACCATCTCATAAATAAATATATATATATAACACTTTTTCTTCTTCTTGGAATTTGGTCAGGGTTAATATACGGAATCACCTTTTCGCCCTTTCAGTATATTAACCCTGACTAAATTCCAAGAAGAAGAAAAAGTGTTTATTAGTAATTTGTGGTCAAGAAAACAATACCTTATATATATATATATATATATATTATATATATATATATATATGATCAAACCACAATAAGAAAATGGGAAAACAAGACTAAGATCTTTCAACCGTTTCAACCCAAATGAGGGTTTTTGGTCAGTTGGGTTTTTGACTCTGACGAAGACCACTTGTTACGGTTGAAAGATCTTGGTCTTTTTTTCCCATTTCTTATTGTGATATTCGTCAGAGTCAAAAACCCAACAGTTGGGTTTTTGACTCTGACGAAGACCGCTTGTTACGGTTGAAAGACCTTAGTCTTGTTTTCCCATTTTCTTATTGTGGTTTGATCATTGATATATATATATATATATATTAGTATATTTTGGGAGCAGACCTTCATTTAGACATGTTTTATTAAAGAGTATGGCGATCTTCATTTTCGTTAGTTTTTTATTTAATTTCTCCAGTTTTCTAAACTTGGTTTTTAACTCTTCAGGTAAACTAAACACTAACTCTCCGAAAGATAATCTTTCGGAGAGTTAGTGTTTTGTTTACCTGAAGAGTTAAAAACCAAGTTTAGAAAACTAAAGAAATTAAATAAAAAACGAACGAAAATGAAGATCGCCATACTCTTTAATAAAACATATATATATATATATATATATATATATATATAAATATATATGAACTGGGTAATTATATGTACATATTATAATGTATATTATATGTTTATAATATTATTATAAAACATTAGTATATGTAATACTGGAAGACAGTATCAATTATGACTAAAAGAAGCGATTTTTAGGATTTTTCATTAACCGTAACCACATTACTGCTGACTGAATTTGACTGTGATATTTAGTAACTCAGCAGAGGAAGGCATTGCGTCTGTGAGAAGAGTATTACACTGATAGTTATCTCTTGGGAGCTTGTTTTTAGCGGAAAGGAGAACATGAGAAACATTGACCGATAGCCATCTTAAAATGGAACGATCCAAAACTGCACAATGACTTTGCCAGTCTCATTACTAGCAAATGGAAAAGAAAAGCCCAAGATGGCGTGAACTGGAGACATGGACGTCAGTCGTTTTCCAGCGAGTCGAATCACGCCACCCTATAATCGCCTTGTATTATCTCACCCCCTTAACAGCTATAACCGTTATATGTTCCCATAATTTTCAATCAAAACCCCTCTTATCGTCTACATTAATGACTAATTTTCATTGTACTAATCATGTCTTATAATTTGGCTCTTTCTTGAAAATCATTACATCATTCACCTCTTAATGTAAAACAATGATTAAACTCGTTAAACATAATGCATGGAGATCGCTAATAGATTAGGGGTTGGAATAAATTAGATGAAAACAATTATAAATCGTATTACACAAATATCATAGTCATTTTGATACTCCGATTCTCTCCAGTTCATTTAAGTTAAGTAGCAATGGGCATCATTAGCTCTTAATGGGTGATGGGTACAACTTAAAATATCGTTAACTTCTTAATATGTTTTTATAAATAATTGAGACCAATCAAAGAGAATAAAAACAGTCGACCATGAAGGAGTGTTTTTCAATAAATGAATAGTTAAGCTTGAATGTATGGAAATAATATAAACAATAAAATGTATTACCAATGTTTCTGAATTTGAAAATGTCCTAAGTAATAAACAACAGTAATACCAAAAATTAAAAAAAAAATAAACTTTTTTTCTAAAAATCAGGTAAGTATACAAAATTAATAAAGAAGGAATAATAACTAGAATAATGAATAAATAATAATACAGAATAATTAGCTATTGATGTTAAGCCCAGAAGCAGATCTACATCCGGGAGATAAATAAGTGGCTCTTGTAAAGCTCTCCAAGTGATAGAGTTGATATCAGGAATTATCTAAAAACCTGCAGACAGAAACAGTCGTTGAAACTGTTCTGTGAGAACTAACATACAGGCCAAAAGAAAGATCACTGAACTTACCAGGGAAAGACCTGTGATTATTCATTTGTATGCTTGCCTTGGTAGAAGCCAAACTCACATAAAAATTATCACTTTGAGTGTAGTCTACTCGATAAACTCAGTTAGAAAAAGTACAAGAAGTTTTGTGAGAAATGTTGATCACAAAACGTGAGATTCCTTAGAAAGGCAGGATTGATGATAGAGCAAATAGGACAGCCACTACGTCCACATTTAACAATAACACCAGCAGTATTGGGATGTTTTGGAGAAAAGATATGTGAGAAGACAAGTCTGAAGTATCCGGTTATATATATATATATATAAATGATCAAACCACTATAAGAAAATGGGAAAACAAGACTAAGATCTTTCACATCTATTCCTCTTTGTGGTATCACAAGGGGCCGGCTTGCGGCCTATGTGTGTTCTCTCTCGGGACGGTCACTGTAACCTAACCTAAGATCTTTCAACCATAACAAGCGGTCTTCGTCAAAGTCAAAAACCCAACTGATAAATTTTCGGAGAACAATAAGATTTTCTTCCTTTTGTTTCAGTTGTCTAGTAACCAATTGTCGCCTGAACTTATGGATTTCTTCCATCACCTGAGCTGCTCTGTCGTGTGTCTTAAAATTAGAATAGGTTGGCAGCAAATCTTCTTGGAGGCATATTTTGTTGAAATGTACCGCTGCTTCGGCATTAACGACTTTCAAACTAAACTTCGTATATATATTATTTATTTATTCGTAAGACTGTCAGGAGAGCTGGAACAGCTTAGCTTGAAAGTCGTTAATGCTGAAGCTGCGGTACATTTCAACAATATATATATACTTAAAATTCAAAAAAACGATCCAAACTGGACGCAAATTTGTCAGTTTAATTAATATAAAAATTAAATATATATATTTTCAGAACTGATATATATATATATATTTGTAAAATTTGGAAGCAGTCCTTCTTTTAAGCATATTTCGTTGAACAGCTGACCGTATTTCGCTGATGTCATTTTCTTCACTAGTTTTTCAAGGTTTCTGAATACCTTCTTCTTTCCTTCATCCAAACGTTGGAGAATGTTAATTAAGTTATAACCGACATGTTTCGACTGGCTTCCAGTCATCTTCAGGGTGATTAATTAAACAAGAGGAAAATTATTAGTCTTTGGAGTTGGTATTAAAACACATTATATAGTAGAAGTTTGAAGTAGCTGCTCTTGGGCCTGATTCGCAAGGGCTACTGACTGAGGTGGGGTGGATGGTGGGGTGGGGGTACTGACAGTTAACGGTTTTTTCATCCAATCAGGCGCGTATAGTTTAAGCACTCTCTCGCTACTACCCGTCTGAATATTTATTGTAGGTTTATTCTGTTTAATTATTATTGCTTCTGCGATTATTTTGTGGTCTTCCGAATACTGATTTTCGGAAGACCACAAAATAGACGAACGCGTACTCAAGGATATAATTAAGAAGAATATAAAATGCACCTCACCCGAGGATAAGGTCGCCTTAATAACCTATTATCGGAGCCCCACCATAAGCAGCCTAGTGATGAGAAATAGCAATAAGGTTAAAGATTCTCAACTGAAGGAGTCTAATCTCGTGTATGAATACACCTGTCAAATCGGGGACCGTGAGCCCTGCAACGATTCATACATTGGGATGACAACTACATCACTGTCGAGAAGACTTACCATGCACCTTTCTATAGGCGGTCCCAAGAAACATTCAGAGGACAAGCATAATACCAAAATAACTAGAGACCTACTCGTGAGTGGAACTAAAATAATTAGAAAAGAAAACAACTTCAATCGGCTGCAAATCGCAGAAGCAATAATAATTAAACAGAATAAACCTACAATAAATATTCAGACGGGTAGTAGCGAGAGAGTGCTTAAACTATACGCGCCTGATTGGATGAAAAAACCGTTAACTGTCAGTACCCCCACCCCACCATCCACCCCACCTCAGTCAGTAGCCCTTGCGAATCAGGCCCAAGAGCAGCTACTTCAAACTTCTACTATATAATGTGTTTTAATACCAACTCCAAAGACTAATAATTTTCCTCTTTGTTTAATTAATCACCCTGAAGATGACTGGAAGCCAGTCGAAACATGTCGGTTATAACTTAATTAACATTCTCCAACGTTTGGATGAAGGAAAGAAGAAGGTATTCAGAAACCTTGAAAAACTAGTGAAGAAAATGACATCAGCGAAATACGGTCAGCTGTTCAACGAAATATATATATATATATATATATAAGGTCAAAAATAAACTTGAGAAATAAGGAATTGAAAGACACGCGCTGAAGTCTCTAAATTATGCTTGATCCGTCATCAGGAGAGAGAAAAGAAGGAGACGAATCACACGGTGTTGTTCAGGACGAGTGGAAATTAAGAGACCACTCACTCATGTGCCCGGTTCAAAAGAACTAGAAAGAAAATTAGAGGAACAATATAAAGGAATGAAAAAAAGAAGTAAAAAAAATAAATATACAAACAAATTAAAACATAAAACTTTTAAAATAAGTAATAAAATCAGATCTATATAAATGAAAAAAAAAAGAGAAGATTATTAGTTAGGAGAGCAATAAAAGATTATTTTAGCATACTATAACATAACAGGAACCATGAAAAGAAAAAGTTCAGAACAAAAAGGTAATATAAAGTAGATGCTGGCAAAAAAAATGGTCGACGCAAAATAAAGGATTTGGGTTCTCGAGTGGATTCACTGTCTATTAATACTCCCTTAACAATTGAAGGTTTTTAGTACCTCAGAGGTTAGTACCACATAAGTAATAACTACCTTAAGGAGTGGAGACCAATGACACGGTGATTGGTTATGAGACATAAGCAATGATGGTGCAGTTTATTGCACTCATTTATTTTATCACTCATACTTTAGTTGAAGACGAGTCGTGTACTGGATTGACTTATATGCTCATAGACTTCCATCTTCAGTGTCACGCTGAAGGGTTATAGATGGCACTTAAGTGTTATTGTCACCCCCGAAACTACTGTTGACCCTTCAATTAAAGGCAGACAGAGGCTACAATTTTATTAGAGTAGGATGAAAATTAGACTAAAAATAAATAGCAATAGATTTTTACATTGAGTTTTATATAACCAATGTTATTAGAACATATTTTTAAGCAACATTATTTTGTTTGTAGTTAGAAAATGTAGCCAAGTATAAATAAACATACTATTATATAATTTAATAATTTATTACCTATGAAAAATCAAAGTTGTTAAGAAATATTATTGAATCGTCTCTAATTAAATTTAATAGATCAAATATTATAAACATTAGTAACGGTCTCTTCAAACTGGTTACTTTCGTTGCGAGGGCAATAGCCTCTTCAAAGAGGGTTGACAGCTAGCGGATAGTTTTTTACTCTTTCTTACTGTACTCCTTTGTTTCCCCAAACATCCCTTTCTGGACATTAGTCCTTTCCTGCGCTTTCACCCTTTTAAAATACCACTCTTCCGTCCCATTCTTCTCAACCCCTCACCAGATGTTTTCTGCATTTAGTGTTTCAGTTGGGGTTTTGACTCTGACGAAGACCGTTTGTTACGGTTGAAAGATCTTAGTCTTGTTTTCCCATTTCTTATTGTGGTTTGATCATTAAACATATTATTATATTTATGTGTTATGTAACTTGGTTGGAAAAATAAATAAAACAATCAAGCATAAAAGATTTACCAAAACATCATATTTCTTTAGATTACAAACACATAACAGCTTTCTGTTTTATCAGCTGTTGGCAAGAAGACTAGTAAGTAGATAGGAGTCCTAGGGAGATAGAATTTTAAATCAATTTCTTTAATTTCCGCTAATGTTGATCCTGGAGAAGAAAACTAAGTATCAGAAACTGTTGTTTATTGGAAACAATTTTATATGTGGAAACTTTTTTCTATTATTTCAAGAAACGGGCAAATACTTGAGATTAATTGACTACAGATTTTTTTCAATTTTTTAAGATTTCTTTTGAGAATTCACTATTTCTTCATTTATAGCAATAGATCTATTGAAGAAAATGTTGAAATAGAATAAAACAGTTTATGGAAGTTTGAAAGAGCTGTTGGGAATTGAGGTAATTATAGCATGGCGCAACCAGGAAGAGTAGATATAAAGGTAAGGTCTATTACGTTAGCCTGATGAGAAGGAACAGAGCGTCCTTGAAACGGAGCGTCCAATAAAATACAGAATCCATTACCGAGTTAATAGCCCCTTCCAAATTGAATCCAACAGAGTGAATTTTTACCAAAAGATAATCTGACTGTTTCAAATTACAAAAAGCTAATGCGAGGTTAAGTCGAGCCTCCCCCATTGCCCATAGGGAAGGCCTCTCTATCTTGTCGGCATATCTCCAAATCCACGTAGTTACAGAATAACAACAACAAAAACTGAGGTCGTTCATTGTAATGGTGTTGGCTGGTAATGGAGGTTTGGGTCACGAGCGGCTCGACGTTGTAATCTCTGGGAAATGAAGTCGCCCCCTCTACTTCTAGAACCTCCAATTGTTTCTGAATACCTGCCCCCCCCTCCTCCCTCCAGCACTGCTTCTTGATCGCTATCGCATGTTCTTACCCTCTTCAATCTTCACGATAAAACTTTATTTCACAACTATAATGCAAAACCTATTTCAGCCAGCCGAATGAATTTCAAGAAATTCATCCAATTGGAAAGGTTAACTTTTTTAGTTCAATTGACAAAATTTGGAAATCAATATACTGATCCAAATTATTATGACTTAATAAACCTCCTCCTATTTGCACAAACAGTTCTATACCTAGACATTTTTTAATTAATGATGATGATAATTTTTTTTAGTTAAAACGGTCAAATTTTGAGATTTACCATATCAAAAGTTCAATTAAAATATTTTTCAAATTGTTGCAGCTTCCTCTTATTTGACTATTGGGTTAGTTTGAGAATATTTTTTTTTACATTACAATCAGTAAGGTATAGCGATTGTGAAAAAATTGGATCTCCATATTTTGACAGAATTACATGTTTTATAGTCCTAAAGGACTGTTTATGAAGTTTTTTCGATGCTGTCTGTGGGTGGGTGGTTGAGTATGTATCCAAAGTATGTGGTCACGCCGCAACCCAGAATGTTGATGGATCAAAATGATATTTTACACAAAAATAGGCCTCATAATGTAGATTTGTTATATAGTTTGGGAGCAATTATGCATGATTACATGCATAATTACTTTTTTCCAAAAATGTATTTTTAGACAACATTTTTTTTCTACTAAACTAGTTATTCTAGAGTCATGAAATTTTGATGCTTTCTTTGAGGCTACAAAAGCAATAAACAAACAATATTCTCAGATTTTTAAAACAACAGGAAATATTTTTTTCAATAAAATGTAAAAATTTTGACTTATAATTCAATTTAAAAGCTTGTTCAATCTAAAAATTACATTAACCAAAGGACATTAGAGTACATTTTCTGTTTTGAGAAAATGTTTGACTCTAAACGTCATTACAAAATCACGGAATTTTGCTAAAAATTAAACCGAGAATTAACAATTTATGAACAAAAAATTCATGAAATTTCAATTACTGCAAAGAGCAAAATGATATAAAAACTGAATATTGATCCTGGATTAATGGTTTACTTACCATTACTTAACATTATGAGTTAGTTTCAGCTACTCAAAGGGACTACTTCTGCCCGATGACGATGAATGTCGAAATATCGTTGTGAGTCTTTTTTGTGTGTTTTTATCTGTTTTTCTCTTTCCTGTGTGAAATATATATATAAAGATTTCACATAAACACGTGAAACAACAATCAATGATCAAACCACAATAAGAAATGGGAAAACAAGACTAAGATCTTTCAACCGTAACAAGCGGTCTTCGTCAGAGTCAAAAACGTCTAGTGTTCAGTTGGGTTTTTGACTCTGACGAAGACCGCTTGTTACGGTTGAAAGATCTTAGTCTTGTTTTCCCATTTCTTATTGTGGTTTAATAATATATATATATATATATATATCAATGATCAAACCACAATAAGAAATGGGAAAACAAGACTAAGATCTTTCAACCGTAACAAGCGGTCTTCGTCAGAGTCAAAAACCCAACTGATATATATATTTATATATATATATTAATCTATAAATGAAAAAAAATACTTGTATTTGTTTACATTTATTTACATTGTTTACACTAACTTAGAATTTTTTTGAGTGAATCCACTGAAATACAATTGATGTTAAGAGGTTTAATAAAAATTTTTAAATAACTAGACTACCCGTGACCCGTTGGATCATCCATCACCTTTCTTTTTAATGAAATCATGTTCACTTAATTGCAGATAAACTCTAAATGACCCTACTAAGAGCAATATGTAATTGGCCATGTTGAACTACTGCTTTACCTAAATGAACTTTCTGTAAAGTTTCTTCTGAAACTTATGAATAGTCATGGCAAATGCTAATTGAATTGGAAATTGAATCCTTGAAAAAGAAATGTTGTCCTCTTTAGATAAAACAAATTTCAATCATGGAAATTTCACTATTTCCCCTTAAAAGCGTGATACGATAATTTTACAAACAATGACTTTATCGTAAAGCTCTTCACTTATTAGTCTTGTTTCATTATATAAGCACGGTAGATCAGCATTTCTCATTTTTATTACAGGAAATCCTTTTTTGAATTCATGCTTATGTTTTGGAAGTGAAGTGCAAAAAGCCCCTTGGCGCAGAGAGTAGCGCTAAGAATTAACAGTAAATACATGTAATAAAAAAAACATTCTCTAAACAACAATAAGATTCGAAGAATGGGACTAAAAGCTTTCCTAGAAAAAAACTGTTTAGGTTTATTCAATAACAGAAATAGATTTTAGATCTGGAGTCAGTAACTTTACCTGACTTATGTTGAGAGAATTAATTTTTCATTTTTCTTTCTTTTTTAGGCCGCTATTTGTAAAATCATATATTACTCAGTGTTTTCTTTAATATTTATTTTCATGACAGGTATTCCAAGTTTTACCTGTGCGCAACATCCAAGGCTTCATCATTAGTTGATTATACACACAAAAACATCATTTATATCAGGTTTTGGAAGAGTATTGTAAGAAAGCCCCCATATCCCAGAGCCAGCGCACTGGATTTCCAATGAAAAAGTCCAGGGTCCGATTCTCACAAAATTACATACATATTTCATTATTTATTCAGACAATGCACGGTGGCAGGAAAACAAATGAACGAGATCGGCCATCAGGGATTTATAAGTATATAGATTTAATAACTTAACATGAGATGTAAAAGAATAAAATTTTAATATGTAAAAAATCTACCCCATTTAAACATATGATTTCTGATGCTTTCCATGGTATAATGAATTTGTCTTACAGAATACTCTAATCAATCTATATATTGCACTCTTGAACAAAACTTAATATCAGATGTAAATTTTTTTGTTCTAATGAATCATAGTACTTTTGGGTAATATTGAAGTGTGAGGAATGGACTTTTTTATTCAAGAAGAAGGTTTATGTCGACAAATATCCAGAAATCTTTAAGGCCGAATGAAATAAACTCTGGGCTGCCTCTTTGATGTAGAAGGAGCTTCTGGTAATGCCTCTTCGAATCCACGGTATCAGTATTAATATAAGACTGTATTCATCTTTGAACTATAGGATGGATTGCAAGAATAATTAGTATAAGTCAGAGTTTTTCAAACTTTTTTCGACGCGGAACATTTCCGGGAACCCCAGATTCTAATGATTTCATACAATCATAATATAAACATTTTCATATACCTTTTTAAATAGTATGTATGTTTAAAAACAATTAAAAAGTATATTACTGAATTGTGTTTTTTCGAATAAAAATTCAACACTAAAAGATTTTAATTTTCATATTTTCCACAAGTCCATAACAGATAAAACAGTATTACTAGCAATTTTAACACAGAGTCTGTTTTGTAATCTTTTTGACTTTATAGTTGAGAGTTTGATTCTCAAGTATTTAGAATAGGGATATTTAGAACTGACATCGTACAGACTTGGGATCGACCGAGGAACGAAAAGCTCAGATTTTTACCTCCCAAATGAACAAATCGAGAGCCAGAGTGGGTATCGAACTATGGATCCACCAGTTCAGAGGCCAGCTGGTACCCTAAATAAAATGAAGTTAGGAAAATTTGGGACTCCTAATGTAGAATGTTCATTGCGTCGTATCACAAAGGGCTAATACTCGGCCTATGTGTGTGTGTTCTCTTGTGGGACTGCCACTGCAAACCTAACCTAACCTATATTCTTGTTTTAATGCTGTGTTGGCTGAACTATACTGAATGCAAAGCCATGTTTTTAGACTTAGGAATCATGTTTTTGTCAACAATAAATAAAATTGAAGTAAAAATAAATAGATATGCCCATAATAATCAGCAGACTTAAATTACACGTCGAAAACTGAAAAACAAAGCCTATTTACTTAGAAGCCATCTTCCAAATATTGAAAGTACTTTTAGGTATGGCCGATTTTGCAGTAATCGATCTTGAGTAGTTCAATCACTGAAGTGATGGAAACATTGTGCGAGGTTAGCAACTGGATGGGTGACACCATGCGCTGTTGGTGTCTTTATTATGACACGCCTGTAGTTTAAATGGGTGCTGAATGAAGAATGTACTACATTTTTGTCCTTTTGCACAGATCGAAAAACCATAAGTCACTATATGAGTAGCCGTTAAGGGAAAAAGAATTTTAAATATGTAAGGCTTGATTAACTTATTAGTGTAAGTTATAAAAATGAATATATCAAAGCTTTGTTGAATACAAGAGCTGGTATAATTTAAAAGTTTGAACTTGTGCACGATGGAATTTGATTAAAGGACTTTAGTGGAAATGTCTTGGAGTGAGGAGCACGACTGATATTAGAGAGGGTGACTATAGGAGGTAATGAAGCAAGCTGCTCTGGCACGTCATCCACGGGCTCATCCCACTAGTAATGGAGGATATAATGAAGATCGCCGTCCACCACGCCCCCGCATCCGTGGACCACCCGGCTCAGGGCGTCCATTCCCTTCGGTGCTCCTCCAAGTCGATTTTCATGACTTAAGAAATATCTATACCTTCAACTTTCAACTGTTTCTTCTATTTGCCTCTAAATTAATAGAATTACTTCAAAACGAAGTAAATATTTACTATGTCAATTGATAAGTTACTGACAAATTTGAGAAGATAAAAGTTTTTAAGTGACAATCAATATCATCTTAAAAGACAGAAATTAATGCAGCTAATGTAATATCAATAATCTACGGAAACAAAAACCGCAAGAAAGAAGGTATTCTATCCAAGAGAAATAGATTATTTTCAAATACATTTAGCGATAAATTAACCGTCTTACCTCATGTACCAATATTGGAGTCTTTCAGTCGGTTTCAGTTATTGTTCATTCTCAACAAGAATTCCTTTTATTCTTCTTAAATATAGTTGATACCTGAAACCTGAAAAAAACAAACAAATATTAGAATTGAAATCAATGATCTAGAAATATCTGACTCGTAATTCTTATATTCACCTTTCTCCCTTACACATCTTTGACCAATTTGGAGAGCAGTTTGAAGGAATTACATCAAGCATTATGCTTCTTTTAATAACGAGATAATCTGTACATCACTGCGTATCGTAACCTTAATTATTTAGACTATCCAGTAGGTTATCCACAACTAATCACCACATTAGGTGGTGGTAGCACACCTCTCAAAGTAGAACCTTTATTTGTCAGAATTCTAGTTGTGCTAGATCTTACACTTACACTAATTACTCTTCCAATACATTATTGTAATCCATTCAACAGTTCTTTGTTTGAAATATCTATATATTAGTCCTGATTCAATGGATTCGAAGGCGTGTTATCAAAATCTTCATCAATGTCCAATAAACAACTGTTAACAACAGAAGATTTCTATTTAGTTAACCAAATTTTTGTAACAAACACTTTTAAGTTTCTTCTCTGATATGAATGTTGTCTCTTATGAATATACATATTTACCAAAAACTTTTCATATTACTGCAGACAGAACGAAATATCTGTAATTTTTAATGTGGCATTACTCTTCCAATATTTAAGCTGGTGTAACATTCGAAATAAAATTGAGCATAACTCAAATTATGAGTTTCTTAATCACGGGAGAAGTGTTATAGAATTAGTAGCCCTTTTTTCATAAAAAAACAAAAAGCAACTTTCATATGCTTTAATATTACTCAAAAGTAATGAGGTTCTTAAACACACTAAGAAATATATATCTGTCATTTTGATTTGTAAATAGTTTCAACATATATATTGATTTCAACCACTTTGATGCACAATCAACTCTAACACACTCGAAAATATTATAAACTATATGGTTAATTTGCGTTCCAAAAGAACTTAAATTTTTCTTTATTAAATATTTAAATAATAGCAATTCTTAACGACTCTATTTTTGATATGATCAGAACAATTTATATAGAGTACCACCAATAGGTGTTTTCTCCACTCTTTTATTTCATTTTTTTATGTGGCATATATCACTATTACTTGTTAACCCTCTAAAGGTAGTGGTAATATAATAGCAAATAAGAAAAAAAATTTTCCGATACAAAACATGCATAAGTCAATGTAAACAAATCCAACAAGTAAAGCGAGGTATCTGTTATTCAAAGTTGGGTTTTCAGTTTAGAGCTGTGTTACCTTTTGTGGCGATCTAGTCCTAAATTTTTCTATTGCAATCAGAATTTGTTGATATTTTTTATAGTGTACTAATTTAAATAGATTATCTTTTTATAGAATTTTATTATTCTATGATTGGCAGTATTGCTTAAAAAAAAAATTAAGGTGAAGGCCGAAAGTCGGAGTTGAGTGCTAGAGGCTATTAGAGGCGCATAATTACTCCATTACTACCCCAACAGGGAGGTTATCACAATGTTTTAAATGTTGTTTGTTGGAATCATGCTAAAGGTTCAGTGGGAATCTTGGTGAATAATAACTCATTTAGTGGGAGCGAAAACATAGCAAGTCTTTCGATGAACACAACTCTGGAAAGAATGACAACATTCGTTAGCCTCAAGAAGATGGACGTAACCCTATTCCAAATGTCTGTCATTTTGTTAGACTTGAATATAACGACAGACGGCAATTCATTGCTGACTGCCATATTCCCTCGCACCATACGCACTCGGACTTGTGCTTCCAGACAAAATAATCATAAGTCATAATCATATAACAAATTAACCTAAGACAAGATGTTTATATTTTATAATCGACCTATAATTTAGCAATAAAATTACATTAAAAATAAAACTCATAGAAATAGGTACATTCTTACAGCTATGGCCTTCTGAAACATATGATAGCAATTAATCGTATAATATGAATTGCTTATTCAACCAATCGCTGAGACAGGAAACTGCTGGTGAAGAATGACTGCTGATATATGTGATGGTAAGCTGCTGGTGGTGAATTACAGGTCATTTCAATGACGGCAAACCACTGATGATGAATCATTGTTGATATCTATAAAAAATAAAGTGCTGACGGTGAAGTACTGGTCATTCTTTTGTTGGTAAACTTCTTGAGAAGAATTACTGCTAATATCTTTCACGGTAAGCTGCTTGAGGGTTAATTACATGTCATTTCTGTGACGGCAAACCACTGATGATGAATCACTGATGATATCTATAAAAATAAAGTGCTGACAGTGAAGTACTGGTCGTTCTTTTGTTGGTAAAGAAGAATGACCAGTACTTCACTGTCAGTGAAGAAGGATTACTGCTGATATCTGTCACGGTAAGCTGCTGGTGGAGAATTACAGGCCATTTCAATGGCGGCAAACCAATGATGATCAATCACTGTTGATATCTATAAAAAATAAAGTGCTGACGGTGAAGTACTGGTCACTCTTGCCACGGTGAATTTATCGCACTAGATTCTTAATTGTATGACCTGTTACTTTTGCACATACTTAACGGTGGTTGTAGCCTCACCCATGAATATTAATATACTCTTCTATAAGTATCTTACTAAACAGTTTTCACTGTAAGATATTCATTGGATACTTTCGCCAGGTTTACTCACTTGGCAAATATCATTGTGTCTTCTTTGTAGAATCAAGAAAGAATTGCTATGTGGGTGGCAATCGTAAAAACTGGTATTACTCATTCCACGGAAAAACGTAATGAGCCCTTCTGCGTATAGATTGATATTGAGACATCAAGGAGCGCATGCTCATAGGGGGATCTATAGACCGCAGACCTTGGAGTGTGGCTGGAGGCTATTACGATAATAAAAAGAAACACCATATAATCAGATGTTAAAGAATACTTATATTCTTTTTACACATGCAAAAATACTTACTAATTTAGAAATACCAAGAGGTATCCTTTTTCTTGGAGATATTTTTACATCTATATGTATAGCAGGAAGATCCTATAATTCCATGTCATTAATAAAATTGAAAAACACCAATGGAGTGTTTTTCAATTTCCCCCTTCGACTGTGTAATCAGCTTTCAATAATTTTTTCGCTATGAGTCATATTTTATCAAAAATATTACTATCGCGGTTGAAAGGAAAGTGATTGTTTTGATGTAGCCAGAAGGTAATAACATCTTAGATGTTATGGGGTTTGAAGCCAGGTGATTCATGCAACAGATCGCAACTATGAGTTGGGCTACCCATCAACATAACCTTGTTTTTTCTTTGTTTCGTGTAATATCCCATTAATAGGGGATCTGTCCAAATCATATTCATATTATTACAAGTGTTTGCTGTATTTCCTTACATGTTTCATCACATTCTGAGCAGTTTTAGAACTCAGCCATTGTCAAGAGAAACTAAAAGTTATGGTGTCATTAGGGTTATAGAATGACACAATTAATTTTCTCTGTATTGAATATTACCTTGCAGTTTGACTTAATCTAGTCTATATATATTTAAATTATCTAGAAAATTATTTAATTTCATTTCTTTGAATAACTCTTTATTCTATGGTAACTAAAGGTTAGGACAGGTAGTTATAGCAAGGGTCTTCAATGAATATATGACAGTAGAACTGGATTGGGACCGACGACTCCAAGGGATGTGGAGATCAAATTTTTTCTTCTCCCGCGTGAATAAATCGAGGACCTGGGTGAGTATCGAACATCTGACCCCCAGAGGCGAGCACGTAAGTCACTCGACTACCCTTACTGCTAATATATAGGTAAGTTAAGAAACAACTAACTAATTCATTATGCTTATATTGCAATAGTATATAAACCAAGTTAAGTCGAATAGAAGATTGACAATACAATCGAGAGAAAGTCTGTTATTACTTCATACAACTCTAAATACACAATAACTTCAGTTTTCTCATGAAAATAGACGAATTTCGAAACAGTTCAGGATCATGAAAACGTACGAGACAATAATGTAGACCTTTATATTACATTATTATTATTTGATGGTGACTACAGCACTGCGTCTTAACAAAAAAACTATTGTACTTCCCCCTTCTGTACTAAAGTACCCCAGCAGTTAGCTTTAACGCCTCCAAGAAGCTCAGCACTTTTGCTGGTTCCAGCGGTTAAAGTTTTTCTATGGTTTTGTTGAGTGTCCCGAAGCACTTATCTCTGTGGAGCAAAGTTGCCTTGCAGTCAGATAGCAGGTGTAACGGTGTTTCTTCCTCTTTGCAGAATCTACACAAACTATCATTGATAATGTTGGTTGATAACTCAGGCTCCCTATGTTTCGGGAGAAAGTAACTTCCTTTCTCCTTCTTCTTCTTCGGGTCCTCAGGTAGACTTGTGGGAGGTTGGTTCCCACTAGTTAGCACTTTTGGACCCTCTGAGCTTCCGGAGGATGGTCTCCGGACTTCCTTCTCCTTAGTATCATACAGGGAAAAATCTCTGTATCTCTATTGGTGCTATTTTGTCCTCTCCGGTAGAGCACCACATACCCGAGTAAGGCTATTTACTCAAGAGGGTCGCCTGGTACCCTTGAGGCTTCGTTCATTATGCAGTAACCCCTGTATCATCCATCCTTCGGCACAGACCGCATAACACCTTAGATTGGGGCTGAGATAAAAGAAGGGGATTGAGGGATTAGGAAGGATGTGAAACGAAGGTGGTCAGGCCCAGTCCCTGATCACCTTCCCCTCCTCTTTCGTTTGTCCCTGCATATAGCAGGTTAACAGGGTAGCCTCGTGAAGGCCGAAAGTCGGAGTTGAGTGTTAGAGGCTATTAGAGGCGCTTAATCACTCCATTACTACCCCTAGACCTTTATAACATGATCAACAATTTGGTATCTACAATGGTATTTCATTTAAACAATATTCGGTTTATTTCTTAAAAGTAAATTAAACATAATGACGTGAGCAAAAATTAACAATTTTCAAATTCCAAAGTGTACTAAATTCTTTGTTAACATTTTAAGGATGCTATTTGAATGTATGCAAACTTTTTTAGTACTATTAAAAGCTGTTTGAGCGCTTACAACTTTACAAATTATAGTGCATTAGTCAAAAATATGGTTTTTAATATGGAAATGTGTTTCATTATTTTTTGACAAATATTGATATAAGTTTAACGGATCAATCGTACAGTTTAACCTGACCTGACATCGTACAGGCTCGGGACCGACAACGGTTTAACGTCTACTGCGGTTGACACGTGCTCAGGATTTTTTTATGGGAACTAAATATACTTTAGTCCAGAAGTGAGTATTTTTTATGTTAGAAACACTATAAAAAATATAACAACATATAAATATATAATAACACTGTCCATTTTTTGTTTTCTTTTACTTTGTTTGTGTTTACTGCAATTACGTTTTTTGTTTCCTGTTAGTTGATATTCTTTGGAAGTACTTTGTTTTCAGAGATTTGTTAATAGTAGTGCTTATTTTTTTTAATTAAATTGCTTTTAGCCTTGAGAATGTGAAACAACATTCAGCAAAACATCAGTAATATATCTGTGATAAACGAAATGCGATCCAGAAGGACTGATAACACTTAAAGTAAGCTGTGACACAGAAAGAAACGTAACAAAGGACTCACTTTTCAATATTTTGACCATTATTGGCGGTCCTCTTAAGGAGAAGAAGTGAATTGACGGAGGAACGGCAGTCATCTGAAGAACTCTCTGATAAGATGGCTAAAGCAGTGCTACCGCGAAGGAGAAAATAAAAAATAAATGAACTAAGGAGTCGAGAATGAAAGAAATTTAAAGAAGAATAAAGGGGAAGAAAACAGAAAATATAGAAATTATATAAAAAATATTAACAAATTAAAAATAATGAATTAAAAAACTGTAAGAAGATAAAATAAAATATTATTAATAACAAAATAAAATTAAAAATGATATATAAGAATAAAAAAAACTAACGGTTTAAATTCAAGCCAGGTTTAGAACGTGCTCCTAGGAGCCAAATGTGTCCTCAGAAGCTTTTAGAGTAACTTTTATGTTATCACTGGGGACTTGTTTAAGTACTTGGACTGTGAAACATTCTTTGAAGCTGAGTTGGTGGGAATTAGCGTGAGTGGTGACAGGGATGCTGCTGCGTTTAGCAACCGAATACCTGTGAATATTCATCAGGCTAAACCAACGTAAAAAGCATCACATTGGGTGCATTTCAATTGGTAAACACAGTCAGTATATGTATATGTATGCTTACTCAGAAGGTCTTAATGTAACTTTGGTCTTCGAATCAGGGATCTGATTGAGTATTTGAGCTCGGAAACAATCATTAAAACTGAGACCATGAGAGTTAGCATGGATGGCTACAGGAAGATTAATACTTTGACCGACAGAAGCCCTATGACCATTCATACTAAGGCTTAACTTATTAGTAAGTTAATAAATATTATACTAAAAAAATTAAAAAAATGAAATAAAATTAAAAAATAAAATAAAAATTAGTAAGTAAAAAAATCTTAATTAAGAGACTGAAATAAATAAAAAGAAGAATTAACGATTGAGGTTAAGCCCAGGAGCAGATCTACCTCCCGGAAGACCAATAAGTGCTTCTTCTGAAGATCTCAGAGTGACTTTTGAATTAGTTTCATTAATCTGCCTAAAAACCTGTACACGGAAACAGCCATTGAAATAGAGTCCGTGAGAATTGGCATGCGTGGCAACGGGAAGGTCACTGCGTTTGTCAACGGACGGCCTGTAATTATTCATTCGCAGAATTATTGGTAGAAGCCAAACCCACATAAAAAACATTATACTAGATGCAATCAAAACGGTAATAAAGAAAAAGAAAAGCCTACAAACACTAACTCCTTTGTATGTTGGTTACATTAAAATAAAAAGGCAATAATGAAAGGATTATAGTGATGCATAAGTTTTGCAGATATAGAGAGCTTACTAGGAAAAGTTAGTGCTCATCCTGACTCAAGTTGCATAAATGTACGATTCAATCAGAAGAAATGGGATTCCTTAGGAAGCATAATAGAAAAGACTAATCAGAATTGCTGCAGTCATGACTGCGTTTGGAACATTTTGAAAGAAATGTTAGTGGTTTAGATATTGGTCTTCCATAAAGGACATATCCTCATTTCACTGTTGCATAATATCTATTCATAAAGTACCATTAGCCTCTTTTCATTAACGTATTTCGCATTGACATTCTACAAAGTACCTGTTTTCATTTTCTTATTTTGTATAGTAAGTCATTCCATGAAATATCTATAGTTATTACTATATTACTCTTTGCTCTATACTATTATTACTCTTACTAGTACTTTTTTTATTGTTATAGAACATGCTCCACCAGAAGGCATGACTGTGGTGGTATAACACTGCCTGTATCTGTTATAAAGTTGTTCACTTGGTATTGTTGTCAGTCACTCAGCCCTTTACAAAAAGATTCTAATTTCTACTATATTCGTATACTTTACTAAGTTATCAACTGGCACAGTATAAATCACTGCCTGTATCTGTTATAAACTTGTTCACTTGGTATTGTTGTCAGTCACTCAGCCCTTTACAAAAAGATTCTAAATTCTACTATATTCGTATACTTTACTAAGTTATCAACTGGCACAGTATAAATCACTGCCTGTATCTGTTATAAACTTGTTCACTTGGTATTGTTGTCAGTCACTCAGCCCTTTACAAAAAGATTCTAAATTCTACTATATTCGTATACTATACTAAGTTACCAACTGGCACAGTATAAATCACTGCCTGTATCTGTTATAAACTTCTTCACTTGGTATCGTTGTCAGTCACTCAGCCCTTTACAAAAAGATGCATTAAAATCTTCAATGGTACACAATAATTCTTATTAAATTATGATAATGCGGCTTAACAATTATAATAATTAACAATGATGATAATAACGAAAATATAATATAATGTAAAATCTAAATAATGTAATTCTAAGTAATAATAATGATCACGATGATATAAAGCAATACTACTAACAAAATAATAACAACACAATGATTATAATTGGACATAATGGTAACCGACTATACTCGTATAATAATCACGACTACTCACAAACATAATACAGGCTATTATAACTGTTCAATTAAGTAAACTGAAATATCTTCCCATCACTTTGAAGGCACCGACTAGGCCCTCGTCTAAGAAAGCTGCAAACTGTGGGCGCCACACACCTCCGGCAGTCACCACTCGTCTCTCCAGCCTGCTCCTCTCCGAGTTCAACTCAATGCAGTCGAACAGTATGTGTTCAACTGTTTGAGGTGACCTGCCGTCGAAGTTACACCCTGGAGAGTTAACAAGCTTCAGGCGGTGAAGATAGTGGCCAAATCGTCCATGCCGTTAGAAACTGGGTCAGTTTCCAATCCACTAGTACTCCATTCTTACTAATCCTCTATAGCAGGCCTTTTTAAACTATGGGTCGCGACCCCAAATGTGGTCGCGTTACAAAATTCTGGGGGCGCGAGAGATTTTAATGTCAAATATTTAAATACACGATTTTATAACATCTGGATGTGTATTTGTGCAGTCACACCATGGGAGTAATACTTCATATAAAAAAAATTGGACAAGATGGCTGACAAAAAAATATTTGAATTTGTATTGTAACCCATGATTTCGATTGCAACTATGTTAATCTTCATGAGAAATGTGCTTTTTGTTCACATTCAGTTCAGTATGAAGACGAACATAGTAACCATTGATACATCTGTTTCAATGCCAAAAAAATATTTCTTTTCAGCGATATTGGACCATTTATGTGTTACATTCAGAACTGAATTTTCTAAAATCGCTGATATGGCGTTAAATGTTCTTCTGCTATTCCACACCACATATTTATGTGAGTGACTTTCGCAGCTTTAAAACATTAAGTCCCAATATCGCTCATCGCTAAAAAATTTAGAAGAGTCTTACGTCCAGCAGTGTCAAACATTCAACCAAGATTTAATTGTTAAGCAATAAAAAACAGGCACATACATCTCATTAAATTTTTTCCTTTAATTTTAATTTAATACTTACCACTCAACGACTGCGTGCGAATATATATTTTCATATGTATCTGAATATTGTTACGTAATAAATAAATCATCAAAAAATATTTATTTATCTTTCTTTTATATTTATATGGGGTCGCTAGGAAACTCACAATCATAAATGGAGTCGTGAATGAAAAAAGTTTAAGAAGCCCTGCTCTATAGCACCTATCCTTGTTACATTCGTATATACTAATCTCTTCCATGGACAATCTGTTCTCATGACTTCATTTCATAATACTATCCCATGAAGTTAATTGTACAAAATAATTCATATAGAGACACTTTGGCACTAGATACTCGTATTACATGTCTTCTGTATTATATCAACATAGATTATGTATCCTGAAATTTAAAGAGATAATTTACTATTGTTATTATTTATAAGCCATACAGTGATTTGTATCAAAAATAACTTCTACATTGAAGGAAATCTTCATTCTTGCCTATACTTCCAAGAATTGTTAAAATCTGTAATATATTTCCTCCACAAGGAATACTATATGGCTTTGAAAAGTTGATTATTTAAATAATTTTTTCAGTCATATTCGTTTTTGTTAAATTCAACACAACTGTATGTATATACGCATGCGGATTAACATCTAAAACATAGTAAAATATAATGAAATGAGACTAAAATCTTTCAACTGAGTAACTGGCCATAGAGTCATACACCAATTCTTCATGTGACTCTAATAAAGACCAGTTACTTGTTCAAAAAATGTTAGTCCTATTTCTGAATTATGTATAACACAATTCGTCTGATTATCCATTTTTAATGACGCCAACAATGAAACTAATTTTTACCAAACAATATAAAATTACATCAAAAAATACATACAAGGAAAACTTTATCAGTTCAAACACTATTTAAATTTGTATGTCACTTCTATAGTTGAGGAAGGATTGATTCCTTTGTATGCGGCTGTATACCATTTTCAATCTTTTTCTAATCTTTGCTCACTCTGTTTTTTAGCTACATTCTGATTTAAGAAAAATCAAAATGATAGCTTTCATTGAGTCTCTGTAATGGTCAATTAGCGATATTAATCTTATTTTTCGTTATGAATGTTGGTATATCCATTCTTTTAAAAAAACGGTTTATTTTTGCATAATAAACATTGTCGCAGTTTTAACGCTTTACTTTCCAATTTATAATTGTCTTTTGTAAGTAGTGTAGTTTTCTTTAATATCGTTTGTTAATTTTAATTTCTTGTTTCTAAGTCTTTTGTTATTGTTCCAGTGTGCGTGTACAAGCATGTCTCTGTAAGGTCCACCTTTGGAACATTCAAAGAACCTTCCATCTTGTAATAGAGGCGAATTTATATGCTCAATTTGATTAGAAAGTTTAGAAAATCATTTTAAAGAATTAAAACAAATGAAAATTCTTCAGCCAGTTCCTGAGTAATTACCGGTATAGTAAAAGTATTTGGGAAACCTTCTAAAAATCATTGTTGCTTAGTTACTTTCAAGTAAGTTTTGATATAAAGATCAAACGCTTCTCAGCTATTTTAGTGGATATATTAATTATTCTTGCAATCAATTTAAAAAAAAAAGAGGTTGATTTTGGTTGAGTAGTAATAGAATCAGTGCCAGAGGAGGAGGTGACCTCCAAGTGTAGTGGGGATAGGGGTTAATGAGATTTGGAGCATGATGGATGTCGAACAAGGAGTACAAGAGATCGATGAGCGAGCATCCCGTCTGGGCACCGAATAAAGAAGAGCTTTTTATGTTAAATCAGGATGTGGGGGGAAGGGAATTAATAGGGGGTTGGAAGATTGGGGAACCAATGAGAAGCGGGGGGCGTGGCTAAGGGCGGAGCGTTACCGGCTGGCAGCGAGAGGGTGGGTCAGTCGTCCGGGAGATGTAAGCATGAGCGAGTGTTCAGGCAGACCCGTGTCGGACGAGGAGGAGGAGGAGATCAATGTCGACAGCAGCGAAGAGGAGTGCAAGGAAGGCCCTGGTCTGGCCTTCAGCATCAGCCGACTGCTGGGCAAAGGGCCCGGCGTCGTGCGAGTGCCGCCCCACCGGCCGCCCCCAGCGCCCCTGCCGCCCTGGCTGGTCCACCCAGCTGCGGTGCTGCTCCACGACCCGGCCGCCACTGCTGCTGCCTTCGCCAACAACATCCTTAAGGACCGCCTTTCAGGTAACCTCGCATTCTTCAAGTCGAAAGGAAGAATCTATACCCAGCCAATAGAGAAACACCAAAAATATCAACTCAACTATAATGGAATATTATTAGTCGTTAGTACTATACAGGCAGAAAAATATTATTATGATAGCAACTCAACATACCCGGAAATTTCCTCCAACATTCAACAATTTCTGGAACAATCCATTGTCAGAAGCATAAGTACTCATGGCTCCAAATCGGTAAAGTAAACAAGAAAAATTACGAAATATGGCCATTTTATGTTCTAATAATAGAGTTTTATTCAAATGGTCTCTGGCCATTAATCTGTCTATCCAACAAGAACTCTTAAATATTTTTAAAACTTACTCATTGGTGTTTATAAATGTAATGCACAAATTTTTAAAGTAGCTTTTCAGAATATATATATATATATATATATATATATATATATATATAATATATATATATATATATAATATATGTATATAATAAATGGAAAAAAAAAGAAGGTGCAATTGTCATAATTAGGAGGAATATTTATGAACCGGACAAAAGATTTAGGAACTGTTTTGTTCTTAAACGGAGAACTATTCTTGCAATGTATAAGTAAGTTCTATGTACAAACATATATTACTTATGCATACATATAATGTACAGTAGATAAAAATATCGGTAGTGAAATAAAAATAACACAATTTATTAGAAACAGGTCACCAATAAAAGGAAAGCCATACTGTTACAGGCTTACAGTAAGTGTAGTTTTTAATTTTATTTGTTATTTAACCAACTTTCTGTCAAATATTGTTGTGAGCCTTTTCAGATCGTTTTCACAAATATAAACTATATATTTTATTATATTTTTATATATATTATTTTATATACATACATAAAACTAAAATACTCATCGTTCGGTCGATCTTTCAAGTTCTAACATTTCTAATCTAATAGTGATATAATCTAAACAATCTGATTTTTAAAAACATTTTTTCACAGGCAGAAGTAAAAAAGTGAAAAAAAAATCCATTTCATTCTAATTATTAGAACTATAAATAAAACTATGTAATAAGAACGTATTCACTGCTGAATATGACGGCAATTTGCTATGAGATTCAGTAGTGTTTACAATAATATTATTTGTATTTTTGTAATGATGAATTAGAAGTTTTTGATTTTTATATTTCTTACTTCATCCAATGAAAAAGATTTTAAATAAAATCAAATCTGCCTATTTAACTTGAGACATTTCAGTTCTATTCTCCTACATGGGTAAAATATCATTAATTGTTTATAAATATTTAAATTCATATCAAGTTTAAAATACAGTAACAAAATCAGGAAAATTACTAATATCTCTCATCCAAAACAAGTGGTATTCGTTAGAATGTAACTGATACTGATTACATATATATATATATATTATATATATATATATATATATATATATATATATTGTGTGTATTTTGGGAGCAGACCTTCAATCAAACATGTTTTATTAAACATTATGCCAATTTTAACTTTTGTTCTTTTCCGGTTTAATTTTTCAAGTTTTCTGACTATGGATTTCCACCTTTCTGGTAAAATATAAAGTAATTCACCAAAAGATTTATTCTTGACTTCCATTTATTTCACTAAACAAGTTTTAACCATAACAAACAAATTAACAATACATACAAATTATATACGACGTTTCGGTCAGCTCTGACCATCTTCAGGGACTAATAATTCTTATTTTTGTATTTGAGTTCTGTGATGATTTAGTTATTAGTCCCTGAAGATGGTCAGAGCTGACCGAAACGTCGTATATAATTTGTATATATTGTTAATTTGTTTGTTATGGTTAAAACTTGTTTAGTGAAAAAAATGGAAGTCAAGAATAAATCTTTTGGTGAATTACTTTATATTTTACCAGAAAGGTGGAAATCCATAGTCAGAAAACTTGAAAAATTAAACAGGAAAAGAACAAAAATAAAAATTGGCATAATTTTTAATAATATATATATATAAATATATATATATATATAAATATATTGGTATACTTTGGGAGCAGACCTTCTTTTAAACATACCTCATTAAAGATCTTGCCAACATTAAGTTTAGTATGTTTCCTACATACCTTTTCAAGGTTTCGAATGCTACCTTTCCATCTCTGTGGTACCATATAAATTAACTCACCGATTTTTTTATCTTTCATTGTATTTTTCATATTACATTTCCGACGTTTCGGTCTACGTTGACCATTTTCAAGGATTCTATATACAAGGTTTTTTTAAAACAATTCTAATAAATACTTATTTACAATGACAATTACCTCACTTCTATCAAACATAACTAATAACAAAATATTCTTTTAAAAAACACTACCTTAATAAACATGACAGGTTTGCTACAAAATTCCCTACATGAACATTTACACAACATTATTTAAATCACTATATAGTTATTTTTCACGAATGTAACTTTAAAATTCTGGAAAAACAACAGGACTGATCATTAATGTTCGGCTTCTTTTCCTTTATGCATAATGATTCAATTATATGCAGCCTCGTGTGATTATTTTCTGCATATAATACTTCAATGTTGTCTTCCAGTATTTTTCTACTTAGCCTGCTTTTATGTATGTTCATTGTGTGTTCTTTCGGTCCTCCGGCTGCGAGATGCATCGTAAGTCTGCGTGAAAGTGTTGTCGTCGTAGAACCAATGTAGCTCGATTTTAGGAGCTCACAGTCTCCTATAGTGCATTTATATCTGTACACTACATTGGTTTTTTGTAGTTGTGTTTTTTGTTGTAGGTTGTTCCTAATTATCATATTTGCTGTGCAGGAACTCTTGTAGTAAATACTAATATTTAGCTTGTCTGCCGAGTTAACACATGTTGTATTTCTTTTAATTATGGCCTTCAAAATTCTTTCATCCTTTTTATATTCATTAGAGAATTGATTCTTATAATACACCGTTTGTATTCTTCCTTCTTCACCCAGCTGATGCTCTTGATTATTGTTTGAATTTATATTCTTCATATATTTCCTTAAAATATTGTCGAAGTGTTGGTTACTATAACCATTGTTGACCAATACTTGTTTAATCCTTTCTACTGCTTGGTCGAAGAGAAGCCAGTCAGACGATGTCTTGAATGCTCTATGTATAAGTGCCTTAATTGTTCCATCTTTATATCTTTCTGGGCACTCACTTTGTGCATTTAAATAAACTCCTGCATGCGTTGGTTTAACATATACTGATGTTTCATATTTCCTGTAATTCTGGTTTATTCTTACATCCAGAAAGTTGATATTATTGTTAATATCAATTATTACAATAATATCAACTTTCTGGATGTAAGAATAAACCAGAATTACAGGAAATATGAAACATCAGTATATGTTAAACCAACGCATGCAGGAGTTTATTTAAATGCACAAAGTGAGTGCCCAGAAAGATATAAAGATGGAACAATTAAGGCACTTATACATAGAGCATTCAAGACATCGTCTGACTGGCTTCTCTTCGACCAAGCAGTAGAAAGGATTAAACAAGTATTGGTCAACAATGGTTATAGTAACCAACACTTCGACAATATTTTAAGGAAATATATGAAGAATATAAATTCAAACAATAATCAAGAGCATCAGCTGGGTGAAGAAGGAAGAATACAAACGGTGTATTATAAGAATCAATTCTCTAATGAATATAAAAAGGATGAAAGAATTTTGAAGGCCATAATTAAAAGAAATACAACATGTGTTAACTCGGCAGACAAGCTAAATATTAGTATTTACTACAAGAGTTCCTGCACAGCAAATATGATAATTAGGAACAACCTACAACAAAAAACACAACTACAAAAAACCAATGTAGTGTACAGATATAAATGCACTATAGGAGACTGTGAGCTCCTAAAATCGAGCTACATTGGTTCTACGACGACAACACTTTCACGCAGACTTACGATGCATCTCGCAGCCGGAGGACCGAAAGAACACACAATGAACATACATAAAAGCAGGCTAAGTAGAAAAATACTGGAAGACAACATTGAAGTATTATATGCAGAAAATAATCACACGAGGCTGCATATAATTGAATCATTATGCATAAAGGAAAAGAAGCCGAACATTAATGATCAGTCCTGTTGTTTTTCCAGAATTTTAAAGTTACATTCGTGAAAAATAACTATATAGTGATTTAAATAATGTTGTGTAAATGTTCATGTAGGGAATTTTGTAGCAAACCTGTCATGTTTATTAAGGTAGTGTTTTTTAAAAGAATATTTTGTTATTAGTTATGTTTGATAGAAGTGAGGTAATTGTCATTGTAAATAAGTATTTATTAGAATTGTTTTAAAAAAACCTTGTATATAGAATCCTTGAAAATGGTCAACGTAGACCGAAACGTCGGAAATGTAATATGAAAAATACAATGAAAGATAAAAAAATCGGTGAGTTAATTTATATGGTACCACAGAGATGGAAAGGTAGCATTCGAAACCTTGAAAAGGTATGTAGGAAACATACTAAACTTAATGTTGGCAAGATCTTTAATGAGGTATATAAATATATATATATATATATATATATATATATATATAGATTCAGAGCAAGGGTTCTCGAGGATTTTGGTCAATAAAAAATTCAGCTAGTTAATATCTGCCGACGTTTCGCCAAAGGTTGTTTGGCAGTATCAAGGCTAAGAAACAATTTATTGAAACGACATAAGTAAAGCAAAAACCAATTCTTCTACGGTATACCAATTAACATAAAACAAAAAAGGACAAACAAAAATTCATAAGCAGGAGAACAACAAAAAAAAAACACGAATACCTCCATACAGGGCATTCAAGCAAAACAAAAAAAGACAGTAACAGAGACATCAAACATTTAAAATACATTCAGGGGAATAAAACCAAAAACTAACAGCATTATTACCTTTTTTGTGAGGAAAACCCTATTTACATCAGCATCCTACGGGAATAACAAATTGCTCTGAATCTGGATAAATCAGTGGTCGAGAAGCTACATCAGTATATATATATATATATATATATATATATATATAACATACACTCTTTGATTGGAAATACGATCCGAAACGGACAAATATAGTTCAATATGGAAAAAGAAACGTAGAGAAATTAAAAGCACACACTTACAGTCTCTAACTTTTGGTTTGAACTGTCTTCAGGAGAGATAAGAGAGGGAAACCAAGCGCACTGGTTCAGAGACAGTTGGAGACCCATATATATATATATTCAAGTATTTTGTATTACATACAAAAGGTACCACAACGTTAATCTCCTACTTTTTGTGATAAGTTACTTCAATATATTTGTCACGTGTCACTTATTGATTGTGCATATATACACATATAAAAGTAACAGGGGCGGAAATCAAAGATTAAATGATTTTAAAAAAAACTTTTCTGTTCTCTATTTGACTTGACAAATTACTTATCTTTAATATTGTTGTATATTATTTATCATAGACACAAACAGTAATATATATAATTACATTTAATAATAACTCAAAAACATTCAGGCAAAACTTAGTACAATATTTCGACATCCGTCGTCCTTAGGTAAGTAGGCAGATATAGTGCCCAGTTTGAGTAGCATCAGTCAGCTCAAGGCGACTAATTGGACGATTTTTAAATATATATGAAATTAAAAATATGCAGCAGCGTCTGCATTAACAACCTTTCTGCTGATAGCCTCTATTTTCCTCAGTATCATTCGCTGTTTTAGAGGTAATTTCAAAATATAATAGACCAGAGACATGTGAACACAAGCAAAACTACTGAGAAAACTAAACAACTGTATTAACACACTAATAACAACACACTAAAAGAAACAGGCTTTCAACCATACATTGGTCATCTTCAGGTTAAAACTACGTTAATATCTATAGTAGGTTATTATATGAATCTTTAAAACTAAACAAAACAAGTATAACAAAAAATAAAATGTCTCTGGCCCATTATATTAGGAAATTACCTCTAGAACAACTGAAGACAGTGAGGAAAATAGAGACTATCAGCAGAAAGGTTGTTAATGCAGAGGCTTGGTGAATTACTTTATATTTTACCAGAAAGGTGGAAACCCATAGTAAGAAAACTTGAAAAATTAACTCGGAAAAGAACAAAAGTTAAAATTGGCATAATTTTTAATAATATATACATATATATACAATTAAAAGAAACGGTCCAGCGGACTTTTTTAAAATAAAATAAATTCAAAACTAAGGAAACACACAGAAAGACACAGACATAACTCACATCGATATTTCGACCATCGTCGTCATCAGGAGGTGCGAAGAGCAAAGAGTCCCGCAGGAGTACCGCCCTGTCTTTCTGCGGGACTCTTCGCTCTTCGCTCTTCACACCTCCTGATGACGACGATGGTCGAAATATCGATGTGAGTTATGTCTGTGTCTTTCTGTGTGTTTCCTTCGTTTTGAATTTATTTTATTTTATATATATATATATATATATATATATATATTTGAGTACTTTTGAAATGCCCAATTAACCAAAGTACGGAAAACATTCACAGTTAAAGTAGTTTCTTTCAGCATATGTAAATTTGTAGTAAGAGGAGGTAAATACTTTGATTGAAGCCAAATTTAACAGTTTGATTTTATCAAAAACGATTAGTTCTGGTGATATTTGGTCTGGTTCTGGTTATTTGGTGATGGTGTATTATGATATAACTGTATATATAACTTTTATAGGGTTGTAAAAAAAAAAGAATAAACAATGCTTCGAGGTGTTTCAATTTATGTCAATAGGGCAAATATTAAATGAACAACAAAAAGGAGACAGTAATGTTTGCTAACTTCCTGTATTTAACTTTATTTGCTCTTTGATAAGACAAACTGTAAGGCTTAAGATCGTTTTTCTTTCTTTTTTTTCTTCATTGTTTTTATGTCGTATTATTCTCATTATATACAATTATTTGATATACATACAGCAATACATCGTCCTACTTCCCTGAGGAACTCATCACTTCCTGATGACGACAATTGTCGAAGTAGAGAAGTGAGTTATGTCTGATGTCTGAGATATAGAAGTGAGTTATGTCTGATGACGGTTAAACTTAAATTAGAGACTGTAAGTGTGTTTTTTTATTTATTATGTGCCTATAGTTAACTCTGAAACGTTTCTTATCCTTTTCGATCGTTTTCTTGATGGTGTGATGATCTTGATTATATATATATAAATATATATATATATATATATATATATATTTAAATAGGATGATTCTAAAAAATTAGAATATCACACTTTCTTCGTGTTTTATTCTTTCCTGATTATCTAGAACTGAAAAACATTACTTCAGAATATTCCATTTCATTACATAAAATTGTTTTGAAGATAAACACAAAAGATACCTAACAGAGTGCTTTTTGTATACATTGACACATACTAATGTTCCCATACAGTACTTTATCTGAAGGAGTTAAGCGAGGAAGTTCTATTCTGTGTAGAGCCAGCCTAATTATAAAGTTTTATTAAAAAAATACTTCCATTTACAGTTATTAAAAAAAATATTTATTTGTATGAAAATATAAACTTCAGATCCTAAATAAATTTGTAAATTTACTTTATAGAAATTTTTTTTTGTTTAGTAGTCCAAGTGTCTGAAGTTCTAAATTATTCATAGATTATTTTATTTTTATCTTGTTAGATTTCTTAGAAATTTAAGAAGAAATCACTGTGACAGCACAGTAAGCACTTTTACAGCTATAAAGACATAAAATAAAAAAAGTAAAATAAAGATTCATTTTTAATAAAAAGTTAAACATTAAAATTACAATTTCAAATGTAGTTATTAATAAAGCAGTTGAAATACTTGAATGGAATTAAGTTTTACGATAAAATGTAAGCCTATTTCAAAATAGTTCTTTTTTTTCTAGTTGAGTTGACAGATTTAAGGAAATTAATTTTGCAATAGTGAAATAATAAAGTATCAAATTTATGAATAAAATTAATTGTTGTTTGTTTTCTACATCCACCTTAGAAAACGGTTTATTGTCCTCAGGGAGGAAGGAATAGCTCTCATGTTATATGAGAGCCATATTATCGGGTTGTTTATATTGGGAGTTTTAAATCAAGTCTTAATCAAGTTTATTGGAGTAGGGATCATTAACAACTATGTACAGGTTGGAAACCAACAGCTTAATGTACTGTTTGTCAGACTTAATGTACTGTTTCACATTGAAAAATCAAAGGTAAGAGTTGAATCTCCGAGATAACAGTCAACTATTTGTTCATCTTAAGAATAAATATTGTTACTTGTATAAAAGTAACGTCGCCAGTGTCTTAACAACCTCTTGATTATGTCGTGTCCAAGTCCAAGTCTGACCTGTCAATGTAGAACCATTGGACGAAGTGGTACAAAGGAGTCCTATTGTCTGAAAACGAGAGCCTTTGGTGAGCCTAGTACTCGTCTCCTTATCCTGTTGTAGTTGCATACCCATTGGGCTTATCATAGAAGTTTGTCGTCTTTATCTTCGATTAGGGTTTGCACTTCATGGATGCGGCGTAAGAGCTTCCGCTTTAAAAAGGTATGAGCCTGTCATTAAAATACCAGTGGGTTTTATGCCTAGCGAATCAACTTGTCTAAAGATAACTACATTTTGAATGGAGGAATGGAAATACTGTTCTCAATTAATTCGTTCCCTTCGTTCTGAATTAAATTTATAGCAATATTCCCTTTTCTTATTGACGTTAGATCTATCTATCTTTTCGTTTTTAGCCTATAAATTTTGACACATTATTCTTCCAGATACTGTTTCTGTTGCTTATTTAAAATCTAAACCAAATTAACCAAGAGCAGAATGTCAATTTCCACTTTTTACAAAATCTGAACTAAATTATTTAACTCATATTTTATCAGTACTTCTAATATCACGCATAGTTGTTGCAGCTTATATAATAAATCACATTCATAAATTAGTTTTAAATCGTAATTACTTGTGCCAGGTACGAAATAATTATGTGGTCACCAAATAAATTAATTAACTTTTTTTATTCCAAAAAATTATTGGTTTTTCGAATGATTTGGCACCGCAGATTCTGTTGAACGAATAGTATTGGCTGTTTATTCTCAGTAGGTTTCCTGGAAAGTAGCTAGAAATAGTTTTGACGTAATGAACCTCTGCATCTACTACTAGGCAATAAAACAGTCTGTCTTGACTGCTTCATACTACTCGTAGTCTATGTATGACTCGTAGACTACTCGTAGACGAGGCAGTCTATGATGAATATCAGTTTCGTCCAGTATTTCAACTCTACCAACATGTCTAAAGATAACTGCATTTTGAATAGAGAAAAGGAAACACTACTCTTAATTAATTCGTTCCCTTTATCTTGAATTAGATTCATAGCAATGTTCCCTTTTCTTATTGAAGTGGGATCTACATTTTAACAATTCGCTAGAGGTGAAGTTAACAAGTAGTTTAACTTTGTTTTTAATAATTCAGCGTAAATTGCAATACCTGCAGCTAGAAGATGACCAAAACATTAGTTGAAACATATTATCAAAACAAAGATAGTGTTGGTTCATATTTTTGACTTTCTTGTAGAAAATTCCTCAAATTTAACAATGTTCTTAAATTAAATGAATATAAAATGAGGAAACGATTACAAATAATGTTGTTACATCAAATGAATTTTTTGTATGGTATTAATTTTTAGAATTAAAATAAACAATATAATTATTAAAATATATATGCATACATATAAAAAAAAAATCTGGAGTGGTTTACTCTCAACTTTATCATAACTAATCATTTTATCAAATAATGACAAGCAATTTAATTCAATGAATTATTTTAATTTCGTCATCTCTATTTCGACCAATATAAGCGAAGAGGAATTAATTGGATAGCAGTTGATAAATATCAGAAAAATAATTATGAATAATAATTAAGATTATAAGAACTCATTTGACAATATTATTACTCAAACTATTAAACTGAACCATTAGTAACAGGTGAGGTATTTCGCACGTTCGGTAGAGCATATGTTTTTTTTATTCCATGTTACATTATGTACGAACATTTGTATATTTTTTTCTTTGTATACATCAAACGATTAAGAAATAAAAATACGAAAAACAACATCAAAACTCGTTTCACAACTCATGAAATTAGTTTTCTGGTTGTTTCTTCAAGTTCATTTTTCTTAATTGTTTTAAAAGTTTTCTAATAAACTGTTACTTGTTTTCGATTTATATATATGTATATATATATTATATAAATATTTATATATATATATATATATATATATATATATATATCAACTTTAACAAATAGGAAAGAACACAGAAAGTCACTACAGAACTCACTTCGATATTTCGACAGCCGTCGTAATCAGGAAGAAGTGCGAAGTACTCGCATTGAGAAACAAACTGCTACTATATATATTGAGTTGAAATTAATAGCAGATTCTGCATTCACGACTTTTTTACTCACCGTTTCTATTTTCCTCACGAACCAACCCAACAGTTTGGTTTTTGACTCTGACAAAGACCGCTTGTTACGGTTGAAAGATCTTAGTCTTTTTTCCCCCTATTTCTTATTGTGGTTTGATCATTGATTTTTATCTCACGTATATATATGTGATATATATGATATCACGTATATATATGAAACCTTGTTATATATATAAAGATTTTACAGTAAATAACGTCTAAACAACAGTAAAAAATTCAGAAATGTGACTAAGAGTCTTCAACGAAAACACGTGGTCTTCGTAAGAGTCTCAGTCATAATGAAACAAGTGATGCTTCACATCTGTTGTGGTATCGAGAAGGCAAGAAGTAAAGAGGCAAGAGAGGTATTTTAAAGGGAGTAAAGAGTAAGGAAAGGGGACGACCAACATAACGGTCGAAATACTGAAAAGTGAGTCTTTTGTTACATTTTTTTCTATGTGTAACAGTTTATATTTTAATGTTATCAGTCCTTCTGGATCGCCTTTTGTTTATCACACACACACACACACACACACACACATATATATATATATATATATATATATATATATATATATATATATTGAATACGTTACTAGCCGTTGCGTCTACAGCGTGCTAGTTTTTGGCCTCCCTTTCTCTTTTCTCCTGAATACGGATTGCCCGAAAATTTGAGTTTGTAAGTGTGTTTCTTTACTTTGTGTGCTACCTATCTTCAATTTTGAACTCATATATATATATATATATATATAATTTAAAACACGAAAGAATCCGTTATGGCACCTTAAAACGATTACATATGAAGAACACGTAGTAACAACAACACAACTAACTTCAATATTTCGACCACCTCGTCGACATCAGGAGAAGAAGAAAAATAATTCTTCGTGGATACATCAAACGATTAATAGATAAGAACACGAAAAAAATCATCAAAATTCACTTCACAAAGCCATGAAATTTTCAACTCTTTCTTCCTCTTTCACTCTCTCCATCAAGGATTTGGGAATACTTGAATTCCATACAAGTGAAATATATACCTGTAATTTCTACAAGGAATGGGTAAATAATAAACTACCTAATTTTGAGGTTAACCAGATCAAAAAATAAAATGTTATTAAGAAACAACCACAATTTGTACGGTCAGGAGTCCAAAACTTAGATTGCTGACGAGAAATTGAAATAAATCCAGCAATTTATGTGAAATTCATAAACATATAATTTACTTTACTGATTGTTGATCAAAACATTGAAGTAGCCCAAAGATATTTATAAATGTTTCATATAAAAAATTAAAGTGTTATTGGCTAAATTATTATTGAAGTAACCAATCAACAGACCGCTTATATTCCTTTCCAGTTATGAGCTGTCTCAGAGTACTTCTATTTAAAAGATTAGTGTAATCATTTAATGGTTCTTAACAGAAATGACGATTTTATGACCATAGAATCATTATTAAATAATTTATAAATAGTAATTAACTTAATTATTTCTCTTTAAAATTAAAAAAAAAAATCAAAGAGGAGTAGAAGTTAGTGTCGATTAATTTCCCTCCTAAGTTGATTTTGGCTAATTTTGTAGGCTTTCTCCATGAGAATGTTGGGTAAATTTTAATTAACTGTGGGACGGAAAATGGTTTTAAGGTAAATTAAGTATTGGACTTGTGGAGGTTCTGTTTGATGAATTTCAAGCTTGCAGAGGGTGTTGGATGCCGTTGGGGGGCGAGGGGGGGGGCGAGGGAGGGGGGCTTCCCACTAATGAGATCAATGCTAACGCCATTAGCTTGCGGACTCCCATCAGTTCAATTTGTTAGTGTCATACCATCCACTGACAAATAAATTGCTTTTCCTGAATTTGCCTACCTTTAATTAGAGATGGTGAAGGCTCGTCAGAAAGGGGCTGAGAACCAGTGAAGGGTGGGTGGGGGTTGGGGTAGGAAGAAGAATGGGGTGAGAGGGGGGGGGGGGGTTAATTATCTTTTAGCCAATCACAATGCTCAATGCAATTTCCTCGTTGAATTATAACAGCAAGTTGTTTTTCATTAATTTTAGCGAATCTTTGCAAAGCCTCCTTTAAATAATCTGTTTTGCAAACTTTAGTAGATTTATTTCAGACTTTATAAAATATCGCATTCTTATTTATTTTTCAATAGCTCGTTAGAGTTGTTATAACCCTGGTCTATAATGTGCAACATTTTTTTTTTTTTTGCTAAGAGCTAAGGCAAGATAGTTGTAGTGGAAGTACCATGAGAGAACACATATAAGCCGAGCATATAAACAAAAATACTATTTGTGATATCACACAATGAAGATTGACTCTACATTGGAAGCCCTAAATTTTGCCTAAATCAAGTGTATTTAGATTGGAGATCTTTAACAAGTACTTAACATCGTACAGGCTCGAGCCCGATGGCTTAACATACTCTCCAAGGACGACGTGCTCAGATTTGTTCACCTTCCGAGTAAATAAATCAAGGGCCGGAGAAGGTATTGAACCGCGGATCTACCAGTCCAAGGACAAGCACTGGGCTAGTCACGCTAGACAAGCTGGTCTAGTCACTGGGCTACACCTGCCACCTTGCAAAGGTGTAACTATAAAATTAAAAATAGTGTATTAACTACATTTAATAAACGTATTATATAATCATTAGCGACTATTAAAAAATAATCAAAGCCACTTTCATAAATTTCCTTTCTTGTTAGATACATTTCAGTTCTGGTCTCTTTCCTTTCTTCTTTAATCTCTGTTCTATCTTTGGTCGTTTTCTATAATCTAAAGCCCATTACTTTTCAGTTTATAATATTATTAAATATATTTACGAGCTTATAATATTGTCAAATATTATCTCTGCTTTTTTTATAGAGAGTCCTTACAGTCTGCTTAAGGCTCTAAATAATTTCAAAAACTTTTATTTAATTTTATTCTAATCAAAACTGTAAATGTGATTATTATTGAAACCCTGTCTTGTCTGCTCAATATATATTGTTCCATTGCATTTTGTGAATCCCACTATGATTGACTTTATTGTCTTTATCTGTTATTGAATTCTTTGTTTTCTATCTTAAATATTTTTTTAGCTATTCCTAGCTGATACATAAAAGTTATCCATACATTTATTGATATCTAAAGAGGTTTTTCTTTAATTATTACTAGTTATATTTTTTATATGCTATAATTTTTTATGAGTTTTGAACAGTTGTAGTACATTTTATGTATTTTATCTATACTTTTTATAATTTCTAAAAAATATTTAGAATGTGTAAAAAAATCTGGAGTGGTTTACACTCCACTTTACTATAAGTAAACATAATATCAAGCTTTTGGGGTTTATAACATGTAATGGATTAGTCTTTCATTCCTGGAGGTAGTACAGATAGTTGTAAATCCAGTTATATCTTATTGATAACTATTTACAACTAATGGATTACAACAATCTAACACAAAAATAATTAGTGTATGTATATCATCTATGACAAATGAAGTTATGACACTGAAGGATAGTATTAGGAGGTGTGGTAGTTTATTGAAGATGACCCACTGGATATTCTAAGTAATCAAGGATACCATACTCAAGAGTATGCGGATATCCTTGTGATTTTAACAAGATCTATGCATTATGGTACTACCATGTGAAAATGGTACTGCCTTGGAGTTCAGCACCATATAGTTTAAAAAAATATGGAAAGGAGAATGACATTAATATAAATATAACTTAAACAGTCCTTATAAATTTCTCAAAGAAAAAGAGAGTAAATCTATTTTTTTTTTGTTTTCCAACGACCACACTTATAAGGTTTTCAGCTTTTTAGTGTAGTTCTAGGGAAATAAAGTGTGGCTCATTTATTATTTGGCACCCATTTTGGTAATGGCCGATTCACATTATCTGTTTAATCTACATTGGGAGTTCTAAATTTTCCCCTAATTCAAAAGTATTTAGAGTAGGGGATCTTTAACGAGTACAGTAGAACATCGTAATACGAGGTTAATTTGTTGGTTAATTCGTATTGCGATTTACTCGTATTATGTAGCATTTTTTGCATTGAAATTAAATTAAAAAGAAAATAAATAATAAGTTCCATTACAAAATAGCAGTATTCAAGTTTACTTTTTAAAAGAAAAATAAACAGTACTGTACATGTAGTATGAATAATATTGAATACGGTCATAAGACGTTGAAGACGGTCGTAAGACTTCGTAAAACCGCTTACTACGAATTTTTATTCGTCGTAAGAGACAAAATTGTTACGAGTGGCTTCTAGTAAAGCGAATTGCTCATACAAGGGGGGCACTCTTATTACGAGGTAATATTGTAATTGAAATTATACAGGCTCGGGAGCGACGGTTTAACGTTCTCTCCGATTCATGACGTGCTCACAGTTATTCACCTCTCAGGTGAATAAACGGAGAGCCAGAATGGGCCTACCAGTTGAGAGACGAGTATCTTAACTACTGAGCTAACCTGACTCCCAGCAAAGTAGAGTTCATTATTAAGAATACTCAAATAGAACACTGAGATGAAAGGTAAGGCGCTGTAATATGACATCATTTAAACATGTTTTATACCTCGACAATTTAGGTTCCATGTGATAGTCACCTGTAATAAGGATACATAGATATATGCGTATAACATAATATAAACACGTTTCATTCCTCGACAGTTTATGTTACACCAGACAGTACATCTGAAATAATGATATATATTTGTAATATGACATCATTAAAACATGTTTTATACCTCAATAATGCATAAACATGAGATAGTACACCTGAAAAAAGGAAATGAGTATTTATTTATTTCCCTGCAATAGCAAAATAGCAAGGTAATTATGTATATTCATTCAATAATGTAACTTATAAACATTTTTTAATTTTATTGCAAGTAAATTCTGTATTGATGTAGCCCTGAAGATGTCTACAAATATAGACGAGTCTCTGGCTTAAAGGTGTGTATTGTTTGAAGACAAACCTCGATAAAAAAGATAAAAGTCTTCAATATATGTGCTATATTGTGTGCTATATGTGCAATATATGCATTGTTTTCAGATAAGAAAACATATGCATATATATATATGCTATAATGCCAGATTTGCTCGTCTTTTTCAATATCTAATCTGTCATTATAGCATATAATAACGCACAATCCAGTCAGGAACTACACCCACCAGCTTGAGAATGACCGAGGAACGGTCGAAACCGGTCGCAACGACATGAGGGGACACGAGGAAGGCGCCACGCATTCTTCAAGAAAACACTGCAGTAAAGGCTCTAACGACAAACGCCAGACATACTCAAACTTCAACCCATAATGCCCATAGCCCGGACCAGATTCTTACGAGGAACTCTTCTGCGTGAGGACGCCTATGCCATTCCTGCCCTCTGTGAAACTAAAGTAGGGACTGCGAGCCCTCTCCAGGAAGGACGGCGGAGGCGGCCAAGCGCACGAGCAAACCGAAGAGGAAAGATAGTTCTCCATACACCCACAAAAATAGAATCTACAGAAAACGCCAACAACCAGTATCTAATGAAATCCACTAGGCAAGATAGGAAACACCGAGTTCGACGAGGTACACTTCCAAGCAAGGACGCCAAGACCTTCATTCAACTCTATTGGAAAATTAAGTAGGCACTGTGAGCGAAGGCTGGAGTGAAGGCTGAGGCGGCCAAGCAGACGGAGTGTGCTAAGGAGAAAGGTGTTTAACGAAAAAACACCCACAACCAATAAGAAGTGTCCAAAGTAATACGCAACAGGGATTGGCTCGTCTTTTTCAATATATATATATATATATATATATATATATACAAAACTAATGTTTATCGGGACTAGGTCAGTTCTTCGGTTCAAATTAAACTCCCTTTGCCAACGTTTCGGAATTTATTTAAAACCTTTTTCATTTAAACAAACACAGTGTTACGTATTCATTCAAACTACAGTTGTTGAAATACACAGACTATTTTTCATTGTAAAATAGTTTGTAAAGTAATATTTAGTTTTTCTGTTTCAAAATTTATACTTCTGCCTATAAAAAAGGTTTTAAATAAAAACCGAAACGTTAGCAAAGAGAGTTTAATTTGAACCTGAAGAACTGACCGAATCCCGATAAACTTTAGTTTTGTTTCTATTCCACTATCGATACTTTTATCAATATTCATAATATATATATATATATATATATATATATATATATAGTTAAACAGATAGAGGTATATACATTCCTACATTTTGCATAGAAGTTAAGAATATAAGCTTATGTCATATGTGTCTGTACGCATGCTATTATCCCTCGTGGACGGTGTTATCAACTTAAAATATATGAAGAGTGTATATACGGTCATTAAAAATACATAAACCATGTATACAAATACCATTGTACAACTGTCCAATCATATTATTATACCAGTAAACTCACTAACCTGTGTACAAGTATCCATCCTTTCGTCTGTACCTGAAACAATACAAACATTTTAATAATAACATACTTAGAATTTCAAACATATGTAATATACTAACGTCAACATAAAGTTCAAAATGAAGTTAGTTTTGTCAAATCTAACTATATACTACACTGGAATTCCCACTTAGTAAACAAATACACATAACCATGCTTCTAAGAGAAATGCTGAGCCACAAAGCAAAGGATCTCATCTCTACCATTCCGAATTCCAAAAATAATAATTCTACTATTTAGTGTACTAACTTGGGTGACACGTGGAACAAAAAATTTGTAGTGGTCTCTACAACTTTCATTATACTGGATAAAGAAAATCATTATTCAACCTAGATTATGTTGAAATGAAGCAAAATAATTAAACAAATATCAAAACTGATTAACAACTCAAGGATAAATAAAGCAGTCCGATTATATTTATTCCATTTATAATTATAAATCAATCATTATAAAAATATTAAGAACATTATTATTGGTAATAGCGGTAATTGTAATTTGACACTTGTAATTGTAATTTGTTTTCCATGCCAAGAATATAAAAGTGTTCTGTGAAGAACTAAAGTATTTAATTTGTAAAATTCTAATTTGTAGTCATAGTCCATATTAATATATTGTAAACAGGAAAACGATCCAAAAGGACAAAAAAGTTTCACGATGAACCACAAACACAGAACTAAGGAACAAACACACTTACTGTTTCTAATTTTCGGTTGAACCGTCATCAGGAGAGTTGAGAAAGGGACACTAAGCGCACTTGTGAAGCGACGGTTGGAGACCAACAGTGTTGTCACACGCGTGCCCGGTTCAAGTGACGTAAGAGAAATTAACTAAGAATAAGCTAAGAAATAGAAAGTGAAAATGAAGAAAATTAGGAAATATAAATAACAAAAACTTAAAAGATAATAATGAAGAAAATAAGAGGAAAATAGCTCGGTAGCTGGAAAATAATGGATTTTATTTTGTTTCACAAATGTGTGTCGCTTCACAAGTGCGCTTGGTGTCCTTTTTCAACTCTCCTGATGACGGTTCAAACGAAAATTAAAGACAGTAAGTGTGTTTGTTCCTTAGTTCTGTGTTTGCGATTCATCGTGAAACGTATATATATATCTCACTCAAAAGTCGAAAAAAAAACGATCCAAACTGGACACAAATCAGCTCAAAAACGAAGAAAAGCAGCACACAGAGAAAGAGACACACTTACAAACTCAAATTTTCGGATGATCCGTCTTCAGGAGAAAATTTGAGTTTGTAAGTGTGTCTCTTTCTCTGTGTGTTGCTTTTCTTCGTTTTTGAGCTGATATATATATATAAATATATATATATATATATATATATATATATATATATATAAATATATATATAATAATAGTTCAATGTCCAAAAAGAAACATAGAAAAATTAAAAGCAACACTTACAGTCTCTAATTTTGGGTTTGAACCGTCTTCAGGAGAGATAAAAGTGTTATAAGGAGAGATAAGAAATAAAAATTTTCTTCCATAATTTAGTTATAGTTAGTCCTTAACATATGTTATCAGTTATTGGACTGTGTTATTGCCCCCAGTATGTCCCTGGGAAATTTATTTTCATTACGTTTGCAGCATAGAAAAGTGATTAGAAAAAAAGAACAATTGGTGAAAAAATCGTGAATGCAGAATCTGCTCTGCTATTTAACAATATACATATATTTGGGGAACAGTCCTTTGTTAATACATGTGAGATTAAAATTTCTGCCTATTAAGGCAGAACATGATACCTTGGAGACAGTATCTAAGAAATTAATTAAAAAAACATAGGCAGAAAATGTGTTCTCATATATATATAATATAATATATATATATATTATATATATATATATATATATATATATATATAGAAAATTGTCACAATAACACGTGATATAAATATTCAGGTAACTCACCACAAATTAAAGAAGATAGTCGCTCTAAGGCCTTTCGCTTTCACGTCGTCAGAGAGCAAGTGAATACAAGTTGTAAGCAGGTTATGAATTTTGATTTAAAGAAGGAGTAAGATTGGCATCATTGACAGTATTTTATCAAATATCAAATCAAGACTATTTCAACAGTTATAGGGAAAAATACTGTCAATGATGCCAATCTTACTCCTTCTTTAAATCAAAATTCATAACCTGCTTACAACTTGTATTCACTTGCTCTCTGACGACGTGAAAGCGAAAGGCCTTAGAGCGACTATCTTCTTTAATTTGTGGTGAGTTACCTGAATATATATATATATATATATATATGGGAAAACAAGACTAAGATCTTTCAACCGTAACAAGTGGTCTTCGTCAGAGTCAAAAACCCAACTGGACTCTGACAACGCTCACTGCGCTCTGATAACTGACACTGACGAAGACTGCTCGTTACGGTTGAAAGATCTTAGTCTTGTTTTTCCATTTCTTATTGTGGTTTGATCATTGATTGTTATTTCACGTGTTTATGTGAAATCTTTTTATATAGGTATATATATATAATCAAATTAAATTTTGAAGACTTTAACAATATCCTAAGAATTCAAATTCAATAATTATATTAACAGTGTGGTCAAGAAAGAATGAAATCATGAAAATATATACAAAGAAAAAAACAAAATGATTTAATGATAAAATGATGAAAAAGTGGGGGGGGGGGGGGGATGACAGTGTTAGAAATGGCGAGAGGGATGAATGGACGAAGGGAGGCTGACAACCCTTTGCTCTAAATAAAGTCGAACAAGACAAACTCTAGGACTCTGATATAAAACTGCAGGCGCCTATTGCGAAACATTATAAATTGTAACAGTTAAAACAGATTCTCTAATCAGTGAGTAGTTGAAAGGTAGAATAATTGCTTAGTAAAAGTTATATAAAACAATTGGACTGTTAAACTTACTTATGTATTCTCAATTTCAAAATGTAATCAATTTTATTTAAGTATTGCAAAAAAATGATATAATAAATGACATTCGTAAATTCTATTTTAAAAATTTATATGATCCAACACTTTGTTGGATAATGGCGGAACAAAGAACAATAAGTTCCATTTAATATTTAATACAGGTTAGTATATAAATACTGTTTAGAATACATCTTCAAGTATTTTGAAAGAATAGTGATGAAATAGTATATTAGATGACATTATTAATGAAGAAATAAATAACCTGTATTTGCTGAGAAGTAATCTGACGTTTGTCCATCTGGTAAAGTGGCACAGCACGACTGGTTTAGTCAGGCACCTAGTATTACAAGAAAGTCCAAAAGTCGCTTGCTCCCTTCTGACAAACCTACCCCCCACTATAACTTCACAATTACAACTTACTTTATTATGGGAGCAAATAAAATGTCCCATACTATTTCAAAAATGCTATAATATAAAACAATCTTCTGATGTTTTATTCAAAAAGCAAATTATATTTCTGAATTGTTAATAAGTTACTTTTCAGTTTATATAAGTTGATTTAAAATATTTTGTTATTTTCAATAATAAGAGGTTACAAATAATAGTAATAATTTAATTTTAAAATATCATAATTACTTACAAGAAATTATATATTTCAAAAATTGATAATTGGTTTAAAATATAATATGTTAAATTAATTTACTATGAATAAAATATAGTAGTAAAAATAAATTTCATATAAATATTTTTACCTATTTACACGTTTTGAGTCCTCTGAATGGATTTTTGAGATTTGTTTTTTGATGTCTGAGTTTACGGCGGGAATTCAAATTCAAAAAGTTTGAAACCACGCTATGGAATTCAAATATTCAAAAAGTTAACGTTGTTGATTCAAAAAATTTTTTTTCAACAATACCTAACAAATTAGAAAATATTAGTTGTAATTTAATTTTAAAATATATAAACTTTTTTCATATTAATTTCCGAAATGACTTATTTCACTGATTGATAAACAGTTCAAAATTGAATATGTTGACCTTAAGTTAAATACAGTAGTAAGGATAATTTTATTTGCATATTTCAACATTTTGTAGTGATATCTGCAGTTCAGATAAGTAGGAATACTAATCATTAGCAAGGTAAGTGAGATAAGATAGAACATAACTTAAGGAAAGTCTCAAGTTTGTTTTAGAGTCTGGGTGATTTTTTGAGCCAGTAACAAAAAGTGACGGAAAAATGTAAGTTGACACTCTATATCGTCTCGTATGATAAATTTCTTAATAATATTGATTGAATATACTGAAAAAACGAACAAATATTGATAAAACTTAAAAAAAAAACTTTGTTTTAATAATTTAAATGAAATCGTTCGTAAGACTGAAAGTTAGCAGTGGAGGGATAGTATTTCTGCGGCTAGCACTTTTTGAACCATTTCTTTCCTCTCTTCGCTTCATGTCCCACTGATTCTTTCAATGTCTCTCGTCTAAAGGTATACAAACAGTTTTAAATTATTATGAATGTATCTCTTAATTCTATATGTACATAAAAGTATTTGTTAGTTTCACATATTTTATCCGATTTTCATGAATAAAACAGAAAATGAATGAAGAATATTCTGACCTCAACTCAACTTTACTGAAACATCCTTTTTAATGTTCACAGTCTAATCAATTACATTCCTTAAGTGATTGTAATAGAGTTATAATTGTTATTTATACATAGTAATAATAAATTCTTAGAAGTTCATAAACATTTTCTTTGATAAATTAAAAGAAATGATTTGCTACTTACAGTTACCAATATATATATATATTGGTAACTATAGACACAGAATTCGTATCTATAGACTGTAAGATAGGAATACACTTACAGTCTCTAATTTTAGGTATTTGCATCTTTACTCTGTGACTATAGTTTAGTGTGAAACGTTTGTTCTCCTTTGTGGATAGTTTTTCCTGTTGATAATATATAAATGAAAAGATTTCACATAAACATGTGAAATAACAATCAATGATCAAACCACAAAAAGAAATGGGAAAACAAGACTAAGATCTTTCAACCGTAACAAGTTGGGTTTTTGACTCTGACGAAGACCGCTTGTTACGGTTGAAAGATCTTAGTCTTGTTTTCCCATTTCTTATTCTGGTTTGATCATTGATAATATATATATATATATATATATATATATATATATATATATATACATTATTGAAAATGACACCAAATTTAGCTGATACCTGTTTCTTAACAAGTTTCTCAAATTTGAGAAAAATTGAGAAACTTGTTAAGAAACAGGTATCAGCTAAATTTGGTGTCATTTTCAATAATGTGTGTATCAAGGAAGGACTGCTACCAAAATTTACGAATATATATATATATATATATATATATATATATAAAGATTTCACATAAACACGTGAAATAACAATCAATCATCAAGCCACAATATGAAATGGGAAAACAAGACTGAGTCTTTCAACCATAACAAGCGGTCTTCATCAGAGTCAAAAACAATATATATATATATATATATATATATATATTGATAACTAGTCAAAAGTTTCAACTAGACTAATCAGTTATCACACGTAACCTCAAACACTGATCATTCAAAGGACACAGCAGGAACTAAGTAAATCAAATGTCATTACATTTCAGTATATTACTCCAGAATAAATATTGTTTTAATTTAGTAATGTCATTTCCTTGATTAATTGAATTTAGGTTATAATCTTGAGACGAATTATTTGTAAACCTCGACACTTTTCACTAACTGGAAATAAGGAAATTAGATTTCACTAAAACTCAGCATAATACTCCAGAATAAATATTACTTAAATTGGTCATATCACTTCTATGATGAATTCAAGTTTTTTTTATTATATTACATTTCAAGTGTCTCCTTCTGTGCTTATCTTTTTTTTTTTCGTATTATAATTGCATATTCAAAAGAGAACGTGTGACCTTCGTTTATGGTGTGGGAAGCTAAGGCAGTTGCGTTAATTTTATTTATTCTTATTGAATTAGAATGTTTATAATGTCTTTCTTATAGAAAATAACTTGTTTGTCCATAGTAATACTTGTCACAGTGTTTACATTTGATGGAATAAATGAAGTTACTTTGAAGGTAATAGTAATGTTGTTGCTATAGAAGTATGAAAATTGACAGTTATTTCCGAATCATTCAGTCTGAATTCGGATTAAGATCCAATTTTTTTTTTAAATTTTTTTATTATTAATGGTTCGTTTATGTACTGAAAAGAGCAGTGAGTAGCATGTTCTAAAGTGATATGGATCTTTTAATCGGCCATACCAAACCATGACAACACAAACAAAGGAGGGTTAGCTTACTGTCCAAGCCGACAAAAGACTCTAACATGGAGCTCAATTCAAAACTAAATTCAGTTCTTTTTGTAAATAACACTTTAATCAGCTTTACCAAATCATGACAACAGAAACAAGCGACAGTTGGGATATTGGAAGACCCACCGTGATATAAGTGCACGACTTTTCGAGACAAAGAACTTACTGTCCAAGCCATCAATGCTCCCAAATTGATCTTGATTCAAAATTAAATTCCTTCCCTTTTATAAATAGCAGTATTCGGCTTTGATATCCAATCTCTATTCAAAAATGTTCCTGTAGAATATCTAATGATTTTTCTTAAATCAGAACTGAATAAACATGCTCTGAATTTCTTTTAAACATTACATTTCTTTTCAATACATAATTTTTTCAATAAACTTTTTTTTTGTTTTCCAATGTCTACAGTTATAGGTTTTCATTTTGTATTACTGTTCTGAAATAATTATTTGTTATTTAGAATTGATTTTAGTAATGGGTAAACCCACATTACAGGCTACATTGTTGATCCTAAATTCCACCTAACTCCAATACAATTAGAGTAGGGATCATTAAAGTGCATCTGAGATCGTACAGACTTGAGACCGATGCCTTAACATCCACTCAATTATTTTATCTCTCGCATATAGAAGTCGAGGCTAGAATGAGAATCGAACCCAGGATCTAGCAGTCTAGAGGCGAGCATGCAAAGCACTGGGCTACCCTGGCGCCTAATTGCATGATCATAACTGTCACTTTTTGATGGAATTTATTTTGCTTTAGTTTCTTGGAACTGAAATAATGGCGTATCAGGGACTTAATATTTTCCTGAAATGCATCATATTAATCCCAAATGTCTACGCTATATAGAAAATATTGTGAATATTTAAACTAATAGTGATAATATTATATCTTTCTAAAATACTGTCAAAATGTTTCTTCTTTTAATGACGCCTTTGACAAATCTGAATAACATTGGACCAACATAGATATGTAAATCTTAATTTGTTTTTCTTAATTTTTAAACTGCCAACTCTGAAATTATAAAAACATTATTAGTGTGGTTAATATATCTGTTTTGCAATATTTAAACGTTTAACTACTTATGAGCTAGCTCTAAAAACATGTGTTTTAAATGATTTAACTGTTTGACCTATATATTTTATGCCATTTGCACGGATTTTTATAACTTCAGTTCAAAGCAGGGATTTATTCTTTCATATAAATAATGGGAAACATTATATATACTGGTGGGAAACTAAAATGGAACACTTATGAAAGATCAATGTTGTGAGAAATATCATTGAATTCTCTTTGATTAAATTGAATAGATGAAATACTATAAACATTAGTAATGGTTATTAATGTCAGACTCAGTGGAAATAAGACAAAAGCTTTTTGCGTAAGGGAAAAATAAATAAGTAAGAAATTTTACTTATTTCTTCCTTAACTCCTTTGTTTACCTTGACTTGCCTTTCCCAGTACTTTTTCCATTTTCCTCGCACTTTACAAACTTTATACCATCCTTATTTTAAAATATGATCTTTTTATCAATAAAGTGGGTTTGATTTGATAAGAATACTATAAAGTAACTGTAATGTTTATATTTTGTGGCATACCTGTGTAAGAAAACGTGGAGTAAGCTAATAACGTAATAGTTTTATAAACATTTCTTATGATTTTAATAAGTGGAAACAACACTAAGTCTTCACACAAATGATTTTATCTAAGTTAAATGCGTTTCGAACACATAATGTTCGTAGAGGCATCACCTTACTGAGGCAGTGAAACCTGAAGATGAACACTGTTCAAAATGCCTTGACTTTGGACAAAACCTTTTGTGTTAAGACTTAGTGGTTTTTCCTCTAATTCTAATCATGAGTAGATATCACAATAATTGCTTGATAACTCGTGCGTTAAAACATTTCTTATTTCATAAGGAAGCTTTTTTTTTCATTTTTCCAACATGATATGCGATATTGCAACTCACTGCAAATACAGGAAGTGGACATTCCATTGATGCAGACTGTTGTAGATTTAAACAAGTAAGACTTCAGTCGAAGTTGAAGAGTAAGAGCGTAACTCATGGGTTTGAATAACTAATATGTTGTAAGGTGTCTGCTTGTCAAGACCTTCGCTTTGTTACTTTATGGGCTTCATCAAATTTGATGGTGCTTCTAAAATGAAAGTAACTTTGACTTGCGTGACGTTGTTGTACAGTTAATGGTGTTTAAAAAGCTAATTCCGGCGGAGTCGATTAGCTAAATATCAAGGTGCAATCTTTAAAGATGGCTGTCAGGGGATAAGCAATCTGTCAATGTTACTTAGGAGGCGATTGATTTGTTTGTCCTGAAGCAGGGGCGGTGACAAGGCAGGGCGACTGTGATGGATGAAGGCGCACAGTCCCCCACAGGGCTTTCGTGACAAGAAGCAGGAAGTCGCCTTCAATTGGCTGGACCCCAATCTGGGGGCCCTAATCACCGGTCGCAGCCCTACAAGAGCAAAACTAATTGCTGCTAATGGTAGCTGGCGCCTTCTTTTGATTCGAGAACCCTAGTCTCCTAAACTCAATCTACACCTGCCTTTAAACAAAAATAACGTCTTCTTCCATAAATTAGTAAGAAATAAATGAAAACTTTCATCCTCGCACGAGCCCCATCAGTCTATTCCATCAATCATCTCAGAATAAAACATCATTTATCCAACAGTTGTGATGACAGTGGAACAACGATAAAGCCTCCAGCAACCTCTGAACAGGTGGCCGTGCCATCTTTAAAGATTTTATACCACAAATCGACAGGAAGCACGTTAAAACTTGCATACTCGCACGAGGTCACCACTAAACAGAGCTTCTTGAAAGAAACATTGTTTCTACAAAAAGCACTATCTAATGTTTCTAAAAACGATGAAAGTTGGACCTTTCTGATTTTTTTTGTTTCTGAGACAACAGGACCATCCTACTCGTATTATTAGATAAGTAGAAACAAACTGCTGTAATTTTTGTGTCATATCAAAGCCAGGAAAGAGTTTTTAATTTCAACATTACTGTACTGTTCCCTTTCCGATTGACTTGTATTAATCCATAAAATGATAAAACGCTAACTCTTGTTTGTATATTATTGTTGGTTACTAAATACATCTGTTACCAAGTAACAGAAAAAAATACACTAAAATAAGTTATATTCTCTGTTTCTTAGAAATTTAACTTCTGTAGTTTTCTTTTTTTTTTCTACCATTATTGTGGCCAAAATTTATCCAAAATAAAATTTAGGCTTGGAAGAATGCCGTGATACGGACTTAAATATATAAAAAAAACACTAAAATCATAAACTTATTTTCACCTCCTGGAAAATTGCTTTTACAGATAGATATTCCTAATTGAAGACAGTGATGATAGCTTACTAAAAGATATAAAAAACGTTCTTACTCCAACACAGTGTTACCAACAGAGAAATAAAAAATGTTCTACATCAAATGAATAAAATTTATTTTAACATTTTTATGACTTTATCTTAAAAGGTAAGTTGTAATAGTATGAGCTAAGTGTGTTGGTTATTAAACAATTACAAACTTCCTGAAAGCTCAACATTCCTTCTTCTTCTGTTTTCACTTTACTTTCTATTGATGCTTTTCAGAAAAATGCCATCAATAAACGAGAAGATTAGAATGCAATTTAGGCTTGTTTGCACAAGCCTGTAAACTTTTCTGTAAAATTGTTCCAATATTTAAAGACTTACTTTTATTCCTTTTTATTTTACACGTATTTCTAATCCATATAAGAAATGCTAGTAAGCTATAGAAAAAATGCTTACTAAAAACTTTGTCATCAAGTTTCAGATACAAAAAAAATGGACTAAATTAAATAAATTTATCTTACAAGGAAAATACATTAACATAAATATAGAAACCTTCACCAAGTGAGTCATAGATAGTTCATTGATCTCGTATTTGAAATCGTCAGAGCAATATTACTATATCATAACAATAATAATCTTAATATAGGAAGAGACTTTAGTATGAATAAACTATAGTGCCAGATCTAGGTGTGCCAATTAGAGGTGACAGTGCAATGGTTAACTCTGTTAGGTATTGTTATTTGCTGTGAAGAGTTGAGGAACACATACAGTTAAACTGTTAAAGATTACAGCTTTGAAGGCCATAATGCTGGTTTTAATACAAAGCCTGACAAAAATTTACATTAATTTCGTAGAACAAAAATTGGACAGTTGTTGTTGAAAGAGTCTTAAAATTTCACAAAATATATTCAAGTTGATTAAGATTTTATGTTAATGTTATTATATTTGTGTTGTCTTTAAATCCGGTCTAACTGAAATCAGGTTTCTGATACTCGTATATCAGAATACGTTCCAGTGTTCTCGTTAGCACGGACAGAAGTGTTGTGCTTGTAAAACATAGTGCTCACATTCATTATGCTCTTGTAAAACACTACTCGTAACTGATAGAGAGTAGCTGCAAAAGATGTATACTCCAGTCTAAGGAGGTGAATTAAGTCTCTCTATGCATGGTATCCTCTACCTGGAGGAGTCTCTGGCTGCACCACTCGTCAGAGTGATGTTCTGTGATATTACAAGGTCTGCTTGGATTTCAGTTAACTGTAAACATAACTTCCAAAGTATGTATGTATGTGACTATATTTATTTCTGTATCAATTGCACAGTGCATTTGTTCTTATTTATGTTCTTCGAATAATAAATTGAATATATTGAGTGGTATTTATGAGTGAATATATTTAAAGTTCATTATAAAATATAAATTTTAAAAGGTTTATTATAAACTATTGCTTAAACTTGCAGAACTGCTAGCAATAAATAAATATGATTTTATGCACATCTATAAATTGTCAATCAAGTTAGAATAGCTAGAACAGCCACAAGAAAATTGGGATTTTGGTTCGAAATCAAGTGCTTGCGCCACTGATGTCAATCCATGAATAGTCAATCAAGGTATTATGGTTTAATGAACCACTTGACAATGATTACACACTGATGTAAATCCCAAAAATAGGGAATCAAGTTGGTACGATGAGATCAAGATCAAGATCCCAAGACTGTCTTTATGAACTGCTTGGCAGCGCTTGCAACACTGATGTCAATCCATAAATAATCAATCAAGTTAGCATGGCTTGATGAACCGCTTGGCAGAGCTTGCAACACTGGTGTCAATCCATAAATAGTCAATCAAGTTAGCATGGCTTGATGAACCGCTTGGCAGAGCTTGCAACACTGGTGTCAATCCATAAATAGTCAATCAAGTAAGCATGGCTTGATGAACCGCTTGGCAGAGCTTGCAACACTGGTGTCAATCCATAAATAGTCAATCAAGTTAGAATGGCTTGATGAACCACTTGGTAGCGCTTACAACACTGATGTCAATCCATAATTAGTCAATCAAGTTAGCATGGCTTTATGAACTGCTTGGCAGCGCTTGCAACACTGGTGTCAATCCATAAAAAGTCAATCAAGTTAGCATGGCTTGATGAACCGCTTGGCAGAGCTTGCAACACTGGTGTCAATCCATAATTAGTCAATCCAGTTAGACCGCATGACTGTTAGGATTTTAGTTTAAAATCAAGTGCTTGCAGCACTGCTGGCTGTCCATGAAAAGGCAATCAGGTTAGAAAGGCCTGAGGAGCCGGCAGGCACGAGTCCAAGCGGTTATTGTTTCGTAGACTGGTCTGCTTTCTGTCGCGCCATGCACTATCTCTTACGTCGTCACGTAAATTAACCCCCTCATTCTCCGGCCCCAAACTCACTTTTATCTTAAAAGCCTTGTCCTAGGACCCTTGAAACTGCCTTCTGTCTCTCTCTCACCTACAGGCCACCATGTTTACCCACTCGCTCTAAACACAGCTCGACCATATTCCTCCTCATCTCTATCTGTGGCTCAGTCATAATGCAGAACGCTAGAAATGCTTAACACTTATTTACCAACCACTCCAACCTATTAAATGGATGCTAATTCTTTCAAATATTTTATTAAATTAATTGTCCTTATGATAAAGCTGTGAAATGTCAACAACGTGCGTTAACCACAAAAAATCTTTTCTACATTCAGTATTTTTGATTGCTTTTGTTTTTTCTATGTTGATATTAATACATTGATAACTATTAGAAAACATTACCGTCAAACAGAGTAGACTATACATCAAACAAATACTCTAAAATCAAAAGAAATTAGAATTTGTCTCTTTTTATCATGTATGTTTAAAATGCATAAGTAATACTAATAGAATTAAAAATACCTCAGAAACTAGAAAGGAAAAAACACTTATTACGACTGATAGAACACTCAGCAGTGCGTCATCAGGCGAATATCAAAAGAGAAGACAGAGCATAACAAAACTAACTTTATATGTTATATGCAAAAAATCACAATAAATAAACACGTGATGCAATCAACGAAGTTTAAACCATAATGGAAAACGGGAAACAGTAGAAAAAATGCTCTGAGGCCTTTCAATGTATGTCATCAGAGAGCAAACAAAGTAAAAACTGAGAAGCTAACATAAAAGTGACATAACTTTTATGTTTGCTTCTCAGTTTTTACTTTGTTTGCTCTCTGATGAAATACATTGATTGAAAAAGGCCTCAGAACATTTTTTTCTATTTTTTTCTTTTTCCATTTTTCACATTTGAAGGCATAAAAGGGTGAAGACATGTACAATATAAGGGCCTAGTGTGGTGACAGGGATGCGAATGCACACAGCCGCAGCAGTATTAAATCATTTAGTGAATGCAATTGTAGTGAAACATTGTTTTCACCATTGCAGTAACGGCAGATGGGAAATAATGAGCCCTGAATGAGTACATTTAGAGTTGTGTTTAATGAAGAAATTAACTCTAGTGAAATAGAGAGGCTGTTGACTAGATGTCCATTGTTGTCATGTAATTAACTCGAAGGACGTCATCAAGAGAGGCCGGATGTTGTGTGGTTAACGAGTCGTGAAGTCCCCTCCACTGGCCGTCACTCCTACCGATGGCAGCCATTCTCTTCTGACTGTCTCCTAGCAGCAACACTGTCAACTGATATGGCAGGGCTCAACCAAAATAATGAATGATGAGAGTATCAAAGAAAGAAGAGCACTACACATCCATCAGTCATAAAGATTTATCATTTATACTCTGTGAGAGTTAAATTTAACAATGGTTTCTTCAGTTCAGATATAGTTTAGAAGATAGCATACTCGCTTTTACTACTGAAGATGATTGAAATCTTTTCTATGATCCTTCATTTTTCATTTTGAGATTGGAAATTCTATCTGAGCCGTTTCTAAGAGTCCTAAACCAGTGCAATGTCACATACTCATTAAAGATCCCAGGCTAATAAACTTCAGTCAAGTAAAATTTAGTACTCCAGATATAAAATCAACCAGGAATTTGGCTAGCCACGTTAGTAAAGTAGATGGAATGTAAGCATTAAGCACACTTTCTGTCCCTACAACACCATTAAAGGTAAAAACCTGTAAGTGTGAGCGTTGAAAAGGGGTAAACAATCTATTTGCGGATTGATAAATACTCTTACAAAGTCATTGGCTATGTTTGGGAAGCTACAAATACAAGATATGTAACATCAAGCTTGCTTGTCCAAATAAAGACACTGATTTGCATATATTTTTAACATTAATGGCTCTGCATTTTTTTAATGAACGCTTTTTTTCTCAATTGATATACATTAAATAACCCATCAGAACAACTTTGCAACAAGGCAGGCTGGATGTTTCTGTTAAACATAGAGAGAAATGTTTTACGAAAATTAATCATTGACGATTTGATTAAAGTCTTGGCATTTAAACAAGTAAGGCAAAGATTTTCAAATGTTAGTGAAAGTTTCCAAAAAGAAACATTGTTTTCTTTCTTATTATTGGTTTTGTTTAATTTTGATAATGAAAATTTGTGTGGTTTATGATGTTGATATTTTGATATATCAACATAGTGCAATATGATATAACCATAGATACAAACAAACAAACGCTCTATAGCATGATATATATTAATATGTATGGTACTATTACACAAGCATACATAGTATTTTCCAAATACTGTATCGTATGTGGTTAATATTTATAATATATCATGATTATAGCATTATATATACATATAATGTCCACTTGCAAGGGCAAGTAACTGACCAACTGTGTGTTACTCTTCTTCGATTTTGAATTCGTATTGTGTCCACTTTGGGTCGTCTTTCCGATTTTAAGATGAATATATATATATATATATATATATACAAAACAAAAGTTTATCGGGACTCGGTCAGTTATATATATACTTTTATGATGATAATAGGATCCGAAATGGACAAATAAAGTTCAGTGTAGATGAAGAAACATAGTGAAATTAAAAACACTCGCTTATAGTCTTTTTAATTTCTCTATATTTCTTTATCTACACTGAAATTAATATATATATATATATATATATGTATAAACTTTAACACATAGGAAATGTGTTAAACAATTAACTGAGGAACTCAGTAGCAGTTTGCTTCTCAACGCGAGTTCTTCGCACTTCTTCCCGATGACAACGGATGTCGAAATATCGAAGTGAGTTCTGTAGTGTCTTTCTGTGTTCTTTCCTATGTTTTAAAGTTTTTATTGTCCACACGGACCTTTCATTTTATTCGAAGTATATATATATATATATATATATATATATATATATATATATATATATTGGTATATATTGGCAGCAGATCTTCTCTCAAGCATATTTTATTGAAAGTGATCGCAGTTTCTGCGTTAACAACCTTTTTTTTAACTGATTCTAACCTCCTTGCTATTCTCCTTATTGTAGTAGGTAAACTATAAATCAGGTTCGCCAATGACATTTCCAAGTAAAAGGGTCAAATTAAGAAAGAAATTTAAAAACATGATCTAAATCTATAATCACTTTACACTAATAAACGAGCTTTCAACATTCATATGTCATCTTCAGGTTAATACAAAATAAACATCAACTAAATAAATAAACTAAATAAAGAAAGTTACAAATACTAATAGGTCTAAGTTCCATTGACAACTGAAGGTTACCTTCAGTATAAAGCATATAGACCATTTATCACATACTTATAGCATAATACATATTATTATATACTATAATACATATTATTATATATATTATATATTATATTATACTCTCGTACAAGCATAACGTTAAATTTTCTAGCAGGGTATATATTATTGTATATGAATTTATGATACAAGAATATACACTATTAATCGAATATTTTATACTATGATGTATATTATTATATATGATATTATAATAAATAGCCTGCCTTCCAAGTACATTGGGATGACTGCGACTAAGCTCTCTAGGAGGCTAACTCTTCATTTGACTGCGGGAGCCCCCAAGAAACATACACAGGAAAAACACAACACTCAGCTGACGAGGGAGATGCTGGTGCAGGGCACTGCCATCATACAGGCGGAACAGAATGCGGAGAAGCTACAAATATTGGAAGCCCTGTACATAAAGGAAAGGAACCCCTCTATAAACCTCCAGGTCAAGGACATGTATGTAATTCCGACGAGCAGGAGCCTGGAGCCGAGCATGAGGTCCAATCAGAGCAGCAGCCTTAACCCTGCGCTCTGATTGGTTCGAATTAGTCAACCTGATTGGCATTAAAGCTGTTTACTACAAGGCATGCTCTACCTGAAGATGACCAATGTTCCTATGGTCGAAAGCTCGTGTAATATTGAAGATGTCTCTAGGACAGATGCTGTGGCAACTGCAGCCAGAAGAAAGAAAAATCGCCCGAAGGATCGAGGCCACCAGCTTAAAGTTAGTGAGTGCAGAAGCTGCTGCAAATTTTAACAACATATGTTTGAGAGAAGACCTGCTGCCAACGTATTCTATTATAATAAAGCATACATTCTATTGATTATATATCAAACAGTACATATATCATGGTGTATAATAATAAACCCCATTTCTATTTCTCTTTCTCTCTTATTATAAGGTGTTTACTGTAATTAATGAAGGTTGGAAGTAGTCATAATTAAAAGCGGCGACGGCAGCTCAAGGGAGTGAAATGAGCCTTTGTTTGAGACAGCCATTGTCAACACCTTATTAGTAGTCGACAAGCTTCCATTGTCCAACCGGCTTCACCATTCTGGTCTTACCCTTTGAAATTATTCAGCAATATCAAAGTGAAACCCGTCAGCAACACAATACACGATTAGATTATACAGTTCACACTTAATAGCAGCGTATTTATTGTTTTTTATGATTATTTGTTAATATAAATTAAAATCAAGAAAGTATCGGGATTGGACTTCGTAATACGAATAGAATTTTTATAAAGAGAAGAAATGAAGTATGATGATATGGTTTAATGAACTATTTCCATCGAATAATTCTATATATGATAGTAAAGTTAAGCCAAGAGGCATACTTGTGTTGAATAAACCGATTACTCTTAGCTCACCAAAGTTAAGCAACATTGGGCATGATTACTCTTTGGTGGGTGAAACAAGTGTCACTCATCGTGCTTTAAATAGGTACTTTCAAGTCATATGCGGTCCAGAAGATATTGACACTCTGTAAAGGTGAACCTATAAAAATATAGTCTGGAATTATTTTATATTTTTATTTTAATTTTACCGAAAGAAAAAAAATTCATTCTGTATGAGTCTAATTTAAAAATCCAACTTTATTTGGAAGTTGGTACAGTTAATGCTTTATTGATTTTAATTGCATTAGAAAGGACGATAAATTATGGTTTGCCTAAATAGAAAAATCCCCAGACATGCTATTGACTGATCAAGATGATTGAAGAAGAAAACACAAACAAAGCCATATTTAATATTTCCAAATCTGTCATATGTTATATGACAAGTGTTACAATATTACAGATGGTTTCTGCTGGTCAACTGCAGTCTTTTACTTGTATTTTATTACATACTTATTCACAGACACACCCACCCACCCACCCATACACACACACACACACACACACACACACACACACACACACACACACCATATATATATATATATATCAATGATCAAACCACAATAAGAAATGGGAAAACAAGACTAAGATCTTTCAACCGTAACAAGCGGTCTTCGTCAGAGTCAAAAACCCAACTGCCAGTTGGGTTTTTGACTCTGACGAAGACCGCTTGTTACGGTTGAAAGATCTTAGTCTTGTTTTCCCATTTCTTATTGTGGTTTGATCATTGATTGTTATTTCACGTGTTTATGTGAAATCTTTATATATATATATATATATATATATATATATATATATATATATATACAATAAAATAAAAAACGAAGGAAACACACAGAAAGACACAGACATAACTCACATCGATATTTCGACAATCGTCGTCATCAGGAGGTGCGAAGAGCGAAGAGCGAAGAGTCCCGCAGGAAGACAGGGCGGTACTGAACTCGGAAACCGCAGCCAGTACCCCACCACTTACCACCAACCGGGGGAAGGGAGGGAAGGAAATGAAGAGCCAAATTAAGACGTAAAAGGAACGAGTAAAAATTATAACTATAAAAAATTATAAAAAAGTAGATAAATCAAATTAAAATTAATAAAAATAATAAATAAAAAGTAAAATAAAAAATAATAAATAAATAAATAAAAAATAATAAATAAATAAATAAAAAATAATAAATAAATAAATAAATCATAAATAAATTATCGGTTGAGGTTGAGTCCGGGGGAAGAGCGAGCATCAAGTAAGCATATGTATGCCTCCTCTGAAGCTCTTAGGGTAACTTTATTGTTGGATTCGGGGATCTGTTTCAGGATCTGAACCCTGAAACAGTCATTGAAACTGAGTCCATGCGAGTTCGCATGGATGGCTACAGGATAGTTACTGCGTTGACCGACTGAAGCCCTATGACCATTCATACGAAGGCTCAACTTATTAGAAGTTAAGCCAACGTAAAAGGAGTCACACTGAGTGCAATCCAGTCGGTAAACACAGTTGCTCGAGGTACAGGAGGAATTGACCTGAACCGGGTAGGAACTATGGTGGAGAGGGGAATCGAAGGAAGGATTAGGATTAACAATCAGGCAAGTTTGACAGCCACGGCGTCCACATTGTTTCATTCCAGGAACAGGATTGGAAGGCTGAGGGGAAATATGAGAGAAAATGCTTTTTAGATTGGCAGGTTTACGGTAGGAAATAGAAGGGGGGTGATTAAAGATGGAAGAAGTAGAAGTAGAAGTAGACAGAATCGGAAAAGACTCCTTAATAACAGCACGAAGCTTATAAGCGCCAGGGAAGTAGGTTGTCAGGAAGAAGGAAGTGTTACTTCTATCCCTCTTGGGTCTGGGTTGGTGGGAGATGTCAGCCGGTAAAACACGACTATCAATGAAGGAGCGAGGATAGCCTCGTTCAGAAAATTTGTCCTTTAAGAGGTTAAGGTGATGTCTGCGGTCTTGGAGATTATTGCAGATATTGTGAATACGGAGGGACAAGGATCGAGGTATAGACTTTTTAACATGGGATGGATGGCAACTATTGTAATGGAGGTACTGTTGGGAGTTGGTGGGTTTTATATGTACGGAAGTCAAGAAGTGTCCATTGTCTAAAGTAACGTCAACGTCAAGAAAGGTGATAAGTCTGTCGGAGATGTCGTAAGTGAAAGTGATGGAGGGGCAGAAATTTTGAAAGGAGTGTAGGAAAAGTTCTAAGTTATGTTTGCCATGGGGCCAAATGAAGAAAATATCATCAATAATATATATTTCCGTTCTATTTCTATTTCCTACCGTAAACCTGCCAATCTAAAAAGCATTTTCTCTCATATTTCCCCTCAGCCTTCCAATCCTGTTCCTGGAATGAAACAATGTGGACGCCGTGGCTGTCAAACTTGCCTGATTGTTAATCCTAATCCTTCCTTCGATTCCCCTCTCCACCATAGTTCCTACCCGGTTCAGGTCAATTCCTCCTGTACCTCGAGCAACTGTGTTTACCGACTGGATTGCACTCAGTGTGACTCCTTTTACGTTGGCTTAACTTCTAATAAGTTGAGCCTTCGTATGAATGGTCATAGGGCTTCAGTCGGTCAACGCAGTAACTATCCTGTAGCCATCCATGCGAACTCGCATGGACTCAGTTTCAATGACTGTTTCAGGGTTCAGATCCTGAAACAGATCCCCGAATCCAACAATAAAGTTACCCTAAGAGCTTCAGAGGAGGCATACATATGCTTACTTGATGCTCGCTCTTCCCCCGGACTCAACCTCAACCGATAATTTATTTATGATTTATTTATTTATTTATTATTTTTTATTTATTTATTTATTATTTTTTATTTATTTATTTATTATTTTTTATTTTACTTTTTATTTATTATTTTTATTAATTTTAATTTGATTTATCTACTTTTTTATAATTTTTTATAGTTATAATTTTTACTCGTTCCTTTTACGTCTTAATTTGGCTCTTCATTTCCTTCCCTCCCTTCCCCCGGTTGGTGGTAAGTGGTGGGGTACTGGCTGCGGTTTCCGAGTTCAGTACCGCCCTGTCTTCCTGCGGGACTCTTCGCTCTTCGCTCTTCGCACCTCCTGATGACGACGATTGTCGAAATATCGATGTGAGTTATGTCTGTGTCTTTCTGTGTGTTTCCTTCGTTTTTTATTTTATTGTAAAAAAGTCCGCTGGACCGTTTCTTTTAATTGTGGTATATATATATATATATATATATATACAGAAAAATCACAATAAATAAACACAAGATGCAATCAATAAAGTTTAAACGACAATGCTAAAAAGGAAAACAATAGAAATAAATGCTCTGAGGCCTTTCAATGTATGCCATCAGAGAGCAAACAAAGTAAAATCTGAGAAGCTAACATAAAAGTAATGGAGAAGAAAGGTAAGAAAACAGCTGGAAACAGTTTTTACTTTGTTTGCTCTCTGATGACTCATTGAAAGGCCTCAGAGCATTTATTTCTATGGTTCTCCTTTTTCCATAGTGGTTTAAACTTCATATATGGATGGTATATCGATAAAAGTATCAACCGTGAAATAGAAACAAAATTAAAGTTTATCAGTGCTCGATTAGTTTTTAAGGTTTAAATTAAACTGTCATTTTCAAAAGTTTGGTTTTTATTTAGAACCTTTCTCATAGGCCTACAAAACAAAGGAAATATAAGAAATAATTCAATCATTCAAAAATCAAACATACAAACAAAGCACAATTGGTTACAAATATTAAATTACACTAATAATTTTGAAAATAGGTTAGTGAGAAAATTTATAGAAAACTTTATACTTCTGTAAGTTTTCTCACTAACCTATTTTCAAAATTTCTATTATAATTTCTTATTTGTAACTAATTCCGCTTTTTATGTATGTTTGATTTTTGAATGATTGAATTATTTCTTATATTTTCTCTGTTTTGTAGGCCTGTGAGAAAGGTTTTAAATAAAAACCGAAACTTTGGCAATGAGAGTTTAATTTTAACCTGAAGAATTGACTGAGTCCTAATAAACTTTAATTTTATATATATATATATATATATATATATATATATATGAAGATACATAGTAAACACGTAAAAGAGAAATCAACGTGTAAACCACAGTGAGAAATTTAGGAATGGGACTAATATCTTTCTACCAGAATAACTAGCCTAAGACTAAGTGTGAAACTTAACGTTCGATTGTGACTGGTGAATTTGTTTTGGTTGAAAGGTCTTAGGCGAATTTTTGAATCTCCTACTGTAGTTATCGATATATATATATATATATCAATAACGAAAAAAATCAAAGAACTAAATAAACTAAACTATAGAGAAGAAATACACAAAGGAAAAAACAAGAATACTGTAATTTATTTTGTAAGGGAGTCGATCAAAAGGCAAACCTTTGCTTTCGAGGAGCGATTTTTAGATGTTTTTTCTGTGGTTTTATTATAACTAAAAGAGTATTCTCTTTATCTTTTTATTCTGGAACTTTGGTACCTCTTTGAAATTAATTTCAACACTTTACAACAGCATTTCGTCTATATTTGTAACAAATTATCTCTGTATTGTTCACATATAATTTACTTATGAAAATATCTGTGTGTGTGTCGTGTGTGTGTGTATGTGTGTGTGTATTGGATGTGGTGTGATTCGTGTGGATGTGTGAGTAAACAAGCGTGCGTAAAAAATGTATACAACAGAATACGACATTCTTTATTTTTTTATAATTTTGAACCCTTATTTGTCTCTAACAGAGTTTAAAAAAAATCCATGGATGATGGGGGGCTTCCCACGGGGGTCCTATAAAACAAAAATAAGAATATTTAAACTTTACATAATTTTTTGAGATTATAATTGATTATTCAATTTAATTTGACGATAAGACATTATTCGATAATTTAGCTGGTGGAACAAGACATATGAGGTGTGTAGGGGGAGAGAGTTGGAGACCTAAACGGCCAGGCAGAGTGGAATGGATATTGCGAGATTCACTCAAAGCGGACACACCGAAAAGATTAGTAAATAAAAACTGCATCCACCCAAATCAACAGAGTTGCACTTGAAGACAAGAGACTTTCAACCATATTGCATTTCATATGGTATATCTTCGACTTATCACTTCTGCTCGTGACAACGATGACTGCGATGATTAAAATATACAAAACTGAGTTAAATCAGTGATGTTCTTTGTTTATGCTAAATTTATTTTTACTTTACTATAAGTAAAGTATAGTGATCGTGAAAAAAATGGATCTCGAGATTTTGACGGAATTACATGTTTTGAGGTCCCAGAAGTAGTTTTATGACGTTTTGTCGATGATGTCTGTGTGTGTGTGGGTGGGTGGGTGAGTGTGTTAGCATTGCTTGTTACCACGCTACGGTTCAGAATCTTTGATGGATCAAGTTGATATTTTACACAAAAATGGGCCCCATAAAGACGAAGATCCCTATTGTTTGGGAAGAATTATGCATGATGGGAAAGTCACTTTTTTCTGCCAAAAACCGTTTTTTAGAAAACATTTATTTCTCCTAAACTGATAACCCTAGAGTTTTGAAATTTTGACATTATCTTTGAGGTTACAAATGGAACAAACGAAAAATATATTCAGAATTTTAAAACTAAAGGAAATATAAAATGTAATAATTTTGACTTATAATTCAATCTCAAACCTTGTGAGAGCAATACAAGCCATACATCACTATCTGTACTACTTCAGGAATGAAAGACTAATAATCATATCCCATTTAGATGTTTACGTTATGCTTAAATGAGACGTTATGTGTTATATACTCAAGAAATTTGATATTAAGTTACTTATAGTAAAGTTGGGTGTAGGCCACTCCAGATTTTTTGTTGTTATTGTTGACATTATCATTCCTGCTAGACCGTATTTCAATTACCGCAGCAGACAAACACACAAACACTCTAGAATAAAACTGTAGCGGGTCCCGACTTGCCGGCGCAGCGGCTCACATCTTTCTAATGAAGACGACCAAATGGAAAATAGTTAAGAATTTTTTTAACCCTTTTATGTGTTTTCTTCCTGTAAATTTAGTTTATTTAGTTCGCCGAACAGTTTTATGTAATGGCTTATTATGAATATTTAATAGATATCAGGGATAAAAGAGGAAAAAATACGGATTCAGTTCCACAAATACTAAATACTTTAGCTCCATATTTTATATAATCATCTATGAGGTCCTCTTCTGACTAAAACCTTTACAAACTATGATCAGTTTAACTTAATTTCATTCATACCTGATATCAAAACGAACAATACTTAACACATAATATTTTCTTTTTAAAATAAGTGGTGGTATGTTTGTACTCCGAGGGTTTCCAAACATATAGTTGAAATATAGCTAGAAAGTTTATTGTTTGAACACTAAATAATAGATAAATAATTATTATTTTATCAATATTCCCTAATTTGGAGTTAATAAACTTAAACAGTTGTTATTTAGATATATAAATTGAGGCAAGCAAAAGAGTATTGATATCATAAGAGTATTTTGTTAAGGAGAAAATTTTATAAAATTAATATTTTTATTTTATTATTAATATGGCGAACGTCATACCTCGTAAGATGATCTTGGGTCGTTGCAGCGCTTCCAGATGTTGTCCATCTTCGATCGCAATAACCTACATTGACAAAGTCCGAAAGCGCTCCAACGACCCCAAGATCATCTTACGAGGTATGACGGTTTGCCATATTAATAATATTAAATCATACTAACCTCAGTGGTAATAATAATATGCATGATATTTAACCATTTTTATTATCATCATATTAGTAAACTGAGTTATTACTTCTTAAACAACACCTTAATAAAATATCTTCTAAATGTAAGATGAAGATGAAGATGTTCATGTTCCATGAAATGATGATTCTAATCTTATCAGAGTCATATTGGGTTAAGCGCTTAACAAGTATATGTAATGTGAGATAATAGAATGTGGTATCATAAATATTATATCCATCAATATATAACATTAATAACTAAAAATAAAATAATACACAAATAATTAACATTTTTGTGCATTATACAAATATATAAATAAATAAAGTTTAGTTTTTGTGAAAATATCTTAAAAAGAAGTGATTTTAAATAAGAAAGGATAAATTTCTTAGTAAGGCATGATTAATGTTAGTAGATCAATGGTTTCGATTTTAAGCTTGTATACAATTGTTAAGCAAATTAGTGAGTTCAGGTGAACAGTATACTTTTAGAAATGATGTATTTATACAAAAGCTTCTTCATTTGTACATTATGACTTTCAGTATTTGACATTATAACGCACTCTTAGTTAAATGTGAGATGAATATGATTTTATGTATAAGCGTATGTAATATTATAGAATAGGCATAATAGTATTATTAAGCGTATCGTATTAATGTTAAGCATGATCAATAGTTGTTTATAAACTTCGATTAGTGTAAGTATAGTATATTCGTATGAGTTTACTAAGCACTGCATTGATGATATGTATAAATCGTATTAGATGTAATGTATGAGTATATTCGTATGAGTACAAGTCATGATGATGAGTATGTATATAACTCGTATTAGTTAAGTAATGAGTATATTCGTATGAGTACAAGCATGATATGAGTATGTATAAACTCGCATTAGTGTAAGTATGAGTATATTCGTATGAGTACAAGCATGATGATGAGTATGTATAAACTCGTATTAGTGTAAGTATGAGTATATTCGTATGAGTACAAGCATGATGATGAGTATGTATAAACTCGTATTAGTGTAAGTATGAGTATATTCGTATGAGTACAAGCATGATGATGAGTATGTATAAACTCGCATTAGTGTAAGTATGAGTATATTCGTATGAGTACAAGCATGATGATGAGTATGTATAAACTCGTATTAGTGTAAGTATGAGTATATTCGTATGAGTACAAGCATGATGATGAGTATGTATAAACTCGTATTAGTGTAAGTATGAGTATATTCGTATGAGTACAAGCATGATCAAAAGTATGTATAAACTCGTATTAGTGTAAGTATGAGTATATTCGTATGAGTACAAGCATGATGATGAGTATGTATAAACTCGTATTAGTGTAAGTATGAGTATATTCGTATGAGTACAAGCATGATGATGAGTATGTATAAACTCGCATTAGTGTAAGTATGAGTATATTCGTATGAGTACAAGCATGATGATGAGTATGTATAAACTCGTATTAGTGTAAGTATGAGTATATTCGTATGAGTACAAGCATGATGATGAGTATGTATAAACTCGCATTAGTGTAAGTATGAGTATATTCGTATGAGTACAAGCATGATGATGAGTATGTATAAACTCGTATTAGTGTAAGTATGAGTATATTCGTATGAGTACAAGCATGATGATGAGTATGTATAAACTCGTATTAGTGTAAGTATGAGTATATTCGTATGAGTACAAGCATGATGATGAGTATGTATAAACTCGTATTAGTGTAAGTATGAGTATATTCGTATGAGTACAAGCATGATGATGAGTATGTATAAACTCGTATTAGTGTAAGTATGAGTATATTCGTATGAGTACAAGCATGATGATGAGTATGTATAAACTCTATTAGTGTAAGTATGAGTATATTCGTATGAGTACAAGCATGATGATGAGTATGTATAAACTCGTATTAGTGTAAGTATGAGTATATTCGTATGAGTACAAGCATGATGATGAGTATGTATAAACTCTCATTAGTGTAAGTATGAGTATATTCGTATGAGTACAAGCATGATGATGAGTATGTATAAACTCGTATTAGTGTAAGTATGAGTATATTCGTATGAGTACAAGCATGATGATGAGTATGTATAAACTCGTATTAGTGTAAGTATGAGTATATTCGTATGAGTACAAGCATGATGATGAGTATGTATAAACTCGTATTAGTGTAAGTATGAGTATATTCGTATGAGTACAAGCATGATGATGAGTATGTATAAACTCGTATTAGTGTAAGTATGAGTATATTCGTATGAGTACAAGCATGATGATGAGTATGTATAAACTCGTATTAGTGTAAGTATGAGTATATTCGTATGAGTACAAGCATGATGATGAGTATGTATAAACTCGTATTAGTGTAAGTATGAGTATATTCGCATTAGTATACTCATCGAGTGTAAGAACATTCATTGAGTTTGATTATACTCATATGAAAGTAAGGCTAAGGATGAGTTTAATTGCATCATTATAATTGTATGAGTATGAATATTCTTTATGATATGCAAATGGTTAGAACCTCAAAGGTTAGTAAAGATCTTATTATTATCAGAATCTGGGATACCTTCTGAATCAGTGTTGTCGACAACAGACCGTGTATTTACTCGTGTATCATCAAGTCCCATTTGTCATCTCTTGGTTCCCCAATCGACCATTGTCTCTGTACAAGTATTTATGCATTGATTTTATAGACAGGAAGTGACAATGGCATACATCAGTTTTTACATTCAGGTAAAAATATTCATGCGGTGGGATTATATATGTGAAGTTAAAATGACATAACCAGTTGTAATGTGTTACACCGACCCACCATCTTTTGTGCAGAATTATTTATATGGTGAGATTATATATATAAAGTTAAAATGACATAAACTAGTTGTAATTTGTTAATTTCACCGATCCGTCATCTTCTGTGTAGATTTATTTATGCGTTGAGATTATATATGTGAAGTTAAAATGACATACACTAGTTGTAATCTGTTAGTTTCACCGATCCGTCTTCTTCTGTGTAGAATTGTTTATGTGGTGAGATTATAAATGTGAAGTTAAAATGACATACACTAGTTGTAATCTGTTAGTTTCACCGATCCGTCATCTTCTGTGTAGATTTATTTATGCGTTGAGATTATATATGTGAAGTTAAAATGACATACACTAGTTGTAATTTCCTAGTTTCACCGATCCATCATCTTCTGTGTAGAATTATTTATGTGCTGAGATTATTTATGTGAAGTTAAAATGACATACACTAGTTGTAATTTGTTAGTTTCACCGATCCGTCATCTTCTGTGTAGATTTATTTATGCGTTGAGATTATATATGTGAAGTTAAAATGACATACACTAGTTGTAATCTGTTAGTTTCACCAATCCGTCTTCTTCTGTGTAGAATTATTTATGTGGTGAGATTATAAATGTGAAGTTAAAATGACATACACTAGTTGTAATCTGTTAGTTTCACCGATCCGTCATCTTCTGTGTAGATTTATTTATGCGTTGAGATTATATATGTGAAGTTAAAATGACATACACTAGTTGTAATTTCTTAGTTTCACCGATCCGTCATCTTCTGTGTAGAATTATTTATGTGGTGAGATTATTATTTGAAGCTAAAATGACATACACTAGTTGTAATTTGTTAGTTTCACCGATCCATCATCTTCTGTGTAGAATTATTTATGTGCTGAGATTATTTATGTGAAGCTAAAATGACATACACTAGTTGTAATTTGTTAGTTTCACCGATTCGTCATCGTCTGTATAGAAGTATTTATGTGCTGAGATTATTTATGTGAAGTTAAAATGACATACACTAGTTGTAATTTGTTAGTTTCACCGATTCGTCATCGTCTGTATAGAAGTATTTATGTGCTGAGATTATTTATGTGAAGCTAAAATGACATACACTAGTTGTAATTTGTTAGTTTCACCGATTCGTCATCGTCTGTATAGAAGTATTTATGTGCTGAGATTATTTATGTGAAGTTAAAATGACATACACTAGTTGTAATCTGTTAGTTTCACCGATCCGTCATCTTCTGTGTAGATTTATTTATGCGTTGAGATTATATATGTGAAGTTAAAATGACATACACTAGTTGTAATTTCTTAGTTTCACCGATCCGTCATCTTCTGTGTAGAATTATTTATGTGGTGAGATTATTATTTGAAGCTAAAATGACATACACTAGTTGTAATTTGTTAGTTTCACCGATCCATCATCTTCTGTGTAGAATTATTTATGTGCTGAGATTATTTATGTGAAGCTAAAATGACATACACTAGTTGTAATTTGTTAGTTTCACCGATTCGTCATCGTCTGTATAGAAGTATTTATGTGCTGAGATTATTTATGTGAAGTTAAAATGACATACACTAGTTGTAATTTGTTAGTTTCACCGATTCGTCATCGTCTGTATAGAAGTATTTATGTGCTGAGATTATTTATGTGAAGCTAAAATGACATACACTAGTTGTAATTTGTTAGTTTCACCGATTCGTCATCGTCTGTATAGAAGTATTTATGTGCTGAGATTATTTATGTGAAGTTAAAATGACATACACTAGTTGTAATCTGTTAGTTTCACCGATTCGTCATCGTCTGTATAGAAGTATTTATGTGCTGAGATTATTTATGTGAAGTTAAAATGACATACACTAGTTGTAATTTGTTAGTTTCACCGATCCATCATCTTCTGTGTAGAATTATTTATGTGCTGAGATTATTTATGTGAAGCTAAAATGACATACTATAGTTGTAATTTGTTAGTTTCACCGATTCGTCATCGTCTGTATAGAAGTATTTATGTGCTGAGATTATTTATGTGAAGCTAAAATGACATACTATAGTTGTAATTTGTTAGTTTCACCGATTCGTCATCGTCTGTATAGAAGTATTTATGCGGTGTGATTATATATGTGACGTTAAAATGACATAACCAGTTGTCATCTCTTGGTTTCATCGATCTGTCATTATCTCTGTAGATATATCTATGGGATGATATAAATGTAAATTTAAAAATCTGTTCCTTCTACTTGTATACCATTGTTTTTTCAGAGATGAAGCGTTGTTTATTCAATGAAGATAAATAAAGCAAACGTTTCATTTCACCTTAAGTTTTTCTCAATGGGACCAATAAAGAAAAAAAAAAATAAGGGGGTTGTTTTGGGAGTTGAGCTAGAGGGGTGGGGGCGTGGGTGGAAGCAGGGAAAGCTAGGACATATTATTTAGGAAGAAGGGTCGGGTATATATCAGCGTGGCGGAGGCCTTACATCATAGTGAGAGGGGCGGCCCTCTTATTCATGAAGCAGCTCGTCTGATTGCTCTTGCTGGCATGCAGATCAGACTCTCTGCACCACCCCTCCAATCCCCTCCAACAACACTTGGGCAAAATCCAAAACCATCCACCAAGCCCTGCATCAGTTCCTCTACTGGATTTTCAGCTCTTCGGCAAATTATTCAAAACATTATTAATTGTAAGGAAAAAAAAGAACCACAGAAGGTACAACTCACTTTGGATATGACAAACTCTAATTCCTAGTCAGAACAAAACGCCACAATACTGAAAAGTCAATAGTGTGGAATAATAATCTTACGTATTCAGTTTAATGTCATTTTATACTTTTGAATATAACATCCCCTCATTCTTATAGTATATATATATATATATATATATATATATATACAGTGACACATAAACAGAAACACAACAAAGACTCACTTTTCAATATTTCGACCGTAATGGCGGTCGAAATATTGAAAAGTGAGTCTTTGTTGTGTTTCTGTTTATGTGTCACTGCTTATTTTAATTGTTATTTGTCCTGCCGGACCGTTTTTCGTTTATCATGGTATATATATATATATATATATATATATATATATATAATATAAGATTTCACATAAACACGTGAAATAACAATCAATGATCAAACAACAATAAGAAAATGGGAAAACAAGACTAAGATCTTTCAACCGTAACAAACGGTCTTCGTCAGAGTCAAAAACCCAACTGAAAACCCAACTCAGTTGGGTTTTTGACTCTGACGAAGACCGCTTGTTACGGTTGAAAGATCTTAGTCTTGTTTTCCCATTTTCTTATTGTAGTTTGATCATTGATATATATATATATAAACCAAATAAAAAGAAGGTAGCACACAGGTAAACAAAGGAATAAGTCACTTCTATATTTTGTAATCGTCTCCTGATTACGACGATGGTAGAAATATACAAGTCAGTTATTCCTTTGTTTATCTGTGTGCTACTTCTTTTTATTTTGTTTTTATTTTAAAGTCCGCTGGGCCGTTTCATTTAATTATATATATATGCTTATATATAAATTAAACACCACAAACAACAAATATAAATTAATGTAATATAATATTATATATAAATAATAATATAATATATTATAATATATACAATAGAAATATAATATAATATAACTATAAATTAATTTATTGTGTTGTTTAATTCATACACTATATCAAGAGTTATTGTTGATTATTTATATATATATATAAGGCAAATCTCAACTACAAATAGCAAATAATGGAAAAAATTCTTGAGCAGAACTCTGAGTTCATTTCTCATACTAATCTTAATCATACAGTCACGTATGCTACTATTTCATTTCAAGACCGCTTGTTACGGTTGAATGATCTTAGTCTTTTCCCCCGTTTCTCATTATGTTTTGAAGATATATATATATATATAAAGATTTCACATAAACACGTGAAATAACAATCAATGATCAAACCACAATATGAAAATGGGAAAACAAGACTAAGATCTTTCAACCATAACAAGCTACTCTGACGAAGACCGCTTGTTACGGTTGAAAGATCTTAGTCTTGTTTTCCCATTTTCATATTGTGGTTTGATCATATATATATATATATATATATATAAAGTTCCGGCCTTAATGCTATCCCTAGTAACAAGAATTTTTACAATAGCTACAAATTAATTAGAGAGACAGGATCAAGTCGATTTGGCAATAATTCAGAGTTTATCACCCTCTGATAGGACGTTATTTCTCTAAGTTGACAATCCTTCTTTGCTAACTTGTCAAACCTGCTGACTTTTATTTATAATCATTAGTTTAACTAAAACTTTTTTCAAAATTGTTTCAACAATTCCTTGTAAAATTTAAATTTGTTTCTTTAAAATTTTGACCAAAATTACACCTGAGGATGACTACTATACGAAAGGATGACTACTCGTACAGTCGAAAGCTTGCGTAAGTAAATATATATTGGTTGCTAATTCGTTTAAATTGTCATAATATGCTAACCAAACTGGTAAAGTTGAAATATCTCCGGCAAAATTAATTTGGTATTTACCTCAAAATGAAGGGAAAATAATCAGAAAATTAGAGACAGTCTGTAAATGTCGTAAATGCAGAGGCTGCTGCATATTTCAATTCAACTTGTTTAAAAGAAGATTTGCTGCCTTTTTCCGGTTGAACCGTCATCAGGAGAGTTGAGATAGGGACACCAAGCGCACTTGTGAAGCGACGGTTGGAGACCCGTTGCCTTTTGGACGATTGGAGAAACGTCCTTTTGGATCATTTTCCTGTTTACAATATATATATATATATATATATATATATATGATTAAACAACAATAAGAAATGGGAAAACAAGACTAAGATCTTTCAACCGTAACAAGAGGTCTTCGTCAGAGTCAAAACCCAACTGAGGTTTTATATATACATATATATATATATATATATATATATATATATATATATATATATATATATAAATTATAAGTTCTACGGACCATTACATTTGATATATAAAAGTCAATATTAATAATGTATCAATCGGTTAATAGAATTGAAGTAAATATTATTGGCATTTCGATTAGTATTCTAGGTTCAAAATTAAACTCTTAAACGCCTCAAATAGGCATTTGACATTTGTTTTGAACCTAGAGTATTGACCAAAACACGATTCTATAGATAGATAAACAGGAGATATAGATAGAGAGAGAGAGAAGAAAGAGAGAAAGAAAAAGATAGGCAAAAGAAAAATGTTTGAGAGTAAACTGAGATTAAAAATAGAAAGAGAGAGTAATTGAAGGGGATATAAAAAGATAAATAGAGAGAGAGAGAGAAAGAGAGAGAGAGAGAAAGAGAGAGAGAGAGAGAGAGAGAGAGAGAGAGGAGAGAGAGAGAGAGAGACAATGTGTGTGGGAGAGAAAAAAAGTGGATTTCAGAGAGTAGAAGAGGTATAAAGTGATAAGGTAGAAAACTGAAGAGGGATATAGACTTATCACAAACTTTGTACTTAGAAATACAAACTCGTTTACTTTTGTGGAGTAATTACTCCTCAGTTGCATGTAATATATTTTCTCCCCCTGCTCTACCGGTCTCACGACGCTTCCGTTATATAGAGCCTGCTAGATGCACCCAGGCATGTCAGTCCGTCATGTTGTCAGTCAGTATTACCAATTAGCTTTTACACTGTCATTACTTATTGATTTCGACTTTTGTCAAGTTTACCTGTCTTGTGATTAATGAATTTAATTCAAACAGTTTGTTGTGTCTGTATATCAGTCGAGTTATGAACATTCTATGTACAGTATTCTTTCCAAGCATTTATAAAGTTTAAATCATAACTATTTTTAGTGATTCTTTTTTTTTGTTTGTTTAAAATATATGTTCGCAGTGTAATGCCGTTTGGATTGTATTATTCCTATGTAGGTAATCTGAAAAGTTGTAGACAATGAGAGATATTTTTTGAATTTATGTTTTAAAGTTCTTCATGTTTGCGCTATGTAGTGTTGTCCACTTAAGCGGACTAGTCATTTATGAGGAATGATATGCTCATATTTTAGAATATATATAAATAACTGTTTATATATAAACATTAAGTAGCCTTATATTTTTAAATTACAAACTTTAATTATAAGTCATTTATAATTTATCATTAATCGGGAATCAAACGGAATAATTCAAATGGAATCATAAAACCAACATTAATGAATAAATAGTGATAATGAAACAGGGTTATTGGCATACCCTGTCAATATGTCTGTTATCTTGTGTAACAGAAATATTCTCTCTCTTACGCAAGTATCAGTGCATACAAACACACTCAGACACAAACCTTCTGTCGTCCTCTAAACTCTTCAAAAATCATTTCAATTCGTTATTATAAGTTTTGTAATAAGTTTGCTTACAGTAAAGGTGAGTAAAGTTCTATTTTTGTAAGTTTGTGCATAAATTTTTTTTAAACCTGATGTTTTAATTTATATATTTAGGTTTGGTTATGAAAATTTTTTTTATAAAAAAAGATATGTAAACTGATGCATGCAGTGATAAATTACATTGGAGAGCGGTTGCTTGTGCCCTTAAAAGTGAAGTGAGGTAGTGGATTAGGAGAGAGATGGTAAAAGGGAGTAGGGTTGGTGGGAAGGGAGGATGATGTGTGTAGGGCTGGCGAAGGGTGACCGGTGGCTGGCCATCAATAAGTCACGCCCAAGGTCTCGTCTTGGTCGTAAACAGTCCATAGTCACCTGGCCCTTCAGCCTTTCACACACTTTTTCACTCTCACCCAAATACTTTTAAATCAGTCACAAGGGTGACCGGAGGTAAGCAATCAATAAGAAATACTCGATGTCTCGTCTTGTCTTGTCGCACACAGTCCATAGTCACCTTGTCCTTCTACCTTTCACTAAATCAGTCACAAGGGTGATCGGAGGTACGCTATCAATAAGAGACACTCGAGGCTCGTCTTATCGCAGACAGTCCATAGTCACCTGGTCCTTCTACCTTTCACTAAATCAGTCACAAGGGTGATCGGAGGTACTCTATCAATAAGAGACACTCGAGGCTTGTCTTATCGCAGAGAGTCCATAGTCACCTTGTCCTTCTGCCTTTCACTAAATTAGTCACAAGAGTGATCGGAGGTAGGCTATCAATAAGAGACACTCGAGGCTCGTCTTATCGCAGACAGTCCATAGTCACCTGGTCCTTCTACCTTTCACTAAATCAGTCACAAGGGTGATCGGAGGTAGGCTATCAATAAGAGACACTCGAGGCTCGTCTTATCGCAGACAGTCCATAGTCACCTGGTCCTTCTACCTTTCACTAAATCAGTCACAAGGGTGACCGGAGGTAGGCTATCAATAAGAAGCACTGGAGGTCTCGTCTTGCCGCAAACATCCATAGTCAACTGACCCTTCAGCCTTTCACTCACTATTTCACACTGACATACATAAAATTCAGTAAGTTTTCTTTTACGGATTCTTAACAGTAGTGGCTCAACATCGTAAGTTGTCTTGCTCCAATGGTAACTATAATTTATCAGAATATCTATATGAGATCTCCTGGTTATCTTTTATGTGCCTGTTAGTTCGCAAAACGGTCCCATAAAACTGATCCGTACTCACTGCTTTGCTCACTTAAGGCGAGTTTTGTTCACTTTTTTCTTTCCCACTATGAAAGAAATACCTTGACGGTTATTGTGATACTTGTACATAATGAAATGTTACACCTAATGTAGGATCCAGCATTTTAATTACTGTAACAATAATATTTATCTTCATTATATGAGGGACAACAGTAGTTGAATGAAAAGTAAACTCAGAAAGAGTAAGTTGAAGAATTGAATTTCCAAAAAGATATTCTCTTCCAGAACACTCTTCTGATTAATTACCATTAATAAATAAATTAATTAATTTCCTGGATCCGTATTAATAACTCTTTAAATCGTTAGTTGTGCAATCCGTAATTGTATGGTATTTACTCATTCTGAGGTAAAATGGATAAACCAACAAAAGTCTCCACACAAATGATATATTATGGCGAGTTATAGTTAAATCTAAGAAATTTAATGAATTATTTTTTTCACATTCCATAGTAAATTTGATATGGGTATTAAGTTCATTAATTAAAGTTAACAAGCGGTCTAGCTGTCTATTTGTTCCCTTAAAAATTACAAAGACGTCATCAATATATCCTCGCCAGATTAAAATTAATTTTGTAAGGGGATGGTTGGATTTGAAAATGTGTTCTTCAAGGGTGCTTAGAAAAAGGTCGTTTGTGTGGAGACTTTTGTTGGTTTATCCATTTTACCTCAGAATAACTCTTTAATAAAATTTTGCAAGTATGACAAACATAAAATAATTAAAGGGAGGTAGATATAGATTATTAAGTATTCCACAATCAAGGCTAATATAAGTAAGTTTACATAATAAAAGGAGCTAAATAAACATAATCGAATTTCTCGTTTTTGAATTACTTGTATGCTGATTTTATTTTGAATTAATTATCTCTGAGTGGTTACTATAGCCTACGATTCAAAGGTTTTGAATTGACCGTAAAAACTTTCTATTCATTATTTTAAAGTTTTGCAGACGAATACTATGATATATTTCCTGTATCTACTTTATTTTTTATACGCATATCCTTAGAGCATGTCTTTTTTAACCAAATCATTAAAGAGATTACTAGTCTTTTTGATGGACAACATACAACAAAAAATGTTAGTATGATGACCTTAAAACGTGTAAATATTTTTAAATATAAAAATGTATTTTGATCAAACTCGCTATAAAATAGTAACAATAATGTAAAAAAGATTGTGGATATTTAGGGGTGTCGGAACTGGTTTTTTTTTTATTTTTACCCCATCGATTGTTATTTATATTAATTATTAATCATTGTTCATTCCAATTATCTATATTATAAATCCATACTTAGAACTTAGCATTAATATCCTTGAAATTTAGCTCTGCATAAAAGAGGCTTTATAACCTCCTAACCGACCGGTAACTTACCAGCTTCATTATAAATAGCGACGAAAGGGAAGTTTAAGACGAAATAAAACAGGGATGGAATGAGGAAAGAATAAAACAGGATAGAAGGCCTCATGTAAAGACCTTACTATAAGTAACAAATAATCAGGGAGGCCAGGGTTGTTAAGTAGCTTTTGTATTCGTCTCTGGACCGGTAGATCCGGGGTTCGATGCCCACTCTGACTCTCATTTTATTTACGCGGAAGGGGAAAAAATGTCTGACCACGTCATCCTTCGGAGAGGGACTGACATAAGCAGTCAGTTCTGAGCCTATACCATTTCAAGTACTTGTTAAAGATCCCTATACTGTAAATGAACTGGATTTAGCTAAAATTTAAGACTCCCAACGTAGAATGTTCATTGTGTCGTCTGACAAACATCTCATTTTTGGCATACGTGTGTTCCTCTCGTAGAATGACCACTGCAACCTGATCTAAACTTATTATCAAAGTAATTGAAAATCAATTTAATTGAATGATTTATCGCAATGTTGTTAATGTAGCTTCTATGTTACTTTTGATTTCTATGCTACTAAAGCCTGTGTGCTAGAAAAAATATAATTTTATAAATTATGAGTGACCTTTTCGTATAAAAAGATTTCTCTACCTTGACTATACTGTTACATGCTATGTATATAAGTAAAATTTGAGGTAATAATTTCGAATTACATTCTGAAAGCAAGAGAGAGAAATTGATAGGGAGGAGATAGAGCGCACGGAGGAGAGAGAGAGATAGAGAAGTACAGGAGTACAGGAGTGAGAGCAGAAGGCTTAGGATGTATCATCCTTGAATCATTAGGCCGGCGAAATTAATTACTTAAGTTAATTAATTAAGAGGCTTGAATGCTGCTTATAAAATATGACTGCTCTGAACAATAGCTCCCTCAGCTGATTATTATTCGATACCCTGCAGGAGTGACCTATGGTTAGACCAGTACATCTCCATACACACTTGTTGCAACCAGCAACAGGATTATGTCAATTTTGTTGATTCTGTATAATCATAAACATGAAAAATTTGCTTTTAGTATTTTATTGATTTTAATCACCCAACAAAATCAGAAATAACTCTACTCATGTTTAAACAAAGTGTTCCCTCCATATTAGTATTGACATGTTTATACTCGTATAGCGTATCAAAATCAACTTGATAATTACGTCTTAGTACTGACATGATTTATATTCAAAGTCAACTTGAATAGTAACATCTTAGTTTTGACATAATTTATATATGTCAAAGCAAACTTGAATAGTCAAATATTAGTATTGATATGATTTCTATGATTTGATGTAACCTGTTCATCAAAAAGTAGCATTATTTAAATAATTTGTAACTTAAACATTAAAATTTATCTTATTTATTGACATGATTTACTATAGATGACTCTATACTTCCATCATTTTGTTGACATCAAACTTAATATTGAAAGTTACATTGTAGTATCTACTGTTTTTAATGGTTCTATATAATCTCAGACTTAAAAAGTAATATCTCAGTATTAATATAATTTAGAAGACTATACTTTCATCATTTTGTTGACATCAAACTTAATATTGAAAGTTACATTGTAGTATCTACTGTTTTTAATGGTTCTATATAATCTCAGACTTAAAAAGTAATATCTCAGTATTAATATAATTTAGAAGACTATACTTTCATCATTTTGTTGACATCAAACTTAATATTGAAAGTTACATTGTAGTATCTACTGTTTTTAATGGTTCTATATAATCTCAGACTTAAAAAGTAATATCTCAGTATTAATATAATTTAGAAGACTCCTTTTTTTATGCTTTCCTCACGGGTGTAAACCCACAATGAGGGAGTTTATTTTCGTTAACCTGTTCCCATTTGATTACAGGTCTTCTCATACATTGTTATTGATATTTGAACTCCATATATGTCAGTTATAATTCACCGATTGGTAGATTGTTTAAAAAACTAAAGAAGTTTAGATGATTTTAAACTAATGCTATTTCCGTGAATTGATCAACGCCCAAACTGGAAAGTTACATTTTCCTATAATAATATTATACGTGTTTTAAATGGTTCTAGACAATTTTAAACTTGAAAAGTAATATCTTAGTATTGACTCAATTTCAGTGACGGAATACAATTTGAATATCAATTGATTACATCTTATTATTGATATTAGTTATAGCTGACATATCCAATCATAGAGTCCCTCAACTTAGTTCTTATAACTGACCACTAAGTAGATGGTCTCTCATTAAAGGATTCACATCAGTTAGTGAACGAACTGGATTCAAAGCACTTGAATTATCTCACTTATTATAAAAGACCGACTTATTTTTCCAATTAGTGACGTCTTTAACATACATGGATAATTGTTTAAAATTGTAGAAATAGTTTCTACATAAAGTAGTTTTATCGCCAAAATAACTCAAATCATTACAAACATATAGTGTCTTTTTTCAGGTTTATCTAATGTAACATAGAAACTATGAAATGCTAATCACTTCATGAACCATCAAATTATAAATTACTTGAACTATTACATGAAGAATCAAAATCTTACCTGATCATAGTAAGGAAATAGGCAGAGGAATGAGTTTTACGAAGTGAGGGTTAATATGAGGGTGCTTGTTGGAGAGGTAGATTAATGCGGAGGTTAAACAGAAATGAGTGAAGGCAAAATTTAGGACTCTTCATATGCAAATAACGTGATAATGCTATTCACTAATTAATATGGATGCCAATTGAAACTAAGTAGTCACAAATTTAGGACTCTTGATGTGCAAAGAACCTGGTAATGCTATTCACTAATTAATATGGATGCCAATTGAAACTAAGTAGTCACAAATTTAGGACTTTTGATATGCAAAGAACCTGGTAATGCTATTCACTAATTAATATGGATGCCAATTGAAACTAAGTAGTCACAAATTTAGGACTCTTGATGTGCAAAGAACCTGGTAATGCTATTCACTAATTAATATGGATGCCAATTGAAACTAAGTAGTCACAAATTTAGGACTCTTGATGTGCAAAGAACCTGGTAATGCTATTCACTAATTAATATGGATGACAATTGAAACTAAGTAGTCACAAATTTAGGACTCTTGATGTGCAAAGAACCTGGTAATGCTATTCACTAATTAATATGGATGCCAATTGAAACTAAGTAGTCACAAATTTAGGACTCTTCATGTGCAAAGAACCTGGTAATGCTATTCACTAATTAATATGGATGCCAATTGAAACTAAGTAGTCACAAATTTAGGACTTTTGATATGCAAAGAACCTGGTAATGCTATTCACTAATTAATATGGATGCCAATTGAAACTAAGTAGTCACAAATTTAGGACTCTTGATGTGCAAAGAACCTGGTAATGCTATTCACTAATTAATATGGATGCCAATTGAAACTAAGTAGTCACAAATTTAGGACTTTTGATATGCAAAGAACCTGGTAATGCTATTCACTAATTAATATGGATGCCAATTGAAACTAAGTAGTCACAAATTTAGGACTCTTGATGTGCAAAGAACCTGGTAATGCTATTCACTAATTAATATGGATGCCAATTGAAACTAAGTAGTCACAAATTTAGGACTTTTGATATGCAAAGAACCTGGTAATGCTATTCACTAATTAATATGGATGCCAATTGAAACTAAGTAGTCACAAATTTAGGACTCTTGATGCGCAAAGAACCTGGTAATGCTATTCACTAATTAATATGGATGCCAATTGAAACTAAGTAGTCACAAATTTAGGACTTTTGATATGCAAAGAACCTGGTAATGCTATTCACTAATTAATATGGATGACAATTGAAACTAAGTAGTCACAAATTTAGAACTCTTGATGTGCAAAGAACCTGGTAATGCTATCCACTGATTAATATGGATGCCAATTGAAACTAAGTAGTCACAAATTTAGGACTTTTGATATGCAAAGAACCTGGTAATGCTATTCACTAATCAATATGGATGCCAATTGAAACTAAGTAGACAAAAATTTAGGACTCTTGATGTACAAAGAACCTGGTAATGCTATTCATTAATTAATATGGATGCCAATTGAAACTTAGTAGACAAAACTTTAGGACTCTTCGTGCGCAATAAACCTAATAATGTGATTCACTCGTAACTATTGTAGATGTTTAATGAAACTGAGTAAGGTAAAATTGAGGACACCTGATGTAACTAGGTATAACTCAGACTTTGTGCTCCTGTAATAGTAATGAAATGAAAGTGTGAAATGGTAGACATCTATTCCTTACCACTAGCAACCAAAATTCAAAGACCCTTTCATGTTGTACATACATAGAATAGTTAACTAGATGTTTAGTCAGCTCTTTGTATTGCTTATCTTGTTTTAACAAGTCAATTGTTATAAAACAACTGAAATGGTTTAAATCAAAGAAGATATTGGAGTTTGCTTGCAATAAGGCTAAATAATTGAGATGTTATTGCTGTGCATTAGGTTAATTGAAGTGACAAGGTTAGGATGCTAACTACACAGGAAGGTAAGACACGTGTGTCATACTAACGTCTTGTCGGCCTATATTATTCACCATGAAGACACGGATGACACAAACAGGAGGTAATTGAAATAGCTTGATGGAACCCCCACCCCACTCCCTGTCTCCTACCCTTAATATTTAATCTTTCCCCACCACCCCCTTAAACTCCCTTCACTTTAAAAACATTAAAACCCCCTCAAAACTTCTTTTTAAATTCAAACTCCCACCTCCTCTGCTTTTTTTTTTTTTTAAATGAATTACGGTTTTCATTTTTCCTGACGTCTCTGCTAATAAAAATTTCTTTTTCAATTATAAAACTAATAAATGGAATTTTTTCCCAACAATCCAGCCTCTTTTCGATAAAAATTTAATTGAGTTTTGTTCAAAGCCCACACCAAGGTCTGTTTAATTTAGCAGCATCCAATTTTCTCTCGTTTCCCCTATTTGTTGGAAAATCGCTTCCAGTGTTTTTTTTTTCTTTACGTTTTCATTAAAGATAATTGTTCATTCATTTAGTTTACGAGTCAACTTATGATCTTTTCATTTTAAAATCGTATAAGTCAGTTTTCTTTTCTTTGTTTTGCTACTTTTCAATTACTTAGGCGTTAATTTCTTTTTTCTTTAATTTGGAAACTTTTTCGAACAGCAAAAATATACAGATTTTGTTTTTATCTTTAGATCGGTAAATATTGTCGGGTTCCCTTAGCATTCAGAAAACTGCAAAAAAAGTGAATTAATTTTAATTTATTTTTTATATGTTTAAAATGTTAATTAACATATAAATCACAACTAAATAATTGGAAAAAGTTTTTAATACCATAGAGGTTATTAAGTAGAAAAACTGTAACAATTAACCATTGTCAAACCTAACAGATCTTACCTCTAGGCGCTAGATGACTTGTTTCCGATACAATAATCTTGAGGATCATTCTGATTAAAAGAACTGGTTGTTAACAAAAATCAAGAAAATGTAATAACTTATAAACACTTATTTATTACTTAATTAATTTTTTTTAATTCATTTTTAAAAGGAAAGAATAAAGTGATCAGGATGTCCCTGTCAATAAATTAAAACAGCTAAATGTTCTCATCCTTGCTTAAAAAATGGATTTAATCTTGAAATCATTTGTAATATTTTTATCGCATCTTTGATAATGCTGCCGCTAGACCAAACTTAAGTCCTCATTTTCATTACCGTATGTAATCAGTACATTGTGCTTACTGCTGCCAGACCAAACTTAAGTCTTCATTTTCATTACCGTATGTAATCAGTACATTGTGCTTACTGCCGGTTAAACTAAAGTTTTCATTATCGTATATACCCAGTGCTTTAATGAGTTTTTTAAGTCTTCTTCTGATTTTCATTTTTATGAACCTCTTATAATGAATAAACGGCAAAAGAAGGTAATTTCTTGTTAAGTTTAGAATCATTGTGACATCCCAATATTATAATCCGTAAATCATTGGAGCATGATAGATGTAAGTCAATAAGATATTTCTTATGTATTTTTTTAAAAATTATAAAAGTTGAAACTATCGCACTGCCAATGTTACGTGGTAGCCTCACTAGGTTGTCAACTTGTAGATATAACTTTACATATGTGGTGCTGAGGATAAAGATGGCATAACATGACTTAAGCTTAATATGCTTAATGTTAACTATATTATTTTACAACAGATTCAATAATATATCAACCGTTTGATAGAATAGGTGTGTTATCTAATCGGGATTCGGTCAAATTTTCTAGGTTCAAAAATCAAACTCTCATTGCCGACGGTTTTTTTTTTAAACTAAGAAAATTTTTACTTCTGCCTATGAAAAAGGTTTTAAATAAAACCGAAACGTCGGCAATGAGAGTTTGATTTTTGAACCTAGAAAATTTGACCGAATCCCGATTAGATAACACACCTATATTACTTTAAATATACAAGCATGAAAAGATTAGTTGATTTGGTGGTATTTTTTTTATTGTTGTTTAGAAACTGGCACTATCAAGGCGGATTATCTTTGAAAGGCACACAGTTGACTGTTATTGCCCGTTACATTCAATAAGAGAGACGATTTGTCTGAGAAATGAAGGCAATTGGCTTGACTGTGTTCGTGCTGGTGGGCGATTTACGAGTCGAAGGCGGCTAGGTTTTTGTGAGAATACTTTATAGAGGGAATAGATGAAGGCTTTCGACACGTCAGTCGATTTGTACGGTCGTGACAATGGGCTGCTGAATTCGCATCGCGTGAGCTTTACTCGTGACCTAATCTCTTCCTTGGCATCAATGTACTGATGCAACATACCGATGAATCTTTTCTGTATTATCCCTACTCTGATTTTTTTCCTTTTTATATGATTAACAATTTTGTATTCATTAAGTACAAATTTCGAAAAATCTTCATTTAGTTTACACTACAAGTATTGTGTTATGACAATAAATGATAGGACGGAGTTGGTTTTAAAAGATCTGCGATCTCTGTTTTTCAACTGGATAACAAGAGTCTAGTGAGAAACAAAAAAAAAACAAGTAACATTCTTAAATGCTTTGATTATTTCATTTTTATTTATTTTCACTCATTAGAGCTTCTATAATGGATAATAAGTTTTAGAATTCTGGGCTGGCTCATCCCTATTAAATATGGGTTATCTTAAGTTCTTAATTAGAGCTTAAGTTCTGGAATAGTTCATTCAAACTAGAGTTTTTGGTTCATTCATTTTTACTAAAGTTTTGGAACAAATGATCTTTACTTATGATTTTGGATGCAATACCATTCTTTCAAGATTTAACTAGATTCTGGAATGGAGTTTCAATTTAATGGAGATTAGGTGTAACTGGTTGTCTCCACTTTCCTAGAGATTCTGGAATGAATTATCATTACTTGCTCATTTGGAATGGTTCATCTTTACAAGAGATTATGGGTGGCTCATTTTAACTTACGCTTCCGGTGGTTACGTATATATACACTTAAAATAAACCATGGTGAATAGAAAGAAATGTAACAAAGGACCCACTTTTAAATATTTTGACTGCCATAACGGTCGACATACTGAAAAGTGAGTACTTTTCTATTTTCTTTGTTACAGGTTTTTTTATAAATATGTTATTGCATGAAACAAAGTATATGTAATATATAAGTACATATTATGATAACATATAAATATAGTGCTTCTTTGATAACAGTTGACATGAACACGTCAATATTGAATTTACACCGAGTAATTTTTGTTATATAAATTTGAATACGATTCTTTGAAAAAGTATTGTTTATAAATCAATTTTTTATTTTATCTAAATACATAGACATAAAAAAAGCGTGTAAATAATATATTTCGAATACAAAACAGTTTGTTAGAAGTGATTATTTCGCTGTTTTAGTTTATATTCATTTATTAAGAGTTATTCGAGTGACCTTAGGAGAAAGCTGGTTAAGATGACTTCAGCTTCGGTATCAGTCTACTGGAGAAAGTGACCTATTCGTGTCTTCTACGCTTGACTGTGCCCTTGAGCCCAAATATATATATAGTCTATCTTAATGGACAACCAATTATCACTCAACTATCTGTAGAAAACCTCTTAGCTGCACATACCTCCCTCCTTCTGCATCAAACAACTTAAACGCTAAATACTTCTTTAAGCATAGCTTGCAGGTCATTCTTATTAATTATTTTAAAAAAAGCATGAATGAATTAATGAAATTTTTTTCATTAATTACATTTTGAATTCGAAAAAATCAAACACTGTTATATGCATTTATACATTTGAAGATATGAAAACTGTAAAAAATTCTATAGAAAAACTAACTAAGCTTTTAATTAATTAGCTTTAAAACTAACATGTGACTAAAACTAAAACCTAAAACACATGTGAAAATAAACAAGCGTAGCGTATATTAAATGAGAAACGTTGACTAACAAGAAAAGAACTTTTCGGGAGCATTATTCTAATACAAATTTATGCGTATTATATATTTGTCTGTGTAAACTAAATTTACAGAAAGAACAAACATAACGGAGATCACAAAAAACAACTGACTACTATATTTTTTTCTGGTGACAAAGCAGTCGAAATATAGTAGTGATTATACTAAATAATCACAATAAACACTTGATGAAAACCTAATGAAAGTATAAGCCACAAGGAAAAATTTAAAAAAAAAAAAACAGAAAATGTTCTCTGAGGCATTCCAAATTTTTAGTTGCTCTCTGATGACATACATTTGAAAGGCCTCAGAGCATATTTTCTGTTTTTTACTTTTTCCTTGTGGCTTATACTTTCACAGTAGTGAGTTTTTCTGATCTCTTTTATATGTGTTCTTTCTGCAAATTTATCTTATATATAATTAAACAAAACACTTTGACGAAATAAATAAACTAAATTTACTGAGAGAAAAATAGACGCTAGAGGTCACAAAACTCTACTATATTACCACTGCGATATTATTAGGTAGAAAGATGTGACCCACTCCGATACCTGTAGTTGACCACACAAACAATATAAGTAAACCCATTATGAGAAATAACTAATATTTTTTTGTTTGCGTGATTTATTTTTAAGCGATTACCATATTTTGTTAATTTTGGCTCTCCTGAAGGCCCAGGGACTGTGGTAGACCCGTGCCATTCCCATGTGTCTATCCGACGGCGTCATGTCGCGAGAGCGAGTAACAGGTTTCGCTGTATGTATTTCTGGCTAACGGTCAAAAGGGTTTTGTGGAAACTGACCTAACCTGTATCAAAGCAGGCTCAGTAGGGCCGTCAGGTCTGAAGTTCTTCCCGAGAACTCTTAAAATATTTTCGGTACTACAGAGGCGGGGAGGTGGCTGTGTTTCCTCATCAGTATGATGTGGAACTGATCAGTATGGTAGTCCTGACCTGATGACCCATTGGTGTCGGTCATTTATTTTGTATTTTTTTTAATGATAATGAAAATATGTTTTTTTGATTAATTTTGTAAACGCTTTGAAGGTATATTATATTAGGATGAGTGTGAATTAAAAATGAGAAGAAACAAGTAACATTAGTATTGAATCAAATCCTATACTTTGGTAATTTCAGTATGCCATAATACAATCAGAGAAATAATGATAGCCAATAATAATTCCGATCAGTAATCATGACAATAATAAAATTAGACAAAGAATGATAGTCAATCTTCAGGCTAGTAATAATAGCCAATAATCATTGTTAAAATATATTATTGCATTTTTTTGATAAATGTTTTAAATAGATGTAGTTTATTTATCATTGCAATAAAACGATAGGGGATGGAATCCAAATACAGATATAGGTGTTAATGGAATATTTAACATAAGATAATATAATAACAGAACGAAATGACTTCTAATAAATTCTGTGCTCAATAGATTTTTTACATATCGTTTTGTCATAAAATCAATTAACTTAATTAACGTAAACGAATTTGGCAAGTGACTAATATATAATTTAGAGCAAATTTATACTGTTGTTTATTCATTTATAAATAAGGACTTCTCCGTTAAATATAGATTATCATTTATAATATGTATTCTAGTGAAAAATAATGTTGTTAGATATACATTCTGAGGAATACAAATTTGTTACCATAAGTAATAAATATAATAATTTAAATTGTTATAAATACTGTATGGATGATAAGCTGATGGTATCAATGAAGTAAAGTAAATGGTATAAATAAATGAATGGTATAAAACAGAACGATCCCTTCTACAGGGAGAAAGGACAGGCTACTGGTTTTAATGTTCTGGCAGTCATGTCATTAAATCTAAAGTTCTATAAAAATAATCTATAGGTGAAACAATGTTACACAATTCTTTTATTTTCCGAAAATATAATAATATATCTTCTAGGACTTGTTACTGGAATTGCTATATTTTACTTCTGTTGTGGACCTGCTCTCCGTTTGAAGAGAACAGACCGATGAGGACAAAAATATTCTGGGTATTAAGAAGATGAAAGGAAGTTACTTTCTCCCGAAATGTAGGCAGCCTGAAAGGGCATTATCAATGATGGTTTATGCAGATTCTGCAAAGAAGAGGAAGAAATACCGTTGTACATGTTGGCTGACTATCAGGCAACTTTGCTGCACAGAGGTAGATGCTTTGGGACACTCAACAAAACTTTTACCACTGGACCCAGTAAAAGTGCTGAGCTTCTTGGAGGCGTTGAAGCTAAGTGCTGGGGTACTTTAGTACAGAAGGGGGGAAGTACAATAGTTTTCTTTTAAGACGCAGTGCTATAGTCACCCTCAAATAATAATAAAAATAAAAAAAAATGGCCAAATTGAGCATTTTGAAGATTTAAAATATAGGAAATAGACAATAAAACATATTTATTGGGCGCATGCGAAGGAGAGTATACACTTTCAGCTATTGCAGTAGGGACTTCACTGAAGTGAGGTCGGAAACTTAGTTTTTAAATCATAATTTAGCAAAAAGACAGGGATACAAATTAAACGACCGTTTTGGAGTTGTTTCATAATTGGATAGCGAGTTATGTTAAAAGTCAGTATAAGAGAAAATGAATTGGAGTATGGCGTAATAACGTTTGCATAAAACGTAAGTCATCAAAAGCGAAGGTCTTGTATAAGAATGGGCTTTGGAGATTGATTGGAGGCGGCAGGGTGGTCAAAGGTCGTCTGGCGGATGGCCGATCTGTCGGGGGTGGTGGGGGCAGGACCAATAGCAACAGTCGCAAGTCACTACTTTCCTCCCTCTTCCATTGCCCCTTTATTCGCCGCGCCACCCACCCACCCCACCGCCACCCTTCTCCCAAGCCGCCACCAACCCCTTGGCTCAATCCCAACAAACTATTAACTCCAGCCTACTCAAACCTTTACTGCTGCAATATAGATCAAGAATAGGCTCTTTTAACTAACCCCAATGACTGTGCCTCCAACCACTCGACGCCCAATCACTCTTACCATTATTCATTTGCAGACAAAATATTCTTGACTAACAAATACTACAACACAATAATGCAAACATTCTATTAAAACAATAACATTGGTATTGATATAGCTTCCAGACCACTGATTTATAAAGTTTAAAGAAGGAGTTCTTGAGGATTTTAGTCTAAAGCAGCTATTCTCAAAGGGGTCCATGTGGACCCCCTGGGGGTCTATGTGACTTCATGGGGGGGTTTATGATCGCCAAGGGGTCTATGGATGTCTCTTTAGTAAAAACTAAATTCATAAATAAAAAATAAAAATAAATGAATAAATAAATAAAATGAACATAATATTAATAATAATAAATAAAATAATATTTATAAATAATATTGCGTATAATAAAAAAAATAAAAATTATTGATAGTTTTGTTATTCATTAATATGCAGCTATTTTTACGGTAATATTATTTGTTTTATTTATTATTATTATGGTTTCCATGGACTTTAAAATATAGACATAATTATTGATATCTCAGTTTCTTTCTTGTTTACAATTTCCCCTCATATTCCTATTACTATGAGTTTTAAAATGAGTCGTCTGTGGTAGCCATTGCAAAAACACACACACACACACACACACACACACACACACACACACACACACACACACACAACAATTAGATGTGTATATTTATATATATTCCTTAGATAAGGGGTCTATGAAAAAAATAAAATTCCTACAGGGGGTTTATGGAAGAAAAAGTTTGAGAACCCCTGGTCTAAAGAAAATAAAACTCCTGTTAATACGCCGACGTTTCGCTAAAAATTGTTTGGTATTTTCAAGACTGAAAAATAATTTATTAATGACATAAATAGTGCAAAACAAATACATCTATGGAATATCAACTAACAGAAACAAAAAAATAACAAACAATCGATAGCAGAAAGGCTATCGACTCTCTCCTTGCCTTTCATATCACCATTTGACATTTGTTTGTAGGTTCAAGTCCTATATTTCATAGTTTTCCTTAATCATCAATTCTTTGCTTTTATGTATTACATTTTATTTAGTACTACTATCATGCTTCCTTTATCCACTATCGTCATATAGCAACTAGCAATTCACACTCAATAATTCACTTGAGTAATCAAAAAAGAGTAAAAACCTAAGTTTAATCATACAAAACCTCGAAAATAATTTTGATTTCTGAATGTGGAGAAAGCCAACAACCACTGATATAGCTATGCAGCTGTGCATATCCCTCATATCCTACAAAGAAAAATTTGGATATGTGATAGATAGATAGCTGAAATTTTCCTTATCTATTTTGGAATATCAAAAAGTATTAATAGCAATAAAAGAAATAGTGCATAAAAATAGATTAAATGAAACATTATTAAACAACATAACAGACAATAGGAGATAAAAAATCAAAAATATAATTAACGACGAAAATAAACCAAATTCAGGAAAGAATCAACAATAGATACAGTTATATATAGAATTTGTATAAACTTATTTAAAAAAGAAGAAATAAGCATTTCGATAAAGCCGAACAGTTCTATAAACAATAATCTTTCTTTGACTATTGGAAATCAAAGCCTTTTAGAATTTGAACAAAGCAGTATTTCAAGAATTGAAAATCAAAAGGTACTAAGGTTGAAAAAATTTTGTTTTTAGGAAATTGAAAATCATGGCATAAAACATTCAAAACGGTTTCTTATTTAGATAGACCATTGGCTTTGTTACTGGTGGTGCTTAGTACTGTACTATAGAGTGGTAATAGTAATGTTGTAGTTGCAGTAGATCTTATTGAAACAATTAGCTCAAAAAAAATTGTACTTAGACTCTTTTGAATTAAAACTCAAAATTTATTTCATTAAATGATATTGAATGACAAAAGTGTTCATTTCAAAAGAAACAGTTCAGAGACATCAAAAGTGTTTTTCCTTAAATCATTATTTGTGCAATCGGTAATTGTGTGGTATCTAACTCATTCTGAGGTAAAATGGATAAACAAACAAAAGTCTCCACACAAATGAAGTTTTATTCAACAACAAGAACGCGTTTCGAACACTTTGTGTTCATCATCAGGAAGACACCAAGGATGTGGTGCTAAGAGTTGTTTCACTGGACCAACCCTTCAGCACCACATCCTTGGTGTCTTCCTAATGATGAATACAAAGTCTTTGAAACGATTTGTTCTTGTTGAATAAAACTTCATTTGTGTGGAGACTTTTGTTTGTTTATCCATTTTACCTCAGAATGTGTTTTACTTGTTTTTTACAGTTTTTAAAAAAACAAAAAATCATATTTTGAACAAGTGTTCATCATCAGAAGAAGATTAAAATGGGATGAAGAGGGAGAGAACAATACAGGCTAACATTACAAGACTGAGTATTTTCATCGTGAACGATCGTTCGAAATATCGATCGTAGTGAATGTTTTGTTTAGTGTATTTTTTAGTTCTACATTTCAAAGAGCTTAGTTGGACCATCATTTTCGTATTTTAATATATTCGTATATATTAGTGTAGATAGATAGCAGATATTCCTTAAGACATGGTTCATTAAAGTGAACCGCAGGAATTGGCGATCTTCTGACAGAGAGATCCGATGTTAAGAACCAATTTTCTTCAATCAGGGGTCAATAGAAATAGGTTAATCGAAATATAAGGAAACTGGTTTGCAATATCAAATCTCCCAGCCTCATCGTGAATGCCAAGACTGCGGGATACTTAAGTGAAATAATTATATTTATGTAAATTATATTTATTATAAAGTATTGCTACAGGCTAGGAGTGAGTGGAAATTTACTTTTCAATGTGAAAAACTTGTTATTGACTACTTATTTTATTAAAGTTAAAACTTTTGGATATTAATTATCAAGTTATGATTAAATGACAAAGTGTAATTTTTGTTGGCAGTGCCTTTCCCGATGACTCGTCGGATCGGACATCCCTACCAAAACAGAACGCCTCCTAAACGAAAGAAACCAAGGACGTCGTTCACGCGACTCCAGATAGCCGAGCTGGAGAAGAGGTTTCACAAGCAGAAGTACCTTGCCTCGGCCGAGAGAGCCGCCCTGGCGAAGAGTCTCAAGATGACCGATGCCCAGGTCAAGACTTGGTTTCAAAACCGAAGAACAAAGTGGAGGTAAGCTTCGCCAACTATTTTTATTAAAAATTATAGCTCTATTACCATTAATACGTACATTTTTTGGCATAGTAATAATGAACTCTCTCTACTCTTTTCTCTCTCTCTACTCACCCTCACTCTCTTTCTCTACCCTCTCTCTTTCCTAAAGTCCTTTAGATGCCTAAGCATGTATATCTTTGGTGCCCCATACTTGTATAATCAAATATAAACATAATGAAGCGCATAGAGTGTCAACGAACAAAAGTTAATAAAACTAACAGTAAGGAAAAAATATTATTTTAGAGCAGGGGTGTCAAACATACGGCCCGCAGGCCGGATCCATCAAACCCTGGGGTTCAATACGGCCTGGGGGATAAATCTGCAATGTTATAAAAAAAAGAATGAGTTTACTCTGATTTTCTTTATAGCCTATGGTTCTTATATTTTTGCTTGGGGGCATATTGTTTTAGTACTGACAGATGAAGCAACACTGCAGAGGAACTAACAAACGGAAGTGGTAGCTGAACGCATTCAGCGTCTGTTAAAGCATTATCCACTTTTCTGTAATCCACGCAGTTTAATGATCTCTATCAAAAAAGAGAAAAGTGGATAGTATTAGTGACTAATACTAGGAAAAAGGGACTTACTGTTAGTTCTATGTAATTTTGCGATCGTCTTGCTAGTCCGGTCCGCTTTAGATCAGATTAAGCTGTATTCGGCCCCCAGAACAAAATGAGTTTACACCCTTGTTTTAGAGTACTTTTACTTATTGTTGAAAAGTTCGCTCCTGTTTTTTGTAACTGCTAAGTATTTGATAAGGACTTCAAAATAGTTCTCTCTTAACAGAAGTAAGATCTATCTCTATACACAATAGAAATAAGGTATCTAGTATTGCACAGTTGTTCTGATGAGGTTTCTTTGGATAATTTAACGGAGGAAATGATAAAACTTACCACTTATATGAATGAATAAAAGTGGGAGTAACACAATACTTTAGTCAATTCCAAAGTCATTATTGTCTTTATATTAATCTCCAACCAGTTTTATCACTAAATTCACAATTAGTTTGTAATTATTTTGTCAACTAATTTAACGGTCACACTAACAGAGAGTGAAAAATAAATTTGTGTTGAGCAAATTAAAAAAAACAAAAATCATGATACCTTCATAAAACTGAAGCACTAAAGAAAATCCAAGATACTCAGTAAAGTCGATTGCACCATCATAAACACAATCCCCACTACAAGGGAAGAGATGTAACAAGGCAGAGTAAAGAAAAGTCTCGGGCAGAGTTTCTCATCCGGGATTCCAGAAGAAAGACTTCTCCGAAAGAGTAGGTCACCTAAAACATTTTCGATCCTTTATTTAATTTCATATATGTAATAATACTAACAATATCACAGAAAAGCATTCCGTTTTTTCTCTGATTACAGTTATATGTCATATAATATATACAGTAATATTCATATGTTACAGTTATGTAATAATAGTTTCGTTATAAAGTCAATTTTTAGTTTCAGTTTAGATTTTATTTCAGTTAATAAAAACACTCCGATAATGCATTATAAACGACCAATATTGATTTTAGCATTATATATAAATCAGACAAGGAAGTAAATTTTTTTAATTTAAGAATTTATTTAATACTAGCAGAAGTACCCGACGTTGCTCGGGAATAAAGAGAAGAAATGATAGACAGAATAGTAATTTTTATTTCTAACATATATTTCTTCATAATTAGACAAAGATATACAATATCATATTTAAGACAACTGTATGAGACATTCATATTTTCAATTATCTTGAAAGCAAATCGTACATTTCACAATCCTTTACAATACTTTACAATACTTCTCTGTAAACTATATTCTTAGTTTTGCCTTGTGGTACATATATGAACAGATTTGATTTAATTCCAACTCTTGAGCAGCCAACATAAAGTTGACCATGTGAGAAACAATGTTCTTTCAAGTGTAAGCCTGCTACTTTCAGAGTCTGACCTTGAGACTTATTAATAGTCATGGCAAAACATAACTTTATTGGAAATTGCAGCCTCTTGAATTGAATTACAGAATCAGTTGGTGATATTGGTATCCTGGGTATGAAAACTGATTCTCCTGCTGCACATCCAGATAGAATTATTGCTTCAATAACATGAGGCATCATTTTTTTGATAACAAATCTAGTCCCATTACAAAGCTTAGGTGGATCTAAATTTCTAAGTAACATTATTGGGGCACCAATTTTAAGTTCTAATTTATGAGAAGGCAGACCAGACATCTCCAAAGAATTCAAAAATTCAACTGGATAATTCACTGCTTCATTTGGATCAATAACAGTGTCAATAGATTTGTAATTCATGGTGCCTCCCTCCAGGGAATTAATTAGCTGAGAATTGATTGAATTCACTGTAGAATTTTGAGGTGCTAGAATAGCCCTTTCACACAACCACTTCTCAGACTTGAAAATTTCTTGTAGATTTGGAAACACATTACAAATCAGATCAGTTTCTGTTTTCACTATTGTACTTATTCTTGATGGATCTAATAAACCATCATTATCCAATGGTGCAGTTCCTCCTCCAAGGGCCAATAAATCTTCTGCAAATTGCTTAGACAATCGGTCTCTTTGCAAATATTCTCTCATATTTGTTTGGAGTTTAAGATTCTTCACATTCCTCCACAATCTTGAAGACTTTAAGCAAGCTTTTATTTCATCTGCTTTTGTACCTTTTGGGATCACTGGGAGAGTTTGTCTAAAATCACCAGACAAAACTAAAGTTATTCCTCCCATTGGCAAGTCATTTTCTCTGATATCTTTCAAAGTTCTATCAACAGCTTCCAGAGCTTTCTTGTGTGCCATAGTACATTCATCCCAGATGATAAGACTACATTTTTTGAGAACTTGGGCAATATTTGAACTTTTAGTAATATTGCAAAAAGGATTTTCATTACTGGACAAATCTATGGGAAGCTTGAATGTAGAGTGGGCTGTTCTTCCATTAGGCAAAAGTGTAGCTGCTATTCCTGAAGATGCAACAGCCAGAGCAATTCTTCCTTTCTGCCTTGCTTTAGCTAGTACCAATTTAGTCACAAAAGTTTTCCCAGTACCACCTGGAGCATCCAAGAAGAAAATGCCTCCATGATTCTTTTGAACTGAATCTAAAATTTCCACATAAACTCTATTTTGCTCTGGTAAGAGCTTTGGCTCATTTTCATTAATGAATCTGGTTAGAGCTTCTATGTCATAAGAGGTTTCTCTTAACATTTCTCTGCTTAATCCACTTTCATTGTTTCTGATGGGTTTAGGAAGACCATAAATTTGAAGTTCATTCCCTCCCATAGTGATAACTTTATTTTCTATGTCAATCAATGACTTATTGTAGATTTGATCATTGTAAGTAATTTCAATTTCTGGAAATTGTAACTGCATTTGATAATGATAATCTTCTGTTAAATCATCCTTGTACTTTGTCCAAAGTCTGACAGGATCACTAACATTGCATGCATTGAGAAGCATTGCAAAAAGTGTTCTTAGTCCAGAAGGAGAAGTTGATACTGAGGCCTCTGAAAGTGTAGCATCCCATTGAGCATCATCTTCAAGCAATCCTCTCTGCAAGCAAGCTTCTCTGTAAGTTGGATACACAATCCCATTCACTGTTCTAAGGTCATTAAATGAGGTTGGACCTTTCACTTCAAATAATAACATTCTGAGGAAAAAGCATTCATGTTGACTTGGGTGGATGGTATAGACTCTGCCAAGTGCACTATCAAACTTTATTTCTGGATGTCCTTCTACTGGAGTTCCTCTTTTCCGTATTTTCCATGCTTTATTGTCCCAGGTATAATAAGAAGGTACCTGATGATAATACAATAATTTTGCAAATGGATCATGTTGACAAAGTTTAAGGAATGCAGTCAATGTAGTATCTTTTTGAGCTTCAATTTGCTGTGCTGCAGTTGCTGGTGTAAAGTAGACTCTCTGTCCATTTTCTAGATGGACAGAGAGGTGAACAACTGTTGGATAATGATCATGCATAAGAAATCTAAATATTCTCCAGCATGCCTCAATACTACTGATATAGCGACCAGCAGTATACATTTCAATTTCATCTCTACTATTTTGTTGTTGAAGAGCATACATTGCTGCATCTGATCCTTTGTGCACATATTTACAAACATACTTAATTGACTTAATTGGGTTACAATACTCAACATTGATATGCCCATCAAAGGTCTTTAGCAATAGGGGACTGTAAGGGAGAATCCATCTATTATCTTCCCTTTGCAACTGAGACTCATTTTCTCTCAAATGGGCACTTCTTTCTTTTTGGTCTTGAAGACGAAGTGATGTTTGCTCCTCAGTTTCTTTTTGCCTCTGGAGTTGTTTTCTCAAGGCAGCTGGGGATTTTCTGCCCAATGTGTTTTTCTTAGGTGGCATAATGAAGAATCACTGAAAATAAATATTGGCTATTCACAAGAATATGTAGATGAAAACATAAAGTGTAATGCTGTTCCAAGGTTTTTTAAACAGAAAAATTTTATTCTTTTTATAACTCAAATTATTTCATTAAAGTATTTCAAATTTTTTATTTATTAAACCTTTAAATATCAATTTAAACTGAAAACATTTCTAAGTCAATGTAAATCCATGTCAACAAATCGGACAAGTATAAAACTATTTAAGTAATCATTAAAAATATAAAAATAAAGCTAAGTAGGAATTTGTACTTACTATTTGAAGTATTATTTAAGTATTGAAGTTTGAATTGAAGTGTTATTTAAGAAATTAAATGGTTAACACAATAAAAAGGTTTAAAGATATTTGGAATGACGCGGAGAACTAAACTAGGAGTATAATTGGCGCCTTTTTAGAATGATTCAGCCCTACTGTTCCTCTAATCAATGCCATCTGAATTAATTCATTTTAAAATAGTCCCCTTCTCTCAGTGTTGCTAATATAACCATTAATTTAAAGAAAGGAACGTATTTAATTATTTACATTTTTCTGCTTAAATACAATGTGAAACTACTTATTGTGTGTGTGTGTGTGTGTGTGTGTGTGTGTGTGTGTGTGTGTGTTTTGTTAGCAAAACACACACACACTTTTCGTTTCAGGCTTGTACTAAGGGAATGTGGTTAGTGTAAGCCAGGGATGCGCAAAGGTTTTTGTCTATGGTTGATGTGGGATCCCCCCACTGGGAGCCCTTAGTGTAAGCCAGGGATGCGCAAAGGTTTTTGTCTATGGTTGATGTGGGCTCCCAGTGGGGGGATGGTGCTTTGCAAAGTGGCCTAAAACCTTCCTTATTACCATATGTGGCCACATGTAAAATTTCAGAAAGATTCGTCAAGTCTGTGAGGAATGCATAGAGGACAAACGGACATACAAACATACAGACGAACAAAATTATATATTAGATATTTAAATAAAATATATTACGATATTTAACAAGTGAAGCAGGACGATAATAATCTCTGAAAAGAATGATATATAGCTCTCAGTGGTTCTTTGAGTGATGTTAAACAGCTAGTGACTGTGAATTGTGGTGATAAGGTAAAAGTCTACTTCTAAAGGAGGCTGGAGGACTAACAGCGTATTCTTGCATTTCAACTAGCTATTTCTTTAAGATCATGAATGACTTACAAAGAGCAGAGAAAAACTCAAACATTGACTCTACGTTAATAACAGTTTTAAATTCGAAAATTCAGTTTCTTTAATTGTTTCTTGTTTTAACCACTATTTTTTAGGGATCAGGTTACCCCAGTGGCAACGTGTTCCCTCTGAAATGATAGATCTAGGGTTCTGTATTCACTCTAATCCTTGATTTGTTCACGCCGCAGATGAATAAATCCGAGCACGTCATCCTTCGTAGAGGATGGTCCCGAGCCTGGACGTTGTCAGGTATTCTTTAAAGATCCCTAATCTAAATACATTTGAAGAGTAGGGAAGAGTGAGACCTTGTGTATTGTGCACGATCGAGGGGAATTTCGACCCATGGGCAGAGCAGTCCCGAGGAAGGTGCAGGGCCCGGAGTAAATCAACCACTGAGAGGTCTCCTCCCACAAAATATTATATAAATAAAGAAATTTTATATTGGTTATATGGTGCAAGTATTAGAAATAAAAAGAGTTTAGACGTTTCAATTTTATTTTCATATTTATAGTTACTGTAAATTTTTTATTTTATTTTAATTAAATATTATTCTTTACCACTCACCTATTGATGTAGACTTTTGTCGTAGCAGCTACAACTTTACAATCACTACCTATTTATTTTTTACTTCCCGAGTCTCCCGCGAGACCCTCACAAGCGCGGGACAACCCCGGATCGCCCCAACTGAGGGACGAGCCTGCCCATGGGCATACCATCAGATAAAACACATCACTCTGGTTTGCAACTAAAATATCTTGCGCAGGGCAAAAGCAACATTATAACTCCCAATCTAGAATCTTCATTCTGTGGTATCACAAAGGGCCAATATTTGGCCTATGTGTGTTTCCTTGTGGGACCACCACTGCAACCTAACCAGTGGGACTACCACTGCAGAAAGACCGCTATTTGTCAATATGTCAACTTCTAAATGACAGTAAGAAATCAGAAAAAAAAAACTAAGATCTTTCAAACTTAGGAATCGGTCAGAGTCAAAACTGATACCTAAAACCAGACTCCGACGAAGGCAGCTTGTTACGGTTAAATTATCTTAGTCTTCTTTGATTTCTTACTGTAGTTTAGAAGATGATTTTTATTTCGACTGCTTATTGTGAAATCTTGTTATTGCCAATATATATGTCTGAATTATCTGTCCCTAGTGGGTGTATGTCCCTCATGTCAGGTCTAAGTACACAGAAATAAAACCATACTTGTTGCAAGTACAAGATGGCAAGGAGAAGAGTTGAAGGCATACATAAGAAGGTTAGCAGTGGATAGCAGAGTAGCGTCATAATTAAACTCCCCTCCCTTGTTAGCACAAGTATTACGCCACCTCTTAATACTTAATTGCATTCTTCAGTATTATTGGCCACTTTAAGTAATTGAGCCCTGAATGGATGCCTCTTATAAAGGGAAAGGATGGTGCTAATGAAATATATATCTGTATAACCCTCTCTCAAACTAGACTGCTTCCAACCGGCTTACAGTTTAATCTCTTTCAGCTAATGTTCATCTATTAACAATATTACGAATGAAATCATTTTCGTTTTCATATATATATATAATATATATTTCTTAAATTAACACAATAATCTTCAAAAACATAAAAAGTTAAGTGGTACACCTGATTATGACAGGTGGCTAAAACTGCTTTAAGCAAATGTTTATTTTGGTGATAGAATTATTTCTTGATGTTTTTGAAGATTATTGTGTTAATTTAAGAAATGTATAGTGTAATATAGTTGTGATTAGTAGGAATTATATATATATATATATATATATATATATATATATATATATATATATGAATATATATAAAAATATTTCAGAGTAATAAGGTGCTAATATCTTTCAACAAAAGAACTAGTCTTCATCAGAAGATGAAATGGCAGTTTGAGTGTGACTCTGAGAAACACCAATTGTTTTCATTCAAAAACATTCGTTCCATTTCTGAATATATAAACATTATTCCAGAATTTTACAATGAACACATGAAATAAAAATCAGCGTTTAAACCAAATATATTATTATAAATTAAAAAAAATTACTGTGGTTTAGACATTGGCGTATAAATATATTAATAAACTAAAAAGATTTCACATAAACACGTCTTCGTCAGAGTCAGTTGGGCTTTTGACTCTGACGAAGATTGCTTGTTACGGTTGAAAGATCTTAGTCTTGTTTTCCTATTTCATATTGTGGTTTCATCATTGATTAATAAACTAAATTCAGAAGTTTATTGTTCTGTTACACACAGAAGAGATCACAAAAAGAACTGCTGTATTCTGACTGCTTCATTATGACCTACAAAGATGTGTATCGCTCCGAAGACAAGCGAGGACTGAAGTTAGTCACATTCAGGTGCCACTTAATCATTGTTGCCAACTTCTGAAGCGGGTATAGAAGAATAAATCACATAAAAATAACAAAAATAAAGAACTAAACTCTACGAAAAAAAGTCCTCAGATTTGAAAGAAATAATTATAACAATAACCGATGTTCTGATCACAATAACCTTTTATATTTGTAATGCATAGTGTATAAGGACGAGGATAAGGAATTCCGATATTATTAACCGATTAATAACATTATCCGTGATTGCACTAAGCGGCGTCTACTGTACAGATAAATAATGAAAAACGTTTAAAAAAATAAGGAAAATATAATAATAAAAAACGAATTATACATTATATCTAAAGAAGTACCAAAAATTGTTTATAAAGACTAGATAAATAATTATAAACAATAATTAACGATTAAAGTTAAGCCCTTAAACAGATCTACCTCCCAGGAAACAAAAAAAATCTCTTCTTAAGCTCTAAAAATGGTATTAGTGTTGGTATCATGGCTAAGTCCAGCTAAGAACCTGTACACGGAAGCAGTTATTGAAGACTGGGTCGTGAACCTGCAGGAATGGCAACAGAAAGGTAACTGTTACTTCAAAAAAAAAGTATAACTTTTTGAAAGGATTAATATTGATATTGCTGGTTATTATTCAAATCAATAATTACAGGCTTAGATTATCAGCAAGAGTTTATTTATTCTTTTAACGGGCTTAGTTCAATTACTGAAAAAGCGCAGAAATATAATGAGTAAATGAAAGTCGTGGGGCTTCTCGTAACAGATTTTTTTATTGTAAGGTGACGTATATTTTGTTTTTTTTTATAAATATAGGCAGAAATATAACAACAAACAAACATGCCTCTACAATCAAAGAAATCCGCGTAACACTGTATGGTTGAATATATATATCTATATTTGATTGAAAATGACACCAAACTTAGCTGATATCCGTTTTTTTAACAAGTTTCTCAATTTTTCTAAATGACACTCCCGTTATTTCGTCAACACAGTAAAGTAGTATAAAGTCGATCTCCTATGAGTGACTTGTTTTGAATGATCAACATTCATCTTCAGGAAGTGAATTACTTCATGGGTGAATATTCTCGTTTATTATGAATGCAAAGTGAAAACAGAGGAGGTTGTTAAAGAAGGACTGCTACCAAAATTTACAAATATATATATATTTCATTAAAATACACAGCAGCCTCTGCGTTAACAATTTTAAAGCTTTTATGCTCCAATTTACGAACTACCTTGCGGGGGGCTGGTGTTAAAAGGTTGTTCGTAAATTGGAACATACCAGCTTTAAAGTCGTTAACGCAGAGGCTGCTGTGTATTCTTATGAAACATGTTTACGTGAGAATTTGCTGCCGTCATACACAATATATATATATATATATATATATATATATATATATATATATATTTGCCTCTGAGTGTGTGTGTGTGTATGTGTGTGTGTGTGTGTGTGTGTGTGTGTGATTTTATGTTAATAAGCAGGAGTGTAAAGAAAGATGGTGTACGTTTCAAATATATTCCATAATTTTGTTTCACTGGACTCGTGGTTTACTAACCCTACAAACACTAATTAACAATAAGACAAAGTGAATATGTTTTTCAATTCACAATCACAGATACTATTGCATTATAATTAATATCGGACGTTGGCTAATTTATAATGGGAATTAGGGTTTTAATCTTGATTAAGATTTCAATTACAATAACAGACTAGTGTTTGTGTTTAGCACATATATCGGTTTGGAAGAGATAAGAGATAAGAATCTGTGCCGGAGCTGGTAGTAATGGGAGAATAAAAAGCAGAGCGTGGCTGGAAGCCCCACCCCCGTGGTGCGCCCCCCAGAGGGGGAAGCGCTTGCTAAGTGGATTGGGCGGCGGTCTGCCCTCCTCCTCTGGCTTACTAAATTGCTCTCCCAGACATAATGATATTAACATGGAGAGGGGCAAGGAGTTCTCTCTCTAAACGGTTTAACATATTACTCGGTCCGAGGACACCCATCCCCTAATGGATACAGGCCTCTTTTAATTGGACCCCACCCTCCTCCTCCGCTTGGCAAAATAACTTCCTATAAGCTTCATTACTTCCCACAAATTTAACCTTCTTCCAAAAGTCACCTGCTCTAAAAGCTTTCATTATTAAGTCGATCTCAAGTTCAACGGTACTTGCTACACTTTCAGGTAAATCACAGAGATACAACTAGTTTTTAGTAGAATAAATGGTTATTTAACAATTAAATCAAAAATTAAAGATCATCATAGTAGTAGTATAATACTATAATCTTCTATGAGTAACTTACTTCGAATGATCAACATTCATCTTCAAGACGTGAATCATTTAATGGGTGAATATTCTCGTTTATTATGAAAGGGGGTTTGTTAGAGAAGGACTGCTACCAAAATTACACACACACACACACACACACAATATATATATATATATATATATATATATACTTTTTCGTTGGAAATACGATCGGAAATATAGTTCAATGTAGAAAAATAAACATAGAGAAATCAAAAGCAAGTGTGGGTCTCCAACCGTCTCTGAACCAGTTCAGAACCGGTGCTTGGTTTCCCTCTCTTATCTCTCCTAACGACGGTTCAAACCAAAAATTGTAAGTGTGCTTTTGATTTCTTTATGTTTCTTTTTTTACATTGAACATATATATATATATATATATTTGCCAGTGTATTTATGTATGTATGTATGTATGTGTGTGTGTGTGATTTTATATTAATAAACTCACAGAACAAAATAAACAACAAACTAAATATCCCTAGTGATATCAAAAAATCTTTTTACTTTTATAAAATACTAGGTTATAAGTATCTCGTAACAGCGTAGTGTCTTATAAGTCCTACACACGTAATAGTAATATTTATATGATATGTTAACGTTTCACAGTAAACTATAGACACAGAGTAAAGATACGAACACACTTACAGAATATAATTTTTGGTTGTACCGTCATCAGGAGAATAGAGATTGGGACACCAAGCGCACTTGCGAAGCGACAGTTATATGATAATCATATGATATATTATCCTACAACCGTTTTATAACTGTGTAACAGTATCGTATTTATTCTACATATTTAAAAGTAAAGCTTCTATCCTACATCTTATATACTTAATAGTAAAACATTTATAATATATTCTGAGGTAAAATTACGGATTGCACAACTAATGATTTATAATATAGTACCTTGTAAGTGTCTTATAAGTCCTAGCTACTTAATAATTAAAAGCTTATGGTATGTTTTCCCATAAGTGTAAAATATCAAAGGACCTGTTTAATAAGAAAACAGACTAATGAATCTTTGCATTAATTGATTTTATAGTTGTATCTACGGCTACAGCTAGTAACATCATTGGAGGTCAGTAATAAACAATATTCATAACATATGTCTTCAATTTTTTTGTAGATTTAACTCAATTTGAAGGAAATTGTATATAACATTATTTGTTATAATTTATTTACGATTATAGTTTGTTTATAAAAGCCTTTAAGACAAATAATTTATTAAAAAAAAGTTTCGAACACGTAGTGTTCTTCTTCAAGTTACATTAGCAATTCGAGAAATTAAAAACTGTAAGATAATTATTAGTTACTCTTCCCAACTCTTTCAAATTACTTCAACTTCAGTGTTGTTATTTCTGAGGCGGAAAATTTAGCTCAGTTGCTATTTGGTATACGTTTTTGTTATGAACGAACCGCACTATCGGATTAATTATTAAAAATTATTCCTTTCTAAATTCGTGAATTTTGACTGTAAACAATTATGTTTGCCGCTGCCCACTGTGTTGGGTATGAGAGGATAGGTGCAGGCCACTTACCCGACTACCCACTGATGGACACCACAGAAGAGGCCATTCGAATCCCAATCAGGCACCAATTCGCCAGTCTGTACTGGTCAGCGCATCGCCTAATGCAGAATGCCAAGAGGCGTTAGATTAGAAGAATAATAATTATGTTTTCTGTTAATACTAAAGATCAAAGTTTTGAAATTTGGTTATGATACCAATATTTTTCACATAGGAAATGGAAAAAATGTTAACGGCATCCGTTAGAGAGGGACGTAAAACAGTAGGTATCCGGTCTGTACAATTCCACTACTCATTGAAAATTCATCCTTCAATCAAATTTAAAACTCTCAATATAGAATATTGTTTGCTCATAGCAAAAATTGATGACTAATAACACATCAAGAATATTTTCATTAGTGTAATATCACTAAAGGGGAGACGTACAAGTGGGTGCTGGATACAGTCACTCAGAGAATAGGGTGGAATTTTTATTAAGAGATGCGACATTGTTAAAACTAAAATGCGCTAATCACTGTTTCATGGGATAGTTTATAATATAATAAGATAATTTTATGAGAAATATATATGTTTTTACAAAGTTGGAGTAATAAAAAAGTGGTATCATTTCCGAAGAACTCAGGGGACTCAGGGGTTTTTTTTCCTGTGGGGAAGGGATTCTAATATGTCTATCCGTCAGCGTACTCGCCGCAAGAGTGAGCAGCCGGTACCGCTGATTGCGTAGACTGACTAACAGGTAGAAGACTTTGTGGCCACCGACTTCACCTTAGCCAAAATAGGCTCAGTAGGACCATCGGGTCCGGAGTTCCACCCGAGAATCCTCAAAATATTGTTAGTACTACGGGGACGCTAGGTAGTACGGCGCTAATTCGGAACTTCTTATGAGGGTTTCCATGACCCATCATTGGTTTCGGACTCAGGATGGCTGTCGTTATTCACCCAGGAAGGGTAGACTCTCTAGATAATGGCTGTGTGAGAAGCAGTAATTTTACGGGAGGTTGTTTAATCGCTTGGCAGGTGGACTTGAAAACTGCTACACACTCTGGGAGTGAGTGCCAGTTTCCACCACTCCTCAATGATCCCAAGGTAGTATTTAAAGTAACGACTTGAACAGGAATCATTCAGTTATATGAAGAGGTGTGCTTGCCTTTAGTAGTGAACAGTCGAGGTGTGTCTTATCAACGTCTCTAGAAATTGATAAGAAAACCGTGTATCAGAGGTGTATCAACGCAGTAATGTGATAGCCCGTAACTAAAATATGCTTTAAATGGCATTTACCACTTTCCATTCCCTAAACAGCACTGAAAGTAAAATCTACATATGTGTGGGTGAATAAACAAAAATCTTAATAAATTAGAAACAAAAGTAGAATAACTACATGTTTAAAAGTCTGAAGAGTAGGAACGGTTTCAGTATTTTTTTTTTCAACAGTGATTCCTGATAAATATTTGAAGAGTGTAGATATACAGCCGGTTCTTCTCTTGTATTCCTATATTCTTTTAAAACAAATAACAATTAAATACCATTTAATCAATTAATTTACAATGAAGCGAGAATGAATTGTTTACTCACAAAGTGCTTTTCATTATCCATTACTGAAGTGAATGATTAACGATGGAACAACACGAAATATATATTAGCCTTTGTTTTACCATTAATTATTTACTTAGTGTAAAGTGCCAGCTTTTATAGCTGATCAATATTATAAACCAGTGTTAACATTAAGTCCATAGACTAAACACACACAGGTATATATATATATATATATATATATATATATAGAGCCATATATGTAACAGTGCATAATTGGGCATATTATATATGGTTGTGTTTATGTATGAAAATACGATCCGACGGATAAATACAGTTGCAATGTCATATAAAGGAACGTAGAATTAAAACACACACTTACAGTCTGGATAAGGTCTTTCGCGTTGGAACCGTACCTTCAGGAGATGTTAAGGGCTTAGGATCATTTAATGGTTGTTGGTGTTTTCTTAAATAATTGATGGGGGTTATTAACCTTTTCCCTTTTAACACGGGAAATCCGGTTTTTTAAGGTGAGTTCTTTAATTTAAACGAATGGCCCGGGTTAAAAGGGCCTAAATTGGGGTATTTTTTTGTTGGGGTTTGGTTCTTTGTTTAATTAACTGCCTTAAAAGGGGCGCCTTGGCGGGAGGTTTCACCCCCTAATTTCCAAAAAAGTTCCTTGGACATTAATGTTAACCCGATTAGCTTCCGGGAGGACGCCCCTTCCCCCTTGGAAAATTAAAGTAGGGACTGCGAGCCCTCTCAAAGGACGGCGATCGCCAATTTAAGAACCGACGGGAAAAGGTCTACATACACCCACACATAGAATTTACAGAAAACACCAACAACCAGTATCTAATGAAATCCACTAAGCCCATAGTAACACCGAGTTCGACGAGGTACACTTCCAAGCCAGACGCCAAGAATCATCAACTCTATTGGAAAATTAAGTAGGGACTGCGAGCCTCTCCCGGAGTGAAGGCTGAGGCAGAGGAGTGTGCTAGGAGAAACTGTCAACATAAAACCACAACCAATAAGATGCCCAATAGACTAATACGACAGATTGGCTCGTCTATTATAATATATATATATATTCATATATATTATATATATATAAACAGTGCATAAATTATATATATATATACACTTTTTTGATGAAAATACGATCCGAAACGGATAAATACAGTTCAATGTATATAAAGGAACGTAGAGAAAATAAAAACACACACTTACAGTCTCTAATTTTCGGTTGAACCGTCTTCAGGAGAGATAAGAAAGGGAAACCAAACGCACTGGTACAGAGACGGTTGGAGACCAACAATGTTGCCACATACGCGCCTGGTCACAGAGAATAAGGTAGACAAGAATCAATTTAAGATTAAATTAAAATAGGAATATGAAAAATAATAATAAACACAAACACAAATAAAATAATAAAAACTGAGGGATGAACAGAAGAAATGATACTTAAATAAAAATGTTTTTTTTTTATTTTATTTTTTGATGTAATTTTTATTTATGTATCATTTCTTCTGTTCATCCCTCATTCTCAATATGACCGAGGAACGGTCGAAACCGGTCGCAACGACAGGAGGAAGGCGCCACGCATTCTTCAAGAAAACACTGCAGAAAAGGGTCTAACGAAAAAAGCCACACACACTCAAACTTCAACTCATAATGCCCATAGCCCGGACCAGATTCTTGCGAGGAACTCTTCTGCGTGAGAACGCCTATGCCATTCCTGCCCTCTGTGAAATTAAAGTAGGGACTGCGAGCCCTCTCCAGGAAGGACGGCGGATGCGGCCAAGCGCACGAGGAAACCGACGAGGAAAGGTTCTACATACACCCACAACAATAGAATCTACAGAAAACACCAACAACCAGTATCTAATGAAATCCACTAAGCCCATAGTAAACACCGAGTTCGACGAGGTACACTTCCAAGCCGGGACGCCAAGACCTTCATCCAACTCTATTGGAAAATTAAGTAGGGACTGCGAGCCCTCTCCTGGAGTGAAGGCTGAGGCGACCAAGCAGACGGAGTGTGCTAAGGAGAAACGTGTTTAACGAAAAAAACACCCACAACCAATAAGTAGTGTCCAAAGTAATACGCAACAGGGATTGGCTCGTCTTTTTCAATATATATATATATATATATATATATATATATATATATATATATATATATATATATAAATATATCGATAAACCCTTTTACGTCTCCATTCTTGTGTTTCTTCTTCTTTTATTCTTCTCCCCTCCTTAAAACCGCAAGAAAGCCGAAATAATCGAGAATCGTGACTGCTAATATTTTTTTTTTGTTTTGTAGTTAAAAATGTAATGTATATATATATATATATATATTTCACTTAATTAAACGAAACATGATCCAAACTGGACACAATACGAGTTCAAAATTCAAGAGCAGTAACACACAGAGTAAGAAAACACACTTACAGACTCATATTTTCAGGTAATCCGTCTTCAGGAGAAAAGAGAAAGGGAGACCAAACACGTTGTAGACGCAACGGCAAGTTACTTGTATATATATATATATATACTGTTAAAATTAAGCCAAATTGATAACGTCTCAGATTCTATCTGATACGATAATGCTATTCTATCGTAATGCTTAATGCTTAATTCTATCGTAACCACATGCTTACTAGTTATTGAATCCCACAGTTTGATGAAGTCGTAGATGGTTTGACTACTGGATGTACAAATCAAAGCGTACCAACTAAAATAGTCTAACAAGAAAAGAATTTCCTTTTTGATTTGTTTTCTGTTGAATATTGAAGAATAAGAAGAAGAAAAGCTAACCTATTTCACACATCGAAATTCATCTTTTTGAAGAAAAAAAAAGTCCCTCACCTCCAAAGACGTAAATACTATTAGTTATTTATTAGTTACATTTATTAGGTTACATTTGCACTGCTGTGCAGGGGGTTTATATTTTACAGCATATGTTGTAATTTAATTCAAGGACAACAGACATGATGCAATTCTACTATTTTAGGTGAATAATTTATTATATTAATTAGTGAACTCATTATATGTTTTATATTCATTCCTTAATACATTTTAATTATAACTATTATTTAAGCAATTGTCTTTTGTCTACTTCCTAAGTGAAGATTTTAAAGATAGAAAGAAATATTAAATATATTTAAATGAATTTGTTTTATTTTTTAGTCAATTATTCACAAACCTTAAACACAGGATTTATCGGTGATAATTTTAGCCATTTATTTTTATAAAAATAACAGTCTAGCAGAAGCAAGATATCTTACAATAATTGATCTACATTGCAAGCTAAAAAAGTTAACATGTTCTTCTTCAGGCATTAACTAAAAAAATACAATGAAGTCAGAGAGTTATCTATAGTATAAAGTACTATACTATACAGCACTATACTATAGTATAAAGTACTATACTGTAGTATAAAGTACTATACTATAGTATACAGTACTATACTATAAAGTACTATACTGTAGTATAAAGTACTATACTATAGTATATATATACTCACGTTATACATAACTCTCTGATATTGTATTTTTTTAGTTAATGCCTGAAGAAGAACACTACGTGTTTGAAACGCGTTGTTTATATTATTAAACTTCTGTATGTGGAGACTACTTCATTAACTTTTTTACCCTACAATCGTACTACCTTAGAATTGTTCTACAATAACACTTCAATTAGATTTCTATCATAAATGTTAAAATATAGTAGCCATACTTTAATTTAAACAAATGAAGTATTTAAAAATATTGTTTATTATTTCTGATAGTTTACTAATGGTAAAAGTTGAGTAAACTACCCAAAAAAGAGTAAACCAACGACTAGTTGCCCATCCAAAAAGTTAAGGAAAAATAACAGTTAATTAATAAGTAATAATTAACTTGGTTATTTTTTTAAATATGATATATAAGGTTTGTTATTTCTGTATTGATAGTTGGTTGCAGTGAATTTAAAGTTAATCGAAATTTGTTAGAAGTAAACTATTAAATAAAAATAAATATATCCATAATACAGATAAAAAATGTTGTCCATGACTCTGTAACTATATTCATAAATTTAGAAAAAATAATGTTAATTATTCTTGAACAACTAATATTTTTTTACATCTATATAATGTTAGTATCACATAATATTATTATAAAAAATCTGCCAAACCTCGTGAATGTAGTTGTAGCCGTCCGACTGGTTTGAAGTCCCACGGTTAAAGAAGCACAACCTGCTAAACTACAACTACTGTCTACAACAACCTTTTCTCGAGGTATGACGGATTTTTATAATGATATGTTGTTTACAGTTTGTAATTTTACCAACAGATTGAATTTAAAACGAACAGAACAATATCAAATTTTAAGAAACATGAATAAATAAAAAAAAAACCCCTGCATTTTCGAAGGTGAATAAAAAATTGTAAATAAACGACAAAATGATAATTTTACTTATTTTTCCAGTTTTCTAAAATTTTAAGAAATTTGATGGAGTCACAGAGAAAAACGCTTGTAATAATAGTTGGAGAGAAAAAAATTTTCACTTGATTATTTTTTTTTTAGATTTTTAAAGTGATTTGTTTTTATTACTATTACCACTACAGATAGCCAACGCCCATTCCATAGACATTTGGTGATGTGCTGGCTATTGAGGCAAACTTCTTTCAACATAAAATTTCTTAAAAAATATTTTAATTTGAATATTTAACTATCAAATGTTTTTTATTTTTTTAATGCGTTTATACGTTTTACAGATGGAGAAATAGATATGATCAAAAAGTTCATTACAAGATGTAATTTACTGTACACTTAGGTTTACTGGTAGGGACAAAAAGTTCTTGAATGCGAATTGTGTGCATGATACGATTACGTAACTCACGAGCTTAATGCATAAATAGAGCATATTTCTAAGTAGCCTGAATCATTTAGTTTTAGAATATATGAGAGTCTATCTCTAAAAACACAAGAGGTGTTTGATACCAGACAAGCGCTGTAACTGTATTATATTACATTCGTTTGCAAATGACTTGATACTCTCATACCATTGATAGAATAGCTCCAAGTAGAGGATACAGTTTTGATTAGGGGTTGAAGGAGTGCAGTAGGTGGAGACAGAGGTAGTTAGATACTGCTGTAATTTTGATGACGCGTCAGTGGGGTTTGGACCACGAGACATCTTTGCACCGCCCAGTTGGGCCTAAGTTGACAGTTTAAAAGCCGTCTGGATTATTCACAAGAGGCAGGGGCGTTAAGGGATCTCTGGCAAAGCAGGCAGTCGAGTGGGAAAGGTGGGGGGGCGGGAGGGGGCTGAATAATAGACTGCGGTGAGGCAGGGGAAAAAGCGGAAAGGAGAAGTCAAATATTCACCAGTTCGGGGACAAATAGGCGCCGGCCTGTTATTGATCTTGTCTCCTCCAACATTCCTCCGACAACCCCCTCCGCCACTCCGCCTAATAACCTATTCACACGTACTGTTGATTTGCTCCGTTTTTCCTTAAACATAGCTGACATCTCGTCATTCATTTAGCAACGTGTCCCTTTCCTTTACCTTGTTGTTTAAGCTAGTTGAATATCTCTAAAACTGCTTACCTTTAAAATACCACCTCTTGCATTTCCACTCTCCAGTCATATATCTAATCAGTATTGCACACATGCTATTTCAATGATGTCCTTTGGGGTCAAGGCTGTTTTTGTTAAGAGTGAAAGCTCAAAGTTTATGATGATCCTAGCTTTTTATATGAAAGATACACATCAAGACTACTCCTCTTGCAATTACTGCCATTTGAATAAGCATTTCACAACTCCTGTACCTATATAATCTATTATGATAAACTGTATCAAAGTAATATATACTGTATTTATTTTAACATCGTTCAATGCGAATAGAGGAAGTCTAGTGGTTAATATTCTTGCCTAGGGTAAGGGTGGTCTATTGATAATGAGGGAAGTGAATGAATTTTCTCTCTCTCTCTCTCTCTCTCTCTCTCTCTCTCTCTCTCTCTCTTTCAGAAGACTGTCTTCTTCTTTCTCACTCTTTTCTTTCTCTCTCTTCTTCCCTCCCTCTCTCTCTTTCTCACTCTCACTCTCACACACTCTCTCTCTCTCTGTTTCAGAAGACTGTCTTCTTCTTTCTCACTCTTTTCTCTCTCTCTCTCTCCCTCCCTCTCTCTCTCTCTCTCTCTCTCTCTCTCTCCTCTCTCTCTCTCTCTCTCTCTCTCTCTCTCTCTCTCTCTCTCTGCTTGCATATATACGTCCTATATTCTTTTTATTTTCTTCACTCCCTCTCTATATCTCTTTTTTCTTCCAGTTTTCCCCCATCTTCTTTCCTCTTATTTCTCTCTGTATCTGTATGAATTTCTAACTCTCTCTCTCTCTTTCTCTCTCACTCTATACTACCGTGGCTCTTAAACTCTGTAGCTCTCCTGTAAGCAATTCTACTGTCCTAACAAACCTCTCTGAGTCGGCTAGAGCTCCCCCTCCTCTCTCTCTCTCTCTCTCTCTCTCTCTCTCTCTCTCTCTCTCTCTCTCTTTCAGAAGACTGTCTTCTTCTTTCTCACTCTTTTCTTTCTATCTCTTCTTCCCTCCCTCTCTCTCTTTATCTCTCTCTTTCTCACTCTCTCTCTCTGTTTCAGAAGACTGTCTTCTTCTTTCTCACTCTTTTCTCTCTCTCTCTCTCTCTCTCTCTCTCTCTCTCTCTCTCTCTCTCTCTCTCTGCTTGCATATACTCGTATACGTCCTATATTCTTTTTATTTTCTTCACTCCCTCTCTATATCCCTTTTTTCTTCCAGTTTTCCCCCATCTTCTTCCCTCTTATTTCTCTCTGTATCTGTATGAATTTCTAACTCTCTCTCTCTCTTTCTCTCTCACTCTATACTATCGTGGCTCTTAAACTCTGTAGCTCTCCTGTAAGCAATTCTACTGTCCTAACAAACCTCTCTGAGTCGGCTAGAGCTCCCCCTCCTCTCTCACTCTCTCTCTGTTCCATTTTAAACATTTCTGTACTTTCTATCTCAACACTTTCTGACTAACATTAGTATAGTATTCCAGGAAGAAGTTTTCTAAATATCTAACATAGTGTAGAAGAGGAGATTAAGATGGTATTGGTACGGAATCAAGTTTTACCTAACCTGGGAGGTAGTTTGTAATACCTTTCAAAATACTCAGACGAGAGGCAAACTTTTCACTAAGTTCAAGGGTTTAGCATTCTGACTTTTCCAGATAACAAGCTGTGGATATCGGTTAATTCTTCTTAGAAAATTTTATAATTGTAAGAATATTAATTAATGGTCCACATAACAAATGAATTTGTCTGTATTGTGGAATAAAGGAAGTTGTATTCAGTATTAAATTAAACTGTAATAAATATAATAACAGTGTTATAAACTTTTTTACTTTACTATAAGTAAAGTATAGTGATCGTGAAAAAATTCGATCTCGAGATTTTGACGGAATTACATGTTTTGAGGTCCCAGAAGTCGTTTTATGACGTTTTTACGATGATGTCTGTGTGTGTGTGGGTGGGTGGGTGCGTGTGTTAGCATTGCTTGTTACCACGCTACGGTCCAGAATATTTGATGGATTAAGTTGATATTTTACACAAAAATGGGCCTCATAAAGACGAAGATCCCTATTGTTTGGGAAGAATTATGCATGATGGGAAAGTCACTTTTTTTGCCAAAAACTGTTTTTTTTAAAACATTTATTTCTCCTAAACTGATAACCCTAGAGTTTTGAAATTTTCACATTATCTTTGAAGTTACAAATGCAACAAACGAAAAATATATTCAGAATTTTAAAACAACAGAAAATAATTTTTTTTCAATAAAATGTACAAATTTTGACTTATAATTCAATCTCAAACCTTGTGAGAGCGATACAAGCCATACTGTTTGACGGACAAGAATGAAACTATGCCTTTAAATAGAACATTATGTGTAGAATGAGTTGAGATATTTTTTTTCAAAATTACATTCGCTAATGGGGCGTTACAGTACGATTTCTGTTTTCAGAAAATGTTTTTTTGACGCTAAACGGCTCATTAAAAAATAATGAAAATTTGACCAAAAATGGAACAAAAAATTAGCAATTCATAAAAAAAAATCATAAAGTTTCAATTACGGGAAAGAGCAATAACGATATAAAAACTCTTTGTTTATCTTAGACTACGAGATCACCTGCTATACTTGTCGAATTTTTTGTATTTTTTTACATTGTTTACATTGACTTAGAAATTTTTTGAGCGAATCCACTGAGATAAAATTGATTTTATAAAGGAACAGTTTAAATTGTTTATTGAATTATATGAGAATTAAGAGGAATAATATTGTGCAGGAAAATAATAACACTCACTCAGAAAAAATTCGTATATATGTTATTTGACAAAGGGGAAGGAAAATGATCTTATTAAATACAAAGAAGCTTATTATTATTATTATTTTAAGGATTAAAATTCCCAGTATGATAATTCTATAAAAGACCAAAAATGTAAATGATAATTCATAATCTGTATCTTTCGTTTAGAGATGAATAAATGTAATTATCGTACATCTTTAATTAACAAATCACCTTAAAACAACATTTTCTTCGCAGTTAAAGATGTTTTTCAGAGAAAAAAAGGGTATTTTCCTGTTTTAAATTTAAAAATTTTACTTTAATATTCAAAGTAGAAGGATGTCAAGTAAACGATGTAAGAAATCTACTGGCTGTTTGAACGAAAGCCATTCTCTTGTAGGAGAATAAATCGTTTCAGGAAATGTTCACTTTGGTTTTTCAATAATGTTATTACTGCTGTAGTTATACTAATGCAATTATTTGCAAATAATAAATTATTTGTGATGTACAAAAATAAGCTTATAAAATGATATGTCCTTCAATCACTATCTGTACTACCTCAGGAATGATAGGCTAATAATTATATCCCATTTAGATGTTTACGTTATGCTTAAATGAGACGTTATGTTTTATATACTCAAGAAATTTGACATTAAGTTACTCATAGTAAAGTAGAGTGTAGGCCACTCCAGATTTTTTTTTTTGTACCTACGTATTAGAGTGAGTATGAATGTTTATTTTGCATGTTTGTATAAGTGAGTGTGTATAATGTTTCAGCACTCAACTCATCATATCTATTTTCAAGACATAAATATTTCTTGAATAGTAATAATAATCTATATTGTTCGTAACTTAAATTGAAACCTTTTCTTAATTTGAACTTCCATGCCTACTGATTTAAAAAGATTTATTTTATATTTAGCAGTAAATTAATATGATAATACAAATTATAAGCATTACAAATAAGAAAGAAACATTATTTAACATTTTAGTACCACTATCATAAGAGAAGAAATACTAGAAAGATTTCTTGTAAAATCCGATTATGAATACATTATTGTATATTTTATTTACACTTATTTAGTTTATTACATTTCCCACAATTTAAAAATCAAGTAGTATCATTCTTTATGAATTTCAGAATAATCTTAATTTTTTGTCACTTTCTATTTAGATGCGTACATACGTATATTGTATTCCATTGTTTCCTGAGAATAATTTGCAGAAAATTATAATGTCTATTGAAATAATTACTTATAACATGTTTATAATATTATATATATTTATCAGTAGTGCACATTTCATTTTATAACCACTCAAAAAGAGGTTATTAGTATATGACTTGTAAAAAAGGTCATCAATGGGCCATTTACACAAAGGAAGAATGGAAATAGCTCGACACAAAACATCTTTTATGTGGAGACTCGGTGATTCTTTGCCTCATTCTAATCATGAGTAAATACCACAAAATAGAAGATTTTATAGCTCGTGAGTTAAAACATGGAAGGTTTTATAAACTAAAATTCACAATCTTATGTGATTATACCAGCAATTTTAAAACCAATGTAGGTTACAAGAATAGAATTTAATAATAAGTTTTATTACTGTTCTTCAGTTTTTAACCTTATAATCATTGACTTCGGAAACTTATGGATGTAATAAAATCTATTTGATGGATATTATAAAAACCAATAAATTGTATGAAGGATAAAAAGACGACTATATAATTGATGATATATAACAAGATTTTACTATGAACATATGAAATAAAATCAACGTTTAACCCACAGTAAGAAATCAGGAATAAGACTAAGATCTTTCAACCGAACAAGCGGTCTACTTAAGAGTCAAATCTTAACTGATTTCTTCTCTGAACAAATCAGTTGAAATATGACCATGTCGAAGACCGCTTGATGCGGTTGAAAGATAGTGTTACCAAATATCAGGTAACGATTCTGGCTAAAATAATACAAAAAATGAGCTAAAAAGAGCTCTTATTTTCCAAACTGAGCTAAGAAAAAGGGTCAAATGGCAATATAACGAATATAACATTCTAAACAGTATTTTAATAATGTTTTTTTGAACAAGATTAAAATTTTGTTTATCAAATGTAGTTACTAAATTCAATACTTCATGAGAACTTTCGGTCTTTCTGGTTTCATAAATTTAGTTGGTCCCAATTACCACAATAATGTCAAAAGAAACATCAAAATCATAGGAGCATATTTAATAACGTTTTAATTCATCTCGTGTTGGCAGTTTACTAACTATTGTTGATAAATTAATTTTGTTTCAAAGTTAGTTTTTACTTTACTAGAAGTAAAGTATAGTGATCGTGAAAAAATTCGATCTCGAAATTTTGACGAAATTACATGTTTCGAGGTCCCAGAAGTCGTTTTATGAAGTTTTTTCGATGATGTCTGTATGTGTGTGGGTGGGTGGGTGAGTGTGCTAGCATTGCTTGTTACCACGCTACGGTCCAGAATCTTTGATGGATCAAGTTTACACAAAAATGGGCCCCATAGGGAAGAACACATACTTTCCGTCTGCACCCCTTGGACGGGGGTTGGCAGCTTTGGTCGGGCTGCGCGTCTTATCCTCAGTTAAACTTGCCCTAGGAGATTTGATCATCTGCTCTTCATTCCTGGAGAAGGTTGATTTCTGATCGGCTTTTGGAGACTTCCCACTCATCTCGCCGGATGCTCCTTGTTCTCCTGGTTAAAATTTCGTTTTCCCTGTGCCTGTAGCTCCAACAGGAGCCGAGAAAATCGCGTTTAAAAGTGGGGGCAAATAATTTAATAATAATTTAAAAGTACAATCCAGAAATTTTCTGGATTAGGGGATTGGCCCAGAGGACCGGAGATGATGGGAAACTGTCAGGGGGGGTAAGAAAATAAAAATTGGTAGGGGCCAGGTATATGAAAAAAAGGAGGGGGGGAAGTAAAATCGAAAAAACGCAAAAAACGCTAAAAAATTCGATGAGTGAAGGTTAAGAACTTCTCACTATTGCTCCAATAAATAATAAACTTAGATGAAGACGCACTAAAAGAGTGCTCACGCGCAATGCGCTCTCTCTCGACGAAAAATGAGAAAACATTTTCCAACGGGATGTTCTGAATACCACCAACGATCCAGGAGTCGCCGAATCCCGGATCTGTTCCGCGACAGGTACCATCCAAGGTAGCATGCACAGGTACATCCACAGGTAGCATCCACAGGTACATCCACAGGTAGTATCCACAGGTACATCCACAGGTACATCCACAGGTACATCCACAGGTACATACCTGTGGATGTACCTGTGGATGTACCTGTGGATGTACCTGTGGATGCTACCTGTGGATGTACCTGTGGATGCTACCTGTGGATGTACCTGTGCATGCTACCTTGGATGGTACCTGTCGCGGAACAGATCCGGGATTCGGCGACTCCTGGATCGTTGGTGGTATTCAGAACATCCCCCGTTGGAAATGTTTTCTCATTTTTCGTCGAGAGAGAGCGCATTGCGCGTGAGCACTCTTTTAGTGCGTCTTCATCTAAGTTTATTATTTATTGGAGCAATAGTGAGAAGTTCTTAACCTTCACTCATCGAATTTTTTAGCGTTTTTTGCGTTTTTCGATTTTACTTCCCCCCTCCTTTTTTCATATACCTGGCCCCTACCAATTTTTATTTTCTTACCCCCCCTGACAGTTTCCCATCATCTCCGGTCCTCTGGGCCAATCCCCTAATCCAGAAAATTTCTGGATTGTACTTTAATTATTATTAAATATTGCCCCCACTTTTAAACGCGATTTTCTCGGCTCCTGTTGGAGCTACAGGCACAGGGAAAACGAAATTTTAACCAGAGAAACAAGGAGCATCCGGCGAGATGAGTGGGAAGTCTCCAAAAGCCGATCAGAAATCAACCTTCTCCAGGAATGAAGAGCAGATGATCAAATCTCCTAGGGCAAGTTTAACTGAGGATAAGACGCGCAGCCGACCAAAGCTGCCAACCCGTCCAAGGGTGCAGACGGAAAGTATGTGTTCTCCCTTTTGGGGCCCATTTTTGTGTAACTTGATCCATCAAAGATTCTGGACCGTAGCGTGGTACAAGCAATGCTAGCACACTCACCCACCCACCCACACACATACAGACATCATCGAAAAAACTTCATAAAAACGACTTCTGGGACCTCGAAACATGTAATTTCGTCAAAATTTCGAGATCGAATTTTTTCACGATCACTATACTTTACTTCTAGTAAAGTAAAAACTAACTTTGAAACAAAAATTAATTATCAACAATAGTTAGTAAACTGCCAACACGAGATGAATTAAAACGTTATTAAATATGCTCCTATGATTTTGATGTTTTTTTTGACATTATTGTGGTAATTGGGACAACTAAATTTATGAAAACCAGAAAGACCGAAAGTTCTCATGAAGTATTGAATTTAGTAACTACATTTGATAACAAAATTTTAATCTTGTTCAAAAAACATTATTAAAATACTGTTTAGAATGTTATATTCGTTTATATTGCCATTTGACCTTTTTCTTAGCTCAGTTTGGAAATAAGAGCTCTTTTTAGCTCATTTTTTGTATTATTTTAGCCAGAAATCGTTACCTGATATTTGGTAACACTATCTTTCAACCGCATCAAGCGGTCTTCGACATGGTCATATTTCAACTGATTTGTTCAGAGAAGAAATCAGTTAAGATTTGACTCTTAAGTAGACCGCTTGTTCGGTTGAAAGTCTTAGTCTTATTCCTGATTTCTTACTGTGGGTTAACGTTGATTTTATTTCATATGTTCATAGTAAAATCTTGTTATATACATCAATTATAAGTCGTTTTTTATCCTTCATACAATTTATTGGTTTTTATAATATCCATCAAATAGATTTTATTACATCCATAAGTTTCCGAAGTCAATGATTATAAGGTTAAAAACTGAAGAAAGTAATAAAACTTATTATTAAATTCTATTCTTGTAACCTACATTGGTTTTAAAATTGCTGGTATAATACATAAGATTGTGAATTTTAGTTTATAAAACCTTCCAGTTTTAATCACGAGCTATAAAATCTTCTATTTTGTGGTATTTACTCATGATTAGAATGAGGCAAAGAATCACCGAGTCTCCACATAAAAGATGTTTTGTGTCGAGCTTTTTCCATTCTTCCTTTGTGTAATGGCCCATTGATGACCTTTTTTACAAGTCATATACTAATAACCTCTTTTGAGTGGTTATAAATGAAATGTGCATACTGATAAATATATATAATTTTATAAACATGTTATAAGTAATTTTTCAATAGACATTATAATTTTCTGCAAATTATTCAGGAAACAATGGAATACAATATCGTATGTACGCATCTAAATAGAAAGTGACAAAAAATTAAGATTATTCTGAAATTCATAAAGAATGATACTACTTGATTTTTAAATTGTGGGAAATGTAATAAACTAAAAATGTAAATAAAATATACAATAATGTATTCATAATCGGATTTTACAAGAAATCTTTCTAGTATTTCTTCTCTTTGATAGTGGTACTAAAATGTTAAATAATGTTTCTTTTTATTTGTAATGCTTATAATTTGTATTATCATATTAATTTACTTAAATATAAAAAAATCTTTTTAAATCAGTAGGCATGGAAGTTAAATTAAGAAAAGGTTTCAATTTAAGTTACGAAAATATAGAAAATTATTACTATTCAAGAAATATTTTGTCTTGAAAATAGATATGTGAGTTGGTGCTGAAACATTATACACACTCACTTATACAAACATGCAAAATAAACATTCATACTCACTCTAATACGTAGGTACAAAAAAAAAAATCTGGAGTGGCCTACACTCTACTTTATATGAGTAACTTAAGTCAAATTTCTTGAGTATATAAAACATAACGTCTCATTTAAGCATAACGTAAACATCTAAATGGGATATAATTATTAGCCTATCATTCCTGAGGTAGTACAGATAGTGATTGAAGGACATTCATTTTATAAGCTTATTTTTGTACATCACAAATAATTTATTATTTGCAAATAATTGCATTAGTATAACACAGCAGTAATAACATTATTGAAAAACCAAATGAACATTTCTGAAACGATTTATTCTCCACAAGAAATGGCTTTCGTTCAAACAGCCAAGTTTCTTACATCGTTTACTTGACATCCTTCTACTTTGAATATTAAAGTAAAATTTTTAAATTTAAAACAGGAAAATACCCTTTTTTTCTCTGAAAAACATCTTTAACTGCGAAGAAAATGTTGTTTTAAGGTGATTTGTTAATTAAAGATGTACGATAATTACATTTATTCATCTCTAAACGAAAGATAAGATTATGAATTATCATTTACATTTTTGGTCTTTTATAGAATTATCAACTGGGAATTTTAATCCTTAAAATAATAATAATAATAAGCTTCTTTGTATTTAATAAGATCATTTTCCTTCCCCTTTGTCAAATAACATATATACGAATTTTTTCGAGTGAGTGTTATTATTTTCCTGCACAATATTATTCTCTAATTCTCATATAATTCAATAAACAATTTAAACTGTTCCTTTATAAAATCAATTTTATCTCAGTGGATTCGCTCAAAAAATTTCTAAGTCAATGTAACAATGTAAAAAAATACAAAAAATTCGACAAGTATAGCAGGTGTCTCGTAGTCTAAGATAAACAAAGAGTTTTTATATCGTTATTGGTGGTATTCAGAACATCCCCGTGGAAATGTTTTCTCATTTTTCGTCGAGAGAGAGGCATTGCGCGGAGCACTCTTTTAGTGCGTCTTCTCTAAGTTTTTTTTTTTTGGAGCAATAGTGAGAAGTTTTAACCTTCACTCATCGAATTTTTTAGCGTTTTTTGCGTTGTTTCGATTTTACTTCCCCCCCTCCTTTTTTTCATATACCTGGCCCCTACCCATTTTTATTTTCTTACCCCCACTGACAGTTTCCCATCATCTCCGGTCCTCTGGGCCAATTCCCTAATCCAGAAAATTTCTGGATTGTACTTTGCCCCCACTTTTAAACGCGTTTTTCTCGGCTCCTGTTGGAGCTACAGGCACAGGGAAAACGAAATTTTAACCAAGAGAACAAGGAGAATCCGGCGAGATGAGTGGGAAGTCTCCAAAAGCCGATCAGAAATCAACCTCCTCCAGGAATGAAGAGCAGATGATCAAATCTCCTAGGGCAAGTTTAACTGAGGATAAGACGCCGCGGGTATAAAAGACCAAAATCGTAAAAGATAATTCAGAATTGAAATCTTTCGTTTGAAGATTAATAAATGTAATTATAAATTATCTTAAAACGACATTTTCTCTTCGATGTTTATGACGTTTGTCAGGGAAAATAAGAGTATTTTCCTGTTTTAAATTTAAAAATTTGGCTTAAATATTCAATGTAGAAGGAGGTTAAGTAAACGATGTAAGAAATCCACTGGCTACTTGAACAAAAGCCATGTTCTCTTGCAGGAGAATATTTCCTAGCAATAATTTTTTTACTTTGGCTTTTCAAAAATGTTATTACTACTGTAGTTATACTAATGAGATTATTTGCATCAGTGGTGTGATATACAAAAATAAGCTTATATTTTGATAAGTCGATCAATCATTACTATCTGACTACCTCAGGAATGAAAGACTAATAAACATCTCCCATTTAGATGTTTGCATTATGCTTTAATGAAACATTATATCTTATATACCCAAGGGGATTGATATTAAATTTACTTATAGGAAAGTTGAGTGTAGGCCACTCCAGATTTTTTATATATGGCAGTATCATTTAGGATTCCTTAAAAATTAAGGTAAACACATATTAAAATTCATCAGTGTTTATCAGTGTTTTCTGATAAGAAATAGTCTTACATATCACATAAATCGACCATCAGCCTTGAAAAAAATGTGGACTTTTAACGTTAAAAAAGATAATTATATTAAATACGACAAATTGAAGAGAAAGTACTAGCTAGTAAACGTAGTATGTTGAATACTTCAAGTTCCATCAGAATATGGAATTCAAAAAATATTGGGCGTAGTCAGTATGACGGTACATTAGAACTCGTACACTAATACCACGCAACGTTGTTATATGTTATATAACAACATTATATAACGCTGTTATATAACATATTGATTTATAAGTTATATAAATATATTTTACTTGTAGCTCTCATGGGTTCGATAATCAGTCCAAAGATCTTAAACTAATTTCAAAATTTCCTGCTGCAGTTTATATGTTAATATATATATATATATATATATATATATATTATATATATATATATATTATTGAGTTCGAGATTAACAAAGAGCAGCACACAAAGTAGGGAAACACACTTACAGACTTACAGACATCCGGGTACGGTTGACAGCGCTGGCGGTTTGCCGGGTTGGTTACTTGCCGTTGCGCCTACAACGTGCTTGGTCTCCCATTCTCTTTTCTCCTGAAGACGGATTACCCGAAAATTTGAGTCTGTAAGTGTGTTTCCCTACTTTGTGTGCTGCTCTTTGTTAATCTCGAACTCGTATTGTGTCCAGTTTGGATCGTATTTCGTTTTATCAGTGAAATATTATATATATATATATATATATATATATTCACTCAAAATTCGAAAAAAACGATCCAAACTGGACGCAAATCAGCTCAAAAACGAAGAAAAGCAACACACAGAGAAAGAGACACACTTACAAACTCAAATTTTGTATTCGGATAATCCGTCTTCAGGAGAAAATAGAAAGGGCGACCAAGCACGCCAGAAACACAACGGCAGGAAACCATCCCAGCAACCGACCAATATATATATATATATATATATATATATATATATATTTTCACTGATAAAACGAAATACGATCCAAACTGGACACAATACGAGTTCGAGATTAACAAAGAGCAACACACAACAAAGTAGGGAAACACACTTACAGACTGAAATTTTTGGGTAATCCGTCTTCAGGAGAAAAGAGAATGGGAGACCAAGCACGTTGTAGACGCATCGGCAAGTAACCAACGGGTTACTTGCCGTTGCGTCTACAACGTGCTTGGTCTCCCATTCTCTTTTCTCCTGAAGATGGATTACCCGAAAATTTGAGTATGTAAGTGTGTTTCCCTACTTTGTTGTGTGTTGCTCTTTGTTAATCTCGAACTCGTATACATATATATATAATATATATATATATATATATATATATATATATATATTGCAATGTAGACAAAGAAACAGAGAGAAATTAAAAATACACACTTACAGTCTCAAATTTTCGGTTTGAACCGTCTTCAGGAGAGATGAAAGAGGGAAACCAAGCGTTAGAAATACAGAAATGGTTGGAGGCCATCAAAGTTGCCGCACACTTGCCTGGTCACAGAGAATAAGGTAGAGAAGAATAAATAAATTGAATTAGGAAGTATGAACAAATAATAATAAATGAATAAAAAGGTAAACTCAGGGGTAAACAGAGGAAATGGTCCATAAATAAAAGTTACGAACTATGCATTAATTAAAAAAATAGAATAAAATAAAACAAAATAATATTAAAGAATAAAATGATTCAATATTAAAAAATGAAATAATTAAATAATAAAAGTTAAAAAATATATTAGAGAATCAGAAATGACTTAAAATCTAAATGGAATGACAAGGAACTAATTCAATGAATCATTATCTCTTTAGATTAAGGCCAGATGCACGACAAGCATTTAGAAATCAAATATGAGCTTCTTCGGAAGCTCGTGGAGTGAGATCTTTGCATTAAGAGGATTGATAATGAGACATGTGAGGCAACCTCAACGTCCGGACAGTTTCGCTCTCGGGGGCAAACAGTTAGCCCTCGTGGAGGTTAGATTCTTGTTGGAGAGAAAATTACCAATGTTGGGAAAGAGAGATCAAAAAGTATAGAAGGCCGGGGAAGGGGGGGGGGGATGAAAAGGTTCTATTGGAAGAAAAATTAAAGAGAGCATGTTGGCGTGGGAGAGTAAAAAGAGAGAGTGAGGGGAAAAAGATATAGTGAGAGAAAAACAAAAAGAGAGGGTTTGTAATGGAAGAGAGATATGAAATAGATAGAAAGAAGAACAAGGAGTGGTTAACGGAAAAGAAGATGAGAAGAAGAAGTAATAGAAAATGAAGAGTCAAAGAAGGAAGTGATGAGAGAGAGAGAGAGAGAGAGTGAGAGAGAGAAATATAGAAGGACACTGGGAGAATTACATGAAAGGGAGCTATATGAGAGTTCTAGGGAGTGAGCGATATAATAAAAGGAAGGAGAAAGTGTCTTGTGAGAGAGAAAGAAGGTGGTGAGAATGAAGGAGAGAGGGAGTGAGATTAGTGAACTGAAGACTAGGCAGGTTAGTGTCGAGAGGTTTATTTAACTTTTTTTTTAATAGCAGAAAGTGCCAAATGTTTTGGACTGCATGAAAAGTGCCGAATAGCCTGCAGGAAGACGTTGTCACTGCGCCAGTTGTAGAGAAGGCCACGGTGGAGAGCCCCTAAGCCGGGCTGGCGTTCGCAAGCAGTACTGCTTGCCTATCTCATTCATCCTTCTTCATTTTTTATCATTCCGAGCCTATTTCCACTCGCCCTTTTCGCTAGGCTCCGATTAACCAGTTCTTTATTTATAACTCTGTTTCACCTTCAACGTTTCTTTTCATTTAAATCTTTGTTTTTTTTTTCTTTATCGATTCAATTGTACAAAACAGTAGCAATTTCTTCTTGAATCAACTTCATAATAAGAGGTTTTTGATGATAAAATCAAAAATCATTTATTATTAGATTAATCAGTTTTACAGCGTATTGATTATTCGCTGGCTTACAAAGTTGCTGTGTTTAATTCTTGACCCTGGATTCGTCTTGTTGCATAATAAACTTACCTTTGTTCATTACTACTAACTATTGTACGAATTAATCCATCATGTGCTCGATTTGTAGTAATAATTGATGGATATATCATTATAAGATAATTACAATCAAAAATAGCGAAAAGAACAAATTGCAGTTTGAAAAAATATAACACGAAAAGGAAATTATATATCACAACTCATTTGTCAATTTCGAAGCATGTTAGTCAATATAGTTAATGAGTTATTTCTGAACAGGTTGGTAATACTAGAATGAATAGTAATATTATCCGTCATACTTCGTATAATATCTGGAGAGCTCGACCTGTTTCGAGTCCTTCTGGTTCCCATCTTCAAGAGCAACTCAAGAGCATCTTCAAGATTTCATGTTTCTGATATCAGGTGTAGGTTATCAGAAACATGAATCCACTATCTGTTGCTTCTTGAAAATGGAAACCAGAAGACCAAAAACCGGTCGAGCTTTCCAGATATTATCCGAGGTATGACAGATAATATTACTGTTGATTCTTAGTCAATACTTCAACATCATATAATCAGCTTCTCCTATTAACTGGTGTTATCCGGACAATCATTTGTCTAACCTACTAACTTACTAAGCTAATGAAGGTCGTATAACCTGGACTGAACAGTAAATCATACAGTACAGCTCAGTTATCAAATCACTGGCATAAAGAAAAATATATGCCTTGGACATACCACTTTTTTACTTAATGAACTTTGGTATAAGCTAGACTGGTATAACTCACTTATCAGCAACTTAATCATCATAATGTTAACTTCAGGGTAATCATCTATCCTATAATACCTTTTCCCCTAATAAATTTGCTATAACCTTGATAATCAAGATATTGCTAACCGATATATCTATACAACAAAAAATTGTTTGTAGTTCGTATTATACGTTTTTGAAAGTCAAATTTAACAATAGTAATATATTCATCATGATTTGTTTTCTTGACCCAATATTTATATGATGTAATTTTTTTTTTTTTTGAGGTTTTAGGTCCAATGATTAAATTTCCAAGCCCTGAAGATGACATAAATATATGTCGAAACGTCGGCAAAAGAACTAGTTTTAATCATTGGACCTCAAACCTCAAAAAAAAAAAAATTACATCAAATAGTAATATAGATAACAATACAACACATTGCAATGGTCTACGGCTAGTTTCCTTCCCTTCAATACTACTCTTGCTTATCATACGACATATGATACGTGATATCATGAGGAAATTATCCTCTTGGATAACAATTTTATATTTTATATTACCATCATACTTATGGTATATTTCTGATTAATAAGAAAACAACGATTTCTCTCGTTATTTTATTCCATATTCTTTTTTTTTAGTTTGAAAAAAGAAATAACTTAGTTAATTTTTGTTCAAAATTGTTTACGTTTAGTCATCAATACAAGTCAATTTTACATATTTTTGTACATTTTTTATTTGAAAGAATTTTCCAATATATTTTAAGTTGCACAAATATGAAAACTTGTAGCATTATTCGAAACCAATGTGAATAGACATATTTTTGTAAGGCATCATGATAACTAAAGATAAACATCATAGTTATTTGAAGCAATGATTTTTAACTATAATATGTTGCTTTAATAAAATTTGTAAGTTTTCTAATAGTGCATTAGCTAATCTGATCTATAAAGGTAAGTAATATCTCAGTCACACATTCACACACACACACACACACACACACACACACACACACACACCACCATACACACACACACCACCATACACACACACACCACCATACACACACACACACACACACACACACACACAACACACACACACCAAGGATATTATGTGAATAAAAGAGATTATGATTACATTAAATCGTATATATATCAAAATCTAGTAATTGATTGTTTCCATGAATACTTTCCATCCTTAGTAAACTTAGAGTATAAGTAATGATCAACTTATAAGTATACTTGAAGTACAATAAAGGTTTCCCTTTTCATTTTGGTGAAACAATCATTGTTAAGAGAGAGGAAGATGAACAAAGAAGAAAAATGCTGGAAATTTCATATAATAACAAAAAATTTGATATGTTGAAAGTTCTTGGATTAAAAGAAACCATATAATTTTCGCACAGTATTTAAGCAAAAATCGAAGGGTATTTATATTTAGTGAGGTATGCGAAAATCTTGATTAAATATTAGGGTTCTTTTAGGATAAGTTATGCATGAATGATTGTGGAGTGAGTATTAGAGAAAAAAAGGGTTTGAAATGGGAAGAGTAAATAAAAAAATGTAATATTTAGAATGGATACGTGAGGTTTGAAGAAGGGGGATGATAAATGAATGAAGGGATTTAGGGGTATACTGGGGTTGGAAGGAGGTGGCCGATGACAGTGCGGGCTAATCAGAGGGGTGGTCACCGGCAGGTGATTCACGAATCTGTCTAAAGGCTAGAGGGAGAGAGGAAAAGGACGAAAAAAAAAGGGCCCGGCTTGGAATTATGTCCTCGGAGGGACAGAAGGAGGACTGGCATCAATCCCCTGTCAATTTGGCCTCTTTTTCCGTCCCTTGTGAAGGGAAACACTGGCATCTACCCATGCTTCTTTAAATATTAACCAACTCACCCCCCCCCCCCCCCCCTACCTCAATCCACAGCTCTTGGGCGTTGCACGGCAGCAAATCAAGTCCCAAAACCAAAGATAATGCAATCTCGAGACTGCGCTTGCATAAACAACCCCAAACTGGAGGGTGGTTTCTGTCCTTCCACTTCCTCTCCTCCATAAACTACTGGACGCACGCATATATAACTTTGTTGTTATCCAACTTGCGGCCTTTTCCTTTCACTAGTTTTGTCCAATATATAAAAACATGCTCATTTGTAAAGTGGCATCCATTTTAGTCATGGTTTAAAAACATGACAGTGCAGATTAGACATTGGATTCAAAACAAACTTTACTTTGGTAGCACAAGTTAATCAGAAGAACTTTTAATATAAGGCAAAAAGAATAAAACTTTAATTTCTTATCAGAATAATATAATAAAAACTACATTTCATCCATCCATATAACTATCCTTAACCTAGAACAGAATCCTCAAAGGACCACGATATATTTTTTTGCCGTTCGCGAACAGTGGAATTTTTACTAAATGCATTCACTAAAATGTCACTGGTTGCGTTTACATGTTTTACTAAACATATAATAATTTTAGTTAGTAAAAATGCCAAAATCTTTTTATGGCACAGTCACCTCTACAGTATCTGTGGCTATTGGCAGGATTTTGATAATGTTTGGAAGTACAAATGTATTTGAAAAATTTTTCTCAGCCATGAAGATTAACAACTCTGCACTAAGATCACTGCTTTCTGGTAAACATTTGCTAGCAAACACTGAGTGAGTTTCTGCTAATAAATTGAAGCTTAATATTGGCGACCCCTTTGATTCAGAACGCTGCGAGATGAGTAGTCAAAACAAAATCCGACTGATACTGTCATCTCAGTTAGTAATTACAGGCTCTGAATAATAAATAAATTATCTAAAATACTAATTTTATTTGTTATTATTATGTTTGTTGCTGTTTTCGTTCGACTGAATAACAGTTATAAAAAACTATTATATATTTTTATTTTGTCCTACTTTTTATAATTATAAAAATGCGGCCCTCGGGGGAATTAGGATTTGAGAACCCTGAACTAAAACCTTAAACAATCCACAGTCGTATACAATACGCATAAAACCATTCATTACGGTACTTTCTTTCGGTTTTTGTAGTTCGTGTTGCCTGATCAACAAATACTTTTGTTTTGTCTGAACTCTATAATAGTAACTTAATTTTAGTAGTTCTATTTCATATGAACAATTTTATTATTTCTATATTGTAAAGTATCTAAACTACCTTTAAGGGGAATTGAAAGTCGTTAAAATGAAATGTCAAATAAAAACTAATACTATTCAAGTACTAATGGTGTAGTATTCAAAGTATAATTATATTCAAATATATAATGGTGTCTATAAATTTACGGTTAGATGTATGAATGAATATATAAAAATATTTCACAATATATACGTGAAATAAAAATTGATGCCTAAAAAACAGTAAAAAACCAGAAAAATGTGATTTTCGTCAGAGTCCAAACTGATACTGCTGCGTCAATATGAGTGTCAGCATGAGTTTGGACACTGACAAAGGCCACTTGATTTGGTTGAAAGACCTTAGTCATTTTTTTTATTTTGTACTGTGGTTTAGACTTCGATGAATATATAAAAGAACGAATTTTAACAGTTTAACTATTAATCTGGTATTGTAATTAAATAACTATAATTAATGCTAAATGACAGATATGTCAAACACTTCCTGCTTCTAGCAAAGCAAAAATGTGAAAGGGCATAATTGTTTAAGTTGTAAATAATTCCTATTATTCTTGATTTCACCAAAGGAAAAAGTATGAAAATGAAAAAAATGTGTGAAGCAAATTAAAAAAGTGAATAAAATAAAAAAAAGAATGAAAAATTGGAACATAAAGTTAAAGAAAAGGTAATTAAATGAAATATGTATTCACGAAGTGTTTCAAAATTTATTAAAGTTATTTGTTTCTAAAATGTCTGTTATCAAACAGAATATTTTATTATCATTTTTTTATAATTCTTATTACTTGTAACATACTATAAAAACAGTTTACTATTTCCAGTTTAGACAAACAATGAAAACATGCTTTGAACTTTAAATGACCAAAACATATAGTTTACATTAGATTTAAATTGCTTTATACCAAATAAAATGAATTTAAATTGTATGTTGATTCTTTAGGGTTTTTTATCTTTGGAATCAATATAATCATAGTCAGATCACAGCTTTAAATGTTTAAAATGTTTTAAAGTTGAAGCTCTATGAGGTGCTTAATAAGATTATTTTGTAGAGGAAATGAATTCTTATTCTTCAACTTTTGTTACAATAAAACATGATACGTTATGACATGATTATAAACACACTTCACTATTCGAATAAAAACTATCAATTTAATAAATATTATTCAAAAGGGAAGGCGAGGAGGACTCTAGTATATTTATAAATTACTATTTCCAAAATTAATAATGCATAATTAATAATTATGTTACGTTATGAGGGACCCACATTATAAGGGTTCATAAATAATCGTTTAACTTTGTAGCTCGATAGTCATGAGTGAATAAAATATAAGTTAATTATTTCAGTTTGTCGAAATAAAGTCTTATACTTGAACCTATTGCTTAATAGGAGGAGTTATTTCTACTGAGTTAGAATACTATTAATAAACACATCTTGTCAGCTTGTATGTTGAATGTCATGTTCAACTTGTCCATGTTTAGCATGAACTCTTGAACATGGATAATGTCTAAAAACCAGTAGAGCTCGAGTTATATCAGGGAAGGTGGATTAATGTATTTGTAATTGGCAATAAAGCGATTATGCTTCTGTCAATATGTACGATAATGGGGTAGGTATGAGAGGCACCCTGATGAAGATAGGACAGTTTGAAGAGTTATCAAAGCCAGAGTGAACTGCGGCCTGTGATGGGGAGCACTGCTAAGGGTGGCGGACGCGGGGGAGGAAGGCTGTAAACATTTATTCTGCCCAGTAGAGCACCCTTTTATTTGTTCAATCTGGCAAATGGATGCCGCGGAGTTTTAAAATTGTTAAAGGGGTAGGGGTGGGGGGATGAGAATGTGCAAGTATACGTGTTGGTTAGAGGGGAATCGTTATTTGATTGCCTCCTGACGTTTGGTCGCCAATTAGGACGCCATTTTTGGCGCTTTTGGCGGCCCACCCTTCGGCCTAATTCATCCCTGGACCTAAACCCTCGGAATAAAACCCAACAAAACTTAATTAGTTTTGCAAACCGACTCCAACTGCTACAATAATCCTCGAAATGTTATTCCGTCTTCCATATTCGCTGTTTTTATTATTCAAACTGGCCCCCCTCTGGCAGTAAACTGGATAACTGCATGAAATATTCAGTTCCATCGGTCACAGCTTTCATATAGCATATGACCTCCGACCTCCAATTGCGATTAACTCTCTAAACACACTTTAAATGCAATATTCTGAGTACTGTTTGGTTTTGACTAATTGAAACAGCTTCACCTTGCTCCGACATAAAACCACAATCAAAATCTATACCTTTTACATGAGTCTGCACTTAATTGTTTTAAAACCTTTAAGTTTATGACTGCACATAAAAAGTAAATAACGTAAATTACTATGATGGTTTATGTACATAAGCCTAAAGATGTCATACATCACTAATCAGTTTGAAGATACCTCACTTCGAGTTTAATGGCATTTTTCTTTAATTAGACCAATCTTAGCTAATTAATAAACTCAATATTTTGAATATTTAAAATCTTTTGATTATTGAAAATTGAATTTATAAGGTAATGTTTTTTACATTACTTAAACAAAATTACATTGCATTGCAAAGCAAATGGATACTTTTTAACAAGCTCAATGAATATCTTAATTATAGATGTATAGTTCTCATAGCACATTTATGCAAAAGACTTAATACACAATAAAACGAACTTAGGTAAGAATATACTTATAAAATAAAAATAAACTATCAAAACAAATAATTTTAGGAAAGCTTTTCCTAGGAGTTTATATATAGTTGTTTTACTGAAATTTACCAATTTATATGAACACTTTTAATTTATGGAAATAGGATACTCAATGTTTTTTAAAAATTAGTTAAACAATCAAGTGACGACTAATGATCGTTTTTCAAGCTGTAGAAGTCTTCAAGGAGATTTTATTACCTACCTTAATAACAGATTACTAATGAAATAAAATTTTAATGGGATGAATGGGCTTGATACTAGTTTTCCAATGTCTAGTTTAAGTCCAGTTGGATGTTATTGAAAGGTGAGAATTATACGACTAAGAAAGGGGCGTAGGAAATTAATATCTGAAGAAGCTGCAGAATGATTGTTGATTCTTTTGAAGTTCAGTACAAATTTTGTGTAGTAAATATAAATAGTAAACTCCGGAGCAACAGGATCTAGAGACAATTTCTCTACAACTGAGCTACCAGAACTATAGCATATCTTTTGAAATTTTATATTTATATTTTTATTAGTCGAATATGATTTTTTATGCTTTCCTCCAACAGTTGGGGTGATTGTGTAAGTACTGTAGCAGCTATAGAAGTACACTGGCGTCCCCCCCCCCCCCCCCCCCCCGACCGTCCACTTTTGTGTTATCGCCCTCCCAACCGACCTTTTTTGCATTACTACCTCCCGATTTCAAACCAAACACTCCCAGTGCGGTGGTGGACAGTGCTGCCCACTTTGGGAAACAATAGTTTAGACGTTTTAATCGAGTTTTGTTTTTTCACAACAGTATAACTATAATATTAGTAGGTGTGCTCTCTAATCGGGATTCGGTCAATTTTCTAGGCTAAAAAATCAAACTCTCAGTGCCAACGTTTCGGTTTTATTTAAAACCTTTTTTCATAGGTAGAAGTAAGAATTTTATAACTAAAAAAAATGAAATTTACATTTAATTTCATTAAAAAAATTGAAAATTTAAATTTCATTTTCTTAGTTAAAAAATTCTTACTTCTGCTATGAAAAAGGTTTTAAATAAAACCGAAACGTTGGCACAGAGAGTTTGATTTTTTTATCCTAGAAAACTGACCAAATCCCGATTAGAGAGCACACCTATTCAATCAAATGGGTGATATATTATTGAATCTGCTATATATAATATTAGTATTATGCTACTATTAAGTACGTGCCATATTATTTGAGACATATTTTTGAATGTTTTGTTTGTTTTAGGCGACAAACAGCCGAGGAAAGGGAAGCAGAGAGGCAGGCGGCTAATAGATTAATGATGTCCCTCCAGGCAGAAGCCCTGAGCAAGAGCATGTACCCTGGAGCTGGAGGCCCAGCGCCTCCGGATCAGCAGCGAGTGCCCTGGCCTCAGCCCCACTACCAGGCCATTACGTCGCCTATTTGCTAGCACTTGGCTGCCCTCCCTGCTTGTGTTAGCACTGACCAGTAGCCTGCTTCACTCTCAAACTAAAGGAGGCCGGGACTTTAGTTATCAACTGGTCCAGACACCTTCCAACATCTGAAGGGCTCTAAATGACTCGAGCTTACAGAGAAGACTATCGCGAACACAAGAGTGTTAGCATCAACAATCACAAATGACCATCCAACAGCTCAACTCTTCTGCAATCTCCTGTTTCACAAATTAGTATACCACCAATCTATATGGAGTCAGCTAACTAGTCTAAAAGCCTGCACTTCATCTAAACGTGTGCCCAACACATACTAGTATATATCTAAACCACTAGCACTCGGCAGATTTTAACTATATTCCCTAAAACAGAATACATTAGGATTGCTTATACACTACTGTAAGGAGTAGCAACCTCGCATAACTCACCAAAAGTCGCCAACACCTGCGTAATGTCTAACTCATGGGTCATTTAGTTCTTCCTTTCCAGCAATACTGCTCGTTTCAATAATAAAACAAAACGTAAAAAAAAATAAATATAACTACCATTCTTATCATTTCTGGGTATATACTGTAAAAATGCAGAACTACAATTTTAACTATTAAAACAGATTTTTTTTCAGATATCTACATTTAATAATAATTGTGTTTTTCCACTTATGCAAAGAAACCTAAGAACTATACTGCAACATAAGTATAAAAAAAAATTATTTGATGTATTCCATCATTCCATTAGGAATAAGTTATTCCAGATGGCCATCTGGATGCCTCCAGATGGAATATGTTATTCCATCCATTAGGAATGGAATACATCAACTGCTACTTGTTCTTTATTATTCATTGGGAATAATCTACATAAGAAGTTTATTTAAAAATCTTAACCTTTAATCGGAAACGTAATGTTAATAAACATTAAGATCTCTTCTATTTAGTTCTCTTCTACTTGTTTATGACACACTAATTTATAGACTGACTTAAATTTTTGAGTTCGTAAAGTGGGGCTCATTTGTTAACTGGTATCCATTTCAGCTATGGACGAGTACACTTTACCAGTTTCATTCTATATTGGGAAAACTCCATTTTATCTTACTCAAGTTTGTTAGAATACAGTTTTCTAACGAGTGTCTAACACCTTACAGGCTTAGAACCAACAAAACTTGACGTTCTAAAAGATTTTTTATCCACCATTTAAAAAATATAGGGACAAGAAAATTTTTTTAAATATAAAACCAAGAGTATTAAAGACACACGCTACCTCTAGATCACATTAATATTATTAACATTGACATTAAAATTTAATTAACATTAAAAAATACCAAAGCCTTATAATAGTCTATACAAGAAAAGTAACTCAACAGGAACTATGTCATACAAAGCTTGCACTCTTAACATTCTATTAACATAATGATAAAAAGGTCTAAAAGCCTATAGAATAGCATTCCATAAAAAAAAATTGTGGTATTTTAACATTTAAACCACCAAAATCAGCAATCCTCGCAAATATATATGCTTTTAACGTGAGTAGCACAATAATCATAACTCAAACATCATGTTACAGATGATATTGATAATAATCAACTTATTCAGATATGATACTACTGTAACAATATCACAAGTTTTGTTCATATATATTTTGTTCATATATATCATATATATTGTTCCATGTACACTAAGAATCATAGAGAAATTAGAAGAATACTCTTACAGTCTCTAATTTTTTTTTGTGAACTGTATTCAAAGATAAGAGAGGGAAACCAAGTTCACTGGTTCACAGCCGGTTGGGTCTGAACCACTGCGCTTGGTTTCACTCTCTTGTTTCTCTTGAAGACGGTTCAAACCAGAAATTAGAGATTGTAAGTGTGTGTTTTTAATTTAAGTATGTTTTTTTTATGTACATTGAGTTATATTTGTCCGTTTTGGATCTATTTTCATTGAAAAAGTATATATATATATATATATATATATATATATCAATCATTAAATAACTTGCTAACTTTAAGTCTAGTATGTTTCTTACATACCTCCTTGAGTTTTCTTATATTATTCCTCCATCTTTCTGGTAAATAAATAAATCAACTCACCGAATGATTTGATTATATTTCTATTTTCCATATTTACACACGGCCGACGTTTCGGTCTACATTGACCATTATCAAGGAAATCTTTTTAAAATTCATAATAAAATAAAACCAAATCATTCGGTGAGTTGATTTATATGGTACCAGAAAGATGGAGGAATAATATAAGAAAACTCGAGAGGGTATGTAAGAAACATACTAGACTTAAAGTTGGCAAGTTATTTAATGATATATGTTTAAAAGAAGGTCTGCTCCCAAAGTATACCAATATAAATATATAAACTAGAATTTAAAATGAACACTTAGAAAGGAAATCACTGAACTCACTACTATATTTCGATGTCCTCGTCTTCAGGAAAAGAAGTGAATCGCTCCAAAGGCTGATAACGACTGACTTGGCGTTCGAACTGAAGCACTCAAACAGGGTAGCCAACCTTCGGAGGAAAGGTAGACAGGGAAGATAAAGAGATACAAGCCAAATAAAAATTAAAAAATGAAAACATTTAACTAAAATAAAGTTAAAAGCTGATAACAGCTTTATTAGTTAACTTTATTTTAGTTAAATGTTTTCATTTTTTAATTTTTATTTGGCTTGTATCTCTTTATCTTCCCTGTCTACCTTTCCTCCGAAAGTTGGCTACCCTGTTTGAGTGCTTCAGTTCGAACGCCAAGTCAGTCGTTATCAGCCTTTGGAGCGATTCACTTCTTTTCCTGAAGACGAGGACATCGAAATGTAGTAGTGAGTTCAGTGATTTCCTTTCTAAGTGTTTTTTTAAATTCTAGTTTATTCAGTTCGAAGAATCGTTTCATCTAATATAAATATAATATATATATATATACATATATATATATATATATATATATATATATATATATATATATATATATATATATATATATATATATATATATATTGACAAAACAGTCATGAATTGTCGACCGTGGGACAGATATATAACATAAAAAGGATAAATTGGGATTCGGTCAGTTTTCTTTCACTTCCAATCAAACTCTCATTGCCGCGACGTTTCGATTTTATTCAAAATCTTTTTCAAACGCAAAAGGCAAAAACTTTTGCCTTTACTGAACAATTACTGATAAAAACCGTGAATGCAGAATTTACTCTGCAATTTAACGATCCACAAAAGAAGATGAACGTTACATAGTAAACTATAGGTACACAGTAAAAAAAAACGCTAACAATTTCTAATTTCTGGTTTAACCGTCATCAGGAGAGAAGAGATAAGAACACCAAGTGCACTTGCTGTTCCTATCTCTTCTCTCCTGATGATGGTTAAACCAAAAATTAGAGACTGTAAGTGTCTTTTTCTATTATCTGTGTACCTATAGTTTACTTCGAAATGTTCATCAATATAAATAAAGTATGAAACCACAAGAAAAAAGAAAAACAATAGAAATAAATATTTATTTCTATTGTTTTCCTTTTTCCTTGTGATAGACTTCACTGATTCCACCACGTGTTTATAATGATTCTTCTATATATATATATATATATATACATATCCATCATCAGCAAAACTTTACACATATGAATGATACTGCTTTTATAAGTAAGCAACATTCATAAGTTCTTAGTTTTTTTTTTCAACATTCGCACATCCATCATTAGAAACCCACACTAACTCATACTACTTTCAATTCATTTAGCTGCATTATCAATAACCTCACCAATTTGCATACTACTTTCAATTCATTTAGTTACATCATCAGTAACCTCACCAATTTGCATACTACTTTCAAATCATTTAGCTGCATCATCAGTAACCTCACCAATTTGCACATTACTTTCAATTCATTTAGCTGCAGTATCAATAACCTCACCAATTTGCATACTACTTTCAATTCATTTAGTTACATCATCAGTAACCTCACCAATTTGCATACTACTTTCAAATCATTTAGCTGCATCATCAGTAACCTCACCAATTTGCATACTACTTTCAAATCATTTAGCTGTATCATCAGTAACCTCACCAATTATCATATTACTTTCAATTCATTTAGCTGCATCATCAGTAACCTCATTAGTTTTCATACTACTTTCAATTCATTCAATATAAATCATAGTAACTCTCATAAATCGTTATTTTGCTTCACAAAACACATATTCATTTTTAGCAAACCTAAAAAATTCTGATATATATTCTTTCAACACGCATGTCTCCATCATCAGCCACAGTCGTAAAATTCTGATAGCGCTATGAGTAGGTAAGATATAATACTGATATTTACATCATCATCGTCATTAACACTCATAAATTTCTGATGTAGGAGAAATAGATAGTCGTTTGCTGACCAAACTTTCAGAGCTATTGGTTAGTAAGGTACATAATAAATCCATAAATACATACATACCAAAAAAAAACTACTATAAGTTGTCGTTTTTTTATGATTAATTGATTTCTAAATTAATTATTAAATGTAAGAAAATTATTAATAATAGGTTTTCACTTTTACATCGGTTGATTCTTGTGAAGAGGGAGAATAGGTGTTGGTATAAGTTGTTAAAGATCCATACATAAATAAGAAGGAAGCAAAATAGATTATAGGGTTGAGTAATGAAGACAGGTAGTGGAGGCTGAAAGCCCGAGTACCTGGCGTTGTGGATAACTCAGTTACCGGTGCAGGGGGTGAGAAGAGGTCGAGGCGGGGGTGGCGCTGGGAAAGTCTGCATTTCTCCCTTCGCCTGATTACCAGTGTTTACTGCAAGACAAATAACACTCCCCCCCCGACCAAATATATCCTTTCTCTCGACTTAACAACAAATAAAATTCCTAAACTCTATATTTTACATTAAAAACCGTAAGAGAACAGAAAGGTAAATAGTGAAGGGGGTTGAACAAAAAAAATTATACTTTTACACCGTTTTGCCATTTGTTAGGAATAATCACTTAAAATATGATATATAAAGTTTGTTTTATTTTTTTTTATTGCAAAATGCAATGGATAATTTAAAAAAGAAAAAAATAAAAATACGAATTTAATATCTCTCAAAAACCTGTTTTACTTCGCAATATTCTTTGAAAAGTTATTTACCAATTACCATGACTAAAACATACAACAATTCAACATTTTTATCAATAAGTTAATTCCTGACTGAATATCAATGTAAAATTCCTGACGTTACAATATGTGTAGGATTAAGAGACAACACTCATGGCGATACATTAGCAAAATTTATTAAGTTCTGACTATCCTGTTTATCAGTGATTCTACCTACTTGAGGTTATCAATAGGGCATTATAGAGACAATATATATATACTTCCGGTATAACTTTATACACTCAAATCTCTGATAGCAACAAACTTTAAGTTCTGGTGTGTCATTCAAAAACTTTAACATGCAATATCTGTAGCTTTCATCATTGCAATACTGGTAAAATTGTGATATCGCTGTGAAAGTAACTCCTTATTTGCACCCATCGTCATTAAAACTCATACAAATATGATGTACCTAAATACCAGTGACTTAACTGTCAAGACTTATTCATCATCCGAACTCGTAAATGATGATATACTTATGTACAAGTGACTTAAATCTCATGACCTATACAAAAACAGCACTCATAAATGATGATATACTTATGTACAAGTAACTTAAATCTCATGACCTATTCAAAAACAGCACTCATAAATGATGATATACTTATGTACAAGTGACTTAAATCTCATGACCTATTCAAAAACAGCACTCATAAATGATGATATACTCGTACCTAAGAATAGTTACTTAACTCTCATAGCCTATCTATGAACAGCACTCATAAATGATGATATAATTATGTACAAGTGACTTAAATCTCATGACCTATTCAAAAACAGCACTCATAAATGATGATATACCTAAGAATAGTTACTTAACTCTCATAGCCTATCTATGAACAGCACTCATAAATGATGATATACTTATGTACAAGTAACTTAAATCTCATGACCTATTCAAAAACAGCACTCATAAATGATGATATACTTATGTACAAGTGACTTAAATCTCATGACCTATTCAAAAACAGCACTCATAAATGATGATATACTCGTACCTAAGAATAGTTACTTAACTCTCATAGCCTATCTATGAACAGCACTCATAAATGATGATATACTTATGTACAAGTGACTTAAATCTCATGACCTATTCAAAAACAGCACTCATAAATGATGATATACCTAAGAATAGTTACTTAACTCTCATTGCCTATCTATGAACAGCACTCATAAATGATGACATACTTATGTACAAGTAACTTAAATCTCATGACCTATTCAAAAACAGCACTCATAAATGATGATATACTTATGTACAAGTGACTTAAATCTCATGACCTATTCAAAAACAGCACTCATAAATGATGATATACTCGTACCTAAGAATAGTTACTTAACTCTCATAGCCTATCTATGAACAGCACTCATAAATGATGATATACTTATGTACAAGTAACTTAAATCTCATGACCTATTCAAAAACAGCACTCATAAATGATGATATACTTATGTACAAGTGACTTAAATCTCATGACCTATTCAAAAACAGCACTCATAAATGATGATATACTCGTACCTAAGAATAGTTACTTAACTCTCATAGCCTATCTATGAACAGCACTCATAAATGATGATATACTTATGTACAAGTGACTTAAATCTCATGACCTATTCAAAAACAGCACTCATAAATGATGATATACCTAAGAATAGTTACTTAACTCTCATAGCCTATCTATGAACAGCACTCATATAACTATGATATTGCTATAGAAACGTCACTCAACGTCCATAAACTAAGAATTTTCAATGCTTATAAATATCTAATTTTCTTATTTATAAACAATTCAACGCTTATAATTACATCATCAGTAAGAATTTCTAATATCTGAGACGTTGTATTATCATGTGTCTCAACACTTATCTCTCATCATCAGAACAATACAAAATAACTGACATTGGATTGAATAAGTGACTCAACATTAACAAGTACATAATTGGAAATACTTTTACATTACAGTTATTGTAATAAATCAGTGACTCAAACTTCAACATCACCAACTCTACAATTATCTGACGTTAATAATAAACTTGCAAAACCATCATCAGTAACATTCTTAAATTATGGCTATTACAATAAGTACGAGAGTAATAGCTAGTTCAGTCCATCATAAGCAAAACCATTAAACTCTGACATTGCTGTCAAGTAAATCCACAGCCTTTGCTTCATCGACACGAATACTCCAAGCATACAAATAAACAACCACAAAGTAGATTCATCTTAGTTCAATAATAGTTTTTAATCTCTTTATTAGCATGTCATTAATCACTGAAAAAATATAAAAAATAATAAAATAAAACAATAGATTATTGAATTATTAACATTTTCTTAACTTCTTTTTAAACTATTCAGTATTTTTTGTTATACATATATACATGCATCTATAACAAGTTTTAAGATATATTTGAAAATATAAAATACTTACTTTGTTTTGAGCTTTTTAGATGCATTTTTAACACAAAATTTTTTCTTACAGCTCTTATGAAATATTATGTATATATCATATATACTTATGTACAAGTGACTTAAATCTCATGACCTATTCAAAAACAGCTATTTTATAATAAATAAATTTATTATAATATAATAAATAAAAATAATTTATTTTTTATAATAAATTTCAAAAATATGAAATGGTAAAAATAAGACTAAGATCTTTCAACCGTAACAAGCGGTCTTCGTCACAGTCAAAAACCCAGTCTTGTTTTCCCATTTCATATTGTGGTTTGATCACTGATTGTTATTTCACGTGTTTAAGTAAAATCTTTATATATATAGAAATATATACATAAACACAAAAAACTTTGGTAACAAAACAGAAGAAAACAGTTACAATGAAGTCACATTTATTGTGTTATTTTGAATAAGACCAATTACTTATTGTTCCATTTCTGTATATTTTTTTACTGGGTTTAAGACGTTCTTATATATGGTGTTCTATATGTTTATTGTGAAATGTTGTTATGGATTTAATTTACAAGAAATTGATAATCCAACCGTACTCAATAATCTAAATATCATAAAAACAGAACAGGCATAATACTTATTATAATTGATTACAGCAAAATTTTCAGTGTAATCCAAGGCAAACAAATAAATGAAAAAACGCAAAATAGGAGATGGAACGGAAGGTAACTCGTCTCTTACCGGTTACCCTTGGGATAGATTACTTTAAGGTTACTCTTTTCTCTCCTAAAGACCGATTTTACAAAAATTAGAATTAGTATGTGTTTCTTTACGCTGTGTGGAACTATGGTTTGTTTTTGAACTTGTCAATTTTGAAAAATTGATTCAAACCTGACAAATTACCTATTGCTCATATACATTTCAATTATATATAAATAACTATGTGCGTAACAAGATATCACAATAAACTTTGAAATAGAAATCAACGTCTGAACCACAATAAGAAGTGGTTTGCAATTCGTCAATATACCACAGTACTGTTGTTTAGACCTTTAGATATATTTATGTATATAAACATAAAAATTAACATCTTCATATTTTTTCCTCCCATTATCCTGATATAATTATAATAATTAACAAATATAATTTCTTAATCATTTATGCAATGCTTGGTTTAGAAAATCATTTCTTAGAAATGAAATGTTTTCTTATTTGTTTTCCCTTTATTCCTAACCCTCTCTTATTATAATTTATATATCTGACAAATAGATTAATAATACTTTTCATAATGATGAAAAATGTATAAATTACTAATGTCGATGTTTAAATAATTTTCTTTGATCTAATTATTAATATATTTGTTTTTCTGCAGAACTGAACTTAGATTCATTTATTTAATGTGTATTTGTTCCTCTATACGTATAATAGAAAGAATATTTTTGTTAATAAATGAATGAAAACAATGTTTAATTTTTAGGAGGTTATAGATGTGGTTATAATGAAGTTAGAGACCCGCTATAAATGACTAAGAGCAGGAATAGTTGTGTAATCTACATGCTTTTAACCAATGTCTGTATAAAATACATTTGATCTTTATGTATATATTTGGTGTATCTTTTATAAATATATGTGTAAAAACTCTATCGTATTTAGATTAATGTAGGTTCAATTATAATGACAAAAAAAAAAAAGGTAAATATTGATGAAAACCAGTTGAAGTGGAATTTTATCACTAAGTATTTAAATGGTTTTATTTATTTATGTAAGCGACTGTATGAGGGAAGAGCTGCGCCTGCTCACTTGTAAATATTTATTATTGATAGCGCAGGTCTCAAGGCAATGTCGATTTATCCTATATTAACCCGAAATGCAAAGTCCATTACAAGTGTTAGACATTCTGAACGGACGTTTGTTTATTTACTAGCTGTAAATAAAGTAGCCGATAGATATAAATAACAAGCAAAAGCTGTATTATATTTGTAACTTGAATAAATATATTAATGTTTTTTTTTTCATTTTTTATACAGAAATTTTATTTCTTTACCTTTATTTTATAATTGAACATTTTATCAAAAACTTGGATATTATCAAAACTTGGATACCCTGTTTCAATTGATGTCTCTGTCTTTACAAAGAATGAATATGGTAGGTTGCTATGTGCAGGTTTTTTTCAGTGATTGTTTAAGTATTTTTGTGACGTGGGTGTTTATGTGTGGATGGAATGTATACCAGAATATACTTTAATAAAAACAATAAAATGCACATAAAAAGTTACTATATATAATAGGTCAAGGGTAATAAATACGTCAACTGTGATCCACCAGTCGATTGCTAAATATCATAGTAGATCACATGACATTAAAAAAATTGACATCAGCCTGTAATTCATCCCCTTACTGATTGACTTATTATTAATAATATTAATTACTAATTATTAATGTTATTAATAACTGACCATAAATTATTAGAGTTAAACACTCAAGTCTTTCACCCAGTTTACATTAGATCAGTGTTTCCCAAAGTGGGCGGTACCGCCCTCCTGAGGGCGGTGCTTTGATATCGGGGGGCGCTAATGCAAAAAGGAGTTGGGATTCTATTTCCATAAATTGAAAATATTCATGCAATATAATTTCTAAATTTAAGTGAAAACACCACATGTACACTTCAGGAATAGGTTTCTTAAAATTATTTGTTTTGATAATTTATTTTTATGCTAAACGTATATTCTCATCTAAGTTTCTTTTATTGTGTATTAACTCTTTTGCATAAATATGCTATGAAACAAAACATATATTAGATTATAAATAAATATTCGATTAGTCATTATATTAATTTATTTATTAAAATGTTACTCATTTCGTTATTTAGTCTAAGATTCTGATTATTAAGGAGTGTTGAGTATAGGTTTACGGACCCAAGGGGGCGGTCGCTGGAAGAAGTTTGGGAAACACTTCAAGATAACATTAACTATTTTTATTACTATTTTAACTATTTCATTAAATAACACAAACAATAATTATGTGTTATTTAACTAAAATTGTTTTATTAAAGCTGTTTATCAATAACCTTCCACTACTGACAGATGTGTACCAAAATATAGAGTTCACTCTTGCAAGTTCATCCATAACCATAATGATATCTTATACAATCATAAGAGATAAAAAAGCATGTATTTCAATAAAATAAGATATATTTATTATGAATAAAGAATATATAATTTTAGTTTAATTATAAACAATTGAAATATATTTTATGATTAATATAAAGCAGTGATTTTTTAAGGAAGCAACAAGACGTAAGTTCAGTTCTTTTGCTTCTGGAATTGGGGATTTTAATCGGCTACTGCAGGATTTTTTTTTTTTTTGAATCCGTTAAATGGACATCAGCACGGCCTTGGCACTAGATTATTATCAGCATTAGTCTATTATTCCTTCACCATGTAGGAGCAGTCACCAAGAGCCTAAACTTATCGTAGTCAAAAGAGACCAGGGTAGCCCAGTGGCTTACGCGCTCGCCTTTGGACTGATATATTCAGGTTTCAATACCCACTCAGACACTAGATTTTTTCACGATGGAGATGAATAAATCTCAGTACACTGTCCCTCGGAGAGGATATTAAGCTCTTGATCCCGAACCTGTTCGATGTCAGGAATTCGTAAAGATCCCTGATTTAATAGATAATTAATCATTGAACCATTATTTTGCATTTTTTTTAAAAATAATAATTCAAAACTAATTTTTACTCGGCCTTGAATTGCTTTTATAGCAAAGAGAATGTTAGTTTAATTTAAAGCTTTTTGAAAAAGAACAGAATTTAATATCTAAGAGTGGTATAGATAAAGCTATTCATTGTAAAAGTCCTTAATTTGCCATAATTTCTAACGAAATCACAATGAAGATAAGATATTACTAATCACTGACTAAAAAGAATAAAATTAACTGAAACCTTTTAAATTTAAAATGCTTTACAAGTTATAGTATTTTTTTATAATTTGTTGTTGTTTATGTAAGGATCCACCGTCACTACCTTATATAAAGTAGAAGCCCTAAAATCAGAATTCCTATTTTAGAGCTTCTACCAAACATAAAATCTCATTATTTTACATGTGAGTTATGAAATCATTCATGTATGATTAATTATGTAAACATTTAATGAAAATTAGACTAAAAGATTAGCATTTTAAATTTAAATTTTTAAAATGATAGTACAGAACATTTTCTGAAGATTCTTAAGAAGGTGTAAGAAACACCGGAACAAGTAAATACAAATTCAAAAAAGTATGGTGAACTAATCTTTAATTTGAACAACCTTGAATTGAAGAAAAGGTTTCGAAGTTTGGAGAAAAATTTTTATTTTTCGGTGTTTCAAAACACCGTTTTGAACTCAAAAACGAAAAGAGTTATAATCACCGAATTTCTAGTACACTTAAGTTAGTACCATTATATCTCAGTTTAAAATTTCTTTAAAAAAAAAGCATCATTTGTTAAACCATCGATTTTTTGACCAAGTCGTTTTCGCCTTTTGTTTGATTTAGTCGCTGATGGTACAAATAAAACTGGTCGTAAAATGAAATTGTCAAAGAACAACATTTGGAATGATTGTGAATGATGCGACAGTTTGATGGAGGGGTGGCAGTGCGTGAGAACACGGGGTGGGTGCCCCAGAAGGGATGTTACTTCGGCACAAGGACACTAGTTGATAATCAAATCCTGGGGTAAGTGATTGTGGGCGCAAGCGCCCTGGGACTCCCCAGACAGACCGCCCCCACGGGTATCTGATGACGAGGCCATCTGCCTCCACCTCGCGCCTGCCTCCATCTTATCGCCAAGATCAAAGTGGAGAATCAAAACAAACTCTCTTCTAGCATCAACACCAGTAACCTGACCTCTGCTATTTATACAAATAACAATTAACTGGCAGTCTATGAGGTCCAGTGGAACCATCCTCTATTGGTTGTCTGTTTGAAGTTCAAGAGAAAATGCGTTAACCACGAAGACAACGTTTAGTTCCATAAAAATATTTGTAAAGAAGTTTAAAATTTCTTTTTTATGTTTTCATGTTAAACTGCATATAGCAGCCAAAGCTAAGAATATACTACTTTCATTTACCATCTACATGAAAATATAGAGAAATGAAAAAATTCGTATTTACGAAATCGAGTTTTCAACCAAAATACACAGTTTGAGGTCTCTTAAGTCCAATAAAATTCGTATTTCAAAGCAGTTCGTCAGTGTCTGTGTGTGTGTGTGTGTGTGTGTGTGTGTGTGTGTGTGTGTGAGAGAGAGAGAGAGAGAGAGAGAGAGAGAGAGAGAGAGAGAGAATATAAAAGACGACAAGACGACAAGATAAACAACACTCAGGGTATCTCAAAAACGAAAAGAGTTATAATGACCAAATTTCATATTAACATAAAATAATTATGAATAGTCAAAGTTCTTGCAATTCTTTAGACGGAACAGCAAGCTCAGAAAGCCCAGTGGCAACGTGCTCGCCTCTGGACTGGAAGATTCAGGGTTCAATACCCACTCTGTCCTCGATTTATTCAAGTTTGAGGTAAATAAAACTGAACATATTTATTTACGTTGGGAAGTGAAATTTAAATTTAAATTTACACATTTACAACGGAAAAGATGTTAAGCCGTCGGTTCCGAGCCTATTCGATGCCAGGTGCTCATTAAAGATCCCTACTTTAACTGAAGACACTGTACCCTGCATGGTTATTGGCACATGAAAATGGTTAATTATGCAAATTAAATGATGACGTCGTTTGATGCATCATTTATCTACTTATGACATTCAACAGCTACTTTACATCATGATGAGTTGGTAACAGAGACTTAAACCTTGCTTCAAAGTACAGTTATGCTCAAGTACTTTTCTTTGTAGTGAGGTATGCAATCTATGTTCTATAAAACTATGTAGACCAAGCTTACTTCTCACCTTTTCCACTGCAGTGTTGCCTGCTCAAGATAAACAACACTCAGATAGAGGAAAAATACACTAAAATAAGGTAGTTCTTCTCATTCTATGATATTAAACTTTACAGAAACTTTTTTTTTATTCCAGTGTTGCCAGTGTACAGAACTACTCTACAATTGGGAGGCTTATGTTTTTGCCTAAAAACGTTCTACTACAATTATTATTTCCAATTACACTTAGTGATTACCTATGTACTATAAATACCAAGTTTGCTTCTCACCTTTCCCACTGCAGTGTTGCCTGCTCAAGATAAACAACACTCAGATAGAGAAAAATACACTAAAATAAGGTAGCTCTTCTCATTCTAAGATGCTAAACTTTACAGTAACTTTTTTTTATTCTAGTATTCCCAGCGAACAAAACTACTCTACAAAAGGGATACATAGTTTTGACTACAAACTTTTTGTTACAGTTATTATTTCCATTTGCACAAAGTAATTCCAGTTTAGAAATATATAAAAACTTTTTTACTGCAAAGGAGTATTATCATGAAGAGTAAAAAAATGCATTATAAATAAATTATCTTAACTATTGCTGAAAATTATTTTACAGTAATAATAATGTAAAATACAGGAACACTGACCCAGTGTGTCAAGGGAATTTAATTAACTCAGTTTGACGTTTGTCTTACAAGCGCAATGTGGCGGCCTGTCATCCTCGTGACAATTCTTTTATGTTTCAGCTGGTTTTCATTAGGCACTCCCACCTCTTTTGACCTATACTGGTTTCCATTGTGGCAGATATTTTTTCCTGGTCCATGACAATGCAGGAAGTTTGTTTGGGTAAGGATGACACGGCCGAGCACAGGTGGGCTGTCAGCTCGGTCGCAAAGGGCTTTGGCAGCAGGCAGTGGGTGAAGGGCAGGTGTGGCGGGTCGCAATGTCGCAACTTGCCCAACACAACCCCTTCTGTAGGACAACGCGTCTGGCCACCCGTGACGCCAGATGCGCCCCCTATTGTCTCTACACCCACCCCACGAAGTTTTTTTTTTTCAATGAAGTTAATTTCCATTTTACAACTAAGTGGAAATTGATGTTATTACATGTTTTTTATTCGCTTCCTATCTCTCTGTCTATCGATCAGCCAGAAATACTCGTAAATTTAAAAGTCAGTATTTGACCCACTTTCTAGAAACCAATCTTGTTATTTGAAATTTTGACATACAACAAATAAAACAAATTAGTAATTTCACTAATCATTCAATGAACTTATTTGGTAATATGTACAATACAGCATCTTATATAAACTCCATAACTATATAAAGTTACTACGAGAAAAAATCAAAAACTTAATCTTTATACATACATACATATATATATATAAAGATTACACATAAACACGTGAAATAATAATCAATGATCAAACCACAATAAGAAATGGAAAAACAGGACTAAGATCTTTCAACCGTAACAAGCGGTCTTCGTCAGAGTCAAAAACCTAACCAACCCAAGATCTTAGTCTTGTTTTCCCATTTCTTATTGTGGTTTGATCATTGATATATATATATATATATATATATATTAATGATGATGGTCACATTTGACCCTGATGATGGTCAAGCTAACCGAAACGTTATAATTCTACAGAATATTTATTATATATTATGAATTTGAAAAAAAGTGAACAAATTGATTTGAAGAATAAATCATTTGGTGAATTGCTTTATATCATACCGGAAAGGTGGAAAGCCATATTCAGAAAGTTAGAAAAATTCACTCGCAAAAAGACAAATTGGCATAATTAACAAAACATGTTTATGAAATAATGAAGGTCTGGCTCCAAAATATACAGATATGTATATATACGAATGTTTTCCAATCTCGACCACATATATTTGGCACTATTTTTCTTTCACATTGAGGTTTGGTCTAGCTTCAATAATGCAACACCTTTAAGCCGACATTTCGTGTATATTTGTAGACATCATCAGGGCTACATCAATAATTATGTTTCATGTTATTATAATTAAACTCTGTATTAATGTAGCTCTGAAGATGTCTACAAATATAGACGAAACATCGGCTTAATGGTGTTGCATTATTGAAGCTAGACCAAACCTCGATAAGAAAGAAAAATAGTTTTATATATATATATATGTTAAAACGTAGGTATGACAGAGATAGAAACAGGTATGACTCACTTCTATATTCACTTAGACATCAGGAGGTAAAGAATCTCGAAGGAATTGAAAATAAAAGCTTCTCAGTATTCCTAAATAATAATGAATGTTATTTTGTCAACAAAGTAAAGTATATTTTCTGTAGATGACATGTTCCGAAGGATTAATATTAACCTCCAGGACACGAATGGCACTTGAGTAAACTTACTCGTGTATATAATCAAAGTGAGGACAGTGAGGTGTTAGTTTTTCATAAGTGCAAGATTGGCCAAGTTTGGTGTTAATTTCAATGATATAATGTGAATGGACTGTTACCAAAATTTACAAATATTTATTTATTTATCATAATTTTCTTCTCTTGACCTACTATCCATAAGCTTAAGATTTTTTAGGGTTATCATACAGCACAAATTGACAGCAGCCCAGGTAACTTCTCAAATATTTATAAACAATTTAATGTAGTTAAGTTAAGTAATGTTGAAAATAGAACAGATTTCCGAGCCCTGAAAAAGACATGAATATATGTCGAAACGTTGGCGAATTAAGTAGTTTAAATTCTAAGACCTAAATCCTCAAAACTCTTATATATATGTATATATATAAACTATTTGACACAAAGAAGACACAGAAATGAAACAGAAACTCACTACTATATTTCGATGTCCTCGTCATCAGGAAGTTAGAAACGAGTCGATCCGCAGGCAGACAACGACTTATATATATATATATGATCAAACCACAATAAGAAATGGGAAAACAGGACTAAGCTCTTTCAACCGTAACAAGCGGTCTTCGTCAGAGTCAAAACCCCAACAGTTGGGGTTACCAGTCATTGATTGTTATTTCACGTGTTTATGTGAAATCTTTTATGTGTGTGTGTGTATCAATGTGCAAATCACAGTAAGGGATGAGAAAAATGACTAAGAACTTTCAACCAAAAAGATAGCCAGAGTTCAAACTGATACTGACGATGACTTAGGTTGAAAGATTTTAGTCATTTTTTTGATTTCTTACTGCGATTTGCACATTGATTTTTGTTTCAAGTGTTTATTGTAAAAACTTGCCATGTATATAAATTAAAAAGAAAACAGTTGGAAATCACAGCAAAAACTCAATTCGATATTTTGACTAATAGTCGCCATCAGAAAAGAAGATTTTATACATTTGAGGAGTGAAACCACACTGTAAAATTCCCTTGTCATAGTTGCAGTAAAAGTTCTGCTAACATACGCTGTTAGGGGAAGGCTGAGAAAACTAAATAACTGAATATTAAAATTATATAACGAATAATAAAATATAATCAAATAAAACAAGCAAGAGAAATATAAACATTAAAAGAATTAACAAAAAAGAGAGAAACTTAATTAAAAAGTTATTAAATCAGTGTAATGTTAAGGATGAACAAGTTTCGATGCTGATCTATAAAGAAGGTACACAAAAGTTTTTAATAGAAAAAGATGAATAAGTTAATACAGTTGTTCATGGTTGCGGTAGGTCAGTCTTCTTTCTAGAAATCGTGGAAAAACATTATGTAATTTTCTAATAGATTGACCAATCACCAAGTTTTTTTTCAAAAATTATTTTATAATAGCACACATTCAGTATTTATCTTAGAGACGAAATTGCTGTCTATTAAAATAATCTACTTACGGGCTTACTCTTTTGTTATTCCTTGATTTTTTGTTGCTATCATTAAATACTGTTAATGAAAAAAAATTGAAATACAAAATAATGATAAAATAAGAACAGGATTCATACTTAAATATGTAGTTTTATGAATAATGTATATCACCCTAATTTTTTTCTTATACTTAAAGCTTTCTTCAAATCCACATTAATGACATTAGCCAATGAATTTTATTAATGTCGCCACCACTTTGTTATAAAACAATCCATTATAGAATAAAAACACTGTATAAAATTTAATGAGCCTTTGGCTTTCTTTTAAATGATTTCTATTCAACTATAATTGAATTTATGTTCATTTAGTGTTGTGGAGCTCTCGCCATTCTTAGAGCTTAGGTGGTCAGGGACTCCTACTTAGGAATCAGTTTCAAGGCTATCCTAGATCTATAATAGTTTAGTCGTCCTTTCTGACCCCCACCCGAATGATGTCAATTCAGGGATTGCACAAAGATGAGTATCAAGCTGTATTATTGCTAAGTCCCCACTAAAACTGTAGGCATGGGCCAACTTTTCATAACGTGCACGGTCATTGCATGTGACTACCACATAACAGATTCAGTCTTCAAATTTTTAGGCTTGAGCATGCTCGTGTTGCCATCAGTAAATAGAACTGGTTTAGTTCTCTAAACGTTTTATGCTATGGTCCAATTCTCACACCTGTTGCTCTCAACTATAGATAGAGAATTATCTTAACCTTACCAAACCAACCTTATTGTATTGCACCACTGTCATTGTAGGTTTGGTTAGGTTGCAGTGGCAGTGGTTAGGTTGCAGTCCCACAAGGGAACACACGTAGGCCAAGCATTGATTCTACAGAGGGAGTCCTAAATTTTGCCTAACTCAAATGTATTTAGAGTAGGGATCTTTAACGAGTACCTGACACCGTACAGGCTCGGGACCGACGGTTTAACGTCCTTCTCCGAGGGACGACGTGCTCAGATTTATTCACCTCCCGCGTGAATAAATCGAGGGCCAGGTGAGGATTGAACCCCGGTCCTATCAGTTTAGAGGTGAGCACGTAACCACTGAGCTAGCCTGGCCCCCACTGTCATTGTAAGTCAACATGTAAACTGATGGACTCAGTCACCAGAGTGGAGGAGTATAACCCTGCCCGTCCTAGTTTGCACTACAGTCGCTAGTCGTTGTAAGTCAAAACCACATGGTGGACTACAGTTACCGAAGTGGCGGAGCCTAACCATGCCCGTCCTGGGTATAATATTCTAGAACTAGTCCACTTTAACTGATCCATGCCTACTGTTAGTTACTGTAGTCCCCTAGCATACTTCTGTTGCTCTACATTCAAGATATGAAATCAGATTCTCGCCTACCTTAGGTGTGAATCCATACTCATTGCGAGGTTACATCACATGATGAACTCTGCTTCAGGAGTGCCGCAGACTGGCCATTCCCATCCATGTAGTATTTAAGAATAAGGAGGTCCACATCTCATACGCCCTTTAGAGTTTCATAACTATTTATCCTCCTACTTACCATTTACATTTTTAATCTCGTATATTCTATGATTCTCATATAAGCTCATATAAATGAGATCAGTTTTACCTATTTACCTTAGCATGTTCCTACTTAAACACCATATCCTACACGCATTTACTCAAGTTATTCAATGGAATAATCTAACAATAAATATTCTTTTAAATAACTTTCTCTCATGTTTTTTTGATCAAAAGCTTGTTATACGTTATACATTTAATATTTGTAGTCATAGAATTTGTAGTTCCTAAGGTGACAATCTCTACCAATAAATATAAATCAACATGGACGGAGCCACAGGTATGCCATCTAGTGCTACCAAAATTAAATCAACTTAATTTGTTTAAATCGAAGAAGTAGAGGAATGAAACTTAAAGTATTTACTGTACTAAATCACAGGTGCTCCATTAATATTAGTCTTTTAGTCCGAATATAACTTTATTCAATGAGAAAAGTCATAAAACTTTTATGATAACATACCTTCAAAACCAAAAATATACCGAACTATGAAATCCATCGAAAATTTTAAATTGATTACAAACTAAATAATCAATTTATTATCTATAAGAAAGGAAATAAATGGGTTTTGATACTTTAAAACCTTGTAATCTATCAAAAAGTTAAAATGGTTACTAATTTAGTAATTAATTATTACTATTTTTTGTTATAGTGGTTAAAAAAATGACCCAGGACCCTTTATAAGATGGCAACAACTCAGTTGATTAGAAAAATTATTCTAAATTGATTTTTCCTTCATTTATACAATTTACTTATTGTAAAGTTAAAATCCGTAGTGGAAGTTTATGATCATGTATTGTTAAATTCTAAATGAAGATGATATCAGTTTGTGATTGTGATTTAGACATTGGTAAAGCTGTCAGTTGGACCATTCAAAAGATCTGTGGAAACATGCGAGTGGCCAACAGGGGTGATCGTCGACTGCCCTTCTAAAGGGTTATAACAACATTAGGTGTGGAGGCGGCAGGGGGCGTTGATTGCTGCCGCCCCCAAGGGAACAGACCTAATCATCCGCCACTTCGCCATCCCTTCCAACTATCTAATATCGCAAATTAATACTACTTGATAACGCTTTCTGCCCGACCAACACCAATTGTTTTCCTAACATCTGCACCTATATATTTTTCTATTTTCCCTTCAATATGTTTTCGTTAGAAGGGCTGTGTTTATTATTTATGCTTAAATTTCCTATATTAAAACTTCCGTTTGTATACATTTTTGCTATAACTGTAATCTCTGTCAACACATATAAAAATTAAACTAATTATTTTTACTTAAAATTTTTATAATTAAATAATATAGTTTGACCAAATGGCAGTACGACGGATTTTACATTCTTCAGTGAGCATTTGCATGTAGTCATTCATAATGTGTCCAATAACCAAATGGCAGTACGACAGCTTTTACATTCTTCAGTGAGCATATGCATGTAGTCATTCATAATGTGTCCGATAACCAAATGGCAGCACGACTGCTTTTACCTTCTTCAGTGAGCATATGCATGTAGTCATTCATAACGTGCCCAATAGCCTAATGGCAGTACTATGACTATTATTTTCTATAGTTAGCATATACACTTAGTCGTACTTCATGTGTACATTAGACCAATGACAGTTCGACGGTTTAAATTAAGTTTTCAACCAGCATTTACATTTCTTTGTTCATAATATGCAGTACTACACTTTTCCAGTTCCACAGGGAGCATAAGCACTTACTTGTCCGTCATGTAGACCAACCATTTGCAATTCTATGGCTTTCAAGCTCTACAGTAATCATATGCACTTCAATGTTCATAATGTCTATTATACATCAATGTCGTTACTGCAGGATATTCGCGTGAATGTCAAAAATAAGTATTATAGATCAATGTCAGTACTGCAGGATATTCGCGTGAATGTCAAAAATAAGTATTATAGATCAATGTCAGTACTGCAGGATATTCGCGTGAATGTCAAAAATAAGTATTATAGATCAATGTCAGTACTGCAGGATATTCACGTGAATGTCAAAAATAAGTATTATAGATCAATGTCAGTACTGCAGATATTCGCTGAATGTCAAAATAAGTATTATAGATCAATGTCAGTACTGCAGGATATTCGCGTGAATGTCAAAAATAAGTATTATAGATCAATGTCAGTACTGCAGGATATTCGCGTGAATGTCAAAAATAAGTATTATAGATCAATGTCAGTACTGCAGGATATTCGCGTGAATGTCAAAAATAAGTATTATAGATCAATGTCGTTACTGCAGGATATTCGCGTGAATGTCAAAAATAAGTATTATAGATCAATGTCAGTACTGCAGGATATTCGCGTGAATGTCAAAAATAAGTATTATAGATCAATGTCAGTACTGCGGCTTTCAAGTTCTAAAGCAACCATATACGCTTGTGATGTCTATAATGTCTATTATAGAACAATGTCAATACTGCGGCTTTAAGTTCTAGAGTAATCATATGAGCTTGAATGTTCATAATGAGTATGATAGATCAATGTCATAGTACTGCACTTGGTGTAGATTCTGCTCAGAGCTTCATAGTTCTTTGTATACATATATGTTGCAGGTTCAGGATAGATTCGATCAACATACCGATGTGTACACGTACTCTTACTCGAAAGTCTTTGGAGTCTTTTAATATTTCATATATGTTTTGTTTCAGATTCAGTTTAGCTTCCCTCCACATTTCGAGGTTTAATTAAATGTGCTCTAACTTCAAAATTAAAAATCTGATTCCGTAGTCTATCAATAGAAACGAACAATTTCTCGAGCATTGCATGAATTCAATTGAAGTCCTAAAACCTGATGACTTAGTAGGAGTCGGTTACCTGTTATCCACAGCCTGGAGTGAGAATACTTAAAAAAGATGAAGCAAAGCTTTTAATAACATCTTGTCCAGGTTAATAAACAAAACATATATTGAATTCTAGAAAGGTTCTGTTAAGAAAGCTTTTTTTGGTTTTTAAATAGAACGATAACTTTTCTTTAATATCTGGAATTCTCTCTTGAAAATGAACACTTTTTTAAAGCCGTGACCTGTAAAGTCCACCCTTGAACTGTAATCCAAAAACCATAAACTCTACAGTCTGATATTAAAAAATGACCACTTGTGAGATACTTTAGGCCTTATAATCAAACTTATGAGTTAAGATGTATTTTTGAATGTTTATTTCAAAAACGTGCCAACTTTTGAAGTTATTAACAGATGAATTCAATATTGAGTTCAAATCGAGAATTGTTTTGTTTTAGTCAAAAAAAAGATTTGTAGTTTGAATTTCCGAGAAGTAATACAAAAGGCCGTGGTGAGAATGATTAGAGACACTTAAGCCGAGCTGAAGTCAGACGATTCGGTCGATTGCCGAAGTCGGTTAACCACCAAGTGGTTTCCATGATGGGGACCAATGGGTCTTTAACGTTCCTAACCGTTAGTGACTCGTTCAATGCATTTCTTGCCTATCATAGTTGAACGTTTCAAATCATTTTCGAGGTTTCCAATATACTTCAAACACATAAGAAATACACATTTTTTAATGATATAATCACTGGTTTTTATAACCTATTTGAAAATGAACTCTATTTTAAAATGGAATAATATCTCATGAAAAAATCTGAAGTGGCCTACACTCAATCTTACTATAAGTTAACTTACTGCACCATTATTGTTAATATATTGTACAATAGTAATATTATAATTATATATGATAGCCGTTAATATGTGATTCTAACCTTAAAAATGAACACACCAGGTCAGAAGGCGCATACCTCCTTGTTGTGAATTGATGTTTACAAATCAATAGTCAAACAAATCCTAGTGAACATATTTCCAACTTTGTCGTTGCTAGTATGGTCCTAGTCTATACAATGAACACACCATGGTTGAGAAAGTTTATTTTATCCAGTAAATAGATGAAATATTCAGAAACAGACCATTGTAAATAATATTTTTCACTTTATAGCGTTTTATACGGGGTCCTTGCTTGACAATTAACAAACTAGAACTGAGGATATAAACTTCCTGTTGGGGAATAGATGATGTGTTTTGCATTTTTAGCGATATTGACCGGGAGGTTTGCGTTAGAAGGCGACCCTAGCCTTGACAGTGAGGACACCAGGGTTGAGGTGGCTGGGGGTCGGAAGTCGCATACGTCAGGCGCCTCTTGATTAGAGACCGCCTGGACACTAGCTCAGCAGCTCTGTGATCATAGCAGGCTACTCCTCTGCCGACCACCCACTCTATCAACACCTCCTTTAAAACCATTCACTTCCTGTCCTTCTGCATTCCCTTCACCAATCTTCCAACAAACATCGCCTTTCACCAACATGCAAAACAATCATAAATCACTATTTCAATGGGTTTTTACCTTTTTTTTGTTTTTTTTTTTTTAATTTCATCATTTTGTTTAAATTATCTGTTTTATGACCAAAAAAAAAAGATTCTGTTCTTCATATTTTCTGAAATTTGGAACCGTTATTTAATATCAGAAATATAAAATCTACATATTGCAAAGTAGCAAGATGGATAATTGAGTTACGTTATCGAGTAACAAGAGTTTAAAGCAGGGCTCTTCAAACTGGGGGCTCCCGACCCCCAGGGGGGTCGCGATAGGATAAAATGGGGGTCGCGAGATGCTTCAAATACATTATGAACGTATTCACATGTAAACATTTTAGACATGAGAATATCCATTTCACATTCATTGTTCTGTTATACTTATGTTAGATAATTTTAGATATAGAATCATTACTGAGACCCGCTATAGCCAAAATCGAACCAAGGTTCGATCTCTGTGAGAGAATATGCAAGCACATTCGTCTCATTAAAGATAATGACACTTTTTTTATGAGTCATTACTACATAGTAATTACTATATTTTACTGAATTTTTATTATAGTCCCTAGGGGTCGCAAAAAATTTAGAAAATTCAAAGTGGGTCGCAATGAAAAAATGTTGAACAGCACTGTTTTAAAGCATAGGTCTCACCTATAATAAAACACCTGGTATATGACCTTTTATTTCTTATCTGAAATGCACTTTATAAACATATTTAAATATTCAATGTAACATACATTTAAGGGACCAGGTTAGCCCAGTGGAACGTGCTCGCCTCTGGATTGGTAGGTCCGGGGTTCAATATCCCCTCTGGCCCTCGATTTATTCAAGTGGGAGGTGAATAAATCTGAGTAATCTGAATAAATCTTGGTCTCAAGCCCGTACGATGTCAGGTACTTGTTAAAAATCCCTACTCTAAATACACTTGAGTTAGGCCTAACCTAACCTAGTTAAGCCTAACCTAGCCTAAGAAAGTTTCTGTTAACCCAATATTGACGCAATCCACTATGTCTCCAGGATGATATCTACAGCACTGCAGCCCTTGTCAGACCCTGAGCTCCAATACAACACTCCTCCACTCGTCTCTATCCTGTGCTCTCCTCCTCCAGGAGCAAACTCCATCCTCCTTAGATCATCCCGGATATCATCCAACTACTTTACTGGGTCTCTAATGCCTTCAAATTCCATGTGCTTAAGTAATATATTTTGACTTGCTGAAGTCTTACCAAAGTTTCTGTCTATCGAGGCTTTGTTTGGTTTCATAACAATCTATCTTATACCAGAAGGAGTTATTGGCTCCTTGCTCAACCCCCAGCCGTGAGGACTTTTTTTTGCAGGCATCAACTTTCGTAAAGGACTAATCGACTCAAGAAGTCCAAACGACTACGAAATAATGTATACCGACAAACCGAACAAAAGAGTATAGACATTTACTTATTGACTCCATAAACACAGCAGTATTATAATAGCAGTAGTAGGTACGTGACCTGGAACTGCTAATCAGAACGTGCGGAAAGAATCTTTGGTCGTTTGTCGTTGATGATGGTTCACTGTGCTATACCCTACCCAACAACGACACATATGAATGTGTCGGCCACACCTAAGCATCGGTGGCACTAGCGATGGCAGTACTAAGGCACTGCGACACACCTATGCTTTGAAGGGGGTCACAAAACGATACACAACAAAACATTAATCCATCTCGAAGTTACACCTCCGATTAAGTTAGGTTTGATACGCTATTTGTTATATTACACTGGATGTTGTTACTGCAGTGGGCTTGGTGGGCGCATGCGTGCATGAACAAGATTGATTGAGACACAGACGCGTGCAGGTCTGAAGGAATGTCCCGAAGGCTCGCCCAGCCGCTGGGGGCTCAGCGGTGATCCAAGGGTGATTAAGTACTGCTTGTAGAGGGTGCTGCACGCGCCCCACTAACTCGATTGTCTTCCGCCCCCAGGGACTACCTCTACATCAGTTTTCTCTTTCTTCCCCATGACAACATCCAGGCCCTTTCCACTTAATCCCACTAATAATTAACACACTAGATCAAATATATATATTAATTAGTTCGTCTTACGCCCCATATCTCTAACACTTCAATTTCCACTTGAGTCATCCACATACAAAAAACACATTGCCTCAATAACCATGTTCGCTTGGCTAACTCAGAAACACTTAACTCCCTTCCAGTACTACCATTTCTACAATTAAGTCCTATCCAAGCGTAACAATCCATTAAATATTTTAACACAAACAACGCCACATTAACAAATTAATTTGTTTTATTACAAATTCTTTAAAACAGTAACACTTTGAAAAAGTAATGCAATATTTATTTGTTTCAGCTAATCTGGCTTATATGCTTTCACTGATGCTCCGAAAATGAATAGTTTAGTTTATGTATAAATGAACACATATTTAGAATCAGTTATCCTAACAACTGGGTCCTGTTTAATTTGATTTAATCATGTTCCTCGGCCTTCCAATCATATCATGAAAAACAAACAGAACAGGTTGATGTTTTTCTTTAACTTAGAGTACTTTCGCCACGTCACGGGAGACCAAACACACAGGAAACATACACAGATATCATCGAAAGAACTTCATAAAACGACTTCTGGGACCTCAAAACATGTAATTCCGTCAAAATCTGGCATCAATTTTTTTCCTGATCACTATACTTTGCTTATAGTAAAGTAAAATTATGGAGTCGAACTGATTATTTCATTGGAACATCAATTTTTTTGAAAGATAGAGTAAAAAATACAAAAAGGAGCCAAACACTCATGATTTCTAAGAGCTGTCTTCAAAAGAAATGAAAAATACATAAGAGGGAGGAAGCGAAGTGATTCACAAGCCTTGCAGAGTGACATATATATAATATATAGTTTAATATGAACAAAAAATACATAATTGAAAAACACATACTTACAGTCTCTAAATTTTGGTTTGAACCATCATCGGGAGAGAAAAGAAAGGAAAACCAGAGTTGGCTGGAGACTGTCAACTCTACCAGTCCGCTTGGTATCTCTCTGTTTTCTCTCCTGTTGGAGATTCTATTAAAAAAATTATGAACTGTAAAATAAACTTTATTTGTCTGTTTTAGATAGTTTGTTCATTGTTAATGTATATATAAACAAAAAATAAACAGTCTATAAAGACAACAAATAGTATCACAGAATGATTACAAACGATGGACTCAGTTAAGATTTTAAAGGAGCATTGTCACCACAAGTAACAAGGTTTGCATTATAGCAGTCGTTGATGAATACAACAGGTTTCTAACTGCTTTTACCTGTTTTATGTGTCAACTTATAAAACATTTATCAGAACTATTCGCTGTATTCGATAAGCCTGTATTTAGTAATACACTTAGAAGCACTTCCTTAATGAGTCTCAAGTTGACAGGATTTTGGATAAAGCATAGAGTGTCTATTCAAGATAGAGCGATCATTAGAACAAAATAATTTAGAAACTGTATTTCTGTCGCTGAGATTGCATACGATACCTCTTACTTGCTGTAAGAGTCTAACTCGACCCACTTCATCCTATACATTCTCTCCAGTGTAATCCCACTGACGATACTCCATATAACCACCTATTCAATTATAATAAAATAAGTACCAATGGCTTACTTTACCATCGTAGTTACTTGAAGCTGATAATGTTTTACTGAAGTAACATATACGGCAAAGTAAATATAATCCCAAACTCAAAGAAATAGAACTTTTAGACTGCAATACTCAGAATGCGTATGTGACATTCCCTGACTAAAGTGCATAATCAACTGTCTCACATAGGCATAGAACACCGTTACAAAGGACTATTCAAATAAATATAGACTCAGTGGACACCCAGGATAAAGGATTGATGCAGTCTCATCAATTACAGACAAATAATACCTCAATGCCTAGAACCACTGTCTCATAGCTTCCACCACGAATACTCTTAAAATTTTCAACCTGAAGATAGTACTACCTCAAGTACCGTATTAGTATCATACATTATTAATAGTACTAATAATTTCACATTATATTATAAGTAACTCTTATACCATATTACAGTCATGAAAAAACGCATATATCATTCATAGAACAAATAATATAGCATCATAATTTAATTCACTGTCATACTGTAAATACTACAATCTACAATACTATGTACTTTACAATCATAAATTATTCACTATATTCATATAATTTATGGTTTGGAAAAACGATCCAAACAGTACTTATACAAATTCAAAATTGGAAAAGAGTAACACACATAGTAAATAAATACACTTACTAACTCAAATTTTTGAAAAATCCGTCTTCAGGAGAAAAGAAAGACCATGCACGCTGGAGACGCAACGGCAGGTAACCGACCCGGTAATGTAATTAGTAATGTACTAATAATCATAAATGATCAGTACTCACTAAAGTAAGAATAGTTTCACATTATAAATAATTCTTAATAAATGTAATAATTAATAATAATAATAAGTGTAAATAATTAAATGTAATATTTAATGGTTTAATTATAGTATATATATATATATATATATATATTATTATATATATATAAAAAGATTTCACATAAACACGTGAAACAACAATCAATGATCAAACCACAATAAGAAATGGGAAAACAAAACTAAGATCTTTCAACCGTAACAAGCGGTCTTCGTCAGAGTCAAAAACCCAACTGAACACTGAACTCAGTGTTCAGTTGGGTTTTTGACTCTAACGAAGACCGCTTGTTACGGTTGATAGATCTTAGTCTTGTTTTCCTATTTCTTATTGTGGTTTGATCATATATATATATATACATGGTAATTAAGTGAAACGGTCCAACGGACTTTTAAATAAAAACCAATTAAAAAAAGATAGCACACAGATAGACACAGGAATAACTCACTTCTACATTTAGACCATCGTCGTCATCAGGAGGCGAAGAGTCCCGCAGGAAGGCAGAGCGGCAACTCTGATCTTTTTTTAATTGGTTTATATATATATATATACTAATTGTCGTAGACCGAGGATGTATGCATTAGTTACTCTTAGGGAGCAGCTGACCTGAGCAGTTGGTGGTAGACCACAAGGGGTCCCGAGCTCCCACCTACCTATTCATACTTATAAATACATGAAGTTCTTTTACCTTCCTGATACCCTTGCACTCCTTGGACCTTGCCTGACCCCAGTCACCGCGATGGACACCGAAGAATAAAAGGGTTGGGTGCACCTGGGACGCTTGATAGTGCATACGCCCCAGGTACGCCCAGATTTGTGTAGTCATAATATTAAAATTATTTTAAAATGTTGCATATCATTAATACATGTATTAGCTATAAATTATCTGTATACCAATAACTGTATGTTATAATATACATAAAAGCTATACAGTATTAGCTAACGTAATTGTTCTATATCATTATTACAAAGATTATATATAATGCATTAGTGTTGATCCCGTATAATATACTAAACAAAACTCCATTAATCCCTTTCCCACTTATTAATAGTCTCTCTTATCTAACTCTTACGTAATCTTATTAGATTTATTAATTGTTTCGTTGCGATATTGTTATTCGTATAATAGCATTGCTATTAATATTCTTAAAATTGTTTTTAATTTTATTGTAATGGAAAAGTCAGTTTGATAAATATATTTGTATAAAAACTAAACAGTTTTCGACCGACTAATGTACAAATATAAATATATATAAATTATTTATGAATTATAGCAGTGAAATACTCACTTGATTTGAAGTATTTATGTTAAGGCTTTAATGGCTGCATTATATATCTATGATTTAAAATACTTTGTAATAAATTCTGAATTAAAATACTCTATTAAATAATCTGGAGTGGCCTCCACTCAACTTTACTATATGTAAACATAATATCATTCTTCTTGGATATATAATAAATAATGTTCCATTTAGGTATAATATAAATGTCTAAATGAGAGATGTTTATTAGTCTTTCATTCCTGGAGGTAGTACAGATAGTGATTGATTCACTTATCGATATATATGCTAAGAGACCATTCCTCACACATCAATATTTCAATATATCAATATCAATATAGTATCATTCGCCACTGATACTATAATTGACAAACAAAAATAATTTACAACAGATATTAAGTTTTGTTCAAGAGACAATACATAGACTGATTATAGCATTTTTTGAGACAAATCTCACAAAAACCATCATACCAACGAAAGCAAGAAACATTTATGTTTATTGGGAGTGAATTTTTACATACAAAAATATTATTCCTCTTATATCTCATATAAGTCAATAAATTATTTAAATTTTTTTCATTATAAACATAAATTTTATCTCAGTGGATTCATTCAAAAAAATTCTATGGCAATTTAAATAATGTAAAAAAATCTGGAGTGGCCTACACTCAACTTTACTATAAGTAAACTTAATATCAAACTTCTTGGGTATATAATATATAATGTTTCATTTAAGCATAATATAATCGTCTAAAAGGGAGATGTTTATTAGTCTTTCATTCCTGAAGTAGTACAGATAGTGATTGATCCACTTTTTTTATATGTCACACAATTAACAGTTATACAATCATTAGTATAACTACAGCAGTAATAACATTATAAAAAGTAAATTAAAAATTTGCTTGTACGAAATAATTTCCTACAAGAAAGCATGGCTTTTGCTCCAATAGCCAGTGGATCTCTTACATAGTTTATCTGACCTCCTTCTACATTTAATACTTAAGACAAATTTACCCATTTAGAAATTAAAAATATTTTAGGTATATTAAAAGCACTACAAATTTTTTGTCTGAAATATCAAAAATATCTAAGAAAAAATGTTGTTTTAAGATAATTTTTAATTTAAGTTGTAGGTTAATTTCATTTATTATTATTAAAAGAATTTTTTTTTAATTCTGAATAATGTTCTACATTTTTAGTCTTTTATCAAATTATTATACTGGAAATTTTATGGCATGCTATAGTTTTTTAAAAACTCACTTTTCTTTCCCTTAGTCAAAAATCATAAAAATCCAATTTACTCTGAGCGAATGTTATTTTTTCTCACGTGCTGTACTCTACACTTTGCTGTAAATGTATATTGAGAAAAAATATGTTGGTAAATAGCGACTTTTGTATTCCCAAATCAAGTTCGAAGCCGACTTTTCTGTACAATTTTAAATTTAAAAGCTGGAAGCTTGAAATTTTTAAGTATAATGGTATGAACTATTAGACAAAAATAGTGAAAAAATTGGATATTAGTCGAAAACATAGAAGGTCTCTTACAGAATGAAAAAGTTCATTCCACAAACTTCAGTATTAACCAAAAATAATGTCATTCATAAACATAAAAAAATCAGCATCTGATATTAATCCTTGTAGAATGTTGCAACATGTAGATCGATTAGAACATTTTGTTAGACAAACTCATCATACCATGAAAAGAATCAGAAATTATATGTTTAATATGCTCTATTGTCGTTGAATTTTTACATATAAGAATTATATTCTCTTTATATCACATAAAGTCGTTAAATCATTTCAAAATTTTCATTATATCTATAAACATTATATTATTTCGGTCAAATCACTCAAAAAAATTCTAAGTCAACGTAAACAATGTAAAAAATATCAAAAATTCGACAAGTATAGCAGGTGATCCATTAGTCTGGGATAAACAAACAGTTTTTATAGCTTTATTGCACTTTGCCATGATTGAACTTTCATGATTTTTTTTTCTAAATTACTAATTTTTTGTTCCGTTTCTGGTAAAATTTTCATGGTTTCTTAATGAGCCGTTTAACGTTAAAAAAAATTTTCTGAAAACAGAAATCGTACTTTAACGCCCCTTTGGTGAATGTAATTTTAAAAACAAATATCTCATTTTATTCTCCATACAATGATCTATTTTTAGGTATTGTTTGATTTTGATCGGTCATGGCTTGTATGGCTCTCTTAAGCTTTGAGATTGAATTGAAGTTCTAATTCTTACATTTTATTGAAAAAAAAAAAATATTTGCAGTTTTTTTAAATGTTGAATATTTTTCTTTTATTGCATTTGTAAACTCAAAGATAGTGCCAACATTTCAAAACTCTAAAGTTAGGAGTTTAGGAGAAAAAATGTTGTCTATAAACAGGTTTTTGGCAAAAAAAGTCACTTTCCCGTCATGCATAATTCTTCCCAAACAATATGGATCATCTATACTATGATAGGGCCCATTTTTGTGTAAAATATCAACTTGATCCATCAAAGATTCTGGACCGTAGCATGGTAATAAGCAATGCTAACACACTCACCCACCCACCCACACAAAGACATCATCAAAAAACTTCATAAAACAACCTCTGGGACCTCAAAACATGTAATTCTGTCAAAACCTCAAGATCGAATTTTTCATAATCACTATACTTTATTTATAGTAAAGTAAAAATTGATAATAAAACGACATTTAACAGCCTGTATTAGAAAATAGGAAAACCCTCATGTATTCTTCTACGACAGAAGGTTATCAACCTCAAATTTCAGTAAGGCAAAATTGAATAGTGAAGTAAAGTCAGGAGCCATATTTAATATTTATTGAAAAATTAAATTCAACTGATATGGAATGTTCATCCTTTTCATATGTAAACAAACTTTAGTTTTGCTTAAACACAACTAAATGTGGTATTCAAACAAAAACACAGATCTGGTTTCATTTCTTATTTAAATAAATAAAGTATCTTTCTCCCCATATCCTTTCAAGTTCCTTTTCAAATTAAACCTTTTTCAAAGCCAACAACAAAAGAACCAAAACGAAAAATGACATTTAATAAAAATCCAACTATTAATATATATATGTAAACTATATTCACAAAAAAGAACACACAGAAATGAGACAGAAACTCACTGCTATATTTTGATGGCTTCGTCATCAGGAAAATAGATGTGAATCACTCTGAAGACTGGTAACAACTCAGTGATCTATAAATATATCACAAACATGAATATCCTAAAACAAAAACCACAACCATATATCTTAATCTATTCTTTGTGATATATATTTCTTTGATATAAAATATATATCACAAACAAATATACTGAAGTAAGTTAAGAAAAATGTTTTAAACATCTTGAAGTTTATTCGGTAATTACTAAAATAAAACAAATCCAATTTTAATAATTTTAAAAGGAAATTATTACCATAAATAAAGTTTCTTTTTGCTGAATTACCTTTAAAAAATTCATTATTTTCATTAAAACAAATGCTCAAATAATCAAAATAAAGTGTTAAAAAGTCTAGAAATTAGAGAAATTTGGCAAATTACTTCTTTAACAAACATGATATAGGATTAAATTTAGTTTACAACAAGCATTGCTAACACACTCACCCACCCACACACACACAGACATCATCGAAAAAACTTCATAAAACGACTTCTAGGACCTCAAAACATGTAATTCCGTCAAAATCTCGAGATCGAATTTTTTCACGATCACTATACTTTACTTATAATAAAGTAAAAATATCAAAAATTCGACAAGTATAGCAGGTGATCCCTTAATCTAGGATAAACAAACAGTTTTTATAGTTTTATTGCTCTTTGGCGTAATTGAAATTTCATGAATTTTTTCATAAATTTCTAATTTTTTGTTCCATTTTAGTTAAATTTTCATAATTTTTAATGAGCTGTTTAGCGTCAAAAAAACGTTTTCTGAAAACAGAAATCGTACTGTAACGCCCCTTTGAAAAATGTATTTTTGAAGAAAATTATCTCACCACATCCTCCACATAATGATCTATTTTTAGGCATAGTTTAATTTTGATCCATCAAACCTATATCATGTAACGCTGACACAAGCTTTGAGATTGAATTATACGTAAGTCAAAATTTTTAGATTTTATTAAAAAAAATATATTTTCCGTTGTTTTAAAATTCTGAATAATTTTTCATTTATTGCATTTGTAACCTCAAAGATAATGACAAAATTTCAAAACTCTAGAGTTAGCAGTTTAAGAGAAAAAAATGTTTTCTAAAAGCATGATAACTTCAAAAACTTCAAATTTCAATAAAAACATCATCGAGAAAACATCATAAAAGGACTTTTGGGACCTGAAAACCGTCAAAATTTCGAGATCGAATTTTTTCACGATCACTATACTTTACTTATAGTAAAGTAAAAATGCAGCAACCTTTTTTTGTTAAAATCTCTAAATAAATAGCGAACAATAACAATCTGTATGAAAATTAAGAAAGTTTAATTTTTAAGTTATGGTAGCTTCATTATGATTGCTGTAATGAATGAAATACAAAACCTGATTTTAATGTACATTTCTTATTGTACTAAATTTATTCTATACAGCCTTTCTATATTGTTTAGTAATAGAACGTCTTTTTAACAACTATATTCATGCATTTTAAGTGACTTTAACAATTAGTCGAAGTTTAATATTATACTATTACTCTAAATAACTTAAATGTAGTTCCTTATAGTAGCATACTATGAAACTCTTTTGTAAAAGTAAAATCATTTTTTATGGACAATCAGTTAAATATATTCATTTACTCTGACAGGGATATATCCACTTGTAGACTCCAATTGGGTATTTTAATTCTTATAGAATTAAAAACGTTCTATAAAGAACCTGAAACGTTAGGAACCTGACAGTTCCTGCAAATCAAAATGTTTGTATAAATTATCCTGGGTGAAGGGTAATTTATACATTAAGAATACCCAATGTGGGTATTCTTAATGTATTAATTAAGAATACCACTTATGAGGTATAAACTCATATTCCCCATCGAGATATGTAAATGAGAAAGTGTAATAACAGAAATTTGTTATTATATTCAGAATATATCTAGTCTTATATCTAGAATATAAGACTATCTAGAATATAAGACTAGATAATATTTCATAGCAGTACATATCCTTTTCTGTTTCTGTCAAATTTATATTACATTCCCAATATTTATGTAATAAAAATTAAACCAAGAGTATAAATGTAAAGAGGAAAAGAAAAAACTATTTAAATCCTTAAATAGTTTTACTTAAGGATGTAATTACAAAAATTATATTCTTAATTTAAAAAATAAAAAATAAGAAATGGTTAACGAAAAACTTTCTTGATTGAAACAGAATGTTGAATAATTTTAGAAGTTTATAATATTTGTTTTATTAATAATTTCAGGATCGTTTATTAAAGAGCAATTTTAATAAACTTTAAAGTTGCTGTATAAAGTTTATTAATACAGTTCAAAATATTCAAAAACCCAGAATTTTTCTGTTAACATTCATAATTAGACTAACTTTAATACAATATTTAAAGTTACTGGATAGATCATATGGAATAGTGGAAAATGGTACCAATAAAAATTCAAACCAGTAAAAAAATTAAATCAGTATGTAATGAAAAAATATCATTAATTTTTGACTGTTGAAAGATAGAATATAACCCTAAAACATTGAAACTCAGTTTAGATAATAATTGCTACATGTTTACTTGTGGAATTGGTTAACATTAACTAATATGTAGAGTCTGTGTCTATGGTGTCTAAAAACACACAATGTATAATGTAGACAAATAAATGTGGCAATAATGCAAGTAAAACATATTTAGTCAAACAATATAAGGACTTGCAGAGGCAAGAATTTATTGAATAAGAACAATTATAAATGATGGGAATTTTAACAAAAAGTTCTTTTGTGTAGAGATATAGTTGTTTTTGAAATTCGCCATAATAAGTAAATACCATACTATAACAGATTCAGCAAGTAATGGACAACTATAAACTTTTGCTTTACTAGTCTTTCAGTAATGTAAAAGTTTATAGTTTTTCTTATTCAATAAATTCTTATTTATCTAGGTCATTATATAGTTTGACTAGGTCATTATAATTGTTTATTTCCATTACATTATTATTTTTGCATGAATCACTCCAATAATTGTAATAATCCATTTTTGTTTGTGTTTATTTGTCATTGTTTGTAACAAGATTGTTTATAACAAGATTTAATAATCAACAAGTGAAACAAAAATCAACATTTAACCACAGTAAGAAATCAGAAAAATCACTAAGAACGTTCAACCAAAACAAGCGGTATTTGTCAGCATCAAACTGATATAGATCTTAGTCATTATTTTATTTCTTACTGTGGTTTAGATGTTAATGTATATATAAGATTAAAGTATTGCTGGATTTGAACCACAATATTCTTAAGGCCTTTTTATAATATTTTCTTCTCAACTAGCTTTCTTTCTAAGACAAGGAAAAAGACTAAAGTTTGTTCAGGATGAGATAAATAAAAGATGTCAGAAATAAATGAAAAACACATTATACAACAGTCGATTTAAAACTACTAAACAAAGCTACTACTCTCATTAATAAGGAGTTAATTTGAGAAAACCATTGCTAATGTTAATATATTCTTTCTGTTAAATTTAATCAATAAAAACTAGATAATATTTCATAACAATACATATCCTTTTCTGTTTCTACAAAATTTATATTACATTCTCACTATTTATATAAAGAACAAAAGTCAAGTAAAAGTAAAATTAGGAAAAGATATTAGTAAATAACTACACATACCTCTCATATATAAATAAAGTCCTAAGAAATGCCGATGAGTAAATTTTGATTTTTTCGTACTTTAAATATTATTCATTATTATATAGCTCTAGTTTTATTTGTTTATTTCTAATTGACTAATTATAATTTACTGTTCCTTTCCTATCAGGATCCTACTATTTAAATTATTCCATCGACTTTTAAGTGTTGTGCTATGTCCAACAAATAAAACAAAATTTACTACATTTTGAATGAATCATCCAAATAGAACTACTACATTAATTATGAAATTTTTTTTAAATTATGATCAATATTTATTAAAAACTGAAAATGGAGGGTAAAATTTTTGAAAATCCACGTAATCCTTTTGTTTACTTGTTCATTTTCAACTGTTAATGATTGCCAGTTAATTTACTTTTTGTCAAACTTTTTTTTTGCCATTATTCCAGGTTAGATTTTCTTTGTATACATAACAATTTTTACATTAATTATGTTATTAATTAGGCTTAAAAATATTTCAGGCTTCTAATGAAATGTGAGATTCTGTTTTGCCTAAATCATTTAATTTGTTTGCTTGATTGCAGGTGTGATAATATTTAATTATTTTGCATATCCATTTACTGGATTGCAACAATTAGTAAATTAGTAAAATTACTCTTTCTAAATAAATAAATTAATTAATGAAATATAAATATTTTTGATTTGTTTGTCAACAAACGAAAATTATTCATTTTCATTTGTTAAATTCAAACACCTTTTGATAACAGGAAATATTGTTATAAATATTCTTACCTAGAGTAGGATCTTGAAACTCTTCTAAGAGTTTAAGATTTATGAAGTACATTTTATCATTTTCAATAGCTCTATATCATAAAATAAATTTCTGTTTTAATGATGTCATAAAAGTTGTTGATATTCAGTAAACTCGATAAACTATTAGATGGATTTCTTTGCAATACATTTGAAGTTAAAAACCATTATTCTTTCTATTTTAAATTTCAATTTATTAAAACTCAAAAAGAAAAACAACTCCCTTATTTCAAAACAGAATCTCAAAATAACTAATGGAATACAAAGTTCTGAATATAATTTAATAATAACATTGAAAATTAGAGTTATATATGTAATGTGAATTTTTAGCATTAAGATCTCAATTTCAGATATAATTATTGCATTAATTATATTATTTTCATTAGGGGTTTTTAATAGTTTTAGCACTCGTTTAGCAAAAAAAAATTACATCCTTATTTTAAAAAATAGAAAAAAGAAATGTAGACAAAAAACGTTTTGATTTAAACGAAATGTTGAATAATTTTAGAAATATATATCATTTGTTTTATTAAATATCCAATTCATTATTATGTAAAAGTTTTAAAACAATAATTCTATTATATCAATAAGTCTATCAGTATAAAAATAATGAAATCATTTCTTGATAAATATCCATTCTGTTATATCAATAGTTACCTAAATCAGATTTAATTCAATTATTTTTTTAATTTGTTGAATATTTAATTCTTTAATTTTTAATTTTAATTTGTTCAAAATAATTTCAATGATTTCTATGACTTTTTAATACAAGTTTTGTGCAATGAACAAACAAAACGAACATGTTTGTGTTTCATTGGTTTCATTTAACTGTTCAGATTAATTTAGTTGAATAATTATTTATTTAACTTTATTTCATATGACTTTGTATTGATGTTTGTGATTCTTCGTAATTTTATATAGTATATCTGTTTTAAATAAAGGAAATAGAAGTAAGAAATAAATAAATATGTGTAATAATTGTTTAATACAATTTCAAAATATTTGTATTTTTGTAGCGATATATTCTTGGAACAGACAGAGCGAATGCTTCTGAGAAACACTTCTAAATATTTAAAAATAAATACTGCTGAATACATAATAGATAACGTTATTTGTAAGGCTGCAGGATTATAATCTGGATTAATTACATAATATGTTGCAGAAATATTTTCCAACTTACTCTTAAACAGCTCCATCTAATTCATCATTAATTTATTTTCGAATGACACTATGAAAAAAATAATCGTTTATTTTATTAAAAAACTAATACTGTCATTAGTTTGCCAATAGCTATTACCTTGAGGAGAAACTACAGGCTTAGTTTAACCTCATGTTGGTATATATCCTCCTGATATTAGTAGCATAAGGGTTAGTGCAACTTACACTGAGGAATGAATAAACCCTCTTAACACGAAAACTGGTAGTGGGGTTGTTTGAACGGTGTCAGACAACTGGTATATTAGTTAGGTCTATTTATTTCTCAATGTAAACATCCTACTAAGTTGTGTGGTACGTCACTCAACAAAAGATAATATATATATAGTAAAACAGTGGGTTATTTTTATTTTTATTTTTATTATTTGAGGGTGACTATAGCACTGCGTCTTAAAAAAAAACTATTGTACTTCCCCTCTTCTGTACTAAAGTACCGCAGCAGTTAGCTTCAACGCCTTCAAGAAGCCCAGCACTTTTGCTGGTTCCAGCGGTAAAAGTTTTTCTATGGTTTTTTGAGTGTCCCGAAGCACCTGCCTCTCTGCAGCAAAGTTGCCTTACAAATTATCAGCAGGTGCAACGGTGTTTCTTCCTCTTTGCAGAATCGGCACAAACCTTCATTGATAATTTCCATTCAAGCTCTCTATGTTTCGGGAGAAAGTATTTCCTTTCTCCTTCTTCGGGATGGTCTTCTTCGGGTCCTCAGGTGCACTTGTGGGGGGTTCCTACTAGTTAGTGCTTTTGGGTCCTCTGCGCTTCTGGAGGATGGTCTGCAGACTTCCTTCTCCTTACAGGGGAAAATCCCTGAAGCTCTATCGGTGGTAGTTTGTCCGCTCCGGCAGAGCACCGCATACCGGAGTAAGCCTATTTACTCAAGGGAGTGCCTGGTGCCCTTGAGGCTCCGTTCATAATACAGAAAACCCTGTATCGTCCATCCTTCGGTACGGATTGCATAACACCTTAGATTGGAGCTGGGATAAAAGGAGGGGATTTGGGGATTAGGAAGGATGGGAAACGAAGGTGGTCAGGCCCAGCCCCTGATCACCTTCTCCTCTTTCGTTTGTCCCTGCATATAGCAGGTTAACAGGGTAGCCTCTTGAAGGCTGAAAGTCAGAGTTGAGTGTTAGAGGCTATTAGAGGTGCTTAATCACTCCATTACTACCCCAAACAGTGGGTTAATCATTGTTGTAAAAAAGTATTAAGGACAGTTTTTTGCAACGCTGCTTGGTTTGAAACTCAAGTCATTTGCTGGTCCAAAGCCCAAAAGAGACCAGTCATACCTCTCCATTGTGGCTGCTTTAAATCCAAAATATTAATGAATTCCTTCCAAATATTCGCTATAGTGGAACATGTCAGGCGTACCTGAAAAATTCTGAGCACATCATCCCTCAGATAGTACGTTAAGCCGTTGGCCTCGAACCTGTACGATGTCAGGTACTCGTTAAAAATCTCTACTTTATATATATTTGATTTCGCACTCCATCCTTCGACGTGGGGAGGTCTCTCTCACTTCGTCCTCTCTTCTAGTCTACTCCTGATGACGAAGAACAATTCAAAATATTGAGAATTCTGTAAGTGTGCTTTTTATTCTTTTTTCTGTGTCGTGCTTTAAAGTGTAATTTAAAGCTATATATATTTGAGTTGGACAGAATATAGTACTCTCAATGTAGAATCAACAGGTAGTGTGATTTACCCATCACTAAATTGGATGCCAAATCTCTTGGAAACAACAATTTTCGACCATAGAACTGTACTAAAATGTGAAAGCCTTATAAGTGTATGCATTGAAAAAAAAAATGCGTTTGATCATCATAGTGTCGACTCTTTGGACTGGATAAATTGTCGGCTGGAGATATGCCTGCAAATAGTCATGCCTCATTTAGGTATTTTAAATGTGTCCACAAAAGTACCGCGGGGTAAATTCATGGGGGAAACATTCCTGGATACTTGTACCATGTTCTTCGAATGATGTAGCTAGACCATGTCACCTATTAACTATGAATTGCCCTCTTAGTCAAGCTTTTGTCCTCTTGAATCTATAGGAAATAGGCTGAGAGAGCTGAACTCACATTGATAACTATGAATCGCCCTCTTAGTCAAGCTTTTGTCCTCTTGAATCTATAGGAAATAGGCTAAGAGAGCTGATCTCACATTGATAACTATGAATCGCCCTCTTAGTCAAGCTTTTGTCCTCTTGAATCTATAGGAAATAGGCTGAGAAAGCTGAACTCACATTGATAACTATGAATCGCCCTCTTAGTCAAGCTTTTGTCCTCTTGAATCTATAGGAAATAGGCTGAGAGAGCTGAACTCACATTGATAACTATGAATCGCCCTCTTAGTCAAGCTTTTGTCCTCTTGAATCTATAGGAAATAGGCTGAGAGAGCTGAACTCACATTGATAACTATGAATCGCCCTCTTAGTCAAGCTTTTGTCCTCTTGAATCTATAGGAAATAGGCTGAGAGAGCTGAACTCACATTGATAACTATGAATCGCCCTCTTAGTCAAGCTTTTGTCCTCTTGAATCTATAGGAAATAGGCTGAGAGAGCTGAACTCACATTGATAACTATGAATTGCCCTCTTAGTCAAGCTTTTGTCCTCTTGAATCTATAGGAAATAGGCTGAGAGAGCTGAACTCATATTGATAACTATGAATTGCCCTCTTAGTCAAGCTTTTGTTCTCTTGAATCTATAGGAACGCATAGACTGAGAGAGCTGAACTCACATTGTCAAACCATCCGCCTTACCAATCCCCATGTCTCCACAAGGTCAAGTCATTCCTTCAGGTTAGGTTATGTTGCAGTGGCAACGTAAAGTCAATGTGTCACTTGTTTAATCTCATGTTGATATATATCCTCACAATATTAGTACCATAAAGGTTAGTGCCACTTACTCGTACATAGAGGAATGAATAAGCCCTCTTTAATCAGTGAGGTCGTTTGACCGGTGTCTGGCAACTGGTATACTAGTTAAGACAGTTCATTTCTGAATTTAAACATCCTTATTATAAGCTGGAACATTAGCCCTTTGTTATACCACACAATGATGATTGATTCTACAGGGGAAGTCCTAAATTTTGCCTAAACCAAGTGTACTTAGAGTATGGATCTTTACCTAGTACATGACATTATTCAACGACGGCTCAACGTCTGCTCTGAGGGACGACATACTCAGATTTATTCACCTCCCATGTGAATAAATCGAGAACCAGAGTTAGTAATTAAACCCAGGACCAACCAGTTCAGAGGCGAGCACGCTGCCACTTTGCTAACCTGGCCTCCAAGTTATTCCTTGAACCCATATTATTTGGAGTTTCCAATGAAATAGTCTTTATAAAACAAAGTTACGGTATGCTAATTAAGACATTGGTTTCAAGTGAGCCAAAGTCTTAGTTAAAAAATAATTATAATAGCTCTTAATTTAATAATAATGATGGATTTTTTCAATTTCTAGACCAAATTATCACGTTTTTTTCAACAACACTAAAATTTGAAATATATAAAGGAGATTAACATTAAGTTTAGCATATGACAATATACGAACATTTAATATTTCTGTTCTGTACATTAAGAACAGACAAAAGGAGTATTATATTTACACTTTGACGTTAATCTTTGGACATACAGGCAATTTAACTACATAAAACCTTGCCAGAGTCTATTTCAATTAACATGAAAAAATTCATCTTTACTGATGATAAACAGGATAAATAAACAGGATTTATTGATCTTTACACAATTTTATTAAGCACTTGAGTATGCACAGCTAAGAGAAAGCATACTGAGGATACGTATAATTAGAATTATAGCCATTGAAGTAGCAAAAAATATGAAAGTTCCTATCAATTATTTTGTAAACTCGAAGGGATATGTCTAATTGTTTCATAAACGGTTTAATTAAGTATTTTAAATATATTTTTATTGGTTTTTATATGCGTCATGACAACTCTACATTCTACCAAACGTCTCAGATCACAGGTTGGTTTATTAGTACAAATTTGAAATCATCTTCTAGGTAAGTCCTGAAGCAAAAGTAAATATAACTTTTAAGTCACCTGTTTATACTAATAATTGTTATATTCACACTTAATGCATTCAAAGATTTGCATTTTAACTTTCTATATAGGTAATTCTTATTCATATTTGGTATGGTTTATTTTAAGTTTTGAAAACCTTTTCTTAGTATTTCGTCCACTTTGGGGCAACTTTTTTAAACCAACAGATTCGACCTTACCAAAGGCATGTTTCAAAACATGAGAACGCGTTATTTTAAAGAATTTGAAATAATTGAAATATAGCTGGTTAAATTGTTTATCTTAAACTGACATTATTATTATTACTACGAGTATCTTCATAAAAGACTGCTAAAAAGAGCATTAAATAAGAACCATGCAATGGATTTTAAATTTGTAATGTTAGGTATCGAAAATAAAGGTGAAATCAAAAGTTATACATGAAAATCACTTGTATCTTGAGATATGTTTCTGATATGTGAAATGTTTTAAGTATTAATCGCCTGCTATTAAAAAAGCATAAACTAGCTGTTGTAAGATATTAATCCAAGTATTACACCTCAAAATAACTTTTAAGCATAGAATTCGAACGAACAAAAGTAAACATTGTCAAAAAAAATCTTCTTTTCCGTTAAAGAAAACAATGTTATTAAAATTAATATTATAATTAAAGAAACATTTTAACATTAATATAAATGTATACTTGAAAACTATTAATAAACTACATACTTAATATTGAGGTTTATTTCAAATGTCCTGTTATGCATAAAACTGAATGAAAAAAAATTGAGGAATGAAACATTCATGTTGAGTTTTTTAAACTTCAACATCCTGTACATTTCCTTTAAAAGGCTGCATCCGTTTGAGCTTTGATTAATTCGTTCAAGCCGGAAAATATAGCTTGGTTGAGTCAACACCGTCACCGCTAGTAGTTGTTGACGTTTTATAGAGAGGTTATGTGAGAGTAAAAATATACGACGAATTTATTTTTGCCTTTTCAGTCTGTGATTCAGAATTTAAATTTTATAATATAGTTTCTTACGTGTGTGTCCTTATTAGTTCTTTAAAAAATGGATTATTTTGTATATTCAAGTACGCGTGAAATACAGTTATTGAAACAGAAAAGTAGTGTAAATAATGAGTTTCTATAATTGCGTAGAATGTGTTATTCAAACTTAGGGTTTCATGAAGAATTATTAAAGTTTGGGAAAAAGTAGAATGGCTGGTGACGAATGGAAATAGTATGATATAAGATTACGGAATGTGAGAGGTAGTCAATTTTAATCAAAAACATGTTCATAATTTAATTATTCTGCAATCTTTTGAGTATATAATGTGCATTCTAGTTGAATGTTGTGTAAGTTTATAATTAAATTGTGATGTGTGAGTGTTAAAGTTTTTGTCTTGTTCAGTATCTGGACATAGGGAGGTGAAGATATGATTGAAAGCGTTTCAAGACGTGCTTTTGGTGGCTCCAGTGGTACTTATAATGTTAGAGCTACGGAGCTTGCAAGGGATAGAAGAAGAATCAAGACACTCAACGTTACCGTCGTCTTTTTGGATGATACCAAACAAACGTTTCAAATAGAGGTATTTAATCTTTAATTGGATAGGTTCTAATTATATTAATGTAATTAGTAATGCCATTAATCTAAGGTTTCTCTTATGGGGGTGATTCCTAATTCCTGAAAATCTGTATCGAATAAAGAACTTTTTAATTCAAAATGAATTATTTCACTTTCAGCTGAGTTGTGAGTTGTGAAAATGATATCTCATTATCATTATTGACTAGGAAAATCGGTGCATATATGGCTAAAATTTTACTTTATGAAAAAAAATAACTGAAAAAGCAGTAAACGTCATATGGGGAATTAAGGAATGTACGCTTTTTCATAGTACTTAATGGATATTGAATTTGGAAATCCAGCCTGCAAACTTAATTTACCATTGTTGCGTAAATGTTAAAACCTTTTTTAAAATGAACTATCAAAAAGACATTCAAGTGAGTTTTATGAAGTGTGATAGATTTTGTGAAATTTTGTAATAGGAATTTGACTAATGCAGTAGTAAGCAGTAATTACTACCTTCTCATGTTTAACAGTACTGTTTTAACATATTGGGTTATGTACAATGGAATTTATTGAAATTTCCTTGTACATAGAGACAAATTGAAAAAGATATGGTTGGAGTGGATGTAATTGTTTTGTTTTATCTGTTAAGCATATGGTTATTGTTATGTGTAAAATTTCCATGTTTTTTTAAGTGTGTTTTAGACTTAAAATATAGGTAAACCAATTCTAAGGGTCAAAAGTTTTGAAAGCATGAATTAAACAAAAAAAATTGTTAATCAAAAAAGAATTGTTAAGAGGTATGAAAAACTAACCAGTCTCATGTCTAAACTACTAAGGAAAATAATAAACAAATTTTTGAAACTTTTTGTAGAAAAGAAATATAGCGAACTGAAATACCAAAGTACATTTTGTACTTAATAACTACATTTCAAATATTTTTGATATGACTTTTATTACAAACATTTTGGTGTTGTTAGATTTATTAGAAATGGACACGATCGAAAGTCCTTGCTTCTAAAGTTAAGTATTTTATTTTAAGAATCCTTTTATTTATAAATAAAATTTCTATTGTGAGAAATGATAACACGTTACCTCAGTTGAGTCAACAAAATATATGTTTTCAATCTTTTAATGTAAGAATTTCGAAACTCTATTAAATTATTGTATTGTAAAAGGTTATTTATTTTTTTTTCTATTCTTGTGAACTAATATTTATGTATTTCATTTGCATTACATATGAGCTTGTTTGCTGATTGTTGTTATTCATTCTTCATTCCTGATTAATGATACAACTGGGTGTAATTACATTTGAATCTATAAATAAGTTCAGTTTTATCCCAACGCAGGAACAGATAAAACAATGTCAGCTTCTGTTTCGTTCCCACTAACTGATGGTCTAATATAATTAAAATAAAACAAAAAAGAATATTGTTGTGAATCTCATGTCATTAAGTTAAGTTACATAGTCATTAAGATTGTTACTTAAAATTTCTTAGTCATTAAGATAAGTTACTGTGTGAAGTTTACTCTTAATTAGGACATTTCAGAACAAGTCTCCTCACAAATGACTACTTTTATGAAAAGAAACACTCGGTATTCTTCCTTAGGGTACTTATGCTTATAGAGAAGTAAAACACAGAGGCTCACATGTGTATATGTTTCAATTGAAGTAATTATTAATATATTTTATCTATAAATAATAATAATAGTACAAATAGTATATCGGTATTAAATTTATATAATTGATAACAGTATGAAACAAATAAACTGTCTGAGGTAAAATAGATAAACAAACAAAAGTCTCCACACAAATGAAGTTTTATTCAACAACAAAAATGCGTTTCGAACACTTTGTGTTAATCATCAGGAAGACACCAAGGATGTGGTGCTGAAGGGTTGGTCCTGTGAAAACAACTCTGAGCTTTTTTCACTGTCTGATAAAAAGACATCAGGTGTCTTCCTGATGATGAACTCAAAGTGTTCGAAACGCGTTTTTGTTGTTGAATACAACTTCATTTGTGTGGAGACTTTTGTTTGTTTATCCATTTTACCTCAGAATGAGTAAATACCACAGAATTACGGATTGCACAACTAATGATTTGAAATATACTGCCTTTTGAATATGTCTTGCTACGGCATATTATATGTGCTAGGGGACAATTTGAAAACAAGTTTAGGAAATACAATAGTTTCCCTTTATGTGAATTTTTATATGTTTATTTTATCTATTGATATGATTTAATTTAACCAATACCTTTACGTTACAGAAAAGGTCCAAGGGACAGGTACTACTGGATTTAGTATTTCAGCAGTTGGAATTGATAGAGAAAGATTACTTCGGACTACAATACTCTGATAATGGAGCCCCTCCGAGTAATGGCTCCCAGGAGCAACAACTCATGGTATCTTATACCTTTTATCTGCATAGCTCCTTAGTCATGTCTTTAGAATTTAAAAATACAAATTAAATCCATGAATTAAGCAAGAAAGAAACCAAAAATACAGTGTAGTAATTTTATTAATATATATAGTGTAAATTACAATAAGAAATAAAAAAATTAACAAGATGTTTCAACCAAAACTAGTGGACTTCGTCAGTATCAGTTAAACCTTGGCAAAAACCGCTAGTTTTGTTTGAAAAATCTTAGTCATATTTTTGCTGTGGTTTAGGCGTTAATTTTTAATTCACATGTTTATTGTAACATCTCATATATATATATATATATATATATGATCAAACCACAATAAGAAATGGGAAAACAAGACTAAGATCTTTCAACCGTAACAAGCGGTCTTCAGATTAATTTAATAGATCTATTAAATTAATTTAATAGATCTAATATTATAAACATTAGTAACGGTCTCTTCAAACTTGATACTTTCGTCACGAGGGCAATAGCCTCTTCAAAGAGGGTTGACAGCTAGCGGATAGTTTTTTACTTTTTAATACTGTACTCCTTTGTTTCCCCAAACATCCCTTTCTGGACATTAGTCCTTTCCTGTGCTTTCACCCTTTTAAAATACCACTCTTCCCTCCCACTCTTCTCAACTCCTCACCAGATGTTTTCTGCATCTAGTGTTCAGTTGGGTTTTTGACTCTGACGAAGACCGCTTGTTACGGTTGAAAGATCTTAGTCTTGTTTTCCCATTTCTTATTGTGGTTTGATCATTGATTGTTGTTTCACGTGTTTATGTGAAGTGTTTATGTGAAATCTTTATATATATATATATATATATATATATATTTCTTTTTTATCGAGGTTTGGTCTAGCTTCAATAATACAACACCTTTAAGCTGACGTTTCGTCTATATTTGTAGACATCTTCAGGGCTACATCAATACAGAATTTAATTACAATAACATGAAACATAATTATATTACATTATTTAATTAATGTACATAATTACCTTGGCACTGAAGATGTACTTGGTACTTTGTAGCCCTGAAGATGTCTACAAATGTAGACGAAAAGTCGGCTGAAAGGTGTTGAATTATGCTCTAATAATTCGAGATAATAGATAAAATGGTCTATCGAGATAATAGACGAAATCTCGATAAAAAAAATAAATGATGTAAAATATATGTGGTCGAGATAAGGAAAACATTTGTATATATATATAAATGATCAAACCACAATATGAAATGGGAAAACAAGACTAAGATCTTTCAACCGTAACAAGTGGTCTTCGTCGGAGTCAAAAACCCAACTGAAACACAAGATGCAGAGAACATCTGGTGAGGAGTTGAGAAGAGTGGGAGGGAAGAGTGGTATTTTAAAAGGGTGAAAGCGCAGGAAAGGACTAATGTCCAGAAAGGGATGTTTGGGGAAACAAAGGAGTACAGTAAGAAAGAGTAAAAAACTATCCGCTAGCTGTCAACCCTCTTAGAAGAGGCTATTGCCCTCGTAACGAAAGTATCAAGTTTGAAGAAACCGTTACTAATGTTTATAATATTTGATCTATTAAATTTAATTAGAGACGATTCAATAATATTCTTAACAATATTGATTTTTCAGAGGTAATAAATTTAGCTCCTGTCCAATCAGTATGATGATTTTCATTTTTTATATGCAAGAATAAGACACTACATTTTTCCTGTCTACTAACGTTGTATTGTTGTTGTTTTACACGGTTCTTTAATGATTTACCAGTTTGACCAATATACATTTTATGGCAATTTTTTTGCACAGAATTTTATAAATATCACCGGACTTCAATTCGCTGGGAGAGTTTTTTATTAACATATTACAAAGTATATCGTCAACATGTAAATCGTCAAATGGTATAAATTTGTTGACGATATTGGAGTCCGGTGATATTTATAAAATTCCGTGCAAAAAAATTGCCATAAAAATTTTAAGAAGAAGTCTTAAGCTAGCGTCTTAAGACTCTAACCGGAAGAATCAAAGTTGTTAGGGATGAGAAGCCCTCGAAGAAAGATACGACTAAGGGGACTTTCCAGCCACGGACGCCTGCCTGAGAACTGAACTTGCAAGGAAAGCAGCTTAAGTCGCTTTTTGGGTTACCGAGAGAGGAAGAAGTCTTGAAAAAGATAACCACTCACGGCCGAAAAAAAAACAGGAAGATACACTGCGCCCCTAAGAGAAAGTCTTGGAAAAGACAGGCATTTCCCACTAAAGACTGATATGGACGGACAGCACTCCATGCCAACTGGCGATTGAGTGGACTCTCAACCTGTGGATGCTGACTAATGTTGACCATCCGCCTGTTTGTGCCTTTCTTAGTTCATACCGTGAGAGAACAACCACCCAGGCATGTTAAGCCCCCCCACCACGACAAGGTGAAGGCACATCGGGGGGGAGTGGGTTTGCCCACTATTACTTGTCTTTTTTTTTTGTCAGTGATACTGAGGACGTTTTTGATATAAACAAAAGGGATTGATGAAGATGCAGAAAAACTCCGTGGTACCGAGACAATAGAAGTGAGCGATGACAGAGAGAGAGAGAGAGTGATACAGGGAAAGAGGGAGTGAGACAACACCAGAGGTATGAAAGGAGGAACTTCTACAGAGAGAATGAGAGAGAAAGCGTTGTTTCAAACGTTTCTTATTCGTTTATTGTTAGGTGTCACTGTGATGGACTATTAACAATATCAGTCGGTTTGAGAAGTAGCGAAGTCTAATATCGTCATTAATTTCTTAAGGTATAATTATCAGTTTAATGTGACACTCTGTGATACCACCATTTACATATTTTTGTATTCATAACTGCTTAATAATAGTCAATTCTGTTTCCAGAGATGGTTAGATGCTGGGAAGCTCGTCAAGAAACAAATGAGAGGTATAATATATTTTTAATATTTGTAGAATTTATTTTTCAATAAAAGTTCAGGTTGCGGGAGAAATGTGAGACTTGCTTAAAGTTTTTAGAGATGTTTCTGTCTCATATCTAAAAATGAATTTAACTCTCCTTATTTAAAAATCTTTAACCAACGACCAACGAATTCCGCGCATTAGGCTGTAGGTTGTAATTATGAGTTCTAAATGATGAACGTCCACTTCCATTAACGTACAACCTACCAATGTACAGAACCATCATTCTAAATGGTTGCAATATTCCTCATGTTCATAACTATATCAATATTCCTGTTTATTCGTATCCATTGACTTTGTAATAGTCTTAACGACTAGTTTCCCATTTTAATTTTTGCTTTGTTTGTTTAGGTCAAGGACACTTTTACCTAAAAGTGAAGTTTTACGTGTCTGACCCAAGCAAGCTACAAGAGGAGTATACAAGGTACCACTTCTACTTGCAGATAAGAAAGGATATACTTTCTGGCCGTCTTCTTGTTCCCACCTCGACTGCCTGTCTTTTAGCCAGCTACACTGCCCAATGTAATTATTTCTTATTCCAGTTTAGACTTATATTTAGTTTTAATAATACTATTAGGTCTGAACATCACCCTAACAGTAACAGCAACTAGTATTTTACATGTTTTACGACCCTGATTTGTTATCATATCAGTATAAATCAATGTAGATGTTTCATATTTATATGCCAAAAGTATTTTATATTACCAAGATTTAATGAATTTTGGTTTGGTATGGAAATATGCACTATTGTTTTTGTCAAAATTACTTTATGGCAAAGGTACTTCAGCGTACTTTCTGCAAAAGAGTACCTTTTTTCCCCTCTTTTCTAGCTATTCTAGAAAGTTAATTTTTTATTTATATTAAATTTTTATTTATTATTTTGTTACCTCTATATTAATAGACTGGATAAAAATGGCATACATTTTGAATTATTTCAAGGAACAATAATCATTATCGTTATTTATCTGATTTGTTTACCTTATTTTTCATTAAAATCTTTAAGCGAACCGTCTGAGTAACTTATAAGAAGCAAATATTCTTTTAAGCATTAGAATAATATCAATATTATTCTAGTAGAAAATAAAATTTAGAATCGGTCAGTTTTCTGGTGTAAATCAAGCTTTCAAAGTCGAATATTTGCTTTTTTTTTAATTTCAACTATTTATTTTAAAAATCTCCTTGCAAACAGAAGTAAGAAATTTTGAAAAAAGAAAAGCTAGGGACTATTTCACAGACTGTATCCAGTTTTTCGCTTCTCCAATATAATAAAACATTTTTTTTTTTAAAAACAAGAAAAATTTTTTGAAAATTTTAAAATAAAATCGAAACATTAGATATAATCTAGGAAACTGCTATATTGCCCATTTTTGTCGTTTTATATTCATTTTGCCCATTCATTTTATATTCTGCCTTTGAAGAAGATTTTAAAATATAACTGAACTGTGGTATACAAACCATGCAACTGATTGATTTCCGATTGTATTTTCCTTTGATTTTCAGAATGTGGAATCCTTGATTACATTTATTTGTTATTACTATTACATGGACAATACATCTGTACAGTCTTTCACGGTAATTTTTGTACAACATCTCTCTATAATATGTTGAATGTTAGGCACATTTGGCAGAAGTTGTTAGTAATATATCTTGTATTGATGCATATTTTAATTGAGAGAATTAACAACTGTTTGGTAATTATTAATAACTGTTAACAGCGCCTATACATTCTTCTTTAGAGCTGCCCAAGTGGAGGGATGGTTACTCTTTATTTGCCACCCATTTTAATTATGCGAGCCACATTACCGGAGTGATGTATTAATTACCAGAAATTACTGTCTTCTAAATCAAGCCTATAACTATAAATTCCTGGATAGCCTTTTATATATTAGTATTAACTGCATTCGTTTTATTTGATACTTCACTTTTAGTGTATTTCGATTCACTTAATATTTATTTTTAGGTACTCTGCAATACAGAAATGACAATATACTTGCACTAGACTTTAAAAATGATATACAGCTAACCTGTTTTGATTCATTTCCTTATTATTATTCATCCTCATTTAGGAAAATTGGAAAGGTTAGTATAAAAGAGTGGAAATCTTGCATTGTTCCTTTCTTTGATGAGTGCTTTGGTCCTCCATTTCCATGCATCTTGTTAGCAATATTGAACACAACTGCAAGTTGTTAAACTATAGACATCATCACTTCATCATGATGTTTGATGATCTAAGAAAAACACGATTCTCATATATGTATATAACTGGTTTTTTTTTTTTTAGCGGAACTAGGTGACTATAATGCAGAAGAACATGGTGCTAATTATCTTTCTGGATTAGCATTGGCACCAGGACAAAACGAGGAGATGGAGAGGAAAATCTGCGAACTTCACAAAATGCACAAGTCAGTGTTACTATTATTAAATTATATATACTTTTTCGATAAAAATACGATCCGAAACAGACAAATAAAGTTCAATATAGATTAAAAAAAAAATTGAGAAATTAAAAACACACATTTACAGTCTCTAATTTTTGGTTTGCACCGAAACTCTCTCCTGACGGCGGGTCGAACCGAAAATTAGAGGCTGTAAGTGTACTTTTTTTAATTTATCTATGTTTCTTTATCTGCATTAAACTTTATATATATATATATAATACATCGGAATGACGAGGACAACATCAAGACGCCTAACAATGCACCTGCAAAGTGGAGCCATAAAAAAGCATACCTTGGACACACACAATACAGAGCTGACCCGAGAGGACCTAACAGGAAACACGAGAATTATCAAACAGATAAATGACTACAGTAGACTACAGATCCATGAGTCAATAGAAATAGTGAAGAACAACACGGCAATAAACAGGCAACAAACTGGAACTACTCGGAGTCCAAACACCAACCTTAGACTAGAACCAGTGCCAATAAAACTGAAATGAATATATATATATATATATATATAGAAAATTGTCACAATAACACGTGATATAAATATTCAGGTAACTCACCACAAATTAGAGAAGATAGTCGCTCTAAGGCCTTTCGTTTTCACGTCGTCAGAGAGCAAGTGAATACAAGTTGTAAACAGGTTATGAATTTTGATTTAAAGAAGGAGTAAGATTGGCATCATTGACAGTATTTTTCCCTATAACTGTTGAAATAGTCTTGATTTGTTTGATAATTCCTTCAATTAGAAATTCATCTAATTTAAAAAGGCCTGGACTAGTGTTGACCAAGTTCTTAGAAAAGTCTTTTATGAGGGCGCTTTCAACAATGTTTCTTCTTCTTTCACATGACATAAAAACCAACTCCTTTGCTTCTTTCCAGTTAATTATGTGATTTTTGTCTCTAATGTGTAGGAACAAGGCACTTTTATCATCTTGTCTTCTAACTGAATACTGATGTTGCTTAATCCTTGTATCCATTCCTTTTCCCAAACAATCTTTGATGTCATCTGTAAGTGAGGAACGTTTTTCAAGAAGGAATTTGCTGGTGGTTCCCTACAGCCCATGTTTAAAAGACATTCCATATTTGTTGAAGAAGCTAGATATCTCAGTTACATTTAGTAGTGGTGGTAATTTGTCAAATAGACTTGTCCATAACTCTAAAAGAAGCCGAAAAAACTGTTGTGTATACAGAATTCCTTGCAAGGATTGCGAGTTGGCTTATATTGGACAGACGGGAAAAGGAATGGATACAAGGATTAAGCAACATCAGTATTCAGTTAGAAGACAAGATGATAAAAGTGCCTTGTTCCTACACATTAGAGACAAAAATCACATAATTAACTGGAAAGAAGCAAAGGAGTTGGTTTTTATGTCATGTGAAAGAAGAAGAAACATTGTTGAAAGCGCCCTCATAAAAGACTTTTCTAAGAACTTGGTCAACACTAGTCCAGGCCTTTTTAAATTAGATGAATTTCTAATTGAAGGAATTATCAAACAAATCAAGACTATTTCAACAGTTATAGGGAAAAATACTGTCAATGATGCCAATCTTACTCCTTCTTTAAATCAAAATTCATAACCTGTTTACAACTTGTATTCACTTGCTCTCTGACGACGTGAAAACGAAAGGCCTTAGAGCGACTATCTTCTCTAATTTGTGGTGAGTTACCTGAATATATATATATGAAAACAAACCACAAGGAAAAAAAAAAAAAAGAAAACAGATAGAAAAAATGCTCTGAGGCCTTTCAATTTATGTCATCAGAGAGCAAACAAGGTAAGAACTAGAAGGTAACATCAAAGGTGTGTACAAGGAAGGTAACTAAACAGCTGGGAAAACAAAAGTCGAAGAGGCATAATAAGAGAAAAACAAAAAATACCCAATACAATTAAACAATGCAAAATGAACAATAAGAAAATTAATTAAATTAAAAAAATAAAAATATAAATAGAATAAGAAACAAGTTTTATATATAATTCCTAACTATAAACAATATATAATAAATATAAACAAATAGATACAAATTAAATTAATGCAATATCAAAAAATAAACAATAATAAATGATTAACAAAACAAGAATACATGAGAAAGTAAATAAGTCAAATAAAAATTATGTTCTATTATTAGAATCCACAATCTGGTCAGAGTTCATGTTCAACGTTGCAAGTACATTCCGAAGGTCACCCACCGGACCAATTTGCCCAACTATACCCTCAATTAAAATTTCATCCAATCTAAAAAGCCCATGACTTATATTTATTAGTTTATCAAAATTATACTTAATCAGGGCACTTTCTACTAAGTTCCTTTCCACATCAGATGAGAGAAATATCAATTCCTTGGAATCTTCCCATTTTATTGAATGATTTTTTGAATTAATATGTTGGAACAAGGCACTTGATTCTTCTTGCCTCCTGATAGTGTATTTATGTTGCTTCACTCTAGTAAGCAAACCTTTTCCCGTTTGTCCAACATATGAAAAATCACAATCTCTACAAGGAATCCTATAAACACAACCTTCCTTTTCTTTTCTTTCACAATTATTTACAAGTCTGTTTAATAATGTTAGACCCATTGTTAGCTCGGTTGGATCTGTGGGTTACAAATTATCTAAATGGTTGGTTCGCATTTTGTCCCCTTTGGTTGGTACTATTTCCCAGAGCCATATAAAGAATAGTTTAGACCTTGTCTCAAAATTGAAATCATTCTCTTTTCATAACTGTACTTTGATGAGCTTCGATGTGAAATCTCTCTTTACAAATGTTCCTGTTGAAGATGCGCTGAATTACTTAAGAGCAGAATTAGATACAAGAAATTTTAGCATGCCTATTTCGGTGCCTGTCCTTATTGAATTAATTCGTCTTTGTGTTTGTGATTGATGTTTTTCATTTAGGGATAAATTTTATAGGCAAAAGTTCGGTTTAGCCATGGGAAATTGTCTTTCCCCAGTTCTAAGCAATATTTTTATGGAATGTTTTGAAATGAAATTTCTTCCGAAGATTTTGCCAAGCAATGCTAGATGGCTTCGATACGTGGATGATGTTTTGTGTGTTTGGCCAGACAATGAATGTGTTGCAGATTTTTTGAACAGCCTTAATAAGTGCGTTCCGTCTATTGATTTCACTCTAGAACTTGAAAGCAATAATAAGTTACCTTTTCTTGATTTAAATTTACATCGTTATGGGCATAATCTAAAATATAGTATTTTTAGAAAACCTACCCATGTTCCTTCTTATGTGCATTTTTTCTCCGCTCATCCTTCAAATGTCAAAAAAGCTGTTTTCAGAAATATGTTCCTAAGAGCGTTTAAATTGTGTAGTGAAGAATTCCTGAATGATGAAATTGAAAACATTTATCAAATTGCCTCATCATTAAGATATCCAAGATCTCTAATAAACAAAGTATTGAAAGAAACTAAAGAATCTTTGAGAACCAGAACTGAGAAAGAACCCTTTACAAATAGAAACCTTCTGGTTGTTCCCTTTAATCAAACCTTAAAAGACATCCCAGTATTTTTGAAAAAAAAAAAAAAAAATGGATATTTCAGTTGTTTTCAGTAGTGGTGGGAAATTATTAAACAGACTTGTAAATAATTGTGAAAGAAAAGAAAAGGAAGGTTGTGTTTATAGGATTCCTTGTAGAGATTGTGATTTTTCATATGTTGGACAAACGGGAAAAGGTTTGCTTACTAGAGTGAAGCAACATAAATACACTATCAGGAGGCAAGAAGAATCAAGTGCCTTGTTCCAACATATTAATTCAAAAAATCATTCAATAAAATGGGAAGATTCCAAGGAATTGATATTTCTCTCATCTGATGTGGAAAGGAACTTAGTAGAAAGTGCCCTGATTAAGTATAATTTTGATAAACTAATAAATATAAGTCATGGGCTTTTTAGATTGGATGAAATTTTAATTGAGGGTATAGTTGGGCAAATTGGTCCGGTGGGTGACCTTCGGAATGTACTTGCAACGTTGAACATGAACTCTGACCAGATTGTGGATTCTAATAATAGAACATAATTTTTATTTGACTTATTTACTTTCTCATGTATTCTTGTTTTGTTAATCATTTATTATTGTTTATTTTTTGATATTGCATTAATTTAATTTGTATCTATTTGTTTATATTTATTATATATTGTTTATAGTTAGGAATTATATATAAAACTTGTTTCTTATTCTATTTATATTTTTATTTTTTTAATTTAATTAATTTTCTTATTGTTCATTTTGCATTGTTTAATTGTATTGGGTATTTTTTGTTTTTCTCTTATTATGCCTCTTCGACTTTTGTTTTCCCAGCTGTTTAGTTACCTTCCTTGTACACACCTTTGATGTTACCTTCTAGTTCTTACCTTGTTTGCTCTCTGATGACATAAATTGAAAGGCCTCAGAGCATTTTTTCTATCTGTTTTCTTTTTTTTTTCCTTGTGGTTTGTTTTCATTGATTGTATCACGTGTTTATTGTGATTCATCTGCATATATATATATAATATATATATATATATATACAAGATTTCACATAAACACGTGAAATATCAATCAATGATCAAACCACAATATGATATAGGGAAAAAAGACTAAGATCTTTCAACCGTAACAAGTGATCTTCGTCAGAATCAAAAATTCAACGAAGACCGCTTGTGCTTTTTTAACTCTGAATTAATTGTTTTTTATTTTTTTTTGAAGGTGGCTGATACTGATCTTAAACAGCTTCTGAGACTTCCTAGATAACACTCTCGTTGTTCCATTCCCACAATAGATTTCCATTAGTCTACACATTTCAATCTCTATTTACATTACAGCATAACTTTAATAGAATATTATTTATACTGTTTATTTGTTCTGAAGGGCAAATGTTCTCCTCTGACAATGACTGAATTGAATATTCACATAAATTGTCATAAACTTAGATATTTTAATAATATGACTATTGTCATCTTTATTCTCTCAATTATTCTTGTAACTTAATTATTAGTATTCATAGTCAGTGTCACTTGCCAAAGTTTGATTAGTACCTTTTCAACTGTTTCAAATAATAAACAGAAGTTTTCCTGTTGAAATAGAAAACATTTTTTTTATTATTAGCAAATTATTCTGTTTTTTTTTTTAAATAGATTTTTCTTTCAAATTAAATTCAAATAAACCTATCATACATTTATTATATGAATTGAAGTAAAACTCTATTTCCTTTTTCTATTTGATAGACTTATTCTTTATTAATTACGAAGCATTTCTCACTAACAACTGACTAGTTAATTAATTAATTGTGTCATCAGAGGCCAGATGCCAGCCGATGCTGAATTTAATTACTTGGACCATGCTAAGAGACTCGACATGTATGGCGTGGACCTTCACAAAGCCAGGGTAAGCAACAAAATATGATAACCTAAACATTTACAATTATACTCTTTAACAATTCAAAAATTAGTAAAAAAACAAATGTATGGTTCAACATGAGTACAGATATAGAAATAAGTAAAGACCTGCAGTTTAGAATTTTTGGTTTCAACCGTCATGAGGAGATAATGAGGGTTGAATAACTAGAGGTTTAAATTTAAATATATTTTATAACGTTCTTGTTATAAAAAAAATTTTTATGTTACCTTTAAATAAAAAATATAGGTTGATGAAGTGCACCCATACAAAGGTGATTGGAAACCCATTAGTGGATGTTTGTTATACTTTGTTATTGCAATGCAAGTAAAAGAAGTATGATCCTTCAGTTTTCAGGTTCCTTTTCGGGAAGGATTGACATAATGACAGATTCACAATTGTAAAGCAATTGTTTTTTTTTCAATTTTTATTTAATAAAATCAAACCTAATTATACTTTTTGTTTTATCTTATTCTCAGGGAAATATTAAGTTATAATTATCCTGTATTAATTTTCGTGTTAATTTAATCTAATTAAATTTTTGTTTTAATCTGATGTATGATGAACTTCAAATTTTTGTAGGACTCATCCAGTAATGACCTTCATTTAGGTGTTACTTCAATAGGATTGGTCGTTTTTCACAATGGAATGAAAATTAACACTTTTTCTTGGGGAAAAATTGTGAAAATTTCATTTAAAAGGAAACAATTCTTCATCCAGTTACGAAGAGAACAGGTTGGTGTTCAGTGAAGTATATATACAATAAGAATGAGAAATAGAAATATGTATGCATATAAATATTAGTTATATTTTTTTGTATATAAATAAAACAAAATTTTTTTTTTTATATTAAAAAGACTTTTTAAGTGCCCTTGACTCTTGCAGTGATAAAAGAATATAATCTTTCAATAAGTTATGTACTGAGAAATTGAAGGGTCTTAGTTAGTTTTTAGAATTTTATTTAAGAAATAAAAGTACACTGCAGTGCCAATCTTGTAAAATATTTTTCGTAAATTTAATAATTTTGTTTCAGAGTGAGAGTTATGATACTCTTCTTGGTTTCAATTTAGTCACCTATAGATCTTGCAAGTCTCTGTGGAAATCGTGCGTCGAACACCATACATTCTTCAGGCTACAATCACCTCATCAGAGCAGGAGAAGGTCGAACTTTCCTAGCTGTGTTGGATCAAAGTTTGCCTATTCAGGCCGAACTGAACTGCAAGCTATGGAGGAGTCCAAGGCGAAACCTCGTCCTGAAAGGACTTTCATAAGGTGCCTTATTGATGTTATATATCTGTGTGTAATGCTAGCAACTCTTCTTGAAGGCATTATTTGGTTAATGTGTACCTGAATCTTGTCTTACAAACTGTTCAAGTTCAGGAATGTTCAAGTCTCCTGTCAGTTTTAGGTTTGTTAAAACTGAATTACAGATTATAATATAAATAAAGAAACGTTATGCTCATGAGTCAACCATTGGTGGTCACCACCTACAAGCTGTCTACGTCAGAGTCAAAAACCCAACTGCTGAAAGATCTTAGTCTTGTTTTCCCATTTCTTATTGTGGTTTGATCATTGAATGTTATTTCACGTGTTTATGTGAAAGCTTTTTATTATATATATATATTATATATATATATATATATATATATATATATACCATGATAAACGAAAAACGGTCCGGCAGGACAAATAACAATTAAAATAAGCAGTGACACATAAACAGAAACACAACAAAGACTCACTTTTCAATATTTCGACCGCCATTACGGTCGAAATATTGAAAAGTGAGTCTTTGTTGTGTTTCTGTTTATGTGTCACTGCTTATTTTAATTGTTATATATATATATATATATATATAAATAAAAATAAAAAAAGAAAAATAGGTGTGGTCCTTATCTCGACCACATTTATGTAACACTATTTTTCTTTTTTTATTTTTATTTTTCCTTTATATATATATAGGTGTGTTCTCTAATCGGGGTTCGGTCAATTTTCCAGGATAAAAAATCAACTCTCGTTGCCAACGTTTCGGTTTTATTTAAAACCTTTTTCATAAGCATTTTTGAATTTTCGCAATATTCCTAAATAACATTCTTAACATTACATCCACATTGCGGTTACAGCCAAGTATGGTCTTATTTTTAACAATGTTTATGTAAAGGAAGATTTAGGCAAAGTACCCCGATTGGTAGTTTAAAGTCTTTGAACCTTTTAAACAAAAGTTTAAAGTTACGAATATAAAATATCGATACATATAAAGAAGAAATAGAACTTTATATAATGTAGAAAATAATTGTAAGAATTTAAATTGATAATTAAGAATTTATTCATTGAGACAAAAGGGAAAATTTTGGCTTAGCGATTAGTTTATTTCGTAAGTTGTACATTCACATTGCCCGAATTTTATTTTATTTCTTCTATACATAAAAGAAAGGACGACTTTTGCCTCAATGAATTATAATTCATTTTGTCTCACCTTATATTTTGTCTCAATATATAAGGTGAAATTAATGTGATTGTAATTTCACCTTGTTTGATTGATTCTTCCTTACAGATGTTCAAGTAGAAAAGTGATGAATTCTCCTGTAGAAGAAAAAGGAAAAGTGTCCTCAGGATCGGCAGGTCGAGGAAGACCCTATGACAACAAAGTGACGTCTTTGTCAAGGCTTCCCCGGAGAGCCTGGGCTGAGTCCACTACCATCAACAATGAGTGCGTTTTTTAACTCAATCCTTTTCTGAAAATAACACTTTTAAACTTCTCAAAAGTATCACAGCTATATTATTTTAATCATATATAAAAGTAAATTTTTAAATTTAATTATTAGTTTCCTTTTACGCATAATTTTATTTTTAATTCAAACTAGTTGTTTTTTTCAATATTATTTTAGCATTTTTCATAAATATATTACAGGTTTTTGGGTACTTTATACTGTCAAAAAATGTACAAACTGATTTTATAGTAATATAATCACAATTATAAAATATGCATGGAATCAAATTAATTGCAAACTTATTGTGTATAACAAAAACTGAACTGGCTTAGCTAGAAATACATTTTTTATGTAAAAATTAATTTTAAATACTGTGATAATAGTATTATAACAATTTCATCAAAAAAAAAATGTTTATTTGAGATTAAAATGAAAGAAACCACAATTCAGATTTAGTAAAAGAAGCCATAGATATTTTGTTGATTCGCTTCATAGAATTTGGAGGTTCTTTATACTCTGGAGAGAGTGACTTCTGTAATCATAGCACATCTGGATATGGTCAGATTCCTACTAAAGTATAACATTTTTAGAATGCTATTGAGAGTTGGGACTTGGGACCCTCACCGAAGGAGTTTATCCCATTTTGTTTCGTGTTTTGTTGTTGTTGTTATTTTCCACCAAGCTTACCTATCTTTCTAGTAGAGGCATCCACAGTGTTCTATTTTACTATTTTTTTTCTACAAACTGTGGGAAAAGTGTTAATGCTTCTCACACAGTAAACTCCTGTGAACCAAAGACTAGACCCAACCTTGTGTTTGAAACCATAACTACCGGGAGGCCAATACCACGTGGCATAAACTTTCTCAGGGTCATGCCAGTCCCCGTAGTACTGATATATTTATTCTGTTCTTGGGTCATAGGCTGAACTCTTTCATCATAAGGGAGAAGAGTTCTACTAAGTCTGCCAAGACGACGCTGGTTTAGTCTTTCAGCTTCTTGCCCGGTGCTGATAGCCGGAAGAACTTATTATGGGAGAGTAGGGATACTCCCTACTTGTCAAATGGCATGGCGTGGGCGTAATAGATGCTAGATGGTGACTTGAAAATCAGGAGGTCTTATCAACCCTGAGCCCTTGGCTGCCCTTGACATTACCTCCATTCTATTTCGCGTTAAGGCCTTTCACATATCAGTAATGGGTTTACTTCAGTAAAGTTGAGTGTAAACCACTCCAGATATTTAATTTAATCCTATCAACGACTACTTAATTAATGCCATCTAATGCCAAAACACAAAATCTGCACATCAGAAACCACCAAGGTTTAAGAGAACTAAACTCAACTCAAGACAATATGATTGGGACATGTGTTCTATCAGACTAAGTCAAATAATTAAATTTGAATTTTTTTGGTTGATAATATTGGTATTTGGTTAATGTTTTTTGCCATTTCTATATTGTTGAGCATTTAAATTCAATTTTAGCTGAATCGGAATGTAGTTAAATAAAGAATCAAAGAAACACTAATATAGTTCATGTGAATAGATGCAAGGTTATCTGATAATTTATAGTTACACCCATGTATTTAGAAAAGAAGAACTAGCAATTATTATTAATCCGGTAATGAGGCTCACACAACTAAAATGGATGCTAAATAATAAATGAGCTGTAACTTTCCGCCACTTGAACAGCATTAAAAGTGAAATGCTTTAAGTGTGGGCGTTGTTAATAGTTTGACATTTAACAATTTTCCAATGGAATAAAGTGAAAATAGGTAAATATTATGAAATAATAAATTGAACAAAGAAATCCAACATTTTTGGGTTAATTTAAAATAATCCAAGCTTAATTTATAGTGATAAAAGTTTAATTAAAATAATCCAAGTTTAATTTAAAATATTCCAACTTTAATTTATAATAATCCAAGTGTAATTTATAATCCATGCTTAAATTAATATTATAGAAGTTTGATTTAATATTGTTCACATGTATGTTTAAAACAGTTTGTCAACTTGGGTATATATATATATAGGACACTGAAGTTTAATTAAAACTTGGAATATTTTAAATTAATCCGAAAAAATTGTGTAAAAGGATACTACACAATTAAAGGATTACTATATATTTGTTTTCGACTATATATTGTAGTTATTTTTAAGCTCAAAATTAAAAAAATAATGAAGGAATAAAATGTTAAAAAAAATATATATTGATGCTAATTGAAAAAATAATATGGATATATGTACACAAAGTGTTTCTTAAAATTACCAAGGAAAAATGAAAATATGGAAGTCAAAGTAAGTAAATCATTGATATTACAACAGTAAAGGATGTAATTTATACAAAGTTTTTCATTTAATTATATTTTTTTATATTATATTAGGTGTGTTACGAAGTTTGGATTAACCGTACTTACTTTAAATTAAACTTGAACTGTTTTAAATTAAACTTGGATTATTTTAAATTAACCCGAACAAGAATAAAAGAATAGAATAAAACGTTGGTAAGAACACCTGCATCACTGACATGCGATTAACAGAATGCAAACAATTCGGAATGTCAATTTTGCACGTTTACAGTTTTTTGAAATTTCAAATATTAGATGAGTCACAGATGTGCATGTTTCGAATAAAGGTATAGTGAATGAAATAGTATAATGAATGACTCAGATTTCTCTATTTCATGTTTTCAAAGTATTTTAACATGATCTTTTGTTACCATTTTCTTATATGTTTTACCACTTATAACTTTTGCAAACTTAGATGTACATCTACGAAGTGATCTAGGAGGAACTCTTCAAGACGTAATTAATGATACTTACTTTTTTTTATAGTAGCTTATAAACAAAGAGCCGTGAAAGTGATCAAATATAGTGTGCATTTTATGTAAAATCGTGCTAATAACTTCATTACATAGCAAAAAAAAAAATAAATATGTAAATGAAGCATACATTTCCAAGCATCCGGCTACAATTAGTTCAAGAATATATGTCGTTATGGAAGTAATTGAATTACGATTATAGTATACGAGTTAAAACGGTTTAATCATCTCTTAATGTAATTTATACTAACCTTTTTGTGCTTCTACCAGTATTCATGAATTTGCAACGAAGGCATACACAACTGGAAACTACTTATTCATATGAGTGCTGGTTTCAATGTTTCTGTAACAATCATGGGCTTTCTGTTTCAGTGAAGGGTGTTTTGTTGATCTGGGAGACGATGTTGATCTTCATCGAGCTTTCACTCCTGTTCTTCCTCCCAGGTCTATAACATATGCAGACGAAGATCCCGAGCCTGCAGGCATTTACGAGATCTCACACTATGACCAACTGCCTCCCGTCCAGGTAACTTAATGATAATCCTAAAAAAATATATTTTACTCACAATTAACTAACTGTTTAGATTAAGAATATCATAAAACTATTCTGATTAAAGCTAATACGGCATGGTAATGAAGATATTAGAAATATAGTGGAAAACTATCATGTTTTGCTGTCATCGCACAAATGTTCAAAATATATATATATAAAGATTTCACATAAACACGTGAAGTAACAATCAATGATCAGTAGGGTTTTTGACTCTGACGAAGACCGCTTGTTACGGTTGAAAGATCTTAGTCTTGTTTTCCCATTTCTTATTGTGGTTTGATCATTGATATATATATAGTAAAAAAAATTAAAATATAATTTTTATAGATGTGGATTAAAGATAACTTTCATTATAGTGAAAAATAATAGTTGTACTTACTTGACCGTTTCAGTACACCTTATAGGTATCTAAATGTATTTATCTAATCCATATCTATTTCGCCGAAGTCGAGAGTTTGTAAATCCCTCTACAACTATGCTTTGAACAGGACACCACCAACTGTAGATCACTGTTTGTCTTACTAATGCAATGTACAAATGAAGTGCATATTTTTGGTCCTAGTGAAAAGCTTTCGTTAACTATACTGACGTTTGTGACTTTTTTAAAGATGCTTTCAGTAAGTTCCTTTCCTGATTTCGTTTGTCGTGAGATGAGCCAATCCTTTTTTCCGTTCCTTTAAAGCCCTGCAATGTGCACTCTCTAATAAATGTCATTAGGCTCAATAAATATTTGATGTTTATAGTGAAATTTATTGAGATTGTTGTATTGACATAAGTTTGTTTTCAGAGTGGTGATGAAGGTCTGGTGTTCATCAGGATGACACCTGATGCAGAAGGAAGGTTTGGGTTTAATGTGAAAGGAGGTTCAGATCTGGGCATGGATATCATAGTCAGCCGAGTGGCTCCCAATACTCCAGCAGATAGCTGTTATCCTCGTCTCAACGAGGGAGACCAGGTAGGATTTCATTTAAAACTGTTGGTATGTATATGGTACAGATATACCATGTTACGGAATTACAAACTCGAGGGAAAATCCTGCGGATAATTTAAACCATATGCCTACTGAACATCAGAGGATAATTGAAAGATCAATACCTAAGATTTTTCACGAGGGACACTCTTATTAAAAATAGGCACAATATTTCTTGTGCTTGTTGCTGGCCTTGGAGACCCTCAGTTCTAACAGATGAATTGTGAAATCTCTACATCTTGTCGCTAGTATCAGTAAAATCTATTTTGTAAACAAATGTAGAATTTGGAGTTTCTACACTCAGGTTTTCTGTAATTAAACTATTATCTGAAATATTTTCCAATCATTTCAAATGATTGATTCGTTTTGGAATGACATACTTGCTTAGAATAGTAGGTGAACACTCTGACAGCATGTTGCTGTTGACGACTGTGATTCACTAAAGTGTAACATGTTCCATTAGCAGATCCTGTGACTTAGCAGTTTAAATTGTCAATAATCACATCAAACAAGAAACCATAATGTTAGATTTGGAACACTACTCTAATGAGATTTGAAACCATCGTTTGATTAAATGAAATGAAGAGGTAAGGATGCCATGTGATGGATTTGTCAAGTGTATGTAGTTCATTATATTGTCAATTTTTGGTTATCATTTGAACGAGATATTAAAACACACAACGACCTGTCAAGGCCAACCTGTAATGCACACACATCACTCTACAAATGAACACACATACACAAACACACAAGGATATGCATACACACACACACACACACACACACACACACACACACACACACACACACACACACACACACACACACACACCTACTTTAAAAGTTTCAGGCACCGCAAAACTTGTAAACCTCCCAAGATCACAAAAGTAGAGCATCTCATGATCTCTTTATTTTACTAAGAGTGTTCTAAAAATAATCAGATTCTTAAATAAGTAGTTCTAACGGCGTGCTGATATTTCCCATTGTTTAGTACTTAATTGAATGATTCATTTCAGGTGTTAGTGATAAATGGAATTGACATCAGTGGGATGGCACACGAACAAGTAGTGAATTTGATCCGGTCCTCGCGAGATACGAACAACGGGGAATTAGTGCTAACTGTGAGGCCGAGCAGCAGGTACGCAGGAGCAGGAGAGGGCGGGGGTGAGGAGGAGCCCATGTACCAGTACGTGAGCGACTGCAGCACTGGGGGAGGAGGTCTGGAGGCAAGCATGGCGGCGCTAGGGGAAGGACTTGCCTCGGGGGCCATTGTGGCCCACTTCGACCGGCTCTACCGCAAGAAGCCAGGCCTGGCCGTCTCCAATGCTTGCCTTCCTCATAACGCCACTCTCAACCGCTACACCGACATTCTCCCCTGTAAGTTGTCCGTACCCTCAGGGTATTTCATTCTCATCTTTATATATATATATTTTTGTAAAGGTTGGCAGCAGATCTTCATCCACGCATACATTGTTGAAAAGCAGAGCAGATTCTGCATTCACGACTTTTTTAAGTAGCTGTTCTTTTACCTCTTAGGCGTTCCGCCACCTACTATTACCTCTTAGTATTGTTACCTCTATATCACCTTTTCTATTGTTATCCTTATATATGCATTTTGTAGTTAAATCCTGTTATTTATTAGTTTGAGTTTTTATCTTATTTATCTGTCTTAATATTTTATTCTCCCTGAAGATGACCAACGAGGTTGAAAGCTTGTGTTTAAAAAGTAGTGAATAAAAAAAATTTTAGTAGTTATTTGACTATGGTTTTTGTCTGAAAATGTCGCTGGGAAATCTGCTATTTGCATTGCCTCTGCAACATAGAAGTGTAATTAGGAAAAAGAACAGCTACTTAAAATAGTCGTGAATGCAGAATCTGCTCTGCTTTTCAACAAATATATATATATATATATATATATATATATATATATATATATATATATATTAGTTTAAGTTAGGTTGCAGTGGCAGTCCCACAAGGTAACACACATAGGCCCTTTGTGGTACCACAAAATGAATATCTATTCTGCATTTAGAGTCCTAAAATTTGTCTAGCTCAAGTGTACTTAGAGTAGGGATATTTAAAGAGTACCTGACATCGTGTAGGCTCAGGACAGACGGCACAACGTCATTTCCGAGAGACGGCGTGATCATATTTATTCACCTCCCACGTGAATAAATCGAGGGCCAGCGTGCTTTATTTAAGTGTTCCATCCGTTATTTTGGAGCCATTTAACAAATACGGCTCTAGTTTCACTTCGAATAAGAACACATTAAACTTTCTGCTTCCCATCCTAGGGGTCAACAGGGGTCTAACAAGTAGCTTACTTGCCTTTAATGCTGAATAATGCAGGTTGAATCTTCAGCTAGTCCCTAGATTTTTTATGTGGGAAAGGGAAAGAGCTTGTGTATGCTGTCCCCCGGAAAGATGTAAAACTCAGAAGCTTTACAATGTCAGGTCTCGATCCTGTACGATGTCAGGTTCTCATTAAAGATCACTACTCTAAAAAAACTCAAATGGGATCAAATGTAGGATTCCTGATATTATTCTACAGTACTTCTATAATACAGCTCGACATAACTAAATGGATGCCAAATAACAAATGAGCCATTTATCTTGAACGCTAGAACAGCAGTAAGATAACTTATTTTAATTAATTTAACAGGTTGGAATAAACACTGCTCCCAACCTGTGATCTGTAAGACCCTAGGGATGTACATATCTATTTTTACATGTGTTGACCTCATAAAAACGTTTTTTATTTCATACAAGTCGGACCTCTAAAATTATGCAAATTTATTTGTGAAACTCGAAAAGAAAAGTGTTTCTACACAAACCTATAGAATTGGAGGTGCATTATTTATATTTCTGTTATTTACTGTAAATGTAAAGTTAATAAAAGTGTAGTAATATTATGACAAAAATTGAAGGGGATTTCTTTCTCCTTCTGACTTTTAATGACTTTTTTCTCCAATGAGGATTTTAGTGTAAGCATGCTTTGAAACTAATCATACAGAGCAATAAATCTATTAGGTTAGATGACTTATGATGACTTTACTCTTATCTTACAGTAATAATTTTGACTATCACCAAGCAGAATGTTATGCAAAGAACATTGAAACTGCATTCAAAATATATATAAGTAAAACAAAAACAAACTTGATATTAAAGAGAAGTGAATATTTACTTCAAGCAAAATTAAGTAGTACTTAATAATATTTAAGGAGTCTGGCAAGTTATAATTAAACATAAGGAAATTATAATAGGATAACTATATATTTTTAGAAAAAGGAAACTGCTTCAGAAAAAATGACAATGGGGTGACTTAAATTTTGTGAAATATAAATGTGTCTCTATAACTATAAATTGAAGTTAATCTTAATATGACAGGAGAGAGGGCTGACAGGCTCGTTATATTTGACAGTAGAGGGCCAGGTTAACCCGAAACTGTGTTCGCCTCTGGACTGATAGATCCGGGATTCAATACCCACTCTGGCCCTCTATTTATTCTCGCGGATTGTAAATAAATCTATTATTCACGGAGATGACGTTAGGCCATCTGTCCTGAGCTTGTACGATGTCTGGAACTCGTTATAGATCCCTACTGTAAACAAACGTAAGGTAGTCAGAATATAGGGCTCCCAATGTAAAATGTTCATTATTCTGGTATCGCAAAGGGTCAATGTTCAGCCTATTTATTATACTACCTGCAACCTAACCTAACCCTTAACTGATACTGGATATGGGTAGGATTATTATATGTGATATTGTTAGGAATACTCAATGTCTTCATACTGGAAAGAAAAAATATTTTAACTCTGTTTTAGTAAGTCACTACTGTCATTTAAAGTATAACACTGTTTTGCTTTTAAAAAAACAACAACCAGCTGTGATTTTTATATGAGATAAGGTAAATCTTGCATCCTCCATCCCTCAGAAAGGATGTCTATCATACGTTAGTTACGAGCCTGTATGGTATCAGGTATTTGTTAGTGATCTCTGTTCTGCTAAACTTAAGGACTCCTGATGCCGCAAAACCAGGCGACTTAGCTCATCCATTACTGAGGAGTAGCTGTCATAAAATTTGTGCTGCAATAACAAATGAGGAGTACTTTTTCCTCCTAGAACAGTACAAAGGTCACCTACAAGTGCGGGCGTTAGAATGAAAGATTTTATTAAAAGCTATTATTAAATGATATTTCAATCATTTAATTAAATATTAACTAATTAAAAAACCACACAGGTTGTTCTAATATTTTATAATAAAAATACAATTCCTGCCGCATACTGTACATCATAGTCGTAAGTAAAGAAAAAGAAGAAGGATATTTGTTTCATTTTTCGGTTATGTTGGTACAAGTGGGTTAACAGTGTAAGAGGTTAACGAAGTTCAGTACTGTTCATTGTGATATATTTATAAATGTTGGGGTGTTAGTAAAAATAATCGTTGTACAAATTACATGCACATTGTTAGTACCATAGATATTAGTATAATACACATAAGTTTAACCCTTTTACCTCGTATGCTGGTGGAGGTTTCGTACAATGTTTAGGACGCTATCTTCAAATAGTATATCTTGATACATCTTTATTGTCATATTTGAAAATGGACAATGCCCAAAACCGGACTAACGACTCTACAACATGCACAGAATGTAAAGACAGTTATTAATTCATCTTTGAAGTAAATGTATGTAGATTGTTTAAGGTTAACATCTGAGGATGACCACATGGATAGCCGGAATATTGTACGATTAGATTAGTTCGTCAACAAACTAATTATGAGTTTGTTGAGTAACTAAAGTATCTGTCGAATTTTTTTATATGTTACTCAAATCAAACAGTTCTAGTTAAAAACTTCAGTTAAAAATAGTAATATGTTTTTACAAATAATGTATTTTACGCTTGTTACATCGTGGCTATCAAGTTAAAAAATTAATAGCTGTTTAGAAAATTTCTAAGTTGGATGGTTTTCTGATCCAATTACATCATCTGGAATGCCAATTCAATTATTTCTTACACAAACATTAGATAAGGACAATGGACACATGAAAGGATTATTAATAGATGTTTGTTATAGATTATGATTGAATACAAGTCAATAGAATATATATAGCTTTTGTTTTTGTTTTTTTAGATGACTTAACTCGAGTGATTCTAGAAAATGGTCCAAATGGAGACTATATCAATGCGAACTACATCAACATGGAGATACCAGGGTCTGGCATTATCAACAGATATATCGCCACGCAGGGTACACATTTCCTTATCACTTTTTTTTGTGTTCCACCGAATCCTTTCAACTACGTTTTAAATTTACTTTAACGAAGATTGTCCAGAAGTTTGGACCATATTTTATTAGTTTAAACAAACTGAAACAGATGTACCCCCCCATACCCTCACCCACGTCCATTCTATTCCCAGTCAGTTGTACCACAGACACTCACCCTTAGGTTCGTATTGTCTTCCTTATTTTATTTTATTTTTATTTTGTACTATATTTACTTTGTATTATAGATAACTCTCTGGTGTCATTGTATTTTTTAGTTAATGCCTTTGGAAGAATACTATGTGTTCGAAACGCGTTGTTTATACCATTAAATTTTTATATGTGGAGACCATTTCATTAGCTTTTTACCCTACAATGAGTAAATAAATACCACATAATAACTGATTCACTACGTTACAATTATATGTTAGATTTTAATTGCAATGTCTAGCTGAAAATAACCATATTATGTTTTTATAAACCGTAACAACTGAATGACTCCTAAATTTATTGCAGTTACCTGCATCAAACCTTCACAGCATTAAATCCTCTCCTTTATATGGATCCCTATTAATAATAGTTAATAATTTATAAAGGAAATGGAGATGTAAACCACATAAAAAACAAGAAGAAAAAAAATCACAACAGATCGAAAATATTTGAATTTTCGACACAAACATAAGTGGAGAAAATAAAATTTTTAATGTTGTTTAAGATAAGAAAATTATAAATATTTAAAATATTTGTCAATGATTCCATTGACTTAGGCAACCCATTCCTCGTCTGAAAATATTGTTCATATATAGAAGAACAACGTCTAAATCACAGTAAGAAATCAGAAAAGTGACTAAGACTTTAACCAAAGGAAATAGTCTTTGCCAGAGTCAAAAGTGATGCTGACGAAGTTTGGGCTCTCATATCGTTATTAGTTTGGACTCTGACGAAGACCACTTGTTTTGGTTGAAAAATCTTAGTCATTTTTCTGATTTATTACGGTCGTTTAGACGTTGATTTTTATTTCACGTGCTTATTGTGAAATTCATATCGAAGTATGTATGGGATCGTTATAAAGATAGATAAGGTTTATGCTAGGGAGGTTTCATACTGGTTACTAAAATGGTTTGTTTTTTTTTGTTTTACAGGACCCCTGGTAAACACTGTTGTTGACTTCTGGACAATGATTTGGGAGAGTGGAAGTCGACTGATTGTAATGGTGACTTCTCTAGTCGAAAGAGGCCGCGTCAAGTGTCACAAATACTGGCCAATGATTGGTGAAACCCAGGAGCTGCCTCCTCAAATGAGACTCCGAACTCTACGCTGTCACTACAACAATCCTTCTGGATATATTTCCAATACTCTATTGCTTACTAATACTCAGGTATTTCCTTCTCTTGTATCTGTTAGTAAATGTATTCTTGCTTTCAGTATCTATAATAACATAATTACAAATTACGCAAGTAATTTATACACTTTTTTTAATTAAAAACTTGTATAAGTCGTGATTTATCATTTCTGTTCTGTAGAGTGTCTAAGCTAAACTTTAAGAGAATCGGAGTTGGTTTTAATTGAAGAATCAATTACAAACGAACATATTTACTTTACTAATAAGTATTAGATCTTTCTGTGAATTTAAGGAGTAATTATTGATAATACTATTAATTCGGTAATGTGGCTTGCTTATCCACAGCTCAAAGAGAGCTTTAATAAGAAGCTAAGCTTTCCGCCTATATTATTTGGCTAAACATTTTTACTTTACTATAAGTAAAGTATAGTGATCGTGAAAAAATTCGATCTCGAGATTTTGACGGAATTACATGTTTTGAGGTCCCAGAAGTCGTTTTATGTCGTTTTTACGATGATGTCTGTGTGTATGTGGTTGGGTGGGTGGGTGCGTGTGTTAGCATTGCTTGTTACCACGCTACGGTCCAGAATCTTTGATGGATCAAGTTGATATTTTACACAAAAATGGGCCCCATTTAGACGAAGATCCCTATTGTTTGGGAATAATTATGCATGATGGGAAAGTTACTTTTTTTGCCAAAAAACGTTTTTTTTTAAAACATTTATTTCTCCTAAACTGATAACCCTAGAGTTTTGAAATTTTGACATTATCTTTGAGGTTACAAATGGAACAAACGAAAAATATATTCAGAATTTTAAAACAACAGGAAATGTATTTCTTTTAATAAAATGTACAAATTTTGACTTATAATTCAATCCAAAACCTTGTGAGAGCGATACAAGCCATACTGTTAGACGGATCACAATGAAACTATGCCTAAAAATAGAACATTATGTGGAGAATGAGTTGAGATATTTTTTTTCAAAATTACATTCGCTAAAGGGGCGTTACAGTACGATTTCTGTTTTCAGAAAATGATTTTTTGACGCGAAACGGCTCATTCAAAAATAATGAAAATTTGTCCAAAAATGGAACAAAAAATTAGCAATTCATAAAAAAAAATTCATGAAGTTTCAATTACGGGAAAGAGCAATAACACTATAAAAACTGTTTGTTTATCCTAGACTGAGAGATCACCTGCTATACTTGTCGAATTTTTTATATTTTTTTACATTATTTACATTGACTTAGAAATTTTTTGAGCGAATCCACTGAGATAAAATTGATATTTATAAAGGAATAATTTAAATTGTTTATTGACTTATATGAGATGTAAGAGGAATAATATTCTGCAGGAAAATAATAACACTCACTCAGAAAAAATTCGTATATATGTTATTTGACAAAGGGGAAGGAAAATGATCTTATTAAATACTAAGAAGCTTATTATTATTATTATTTTAAAGATTAAAATTCCCAGTATAATAATTCTATAAAAGACCAAAAATGTAAATGATAATTCATAATTGGAATCTTTCGTTTAGAGATTAATAAATGTAATTATCGTACATCTTTAATTAACAAAGCACCTTAAAATAACATTTTCTTCGCTGTTTAAGATGTTTTTCAGAGAAAAAAAGGGTATTTTCCTGTTTTAAATTTTAAAATTTTACTTTAATATTCAATGTAGAAGGATGTCAAGTAAACGATGTAAGAAATCCGCTGGCTGTTTGAACGAAAGCCATTCTCTTGTAGGAGAATAAATCGTTTCAAGAAATGTTCACTTTGTTTTTTCAAAATGTTATTACTGCTGTAGTTATACTAATGAAATTATTTGCAAATAATAAATTATTTGTGATGTACAAAAATAAGCTTATAAAATGATATGTCCTTCAATCACTATCTGTACTACCTCAGGAATGAAAGGCTAATAATTATATCCCATTTAGATGTTTACGTAATGCTTAAATGAGACGTTATGTTTTATATACTCAAGAAATTTGACATTAAGTTACTTATAGTAAAGTAGAGTGTAGGCCACTCCAGATTTTTTTGTGTATATAACTGTGAGAGTTGGAAAGAATTACTATTTATTAGCTTAAGAGTAGAGATTAAGAGATTTGAGCTCTTAAGAGATTTATATTAAAGAAACATTATCATATCTTAAACTGAAAAAAAATAATGAGTATACAATTTGCGTGGAAAGAACACCTGCATCACTGACAGGTGACTATCAAAATTTAAACAGATGACAAAGGGAATTTTGCTCTTTTTTTTACTTTTTGGCCATTTTGAGATATTATATAGCCTTACAAAGAATATATTTTGAACAAAAGATATAGGAAATCAAATGGCAAGTGTCGATTCATCTTTTCTTTAAAATAATTGGATTTTTAATTATTTTAATCTGAATATTTACCATCTATTTTTTATATATTTGATTACTTATAAATTTTTAGATCTAGACATGATTGTCGTTATATTAATAGGAATTCATAGGCCTGAAGCTGTATCTACTGATAAGACCTTTGACGGGTAGTCGTTGTTCCAATTTGGCCCTAGGAGGTCGTTGACTTATTGGGTTCAGATTGACTACTTTTCGTTCACTTTTATGGAATATTTCATTATTCTGATGGCTGACCACTATCAGGTTGTCAGTTTTGACTACCCTAGTATTCATAAGGATTCGGTCACCCCCTCCCCTCTCCCAAAGGGTATATGACCTTTGACCCGTGACCGGGTTTCACCTAAGTAAGTACTAGTTTTCAAATCCAACTAATAGACCTTAACCAATGGTAAGGATCGATAATCTAGCTCCCTATTGTTGTAATGCGGGCAACCTCTCGAAAGATCACATAGTGACTCCCTAGAGAGTCTACCCTTCCGGGTGAGGAACCTCAGCTACCTTGAGTGTAACTCGAACGCCGGTGCCTACGGGACATCCAAAAGAATCTCGTATGGGTTTCCCCGCCTCCAAGGTACCAAAGGTATTTGAAGAGCTCTCGGGTAAACTCCGGAGTTTACCAACCTAGGTTGACTGGAGGTGAAGCCAGTGACCAGTGAAGCCTTCCGTCTGTTAGCCAGTCTACGCAATCAGCGTAACCTATTACCGGCTCTCGCGGCGAGGATGCCGACGGATAGGCACATGGGAATCAGGGGGTCTACCTCCCTGATAAGAAAGGAGAATCCTTCTAAACGGGGTGGGGCCCCTGAGCCCTTCAGAGAGCCATATTTCATCCTCATTGAACTCCTTGATAAGTTCATTATTCAGAAAGTATTGTATTTTGGTTTACAAATTTAAACTAAAATTAGTTAAATACATGCATATTATTATTACCACTGAGGTTAGTATGATTTATATTATTAATATGGCAAACCGTCATACCTCATACGATGATCTTGGAGTCGTTGGAGCGCTTTCAGACTTTGTCTATCTTCAATCGCAACTAACCTACTGAGCTGTTATCCAGTTGAAAATGGACAACGTCCTAAAGCACTCCAACGATTCCAAGATCATCCTACGAGGTATGACGGTTTGCCATATTAATAATATAAAATCAGGTACCCTATACATTTTACTTATAATTCAATAATTAAATGGAAATACATGCAGTTTTTGAGGGTTACAGGGTTGTTTTTCCTGTATTTTATTCAAATTCCTTTTTTTAAAACTATTTTTGAGTATTTAAAATTAAAATGCTTGTTAAATTGATCAAAAATAATGCTGAAAATGTGACTTGTTATGAGAAAAATAGTGCTTATGACGTCATTGTGTATAATATGTAAATGAAACATTCATACCAGGCAGTCTAGTTCAGGTAGTAGACAGTTAGAGATGTACATCTCTAAAACATATGAAGAGTTTGATAACAAACAAACAAAGAGTCCTGAAACTTTATTAAATAGATTATTTAATGAGCATATATAATCTCTGTAAACATCCCATATGAATAAAACAATTTAACAAAGTCCTTAAACAAAATTCCAAAACTTTTTTTGTTATTTTTGCCCGTATTAAACGGTTTGTACGGTTCATGTTAAACAATCGAAAGTCTAGGTTGGAAAAAGCATGAATTTGGTTATTCTTTACTAAATACACTGGTTATCATTATTAACAACAAAATAGAAATGATTATTTAAATTTTTTTTAAATATTATCGTAAGAAATAATTTAGTTATAGACGAAAAGAGACTAAGATTGGAAGATGTGAGCTCTGTTTTAGAATTTCCTAGAGCTTCTACTTGTGGTCCAGATGAACACCGTAGTTGTAAGATCTTAGTCCTGTTTTGGAATTTGTACTGCAATTTAACTTTAAATTATATATATTGCAATTGAATGATGGAATTAACGATCCAGATTGACAGTGATAGTTGAAATATTGGTGTTAACTTTAAAATTAATTAACTATTAAAAATAGTTGAAATAAACATAATACGTTGAGAATTCCCATAAATTACATAACAATACATAGGATCTAAGGTAGATTAGGTTGCAGTGGCTGTCCCACTAGTGATCACACACAGACCAAAGATTGACACTTCGTGATAACACAGAATGAAGATTCTACATTGCGAGGTCCTATATTTTGCATAACTGAAGTGTATTTAGAGGAGAGATTTTTGAAGAGTACCTGACATCGTACAGGCTCAGAACTGATGGCTTAACATTGCCGAGATACACATAAAGTCAAAATATGGCTTAACATCCTCTGAGGAACCATTTTGTCATCATCTCCCGCGTGAATAAATTGAGGCCCAGAATGATTACCAAATCCCAGATCTGCGAGTTCAGATGCTAGTAGCGCGTAATATTCTATGCTATCCTGGGTCTAAATTTTAGTTGAACAATTTTTAGGCGAAAAGAAAAAAAAATCTGGTGATCGCCTGAATGATTGCAGTTTTTCACCGTTGAATTATTACATTGTGTGTGATGTCAACAGACAGGTGAGGAGAGGGAGATTAGTCAGCTGCAGTATGTTGGCTGGCCTGATCATGGTGTTCCTGAAAACGCTGCTGTCTTTCTTCAGTTCATCATGGAAGTCAGAAGATGTAGAACAGCAATGGTCAGTTTAAACCCACTATCAAGTTCATAATCTCTTTTAACATATTTAAACATATATTATTTAACTTTACTACCAGTAAACGCATTAATCAGCGTATTAATTAAGCCTAATGGAGTTAAATTCATTATAATCACTCATTAATATGACAATGTATTGAATAATTGATTTCAGCTCATAGAATAATGCATAAATAAAGTATTCTCATTACATAATTTTAACATGTCTTGCAAAAGTTGAAACCTTGTTTACTACTGGCAAGGACTACTACTACTACTGGTTAGCACCCGTAAGTAAAGTGTCGTAGAAAATTTCATAGGATTCTTCATTTTGGTTACAACATCTCTATGATCATATTTATTGAAGAAAAACGTGATTTAATTCATGTGATGATATCTTTTAGTTGGAATGATATCTTTGGGCTAGGTGTGGTCCAGTGGTTGCATTTGGCTGTCAGACCAGAGGACTGGACTCTCAGATCATGAGATTGATTGTTCTTATTTGAGGGATCTGATTCAAATTCACCTTTCACAATTATTTAGGAATAGTTTCCTTATAGACAATATGTATTTAGTTTTAGATTGATCTGTTATAAATTAATAAGGCACAGACTCAAACATTCAAAAAGATATGCTTTTATCCATTCAGACCTTTTTTTTTTAGTCATGGATAATTTTTTATATGTCCATTGATCTCTCCAAAGTTTCATATTTTCATTCTTTCTAAGTCATATCCTCAAACCCATCCGATTCGGTGTTTTTCTAATGTTATATTCTGGTCTTAATCACTACTTTCTTATATGACTTTTTATTGATTAGTACATTTTTTTGGCAGGTTGGGCCGACAGTGGTCCACTGTTCGGCTGGCATTGGCCGGACTGGAGTATTGATCCTTATGGAGACGGCTCTTTGCCTGATCGAGGCCGAGCAACCTGTGTATCCACTTCAAATAGTCACGACGATGCGTGACCAACGTGCCATGATGGTTCAGACTCCGGTGAGTCACCTTTTGTGTGCCTCTTCTGCATGATGATTTTTGATTAGTTTATGTAACTAACAACTTACACAATGTAATAACACCCAATCATTTATTGGGTGCAAAATCAGATGAAATTAGTTCATCAAAATGATTAACAAAATTATTTACTATATTTTCGACTATAGCTTATATATTACTGTATTATTGTAGCTCACAGAAATGCGTATAGTTATGCTAATTATTCCTAATGAATTTCTCAACAAATTGATCGGACATTGAGAATCCATTGAGTGACTGCTTCGTCCTACTTGCTGGTGAAAGCTGCGACCCAATCTCCGTGTCTGAAGAGGACTGCGACAAAACTGATTGTTAGAAACTACACTTGTTTAATTTTACAAATTTTGAAAAAAAATACTAATCAAAGTTTTCATATAAAAATGTTGAATAAAAATAACACATTTCGAGGTGGTAATGTTCTTCTGCTCTTACATGCCAGCACGGAAGAGGGCTTTTAGACTTTATTATTTTTATGTAGTTGTATTTCTTAACTATAAGCGTTCTCAGGTTTTTTTGTGTTTTAGATGTAACCTGAGGAAGAACAAAAACTAAGTGTTCGAAACGCGTTGTTTTTATTATACATTTTATGTGGAAACTTTTATTAGTATTTTCCCGAAAATGAGAGTAAAATTACATAATAACTGACTGCATAACATCAAAATGAATTAATTTTGCCTTTCTGTTGCAGAGTCAGTTTCGTTTCGTCTGCACATGCGTTCTTCATGCCTTCACTGAAGCCATCGTCAAACCTTTGCCTGATTTTTGTTACCAATGATTTTAATATTTAAACATAAATCAATTCGTCCACTTTTATACACTTTCCAGGTATGGTTGGGATGGGGGGGTTAGATAAGGGAACTAGGGTGGGAGGTATTTTGGGAAGAGAGAAAGAGTAAGGGTAAAATCCCTTTCATTCGTATTCTAACTTCATAGAAACCTAAAAACTGCCCTAAGATAATAAATATTTTAATAAAAAAAAAAAGAAACTTATTAAGCACTTGTTAATCCTAGTAACGTCTTATTAACGTCCAGTATTATACTAGAACTTTTTTTTTTTTAAAAAAATATATTACTTTAAAAGCAACAAAAAAGAAATTAACTCTCAGTAAATACTGACAGCTAATAGCTTTTGAAGTGCATTTCATGTTTAATGAAAAACTTCTAGGGTGTTTCTAAGATATGTAGCAACTTTACATATCAAAGCACCACTTTTTAAATTAGTGACTTATTTTTAAAAAAAAAAAAATCTTTCTAAACATCTTTTAGCTGATAGAAAACAAAAGTGCTGAATCTCCACTGAAATGTTGTCTTTTTCTTAACCGCTAAAACGGAAATTTCAATTATTTTGCTACGTAAAAGTAGTGAAGTAGACAATTTGTTTTTATTAGTTTTAAAAAATTGACGAATCTATCTAAGATTATTTTTTTTTAAATTCACCTTTTTTTTGGTTATTAAGAAGTTTATTTATGACGTTTTTTTTTTAAGGTTAAAATTATTTATGTCGAGTTGTTTACTTGATATTGAAGGTGGGAGTATGAGTTTTTATTTTTTACTCCCACAATTATTGCCTACGCCTTCCACATGCTCTTTTAGAGGTGCAACATGTGGCTTACTTCATATTTATTTTAATACCACTAGCAGTATATATAGTTATTCCCTTTGAACTTAAATAATAAAAAATGATCAGGAATGGTTTTTACTAGCGAAAAACTGTTCTGCTATCTGTAGAAATTGTATCTTTGTATATAATCAGCCAGGACTTAGAAGTTCTTGTAGAAATATGATAAGATACATATTTTCATCGGTAACAGGATTTCTAATAAACCTGTTTATTCGTAAATATGTAGTAGGGATTTGCGAAATGGAACACTATTTTTTTATCAGTGTTCGTCAAAGTAACAAGTTGACTATTCGATACAATGTGTTTCCCCGTTTCTGAATTTTTTACTGTTTTTATACAATGATTGAGATTTTTAGCCAGAACTTTAAACAAAACTTTAAGTTCATTGGTGTATTGTGTATTATTTATAATTAACCATAGTATTTTGTATTAAACAAAATGCTATTAGACAAAAGAGAAAAAAGAAGAAGTTCTAAAAATTTTCGAGATAGCTCCTTGTGAATAAACCGAAAAAAAAAAGTTGAGACAATAAAAGTAGAAATTAAGTAAAAAGGGTGTTCGTTGCTCTTACTTGTTCCCTTTCCACCCACCTTTGTCCTTTGGTTAGTCGATAAGGTCGCTTGATTCCGGAGACAAGGCTTCGAAGCCCTGAACCCCTTGGTTGTTGTGTGTTCTAGGGGGTTTGACCTCCCCTTGTACCACTACTGAACGCTTTCCCCTTTTTGCTTGATTCCTACTTTTGTTTTTGTCTCCCTGTGTTAACAATTTTTTTTGAAGATCGAGCTATCTAGAAAGACCATAGATTTAAAAACAATTTTTTTTCTTTTGATTTTCGAAGTTTAATTTCTTTGATTGTAGATCGATGTGTGTTTATTGTGACATTTTCGTATTATTATATTAATGTGTCACTTGTCATATTCTTTAGTTAAAGATCAAGATTTAATGTTGTTTATTTGATCGTTTTTAACACCCACACATACAGTATTTCCCCTCTTCTGTGCTATTCTAGGTAAGGAAAGAGTCGAGGGTTTGGCTCACTTGTTAATTGAAACCCATTTTACAGTTACATAGCGGTAAATTTCAAATATTCCTTTTATCTCTTTTAATCAATTATGTTTTTATAAATATCTAAAAAAAAAACACGTGAACACTTCCACATGTCCCTGCCCATTGCTCACTAGTTGACCACGTTCAACTTCACATAGCTACGACGGAGATGTCAAACTTTAAAATCTCCTTAGCTACTCCATTTTTCCTGTGTTTAGCTTAAGAAAAGTCCCTATTGTTTTTTCAATAATAATTCCTAGTTGTTTCATCCGGTGTATTACGTTTCATGTTTAAACGTCAGGTTTTTTCAATGTTGAATTAGTGGCCTATTTTCAACTTTTACTCAAGAAACTAACTATTTTTTTATTGAATTGGGCCTTATTATGTAATCATTTAAAATCTTTACTACCTCAAATGTAACTGAGTTTTTAAATTGTTTTTATATTCAATCATAATAGAGGGTCAAGTTTGTCTTGTGGTAGTCTGTTTTCTGTTAGTACAGAAGATTGAAGGTTCAAATCTTTGGTAATAACTCTAAATGTTTAATATTAGAGGTGGAAAATCTTAAGTACGCTGTCAGTAATTCATTAAAGAATCCTACTAATAACTTGAGAAAGGTAGAATTAACTCGATGTAGAATCAACTTGATGGCCATTACTAAAGTGGGTGACAAATGACAAATGAGCCATACTTTCTATACTCTAGAACATCACAGAAGATGAAAGCCTGCATGTGTGTAAACGACATATTCAATTTAAGTAAATAGAAAGCTACTATTAAAAATAATAAATGGTGCTTTGCTTCAGCATTTTTATCATAATTTTGCTTTTTTTAAATAATAAAAAGAGGACCACCTATAATGCTATTAGGCAGACTGAAAATGTACGCCTTCGTAGAAACTTTTTATAATGCCATTTTTTCTAATAAATAGGACGTTTTTAAGGAACAAACTTAAATTTAATTAAACAAAAATTCATGGTAATCTCAACATATCTAAGTGATATTAATAAAAAAAAAATTTGCTAATTTAAAGAATTCTTGATGACTGAAAATATTATCCCTAAGGTTAGTGGTGCAGAAATTTAATTATAGGTAATATATAAATTCAGTTGTTTTAAAAATGAATGATCTCATTTCCAGTTTAGACGAATAGCTGAATTATATTCCAATAAAGTGACCTTTGAGTGACTAAATTAAAGGATCAAGAAGAATAAAACGGCTCTTTCACTTATATACATACATTTTTTGTTTACCTAATAATGGTAATACTCGAGACGTAATATTATTATATAATTGACTCCATCTTCTCTTTTCAGACTGCTCTAAAGATGGTGCATAATTGAAATAATGTTAATTTTAGGTATGTTATTTGGAAGTTGATATTCACAAAATACTATAAGTTGTGTTTGCGCCACACGAATAAGTTGTATTTGGCTTGGATATTCATAGAAGCGTATCGAAGAGTTTCGTAGTCTGTTATATTCGTAGACTGAGACACTTCGCTGGCTTTCTTCTTCAAGATGACATGAGAAAAGCAGTGAACAAGAGCTGAATAGAATGAATTAGTGATTTATCGAGGTTTTTCTATGGAAGAGAAGTTCAAAAAGTCTTTCAGAACATACACTGCACTCTTCGAAACGCCTCTATGGTCTACCCAACTTGAATTCAAGCTGTTCTTGATGGGCATAGAGGGAACAGAACTTATTGAATTGAAATTTTGTAAATTAAACTTTTAAACATTTAAGTACCTCTTTTAATTTAGTTTGAGCAAGGGTAACAATTATTTGATAATTCTACGTAGAGATGCCAACTTTTGAATTAACACAATATTTTTATAATTATTACGCATTTTAATCTTTCTAACAAAATGACAAAATTATCATAAAGTTCTAAACAATCACACTAAAGGCAATGCTATCCAGGAGGTAAAATCGTTTATTTGCATCAATGTTACCTTAGAATAAGTTCAACTTTGAAGTGTTGACTACAATAAAAAGAAATAACATGGCTGGCTAATGAGAGAGGGACAGTGACTTGCTTTGTATATTCGTCCAGTGCATTTTAATAAATTCAAAATATTACTGAAGCAATTTAAGTGATGAGAAATAACTATGAAGGCAATCCGTATGTTATTGCTATTGCATAAATAAGACTGGTTTTGATATACATGTGTTAGCTTCACTGTCCTTAGTATTGTTAGAGAAATAAAACACTTATGGCGATGTTATTTTTTTATAAGTAATTAAAGAATCTACAATTAAAGTAAAAAATCATTAAATGATTTCATTGCGTTTCGACCTCAATAAATCTTGTTTATTTTGCGCTCCACTTCAGAAAAATAACTGATACTGTTAATCTAACTTCATTTTGAAAATTAAAATTCTTAAATGAACTTATTTTTTAAATAGTTGAATCAACTTAAAGAATTAAAATGGAAGAAAATGCCTTTTCATATCTGCAAGATTTTATTTATGTTATTTCTTTCAATTTTTTTTATCTAATTCGCAAAACACAAGTTAAGAAACACTGCCTTCAATTAGGTTAGTCTAATTCTTGTGTGCATTTGTTTTAAAAGTACCATTAAGTCAGAATAACATCCATATTATTAAATGTCGCTCAACAGCATCCGTATAAGAATTTTCTCTGCTCAAAAGTTCGCATCTCTAATATAATTTGATATTGCTTTTCCATTTTTCTACTTCATTAAATTAAATTAACTTGTTTTCAAATACTCATATAGAGAAAAATAAATAGTTGAAAATTGATCCAAACTCACACTCTGACTGATATATTTTTCTATGAAATTATACACAGAGTAAGAGTTATCTTTTTGTTTTTCTTTTATTTTAGGAAATAATAATTGGATGATTGATTGTCGTTTTAATAATATCTTCTTATATCTCATAGACTAAAATAGAAAATAAAATATATCTGTCGTTTGGTAAATTCAATTTTATATTCATCACTTTGTAATTTTTAAAAAAAAAATAATTGTATATTTCAATTTAACGTTTTTTTAATTGAATAATTTTAATTTAGAAAAAAGTTTTTTTTATTATATTTCTTTGATACGACACACAAGCTCAATAACTAAACATCACAAAAAATGGTGTATGAAAGTTACAAGATTTTTTATAATATACAATTATAGTTTTATTATCTTTTATAATATTTTTAAGGAAAAGTACCTTTTTTTTCTTTAAAGAATACAAATAACATTTTTTAACTTTAAAAAGAGAGAAAGAAGTTCAATTTGAAGTAAACGGAAATCATTTACGAATTAAACGAAACAATACTGATATATCCGAAAAAGTATGCACAATGCAACTGTAATACAATTTAATTTAACGAAATTGTGAAAATAAAAACGATTAAATTGTATTTTATTGATATGAAAATTTTATTATTTTTTACTTCTTCTAGAGTATTATTAAATGAAGAAGGGGTCTTACTGTATTATGTTGTTTACTGTTATTGGAGATATGTGACCGGTTTCGGACTCAAGTTCAGTAACTCCTGAAGATGGACAGCGTACGAAACCTGTTACATACATCACCAACAGCAGTATACGAGGTAAGGCGTCACCAACCATATACTAACCTCTATAATACTGACAATATACATGTGTTTAACACATCATTGCTTTTAGAAGTACTAAGAAATTGTAGTTTACAAATTGGGGTAAATTAACAGATATGGAGTGTTATCAGGCATTGTTACAGTTCACAACAGGTTACTTATTAATATGATAATATCACACTTAAATTTATGTGTTTTCTTTTAAATCTTTTATTATTTCAACAGTACTACGAACATTCATACAAATACAAGGTACATGTTTTTTTTTTACTTTTTCCTTTCGATTTTATTTTATTTATTGATATCTCTTTTTATGTGACATCTCATTTTTATTTACTTATTTCAAAAGTTTTATGAATTCCAAAAAAATATAATTTTCTCGGAATTCATATGAAAATGCAATCCAATTCTGAATTATCTTTTATTATAGTCATAACTAAGTGACTGCGTTGAGAATATTTCACTGATTTGAATATTATCAAGGAGGCATAATTTATTGTTTGAAATTTGAGCAGGATCTAATAGTGTTTTCGAAGTAATGATACGCAGTGGATGTATACATCTGTGTACATATACTATATAAACCACAAGTAAGAAAATCAGAAATGTGATTGAGTGGTCTTCGACGGACACTCATATTGACAAATTGATTTTAATTTATATCAAAGACACGTTACACGAACTGGTTAACCAAATAACACTAAAAAATCGTATAGAAACGTTAAAGAGATTTTTACCATATAAGATACAAATATTAAAAGTTAATTTCTATTTCATGTGCTTACTCTGAAATCTTGTGTTTACATAAGTGTATTTACTATACTGTGATGTAACAACTGTCCATTGCGTATGTGATTCATAAGTAATATTCATTGAAATTCCTTGATTACCTTAAATGTAGGTATAGTGCTTGGTATGCATCAACGGTATGAGAAATATTGAACATACTTGGGTCTCATTTTATGCCATAAATAAGTTTCATGGAAAGGAAAATAAAGCGAACAGAAAAAATGGACATACGAGTAAAATTAGAGCAATATTCGTACTTCCCTTGTTTTAAAACAAGCTAAATTGCTTAGTTAGAAAAAATATATTCATATCGAATGTGACATATCAGTAACGGACAATTTTTTTTCTGTATAATTTTTTTTATCAAATACAACATAGGTTTCTCTAGAGCAGTAAAGGTAACTAAACAGAAAAATTTCATTAAAAAAGAACATAGTTTAACCTATATTGTTGAAGTAATGTTAAACATCCGTATAAAACAAAATCAATGAATTAAAAGTACCAAAAATTTCAAGAAAAAAAAGATTATCTAATTTTAAAAAAATAAAAAATATTTTTAAACATTCCTTCAAATGTATTTCTAGTAAAAGGAACATCTGAAATAGTAATTACTTAATATGATTTGTCTTTGAGGTACAATGAAATATAAATAATTAAAATTATCAACAAAGAATGTTTCTTGCAGAAGCCTCAGTTTAGTTGTAAGCAGAACTTTGAAAATGAATAAGGAGGATGATAGACATAAAAACAGACCCAAGTATATTACCAAATCAGACTTCTATCTGTGTTCTTAACTTAAACTTTTGCAACCAATTCTGTGCCATATTCTATAATTTTCTCTATGACATATAAAGTTCAAACATAAAGAAAAGAACACTGATAGAGTAAAGCAACAACACACTTATTAGCTTCAATTTTCTGAAATCCGTCTTCAGGAAAGAAATGAGAGGGAGACCAAGAACATCGGAGGGTTGCACCTCCGGTATGCTTAATCTGACCCCTCTTTGCTCTCCTGAAGACGGATTTCACGAAAATTAAGTTTCTGTACTCTGGGTGTCCTTTTCTCTATATTTGAACCTGTGTTGTCCAGTTTGGATCATTTTTCCGTATTTAAAGGGAATATATACATATATATATATATATATATATATATATATATATAGTTCAGTGTAGAAAAAGAAACATAGAGAAATTAAAAGCACACACTTACCGTCTCTAATTTTCGGTTTGAACCGTCTTCAGGAGAGTTAAGAGAGGGAAACCAAGCTCACTGGTTTCAAACCAGCGCACTGGAGGTTGGACTGGACAGTTGGACCCAACCGTCTCTGAACCAGTGCGCTTGGTTTCCCTCTCTTATCTCTCCTGAAGACGGTTCAAACCGAAAATTAGAGACTGTAAGTGTGTGCTTTTAATTTCTCCATGTTTCTTTTTCTACATTTAACTATATTTGTCCATTTCGGATTGTATTTCCAACAATAAAGTATATATATATATAAATGTTGGTGACAATTCTTCCTTTAAGATATACATTATTGAAAATAACACCAAACTTGATACTTGTTTCTTAACAGGGTTTTCAGTGAATACTTTACTGTGTAGACGAAATAACGAGAGTGTTATTCAGCCAAATTGAGAAGCTTGCTAAGGGTCAGTTATCGACCAGAGTTTGATGCTATTTTCAATAATGCATGTATGTATACCCTTTGCTGCATACCATGGTACTAAAATTACTATTTTTAACAAGTGGGTCCGCTTAAATCTTCTGACCTCCTGGGGTATATATTATACCACCCCCAGAGTATTTAGGAACTCCTGGGTTATTATTTTTTATTTTTTTCATTGAGGGTGATATCAATGATATCATCATTCATTATAACACTGCATCCTAAGAACTATTGTAGTTCTGGGTTAGACGTTATATCTCATCTAGATTATTTCAGTCGAGGTTATTAATTATATACTATTTATTAATTCAAATAAAATGATTTATCCGTTAACATTTCAACTGTTACGCCTTTGTTTATACTACTAACCGTGGAAAATCTTAATAATTTCTCGTTAAACGTATTTCTGTGTGATACCACAGAATAAAAGTAATTTTAAAACAGTTAATTTAAGGAACCGTTATGATACTTCTTATTGATATAACAACTGTCAGAATCATTTTAAATTTATCTAATATAAAACTTTCTCGTAGTGATTGGCATTAGGCATTATTAACGAAAACTAGTATATTTAAGCGTACTGTTTATATAAATTTAGAATTATGTAGAATATATATTATACCTTTGAAATTACTTTTTACCTGATAAATTTTTATTATTAACTTTTTTACCCACCTAGGAATAACCAAGATTATTTATTAGCATTTTTGCAAATCCTCATAATAAATTCAATCGCGCATTGGAAATACGTAAATAATTAATATATATAGAAAATATTTAAATTCATTACAATAAAAGATGATTTTATTAAATTATTGGTTTATTTTGTATTAGTCAATGTTTATGGCATCTATTTCTAATTTATTTATCATAGTGTATTTGTTTTTCTGTACTGTTCAGTAAAATATTTAAACGTTACAGGTTTATTACTGTCTATAACAATTTTTGTTTGAATTGATTTAGCAGGGTGCTGATAAACATACTATGTGCTATATTCATTTATACACTCTTCTGTTTATAGTTGCATTTTTATTACTTCTTCAAACTGAGTATTAATTGTTTATATGATACAAATGTTTTTTTTTCATATATTTGTTGAAAATTTCTTACTTTACATGGTCTATATTATTCAACAGTATCTTTTCTCTTTTTTTTCTAATATATTTATTTTTGTAGTATATTAATGGAAAATACATTTGTATAGAAAATGCACCAAAAACAGATTATATTTCCGATTTTACTTTGAATATAAAATATAATTTGGTGAGGTTTGGAAATAATTTTAGCTGAAAATGACTGTGGGGATTACAATTTTTCATTTATTAGTAAATTTGAGTTTTAGTATATTCCAAGAATTGATTTTTACTAACTTAATTTTAATTAAACTCTCATTGCCAACGCTTCGGTGTTTATTTAAAACCTTTTTCATAGGCAGAAGTATAAATTTTGAAACAGAAAAACTAAGTATTACATTACAAATTATTTTACAAAGAAAAATAATTTGTAATGTAATACTTAGTTTTTTTTTCAATATTTATACTTCTGCCTATTAAAAAGGTTTTAAATAAACACCGAAACGTTGGCAATGAGAGTTTAATTTGAACCTGAAGAACTGACCGAGTCCCGATAAACTTTAGTTTTGTATTGGTATATATATATATATATATATATATATATATATATATATATATATATATATATATATGAATATTTAAAACACAATAAGAAATGGGGAAATAATACTAAGGACTTTCAACCGCAACAAGCGGTTAAGATCTTGTTTTCTTATTATTTATTTTACCATTTCTTATTGTGGTTTGAACATTGATTATTATTTCACGTGTTTATTATCAAATCTTGTTATATATATATATATATAATATATATATATATATATATATATATATATATATATATACCATGATAAACGAAAAAAAATTAAGTGTTATTACAGATAACACTTAAAATAAATTGTGACACATAGACTGAAACATAACAAAGACTCACTTTTCAATATTTCGACCGTCATTACGGTCGAAATATTGAATAGTGAGTCTTTGCTATGTTTCAGTCTACGTGTCACAGTTTATTTTAAGTGGTATATATAAATATATATGAAGAGATAAAAAGATTTCACATAAACACGTGAAATAACAACCAATGATCAAACCACAATAAGAAATGGGAAAACAAGACTAAGATCTTTCATGACGGTCGAAATATTGAAAAGTGAGTCTTTGTTATGTTTCAGTCTATGTGTCACAGTTTATTTTAAGTGGTATATATAAATATATATGAAGAGATAAAAAGATTTCACATAAACACGTGAAATAACAATCAATGATCAAACCACAATAAGAAATGGGAAAAGAAGACTAAGATCTTTCACCGTAACAAGCGGTCAAAAGGTTGTGTTTTTGACTCTGACGAAGACCGCTTGTTACGGTTGAAAGATCTTAGTCTTGTTTTCCCATTTCTTGTTGTGGTTTGATCATATGAAGAGAATAGAATAGAAATACCGGTCAGTTTCTTGAAATTCAATTTACACTTTAATTGCCGGCGTTTCGATCTTTATTCAAATACTTTTTTCAAATCCTTAAAAATGAATCTTTTTCAAATGCCTTAAAAACAAAGGAAAATAAGACATTAACATGAATAGATTTAACATAACAAACTAATGAAAGAAGTATATCATGTGCAATTTTGTATAATCAATGTGCAGTCCTGCATTGCTTACTGCAGTACTTCTTTACTGATATACTTTTCATTTAGTTTGTTCTGTTAAATCTATGTATGTTAATGTCTTATTTTCCTCTTTTTTGTACGTCTGTGATAAAGATTTTAAATAGTGATTGAATCGTTGGTAGTTGAAGTGTGTATTGAATTTTGGAGAAACTGACAGCATCCCGAGAGAATTTCTCTTCATATTTATACATCAACTAAAACTCTTGTCAACTCTGGGACGGTTTCCTTGAGTTCTGTGCTGATGCTGAGGCCACCTGAATACATATGCTTATAAACTAAAACTCTTGTCAACTCTGGGACGGTTTCCTTGAGTTCTGTGCTGATGCTGAGGCCACCTGAATACATATGCTTATAAACTCAAACTCTTGTCAACTCTGGGACGGTTTCCTTGAGTTCTGTGCTGATGCTGAGACCAGTTTAAGAGTTTAAGATCTGGGCTGTTTCTGCCCACTCAAAATCAGCCTCAAGTGGCTATAGAAAAAAAAAATAAATAAGTTTTATATTTGTACTTTTCCGAAAGAATTCAGTTGGTGACTACAGTTTATTTAGTTTTTCAAGAACTATAGTGTTGTTCTCATCCTTCGAATTTCTCTCGGGACTGAATGAAAGAGATCATGATTGTGGGACTGATTTTATATGGACTTGTCCACAACCCAGATCTGAAACCCCTTAAAATTTATTGGATGTTTCCTTTTAGTTAGAATGTGTGAAAGAAGTCCCACGATTATCATAGAACTCAATGAAAACCATCCTGAACTGAATCAGAGTTAATGGTCCGACATCGACTTATTGCTGCTCCCATAGAAAAGAATTGAGGTTAGTTCTTCATTCTAAAGGAAATGCCAAAGACTTAGCGTGTTGTACAAAACCTTTTTAAACACCATAAACTACTAGTTATAATAACTGTTTCTATGAATTCAAACAGGCAATCAAATAATAATGCTTTCTAAGATTGGGAGCCAGTTTTGTTTCGGATGTTATTTTAAATTTCCTTCCTTTATGGTATTTATGGTAACAATAAATCCAGATTGTATTCACTTGACTTTATTTATACACAAATATTAAAGTTCTTTATATTATCATTATCTTTTAATAGGGAGTTATACAATATGACATAACAAAGTCATTGAACAGTGGTAATTTCGAAGTACAGCTGTCTATAATTTAAATTGAATTTCTTGTACATTTTTGCCTTAATTACTCAATGATAAACGTGTAAACATTTAAAATTATTTGCACACTTTTATAAGGCATAGCGTTTTCAATTTTTTATTGCGTTTGGTGATGTTTCTTTGTTTTAAAGGCTTCACGCAAATCACCAAGTTACCTTTTACTACATAAGACAAAGGTATCTCACCTAGTTTATAAATAATTATAGAGTGAAATATAATAAGTGATATTCGTAAAAGTTTGAATTAAATTTAAAATTTCTTTAGAAGTAATAATTAAAGGTTAATTTCAAAGCTGTCGATTTTTCCAATTTTTTAACCATTATAAATTAAAAACTCTTCATATTTGCATAGAACTCGTAATACTTTTATAAGAGGATAATATTTAATATTTAACTCTTTTTTATGATGCTTATAGTTAAATATTAATAAATTATTGAAATGAGGATAAATTTGATGTTTCCATTTATTCGGGAAATGATTTCAGTCATTTTTCAGGTTTCAGTAGTTTAAATTATGTCCACTTCTTTTTTCGTAATTTTATTATATATCTAAAGGGATTTCACAAATAAGAAAACAAAGCTGGCACAAGATTGGATGAATAGCTGTTATCGACAGCATTGAAATGACGAAAACTTTCTTCAATGGAAATTCGATCCGAAACGGACAAATATAGAACAATGTAGAAAAAAAACATAGAGAAATTAAAAGCACACACTTGCAGTCCCTAATTTTCGGTTTGAACCGTCTTCAGGAGAGATAAGAGAGGGAAACCAAGTTTTATTTTATCAAAGCTTAGTCCGTACTTTTATTTATGTATCAATTTCTCTGTTCATCCCTCAATTTTTTATTTATTTATTAGTGTTTTTAATATTCCACTAATTTAATTATAAATTGATTCCTGTCTACCTTATTCTCTGTGACCGGGTGCTCGTGCATATTGTTGGTCTCCAACCGTCTGTGAACCAGTGTGCTTAGTTTCCGTCTCTTATCTCCTGAAGACGGTTCAAACCGAAAATTAGAGACTATAAGTGGGTGCTTTTGATTTCTCTTATGTTTTTTTTCTACATTGAACTGTATATATATATATATATATATAATATTTCTAATTCTTGTTTGAACAGTTATAATGCGAAAGGTGAACAGGATCCGGCGAAAATCGGTTGGTAGTATAATGGTAATAACTGTGTTGCCTAAACTTGGTGTCGGGTCCCTGTTTTTTTATTTATTTGTTCTAATTGTTCAACCTAAAATTAAAGGTTTTATGTATGGTTGTCTCGAGTTTATTTTTGATTTCTGCTGTTAGATCATGATAGTTTTTTTTTTCATCTCGTTCGGATATATATATATATATATATATATATATATATATATAGTATGATTTCACAGTAAATTCCTGTAATAAATATCCATAACAAGCCACCATAAAAATGTTAAACTTACAGCAGGTTTTTACCTGTAACGGCTGTCCTTGTCGGAGTCACAAGATGATTGTATAGGAACAAGTTTCTTCTTGAGGGTTCACATCAGCTAGTTTGTCACTCCATTTGGTTTTAAAATACCTCTCTTACATCACCACATGACTTGTTTTCTCCTAATCCATTCATTTTTTTCTTTGAGGGAGTTCGTTATTGGTCGAAACATCTTAACTCCAATCTAGAATCTCTTATTGTAGTATTTTTATATATATTATGTTCGAACGTTGAAAATGATCTGAAAACAGACAAACAAAACTTCAGAAATAAACTTGAAAAACAGATAATCGGAAGACACATACATGCACGCACGCACACATACAACTTCATAGTCCGTAATTGTGGGTTCAGCCTTCATCAAGAGAGAGTAGTCTATATATATATATATATATATATATATATATATATATATATATATATAAAGATTTCACATAAACACGTGAAATAACAATTAATGATCAAACCACAATATGAAATGGGGAAACAAGACTAAGATCTTTCAACCGTAACAAGCGGTCTGCGTCAGTCAAAAACCTAACGGATGGGCTTTTTAACTCTGGCGATTTGACTTCAGTTGGGTTTTTGAGTCTGACGAAGACTGCTTATAAACTTTGAAAGATCTTCGTCTTGTTTTCCCATTTCATATTGTGGTTTCATCATATATATGTATAATAATATATTAAAAAATAAAAAATCAGAGAGAAAACAGAGAAAAAAAAACACAAATATTCAAGATGGTACTTCAACACATGAAAGCCTCTGAACTTTAAAGTAACCTTATAGCTTATATGTGTCTCCTTGGAATTAGACCTGCTGCTGGAGTTATCATTAATCATCAATTGTTCTTTTTTGTCTTCGATAGTCGAAATATCGTAGTTTTGCTGTTTTCTCCTTTGAAAATTTCTAATAATTATTTCGTTGAATCATTTTCTAGTATCGTTTATGTATAAAAACAAAATTGTCCATGATCAAATAACTAAGATCCTGGTGTTTGTTTTTTTTTTGTATTTCTAGTGTTATATGATTCTATTTTGGGATCTTTTTATTTATACTTAAATTAGTTTTCCGGCTTCACTAAAAGATAAATTTTTGAATTTAGCATTTTGAATTTTTTATGTACTTAAAACCATAATTGTTCGATGTGCCTTCATATCATATTGTATTATATGAAACAAACTTCTTCATACCTTTTATCTTTTCAAGTTCTAGAGGGGACATAATTCTGTTTCATTCGTTTCTATTTAAAATAAAAAACACATTTATTCCTAACATATTAGTTTTTATATAGTTGAAAGCTTTTTTATTCAAACTAAAATTTAAATTTAAGCATTAAATGCAGATATTTAATCGTATTTTTTACGCCATTTTTTTGTTATCATTTTATTATTTTATTGTTTCAATTTATTATTGATCTTTTTAAAACCATCGCCTTAAATCTATCATAACACTTATTGTCTTCCATAATTACAATATGAGAAACTTTTCATTCCTTTATATAAAATTTCCTAACAATTATTGTCACAGTGTTGTGAAACACTATTAATAAATCTCAATTTCATTTCCGATAATAGTTTTTATTAAAAAAATTTTTAAAATGCACAAAGTGGGACAAGAACATTTTAATTTTACCTGTTTATTGGTAATTTTTTAGGCTGGAAAAAATTTTCGTCACTGGGAAATCTGTTTTTTTTTTTGTAAATGTGAATTTTATTTTAGAATAATAAATAGTAACAAATATAGATTAATCCCTTTCTAAATTACTTTTTTTTTTAAATATTTGAATATGTTTAACAAATATAATATGAACTTGAATTGGCTAGACTCCAGAAAGAACCCTTTCTTTGATACAGAGCCTCTAAGTTGCACACCAGTCATCGTCATTTCCCTGTTCTAAACAGTTGTAGTTCGGGCTGATAATAACTTTATCTAAAATGTTTGTAAGATTTTAACTCTGGGTATTATAATTGACAGTTTATATTTGCATGATAATAGCAGATTTCCTAGTTCAAATATTGGCAAAAGGTCTTAAAAGCTACAATAATATTTTCATAATGTGTTCTTACCCTAGTCTGTGCAGGAGTAAGTAAAAGTTCTGTAATTTATTTTACTTATATTACATAAACTTTGGATCGTCGTAATAATTTCTGATTTTTGATAAGTCATAATTGTTAAGTTTCAAAATATTTCATCCTACACTTTGAAATTAAATCCAATTACTGAACAAAAGAAAACTGGAAGGACCACAAGTATCACTTTTGATATTTAAAAAATAACTGTTAACATATCAGATTTAAGGAAAAAAAAACATATTGACTGAAGGACTTTTATTAACCTGTTTAAATAAAATTGTGTAATAACTGCATGTTTTTAGTAAAATAATCCTGCGTACTATTACTAGTGAAATATTATTATATCAAAGAATGTTCATAAAACTCATTAGTTGTAGTCATTTAATTGTTAAACGTACTACTTAATTATAAAAAAAACGAATAAGTTGTAATTTATGTAATACCTTTCAATGTGTAACCTACCTTTTGAAACTCAGTTTCACCACCGATAGGAATATACTTCTAAGATATTTCTTTTTAAGAATATTCGAAATGTAAGTCATTTTGAAAACATTTATTTACATGTTTAAAAAGTAAATTGTAAACTTTGTAATGAAAGTATTTAAATTAATATATTTTCATGTGCCATTTTTTTTTATATGTGAAATTTTATTAAGGATGTTTGTTTTTTGTTTATATTTGATTGTCTTTGATCAGACTTCCCAACAATTTCGTTGAATGATGAATGACTATTTCTTTAATATTTCTTATTAGTAAAATTTATTGTCATTTCATTATATCATAGTGATTACCATTACGGTGTCTAAATGTAATCTATTGAGAGAATTTGCACAATGTTTATAACCTTTTCCATTTTTGTACAGAATTAACTATATCAAGGTATAAACTAACTCGATTGTGTTATTTCTTTTATATATTTTGTTTTTATTCATAATGATGGGACGAGAGCAGATTTTTAAGACAACAGGTTGCATGAATGAGTCTAATACCAGTTCATAATATCGACAGGGATTCTAGTACTCTAATATTTCTAGTACTGACCATTAATAATGATTTATAATTATGTCTGACCATTTATAACAAATTGTAAAGGTTTCTGTTTATACGTTTGAAGAAAAAAAAACATTCTTATATACAATGTATCATTGCTTTATACGATATTTATTTGCATTTCTTTCAAAAAAAAAGGACTCTTTTGACAATAAAATCAAAACATATTATTTTAACATCTTAATAAAACAAAGAAACATTACTTTAGAATAACGACTAAGGATTAATTACATTCAAAACTCTTAAGAATATAATGAAGAACTTAAGCATTTCTCTGGCTTCACTATCTACGCAAAGTGTAAATAGTTTGTTTCTTTTCGATGTATTATAAACATGTTTGATACTCTTGTTCTCTTATTCAGCTATTTATTTCACATAATAAGTCTCCATTTTGAATGAATGAATATGGATTGTTTTCATTGAACTAATATATTATTAATTACTATTAATTAATAAAATTGATATATGGTATAATATAACAGAGCAATAAGTTTTTTTTTTAAGTTTACACTTTAATATGGGAAATGAACAACAAAGAAAAACCGAAGACGGTGCTGAATACCCGTTCCATAAAAGGTTTGAAAATTATATTTAGTATTGATTGTTTAGATCTAACAGTTGATAGTTTAAATAACTATTGCTTATGATATTTTAAAAGTAATAAAGTTACTGATAGTTTATTAAACATTTAAAAATTGCCTGTAACTATATTAAAGAAGATAAAAGAGTGATAGGTTTCATTAAAAACAATAGTTTATTTATTTTAAAATGAGTTCTCTTTTGAATTAAGCTTTTATTAGGACTCTAGTTTTTCTTCGTTAGTCCACTTGGATCCTGTTTTTATGTTTTAGATGCTTACCACAGAGAGTGGATTAAAGTAACAAAGATTTTTAATAAAATAATAAATGACAAAGATGGAAATATGAAAAAAAAACCGAGATACGTTAATAATTCTTTAAAACAGCGCGGAATTAAGTCAGTTGAAATGCATCCTAGCGGCTTAAAAGGAGTATTTCATTTTAGAAAATACACAATCCCAAAATCTTAAATAAATGATACAATTGTTAATTCCACAAAAGTTCTTGTAAAGATGTTTATATTAATATACCATCTTTTTTTTCTTCTTTCTGTTTTCCTCATATCTGGACTAGTAATGGTTCTGAAAGATTAATATAGATGGATAAAAGTATTTTGGTGTATTCTTGCTGTGTTTATTGCTGCAAAAACTATTTCTAACGTTTCAAATGTTCTTTTTCTTTTCTTTTGTCTGGTAATGATAAAGTTGGAACGAACCTGGTAAAATAATGTTCTATATGAAGGAGGTCAAATACAAAGTTATTGAAAAATCAATTGAAACTCTAAAATTTTTGTATTCCAAAAAATAATAAATAATGAAGCATTAAATTGTAATTCTCAAATAAAATGTTAAAAAATGAATTGAAAATCATATGACTTCTATTTAAAAAGATATTACAATTATTTTATCATAAAAATATTCTTATATAAATTATTTTTTTGGGAAAAAGAAATAATTTAATATTATTAATCTACTCTGATGTTTAATAACTGAAACAAATTAATTTCAAATAAAAAATCAAACCTTCACTGCATAAATGAAAAAAAAAAATATTTCAATAAAAATTGTATTTGAACTTGAAAACTGACTATGTCCCGATTTATGCTAGTCATGTAAGTACATAAAAATACTTTTACGATGAAAATATGATCCGAAATGGATAAATAAAGTTCAATGTAGATAAAGGGAACATAGAGAAATTAAAAACTCACAGTCCTTTAATTTTCGGTTATCTCCAGCAGTCTCTGCACCAGTGCGTTTGGCTTCCCTCTCTTATCTCTCCTGACAACGGGATAAGCCGAAATTTAGAGACTGTAAGTATATATATATATATACTTTGAACGATGTGAAACGGATACCGATAGTTGAACATGAGTAGAGATGCGCAAATAAAGGAAGTCGAACCCGAAAAGTCTCAAAGTTTGGTTTAAATGATATACACATATAAATGTTTAGAAAAAATGATCTATAAATGGACAAAAAAATTGCTCTGAAAAAATTGAAAATATAACAAAGTATAGAAAGACACTTGCTTATAGTTTCGACATTTTTAGTTCAACTGTCAACAGGACAGAAATAATAGAGGGAGACCAAGTACTTGTTTTCCCTTCGTTCATTTCTTCTGAGGTTAGTAACCGAAAATGAGGTATATAAATTGAAATTAAATAGAAAATGTTGGAATAATGGTATTTTAAATTTAATGTTCGTTTTGTTTTTTATAATTTTAAGAGAAAAAATAAATTATATTGAGGACTTTATTTCTTAAGAATAAGGATAAAGTAAGAATTTCTTTAATGTTTGTAGAGAACAGGAAAGTGTTGGGATGTTACAATATTCGTAGCTTACTAATTTTTTTTTTTTTCGCGATCGTACAAAACATTTGTGTACGAGTTAATACCAAAATGAGATTAAAATCAAAATAATGATTACTATATTTTTGTTGTATGTTTTCAGCATTAATATTGTAGATTTGCTGATTTCTGGAGATGTGAACGAGCAAGTTCCACTTTGATTTGGCTCGTTCGATGTTGTATTTTAGATTTTTTTTCTATGAGTGATTTTTTGTTTGTTTAGAGGACTGTTAGAGAGAGAGAGAGAGAAAGAGAGTGAGAGAGTATAGTACAGTTTAGGTATAGTTCGTGATTCGTTTCTAGTCGCTGGGGGAAAAAAAACAGGTTAGTTGAGTTGGTTACTTAAAGCTTTTTTTTTTTTTTGTATTAAAGAAAAAAAAAAACTAAAGTCATCGTTCAGATAGCCAAGTATTTTCTCATTTTTCATATGGAGAATATGGTTTACACCTTGTTCAGTTATTTATAAAAATAAAACACTTGATTCGTCCTTGCAGCGTGTACATTGAGTGTGTCTTATTGTGATTGGTGTGAATTTATTTAGCTGTAAACATGTATTTATGTATTATTTGTGACAAAAAACAATAATGTCGTCAAATAAATAAACAATCGCCCTGACTACTTGTTCTTATTATCTTCCCTTAAGCCATTTCTTTGCAGAAACACGGTCTTCAGTTTGTATATTTTCAATACGGTTACTATATACCCTAACTTACAGTACAGAAAATTGTAGTAGCACATGGATAGAGGTAGGTTGTCAATCAAAAGTATTATTATTATTATTTTATTGTTATACAATTATTTTATATGTATAGAGATCAATATCTGATTACTTTGGAAATCTGTTTCTGGATCTCCAAGGTAATCAAATATTGATATCTATACTTATAAAATAATTGTAAAAGCAATAAAATAATAGATTTATTTATTTTAAAATGAGTTCTCTTTTGGATTAAGCTTTTATTAGGACTCTAAGTATAAATATACTTATGTCAATGTAAAAAAATCCATAGTCGAAAAAACTGATTTATCAATCAACCTCTGTTACTGTTCATGTAAAATGTAATTAATAAATAACGAAAATAGTAGTAATAGTAGTGCTAATTGTAAAATAAACATTTGTAGCCCTCAAGGTGAGATAAATATATGTCGAAACGTCGGCAAAAGGACTAGTTTCAAATCATTTGATCTCAACCCTCAAAAAAATATATTTTTTTAACTCAACTCTTGATATAATATATATTAAACACCACAATAAACAAATTTAAATTAATTACAATGCTCTAAGGCCTTTCGTTACAACATCATCAGAGAGCTAAATTACCTAGCTAAGACTTCGATCAGCCAGGTTAACTTGTTATTACAGTTTTTGTTTGGCTCATTTAGCTCTTATGATGTTGTAACGAAAGGCCTTAGAGCATTGTAATTAATTTATATTTGTTTATTGTGGTGTTTAATTTCATATATATTATATATATATATATATTTCACTTAATTAAACGAAACACGATCCAAACTGGACACAATACGAGTTCAAAATTCAAGAAGAGTAACACACAGAGTAAGGAAACACACACACACACACACACATAGACTCAAATTATTTGTATTTTTTTTATTTATTTTCCAATAATCATTATTCTCTAGTATTTATTTCATTTTTTTTCTTTCGTATATTTTGTTTATACTTATTTTGTCTTCTTCACTTACTATTAGTTTGTTTTATCTTACTCTATTTTTCTAGTTTCTTATTCTTAACTAGTTTCCTATATTTACCTTTTTATTTAGTCTCTACATTTTATTTACTTTGGATTTATTTAATTATTTTTCTTTTTTCTATCATTATTTTTGATTATTATAGTTTGTTTTTATTTTCTATTGATTATAATTTTTTATCTAATTTATATATTTACCCAACTAGTACTGCTTATCTGAATTTCTGTTTATTTCTTCCCTTAATTCTATACTTTAAGACCTGGTACGGGGAGCAGCACTGGCGGTTGTCGGGTTGGTTATTTGCCGTTGCGTCTACAACGTGCTTGGTCTCCCTTTCTCTTTTTTTCTGAAGACGGATTACCCGAAAATTTGAGGTGTAAGTGTGTTTCCTTACTCTGTGTGTTACTCTTCTTGAATTTTGAACTCGTGTATATTTATATGCCAGCGTATGTGAAGAACAATATTTCTGAAATGAAATCTTAGTTAACTCATTAACTAAAAGAGATAAGAAATTAAATATATTAAAAGTAGTTAACATTATTCAGTATTATGTTTATCATGTTAAAAAAGAAATGATGGTATATTATTGAATTTGAATATGTTGATGGCGCGCCATGAACTTTATTTTAGACTTTTTTGCTGATGGGCCTGACTGGTCGGTGGAGAATGAAGTGCGTGAATCAGTGACGAAGACAGAAAGCAAAGACTTTAAAATTCTCGAACTAAGAGAGACTTTCTTTGGTTGATTTGCTTGATTTTCTGGTTGATGGCCGAAATCTCTGATGATTCTGTCCATTGAATCAATTGATAACAAAGCAGTTGATGTGTTTTCATTACCTTCAAAAGCAATACTATCAAGTTGTTCGTGAAAATTTCGAACAATTCTATTGCGATTATTAGGTAAAGTAGAAGAGTCGTACCATTTATTTTGAGTTCTTTTAGTTTTGCGCCAAAATAAGTTGTTTGCTCCTCCGGTTAAGGTTTCAGATGTTGCTGTTGATGCTCTTCTTTGTAGATCTCCATTAGAACTAGCTGAAGTTCCACAACTTCTCTCCTCTTCGCGTACTGCTGTCAGCCAATCGCTACCCGAGCCTTCGTTCATTCCACCTATAGTGCTTACCTGGACTGACCTGTTAAGCGTTTTTCTATTTTTCATTTCAACCGAACATTGAACCTGACAATCCTTTTCATCTTTATTCTTATTCTCTTTTAATCTCTTTCTCTCTTTCTTTTCTTCTTTCTTTTGTCTTTTCTTTTCTTTTTTTTCCATCTTTTTCCTTTCCTTATCTATCTTCTTTTGTAGCTTAGTTTCACTTGGTTTCTTTTTGTTTATTATTTTTTTGAAGAAATTTGTAAAATTACCTTTTTTCTTTTCCCCGTTAGGCGGTTGTGTTTCATACTGGGAAATGCTTTTCGGATACGGGAATTCTTCAGGTATAATTCTAATATTCCTCATCTGACTCCTTTCAGGTTCTACAAAACTAAAACTGTCTCTTTTATTTATGCTTACTGAAGGGATATTGATGTCGTCTTCTGTTTGCAGCTGCGATTCTGGGTTTGTCATAGATATATTTTTCTCTGAAGTTAGTTTAGAACTAGACATGTGCCACATTTCTTTTGACTCTACTTCATCAAGCTGGTTTGTTTCAGGCTCAGATTGATAACTGCGAGAAGTGCTTGTAAAGCCTTTACCACTGTTTAAATCGCTTTTCAAAATTGATTTAGTAGAAACCTTTGTAACTTGATTACTAGAAATAACTTTTTTCGATTTATCAGATATTTGAGATTCGTAAAAATGATTCGATAAATTTGTTTCTTCTTCAGAATCTGAATTTTGCTCATTGCTCTCAGGCAATCGACTAGGTGATGATGTACTTTCAACAGATTCTTGGTTTTCTGCACTTTTTAAAGTTTCACTAGAACCACCAGAACTATAAACTGAACTCATCCCAGTCAATTCTTCAATAGTACTATTTCTTGATTCAATAGTACTATTTCTTGATAAAATAGTTTCCCCTTTTTGAAGGAAATCTTTCTTTTTTATTGTTGGCTTCGGTGGTAAAGAATAAGGTAGTGTTTTTAGCGAATGGTCCAATAGTATATGGCTTTCCAAAGTCGATCGTTGGACTTCTGGATTTGATTTGGACAACGAATTAGAAACATCTTCAACATTGCCTTCATCATTTGACTTTAAGTCTCCTTTATTTGGATATTCATCTGGGGTCTTTTCATTTACTTCCTTTCTGCGGGCCATTTTAAGTTTTTCATTTTGTATAAATACAAGTAAATCATTGATCAAGCACGAGTTTTTCAGTATTGGCCCAATATCAACTGTAATAACTTTTGTACCATCTTCCTCGCGTCCTTCATTTACTGACAAACACATTGATCTCATGTAATCCATCAAGTTTTTTTTCGCTAATGAATCGACATTATGAAGCATGATTTCTTGAACAAAACCAGAACCACCAAAGCTTAAAACTTTTTTCCATTTTCCAATTACATCTGATAAACGTCCATTACAAATATTGAATTTCCTTTTGACAAATGAAGTTAAGCTGAAGCCACTCGGGCTCCGAGGAGGCTCCACAGTCCCACCAACTCGTTCCGGTGAACGTCCTCTTTGTGAACTTCGTGGACGTCTTGACTGACGTCCACAGGTGTTCCGATTTCTGGGCATTTGCATTCTCTTCTTTGTTTCATTCTTTGATTCTTTTCACTTCATACCATTGAAGGTTAACAAAATCTCATTCACCTATACTTTACTCGCTTGCAGTAACCATGTTCGCCTATTATTTACTCACTATTGAAAAATTTTGATCTACACATAAGTTAATTTAAGAAATCTTTTCCTTAAACATATTATAATTTTAAAATTTTTTAATACAAAATATTATACTTAAGGAATCTACTTGCTTCAATAATCAAACAAGTGAATTCTAATTCTTAAAAAATGTTCAAAATTAATAATTTATTGTTCGCTTTTTTCACCCCAGGAAGTATAATTACTGGATTATTTCTTCCCTTCTGCTTCCATGTGTAATATATATATTTCTTTCGCCATTGTCACTGGTAATGTTACATTTACATTGTTGTGACTATGTAAAATAAATAAAAAATATTTTTTTAAATTTTTTGTAAATAAAACTGAGCCTTTGAGCAAGTGAACAAAAATCTTCATGAAAAGTTACCACCAGTCTACCTTTCCATATTAAAAAGAAAGGTATTTTACTAAAAATAAATTTCAGTTAAATTTCACTATTTTGTATAAGACCCAAAATGACGGATGACTACTAAACTTCAATAAGCATATTGATATCTTCCGTTGATCGGTATGACGAAGTTAAATATGATAAGCTAGATGTTTCTATGCGACTATGCATCCAAAGGATTTTTGCTTTCACTGTTACCCTAAGGGCGGTAAATGCTACTCATTTTTCAGTCATGGATGAACCATGTGACAAGGTTAATTCAATACAGGAATTCCAAAAATTTTACTTTTCCTAAATTCATAACGATTTGATTTTTTACGAGCATTCGACATCTCACAAGGAGGACCTGTCCGATTTATATTCTCTTCGAAGATTTCACATTTCCTTTATGATAAGTCTAAAGTTGTAACCAAGTTTTGAACCTACAATCTTTTGAACTATCAGTAAGTATACTATCAATTGGCTTTTGATAGCGAAACAAGTAACCGAACTCAACACTTCAGATGAACTTCTTTATACATTATTATTACTAGACAAGTCAAGTCATCTCAAAACTAACTGGCAAAACTGTTTTAACGATTAGCACTTGTTTAAAATCTGCTGTCTCATAACAGAGGACAGATCCTCCATAAAAATGCCATCAAACGTAGTCTTGGCCTGCATGCTATAGAAAGTTAAACATGAGGATTAACAGGCTCTAGTCACGTATTTCTGCAATAGTGGAAGGTTTTAACCTTTTTTTTTTTTTAGCTCATGGTACAAACCAGAATTTTAAAATGATCCATAAAATTATAATTTATACTCAAAGAACTTACAGACATATTACATACTTTGTGAAGTTAATTAATCAACTTTTGCTCATGCAAAAATTAAATTAAAATGTTCTTTCCTTAAATGTCAATTCTTCAAAAACTAAAAGTTAAAAATACAAATTTCTTATGTAATTTGAGTTTGTAAATTGCCTTTATGTAAATCATATAAAATTTTCTATGGCTCATTTTTGTCTAGTAACTTGGTTGAAAAACACAAGAAAATACAGTAATAAGAGCATATTGTAATCTAAAATGTATAAGGATTCATATTTGTCTTTCTAGTTCTCATTCTTCCCCTGGTCTCAATGTTACAATATCTACATAAATTAAAGAAAAAGTTTTGTCTGTACATTGTTTAGAACTGACTCATTTCAAGTTATCTTTACGTTTCATGTATTAGAGAAACCGAATTCACCCTTAGAAAAATTTCAGTCTGTCGGTTTGTCTGTAAAATTTGGTCCCAACTAAACTCTACCACCATAAGACTGGTGAGCTGAAAGTTTGACAGTAGATTTGTGTATGTCTAACTTAAAATCCAAGCTTTAAATAGGTTGAAAGTTCAACGTAAAAGCGAGTTATGGGATTATAAGCTGTCTTTGGCTAAATTCACAAACAAGTTTATTTTGAAAATATGCAAGTATAGCAAGTAGGTATATATGTTAGTTGATTTCAATTTCATTTGTATTTAAGCTCCCAGCAAGAGATAATTGACAAGGTGTTTCCCGAAGTTTATTAAGAATAAGTGGCTTAGTGAAAGAGCGATTGTCACCCCTACAAATGAGCCGGAAGGAAAAATCAATAAACAAGTTCTTGCACTATATTAAACCGAGTGAAGACTTACAAATCTGTAAACAGAGTGATTAGTGATGAAGAAGCAGTTCATTATCCAATTGAATTTCTTGACTCCGTGACTTCTCTTGGACTGCTAGCTCATGACTTAAAACTTAAAGTATTGACACCAATCATGTGATTTGGTAGCAGTAACAAATTCCATGTTTTAAAACTTGAATGTCCCAAAAATGTGCAATGGGACATGACTCTGAGTTCGTGACCTGCACAGATTCGCCATAGAGGCGGACATCTTGGCTGTGTGTGATATTGGGGAGTCTGTGTGTATCCCACGCATATAATTGATTCCGAGCCACTATCCGTTTCCATTCAAACGATTACAATGTCCCGTCAGCATCTGTTTTGCAATTACCTAACTAAATTGCAAGGGGAAACTCTATCTACAGCAGGAACTGATGTGAGTGAGACCAAGTTTTTCTCACATGCTCAATTGTCAGAGGTTGCTCAAGCTTGCTCAAGAGTCAGAGGTTCCAACTCATTGTTCTTCCATGAACCTGAAGGACAGACAGCTAATCGGGTGTATACAGAGGCATTTACTTAACACTGTACTAATAATGATATTTTCTACTATTCTGTAATTTCTAATGATCTTTTTGGAATACCATGTATCATCTTCGAATTTTTGATAAAGAACCCGTCAAAGACGGGCACGTTTGCAAGTGCGTTTATAATTTATATATTTAATGTTGAAACGATCATACCAACTGAATTGTCAAAGTTAAGCAAGATTGGGCGTAGTAACACTTGGATAGGTGACACCATATGCTCGTGTTGTTCTCCCTGTAATGGGCCTTCTCATGGGTAAATGTTCCTGAAATCACAAATGGCCTAAAAACTTCTTTCTTAGATAAAATAAAATTTTAATTTTTTCGTTTTAATTTCAGTTTTTTTTCCTTATTCTTTCGTTTTTGTAAATTTCCTCATTCCTTCCTAGCGTCTCATGATATAGTTTTATATGTTGGTCATAAATTCTGTTCATTTTAATCACGAGTATTCAAATTTTGTGTTTAACACTTTCTGAAATGTTAGCAACATAAAACACTAAATACAATTAAATATTACTTTTATTTATTGTCAAAATGGAAATCGTTTGCGAGTGTGGGCTATAGTTACTAGACTAATAGGGCCTTGAAATTTATACTTAAAAATTTGTTTCACTATAAATGTAGCATTAAAGTTAAATGCCTTTTTGAGGAATAAATTTTATTCTTTTATGTGAGAAGAATACAGGAGTTCATCGCTGCGGTGGCAGAACAGGGCCACGTTGAGTCATACCGGACAAGTCTTCTAAACTCTTCTTCCTCTCCAACACTCCATTCTTCTTTGACTCTGAAGAATTAGGCTCTATATCGTTCTCGCAGCTGTCACGTCTTTTCTTTCTTCTATCCAACCAGTTTTGTTGAATTCTAAAATCTGCGTCAAATTCTTCATCATATTTTGGACCATGAAGTCTTTTCTTCTTAAAGATTTCCAATACACTTTCACCTTCTGCTTTCTTTGTTACTAGTTTCCCAAATGGTAAACTACAGTTAATTTCAAAGAGTCTTTGATTAAACTTATTCTTTGGGATTCCTCGTAAATGCGCTATAGAAACTGTAAAAAAAATAATATTATACATTATACTCGTTTAAATGAAGTAATAATATATATCTAAAATTATATATATATATATAAATGAAAAAAGACAACAAATAGAAGAAGCGAGAAAACTTACTGGGTCGATATTTCGAACTGAAGTTCGTCGTCAGGGAGAAGAAGGGAAGAAGAAGGGAAGAAGAAGGGAAGAGGAAGAGGCACGTGCGTCCACTCGCAACGACAGAGAATGAGTCGTTCTCTGTCGTTGCGAGTGGACGCACGTGCCTCTTCCTCTTCCCTTCTTCTTCCCTTCTTCTCCCTGACGACGCACTCGTCGTTGCGAGTGGACGCACGTGCCTCTTCCTCTTCCCTTCTTCTTCCCTTCTTCTCCCTGACGACGAACTTCAGTTCGAAATATCGACCCAGTAAGTTTTCTCGCTTCTTCTATTTGTTGTCTTTTTTCATTTATATATCTGTCCGGTTTGGACCGTTTTAATATTTTCATTTTTATATATATATATATATATATATATATATTCAGGTAACTCACCACAAATGAATGAAGACAGTCGCTCTGAGGCCTTTCGTTTTCACGTCGTCAGAGAGCAAGTGAAAGAGCGACTATCTTCATTTATTTGTGGTGAGTTACCTGAATATTTATATCATGTGTTATTGTGACAATTTTGTATATATATATACATATATATATATATATATATATATATATTATATATATATATATATATATATATATATTATTAAAAACGTAACCATAGTTGGCAGAAACTTGCTTCTTTATAAGTTTCTCTATCTTCATAATAAAGATTTTGTTGTTGTATCTAAACTATATAACAAACTTCCTACACAGTTAACAGTCAACTCTTTCATAGAGCCATCTTCAGGACGAGAATGATTCTCAATAGCTTTTCCCTTTATATAAGTAAAGTAGAGTGAATAAGGTTCTTTGTTCAAAGCTGGGGGGTGAGTGACCTAAGGTGTCGCTGTTTTTACCTGAGCCGCGTCTATTTGGCCTGGTGGTTACGTTTTTAATAATATATGCTTAAAAGAAGGAGGGCTACCAAAATTCACAAATATATATATCAATGATCAATTTCCCATTTCATATTGTGGTTTGATCATTAATTGTTATTTCACGTGTTTAATTGAAATCTTTATATCTATATCTATATATATATATATATATATTGGTATACTTTGGGAGCAGACCTTCTTTTAAACATACCTCATTAAAGATCTTGCCAACATTAAGTTTAGTATGTTTCCTACATACCTTTTCAAGGTTTCGAATGCTACCTTTCCATCTCTGTGGTACCATATAAATTAACTCACCGATTTTTTTATCTTTCATTGTATTTTTTCATATTACATTTCCGACGTTTCGGTCTACGTTGACCATTTTCAAGGATTCTATATACAAGGTTTTTTTAAAACAATTCTAATAAATACTTATTTACAATGACAATTACCTCACTTCTATCAAACATAACTAATAATAAAATATTCTTTTAAAAAACACTACCTTAATACACATGAGTAACAGGTTTGCTACAAAATTCCCTACATGAACATTTACACAACATTATTTAAATCACTATATAGTTATTTTTCACGAATGTAACTTTAAAATTCTGGAAAAACAACAGGACTGATCATTAATGTTCGGCTTCTTTTCCTTTATGCATAATGATTCAATTATATGCAGCCTCGTGTGATTATTTTCTGCATATAATACTTCAATGTTGTCTTCCAGCATTTTTCTACTTAGCCTGCTTTTATGTATGTTCATTGTGTGTTCTTTCGGTCCTCCGGCTGCGAGATGCATCGTAAGTCTGCGTGAAAGTGTTGTCGTCGTAGAACCAATGTAGCTCGATTTTAGGAGCTCACTTAGTATTTACTACAAGAGTTCCTGCACAGCAAATATGATAATTAGGAACAACCTACAACAAAAAACACAACTACAAAAAACCAATGTAGTGTACAGATATAATTGCGTGAGCTCCTAAAATCGAGCTACATTGGTTCTACGACGACAACACTTTCACGCAGACTTACGATGCATCTCGCAGCCGGAGGACCGAAAGAACACACAATGAACATACATAAAAGCAGGCTAAGTAGAAAAATGCTGGAAGACAACATTGAAGTATTATATGCAGAAAATAATCACACGAGGCTGCATATAATTGAATCATTATGCATAAAGGAAAAGAAGCCGAACATTAATGATCAGTCCTGTTGTTTTTCCAGAATTTTAAAGTTACATTCGTGAAAAATAACTATATAGTGATTTAAATAATGTTGTGTAAATGTTCATGTAGGGAATTTTGTAGCAAACCTGTTACTCATGTGTATTAAGGTAGTGTTTTTTAAAAGAATATTTTATTATTAGTTATGTTTGATAGAAGTGAGGTAATTGTCATTGTAAATAAGTATTTATTAGAATTGTTTTAAAAAAACCTTGTATATAGAATCCTTGAAAATGGTCAACGTAGACCGAAACGTCGGAAATGTAATATGAAAAAATACAATGAAAGATAAAAAAATCGGTGAGTTAATTTATATGGTACCACAGAGATGGAAAGGTAGCATTCGAAACCTTGAAAAGGTATGTAGGAAACATACTAAACTTAATGTTGGCAAGATCTTTAATGAGGTATATATATATATATATATATATATATATATAACTTCGAATAAAATGAAAGATCCGTGTGGACAATAAACACTTTAACACAGAGAAAAGAACACAGAAAGACACTACAGAACTCACTCCGAAATATCGAAGTGAGTTCTGTAGTGTCTTTCTGTGTTCTTCTCTCTGTGTTAAAGTGTATATATATACACACTTTATTAAGGCTGAGTCGTTATCAGCCTTTGGAGCGATTCACTTCTTTTCCTGAAGACGAGGACATCGAAATATAGTAGTGAGTTCAGTGGTTTCCTTTCTATGTGTTCTTTTTTAAATTCTAGTTTATATATATATATATATATATATATATATATATATATATATATATATATATATATTAACAAGTGGAGTCATAAGAAGTGGAAGTTGCTCATTACGCAGTCAGAAAAGTATTTAGAAGAAGTAAATCTAATAGACCATCAGTTCTGCTACCAAGGAAGAAAGCAATAAGGAAAGCAGAGGAGAGAATGGATAAAGGAAAAGATAAATGAAGAGCAAGTTAAAAGAAAAGTAATGAAAATACTTATTATAACAGAAGAAATTATCAACAACATATTTTAAAGATATAAGATATCTTAAAGTATAAGATAAGTAAAGATATAAGATATTTTAAAACCAATGAGGCAAATATGTGTCTCCTCTAAAAGTAACATTTAGTCAAGGAAATGATATAGTACCAAAAGATAAAATATTCTTATTTTGAGACTTTTTAGGTAATATGAGAGTTAGAGTCATGTTCTAATTAAGAATATGAGCACAGAAGCAGTCATAAAAACTGAGTAATTAAGCTTTAATTACTAAAATTATATTTTAATAATTAATTACCAATAAAGGAGAAATGCCCAGAGCTGAATTTGCAAGTCAGTGACATGTTCGTGATACCTACCTCAAGAAACTTTGACACTAAAGTTAAGCTAATAAGATGGTTGGTTAACCTCCAGTACGCTCGAGCACTACTTTGATATATATATATATATATATATATATATATATATACACTTTTCCGTTGGAAATACGATCCAAAACGGACAAATATAGTTCAATATAGAAAAAAAAACATAGAGAAATCAAAAGAACACACTTACAGTCTCTATTTGGTTTGAACCGTCTTCAGGAGAGATAAGAGAGGGAAACCAAGCGCACTGGTTCAGAGATGGTTGGAGACCCTCGAACCGTCTCTGAACCAGTGAGCTTGGTTTCCCTCTCTTATCTCTCCTGAAGACGGTTCAAACCGAAAATTAGAGACTGTAAGTGTGTTCTTTTGATTTCTCTATGTTTCTTTGTCTATATTGTACTATATATATATAAATACAAAGCAATGAATATATATATATATATATATATATATATATACATATATATATATATATGATCAAACCACAAAATGAAAAGGGAAAGAAGACTAAGATCTCCCTTGACTAAGATTTTACCTATTCACTTTGTGGTTTGATCATTGATTGTTATTTCACGGTTTATGTGAAATCTTGTGTTATAGTTTTGTGTTATAGTCTCGTTATAGACTTGTGTTGTAGTTTATGTTATAGTGTTTGTGATATTAAAAATCGTTCTGAACCTGACAAAGTTTGTAAATAAACAAAATAGGTACATGCATTAGATAAACATATATTCACTTTCTAGTTTTGTATATCACCGTCTTTAGAAGGAAATAGAAGTGGAAGACCAATCACGATGTGGTTGTAGTTGATCTAAGATTCCTCACGTTACTCGCTTATTCAGTCTTACTCTCCTTTTCCTTTGATTAAAGTCATACAAAAGTCAGATATTTAAATACAGTATATAGTTAGAGCTAAGAGAAATGGCGGTTACTGGCAAGCTGGCCGATTGTGGTGAGAAGGCCTTGCCCGACATAGTAGGCCAGAAGAGGTAGGTAGGGCTCAAGACTGGGGTTGTAGGCAACGGTAAGTCGAGCCAAGAGGCCGTCTGCTTCGGGTTCCAATTGCTTTCCGACCAGTGAAGCCTGAAAACAGCTATACAATAAACAACATTGTGAAAGCTGTAACTTCAACAAGCCTTGTATGTAGCTGATTTCATAGAATAAACAGATTGGCTAGTATGAATGCTGAATTGAAGAAAAGTTCATTGAAAAGTTCTTATATATGTGAACACACTATCGCTAGACTAAACCTCACTTTGTATAAAAAGTTTGTAAACAATCACATCTCACATAACATTCTCAAAATGATATTTTCATATATTCTGTACCGCTTTTTTACTCATATAGTGCAAGTAAGTAAACATCCTTCTCTTCGCTCTGTTCTCCTCCTCAATCTTCTTCACCTCTTCTGGTATCAAGTTTTCGATCTGTACAAACAAGTTTTTATAAAATTACGACCAACATTAATACCTAACTCTTCAATAACATGGTTTATTACCATATCTTCATCCATAATTGTATTCAATCCATATTTTCCCCTCTCGTATCGCTTCAAAACCATTATTACATCTGAAAACATAATTATTACACCATTCATAACCAATTATCAATTAAAATAATTCATATGTTAAAATTGTAATAACAATTATTTTTATTGGCAATTAAAAAGTTACATAACACTTACAATATGTGAATTTCAAATTAAATGAAATAATTATTTATATTATTCCTATGTATTTATGAGATGGCTTAAAAAATCTTACTAAAGATTTTTACTTATTGAAATTACATTTCCTACTGTTAATCCATTTTCAACTTTGACAATTGTTTCGACTAAGTTAACTGAGTTGTATGATATTATTTTTAAATGAGTCTGCTAAATCATAGTATTAAGTATGCACAGTAGTACAGAATGTACAGTAAGGGATACTTAACTGTCTTGGTTGAAAGTGCTGTCTGAAGATGCTCCTGTATTCTTAATGTAATGTATCAGCAACGTTTTATAAAATGTCTTTGTTCGTTTTTCAGTTTATGTTTACCTTATTAAAGTTATAATTACCTTATAATTATCATTATAATATAATATATATATCAATGATTAAACCACAATAAGAATGGGAAAACAAGACTAAGATCTTTCAACCGTAACAAGCGGTTGTTTCACATAAACATGTGAAACAACAATCAATGATCAAACCACAATAAGAAATGGGAAAACAAGACTAAGATCTTTCAACCGTAACAAGCAGTCTTCGTCAGAGTCAAAAACCCAACTGAAAAACTGAAAAACCCAGTTGGGTTTTTGACTCTGACGAAGACCGCTTGTTACGGTTGAAAGATCTTAGTCTTGTTTTCCCATTTCTTATTGTGGTTTGATCATTATAATATATAATGTATTATAAGAAATAATACATTATAATTATAATTATCATATATAGTTATGTTTACCTTCTTACCTTTATCTTAAAGTTATTTGTAAATTAATAATTATATTTAAAACTGCTATATAATCGTTATTTGTATATTTTCTCATTTTATACTATTTATACTATGCGTAAAAGTTGGAATCTATTCAAAAAGGATTTCATATCCATAAATTAAAATAAAATAAAAAATTAGAACATCTGAAACTGTTAGAGGACAACACTACCAAAAACACTTATTTTAAATTATAGAACATAAAACAATAGTATCCTTACTAATGAGATGTTCAGCATTGGTGATTCTTCCGTTAATGATGGCTTCCACAACATGAGGAAAGTACGAGATGGCCTCATGTGGAGCCAGCACTACCAGCAAGTAAATCAATAACCCCTGCCGAGGATTGACTTTGCTCGTCCACAGGCGTGCCTAAACCATAGCAAACATTATCAGCCTGTTCAGACTACAAAGCATAGAGGTAAATCAATATGCTTTGTCAATGATTGACTTTGCTCAAAGAGTCAAAGTCAATCGATCATGAGAGCGATCTCTTCTGAGAAATAGTATATAGGACTCTCTTGGTCAAGGAGGAACTGAGTGTATATATACCTGAGAAATAGCATAGGTGAATCTCTGGTCCAATTTTTTATCCGAGCAGATGTCCCAGGCAACCACATCCTTGAATCCAATAGCCACAAGAAAACCTCTCGAACTGATATCTTCTGAGATCCTATAGATCATTATTAATTTAACGAAAAATTCTATTATTTTAGCAAAGGTTATAATCATTATATTATTTACTTTTTGAACTCAAAATTAATCATATAACCTTTACAATTAATTCTTATGAATATTTTTTCAACTATATATAAACAGTGAAATAGATTTTGAGAGGAATGTAGCCATCAATATTGGTGGTCTTCTCAAAATTTTGGTTTCATCTATTTAAAATGACTGTTTCCATATCTAAGTGATTATAGACTTCAGCTTAGAATAAACATCACTAAACATGGTCTAGTGTTGAGTTTCTTTTTTCATAATATAAAATAACTTTTATTGTTTTATATTATTATTATAAATTTTAATAATATCATCTTTTTTAAGCATGGAATTGCGGTCAATGAAACGTTTAAAGACATAAACTAATTCATTATTTTCTAGAGGTCCGAAAGCCATATATATGTTGTACTATCCACATAGTGTTGGATAGAGAAATATGCACTTTCTTTGAAGTCCTTAAAAGTGTTGTTAGAGATAGAATCAGGGATCTGCTTAAGAATTGACACTTGTAAATAGTTATTAAAACTGAAGAACATGGAACTTACATTAACTGCCAAATAATTTTATGCAAAGTTCACCTTGCATATGAATAATCGCAGCTCTTTTCATGCTGACATTTTTAAATAGATACTTGACTACCAGAACTACCAGCTCATATTCTAGATACAACTCAGTTGGGTTTTTGACTCTGACGAAGACCGCTTGTTACGGTTGAAAGATCTTAGCCTTGTTTTCCCATTTTTTATTGTAGTTTGATCATTGATTGTTATTTAACGTGTTAATGTGAAATCTTTATATATATATATATATATATATATATATATATATATATATATATATATATTTCACGTGTTTATGTGAAATCATTTTATATATATATATATATATATATATGAATATGTATATGCTTACTTGATGCTCGCTCTTCCCCCGGACTCAACCTCAACCGATAATTTATTTATGATTTATTTATTTATTTATTTATTATTTTTTATTTATTTATTTATTATTTTACTTTTTATTTATTATTTTTATTAATTTTAATTTGATTTATCTACTTTTTTATAATTTTTTATAGTTATAATTTTTACTCGTTCCTTTTACATCTTAATTTGGCTCTTCATTTCCTTCCCTCCCTTCCCCCGCTTGGTGGTAAGTGGTGGGGTACTGGCTGCGGTTTCCGAGTTCAGTACCGCCCTGTCTTCCTGCGGGACTCTTCGCTCTTCGCTCTTCGCACCTCCTGATGACGACGATTGTCGAAATATCGATGTGAGTTATGTCTGTGTCTTTCTGTGTGTTTCCTTCGTTTTTTATTTTATTATATATATATATATGTGTGTGTGTGTGTGTGTGTGTGTGCAATCGAAATCGAAACTTGTACATCAAAATATTGTAATGATTCAGTGATTTCTTTTCTGTGTGTTCTTTTGAAAATTCTAGTTTATTCAGTTCGAAGCACAGCAGCCTCTGTGTTAACGACTTTAAAGCTGGTCTGCTCCAGTAACACCGATCAATCAGGTGAGCAGCTATGAGAAGCTGTAAATTTGGTCAGACTGGCTAGCACAACCAACCAATCGTATCATGTCTAAAATGGCGAACTTAGATGATCTGATCCTGCAATCTGAGTGCTTTGTATTTTTAATTTGTTTATTCTGATTGGCTAACATTTTAGTTTAGTTTTGTCGCTTAAATATTTGGTTTTTCATATCATTAACCTGATGATGACTTATGTTAAACTTGAAAGCTTGTTCGTTCACATTTTAATTCCTGTAAATACTGTTTTTCACTGTAGTTGTTTTCATTCACTGTATTTGTTTGTATTCACTGTTATTGTTGTTTTTTTACTTGAATTTTGTGTCGCATTATAAAGTTTCGTTTTTCGTCTGAAAATTGTGATTTTCTTTTTACATCTGCTCAGGCTAAAGTAATATGTCTCTTGGACAACTGATATGGCATTTAACACCAGCCCACCGTAGAGTTGATAGAAAATTGGAGCAGACCAGCTTTAAAGTCGTTAACGCAGAGGCTACTGTGCATTTCAATGGTGTCTATATATATAAACGAAATTGACAAAAAAAAACACACAGAAATGACACAGAAACTCACTATTATATTTCGATGGTCTCGTCATCAGGGATATAGAAATGAGTCACTCCGCCGGCAGACAAGGATTCATATTCATATAAATATATATTTAAAAAAGTTTGAGAAATACGAATGAAAAACTGACATTAGAACTCACATTCAATGTTTCGACCCATTTAAGTGGCGAGAAGATGAAAGACCTGATATATGTATATATATATATATATACTTTTTTTCGTTGGAAATACGATCCAACACGGACAAATATAGTTCAATATAAACAAAGAAACATAGAGAAATCAGAAGAACACACTTACAGTCTCTAATTTTCGGTTTGAACCGTCTTCAGGAGAGATAAGAGAGGGAAACCAAGCGCACTGGATCAGAGACGGTTGGAGACCAACAGTGTTGCCGCATGCGCGCCCGTTCACAGAAAATAAGGTAGACAGGAATCAATTTATAATTAATTTATAATTTATAATTACATTAAATTAATGGAATATGAAAACAATAAATCTATAAAAAAGAAAAAATTGAAAAAATAAGGGAAATTGATACAGAGAAATTGATACATAAACAAAAGTACTGACTAAGCTATGGTAAAAGAAAATAAAACTAAGAATACAAATAATAATAACAAATTATTTAAAAAAAAAAAAAAAAAAAAAAAAAAAAAAAAAAAGTGTGAAAAGGCAAGGAACTTTTAGACATTATCGCTTTAGATTGAGGCCAGGTGCACTGCGCGCACTTAATAGCCAAATATGGGCTTCTTCGGAGGCTCGTAGTGTGAGATCTTTGCAGTCAGGGGGTATTTGTCGCAGAATCTGTAACCTGTAGCACTCATTAAAAGGGAGACCGTGGCTATTGGCATGTATGGCAATGGGAAGATGGGAGCGGCTATTGACTGAAGCTCTGTGATTGTTCATACGGAGACTAAGCTTGGTGGATGCTTGGCCTACGTAGAACGAATCACACTTGGTACAATCCAAACGGTACACACAGTTTTTGGAGGTACACGAGCAGTCAGTTGCAACAGGATAGAGGGTGTTATGGGGGGGAGCTGTGAAGTGTGGTTGGGGATTTATAATGGGACACGTGAGGCAACCTCGACGTCCGCACAGTTGCGCTCCAGAGGGCAAACTGTTTGCCCTCGTGGAGGTTAGCTTCCTGTGCGAAAGAAAATTGCCAAGGTTGGGAGGACGTCTGTAGGACAGGCGTGGCGGATTAGGAAAGGTTTTGGAGGTGGCTGGGGAAGAGGATATGATCGGGAAAAGTTCTCTAATGATGGTACCCAGTCTGTGGATACCTGGGAAGTAGGTTGTAATAAGGTAGGGAGACCCAGAGGGAGAGGAAGAGGAGGTTGATGTAGGATTGTGTGGGGTCGTGGCAGGAACCAGTCTTCTTGTTAGGAAGGGGAGAGGGTAACCTCGCTCTACAAATTTACTTTTTAGGCTATTGATATGTAGGTGTTTATCTTGTAGTCTGTTACAAATCCGGTGAATTCGTATGGAGAGGGATCTCGGAATGGATTTCTTAATGTGGGGAGGGTGGCAGCTATTGAAGTGTAGATATAAATGGGGATTAGAGGGTTTAGAATGGACGGAAGTAATGAGAGAACTATTGTTGAGGGTGATATCGACATCAAGAAAGGTAGTGGATCTGTTGGAAATGTTATGGGTAAAGGAGATGGAAGAGCAAAAAGATTTGAAGTTGTCGATGAAGACTTCTAACCCGGAAATGCCATGGGTCCAGATAAAGAAGATGTCATCGATGAAGCGGGTATACAGTGAGGGAAGAAGGTGGCAGGTTTGGAAAAAACTATTTTCAAGGTGGGCCATGAACAGATTGGCGAAGGAGGGAGCCATTCTAGTTCCCATGGCCGTTCCTTTGATTTGCAGGTAAAAGTCTTCATCGAACTTGAAAGCATTGTGTTTGAGGATGAAGGAGGCTAAGGTGATAATGAAGTCAGTGGATGGCGAATGAGGGAGTGGTCTGGAAGAGAGGAAGTAGCGCAAAGCGGTTAAGCCCTCACTGTGATCTATGACAGTGTACAACGAGGTTACATCCATAGTTACAAGGAGGATTGGATAAGGGGGAGATTCAGGCAGGGATACACTTTTGATTTTATCTAGGAAGTGAAAGGAATCTTTACAGAAAGAAGGTTGACTGCTCACTAGTGGTTGCAGAATAAAATCTACGAACGCTGAAATTCGCTCAGTGAGACAGCCGTAGCTGGAAACTATGGGTCTCCCGGGAGGTGGATTATTGGGCATTTGAAAAGGTTTGTGGATTTTGGGCAGGATGTAAAAAGTGGGACAGCGGGGTGTAATAGGTGTGAGAAGTTGAATGTCTTCATCTGTAAGTCCCTCATGGCTGGCGTGGGTGTGTAGGAGTTGAACCAACTCTAGATGGAAGTTGGATGTAGGATCTGAAGGAAGAGGCTGGTAAAACAAGGGATCCTGCAGCTGCGCCCGGGCAAGTCGCTGATAAACATCGCGGTCCATTAGCACAACTGTAGAACCCTTGTCCGCAGGCATAATGAGGAGGTTTCGGTTTCTTATGAGGTTTTTAGTGACTTTCGTTCAGTGTGGGAAAGGTTATCAGGGGGATTGAGGGATTTTAAGAATGAAGGATTAGAAACTCTGTTGAGGAGTTGTGAAATAAATAGTTCCAGTGGATGGGAGGCTAAAAGAGGTGAAGGCTCATGATTGGAGGGAGGTTTAAATTTTTTAAGAGAGCTATGCACAGTGGAGTGGACAGATGATTGAGGGTCAGTCCGGGATTTCCAGTAATATTGCCAACGGAGGGACCTACAGAACATCTGTACGTCCTCTAGAAGTTTTAAAGGTTGGACTTTCGGAGTGGGACAGAACGAAAGTCCTTTTGAAAGGAGGTTTTTTTCATCAGAGGTGAGGGAGTGGGTTGACAAATTACAAATAGTTTTGTCTTGAGTGGGAGTAGGATCAGAGTTTTTTCTAGGAAATTCAGGGTTAAGGGTGGGTTGTGGAGGGGTTAAAAGTGAGGTCAGAGGGTTTTGAGCTAATACAAATTCGGGTAGTATGGTTGAGGTATGGTATGGGGTGTTATAGTGAGGGAGGTTAGGAAGTTGGAAAGGCAGGCTGAGACCCAGGCTCAGATAGCTGCGACATAATGTAGAAAATTTTTTTAGTGATGATTTCCTAAGTGAGTCTAAAACTTTTTGGCCCGAAAGAAGATGTTGGTGGGACAAAGTCTGGAAACGGGGAGAAATTTTCAGAAGGATCTTAAGAGTGGAGAGTAATTTTTGAGAATAGGTGGTTCTTAAATTAATATAGTTGGCAAGAGTTATGGAGGACAAATGAAGGGATGCTTGAAAACCGAATATTGCAATATTGTTACGGAAAGCAGGGGGTATGGCAGAAATAGGTAGCTTTAAGGTGAGGCCATTGGGCGGAATATTAAGGCGCAGACAATTGGATAAGAATTCTATATGCGCAGTGCACCTGGCTATTTTGATTGCGAGATAATGAATTTGGTTTAGCCAGAAGGTTGTGGGATTTTCCATGGTAAAATAACACACAAAACTAAAACTAATTGGAATTAAAAAACCTGGGATATTTACTAATTAAATGACTTATGAAATAGTTATTGGGAGCTATTACAAGCCAAAATAAAATTGAGAGAAAAGAAAATTAAAAAGAATAATCCAAGTTAACACTAAAAAATGTTTTGAATAAAATCAAGATAAAACAGAAGTAACAAGGGAATAGGTTACCTTTAATCAGCTGTAATGTAATACGCTAATGAGGGAGAAATCTGAACATTAACTGTTGATATTGAAATTGGAACCAAAGAGATCTAATTTGTGGAAAGGAATTATGATAATGGTCGAGGGATTTACATAACAGTTTTAAAAGCTAGAAAATAAAGAATAAAACAAATAATATTCAAAAGATAACAGACTTCAAAATAAACTTACACAAACTAAAAAAGTTTAAATTTAAGATAAATAGATTTCATACATAAAGAAAATAAAGCAAAATAAAAAATATAAAACTTATTATTCCATGGTAAAATAAAACAATCCAAGAAATTAAATTTTTGTTGATTAAATGAATCAAGCAGGTTCAAAATACACAATAACAAAAACAGAATGAATAGAATGATAAACAAAACAAAATCAAAACAAAAATGCAAAGATGCTGAAAACTTGAGATCAAAAACCATAAATGGTTAGGATATAGGACAATAACTTGATCCTGTCTACCTTATACTGTTCTTGGAGATTAAAAAGAAAAACGAATAGCGTTTGAAGAAACCAAGAAAGCAGTTAAGAACACAAATATAACAGCACAAGAGCTTATAGAGTTTGATGCACTTCACGCACTAAAACACTTTTTTTTTTGAAAGTCCTCCTTTCAAAAGGACTTTCGTTCTGTCCCACTCCGAAAGTCCAACCTTTAAAACTTCTAGAGGACGTACAGATGTTCTGTAGGTCCCTCCGTTGGCAATATTACTGGAAATCCCGGACTGACCCTCAATCATCTGTCCACTCCACTGTGCATAGCTCTCTTAAAAAATTTAAACCTCCCTCCAATCATGAGCCTTCACCTCTTTTAGCCTCCCATCCACTGGAACTATTTATTTCACAACTCCTCAACAGAGTTTCTAATCCTTCATTCTTAAAATCCCTCAATCCCCCTGATAACCTTTCCCACACTGAACGAAAGTCACTAAAAAACCTCATAAGAAACCGAAACCTCCTCATTATGCCTGCGGACAAGGGTTCTACAGTTGTGCTAATGGACCGCGATGTTTATCAGCGACTTGCCCGGGCGCAGCTGCAGGATCCCTTGTTTTACCAGCCTCTTCCTTCAGATCCTACATCCAACTTCCATCTAGAGTTGGTTCAACTCCTACACACCCACGCCAGCCATGAGGGACTTACAGATGAAGACATTCAACTTCTCACACCTATTACACCCCGCTGTCCCACTTTTTACATCCTGCCCAAAATCCACAAACCTTTTCAAATGCCCAATAATCCACCTCCCGGGAGACCCATAGTTTCCAGCTACGGCTGTCTCACTGAGCGAATTTCAGCGTTCGTAGATTTTATTCTGCAACCACTAGTGAGCAGTCAACCTTCTTTCTGTAAAGATTCCTTTCACTTCCTAGATAAAATCAAAAGTGTATCCCTGCCTGAATCTCCCCCTTATCCAATCCTCCTTGTAACTATGGATGTAACCTCGTTGTACACTGTCATAGATCACAGTGAGGGCTTAACCGCTTTGCGCTACTTCCTCTCTTCCAGACCACTCCCTCATTCGCCATCCACTGACTTCATTATCACCTTAGCCTCCTTCATCCTCAAACACAATGCTTTCAAGTTCGATGAAGACTTTTACCTGCAAATCAAAGGAACGGCCATGGGAACTAGAATGGCTCCCTCCTTCGCCAATCTGTTCATGGCCCACCTTGAAAATAGTTTTTTCCAAACCTGCCACCTTCTTCCCTCACTGTATACCCGCTTCATCGATGACATCTTCTTTATCTGGACCCATGGCATTTCCGGGTTAGAAGTCTTCATCGACAACTTCAAATCTTTTTGCTCTTCCATCTCCTTTACCCATAACATTTCCAACAGATCCACTACCTTTCTTGATGTCGATATCACCCTCAACAATAGTTCTCTCATTACTTCCGTCCATTCTAAACCCTCTAATCCCCATTTATATCTACACTTCAATAGCTGCCACCCTCCCCACATTAAGAAATCCATTCCGAGATCCCTCTCCATACGAATTCACCGGATTTGTAACAGACTACAAGATAAACACCTACATATCAATAGCCTAAAAAGTAAATTTGTAGAGCGAGGTTACCCTCTCCCCTTCCTAACAAGAAGACTGGTTCCTGCCACGACCCCACACAATCCTACATCAACCTCCTCTTCCTCTCCCTCTGGGTCTCCCTACCTTATTACAACCTACTTCCCAGGTATCCACAGACTGGGTACCATCATTAGAGAACTTTTCCCGATCATATCCTCTTCCCCAGCCACCTCCAAAACCTTTCCTAATCCGCCACGCCTGTCCTACAGACGTCCTCCCAACCTTGGCAATTTTCTTTCGCACAGGAAGCTAACCTCCACGAGGGCAAACAGTTTGCCCTCTGGAGCGCAACTGTGCGGACGTCGAGGTTGCCTCACGTGTCCCATTATAAATCCCCAACCACACTTCACAGCTCCCCCCCATAACACCCTCTATCCTGTTGCAACTGACTGCTCGTGTACCTCCAAAAACTGTGTGTACCGTTTGGATTGTACCAAGTGTGATTCGTTCTACGTAGGCCAAGCATCCACCAAGCTTAGTCTCCGTATGAACAATCACAGAGCTTCAGTCAATAGCCGCTCCCATCTTCCCATTGCCATACATGCCAATAGCCACGGTCTCCCTTTTAATGAGTGCTACAGGTTACAGATTCTGCGACAAATACCCCCTGACTGCAAAGATCTCACACTACGAGCCTCCGAAGAAGCCCATATTTGGCTATTAAGTGCGCGCAGTGCACCTGGCCTCAATCTAAAGCGATAATGTCTAAAAGTTCCTTGCCTTTTCACACTTTTTTTTTTTTTTTTTTTTTTTTTTTTTTTTAATAATAATTTGTTATTATTATTTGTATTCTTAGTTTTATTTTCTTTTACCATAGCTTAGTCAGTACTTTTGTTTATGTATCAATTTCTCTGTATCAATTTCCCTTATTTTTTCAATTTTTTCTTTTTTATAGATTTATTGTTTTCATATTCCATTAATTTAATGTAATTATAAATTATAAATTAATTATAAATTGATTCCTGTCTACCTTATTTTCTGTGAACGGGCGCGCATGCGGCAACACTGTTGGTCTCCAACCGTCTCTGATCCAGTGCGCTTGGTTTCCCTCTCTTATCTCTCCTGAAGACGGTTCAAACCGAAAATTAGAGACTGTAAGTGTGTTCTTCTGATTTCTCTATGTTTCTTTGTTTATATTGAACTATATATATATATATATATATATATATATATATATATATATGTATAGATATATGTATATATGTGTGTGTGTGTGTGTGTGCTTTAAAGCCAGAGTAGATATTGAAAAAAGACGGGCCAATCCCTGTTGCGTATCATTTTGGACACTTCTTATTGGTTGTGGGTGTTTTTTCGTTAGACACCTTTCTCCTTCGCACACTCCGTCTGCTTGGCCGCCTCAGCCTTCACAGTCCTGGACTGTGAGCCCTCCCCTGGAGTAAAGGCTGAGGCCGCCAAGCAGACGGAGTGTGCGAAGGAGAAAGGTGTCTAACGAAAAAACACCCACAACCAATAAGAAGTGTCCAAAATGATATGCAACAGGCATTGGCTCGTCTTTTTCAATATATATATATGTATAAACGATACATATATAACATCTGAATGTACTTAGATAACTAAAATTTTTAGGATAGAACAAGGTAGTGTAACAATACTGACGCTATTGAGTCTCCATCATTGGTCAAATAGTTGGCCGTTTCTACTACTTCAAAGTTAGAAAGACCTCGATAAGAAAGAAAATTTTCAGTAATTTGTGGCCTTTGAAGAAGATCTAACACTTCTTTAGGAGACATCTAAAACAATCGGAAATTTTTAAAGTGTTTCAAAAAAAAAAAATTATCCTAAAACCAGAGATCGTAATTATTGAAAACATTGTATGTAATATACTGATATAAAAAAATTGTTGTTTAGTTCATATCAAAGCAATATTAAATTAATTATTTAAGTTCTTCGTACACATGAAATCTGTAATTATATGTATTACAACAATTATAATACAACAATATTATGAAGTATTTAGGAGATACGAGATACATATATATGGTTTTCAAAGCTTTATTTAATTTTCTTTAATTTATAAACACATTACATTCATGAAAATTTCATTAAATTGTATACACATTGTTATCATTATATCTTTACCGTTATATTTAACAAGCAGGATATAAATAAAAATATATTAAGCATTTTGATTTTTTCAATCAATTTCTGTGTTTAATTAATGAAACTCTTCCACATTGCAATTTTTAAATAGTGATAATAATAAACTAAAATGAGATTTAAAAAATCGGATGCCACTATATTGAAAAAACATATAGAACTTTAAAGCAGAAATATAAGGTGCACATTCATGATTTAATCAAAGAAAGAATAAATTAAAGAAACTTTCAAATTTTTAAAAAGACAAAAAAGTTTTTTTTTCAATAAAATGAAAAAAAATGACTGTGAAAGCTTTTGAGGAGACAAAAAGACATTATGTTGTTAACCAGTTTGATATTTTCTTAAAGTTGAGTGTAGGCCACTTCAAATGTTTCAATTTGACGCAGGAGCGCTAGTAGAATGTTTTACTTCGTCTTTTTGACAGTTTATTATTTAACAAAAAGTAGAACCTATTGATTTTTATCTGTCTGATTAATCAATTTGGATTTTAAAATAATTTTTTCAATTTTAAACGTAGACATTAAACATTGACAATTCTTCAAATATCATGTTTTAGCAATTCGAGACTGCACAATAATTTATGTGAGTAATAAAATATCTGAATTTTAATAACTTACTTTAAAGATTAAATTTCACTGGGATTTATAATTAAATTTTTATTATTTAATGCATTTGCTTTCAATTAGTATACATCCTGCATATATACATGCAACATATTACTTTTACGTTACTACCAAATACATACACATGACAGAGTAATTATCTTTAAACAAATTTCACTTACCATAACTTCTTGAGCCATAATTTTGTTGATTTCTTTCATTAATTTCTCTCTTAAACTCTTTTCTGAAACCGATTTCTCTTTCATTTTAAGTAACCATTCTTTTATTTTAGTTGTTGTTTCAATTCTTTCCTGAAAAATTTTATTTGTTACTGTAATAGTTGTTTAATTGGCTACAAAGATGAGTAAAAAATTTAGAAATGCATTCAAGGATTGCTCAATGTCATCAGTGGTATTGTAATATATTGTAGAGATTGTCCTGGTATGATAAAGGGACCTGCAACTCTCTAAAATACAAAGGGTATTTTAATCAATTAAACGAGGAACCAAACAATACCTTCGTATGGGGCTGCAGGAAGGCGTATGGCTTAAGTCGCTGAAGAATCAACAACACATAAGATAAACATAAAAAAAATACACATTATATTTTTACATGTTACAAACTCCACATTGATGAAATAAAGAGACTACTTTCTCAAACACTAAAGAAAAGTGATATCAAGTCAGATTTGATTACAGCAAAAATTAAAACGCTCTATTTGTAGGCTGAATATGGCCAGATTGATCAAAATATATTTTTCTCAAGATTGGATTAATGCAAATTTAATGTATGTTACAAATATTTTAACATAAAAGTATTTTAAAAGATAAAGAATAATTCGAAAGAAAGTGTATCTTTGAAGTTTGATTAATTTATCTATCTACCACAACTTTACTTGTATACCACAAATGTATATCTAGAACCTTTATATCACTAAAATGTATATCTAGAACCTATATCACTAGAATGTATATCTAGAATCTATATCACTAGAATGTATATCTAGAACCTTTATATCACTAAAATGTATATCTAGAATCTATATCCCTACAATATATATCTCTAGAGGTTATAACAAAACTTTAGGTGAAATATTTTTATACTATTTTGAGAAAAATCTCAAAAATTATTTGAAGTCCTAATTAAAGAATCTAATAGAAAATTAACTTGATTAAGGTGAAATTTATGACTTCCAAATAAATTGGCCGATATTAATTGTATTCATTTGCATGTTAGAAAAGACAAAAAAAAATGCAATACTCACTGTATGTTCCTTCAAAATGGTCGAATCATTTACTTCTACACTTTTTTCACTAAAAAATTTTCTTTTTTTCTTCTTATCTCCATTTTCTGAATAAAAAAGTTGCGACTGGCTTTTTTCAACTTTTGGTTTCTTTTTTCTATTAAAAAGTTTAAAAACTTTAACTATTTTAACATAACTTTGAGTTTTCTTTTTCGAATCTATTCTTTTTTCAGATGGTTCTTCATTCAGCTCTAAATTATGAATTAAATTGCATACAATCGGGTTTTGTTGGTCCAAAGTTGAAGTCGTGTGATTTGCATTCTTCTGTTTACGAATCATATTGAAAACGTTAAGCCATTTGCTACTGTTTTCTCTTGAAGCACACCTAGAATTTGATTGAATCAAACCTTCATCAATTAAATTGTCTTCTTTTTCAGAATTAAAAACAGATACAAATTTTAAATTATTTTTAGACATTTCTCCTTCATCCCTCTCAATTTCAATTCCACAAGGACCGGAAAAACTTTCATCTGCCAGCCTGATTTTCTTTAACCTTTCCCAAAGTGGATTAAAATTTCTTTCTTCGATTATTTCTTGAATACTTTCTTCAACTGACATAAAACTAGACCATTCTGAACTTAAAACGTTCAATTTCTTCTTAATTTCATGTTGGCTTTCAATATTATGAACTATTATATTGTTTGATTCTTCAGAAAAGTCCATTGATTCTTCACGACAGTCTTCTATTTCATCTTTTTTATTTAATCCTTTAAACGATGGTACTGATACATTTGGAAAGCTTCTTATTTTTCTCATTGCAATGATATCTTTTATTTTTTGTATTTGCGGATCAGAATCTGTATTCGTACTCTTTTCGCTTAAAGTAAAATTACGATTTCTTACATTTGATTCAGTACTTTCAGTTCTTTCTGTCGTCGTTTCTACCTCTTTAAATTCCTTATCTCCTCCACCTAAATGAAGTTTTTCAGATGCATGAAAACTTTTATCAATAGGCTTCTCGAATTTCATCTCATCTCTTGAAACCTTTTTCGATGTTTCATCTACACTTTTCTTAATCTCTTCAACAATTTTATTCCTTGCTTCATAAATAACTTCTAAAATTTTCTTTTGATCTAAAAAGGACGCACAAATTTCACTGGTTGCAATACTTGTAATTTTGTTTAACGGTTCTGTTAAAGTTTCTTCATATTTAGGAATATCAGTTTTGGTTTGACATGATTGATCTTTGCAAGGAAAACTTGTATATAATTTATCATTACATTTTTGTTCTTCTAAATCAACTTGTAAGTTTTTATCAATTGTGTTTAAAGTTGGTTTAATTGTCTCAGTTTCAAAATGTACTACATCTGTTGATTGAGAAACCATTGTTATTGGTTTCTTCTCGTTTGTTACATCCAGTCTGGTAGCCTGTAAACTTGCCTTATCAATATCTTCTAATTTTTCTTCTATTTTACAAATTTCTTCAGAATTTTTTTTGATCTTCACCAATGACTTGACACTTCCGCTAGAAAATCCAATAGATTTCTTCCATTCGTTTAATGCAGTTATTTCTTCGAAAGAGTTATAAGAAGGATTTATATTTGCGATTACACTTTCACTCTCTTTTGGACTAACTCTGTCAACATCCGTCTCAGAAGACATTGTTTCCTTTGAAGAAGTTGATCCCCTATCGATAGAACTTTCATAATTTATTTTATCAACTTCAAAATTATAATTTTTTATCATTAATTTATTTTTATACAATTTTTTATTAATTTCCTTTATGCTTTTTCTAATATTTTGAGAATTGTAATGTCTTTTTGAGCTGATCTTTTTCTGTTGACTTTCTTTTGATTCATCAGTCCCTTTTAACATATTTAGTTCATCAATTCTAGGATTCAAAATTTCATGCTTTTCATGTTTAATATCACTTGGTTTGCAAAATCTATATCTTACTGTTTCACTTTTTTGTGATTTTGGTTTTTTTATATTTTTTTCAACTGATTCTACAGATGTTGACTTTTTTTTTATTTCATCCACTTGGACAGAAACGCTTGTTTTATGCCTGGTTTTTTTCTCCTTTTCTTTTCTATGATTTTTACTTTTCAAGTCATCACATGTGCATGGTTTTAAAATACTTTTCAATTGACATGTTTCTTCTTCATTATACTTTCCTATTTGTTTTCGCTCGATTGTTTCTTTTATTTTTGGAGTTTCTTTAAGACGTACTGGTTCAACTTCATGCCCTGAGTCATCTTTTAAAAATGATTTTAAATTGAAATCCTTTTTCAGTTTCCCTTTATCTCTTTTCGTTCCTCCAGAGTAGCTATTTACTGCATGTCTTTTGTTCACTCTACCTGATATTAAATCAACCTTCCTCCCGTTCACTTTTGAAGCAAATAAATCTATTTTATTCGGCTTTAACGAAGTTCTACGAGCCTCTTTATGATCACTTGAACTATGTACTTTTTCTTCTTCTTTTTCATTCGCTACAGTTATTTTTGAATTATTCTTTTCAACATAATCTAATTTCAAGTCAACCATTCGAGGCAAATGGGCTAATGATTTTAATATTTTTGATTTTGATAATATAGGACTTTTAGGGGGCTCAATTTTATTAAGAGGCTCTGCCCAAGTAATTCTACGGCTTTTCTTCTCAGAATTTGATTCTGTGTCGTTTCTGTTTTCACATTCCTTTATCAAATCTTTATCATGATTTTTTCCTTTACTTCTTTCTCCACTTTTCAGGCTTGAAGCTTTCTTTTTTTCTTTTTCTATAAAACCTTGTTTGTCATCTTTTATATTAGTACACCTTAATACTTTATTCACATCTTTAACATCAACCCTATCTTTCACTATTTCCTTTGTATGTTTAAGTTTTTCCTCTTCCGCTATACTTGATGGCTTTGATTTTTTTACATGTTCAACAGGGTTTTTTTGATTAAACAATTCTTGAGATTTATTCGGTATTCTAATTCTTACATCGAAAAACTTATTCATATCTTCAGTTAACCTCTTTTCAAACATTTCATCGGGAGTTTCATATTTATGCGCTATTTCTCGTTTTTCAGTTGACGTTTCGCTTGAACCAGCCACACATTTGACTTCATCCGAGTCTACTTTCCTTGAAAATGCTTTCATTTCCTTTTCTTTTTTCTCATTTTTTTCTTTTCCTTCAGTATGATTTTTTCTTTTCTTATGTTTCATCTTCAGTTTTCTATACTGTTCTTCATAATGCTTCATATCTTCAATGGCAAATATCTCATTGATACGTACATTTTCATCGTTTACATTTCCCTGTGGTGTCTTTCCTTTCGGTCCTTTCACCAGCATACCTCTTTCCTTATTCTGTTCATATTCTCTCAAGTTGTCCATCACATACAACTCTTTGACCTCACTCAAATTCTTTTTACCTCCAAATATATTTTCTTCTGACTTTACCATTTTTTTCTTTAAAATTATTTGTTCCTCTTCATTATTCTTCTTTTTCACATTTTTAACTAATAATTTACCATTTTCATCCATATTTCCGTTGTTTTACTCACAATTGACTAATAATTTAGACTTTAAATTTACCATTTTTTTGATGTTCTTTGAATATGTTTAATAGGTTGTTTATTTCTCTAACTAACAACCACTGTGCAAAGAATGTTAACAAAAAAAAAGAATTAAATAATTTACCAATACAGAAAATACCAATACTATGACACTAGAACTCTGGGTTCATCATTCCGCACTTTTTTTTTACATGTTCAGCCTTTTTCAAATAAATTTTAACTCTCATTTTTTTTTTAATTTTACTATTATTTTTTAATGCACAGTACTTAAAAAAACATGATGCAGCGTTGACTTTTAACTCTTGAGAAAATAAATTATATCCTTAAATTTATTTTAACAATTTTTTTTGTTAAAAATATTGAACAAAATATGTAAAAATTGAAAAATCATTTCTTTTTCAGATGCTAAAAATTTAAATGTGTATATCCTTTTTTTATCAATGTCTAGTTTTATTTGTGTACAAAGATGTCTTACTTAATAATAATCTTAGGAATTGAAAGTGTTCTATATTTACAATTACAACTTAATAACTAAGTGAAAACTTATCATTAATAAATTGATATTAATTTTTAATAATAATTAATCAAGTGATTAAAATTACCATTAAAGAAACATTGGACTTTTATTTTGGCCTTTTTAAATTTTCATAATTCTATATTATATTGTGTAGGATCACATATATATTTTGGACTCATTTACAAATATTATATGAATTTTTTAAATACTTTTAGTTATGTAAATTTGAAATCTATTAATTTGTGTAAGGGAACAGGTGAATAATACACGTGATTGAGATCACTGAAATCGGGAAAACAAATGAATAATTTATACAATAGTATGCTTATATAGGTCTAAGGGTTAAACGTGAGAAGATAGTGAGATACAGAGTGTGAAAGTGAGTAGGAAAAGAAAGAGAATATATGCCACGAGTACAGGGGAGAGGGAATGTATGACAGTGCTGAATGAGAAAGAGAAACAGAGAAGTGAGAATCAAAGATGGAGGCAAGCTTAGAAGTTTAACATCAGAGTTAAATGGGGCTTAGATCAAACATTCAACTAGAAAATTAAAATAACAATTTTTCAAAAATGTCATTATTTATTATAAACATTACTATAACCATTTTCATAAAATTATCTAGTATTCATTGTATTAACTAGATAATTATCTTACATTTTTTTATACCCATTTCAAAAATTTGTTGATCATCAAAGATCAACGAGTTGAAGACATTCTAATTTAAAGAACTACACTCTAAATAAGTCGAGTAAGACATACTGTGGGGCTCCCAATATAGAACTGCAGGCGTCTTTAGCAGAGTGTTATAATTGTTAGAAGTGAATATTCAATCAGTGAGTGAAAAGTAGCATAAAATATGAAAATAAAGAAGGTAATGAAAATAATATCATTGAGCATGAATGATGAGCAAATAGTTCATTACCTTAGCATGATGAGACGTTATTTCGATGTCATCGGTCTGGCGAAGCGCAGAGGAGACTGACGTGTTGAGACATGCATCCAACTATACTGTCCAAAGATTCACCTACACTCACTCTACTGGGAAAGCTACCCCCGCTATATCTTTATTTTACGAGTATTATATAAAATTCGGGCAGAATACATCTTAATCTGGTCTCAAGCGGAACGGATCAGTAAGTCATTTCAAAATTACATAGAACTAACAGTAAGTCACTTTTTTCTCTGTATTAGTCCTAATACTAACAATCAGTACAGAGAAGAATAGGTCAATTATAAAAATGTTTATTAAATGAATTTTCTTTATAGTAAATACATTATGAAAAACCTAATTACTTAAAAAAGTATGTACACTTTTACAACTTTTTGCAGTTTAACAATTATTTAAGTGTGTTATGCATAAAACTGATCGCAGTGATAGTAATATTGTTGCACAACATTTAGTCACAGCTTTGTGGAACTTAAATACACTGTTTTTTGAACATATGGAAAGCAATTTGAAAAAATGAATATCAATATTCTCATGAATCGCAACAGAAAATGCCAAAAATGACTTCACTTTGCTTTTTCTGTTGGTCAAAATCTGCCCGATATTTATCAGATCCTGTCTGTCACTGTATTTCTTGTCAAGATAGTATTGGTAAGAGCGTGACGCTTCTCAGGGAACACAATGTCGATAGCCATCAGCTTGCAGTTTTTGACGAATCCTCCATCTCTGGACGGCTTTGATGCTAATTCTATGTAACTCGCAATTACTTAGTTAACTTGCAACAGTGGCATCACTGACTTTTTGACCCCGGGTGAAAAAAGATTGACCTTAGATAGACCATTACTTGAATTACCTTCTGTTTACTCAGTTCTCCGTGCTGTCTGTTCTATTTATCACCATGTTGACTTTCATAATGGTGCCAAATATTGTATTCTTTAAGCACCGGAAGTTATTGCTCCCACACGGGTTTCCCATTCTTTTCAATGAACTTATGAGAACATTTCCATTTTTCTTGAAAAAATCAGTCATTCTGCATCTACTTGTCTCCTTTTTAACTGAGATATTTTGCTGGTGAAGGTGCGAGAACAATGGAAAAGTGTTTAATGCGCCAATGGAAGTTCAATTCTATCACCTTGTTTTAGCTCCGCCATTGTGTTGCTTTCATGTTACTGAGCGTGCTAATATTTGAGCTCCTAGTGGACAACATAAGAATCATAGGTTTAAAGAAAATTAGGATAAAATCATTCTTTTTTTTTTTTTCTTTTTTTTTTTTTTTTTTAAATAATAATGCAGATTTTTCCTCCAGGCCGTAACAAACCCCCGGATGGGCCGAATTTGGCCCGCGGCCCATATATTTGACACTTTTGCTTTATACGGTTATCAGGGTCATGTGTAGGCAAACAAGTAGAGTTCTGGTTTTTGGTTCTGAAGATCGTAGGTTCAAATCTTAACCACAACTCTAGATCTTTCATACGTGAAACAAAGATTCTTGAATCCCTTAAATAAAAATGAACATCTGTCAGCCCGGAGTCTGTACGATGTTAACAAAGAACAAGCCTATGCTCTCTAATATATTAAAGCAAGAAAACCCTACCATAATAAATTAATATTCATGACCTATATCTCATAATTAATAATGAAATTAATTCATAGATGGATTAGTGAGTTTGTTTGTTTTCAGCTCCCACAATTATAAGCTTTTACTTATAGTGTTACCCAAGGAATCAAAAGGATGGCTCATTTAATATTTGGAAGTTATTTTCATAACTTTTGAGTGACATAACCAAAATGGTTCAATATCATGGAAGTCCTAAATTCTACCTGATTCAAGTTTAGTAGAATATGAATCTATAAGAATACCTGAAATTGTTCAGGTTTTGGACCAATTCTTCAGATCCGAGTTCACAAAAGTGTCCATCTTTCAGATTAAAAACCCAGTCATGGCTAAGATATATCTAGATTAGTAGAAGTTTTTATTATATTATTTTTTTACGAGTAGTATTAAATTATGCTTGTAATCGTAATTGTTATTAACATCTATAATTCTTCTTTGAAACATAGAATTAAAGAGACTACAAACTTCAGAACTCCGGTAAACACTAACCATAAGACAACTAAAACAATTATCATTGTTAATTTCAAAATTATTATAGAAAATTAAATTACTTATCTTTAAAAAGAAGTAAACATATAAAATTTGTCTTCGTTAAGAATGTAAGAACTGCTGAGCGAAGAGAACTCAGTGTTGTGTACTCTATTCTAACGAACAAGCTAAAACATCGCTGGTTCTATTGGATAGAGTATCAACACTGATGATGTGTTTTCCATTCTTCCCTTATCTAAAAAAACTATGATTAGTAGTTATTAAAATGACAATGATAATCAATTTATTCGCCTACAAAACTTATAAATTTTAAACAAAACAGGTTTTCCAGATAAATAAATAAGACAGAAAATAACATACAATATATACTTATATCAATAATACAATATTTCAAGAAAAATCACTATGCAAGTGAATGACTGCAACTTCATTGTATAAGAAGACTATGCATGTATTGTGGTTTACTAAATATTACATCGATTCAGGATTACTGGTCAACAGCAGCCCATCTGGAGCAGATATCCATATAGACAACTGCAAGACACAAAACTGGTATCTTGCCAAATACAAATGATCAGTATACTACAGAGAAAGATCTATTTTAAAGCATTAATTTATACAAGGTACCAAGAAACTACTGACCTAAAGCACACTAATATCTAACACAATAGTAACATTTATTAATTTTAAAAGTACTAATAGGTATCGAATGATTATAAAAAATGTATAAAAATATATGAACACTGTTGATTGATTAAAATATTTATATGTCATTTAAAAATCTGATTATTTACATTTATATTATATTTGGTATTACTCATAATCAATATAATAACATCTAATATACATAATAATACCATATACAGGGTGTACATAAAGTCCGTGTGCGTTTTAAAAAAAATATACCCTTATTTGTAGCTGGGATAGAAATGATCTGTAAAAAGGATTAGAAAGAAGTAAATCTATATTTTTTAAAGTTTTATTGAAATTTTATCCACTTAACCTCCATCATGTGGTAACCTCTTCCATACAGATAAATCACGAATTTCCTAACAGATAAATCGGAAGAGGTGAACCATTTCATTTATCTTCACGTCGGACTTGACTCCATTAGATTTTTCTTATAGGGGTATGTGAAAACAACTGTGCATGCATCTAAATCTTGTCCATTTGAAGATTTGAAAGCTAAAATAACTAATAAGATTTTACGGATTACTGTAAATCAGTTGGCGCATGTTTTCCGTAAACTGCAAAGCTCTATTACTCTTTATATTGCTAATAATGGAGGACTGTGGAAAATAAAAAATTAATTTTACAATAAAACCTTAAAAATGTAGGTTTACTCCCTTCTAATCTTTTTTACAGATTATTTCTATCGTAAATACGAATAAAGTTATAATTTTTTTAAACTGCACATGGACTTTATGGACACCCTGTATAATAATAGTAAAAAAAAAACATTAATGCATTTTAAATAGCATTGAAAAAAAAACAAAAAATATATATTTCTATTTTGCTTAGCAGAACAAGTGGATAATAAACTCTTAACTTTTGGTTTAACCTCAGGAGAGCAAAGGGAGGACAAGTGAACGCACGATACAGCAACATTTGGAAACTTGCCATATATATATATATTCACTTGATAAACGGTAAGACGATCCAAACTGGACACAATAACAGTATAGGTTACTACAACGTGCTTGGTCTCCCTTTCTCTTTTCTCCTGAAGACGGATTACCCAAAAATTTGAGTCTGTAAGTGTGTTTATTTACTTTCTGTGCTACCTATCTTCAATTTTGAACTGTTATATATATATATATATATATATATATATATAACAGATTCAATAATATATCGACCGTTTGATAGAATAGGTGTGTTCTCTAATCGGAGTTCGGTCAATTTTCCAGGATAAAAAATCAAACTCTCGTTGCCAACGTTTCGGTTTTATTTAAAACCTTTTTCATAGGCATCTTCTCCATATACTCTTCTTATATCCTCATAAAAACCCATATTTCTTCTTATATAAACCCAAATGTATATATAACAGATTCAATAATTATATATCTTTATAAATAAAATAATGATTTTGTCTGTACATTGCTTAGAACTGACTCATTTCAAGTTTTCTTTACGTTTCATACATTGGAGAAACCGAATCCACCCTTAGAAAAATTTCTGTCGGTTGTCGGTTTGTCGGTTTGTCGGTTTGTCGTTTGTCGTTTGTCGGTTTGTCGGTTTGTCGGTTTGTCCGCAAAACTTTGTCACAGGTAAACTCAGCTACCATAAGACATATAAAGCTGAAACTTTTACAGTAGATTTGTGTAGGTCTAACTTAAAATATAGGCTATGAATTGATTGGAAATTCAACGTAGAAGTGAAGTTATGGACGTTTAACGCAAAAATGTTTGTCACAAGTAAACTCAGCCACCATAAGACATAGCGAGCTGAAACATTGACACTGGATTTGTGTGTGCCTAACTTAAAATATGGGCTCTAAATAGATTATTAATTCAGTACAGAAGCGAAGTTATGGGGCTTTTAGCTGTATTTTCCTAACTTCACAGACAAGTTTGTTTTGAAAATACACAAGTGTGGCAAGTAGGTATTGTTAGTTGATTTTAATTTCAATTGCGCACATGAATATATTGCGTATTTGACATCATTGAAATGGTGTTTCACAGAGTTAAGGATGTACTATCTATTGAGAATAAATGTTTTGTAAACGAGCAATTCTCAGCCCTTAATATGAACAGGCATGAGAAATCAACAAACAAGTTCTTACGCTATATGAAGCCGAGGAAAGAACTTACAAGTCAGTAAAGAGATTGGATTAGTGATGAAGAAGCAGTTCATTATCTAATTGAATTTCTTGACTCTGAATTTATTTCTCCTGGACTGCCTGCTCATGATTAAAAACTTAAAGTAAGAGCACCAATGATGCTGCAATTTATAGCAGTAACAAATTTCATGTTACGAAACATGAGTGACCCAAAAACTGTGCAACGGGACACGACTCTGAGTTCGTGCTCTACACAGATGTGCCATAGAGGCGGACATAATGACTGGATGTGGTATTGGGGAGTCTTCCGAACCACTGTCTGTTTCCATTCAAATGACTGCAAGGTCCCCTCAGAGTCTATTTCGCAATGACGTTAACTAAGTCGCAAAGGGAGACTTTATCTAACGCAGGAATTCAAGTTAGCGAAACCAAGTTTTTCTCACATGGTCAACTGTAGTTTACTTGCTCAATAGTCAGAGGTTTCAACTGATTGTTCTTCCATGAACCTGAAGGACAGACAGCTAATGTAGTGTATACAGAGGCATTTGTTTAACACTGTACTAATAATGGTGTTTTCTACTATTCTATAATTTCTAATTATAGTATTAGTATAATACTATAATTGATATGTTGGAATACCAAGTATAATAGAATTTTTGATTCCGTCAAAGACGGGTACATTTGCTAGTATATATATATAAACTAGAATTTAAAAAAGAACACATAGAAAGGAAACCACTGAACTCACTACTATATTTCGATGTCCTCGTCTTCAGGAAAAGAAGTGAATCGCTCCAAAGGCTGATAACGACTCTATATATATATATATATATATATATATATATATAACAGATTCAATAATATGTCGACCGTTTAATAGAATAGGTGTGTTATCTAATCGGGATTCGGACAAATTTGTTAGGTTCAAAAATCAAACCCTCATTGCCGACGTTTAAGTTTTATTTTAAAACCTTTTTCATAGGCAGAAGAAAGAATTTTTAACTAAGAAATTGAAATTTACATTATTAAAGGAATAACAATCTTAACCGGACAAAACCTTCGATTTCAAATAAACACATGAAATAAGAATCAATGATCAAACCACATAGTAAGAAGTCTTCGTCAGAGTCAAAAACCCAACTGGAAGACCGCTTGTTGTGGTTGAAAAATCTTAGTCTTTTTTTCCTATTTAATATTGTGTTATGATCATTGATATGAGACATAATATTCCAGAATTTTCTTATCTTTGTGAAGTTATTCTAATATTTCTTACAAAAACACAAAAAATAGTTTTATTATATTTATCAAACAAATTTAACTAGAAATGGGATTATAAACTAATTATTTTAATCGGTGTAAACATTCAACGCTATCTACCTGGAACACCTGCTGCGCAAACATCAAATGAACAAGTATTCAGAGATTATGTATCAGCGATATCGGTATTTATTGACACAATACGAGTAGTATGGAATATGCTGACGCTTAATGGACAATAAATCGTACTTGTGCTTTAAAAAGTAAAAGTAAAGTCTAAACATTATGACTTTGAACAAGACCAAGCACCGCTTGGGGACCTTGAGACAGTAAATAGCACAAATATTATTAGTACATATATCTTATATATATATATATATATATATATATATATATATATAAGTAAATAGTATATATGATATTAGTATTATAACTATAGTGTACATTGTACATAAACAATACTCATACTTTTATTCTTCTATCCTTTTTTTTTCTTAGGAATGAACTTATTGGTCAAATTTTCAAAGATACAAGAAACCATGTAGAAGATTGCACAGAAACACAAATACATACACAAGCACACACACTCTCTCTCTCTCTCTCTCACTCACTCACTAACTACCACTCACACATTCGTTTATATATATATATATAAGTTGTGTTTTTGACTCTGACGAAGACTGCTTGTTACGGTTGAAAGATCTTAGTCTTGTTTTCCCATTTCATATTGTGATTTGATCATATCACTTGTTTATGTGTAACTTTGAATATATATATATTAGTATAAGTAGGCAGCAAGTCTTCTTGTAAACAAATGGAATTAAAATGTGTAGCAGCTTCTGCATTTACGACCTTTCTGCTGATAGCCTCGATTTTTCTTATTAACTTTCGATGTACTGGAGGTAATTTCCATATAAAATGGGCTAGAGACATGTATTTATATATATATATATATATATATATATATATATATATATAATATATACATATATATATATTAGTATAAGTGGGCAGCAGGTCTTCTTGTAAACAAATTGAATTAAAATGTGCAGCAGCTTCTGCATTTACGACCTTTCTGCTGATAGCCTCGATTTTTCTTATTAACTTTCGATGTACTGGAGGTAATTTCCATATAAAATGGGCTAGAGACATGTATATATATATATAAAAAGATTTCACATAAACACGTGAAACAACAATCAATGATTAAACTTATTGTGGTTTAATCATTGATCATATATAATATATATATATATAATTAAAGTTACAGCTAAAAAACACAAGAAAAAGGACGAACACTCACGAATCTCGATAATTTCGGCGTCTTGCCGTCTTCAGGTTATATATATATATATATATTAGTATAAGTGGGCAGCAGGTCTTCTTGTAAACAAATTGAATTAAAATGTGCAGCAGCTTCTGCATTTACGACCTTTCTGCTGATAGCCTCGATTTTTCTTATTAAATTTCGATATACTGGAGGTAATTTCTATATAAAATGGGCCAGAGACATGTCAACGTGACAAACGAAACTATTAAGAAAGTATTTAGAAAAACGCCTTTAATAAAATACTCACGAGACGGTTTCTCTAGGCCGGGAGGATTCATGGAGTGGGATTAGGGGCGATGAAATGTGGGAAATATAGAATGAAATTAAAAAAAAATTGTAAGTATATACCGTAATATAATTTAGGATATTAATCCTTAAGCGCTGGCCTATTTGTTTGAAGTAACTGTAAACTTATCATTTTCCCATAACAGATCAATATATGGCATTACCATATATAGATATATATTATTATTTTATTATTATATATATATATATATATATATATAATCTAACGACAATAAGAAAAAAAAAGATTAAGATCTTTCAACCGTAACAAGCGGTCTTCGTCAGAGTCAAAACCTCAACTGATACGTCAGTTGGGTTTTAGACTCTGACGAAGACCGCTTGTTAGGGTTGAAAGATCTTAACATTTTTTTTCTCATTTCTTATTGTGGTTTGAAGATTGATTGTTGTTTCACATGTTTATTGTGAAATTTTGTTATATATATATATATAAAGATTTCACAAGACTAAGATCTTTCAACCGTAACAAGCGGTCTTCGTCATGGGGTCAGTTGGGTCAGTTGGGTTTTTGACTTAGTTGAAAGATCTTAGTCTTGTTTTCCCATTTCATATTGTTGTTGGATCATATATATATATATATATATATATATTATATATATATATTCCTTTTAAGATAAGCCATAGGTAAACAGTAAATAGATAACACACACATTTAAATTTTCTAGTTTTCGGTTTAACCGTCATCAGGAGAGAAAAGGTAGTCTACTGACTATGACAATATGGACTCTAAGTCGAAATATCGGAGTGAGTATTTTTAGTGTATTCTTTTTCAATTTAATTTATAAATGTATAAAACATGAAACAGTCCGTTAGGATAATTTAATAAAATGATTGTAAGAAAAGGCTAAAGAGAATCAATAAGAAACTTTAATTTTGAACTCGTCATCATCAGGAGAACAAGAATTTGGATGGTAAACAGCGACTCAAGAGCTCTTCTTCCTCTCCTTATGACGACGAGATTGTTTTATTGCTTCTCTGTGTTCTTTTTTTTTTTTCAATTGTTTGATATATATCTTGATATCCCATTTAGCTTGGTTTCCTAGTCATCCGTTTAGTTTGCGTAGTGGTATATCTATTATAGACAACAAGATATAAATTTGCAATATAATTCTTAAATTATAAATAATGTTTGAACATTTGTCAGAAATTTATCAATGGTACGAAAAACACTTTATCTATGGAGGTATGACGTTATTAGTGACTGAATATGTTAAACAAAAAAGTTGATGTGTAGTGCACTAAACTGTATGGTCGATACACTAAAAAATATATGGTATGTCCAAAAGTGGTTACATTTTCATTAATAACGAAAGAGGAAATTAAATTATCAATACTTTCACGGAAAGTATATGTTACTTGACGCTATATATTCAAAAGAACAATTTATTCAGAATAGTTTTACAAATAAATGAACTTTATACTTGAAGAATTTCATTGAAAGATTTCAAATGTATATTTCTTTTATATAGATTATAATTGATTTAATATATTAAATGGTTAAACAAATATAAATTATCGTTGTACTTCACTAGTCAGCAGTCCTAAGGCACTGGGAGATTTTTAGATTTCAGTCCTCGTTATTCACAAGATAAATATCATCCTAATATAACTACGAAAAAAGTAAAATTATAAAAAAAAAGCTTTGTGCCTCTTATAAAACTCTAGGGTCATGGCCTTTTAAAATTAACTTTGAGTGATGTTTAGAATACCTTTGTTGTTTGTTTCCAATAGTGGGACTCATTTGTTATTAAGTGAACAGGATCAGTCATTAAGTTGACAAATCACATGCTAAGGGTTCTAGTGTTGACATGAAAATAAATTAAAAAAAAAAAAACTAAAAAGAAAACAACTTATACATGCTTGCAAAATAAAGAAATGATAAATAGAACCATGGGCAAGTAAATTGCCACATGTTTCTTAACAGGAACTCCAATATTTTAAATATTGTTTATTCATTCATAAATAATTGTTGAGAAAATAAACTGATAACATTATGTATAAAATATTTTTAGATATTTTATGTTTGACGATAATAATATAAGAATTACATACATTCTTGGAGATGCATCATGATTGGTGACTTAGAAGAGAACTGGAGCGATATTCTACATTGTGTTTGGTCAACTGGTACAAACACCTGATCAAACAGAAGTAATTAGCGCTCCAACGCCTTTCAATACCAGAGGGAAATGTACATAAAAGGAACTAACAGACGGAAAACAGCCATAGACACAAACAAACACAAACTCAACATAGCTGTTGCTTTCAAAAAACTCCTACTAACTAACGTCAATTGTCTCTTAGTGTTGAATAAATTAACTTGAACGCTATAATTCCAAGTTTGAACAAAACATACTATAATTGAATTTTAACTTTTAAATTATTCTATGGAACTTGTTGTAAACTTAATTTTTGATAAGAAATTATAATATGATTGAACATAAATTTTTCTCAAACGGATGAAGGCTACAGGTTTTTCATTCTATTCTTTTTCAGCTTCTTTACTAAATACCCTATTATTGTAATTAATAATAGCATGAACGTTAATAATTATGAAACAGTATCATACAACAACATTTCTTTAATATTTTTAGTAGAGTAATTAAATATATAGCAATCGAAACATAAAATAATTATTCAAAAAGTCAATTAAAAGACGTTGTTTACGAAAAAGCCTAGAAATGATCGGTGTTTTATATTACATAGTAATCAAACACTACCAAGTTATTTATTAATTTTTTTTTATATCTTCCTATTCATTCAACCGTACTCTTTAACTACTAAAAAAGGTCGTGAATGCAGAATCTGCTCTGCTTTTAAACAATATATATATACATATAATACGAGAAAAAAAGTAAGATCTTTCAATCTAAAAAGGGTCTTTGTCAGAGTCAAATCCTACGTAACTCTCTCAGTTCTCAAATCAGTTGAGATCTGACTCTGACGAAGATAGCTTGTTACTGTTGAAAGATCTTAGTCTAATTTCACCTTCCTTATTGTGGTTGGACGTTGATTTTTATTTCAAGTGTTTATTGTGAAATCATTATGTATATACATATATATGTATATATATAATCTCCAAAAATTGTTCTTGACCTCTTCTATTCTATTCTATGTTTTGTTATTGAGGGCTAGGTTTTGACCTAGCCCTCAATAACAAAATATAGAAAATATATATATATATATATATATATATATATATATATCAATAATCAAACTACAATATGAAATTGGAAAACAAAACCAAAATCTTTCAACCGTAACAAGCGGCCTTCGTCAGAGTCAAAAACCCAACTGCTTATATGAAAATTTTTTATATATATATAAGATCTCAAACTGTCGCTTCGCAAGTGCGCTTTGTGTCCATATCTCTGCATGACGGTTAAACCAAAAATTAGAGACTGTAAGTGTGTTTTTCTATTTATGGTGTACCTGTAGTTTACTCTGAAATTATATATATATATATATATATATATAATATATATATATAGACTATTTCTCTTTCTTTATTGAGGTTTGGTCCAGCGACAAACAGTAAAACAAACAGGTGTTTTACTGTATGATGTATTATTTATGCTATATTATTATATTTACGTTGTGTATGATGCATGTTGTGTATGTATGTTTTATGTGTGTGTTGTATTATAAAACAAACAGGTGATTTACTGTTTGATGATGGACCAAACCTCAATAAAGAAAGAAAAGTGATGAATAGATGTGATCGGGATAAGAAAACATTGAGGTATATATATATATATATATATATATATATATATAAAGGAAACATATATATGAATATATATTTAAAATTGTGTAACAAACAAATCTAATGTTAAATAAACATTATTTTTATTAAAAGATCTATAAATATACCATTAGTTGTAAATTAAATTAAATTTATTTAGAAATGAATAAATTCCTGTGTATAATCTGGACTAAAAATTATTTCATGCAATAATAACTTCCAATAACTAATACTACCACTTAAAATGATTATAAATTATCATGATATATGTATAAAAACGGACAAAGCGTAACTTTATCAGAATAATAACCTTAGTGTAGTATCTGATATAATAAATATGATGCAAGTGAGAAATTGACTGGTAGATTTCTATCTTGACAAAAACTAAGAACGAATTCAATTGTTTTATTTGGTCAGTTCGTTAATTTTTTTTTTCACTTTTCAGATGGAATTATGAAATTTATAATTCCAAGATCCCACTCCTTCCAATATTATCTCACCTACTGCAGACGTGGCAGAGTATATGATGAGAGCATCTACTGACCCCTTGCTCTCTCTAAACAGAGAAAACACTCATTTATTATTACATGCTAATTAAAGCTTAAGAGAAAAGCAATATCGTAGCATACAGAAAGTTGTATGTTTTCATATTTATGGTTAAAATAACTAAATGTTTCATTATTCTGTAGCGTATAATAATAATAATGGATTATAAAGTTTTAGGTTTTATAGAAGAGACATTAATTTTAGAAGAATAAGAAATTGAGAGAGGGACAGAGAAGAAGTCAGTAATACGAAATGAGTGAAAGAGAGGAATAGAAAGAAGAGGGAAAGGGATATTGAGATTAGGAGAATGAGAATGAGAGAGAAAGTGATAATGAAGAGAGTGAAATAGGGAGAGAAGAGAGAGAAGGAAAAGAGAAAGAAAAAAAATAAAAAGGAGAGAGACTGGGAATAGAGAAGTAGAGAGGGAGTGAGAGAGAGAGAGAAGAAGTGAGTGATAGGACAAGAATGGGAGAGACCGATATTTAGAAAAAGTGACTGCAATGACAGAGAGGAATAGAAAGTAAGAAAAGGGAGAGATAAAGAGGGGAAAGAGTTGGAGAATGAGAGAGAAGCTAGAGATAATAAAGTCAGTGCAATAGGGAGAGATAAGAGAAAAGAAAAAGAGAACGTTGGGAAAAAATGTGAAGGAGAGAGACTGTGAAATTGGAAGGTAGAGAGACGAGAGACGAGAGACGAGAGACGAGAGACGAGAGACGAGAGACGAGAGACGAGAGACGAGAGACGAGAGACGAGAGACGAGAGACGAGAGAGAGAGAGAAGAGAGAGAGAGAGAGAGAGAGAGAGAGAGAGAGAGAGTGAGAGAAGAAGTGAGTGATAGGACAAGAGTGGGAGAGACCGATATTTAAAGGAAGTGACTGCAATGTCAGAGAGGAATAAAAAGTAAGAAAAGGGAGACAGAAAGAGGGGAAAGAGTTGGAGAATGAGAGAGGAGCTAAGATAACAAAGTAAGTGAAATAGGGAGAGATAAGAGAAAAGAGAAAGAGAACGTTGAGAGAAAATGTGAAGGAGAGAGACTGCGAAATTGGAAGAGGAAGAGAGAGAGTGAGAGAGTGAGTGAGGTTAAGGATGGAAGTGAAAGTTTCAGTGAAAAGATAAAAGGAGAGGAAAGAGGACTGGAGAGAAGGAGAAGAGGATAACAGAAGGGGATTGAGAGGGAAGACATCACAAGACAGATAATAACGATAAATGTGAGAGCGTAGTGATCGAAAAGGAATCAGAGAAGCTGTGAGAGTAAATGAGATGAAAGAGAATGACAGAAGAAGAGAGGCTTAGAAAGAGGTAAAGTTAAATTAATATTAAGATAATAGATATATATATATATATATATATATTAAATACCACAATAAACAATATATATTAATTAAAATGCTCTAAGGCCTTTCGTCACAACATCATCAGAGAGCTAAATGAAACAACCAAAAAAAAAAAAATAATAACAAGTTACCTGGTTGTTACTTTTTGTTGTTGATTCATTTAGCTCTCAGATGATGTGACGAAAGGACTCAGAGCATTTTAATTTATATATATTGTTTATTGTGGTATTTAATTCATTTATTATATCAAGAGTTATTGTTGGTTATTAATTTATATATATAAATAAAAAAGATTTCACATAAACACGTGAATTAATAATCAATGATCAAACCACAATAAGAAATGGGAAAACAAGACTAAGATCATTCAACTGTAACAAGTGGTCCTCGTCAGAGTCAAAAACCTAAACCCAGTTGGGTTTTTGACTCTGACGAGGACCGCTTGTTACGGTTGAATGATCTTAGTCTTGTTTTCCCATTTCTTATTGTGGTTTGATCATATATTCATATATATATATATATATATATATATAAATAAGTAGATTTTGACGTTTTTTGCAACTTAAATAAACAAGAAATCCTTTTAATATTGTTGTTGATTTTAAAAATATTTACACTTTTTAATTCAATTCAATAGATATCAGAATAGCATTATTACACTTAATTTAGTTAACTTGAATAGCGTAATAAAGGTGTTTATTTACATCAGCAATTATTCACTTTTTAATATTTTATATTAAAATTAGTGTTCTAGTACAATGATACGGTAAATATTTACCATATTTTTTAAAAAAAAATATAATTAAACAGCTATTATGGTTATATGAATTTTAAATTGTTTGAATAGTTATGTCATTGTCCGTAGCTTTCTTTGAATTTTGGAAAAATAATTAGAGTTAGATATAGTTTTAAATCATTAGTTGTGCAATCTGTAATTGTGTGGTATTTACTCATTCTGAGGTAAAATGGATAAACCAACAAAAGTCTCCACACAAATGAAGTTTTATTCAACGCGATTCGAACACTTTGTGTTCATCATCAGGAAAACACCAAGGAAGTGGTACTGACGGGTTGGTCAGTTGTTTTTACTTGACCAACCCGTCAGTACCACTTCCTTGGTATTTTCCTGATGATGAACACAAAGTGTTCGAAACGCGTTGAATAAAACTTCATTTGTGTGGAGACTTTTGTTGGTTTATCCATTTTACCTCAGAATATAGTTTTAAGCAACTATAGCACGTGATAAACAAAAGTATTACTGTTTAAAGGAGAATAGCTTTGCAAAATGATTCACAAGAGAACTGATATTGAGAAGAATATCACAAGTAGAATCTTTTGTATTGATTATTTTCACATTGTGATCTCTCTAAACTGATTCGTTTAAACGGACAATGGTTTATTAGTGAGGGTTTTATCACAAATTAGAGCGTCTATAAATATCAATGTATACTCTCTGACTCTCACTTTCTCTCTCTCTCTCTCTCTCTTATATATCTCTCTCATTTTCTGTTTGTCTCTTTTCCATTGTGTGGTTTAAATCTTGGTTAAATATGTATCACATCAAATAATGGTTATTTTAGTAATATATGAACCCCTGTGGGCTTCTACTTTATCTACAATATCTTAGTGAGGACTTGCCCTCTGCGCTAGTCGGAGACATCCCTTCGTAGAAGACCTCCTCTCCCATATCTTATGGCTTAGGTGTACGAGTCCACCCAACATAAGTGAGAGTCACTTGAACCCTTTCGTCACCCCTAATAGGTCACCTAGTTAGTCATAGTATTTCAATCCAAACAGTACACTAGCTGATTTGAATGAAGTTTACATGAATAATTCAAACTCCACTTTTGTTTAATTTTATGTTTTATATATACGAGTACTTATCACCGCATTGTATTTGTTGTCATTAACTCCTTATGTTTTTTTTCGATTAATTAACGATTATCTTAATGTTTTTATATGTTTAGAATTAATTAGGAGGTTTTATGTTATGGTGTGGGGAAAACTATTTCGATTCTGAAGTAAGCCTACATTCAAGAATAGTTCTGAAACAACTTAAAATCTTATGTTTAGGTACTATAATATTGGAGAAATTTTAATTATTGATAAATTTATCAGTAATCATAATGAATAAAATAATATACCTAGGAGTAAAAGACACAATTACTTCGGTAGATTGAACTCCATGAACTATGCCTTCTTTTGGCTTAAAGTCGAAGGCAGAATGGGCTTCTACGTTCTTTATACAAAATGTTTCATCCCCTGTAAATTATATACCATAAAAGTATTTTTGAAACTATCTTGCACATTGTCTCAAGGCGTTCTTTACTTAGTATGTTTATGCTGAAATGTACACACGTTGTACTGTTTGTACACTTTTCACTCTCTAAATCTCTGAAGAAATCTGTTTAGTGTCTACGTAAGTGAAAATACTGTACCGTGTTTTGGAGTTTTATGACTGAATATATATATATATATATATATATATATATTATATATATATATGCATGCTTTGTTGATCACGATAGAGTAGTTCCTGTATATAACCTTCTTCTCAAAAACTTCGACTTGCCTAAAAACAGCTTTTTCGTTGTTAGAACAACGGTTGAGATGGTCAGCAATTGTAGTCGATGCGTTTCGATCACTTGATGTCCTGAAGATGATTACAGAAAGTTATCGAAACACGTCGACTACAATTGCTGACCATCTCAACCGTTGTTCTAACAACAAAAAAGCTGTTTTTAGGCAAGTCGAAGTTCTTTAGAAGAAGCTTATAGACAGGAAGTACTCTGTCGTGTTCAACAAAGCATGCATATCTGAAGGACTGCTACCAAAATATACTAATATATATATATATACGTCAAAACCACAGTAAACAATCAGAAAAATAAATATCTTTCAATCAAATCAAGTGAGTTTCGTCAGCGTCCCACAGATATCTGACATCATCTGTTAAACTCAGACGAAAACCACTTGTTTTGGTTGAAAGATCTTACTCATTTTTCCTACTTCTTTTAGGCATTGATTTTTTATTTTACATGTTTATTATGAATCTTGTTAAATATATATATTGTTGAAGTATACCGCAGCTTCGGCATTTACGACTTTAAAGCTAAGCTGTTCCAGTCCTCTAACAGTCTTTCGAAAGGTAAGTGGTAATTTCAATGAATTACCACATATGAAATCACCAGATACCTTTCCTAAGGCTGTCAGTCAGGAGACCAATCGTCACTGCGTTGTGCGTTTGGTCTACCTTCCATTGCTCTCCTCAAGATGATTAACTTTCAACTGTTGCAGTTCATTCCAGATCGTTTTCACAACTTTGAAGTGCATATATATATATATATGTAAACTATATTTACAAAAAAAACACACAGAAAAAAATAGAAACTCACTACTATATTTCGATGGCATCGTCATCAGGTAGATAGATGTAATTCACTCCGAAGACTGGCAACGACTGGCTGGTGGTACACTTACGAAGGGAGAGGAAACAAGGACAGATAAAGAAAAAATAAACAAATGAAAATATTTAAATAAAACCTATTAACACACTGTAGAAATCCCAACTAAAAATAAAAATAAATAAGTAAACAAAAGATAAATTAAGAGACTAAAATAAATCAATAAATAAAAAATTGACTGTAAGGATAAGAATAGAAATTTCAAAGATACTTGAGAATAGGAATTTAGCTACTAAATTATTACCAGTTCCGTTAATCAAGTTAGCTTCATTTAGAATAGGTATTTGGTTTTGTTTATCTAGAAACGATTCTAGAATTTAATAAACTGTGAAAATTGAGCTATGATTAAATCTGAATATATCAATCCAATCTAATTTATTAAAACACCTTTCTTTTATAGCTTATGATGTTTTTTTTTCAAATGGTAATGTTAGTAATTAAAAAAATATTTATATCAGAAAACCGTCATACCTCGTAAGTTGATCATGGATATTAGAAATAGGTAAAACCGTCATAACTCGTAAGTTGATCATGGATATTAGAAATAGGTAAAACCGTCATAACTCGGAAGTTGATCATGGATATTAGAAATAGGTAAAACCGTCATAACTCGTAAGTTGATCGTGGATATTAGAAATAGGTAAAACCGTCATAACTCGTAAGATGATCATGGATATTAGAAATAGGTAAAACCGTCATAACTCGTAAGATGATCATGGATATTAGAAATAGGTAAAACCGTCATAACTCGTAAGATGATCATGGATATTAGAAATAGGTAAAACCGTCATAACTCGTAAGTTGATCATGGATATTAGAAATAGGTAAAACCGTCATAACTCGTAAGTTGATCATGGATATTAGAAATAGGTAAAACCGTCATAACTCGTAAGATGATCATGGATATTAGAAATAGGTAAAACCGTCATAACTCGTAAGATGATCATGGATATTAGAAATAGGTAAAACCGTCATAACTCGTAAGATGATCATGGATATTAGAAATAGGTAAAACCGTCATACCTCGTAAGTTGATCATGGATATTAGAAATAGGTAAAACCGTCATAACTCGTAAGTTGATCATGGATATTAGAAATAGGTAAAACCGTCATAACTCGTAAGATGATCATGGATATTAGAAATAGGTAAAACCGTCATACCTCGTAAGTTGATCATGGATATTAGAAATAGGTAAAACCGTCATAATTCGTAAGTTGATCATGGATATTAGAAATAGGTAAAACCGTCATAACTCGTAAGATGATCATGGATATTAGAAATAGGTAAAACCGTCATAACTCGTAAGTTGATCATGGATATTAGAAATAGGTAAAACCGTCATAACTCGTAAGATGATCATGGATATTAGAAATAGGTAAAACCGTCATAACTCGTAAGATGATCATGGATATTAGAAATAGGTAAAACCGTCATAACTCGTAAGATGATCATGGATATTAGAAATAGGTAAAACCGTCATAACTCGTAAGATGATCATGGATATTAGAAATAGGTAAAACCGTCATAACTCGTAAGATGATCATGGATATTAGAAATAGGTAAAACCGTCATAACTCGTAAGATGATCATGGATATTAGAAATAGGTAAAACCGTCATAACTCGTAAGATGATCATGGATATTAGAAATAGGTAAAACCGTCATAACTCGTAAGATGATCATGGATATTAGAAATAGGTAAAACCGTCATAACTCGTAAGATGATCATGGATATTAGAAATAGGTAAAACCGTCATAACTCGTAAGATGATCATGGATATTAGAAATAGGTAAAACCGTCATAACTCGTAAGATGATCATGGAGTCAGTCGTTGGAGCGCTTTCGGACGTTGTCCATCTTCGATCGCAACAAACCTTCTCAGTAGGATTACATTATCATCTTACAAGGTATGACGGTTTTACCTATTTCTAATAGAAATCATGCTAACCTCAGTGGTATTAACAATATGCATGTATTTAAAAAAATATATCATTTGATAGCACTGGTCTAAGCTAAGCTAATGTAGAAAGTAAATTTTCCTTTTCTAACACTATTGTTTTCACTGTTATTAAAATATTACCTGTGAGTGACTTTATGGTGAACACCTTGTATTTAGTGTCTCCAATAAACACTGGTCCAAAGAGCAGCCTTGTGTGAGACACTATGAGAGACGGGTATACCAAATCGTATTTCATTGAGATTGTCTAAAGCAAAAACAAATGACACTTTTCTTTTAAATAAATAGAAAAATCCAAGTATATCAACAAATAGTTGATAAAAACACACTAATTCTATATTTCAATTTATTTTAAACTATAGTCAATTATTTTAACTATATAAAATTATATAAATTATAAATAGTATAATGTATAAATAAATTATAATTATAAATTATAAAAATTATATAAAAATAGTGATAATATATAATTATATATATGATATGATAAACATATAGATAATTAGAACTGACTCATGATTTAAATACAATAGAAAAATACAATGACAGATAAACGAATGAAAACATTTAAATAAAGCCTAATAACACATTGTAATGTTCAGTTTAGTTAAAATCCAACTAAAAATAAAAATAAGTAAGTAAACACTTAGTGGGTGCCAGTCACTAATTCATTATCATGCAATTAAAATTCATTAAATTACAATTTAAAATAAAACAACCGACGTTTCAGTCATCCTTGACCATCCTCAGGGTTTGATACTAGATAAATTAAATAAAAGCTATTCACTACACAACAATAAAATAAAAGTTAAGTTAAGTTAACAATAAAAGTTATCTCAGATTAGAAATCTTGAGAAGCTATATAGAAAAATCATTCGCAGAGAAGTTGGGAAGAAATATATATATATATATATATATAACATATATTAATAAAAGTATATAAATATTTTATATGTTGTATATTAATATAGGTTTTCATTTCGTTTATTTTGTGTTTCGTTTGTTTTGTGTTTATTGTGTTTATTTAATTGTTAATAACCTTTCGATGGATTATATTATTAATTATAAGGATGTTAGTACCACAGATGTTATTGATAAAATTATTTTTACTGTCTATTATCATACATAGTATAGTAAGGTTTTCATAAATCCGGTTTCGGATCATGTCAGTCTTTGGGTGTTTTTAGACAGGCACACCACCAAAAGGAATTATTATGATCTAACATCATACATAGTATAACAAGATTTCACATAAACACGTCAAATAACAATCAGTGATCAAACCACAATATTAAATAGGAAAGCAAGACTAAGATCTTTGAACCGTAACAAGCGGTCTTCTTTAGTCCTTCATACTCTTAAAATACCACTCTTCCCTCCCATTCCTCTCAACGCCTCACCATGATATTTCTGCTTCTAGTATTTCAGTTTTTGACTCTGACGACTTTGATTCTGGTACTTCTTATGATAGACAAATTTTAGTCTTTTTTCCCATTTCATATTGTGGTTTGATCATACATAGTAAAATCATATAAAATCATACAGGGGTTTACTGATATGACATATTTGATACCTAACTAGTAAATGGATGAAGGCAATGGTAATATATCTTTTAGTCATTATGATAACTGACAGCTAATATTCTGGCTAATTAAATAGTATTCCTGAAGCGTATAGAATGTGTACTGACATATAAGCATCTATTCTACAGATTTGTCACTGTCCAGATATGCGCTTCTCCAACAAACCGAATGTAAACACTGGCAAATCTTACTTAAGAATACCATTAGATATATTTCGGTTGAGTCTTAAATCATACAAGTATCAAATACGCTGGATCCAAATATGCATAATCATAAGCCAATGTTTTCTATACCGGTACACTACTACAGTACAGAGCTTTTTTGTTTGCTTAATTTTTGTTGATGTCTTTTTTTTATTTATCTGTGTTGTTCATGTTTCTATTAATTTACTTTATTATTCATTAATGACAGTCAAAATACATTCTAAAGCAAATTGATTTCGTCAAAAATAAATAAAAAAAACCTGTTCAGTGGAATACAGTTCGCAAAACACCAAAAATAACAACTTGATAACATAGTGAAGTATGTGTGTTTTGTGTGTGTGTGTGTGTGTGTGTGTGTGTGTGTGTGTGTAACATAACACAGTCCATCTTCACAATAAGCTGAAATTTTAAACAATTTTATTTAATTTATAATTTCTAGATTTTAAAATAAATTAATATATATTAAAACTTGCAAGTACACTGTTTTTAATAGTAGTGAAAATAAAAGTCGTTAAAACAGTTGTTGATCTTCATAAAATATTCGATCGAACTTGATTCAATATGATTTTCTACATACCTGCTTGTAGTGACCTTGGTTTATTATCAATTCGTGTATGTGGCTGATCCTACTCAGGTACTCTTCACTTGATGAACTACTTAAGTCCAAAACATCACTGTTGACCTTGAGAGCAATGCTTACCTAAGTAACACCGCACATAAACAGATAATAAAATACTCTGTCTTCGTAGAAATATATGAACATTTATAATAAAGCCAGAAGAGCATCCCAGGAAAGGGTAAGTAAGGTTAAACGGTTGTCTCAAGAAAGAATACACATCGGGTTGCTTCTTTGTATACCACATACTTTGTGGTGTCACAAATTACATGGTATATACATAGCATATACGAATATTCTACAATAAGAAGTTTAAAATTTGTGCCTAACTTAACTGTATTTAAATATAAGACTAACTTAAGTGTGTTTAAAGCTAGGATTTCTAAGAAGTGCCTGACGTAGAAATACAGATCGAAAGACGTTAGTCTGCACCGAGAGATGTGCCCAGATTTTTTCACCTCCTGTGTGAATACATCGAGACTGAGTGATATTCAACTCCGGATTTACTAGTTCAGATGCGAGCACGCAAGTAACTGGGCTACCCTGGCCCCCTAAACCCATCTTAATTTTAGATGTTTAAACAAATAGCAACAATTTATTATACTTTTTTTTTTAGAAATACTGGTACATAAGTTTGCTATTTTTATATTGCATAGTATCTAAGCTAAATTTTTAGTTTTTACGAAATTATTTAGTGTTAAACTTCGAAATAATAGTGAATATAATTTATAATAATAAATTATATTAGGTTGCAGTGGCCAGCCTAAGAGATAACACACTTGTACAATGACTGGTCTTTTGGGGTATCTCTTAATCACTACATTGGGAGTCCTAATTTTTTTCTAATTGTAATGTGTTTAGTATATGGTTTTTTAAAGAGTACTTGATATCGTCCATGGTTGGAACCAATGGTTTAACGTCCTCTCTGAGGAAAGACGTGATCAGATTTGTTCATTGCCAGCAAGAATAAATCTATGGCCACGGTAAGTATCAAACCCCGGTTCTACCAGGGTTTACACACAAATCACTGGGCTATCCAGGCCACAAAGATAATAGTTGGAAAGTTATTCATGAATATATATTCACAAATTAATAAAGAATAATTGTTAATAATTAATATTGATTAACCTACAGTTTTAATTGTATTAACTGAAAATAGCCTTTACGAGGGAGTCATTATCATAACCATAATTATTGTACAACTATTTGATCAGAATTCCTATATCACTGACCAGTAAAAGTCAAAATGGAAACACAGTTCACTTACAGTTTTTTCGAGGTACTGTAGTCTTTGATGATGTTACAAAAACAAATAGTAATAGACTTACATAGAACAACAGAACTTACTTAACATTCACTTAGCAATATTTGAAGATACATTTATGTGACGATTTACTAGAACCCTACAAATCTTGTAGTCTATTTCATCAATCAGTTTGTTATAAACAGAATTTTTGTAGTCCAAACTTAAAAATAAGACCATTCTTGTTTAATTTATAAATTTTAATAAATAAATAAAGTTTATAACAAACTTAATGATAAAATAGACTACAAGATTTCTAGGGTTCTAGTAAATTGTCACATAAATGTATCTTCAAATATTTCTAAGTGAAAGTTAAGTTTAGTTGTGTATGTTGTAATCTGTTGTTCTATGTAAGTCTAATGTAGTGCAATCAGTTATTATGTGGTATTTACTCATTGTAGGGTAAAAATCTAATGGAATGGTCTCCACATATAAAAATTTAATGATATAAACAACGCGTTTCGAACACGTAGTGTTCTTCCTCAGGCATTAACTAAAAAATACAATGACACCAGAGAGTTATCTATAGTACAAAGTAAATAAGTACAAAATATTATATTTTAAAATACTTTAAAGTAAAATATATTACTTTAAATACTTTAAAAGAAAAATATTTTATTTTATATTAATTTTTGTACTTATTTACTTTGCACTATGGATAACTCTCTGGTGTCATTGTATTTTTTAGTTAATGCCTGAGGAAGAACACTACGTGTTCGAAACGCGTTGTTTATATCATTAAATTTTTATATGTGGAGACCTTTCCTTAGATTTTTACCCTACTATGTAAGTCTATTACTATTTGTTTTTGTGACATAAACAGATTTTTTGTAGACCAAATAAACTTTAAAATAAGACCATTCTGGTTTAATTTATAAAGTTTAATAAATAAATAAATAAAATAAATAAATAAAGTTTAATTTAAAAAAAATGAGGCTTCAAAACTCAGTATTTATCAAAGATGCTAAATTTCCCCTATTTTAAGTGCCTTTCTCTTAATATCAGCCTTTTAACGCCAGTTTTTATAGGATTCTCAATGGTTATCATCCGCCGAGATGTAGGATTAAAATTAATATTAACCTGAATGCTCTGTTTGGGTGACAATAGAAACGCTGGCTGTTTATGACAAATCATAGAGCTGTCTGGATGAATAAGACTGACAATGTTGAATGGTGGAGAAATGCTAAGACTGCACTTAGCAACACAGTCACCTGTGTTGAACAACATCAACGACCTTTCAATATTAACTTCTTCATGTAGCATTAACTGTGACGCCTTCACCTGAAAACAATCAACTATAAAATGACAATTGGAATTTAAACTTCATATCCCTCTATCTTTAAGAGTCGCTACTAATTTTAAGGTTTTTTTTTTCTTTTTCTTTCATTGTGATTTTTCTCTATTATTTCATGGGTTTTCCTAGTTGACCGATTCATATTTCTTATATATGCATGAATTTATTAATGTAATATTGCTTACTGAGTCTAACTCGAATAAACCAGTACTAATGTTTAGAGTATTTAATCTGTTAAATGAATGAAGATCTGATAATGTTTCTAACCAAACATCAAATTTTATTCCTGATTATTTTAGCTCCTGTCAATTTATAGCAAAAATAAGACACTAATTAGCTCACTTCTAATTACGGTAATTAATATCGTTTGTCATGTATTTTTAAGTCTTTACAAGTTTGACCTATGTTCGTATATTTAATGATAATATATGACAGAATTTAATAAATACTACTATACTCCAGTTCCCTAGCAGAGTATTTAAAGAACAAATTATCTACATTCACCATTAGATAAAAACTATATTAAAGTCAAAATTTTACAGATATGCTAAATTGTTGTTTTTAAAAGTCATTTCTAATTTAAAACGACAATGAATGCGGCATTTATGTGACTCCCACATTTTAAACTATCTTTGTTAAACTTTTGTAGCAATTTCATCAAAACTTGATGTGAATGCTTAGGAATTTTCACCTATATTCATCATCAACTCTAAGATGAATGCCTTTTAATTAATTTACTATATGTAAATTTCAGTCATTATTATAAAATTCTATGTTGATATTTTCATAAATCATATGTCTGGAGGTAAATAAAATCTATTTATTCATATTTTACAATATTTGATAACACGTTTTAACTATAGCTACAATAAAAAAATATACAAGTAATTCAATATTTGTCAGTGTTTTTTAAAAAAATGTTAACTTATAGTAAACTTGAGTGTTGATAACTCCAAATTTTTAAAAATACAGTAGTACCTCGAGATACGACTGCTTCTTCTTACGAATTATTCGAGATAAGACCAACAATTTTGTGAAAATCCTCTTCTAAATACGACGTAATGTTCATCTTACGACGTAAAATCTGAGGCGCCAAGAAAGAATTTTCTCGAAACTTCTGGAACCTTCTAGAAGCTTCTGAGACCGTTCGGGACAGTCAGTCGTGTGTGTTGCAGGCAGGACCCAATGTGTTCATGGCAGGAACGACCCAAAACATGGCAGACTCAACACGAAAAATTGGTCAAATGAAACTTGGCAAACTCTGTACGAAAAAATTTCATCCCGGTAGGCTAGGCCGTACTAGGATTGGTAAACAAACATGGCAAACTCTGCACGACAAAATTAAGCACCAGATGTGACCTACACTACCGTACGTTTACGTACGCTAGCGGGAGACACCTGCGTACCAAAATCTTGCACCTGAAAACCACCCACGTACCAAAATCATGCACCTGAAACTCTGTTTTTACATATTAATTCATTATTTATTCAATTCTTTTGTATTTGTATGGTTAAATGCTTGTTTTTTAGTGTACTTTTGTTAGTTTTATAACGTAAAATAGGAAATTATATACGGGTTTTGGGCCGTGGAACCAATTAATTTTTTTTCCATTAATTCTTATGGTAATTATATGTTCGTGGTACGAATTTTTTAAGATACGACGGGGGTTCTGGAACCAATTAAATTCGTATCTCGAGGTACTACTGTATTGTTATTTGTAGACTTTATCCAGATCGATAGAAATATTTTTTTTACATGAATATGTTTTGTAAAGACATTTCGAATCCACATTCTTGTTTATTTGAAGATCTCAAACATTATTTTTAATTTGATCAACTTAAGTGGCTTAAGATTATGAACGAATGAAAACAATGTTCCAAGCAGCAATATGAACTAAATTTCGCTACATTAACTGTGACAATCGTAGCAATTAGCTTTCTTCCTAAAATAGTATCTATTTTATGAAGATATTAGAAGAAATTGTCAAACAATAATAAAGATTGATGGCAGCTGATGATTACTAAAGTAATAAAAGGCTGTTAGTTAATTCTGTTATGTCTTTTGTTAGAAATCAAAACTGGAATTAATATATTTCTTTATTTGCTTAAGATCTCCTTATAGGAAATTAAAAATAAGGAAAATAATTAAGTATTTTAAAGAGAAATGCCTCAAAGTCAAGTTGTTTTGCTGAAACGTTGAGAAGTTGTAGAGCAGGTACTTGTACTTTGGCTGAAAGATGCAATCTAAAAGTGGAAGTATTGAAGGCATCGGGATGATAACTCAAAACAGACAGGTCTCCTCTGCAAATCAGTAACAATCTTGTTTAGAAGCTATGATAAATATCACAATAAATTGTACTAGTATGTAATAACAAGTCATATAAAATAACTAGATACTAATCCAATTGAATTCAAAAGAAACTTAAATAATAAAAAATATAGAATAATTTAATCAACTTAGATTAAATTTTATTGATATGAATACCTAAAAAAATAAAAAAAATAGAGCTTCAAAAATGGTTTACGATAAAAGGACAGAATACGTTGTAAGTGAACACATCCACAAATAACAAAAAAAGTAGTGGTAACAGGGGATTCTCAGGTTTATGATTGTTCCTTCCGGATCAGCTGCCGGGGTGAAAAGTGCTCTTCATCGCGCGTTGGCCTGGTGGCTATCCATCTTAACAGTCTTACGTCGCTTGTGCCTGCCTTTCCAACACTTTTACTCTCTCACTATTGGGCAAAACAGTTGTTTTGCTGCTGTTTTATGGTGGTGTGTTCCACTGTTTGATGCCCAATGGTGAAAAGTCTCCTTAACAGCTTGCTGGTTTGGGAGGAATTATCTGTACCAATATCTTTCCTACTTTCGGCTAGCAGTTCATTTTCTCAACACTTTTCATGCCCATCAGTGGGCAGCTTTTGTTGCTGCTCCATCAGGCTTGTGTTTTGGTGGTAGATGTTGCCTGTCTTGGGCAGATGTAAGTAATGTAAGTCTGCTTAACTGACTTTGAATTGATTAATCTTTGTCCTGTTTCTTCTTCCTTCTCTATACCTTTCTTCCATATTTCCTCTCTTCTAACTTTTTTTTTTCTTTCCTCTCTATTTTTGTTAGGTTAGGTTAGCTAACAGTGGTAGCCTCACTTTGTCACACACATAAAAAGAACATTGGGTCCTTGTGATACCAGACAATGAAGATTGATTCTACTTTAGGAGTCCCAAATTTGGCCTAACTCAATTAAAATCGGTTTAGCCTCAAGCTTAAAACCGATGGAATAACGTCCACTCAGAGTTACGACATGCTCAGATTTTTTTACCTCAAGGGTGAAAAAAATCGAAGGCAAGAATGAAAATTCACCCAGCTCTAACATTCTAGAGGCGCGCAAGCAAACCACGGAACTACCCTGGCCCTCTTCTCCAAAATAAATGATAAGCACATAACAAAATATCTATAAAACCTCTAACCTAGAATATATTTTTTTTTAATTAACAATACAGTTACCTGAAATCTGGATGAACATATATCACTCCCAAAGCAGTGGCTTCAATCAACCTCTCGACAGAATCACCAGAAAGACAACACGAAGTGTTTGTAGTTAAAGTCATCTTAGTTGAACCATAAGGATCTAAATAAATTAAACTTGGTTCCAACTGAAAATATATTAAAATATAAAGTACATTAAATGACACTCATTGACTTATATTATTATTAAATTTTTTAAATGGAATGAAATGGTTAAAGGATGTAATCTGGTAGCTTCCGAATTATAAGTTGAATAAGTTAAATTTAACCTTCAAATAGGTGGAATTTTTAAAGCAATATTAATGGAGGAATTTGCAGTTCCTAGAAAGCTTAGATGAGGGAAAAAATTAGCACTTATTTAAAGGAGTTTCGAGCACCAACAATTATATTTGTCAAAATAAAAACAACAACAAAAATTTAAAATATATAAATATGGAATATAGAAGACATGACTATTAAGACACGATTATTTAGGGAAAAAATTTAAACTAACTTAATTAAATAATTAAATATTAATTACTTTGATTATTCACGAAAAAATTGATTTATTTGGATTTGAATTCGAATTGAAATTAAATTGAATTGTAACACACAATCACAAGTACGTAAAAATTCAGTGAAAGATGTAATAAAATTTTTTAAATTGTTATAGAAGTATTTATTATAAGGTACTATTTCAAAGTGGAATATTGACTAAAAACAATAGGCTCTTTTGCTCTACTCCATGAATATATATATATATATCAATGATCAAACCACAATAAGATCAGTTGGGTTTTAATCAGTTGAGTCCTTAATCAGTTGGGTTTTTGCTCTGACGAAGACCGCTTGTTACGGTTGAAAGATCTTAGTCTTGTTTTTCCATTCTTATTGTGGTTTGATTATTGATTGTTGTTTCACGTGTTTATGTGAAATCTATATATATATATATATATATAGTATAGATGTGAAACTTTACGATGATCTGTCAAATCGTGTGAAGTTATTTCCACTTCCCACATTCACTATGGTTTTCGCCTTTTAGAGCTGTTCTAGTGGTAGAAATTGTAGCAAATGAACTATTTGGCATCCATTTCAGTAATGAATGAGCTACGTTACCGGTTGATTCTACATTGAGAGTACTTAATTTTGCCCAACTCAATGTATTTATTTAGAGTAGGAATCTTTAACAAGTACCTAACATCATATAGGCTCGGAACCAACAGCTTAACGTCCTCTGCCAGGGACAAGGGAACTTAGATTTTTTTACCTCCAGCATGAATAAATCGAAAGCTGGAATGGTTATTGAACCCTGGATCTATCAGTCCAGGGATGAGCACTTTGTCACTGTGCTAACCGCTACACTCTCCACCACAGCCAAAAAAAAAAAAAAAAAAAAAAAAAATGTAAAGTGAATCAGGATGTTCTATTAAGCACCCACTCACCAATACACAAACAAATGCCATTCACAAAAACTGTTAAAATTGCCCAGACATCTATTTTAAATTTTTTGCATAATCACTAAGTAAAAAAAAAATTGTGTGTTATTATCAAAGTGACGTATATATGTATGTATATATTACTGTAATCTGGGATTAACCCTTCCTTTAGATATATTTTGTTCACTAGAACGCCATATTTAGTGTTTTTCATTTTCATTTTAACGTTTTCATATTTTCTACATACATTTTTCATCTTCTGAACTCTTAATGTGAAGTCTTAACCAAGCATCAGAGAATTGCAAAATCAAGATGCAAAACGTACGTGGAAAATATGAAAAGATTAAAATTAAAATGATAAACACTAATTACGGGGTTCTATTCAACTATATATATATATAAAGATTTCACATGAACACGTGAAATAACAATCAATAATCAAACCACAATGAGAAATGGGAAAACAAAAGATCTTTCAACCGTAACAAGCGGTTATACTATAATAAATATAAATATAGTATATATAAAGAAATATAGTATATTAAACTATAATATTTATTGATACTATAATCTATACAGTTACTGACCACAAAAGATAGTTATTGGTTAAATAAACGTTAATTCTTTTAATAAAAAAAATTTACAATTATCATAATATATTTAAACATTAAGACACTCTAAAAAAGAAATATTACTTTAAAAATCGACTGATCTAGCATTCCAATAAAATCTAGAAGATGAAGACGTCCAAAATTAGTTTCTTCAGAAGAATGAAAATCTATGGCCAAACTGAAGGGGAAGTTAACTTTTTTTCCCTTTTCATGTTCTTCTTTACCTGAATTTAATTAAAAAAATCTAATTTAATTTCGAATTCCATTTAAAGCAGATTAAACTTAACTTATACAGTGTTATTAAGTTATTTTATTAAATTATAAATATACATTACAGTAAAAATCTATATTTTTAATAGAAAACAAAGAATTTTTATCAAAAAAAAAAGTTCTGAACGTTACATTACATTCTTTTAACTATAGTTAAAATATCGCAATGATAATAATAATCACTTCTTCAATCTTCAACCTTCTCGAGATTTAATGAATCGATTTAATGAATATATTTATTATATATATAAAATGAAATTAATATATATTTCATTGAAATGCACAGCAGTCTCTGCGTTGACGACTTTAAAGCTGGTCAGCTTCAATTTCCTAACAACTCTGCGGTGGGCTGGTGTTAAATTCCATATCAGTTCCCCAAGAGATATATTACTTTAGCATGAACAGATGTAAAAATAAAATCACATTTTCAGACGAAAAACGAAACTTAAAGTCGTCAATACAGAGGCTGCTGTGCATTTCAATGAAATATGCTTACGTGAAGAATTGCTGCCTTCTTACACGAATATATATATATATATATATACTTTGAAAACAGAAAGAAACATGAATAAAAAGTAAACACTAGAATTCCCTTTCAATATTTTGACTCTTTTAGGGTCATACTTAGCAATAGTGTTTGGTTAGCATGGTTAGGAGGACGAAAGCATTATATGATACTCACATATAAATGTATTTTTGACGTTGTTTTTTTTTCAATTATTTGTTGTGAAATCTTATTGTATGTACTTATCTGTATATATACAGAAAAAAGTATGTATATAAAGTATACATATACTTTTTTCTGATAAAAAATGATTAGTAACGGACAACTAAAGTTCAATACAGTCAAGGAGGTAGGCCTCCGTCAATTTCACTTAACATTAAAAATCTTTAACATTAAAGTTCTTTTTTAAACACTTTAAATTCAAAAATTTAAAGTAATTCTAAAGTTCAATCGTTCTTCGGAAAGCTAGTGGATTATAAAATAGGTTTTTTATTTAATTTGGTTTTGTTTAAGTGTTGCAAACTATTTGTAGTAGTCCCCTTGTATAAATGTCCCTTGTATAAACTGCTGTTGTTCATCGCATGAAACGCTTTTAAAATGTGTTGAGAAACACTGTTTTATGCAGTGTTTGTAGGATTCTTAACGCTCTTTCTAAATTTTAAAAATGGTTTATTTGCCCTAAGGTAACAAAAAATACATAGGCCTTGTAAGGCTCTGGGACTGCGTTTTCTGAGTAATCAAACTAGTTTTCAATATTTACACAGTTTTGTGATTTCAAATATCAGTTATAAGAGTTTACAGTTTAATAATATTTTCAATTAAACTCTATTAAAATTTAAAATTTAATACACATATTGAATTACTTACTTGGTTGTTTCACATCATAGATACTCCAGCATATCTTGAGAGGAAGAAAGGTCTTGTTTATAATTTTTAACTCGTCGATTTGTTTAGTGTTTGCAGGAAAAGTACCAAGTCTAAGAATTATAACAATACAGGTAAAATAAAAAATTAGAGTCAACCATAACAATATGCATTTTAAAATTAACAAGGGACATTATACAAAACACTCATAATTATTGATATTTCTAATAAAAGTTCATCGTCAAGTTAAAACTAGAACACAAAATAGATGAAAGCATGTTTATTTACTACCTTTTCTTGATGACAAACAATTTCAAAAAAGTTTTATTAAAGGAGAGTCCATTGTTGTTGACTGTAAGCTGTGTTTTTTTTTTATTTATTTTGGTTTCTTTAACAATATAGAACTTTATTTGTCCGTTTTGGATCGTTTTTCAACGTAAAAGTAATTATATATATATATACTAGCAAATGTACCCGTCTTTGACGGAATCAAAAATTCTATTATACTTGGTATTCCAACATATCAATTAGAGTATTATACTAATACTATAATTAGAAATTATAGAATAGTAGAAAACACCATTATTAGTACAGTGTTAAACAAATGCCTCTGTATACACTACATTAGCTGTCTGTCCTTCAGGTTCATGGAAGAACAATCAGTTGAAACCTCTGACTATTGAGCAAGTAAACTACAGTTGACCATGTGAGAAAAACTTAGTTTCGCTAACTTGAATTCCTGCGTTAGATAAAGTCTCCCTTTGCGACTTAGTTAACTTCATTGCGAAATAGACTCTGAGGGGACCTTGCAATCATTTGAATGGAAACAGACAGTGGTTCGGAAGACTCCCCAATGCCACATCCAGTCATTATGTCCGCCTCTATGGCATATCTGTGTAGAGCACGAACTCAGAGTCGTGTCCCGTTGCACAGTTTTTGGGTCACTCATGTTTCGTAACATGAAATTTGTTACTGCTATAAATTGCAGCATCATTGGTGCTCCTACTTTAAGTTTTTACTCATGAGCAGGCAGTCCAGGAGAAATAAATTCAGAGTCAAGAAATTCAATTAGATAATGAACTGCTTCTTCATCACTAATCCAATCTCTTTACTGACTTGTAAGTTCTTTCCTCGGCTTCATATAGCGTAAGAACTTGTTTGTTGATTTCTCATGCCTGTTCATATTAAGGGCTGAGAATTGCTCGTTTACAAAACATTTATTCTCAATAGATAGTACATCCTTAACTCTGTGAAACACCATTTCAATGATGTCAAATACGCAATATATTCATGTGCTCAATTGAAATTAAAATCAACTAACAATACCTACTTGCCACACCTGTGTATTTTCAAAACAAACTTGTCTGTGAAGTTAGGAAAATACAGCTAAAAGCCCCATAACTTCGCTTCTGTACTGAATTAATAATCTATTTAGAGCCCATATTTTAAGTTAGGCACACACAAATCCAGTGTCAATGTTTCAGCTCGCTATGTCTTATGGTGGCTGAGTTTACTTGTGACAAACATTTTTGCGTTAAACGTCCATAACTTCACTTCTACGTTGAATTTCCAATCAATTCATAGCCTATATTTTAAGTTAGACCTACACAAATCTACTGTAAAAGTTTCAGCTTTATATGTCTTATGGTAGCTGAGTTTACCTGTGACAAAGTTTTGCGGACAAACGACAAACCGACAAACCGACAAACCGACAGAAATTTTTCTAAGGGTGGATTCGGTTTCTTCAATGTATGAAACGTAAAGAAAACTTGAAATGAGTCAGTTCTAAGCAATGTACAGACAAAATCATTATTTTATTTATAAAGATATATATATATATATATATATATATACAAAACTAAAGTTTATCGGGACTCGGTCAGTTTTTCAGGTCCAAATTAAACTCTCATTGCCAACTTTTCGGCTTTTATTTAAAACCTTTTTCATAGGAAGAAGTACAAATTTTGAAACAGAAAAACTAAGTATTCCATTACAAATTATTTTACAATGAAAAATAGTCTGTGGATTTTAACAACAACTGTAGTTTGAATGAACACGTAACACTGTCAGTTTCAGTGTCAGTCTGTCAGTGTCACGTGTTCATTCAAACCACAGTTGTTGTTGAAATCCACAGACTATTTTTCATTGTAAAATAATTTGTAATGTAATACTTAGGTTTTCTGTTTCAAAATTTATACTTCTGCCTATGAAAAAGGTTTTAAATAAAAGCCAAATCGTTGGCAATGAGAGTATAATTTGAACTTGAAGAACTGACCGAGTCCTGATAAACTTTTGTTTTGTTTCTATTCAACGGTCGATACTTTTATAATATTTATATATATATATATATATATATATATATAAACTTTTATGAGAAGTTGATGAACAATAGCCTAGGACTCTACAAATTAGATGAAGTTTTGATTAACGGGATAATTAAACAGATGAAGACTTCATCATTAAACACATTCAGGGTTGCCATCAATTCTGGAAATTTCAATCAGCCAAGTTAACAAGTATTTATTGTTTTTTAGTTCACTTGCTCTCTGACGATGTGTTAACGAAAGGCCTTAGAGCATTGTTTCAAAAATTGTTTTCATTGTGGTAAATTAATCCATATATATATATATATATAATATATATATATATATATATATATATTATAATGTCGATAACAAACTTGAAACTACTCTGATTACTCGCTACAAAGAGTTAATAAATTTAAAAAAATTTCTATTATGTTGAGGAACGAGAAAAAATATATACATTCATATACAATTATCAAATAAATCAGAACATCTATGATCCTTTGAGGTAATTGATTGTTAAGGAATTAGCTGTAGAACTATTTGACTTACTTTGATCGAACTGGTAATTTCTTCATTACGGAGACACGAGTGAGCAATATTTCTTTATTACATATTGATCAGAGTACTAACTGTTTAAGTAAATTTAGATTAACAGTTGTTTATGGATTCAATTTCTTTGTGAGAGCAAAATTTTCTAATTATTCTCTCAATTTATTGTTATATTTAGATATCTCAACTCTGTGTCGAATCTCGAAGCAGCTTATTTTACGTAATTTAGCCAAATTAAACATACTTTGTTATTAGTAACTAACCTGAGCAGTGGATTGGGAACATCAGGGCAGGAAAGAAATCGAATTGGAGATCCATATGCCGATATACAAACAGGAACGGTGAAACAACCAAGCGGCCTGATGGAAAGAACAATGAAGTCTAGGTAGATACCCCAAACTGAGGCGGTCACTGTAACGTTGAGCAGGACTGCGTCGAAGGGTGTTAGAGCTATGCTCTCGGGGAGAACTGACACCTCCACACCATTGTAGCCTGAGGAAGACCACAAAGGTTAAGAAGCAGTGTAGCAGTGAATCAACCGGTTACACAACCGATACGTACTTTCTCATTACCCTTAAAACTTAGCTTCTTTATCTCCCACAATACCTTCTATTATCTTTAAGTATACCTTCTATACTCCTTATTATCTTTTAAACACTTTTAATTAACGTTAGCTGCTTTATATATTTTCCTTTTCTTTTCAAATTAACTTACTTCTTTTTGTTCTTATATAAAAAAAAATCGTTTTTCATTTATTTTATTGATTTTGTCTAACATGTCACTTGGCCAGCTCCTTTTTCAATTAAACCCTGCTGGCAGGAAGTTAGCTCGTAGTATCGAATATCTCAGTTTCAATATTGCAAATGCCGAGATAATGCGGTACACTTTAATGAGAAATGTTTGAAAGATCTGCTAACTGTTTATACCAATATATATATATATATATATATATATATATATATATATATATGTATTATATATTATATATAAGTTAATATATATAATATATATATTATATATAAGACTAAGATCTTTCAACAGTAACAAGCGGTTACGTTACCCAACTGGTTGGGTTTTTGACTCTAACGAAGACCGCTTGTTACTGTTGAAAGGTCTTAGTCTTGTTTTCCCATTTCTTATTGTGGTTTGATCATTGATATATATATATATATATATATATATATATAGGAGTCATTATCAGCCTTTGAAGCGATTCACGTCTATTCCTGACGACGAGGACATCAAAATATAGTAGTGAGTTCAGTGATTTCTTTTCTGTGTGTTCTTTTAAAAATTCTATTTTATATATATATAACCAATAAAACGAAACGATTCCATGGACTAAACTACACTAACATAAAGAACACACAGCAAATAAACAGACACTCACTACTATATTTCAGCCTTGTCATCAGGAGGATAGAAATGAGTCGCTCCGCAGGCGGACCACGACAGAGTCGTGTTCTTTATGTTAATGTGTTTTATATATATATATTCAACCGATGACAAGTAAACAACACAGAGAAACAACAACAAAACTCACTTCACTATTAAAGATATAATTGAATAATGATCTTGTCATCAACAGGAGAACATGAAGAGTTTTGCTTGGCTGGTAAACAGCAATATATATTTATATATACTAAATAATCACAATAAACACGTGATAGAAAATAATGGAAATAAAAGCCACAAAGAGAAATTAAAAAACACAGAAAATATTCTCTAATGACTTAAATTTAAAAGTTCTCAGAGCATATTTTCTACGATTTTTTAATTTTCCTTGTGCCTTTTAATTTCATATATATATATATATATATATATATACTAAATATAAGAAACGGTCCACAAGGATTATAAAACTTTAAATTACACAAAGCACGACACAGAAAAAAGAATAAAAAGAACACTTACAGAATTCAATATTTCGAACTGTTGTTCGTCATCAGGAGTAGACTAGAAGAGAGGACGAAGTGAGAGAGATCTCCCCACGTCGAAGAACGGAGCGCGAAGTGATCTCTCTCACTTCGTCCTCTCTTCTAGTCTACTCCTGATGACGAACAACAGTTCGAAATATTGAATTCTGTAAGTGTTCTTTTTATTCTTTTTTTTCTGTGTCGTGCTTTGTGTAATTTAAAGTTATATATACAGTTCAATGTACATAAACAAACATAGAGAGATTAAAAACACACACTTACAGTCTCTAATTTTTGATTGAACCCTCTTCAGGAGAGATAAGAGAGGGAAACCAAGCGCACTGGTACAGAGACGGTGTTTTTAATCTCTCTATGATTCTTTATGTACATTGAACTGTATTGTCCATTTCGGATCGCATTTTCATCGAAAAAGTGTATATATACATATATATATAAAGGCAATTATATAAAACATTTCGACCAACTAAATAATGTAAATTCATATAAGAAAAACACATACAACAGATATTAAAAACTATGTTTCTAATGTGGCTTCATCAGCACAAAGATGAGTATGACTTCGAAGACAAGTCATTTAAATTGTTGTACCTGATGACGACGAAGATATCAGGTACTTTTGTAACTGGTGATTTCAGAAATAATTTTTTTAAAGCAAATTGTTTTGTTCAGTAGATTACAAATAATTTATTTTTATGTTCTTTTAATGTACTTTGAAGGTGATGGTATAGGCCATTAGGTCACATAATCCTGACGGGTGAGGAGGAGGAACTTTGAAAACTTTTCAATAATGAAACATCTTAGAGGATTTCAAAAATATAGGATAACATAAGGTACAATATTAAACTTCCTTGTTATTCGATATTGCTTGAAAATTAAAGCTGTTTTCTTGGCTTTTTTTTTTTTAATTAGAGAAATTTGATATGACCATTCATTCAGGAAGTCTGTAAATCAGTGGTCTCTAACTGAAATTTTTCCGCGGGCCAAACGAGGACTTTTAGTAACCAAGGACCACATTAAGACAATTAGAAAGATAAACCTAAATATAAAATATAATAACAGTTTGTTATAAGAATTATTCAATCGAACAAAAACAGCAAAAAATATAATTAGACAAAATAAAATATAGTATTTTAGATAAGTTATTTATTATTCAGAGCCTGTAATTACATTATCAGTCAGATTTCAATTTATTATCAGTATCAGTCAATATTAGGCTTCAATTTATTATTAGTATCAGTCAATATTATTCAATTTATTATCAGTATCAGTCAATATTAGGTTTCAATTTATTATCATTATCAGTCAATAATAGGCTTCAATTTATTATCAGTATCAGTCAATATTAGGTTTCAATTTATTATCATTATCAGTCAATATTAGGCTTCAATTTATTATCAGTATCAGTCAATATTAGGTTTCAATTTATTATCATTATCAGTCAATATTAGGCTTCAATTTATTATCATTATCAGTCAATATTAGGTTTCAATTTATTATCATTATCAGTCAATATTAGGCTTCAATTTATTATCAGTATCAGTCAATATTAGGTTTCAATTTATTATCATTATCAGTCAATATTAGGCTTCAATTTATTATCAGTATCAGTCAATATTAGGTTTCAATTTATTATCATTATCAGTCAATATTAGGCTTCAATTTATTATCAGTATCAGTCAATATTAGGCTTCAATTTATTAACAGAAACCAATCTCAGTGATACTTGCAAATCACTGACTTCTTAAACTTAATGTTTGATAAAATATTTTTACATACCTATGTACTTCAAACATTTCTAAAATCCTCGCATTAACTACAGGAACTGTAGAGTCGATAGTGCCACAAAAAAGTGTTTGAATTTTTTTACTAACTAAATAAGTAGGTAACTAATAAGTAAAAGCAACCAATGACATTTAGTTAGTAAAAATTCCACTGTACATAGACAGATAAAAAATATGTTTGTTTGAGATCCTTGCTGTAACTCCTTTGACCCCAAACAAGGTTATAACGACAAAAGTTTAAAAACAAAAAATTATGGATTGCATTAAATTATTATTGGACAACAGTGAATAGTTCTTACCTCTTATTTCTGAAGGGACTGTCTTAGAATTCTGTTCTACTCTTGCTGTTAACTTGCCTCTACAAGGAGTCCGGTTTCTAACTAAGATTGTTTTTGTAGTGCCTAGAAGTATGGATACTATATTAAAATCAACAGGATAAACATTTGACTATTTAATAAATTACATTTTAGTTCTACTTTATATAAACTGACATTTTCTGTTTATTTTTAAAAAAAAAACTTTAAATATAATAAATAATATATTATATAAAAATAGCAATAAACATGTGATGGAAACCAATGAAAGTATAAGCCACAAGGAAAAATCAAAAAAAAAAAAATGCTCTTAGGCCTTTCAAATTTATGTCAACAGAAAGTAACTAAAGATTGAACCTCAATCTCTAGTTGCTCACTTCAATATTTCGACCTCACCGTTATCAGCAGAACGAGAAGAAGAAGTACAGAAGTTCTTCTTGGTTGTTTTTTGTTTGTTGTTTCTACGTGATCTTTTCTTGTAATCGTTTGATATGTTGTCCCAAAGGAATATTTCTTCTTTAACACTAACACTAACAGTCCTTCTTTAACATATACATCATTGAAAATGACACCAAACATACTGGTACCTGTTTCTTAACAAGTTTCTTCATATTTCTAAATAACACTCTCGTTATTTTGTCTACACAATAAAGTATATCTCCTATAGTCAACATGTTTCGAATGATCAACATTCATCTTCAGAATTTCTTCGGTAAATTTTTTGGTTTATTATATATGCAAAGTGAAACATTGGGGGTTGTTTTTCATTCAGTTTAAGATAACCTGGTCGATAATCCTGTAAACTGAGTGGCCTCAAGGTCTGATTTGTCTCGAGGTCTGAGTTAAGGATTTCTTGATGCCCTTGCTGTGAATTAAAGAGCTTTAAACTTTTACTGATATTTTTGAATCGAGTATTTCAGACTAGTTTCAGTTTTTGAATTAACATAGCTTGTAAAATTCTCAATTTCTGGGAATACTTGTTTTTGTAATAAACTTTACGTACTATTGTTTGTCTATTCTCATTAATTTGCTTCTTTTTTCTTACATGAACGTATTCTTCCAAAATGCGATCAAATTTTTCATTAGAGTAACAATTATTTAAAAATTGCTTAGTTCTATTATTGTCTCTGTTAAATATTTTCGAATTCGTTGAGACCTGATGCGAACTTGGGATGTGAGTCTTATGTGTAACTTGTTGTATTCTGTTCTCTATATTATAAGTGTTTGATCCTGTCGAACTATCTTTTTTTTCAATGATGTAAGTATAATATGTTTATCCGTGTGTTTTGTTAATATAATAATCCGTTTGGTTAATGTTTTCTTTGTACTTTTTATTTATGATGGATAAATTCAACGGTTTGATACGATATGTACTGGTTCAAATTCACCAGTGTAACACTAAATGAGTTATTCATGGATAAACCATGATGTGATTCGCACATCGTATGACTCACTAAGCTATTAGCAATAAAAATCATTTTCTTTATCATGGTGGAGTAATAATAATGCAGGAATTATATTTTAAGTTTTATTATAAATACTCTTAGTGTGATGTAAATGTGCACCAAAGAGATAGTGGTGACGACCATTTAAGTGTAATCATGATAAAAAGTATTAGGATGATCATTTAGAGATGAAAAACAAAAATATTCACCCAGGAAGTTAACAAAAATTTGATTAGGTCGTTCCTGAGAGAGGATGTTAAGGTGTCGGTCCCGAGCCTGTACGACGTCAGGTACTCGTTAAAGCTGTTTACTCTAATTGCACTTGAGTTTAGCAAAATGTAGGACTCCCAATGTAAAATGTTCATTGTGTGATATCACAAAGGGCCAATACTTGGCCTGTATGTGTTCTTTGTTAGCTACTGCGACCTAATCTAACCATATGTATAGTGCTAAAAAAAACCTCTAATAATCTCATCTGAAATCACGCAAAGTCCGGTAATCCAAGCACACTTATCCTGTGTGATTACTTTCTGGTATTGGTCGGGGATGCAGTCTCTAACTAGGCTGGATATTAATAATAATTCGCATAAATAATAGTTTACATTATAGTTAAAATGACATCTAACTTTGGGATCAAAAATGGCATATATACTGTAAATGAGTTCAATTTGTAACTCCTATCACGAGACCTAGAGTCGAAAATGAGACCCTCATATTTAACATATGTAACATATGAGTCTCAATTTGGTCACCAATATATCCAGAAGAGGTAGGCAAGAAAAATTCACCCTACAGGAAAAATTGTAGTATCTTGTCAATAGCTCAATACTAATGGTTGCTTCGTCACAACAACCACAAAAAAGCACCCTCAAAGAAATTCTGTAGTTTTCTTGTAACATATCAACATTAGACGAACACCTATAGGCCACTTTGCTTGTGATTCTAGAGGTGAAATGTAAATTCATTAACAGTGCAATCTGTTATAGTGTGGTATTTACTCATGTTAAGAAAAGTATTAAGTCTCCACACAAAAAAGTTTATTACAGTATATATTAATTATATTTTTATATAGTTGTATATATTTAGATGTAACCTGAAGAAGAACATCAAGTGTTCGAAACGCGTTGTTTAGTTTCTTGTAATCAACTTTTTTGTGTGGAGACTTAATACTTTTCCCAACATGTGAAACTTCAACTATTTATTAGCTGTGAAATGTCAACTAGTTATTTCTAAAACAATCTGGTTTTTAATTATTTATGTAAATTTGACATATATAACGCTTTCTGATTTTACATTCACTTGAAACTCGTCATTTATTACACCCAATCATTTTTTTTTTTTTAGATATAAGGTTTTTTGATGTATTAAGTCGGGGTTATAATCGATAAAGTTAGTGTTGGAACGCCGACTTCATTCATCAAGAAACTCTATAAATACAAACAAAAACACAATAAACGGATAATGCTACTTGAAAAGGTCTTGCACGTTACTTTCTCCAACAGGGACGTTGAACATGAGAGATTTTTCACAGAAGATATGAGCTACGTCCTCCGTGACGGAGGGAATGACTTCCTCATCCTCTTTCACATACCTGAAACAAACATGTTGCATTATTCCCCGGTACAATAAAATAATATTTACGTATTTTTAAAACATTTAATAACAACACACACATTTACGAAATAGAATTTAAAGACCTCTCAATTATACTCTTTGTCTTATATCCTATAATGATGAAATTAATATTATAAACATATTTATTTATAAAAAAAATTGTTTCTTTTTAATAAAACAAAATAAAAAAACCAGGGAAAAGTTTGAACAAAAACTTGCACCTATATTTTGATATTCGTCACTGCAAACTTGAGACCCAAACCGAAGCAGTTTTGATGTTTCTGTGAATTTCTGGTATTTTTAGAGACTTTGCCTAATGATCTAGGCCACTTCTACTCCTGAAGACGGTAGTAGATTATAGAAGTGTCAGCTCTTTGTACGCTTTAAACTTCAGCTATTTAAATAAATTAAAAGTTTAAATTAATGAATGGACTACAAAATATAAAAATAGCTTTATTACTAAAAATAAAGATTTTGGAAATCCAATTTCACCTCAACTTTTTTTCTTAAATTAGTGCTTAGTTCAAAATCTTATGATAGTACTATATTGTAAAAAAATATTTTATATATATATATATATATATCAATGATCTAACCACAATATGAAAGGGGGAGGGGGACTAAGATCTTTCAACCAGAACAAGCGGTCTTCGTCAGAGTCAAAAACCCAACTGTTGGGTTTTTATTCGGTTTTTGACTCTGACGAAGACCGCTTGTTGTGGTCAAAAGATATTAGTCTTTTTTTTCATTTCATATTTAATGTGGTTTAGTCATTGATTCTTATTTCACGTGTTCATGTGAAATCTTCTTATATGTATATGTATGTATATAAAAAGATTTCACATGAACACGTGAAATAACAATCAATGATCAAACCACAATAAGAAATGAGAAAACAAAACAGTCTTCTTTTCCTATTTCTTAATGTATGTATATATATAGATAGATAAGAACTATAAACAGTTACAAAAATGACTCGATATGAATTTTCGTCGAAAAAAGTTACGACATTTCGACATCCTAGATTATCAGATAGAAGTGTGCTACTTGAATGGCAGCATTTTGAATCGGAAAAAATAACCTAGTCATATATATTTTCTAAATATTATATTTATAAAAATGTAAGGATTTTAATTTTTATAACTATTGTAGAATTCACTTTGTTTTGAAGAGACTACCCCAATAAAATAACTAGTATCTTAATTTTCATGATTTGTCACCTATTTAAAAGAAACGGTCCATGGTGTCGCCCATTAAAGTGCCAATCACACACAAAGTTGCCTACATTTGGTGTCTGTATTCAACATGATATGGACGTAACCCGATGTTATAAATCTAGTTTATAAGTTTATTTCAATCCTAAAATAAATAAATATATATGTAATATTCATAAACATCTAATACATACTCCGGATAGATTAAACTGGATTCCTCTTCTGTCAATGACATTTCATCATGTTCTCCATTGATACAATATTTACCACCGATGATTGGCCACGAAGCGTAGAGATTCTCCAAAAATGAATAATTAGATCTGATTGACGAGGATTCAGCAGCAACCAAAGAAGACTTTACTTGAGTCAAAATATCTATCTGAAAAAAACGATCTCTTAATTTCATAATTACATTTTTAACCTTATAAAAATATATCTAATCATGTAGCCTTTAAGAGTTACCCAGTAAAAAAATTATAATTGAATTTTCAAAGTAAGTTGCACTTTAGAATAACAATTAAAATTGTATATTATTCATTAAACGAAGACTGCAAAATAACATATAGTCATAATTAGAATAAGGGAAAGAAACAGTAAATTCCCACACAAAAATATTTTATCCAAGGTCGACGCGTTTCAAACAATGACTGTCGAAGCAATGGGTACATCTGCTTTACTAAGGTGACGTTGAGAGTACAAGGAGTCGTAGGACATAAGAGTCATATGTCAAAGGTACGCTATAAATCGTTAAACACACAACATCGCGCATCTTACTAAGGCAGATGTACCCTGAGGATGAACACTAAGTGCTCGAAACCTGTCGCATAATTCGACTTCTAGAATAGCAAGAAAGGGGACAAAGATTTTACTGTATTTACCTTACTTGAGGACTCTTCCGGTTGTATTTCACCAGATTCCTCACTGACATTGCCAGCTTCCTCGTCATCCTCATCATTTATCTTCACACCTGAACTAATAATGAAGCAAGCATTTAGCAATAATAATTGTAAAATAACTAAGGTATAAGAAATATATTACAATAACACAAATTCTTAAACATTGACATAATGGGACTCCATTTAACAATCATACTTCTATATTTTGCTCAAGTATCATAAACATTGCCAGTTCTTCTTTTAATTTTAAAATTCAAATCCAGCTGATTAATCAGGTGAAAATTAGTTGGAAAGAAAAGCAGTTTAAATATCAATGATTAAACCACAATATGAAATGGGAAAGACAAGACTAAGATTTTTCAACCGCAACAAGCAGTCAGTAAGATCTTAGTTTTTTTTTCCCATTTCATATTGTAGTTTGATCATTGATTGTTATTTCACGTGTTTATGTAAAATCTGGTTACAGTTTAAATATAAGAAGTAATTTATTTTCCTTCATTTTTAAATATACAATTTTTTCTTTATCGAGGTCTGATTCAGTATCGAACCGTAAAACACCTTTAAGTCAACGTTTCGTCTATATTTCTAAGCATCAATACAGAAATTAATTATTGTATATGAAAAAAACCACTAGTCTTCATCATTTACATTTGAATTGACAAAATTCAGTTCATTAGGATAGAACCCTGAAATCCCCACCTGGCACTCGATTTATTCACGCGGGAGGTGAATAAATCTGAGCGCGTCGTCCCTCGGAGAAGGACGTTAAACCGTCAGTCCCGAGCCTGTACGATGTCAGGTACTCGTTAAAGATCCCTACCCTAAATTCATTTGAGTTAGGCAAAATTTAGGACTCCCACTGTAGAATCAATCTTCATTGTGCGGTATCACAAAGGGCCAATGCTCGGCCTACGTGTGTTCCCTTGTGGAACTGCCACTGCAGCCTAACCTAACCGTAATTATTAAGTAAGTGAAGTATCTACTTTGTGTTACTTACACGTCCCAAAGCACCTTGACTTTCCTCAAGGAGGCCTCCCAGTCGATTTCAAGGGAGATGCTTTGAATGTTCCCTTTTAAAGAGATATAAACTGGTGACAGCTGGCACTCTATCTCCCAGCTCAAGATATATTCCTCCAAGCGACCCTACGCATAGTTCAAAGGTCAAATTAGTTTATAATTAGATTAACTCTATCAAAGGTCTTTAATGATGTCAAAAGGACTTTAATTAGTTTATAATTTTCATTGTTAAAAAAAATATTACCTTTATAACATTAAGTTTTTAAAAGTAAGCACTTGTCAAATCGAAACTATTGAAAATATCTTTATTCTTACATAGATCTCGGGAAGGTATGTAAACCAAGTCTCATTTACGTAGATGAAAAATGACATTCATAAAATAGACATAACAATTATATATAGTTAATGGGTTAGTTCCACTGAGGTTACTAATATTAGAATTAGTAATAATACAATCCGTCATACCTCGTAAAGTCTCAGAAAAGCTCGACCGGTTTCGGTATGACGGATTGTATTATTACTAATTCTAATAATAATTATATTTGACTTATTTAAGAGAAGTACTAGAATGCAATTTGGTCTCTGAAATGTATCATCAACATTTCTGAAATTTGTAGGCAAACTATTTAGAACTTTTTAAGGAGTTTATACATTTGTCGATGAAACTCGAATAGTACCAAAATCTCAAGAAGATTATCTTTACTATCTCAAGTTTGTATTTTATAAGTTTATAGATGGTCTTCTGTTATATATTTTTTTTAAATCTCCATTTCTTCCTAGCCCATTTGAAAAATTGACAACTTTGTTAAGAAGCAGGTATCAGTTAAGTTTGGTCTTATTTTCTTTAAAATATATATATATATATATATATTACTGTATTTGGGGAGCAGGCCTTCATCTATACAAGTTTTGTTAAAACCTATGCCTATTTCTAATTTCACTCTTTTTCGGGTTAATTTTTCCATTCTTCTGAGTTCTGGCTTCCGAGAGTTCGGGACTAGATATGGAGATATATTATGGAGAACTGAAGCCAGAACTCAAAAGAATGGAAAAATTAACCCGAAAAAGAGTGAAATTAAAAATAGGCATAGGTTTTAACAAAACTTGTATATATATATATATATATCTATTCGAAGTGTATATATATACTTTGAATTAGTAAAAAAACTATTAGTAATGGATAAACACAGTTCAATTTGAGTAAAGATAAACAAATAAGAAAGTTCTAATACTTAACATCTTAAATTTTTGGTTTCAACAGTCATCAAGAATTTAAATAGAAGGAGACTAAGCGTGCAAATGCAGACATATGAAGACAAAATAACATTGAAGCCAAAAATTTGAGACTCAAAGTGGGGGTTTTCCGTATTTCTGTTTCTTTACATATATACTAAACTGAAATGACCTAGTTGCACTTACTAAATAATTTGGTAATTAGATTTTAGAAAGATGAAGCCAGAAAAAACTGTGAAAACAATAAAATATATTTTTGTTTGTGTCTATAGTACTTTTTTTTCATAGAGTAGAGTAAATAATTATATACTGACATGCAACACAGGATACAAACAAATGTAGACCTCTCTCTCTTCTGCTGGTGGGATAACGGACGATACTTGAGACGGTACCGACAGCATTTTAACGCAGTCATCCCCTCTAACAGATCGCCAGCTGAAACAGATTGAAAAGTTATCGTTAGTCATTTTTCCAACTAAAACACTTACAGGTATTCACCTCTAGCGCTGTTCTAAAAGTAGGAATCTTACTCATTTCATTACTGGTAAATATTTTAGCGTTGCTTTATATTATTCAGTTGACTCTACATTTAGCATCTTACATTCTGGTAAGTCTATAAAATTATTTAAAATAGAAATATTTAACGAGAACCTAATATTATAAATACATGCATATTGTTAATACTACTAAGGTTAGTATGATTTATATTAGAAATAGGTAAAACCGTCATACCTCGTAACATGATCTTGGAGTCGTTGGAGCGCTTTCGGACGTTGTCCGTTTGACCTACGAGTAGGTTTGTTGCGATCGAAGATGGACAACGTCCGAAAGCACTCCAACGACTTCAAACTCATCTTACGAGGTATGACTGTTTTACCTATTTCTAAGATTATTAGCAAAGAAACAAATTGTTTACTTCCTCTGTAAGTCATGGCATGATGAAGAAGATTCTTCAACGGTCAAATATATATATTACTATAAAAAGATTTCACATAAACACGTGAAATAACAATCAATGATCAAACCACAATAAGAAATGGGAAAACAAGACTAAGATCTTTCAAACGTAACAAGCGGTCTTCGTCAGAGTCAAAAACCCAACTGAGGAAGTAAACAATTTGTTTCTTTGCTTATAATATTAGAAATAGGTAAAACAAACAGTCATACCTCGTAACTCAGTTGGTTTTTTGACTCTGACGAAGACCGCTTGTTACGGTTGAAACAATTACGATTCAATATTACAAGCTAACTTTTTGCTAAAATGAGCTGGTCAAGTGACATGTTAGACAAAATCAATAAAATATATTAGAAAAAAAGAGATATTATATTTTATTTTTATTTAAAATTAAAATTTACTTAAATAAGATATCTTTTCTTTTGCATATATTTTATTAATTTTGTCTAACATGTCACTTGATCAGCTCCTTGTTCAGCTGAACTCTGTTAGCTGGAATATATATATATATATATATATATTGGAAAAAAACGATCCAAACTGGACACAAATCAGCTCAAAAACGAAGAAAAGCGACACATAGAGAAAGAGACACAATTACAAAGGGTAAGCCGGGACGTTTCCTGCCGTTGTGTTTCCGACGTGCTTGGTCGCCCATTCTATTTTCTCCTGAACACGTAACATCCGATAATTTGAGTTTGTAAGTGTGTCTCTTTCTCTGTGTGTTGCTTTTCTTCGTTTTTGAGCTGATATATATATATATATAAACAAATAGAAAGAGTTGACCTTTCAACTCTTTTATTCTAACCGCTTGTTTCTTGTTCATTATTGACCTTTGACCTTCTCTTTATATTAACCTGTATTATCCTTTTAATCTATTTATAGCAATGACTAAGCATGAGTCATCGATTTTAATTTAACACGTCACTTGGCCTTTCTTGAATTTCTTGGACTTTCAACTCTTTTATTCTAACCGCTTGTTTCTTGTTCATTATTGACATTTGACCTTCTCTTTATATTAACCTGTACTATCCTTTTAATCTATTTATAGCAATGACTAAGCATGAGTCATCGATTTTAATTTAACATGTCACTTGGCCAACTCCTTTTCCAGTTGAACCCTGTTAGCAGGAGGTTAGTTCGTAGGATCGAATCTCTCAGTCTTAAGATCGTGAATACCAAAACTGCGGTTAATTTTAATGATACCTGTTTAAAAAATGATCTGCTGCCTATTTATACCAATATACACACACACACACACATATATATATATATATATATATATATATATATAGACTATAAAATAGGAAAGGTGTATGAAACTGGGCAATCACAAGTTTAAAATTGAAGAAGGGTAGCACACAAAATAAAAAAAACAAACTAACTCAAATTTTTGTAAAATCCTTCCAACTATTTTCATTTTAATTGTTTACCATCCATCATTTTAATTATTAAATTTACTAAAACTAAATTATTAATTTAGTTTTAAAATTTAAAAATATTTAATAATTTTATTTATAATAATAACTATTATTTCATTTTAATATATTTTAAATTTTAATACAGAAATAATTGTTACTGTATTTTTACTTTACTATAAGTAAAGTATAGTGATAGTGAAAAAATTCGATCTCGAGATTTTCACGGAATTACATGTTTTGAGGTCCCAGAAGTCGTTTTATGACGTTTTTACGATGATGTCTGTTTGTGTGTGGGTGGGTGGGTGCGTGTGTTAGCATTGCTTGTTACCACGCTACGGTCCAGAATCTTTGATGGATCAAGTTGATATTTTACACAAAAATGGGCCTCATAAAGACGAAGATCCCTATTGTTTAGGAAGAATAATGCATGATGGGAAAGTCACTTTTTTTGCCAAAAACCGTTTTTTTTAAAACATTTATTTCTCCTAACCTAATAACCCTAGAGTTTTGAAATTTTGACATTATCTTTGAGGTTACAAATGGAACAAACGAAAAATATATTCAGAATTTTAAAACAACAGGAAATATTTTTTTTTCAATAAAATGTAATAATTTTGACTTATAATTCAATCTCAAACCTTGTGAGAGCGATACAAGCCATACTGTTTGATGGATCAAAATGAAAGTATGCCTAAAAATAGAACATTATGTAGAGAATGAGTTGAGATATTTTTTTCTAAAATTACATTCGCTAAAGGGGCGTTACAGTACGATTTGTGTTTTCAGAAAATGTTTTTTTGACGCTAAACGGCTCGTTAAAAAATAATGAAAATTTGACCAAAAATGGAACAAAAAATTAGCAATTCACAAAAAAAAATCATGAAGTTTCAATTACGGGAAAGAGCAATAACGATATAAAAACTCTTTGTTTACCCTAGACTAAGAGATCACCTGCTGTACTTGTCGAATTTTTTGTATTTTTTTACATTGTTTACATTGACTTAGAAATTTTTTGAGCGAATCCACTGAGATAAAATTGATTTTATAAAGGAAAAGTTTTAATTGTTTATTGAATTATATGAGATGTAAGAGGAATAATATTGTGCAGAAAAATGATAACACTCACTCAGAAAAAATTCGTATATATGTTATTTGACAAAGGGGATGGAAAATGATCTTATTAAATACTAAGAAGCTTATTATTATTATTATTATTTTAAAGATTAAAATTCCCAGTATGATAATTCTATAAAAGACCAAAAATGTAAATGATAATTCATAATCTGAATCTTTCGTTTAGAGATTAATAAATGCAATTATCGTACATCTTTAATTAACAAATCACCTTAAAACAACATTTTCTTCGCAGTTTAAGATGTTTTTCAGAGAAAAAAAGGGTATTTTCCTGTTTTAATTTTAAAAATTTTACTTTAATATTCAATGTAGAAGGATGTCAAGTAAACGATGTAAGAAATCCACTGGCTATTTGAACAAAAGCCATGTTCTCTTGTAGGAGAATATTTCGTATCAAGAAATGTTCACTTTGGTTTTTCAAAAATGTTATTACTGCTGTAGTTATACTAATGCATTTATTTGCAAATAATAAATTATCTGTGATGTACAAAAATAAGTTTATAAAATGATATGTCCTTCAATCACTATCTGTACTACCTCAGGAATGAAAGGCTAATAATTATATCCCATTTAGATGTTTACGTTATGCTTAAATGAGACGTTATGTTTTATATACTCAAGAAATTTGACATTAAGTTACTTATAGTAAAGTAGAGTGTAGGCCACTCCAGATTTTTTTATTAGTTTTCCTGATCTCCCTCCATCCGTAGTGTGTCAGCACTAAAAGAGTGCTCTAAGGAGACATCTGTCTTCGATTAACTCCAAAAATAATGAAAAACAGAAATTCTACTTAATATTATTAGAGGCTTAAAGAACTAAAATTATTTAACACATTAATTATACACCTTTTGCATTTGTCATTTATTTTATAATAATTTATTTGATTCTAAAGTCACTTCTGTTTTTTGTCACACTTATGGACAATAATAAAGCATCACTAGGTAATTGATACTTTTTCTTCTCTGTTCTGTACTTAGAAAAAAGTTCTGTGTGTATGTATACACTTTTTATCTTTATATAATCGAGCACTTTGTTGTCATAAAGGCAGTATACTAGTTATAACTTAGTTTATCACTAAATACCTAAATTCCGTTGGAATCTTCGTGAGGTTTCTCAGAGTGACGGTAATTCCTTTATCTTGCCCAACGTAGAGGTCTTTTAATTCTATGACAGGATTTCCAACGACGCTTACTTCTGGAACCTTAACAGAAATAAATTACTATTAATTAAATCAATAAATAAATATGACCCAAGAAAATTGAAAATCATTATTCTGTAAATGTACTTCTTCAGTATGTTTCCCCAGCCTGATATGAAACTCTTCATTAGGTTATTGTTAGTTTTTAAGAACAACAATATGAGGGATGTTGTAAGGATAGAAGAGTGCATATGTTATTCTGTACAGGAACTTATTTTAGTTAAAAGTGAATTAAATTGAATTGAACTTAGCTTCATTTTACCTCACTTAGTTTGTTAGATTAGGAGGTCTTTAACGATCTTGAAGGTTCAGGGAAAACATCTTCTTCGAGAGACGTGTTTAGGATCGTTCATCTCCCAGAGGAAATGTGGGGATCTTGATTTTGACCAAGACCCCATCTTGATCAAGATTACGTCTAGTCTTCATCTTGATAATCTCTAGTCTTCAGTAATAAACTATATCTAACCGCCTTTAACTACACATTACTCTTAAATGGATAAAACTTGAAAAGTTATATCAATTTCAACAAGTTTAGAACTTGACTAAAAGGTTTTCAAAACATATTAATACTAAGAGGTAATGATAATAACCTGAGTAAGGTAATTACCTGTGCATCAATTATAACCCAAGTCATGTCTCTGGTCTCCTTCCATTCTGCTACCTCTACGTAAATGTTGTCTTCCTAAAACAATCAGTGTCATGCTTTTTTTCAGAAGAAATAGTTTAAAATCTTCTAAATACATTGCATTTATAATGTCATAGTGTCTTTTCAAAATTTCTTACTTTATTACTTTATATGATAATGAAAATCTTGATTGGTCTGCACTCAACTTTATTTTAATTAAATGCATTATCAAAAATAATGTACAAACATTCAGTTGATTGTATTTTGATGTGATTACATTTTAGATATCCACGCATACATGCGTCATATATCGTACTAAAATACCAAAAATGAATTCAGGTGGCTTAATACGTCAACATTTCAAAATGGATTATTTTTTTTTGGTCCTTATGTGTGAATTTCAGTAAAGAAAGGATGTTTACTCTGTCATTGTAAGATTAATATATCTAGTAATTTGTTTACTTCAATGAAAGCTGACTTTTAGCATTTCCCAACAATGATCCGACTAAAATCTATAGTAATACCTTGCTTTATGATTTAAATGTATGAGGGAACGTCAGGTTTTGCGAATGTTGTTTGTTTTCAAATCTAAACTAGCTAATCTGTCAGTGAATTATTTCAGCTCTGTCTTATTTTAGAAACATTTTAAAATGGAAGTTAAAAAAAAGACCAACTCAGACAAGTTTTTATTGGGAATTGTTCAGTGGTTGGAAAGCAGGTTCTAGTGGTGTAAGTACAAGGAGGGGAAAACCACTTTATAAGAGGTTGCTCCATGATTTCATTCAAGGTGACCTGACTCCCTCGGCAAACAATACCAACCCTCCTCCCTTCCTGTACCTCCCCACCTGCCTTATGCACCCTTAGCAGTTAGGTTTTCATTTGTCTTTTCATTTAATTTCTTGTTCTTCATATTATGCATGTATGTATGGTATACAGTATTGATAGTGAATTCGTTTGAATGTGTGTCACTCACTCTCAATCTATCTGTTTCTATCTCTATTTCTCTGTGTGTCTGTGTGTGTAATTACACATACAAATATATATATAACATATTCAATAACATATCGACCGTTTGATAGAATAGATATGTTATCTAATCGGGATTCAGTCAAATTTTCTAGGTTCAATGAAAGTTTGATTTTTGAGCCTAGAAAATTTGACAGAATCCCACTAAATACGAGTATATATATATATATGTATAAATGAATTTTTTTCATTTATATATCTGTCCGGTTTGGACCGTTTTAATATTTTGATTTAGTATATATATATATATATATATATATATATATATATATATATTGTACATATTATTATATAATATATATATAGAATATATATATTGTATAAAATTATTATTAAGGAGGTTCAATACAAATAAATAATATTCTAATAGAAAACTGCTTCGTGATATATAATTTTTTGGTTGTCTGTAATAGATTAATTCAATATAAATTAATTCTTAAAGAAAAAAAGTCATTTATATAAAACATTCCTTGAACAGTGTACATTGTGATTCACAGTGCACTAATTGACACTAATTGACAGAGGTTCACTCTATTAAATAAAATACTAAGTTTACTGTGGCTTGAAGGAGTCGTACAAGTGGTTTGATATACCATTGTATATCAAACTGAGCCACTTTCGCTTAATGGACTCAATAGGTTTGTAAAGACAGATCGAGCTGATTATTGATATTAAAGTTATTCTTTGAGCTATGATTTATCAAAATTAATTTTTAAGAAATCTATACAAAATCAAATTCGATTAGACTTTTAAAGTTCCATTTTACAGTATTGCAATAATGAGATATTTAACGTTGTTAAGTTTTTAAAAGATAATTTTTCTAAAAGCCATAAATTTCAAATTACAACTTGTGTCCTCATTGGATTTTACTTCACTATAAGTAACGAATAGTGATCGACAAAAAATCTTATCTGGAGATTTTGACGAATTTACATCTTTTTAAGCTCCCAAAGTCGTTTTATGACTTTTTTTTTTTATTTTATCTATGTTTGTTTGGGTGGGTGGGTAGGATGGTGTATTTGAAAAGACTGTGGGAAGGCTACAATCCACAATACTCTTTGATGGATAAAATTAATATTTTCCACAAAAATAGGCTTCACAGTGTAGTTGTGCCCTATTGTATAGGAACAAATACGGAGGATGGGAAAGTCACTTTTTTTGCCAAAAAATATGTTTAAACAACTAACAATAATTTTAACCTAATTCTTCAAGATGCCAAGAAATTTGATATTATGTTTTCTTAGAGTTAGTTGCGTGTAGATCACTTCAGATTTTTCTAGTTGTTTTTATAAGGTAGTATGCGATAATATTAAGCCTTTAAATTTTTGTTTTTTCAATATTTATCAAAGCAACGATATAATCAAATCAGTAAAATCATTGTTTATATTAGAAATAGGTAAAACCGTCATACGTTGTAAGATGATCATGGAGTCGTTGGAGCGCTTTCGGATGTTGTCCATCTTCGATCGCAACAAACCTCCGCGATCGAGTTTGTTGCCAGGTTTGTTGTGATCGAAGATGGACATGGTCCGAAAGTGCTCCAACCACTCCATGATCATCTTACAACGTATGACGGATTTACCTATTTCTAATATAAATCATACTAACCTCAGTGGTATTAACAATATGCATGTATTTAAAATCATTGTTAAAATATGATACAATTATACCATCAACGTTGTTTTCTATAGAAATACAAAGTGTGTTATCATCAGATTTTTTCAAGTTGTTAAAAGAAGTTGTGATATCATCAGACTTGTTAAATCTGGTCTTTTTTGCTATATAAAAAGAATTAAATAGACTTACGTATGGTTGAATATCGATGATTTCTTCCATAGCACTGCACAGACTTTCTGTTATTGAACCCGTATCATCGCCAATGTAAGTCAGGCCTCTTCTTAGGCAAGTCTGATAAAGATTTCTACATGCCTGGAAAATACTTGATTTCGCTTCATGTAGTTGGTAAAAAAAATAGACTTATATATAAGTAACTTTTTTACTTATATATAACTTTTGTAACTTTGTCACCAAGTAACTTTAAAAAATTAAAACATATATTATTACTATTTACTGAGACTTATGATTATATTATATTATAATATATATATAAATATATATATATATATATATATATATATATATATATATATATATATATATATATATATAGTTGTAGTAGTAGTAATAGTTTGCTTCTCAACGCGAGTACTACGCAATTCTTCCCGATGGCGACGGATGTCGAAATATCGTGATGAGTTCTGTAGTGACTTTTCCTGTTCTTTTCTATTTGTTAAAGTTTTTGTTCATATATATATTTGATTGAAATAAACGGCAGCTTCCGCATTCACGACTTTAATACTCGTTCTTTCCAAATGGATGCGATTTCTAAGCTACTAAACTTAAGCAGACAAAGTTACTAGCTATGATAAACTAGACAACCATAATAGTAGTGTAAACAATAGCATCTGTGGTACTAACAACTTCCAAATGTTCAAAGAAATTTCTAGCTAGATGAAACACAACTTCTGTTTATCTTGTTATAAATGAACACTATTTAAAAATTAAATTCTTTTAAAAAAAAAATGATAAATTCTTGTTCTATAAAATTGACTGGAAATCCTTCATTGCAGTAATAACTATCAATGGTCATAATTATCACTTTAATAATTAATAACAATGACAATGATGTCATAACCAGTCATTTAATTACTAAAAAAAACACTTAAAAAAAGTAACAAAATCAACATTGATTTAGCTCATTTCCAAGTATTTTCATCAGTCTATATTATGCTATTAAAATTAGAGAGTAGAAACAAAAAAAAACACACAAAAATCATGGTATGTCGAAATAGCTTAATGAGTTTTTGTGTTGTATGCTGTGTTTTTCTATGTGTATTTGTTTTCATTTAGTTTGTTAAATTGTTTTCTATTAAAGTTTATATAAATCACTTCGGATGCATACATATATATATATATATACATATATATTGGTATAAATAGGCAGCAGATCCTCTTTTAAACAGGTATCATTAAAATTAACTGCAGTCTCGGCATTCACGATGTTAAGACTGAGAGATTCGATGTTACGAACTAACCTCCTGCTAACAGGATTCAACTGGAAAAGGAGTTGGCCAAGTGACATGTTAAACAAAATCAATAAAATAGTCAATGGTATTAATAGATTAAATGGATTAGTAGAGGTTAATACAAAGTGAAGATAAAAGGTCAATAAAGAACAAGAAACAAAGCGGTTAGAATAAAAGACATCTACGAAGTCTTGTCTTTGTAGACAAGACTTCTATATATATATAAATATATACATATATTATATATATTTATATATATATATAAAAATATGGAGAAAAATCACAATAAATAAACACGTGATGCAATCATTGAAGTTTAAACCACAATGGAAAAAGAAAAACAATAGAAATAAATGCTCTGATGATTTGAATTGAAAGACCTCAGAGCGTTTATTTCTATTGTTTTCCTTTTTCCATTGTGGTTTAAACTTCATATATATATATATATATATATATTTGTAAATTTAGGGAGCAATCCTTCTTTTATGCATGTTTTGTTGAACGACCTTTGTACTGTGGCATGAATCAATTTTATTGTCGATCTTTCAAGTTTTCTCACCTTTGATTTAAATCTTTCTGGTATTAAATACACCAGTTCTCCAAAAGATTTATTTTTCAATACTGACATGTTTCGGTTAATAGGTACACCTGATTATGACAGGTGGCAAAAACTGCTTTAAGCAAATGTTTATTTTGGTGATAGAATTATTTCTTGATGTTTTTGAAAATTATTGTGTTAATTTAGGAAATGTATAGTATAGTGTATATAGTTGTGATTAGTAGGAATAAGTTTTTGTAAATATGTTTAACTCTGAAGATGGTCTAGGAGACCGAAACATGTCAGTATTGAAAAATAAATCTTTTGGAGAACTGCTGTATTTAATACCAGAAAGATTTAAATCAAAGGTGAGAAAACTTGAAAGATCGACAATAAAATTGATTCATGCCACAGTACAAAGGTCGTTCAACAAAACATATATATATATATATATATATATATATATATATATAGTTTTCTATGGGTTGTCCGGGGAAAGGAATATGATTCGATGCGATGTTGACCAATGGGAGTAGAGTTACAGGTCCAAGCGTAAGGTCTCAGTTGCCCGCTGCTCAGCAAAAAGCCTTTGCGTTCTGCCAATAGGTATAGAGGTTGCACAGTCCCTCTGTGTTAAATAATGTTTGGCAGAAAACATTAGCCTCACTTTACAGTGAACTCCTGTTCTCTTTCTATTTTTGATTTTTGTGGTGGTTGGGAGTTGTTGTTGTTTACTATTTTCTGTTACGGATATTGCTGGATATTTAAATGATACTCTCGGTTGTTTACTGCGAAAAGCCGCCTTCATCTTCATGCCAACAGGGGTAGAGGTTGCACAGTCCCTCTTGATTATTAAGAGATGTTGACACTGGAATCCAACTTCTTCTCGTAGAAACATCTTCAAGTTGTAGGTTTTGTATATTGTTCTCTTCGGTTTCTTATGTTCATGTTTTTTCTTCAGTTGAATGTTATTGCTGCTATTGATGGGTGGCTGGTAGGTGATGAAAAGTTCTGCACTGTTGACCTGGTGGTGGTATTTGCGACATGTTTCAACCATTCTCTGGTTATCTTCAGGCAAGGAAATGGCCCAGACGTTGGTCCTTATATACAGTTTTCTATGGGTTGTCCGGGGAAAGGAATATGATTCGATGCGATGTTGACCAATGGGAGTAGAGTTACAGGTCCAAGCGTAAGGTCCCAGTTGCCCGCTGCTCAGCAAAAAGCCTTTGCGTTCTGCCAATAGGTATAGAGGTTGCACAGTCCCTCTGTGTTAAATAATGTTTGGCAGAAAACATTAGCCTCACTTTACAGTGAACTCCTGTTCTCTTTCTATTTTTGATTTTTGTGGTGGTTGGGTGTTGTTGTTGTTTACTATTTTCTGTTACGGATATTGCTGGATATTTAAATGATGCTCTCGGTTGTTTACTGCGAAAAGCCGCCTTCATCTTCATGCCAACAGGGGTAGAGGTTGCACAGTCCCTCTTGATTATTAAGAGATGTTGACACTGGAATCCAACTTCTTCTCGTAGAAACATCTTCAAGTTGTAGGTTTTGTATATTGTTCTCTTCGGTTTCTTATGTTCATGTTTTTTCTTCAGTTGAATGTTATTGCTGCTATTGATGGGTGGCTGGTAGGTGATGAAAAGTTCTGCACTGTTGACCTGGTGGTGGTATTTGCGACATGTTTCAACCATTCTCTGGTTATCTTCAGGCAAGGAAATGGCCCAGACGTTGGTCCTTATATACAGCAATATCCAGCAATATCCGTAACAGAAAATAGTAAACAACAACAACACCCAACCACCACAAAAATCAAAAATAGAAAGAGAACAGGAGTTCACTGTAAAGTGAGGCTAATGTTTTCTGCCAAACATTATTTAACACAGAGGGACTGTGCAACCTCTATACCTATTGGCAGAACGCAAAGGCTTTTTGCTGAGCAGCGGGCAACTGGGACCTTACGCTTGGACCTGTAACTCTACTCCCATTGGTCAACATCGCATCGAATCATATTCCTTTCCCCGGACAACCCATAGAAAACTGTATATAAGGACCAACGTCTGGGCCATTTCCTTGCCTGAAGATAACCAGAGAATGGTTGAAACATGTCGCAAATACCACCACCAGGTCAACAGTGCAGAACTTTTCATCACCTACCAGCCACCCATCAATAGCAGCAATAACATTCAACTGAAGAAAAAACATGAACATAAGAAACCGAAGAGAACAATATACAAAACCTACAACTTGAAGATGTTTCTACGAGAAGAAGTTGGATTCCAGTGTCAACATCTCTTAATAATCAAGAGGGACTGTGCAACCTCTACCCTGTTGGCATGAAGATGAAGGCGGCTTTTCGCAGTAAACAACCGAGAGCATCATTTAAATATCCAGCAATATCCGTAACAGAAAATAGTAAACAACAACAACACCCAACCACCACAAAAATCAAAAATAGAAAGAGAACAGGAGTTCACTGTAAAGTGAGGCTAATGTTTTCTGCCAAACATTATTTAACACAGAGGGACTGTGCAACCTCTATACCTATTGGCAGAACGCAAAGGCTTTTTGCTGAGCAGCGGGCAACTGGGACCTTACGCTTGGACCTGTAACTCTACTCCCATTGGTCAACATCGCATCGAATCATATTCCTTTCCCCGGACAACCCATAGAAAACTGTATATAAGGACCAACGTCTGGGCCATTTCCTTGCCTGAAGATAACCAGAGAATGGTTGAAACATGTCGCAAATACCACCACCAGGTCAACAGTGCAGAACTTTTCATCACCTACCAGCCACCCATCAATAGCAGCAATAACATTCAACTGAAGAAAAAACATGAACATAAGAAACCGAAGAGAACAATATACAAAACCTACAACTTGAAGATGTTTCTACGAGAAGAAGTTGGATTCCAGTGTCAACATCTCTTAATAATCAAGAGGGACTGTGCAACCTCTACCCCTGTTGGCATGAAGATGAAGGCGGCTTTTCGCAGTAAACAACCGAGAGCATCATTTAAATATCCAGCAATATCCGTAACAGAAAATAGTAAACAACAACAACACCCAACCACCACAAAAATCAAAAATAGAAAGAGAACAGGAGTTCACTGTAAAGTGAGGCTAATGTTTTCTGCCAAACATTATTTAACACAGAGGGACTGTGCAACCTCTATACCTATTGGCAGAACGCAAAGGGTTTTTGCTGAGCAGCGGGCAACTGGGACCTTACGCTTGGACCTGTAACTCTACTCCCATTGGTCAACATCGCATCGAAATCCTAAAGACAGGCACAAACCACAAAATATTCTACAAGAACCAGTATACAGATGAATATAAAAGTGATGAACGTGTCTTGAAAGGTATTATAAAAAGCCATGTTAAATGTATTAAGCCTGAGGATAGTTTGACCCTGATAACCTACTACCAAAGCCCTTCAATAGGCAGTTTAATAAAGAAAAATAGTCCTAGCGTAAAAGATTCAAAAGAAACAAATCTTGTATATGAGTGCTCATGTAATATCGGGAGCTGCGAGGCCCGTAAAAGCTCATATATAGGAATGACCACGACTTCATTATCAAGAAGAATTACTATGCACCTTTCTGCCAGCGCGCCAAAATCCCATACAACAGCACTCCATAAGACAAGACTCACAAGAGAAATGATAGTGAATTCCACGAAAATTATCGCTAAAGAAATACACCCTTATAAATTACAAATATTAGAAGAATTAATAATTCAAGAAAAGCAGCCAGCCATAAATATCCAACTTAATAATTCTTGTGGAATTTTAAAACTATTTTCCAAGAGTCCAAACCAGATTAGCCAGGTAGTAGGTGAGTCCAACCACCCTGCCTTAATCCCCCATAAAGCGCCGTGATCCAGGGCGATGTGCTGTGAACATTCCAATAGTAATCCACCTCTATATACTCGTACATATAAACTAACAATCCTACTATTATTCTCATTATTGTCCTGATGATGAATGTGGTACATTCGAAACATGTCGACTAGCAATATTGGTGATAAACTTTATAGTTTTAATGAAGAGACGAGGAAGGAATTCCGGAAACTGGAGAAATTGTTTAAGAAACAGATACAAGCCAAATACGGGGCGTTATTTAACAATATATATATTTCGACAACAACCTACTCTTTGCTATCCATGCTAATTCTCATAGACTTGACTTTAATCACTGCTTTCGTGTCAATGTCCTTAATCCAATTCCTGAACCATTCTCTATAGTAACTTTAAGAGCTTCAGAGGAGGTACTTATTTGTCGTCCTGAAGTTTGCTCTCCTCTTGGCCTCAATTTGTACCGTTCATTTTTTAATTATTATTCATTTATTTGTAATTATTAATTGTTTTTATTTATGTATTTTTAATTATTTTTCTTGATTTTTTATTTATTTTTAACAGTTTTTAGCTTCTATTATTTATTGCCCTCATACATATACATGTATTGATATATAATCAATGATCAAACCACAATATCAATTGGGGCAAAAAAAGACTAAGACCTGACGAAGACCGCTTATTATGGTTGAAAGATCCTAGTCTTTTTTTCCCAATTCATATTATGGTTTGATCAATGTCATTTATTGGTATTTCAAGTGTTTATGTGAAATCATCTTATATATAGATACAACATATTTACATATATATTAGATATAAAATTATCATTTAAAAACAACTGTTTTGTGTGATGAAAAACTAAAAAAGGTAAGCTGAGACTGCGTTAATTATATATATATATATATATATATATATATATATGAATGACCAAACCACAATAAGAAATGGGAAAACAATACTAAGATCTTTCAACCGTAACAAGCGGTCTTCGTCAGAGTCAAAAACCCAACTGAACACTAGAAGCAGAAAAAACATCTGGTGAGGAGTTGAGAAGAGTGGGAGGGAAGAGTGGTATTTTAAAAGGGTGAAAGCGCAGGAAAGGACTAATGTCCAGAAAGGGATGTTTGGGGAAACAAAGGAGTACAGTAAGAAAGAGTAAAAACTATCCCTGCGCTTTCACCCTTTTAAAATACCACTCTTCCCTCCCACTCTTCTCAACTCCTCACCAGATGTTTTTTCTGCATCTAGTGTTCAGTTGGGTTTTTTACTCTGACAAAGACCACTTGTTACGGTTGAAAGATCTTAGTCTTGTTTTCCCATTTCTTATTGTGGTTTGATCATTGATTGTTATTTCACGTGTTTATGTGAAATCCTTTTATCGATATATATATATATATATATATATATATATGATCAAACCACAATAAGAAATGGGAAAACAAGACTAAGATCTTTCAACCGTAACAAGCGGTCTTCGTCAGAGTCAAAAACCCAACTGAGTCAGTTGGGTTTTTGACTCTGACGAAGACCGCTTGTTACGGTTGAAAGATCTTAGTCTTGTTTTCCCATTTCTTATTGTGGTTTGATCATTGATTGTTGTTTCACGTGTTTATGTGAAATCTTTTTATATATATATAATATATATATATATATAGATGGCGATTGATGACCAAAAGGAAATAAGAAAGCACAAAAAAGTGAGTTTTCTCTGTTTTCTGGTTTTTCTCTGTTTTTCCTTAACATTTTATAAATGTGTATGTGCTTGTATGTATATGTGTGCATGGTGTAAATTGAATAATAAGTTCAACAAATGAAATTATATTGAAATCAACATTTTTAAGACTACCTAATTAAAAAATTGATTTATGAACTAAAATAGTAAAATTTACCATTAATGGCTGGAGCAAGATCAAATCTGATACCAACGGTGTTTTTTTATCGCAGTCTTCTATTTGTTGTGTTACCACTCGAGGAATTGGATTCACTTTGTGAACGGTTCCTTTAACAGCAAAGTTAATGTAGCATTCTCCGTTGTTTGAAATGCACCTGAAAAGAAGTTCCCTGAATTTGAAAATCTGAACTATTTATCACAAAGATGTACTATGTGAATTATGGTAACAAGATATATGCAAATAAATTCTTAATATTTAACCAATATCTCTATATATGACCCAGAGGGGCCCTTCCAAGGTACAGCCAATTCAACCTTGGAATGTTTAACCAATGAAGTCTTTCCAATGTAACCTTGTCTGAGATATATAGCCCGCAATGGTTTTGTAAGATAAAAACTAATAATACCCTTCATTCATGACTTCCGTACAATACCTTACAAATCTACTGATTCGCAACGACTGGGTGCAATAATGTATAACACTTTTCATCATTCGGTTTAGGTTAGGTTAGGTTGCAGTGGTAGTCCCATAAGAGAACACATGTAGGGCGAGCATTGGCCCTTTATGATACAACACAATGATGATTAATTCGACAGTGATAGTCCTAAATTTTGCCTAACTCAAGTGTATTTAGAGTAGAGATCTTTAATGAGTACCTGACATCGTACAGGCTCGGGACCGACGGTTAAACGTCCTTCTCTGAGGGACGACGTGCTCATATTTATTCACCTCCCACATGAATAAATCGAGGACCAGGTGGGGATCGAACCCCGGTCCTATCAGTTCAGAGGCGAGTACGTTAACCACTGAGCTAACCTGGCCCCTATTTTTCGGTTTACTATGATATATACAATATAAAATAAAATAATTTATCTGAGAGCATTCCATAAACACAATATTAGTCTAGTATTCTACTGTGTCCTTTCTTCTACAATGTTAGATAAATTTTAATGAGTTATACAACAAAGGACATAAACAAGTTACATGCAGATGCGCTTCACTTAAACGTAATCTAGAATACATTTAATGAGTGTTAAACATAAACATAACAAGAGCTAGGGGTAAAGATTTGAAGATGAGGTACTGTGATGAATAAGCAATCCTTAGAATCATCATCAGAATAGGAGTACCAGAATTATCATCTGATACTCCAATGATTCCTTTCTAACATACTTGATTTGTCATAAAGATAAATACATGAATAACTAACATCAAAGACCTGAAGATGATGATACTGTGATGAGTAAGCAATCCTTAGGCAGAATCATCATCTGATACTCCAATGATTCCTTTCTAACATACTTGATTTGTCATAAAGATAAATACATGAATAACTAACATCAAAGACCTGAAGATGATGATACTGTGATGAGTAAGCAATCCTTAGGCAGAATCATCATCTGATACTCCAATGATTCCTTTCTAACATACTTGATTTGTCATAAAGATAAATACATGAATAACTAACATCAAAGACCTGAAGATGATGATACTGTGATGAGCATGCAACCCTTGAACAGAATCATCATCTGGCACTCCAATGAGGTCTTATCTCTTACACTAGTAACAGTTGTTTAAGAAGATTTTAAAGCAATGCCATGAATAAGTTACCTGAAGATGCGCTTGACTCTTATATGTAAACATTCTTTTGATGTAATCGTCATCTCGCACTCCAATGAGCTGTTTTCTCCAACACTGGCAACACAAGGGTCAATGTTGAATTCAATTGCATTTTCAGTACCCCCTGCCTTGCTTACACCTTGATTGTCATCTTTCACCAAAGTCACAGTCGAATCAACTTTCTCATCACCGTTCTCAATTTCTTGCCACTTAATCTGCATTGGTAGTGGACTGCAATTGTTTACATTTACAGCAAAACTGAAACTCCTAAAACAAAATTAGTAGTCCATTATGAAACTTTTTTATTATGCACTATTTAATTTTAGAACCTTAGATTTAAATATCATGTAAATATGATTTGAGATATGAATTTTATAAACGAGAAACATAAAATCCGTTGATAACTTATAATATATATTTTTCATAATTCATATGAAAATGAAATATGGATAGAAAAGTCCTGATGAATGGATAGTTCATCCATCAAGAACAGCAAACAGCACAACGATTAATTTACTCTCACTTTTTGTTGTTTTTTAACTCTAATTAATAAATTTCGCATTTAGAATCCTTCATGTATGCTTTATTATTATTATTAATAATATTTGAGGGTGACCATAGCAGTACGTTACTTTAAGTAAATAAATAATGTTTTTGGTGACCTGGATACAAAAGTTTTGTTAAGATTTCTAAATAAGTTACTTTTATGGTTGACGTATGTAATTTAGGGTTAAAAATTAATTAGGTTAACTTCAAAATGTGATTTTTTTTAAACTCAAAATAGATTCTATAAATTATTGATTTATACATATATATTATTTCTACCACAGAGGATCGTTGAAATTAAATTACTAAATGGTATTATCATTCCTCGAATAAAAAAATTGGTATTTTTGGAGGTTCTCCATTTTCAAGTAAAAGTACTACTAAAAGAATTTCTACTTAAAGGTGGAGACCAACCGAAACCGGTCGAACAACTCAAATTTCTAACTACGAGATATGTTGATATAATCTACTGATGCTCTAATTCCTAAATTTTTTTTTCTTTATGCTAAAGAATAGGTTATGCAGTCTTTAAAACGTAAAAATATGTTAAGCATACTTCTCTCATGATTGCTCTATTTATAGCAATTAGCTCATTGTAACATAAAATGTGGTTATTGCAAGCAATAAATGGATGTTTTCCACGATTAATTCACTTTACTTATAGTGTGTTTGTTATTTACTCTTTAAGTACAGTATACCGTTACACTGGTGAGTATCTGAGATATCTGCTACTCCCAGGTAGCTTTTAAGTCACTTACACATCAGGGGTTTAATATAATAACATAAAACAAATGTCCTGTTAACTGTTACAATGAATATGTGAAACCTATAGGCTTTCTACGGCTGGTAGAAATTTATAATATTCTTAGACTCCATGATAAGCTTATATTTACATATTTAGTAAACTGCATTAAAACCCTGTGTGTAAATGTCGAACACTTATATATATATATATATATGCTTTGTTGAACACGACAGAGTAGTTCCTGTCTATAAGTTTCTTCTCGAGAACTTCGATTTGCCGAAAAACAGTTTTTTCGTCGTTAGAACAACGGTTGAGGTGGTCTGCAATTGTAGTCGACGCGTTTCGATCACTTTCCGTGGTCATCTTCAGGACATCAATCGTGGTGGGGTGGGTGCGATGTGGGTCTAACTACTCTGTCGTGTTCAACAAAGCATGTATATCCGAAGGACTGCTACCAAAGTACACTAATATATATATATTTCACCTGGGAGTGGCAGCCAAAAAGGTCTCACAAATTCATCAGTATATTTGATATTGGTTAAATATCAAAATTCATAATTCATATGAAAATGAATCATGGATAGAAGAGTCGTAATGGATGGATAGTTCATCCATCAAGAACAGTGAACAGCACAGCGATTAATTTACCCTCACTTTTTGTTGTTTTTTAACTCTAATTAATAAATTTCGCATTCAGAATCCTTCATGTAATATGAAATGATATCAAATTATAATAATATCAAATTATTACTTAGCTATCCCTGATGGTGAACGAAGTTGATTTACTTCTAGTACGTTTCTATGTTATCTATGGAATGATTTTTTCTTTTTTAGAATATTTGCGTGTAGTAAAGAGTACTGACGAAAGGGCTTGCATGTCGAAGGTGTAAAGTGGGGGAGACAGAGCTATAGATGGCTGTTTGACTTCAGCCCAGACCTCCACCTGGCCACAGTCCAACGACACCGTCTGGAAAAGATTGAGCTTTCATGACTTACCTCACGCATGGAAATGGCCGGCTGCTGAAACAGCAAGTCATCAAATATACCAATAAACCACACATCAAGTCACTCTAGCGAAAGTCTCTTCGCAGCCAACATATATGGTACATCAGCATCTCCATTAAAACACATTATATAAAAAACAAAAAGTCAAAAGAAAAAAGTAAGCCTTTTTAACTATGTCATCAGAGAGCGAGTACAAATTAAAATCATTAATTATAATAATAATATTAATAAGTATTAATAATATTAATTATAATATCTAATTATTATAATTATTACAATAATAAACTCTCCTATGACTTAGTGCGAAAGGCCTTAGAGCATATTTTTCTTGATTTTGACTTTTCGTTGTGATTGTTTATTTTAAAATTTTCCAGCAGAAGTTCAATTGTGATTATATATACATATTGTGATTTGATCATATATAATATAATAATTGATCATATATATATATATATATATATATATAATGTAATATAATAACATACATAATACATTTAATATGTATTATATATTTTATTGTATATCGACTTTTAATAAAAATTGATTAAAACAAAGGCATAACACGGATAGACACAGGAATAACTCACTTCTATACTTCGACAATTGTCATCATCCGGAGCAGGGTGGTGACTAATATGTATATATATATATATATATCACAGAAACACGTGAAATAACAATCAATGATCAAACCACAAAATGAAATGGGGAAAAAAGACTATGATCTTTCAACCATAAGAAGCGGTCTTCGTCAGAGTCAGTTGGATTTTTGACTCTGACGAAGACCGCTTGTTAGGGTTGAAAGATCTTAGTCTTTTTTCCCCATCTCATAATGTGATTTGATCATATATATTGTATATATATACAATATATTGTATATATATATATATACAATAATATATATATATATACATATATAATATATATATATATATATATATATATATATATATACAATATATTGTACCGTACCCGTACCGGGTTGCCGGGACGGTTTCCTGCCGTTGTGTTTCCGGCGTGCTTGGTCGCCCATTCTCTTTTCTCCTGAAGACGGATCATCCGAAAATTTCAGTTTGTAAGTGTGTCTCTTTCTCTGTGTGTTGTGTGTTGCTTTTCTTCATTTGTGAACTGATTTGCGTCCAGTTTGGATCGTTTTTTTTTTAATTTTAAGTGGATATATATATATAAAACGATGATTAAACTTAAAATAAACTGTGACACATAGAAAGAATCGTAACAATTAGGACTCAATTTTCAATATTTCAAGCACCAACGTTTCGTCAATATTTCTAGACATCTTCAGTGCTACATCAACACAAAATTAATTATAATAAAGATTAGAAAGAGGAAGAAACACTAAGTCTCCACACAAAAAGAAAGGATTTCATCAAACGACGATGCCTAACTGATTATCAGGTTGCATTGTCTCAGTAAGGTGATATAATCTGACAATGAGCACTAAGTATTAGAAAACACGCCATCGTTTGATAGTGTTTTTTTTTATAGAGACTTAGTTTGTTATCTTAGTATTTTTCATTTGCTGGAAAATACTTTAGTAAATATCTGTTAACATACTGCTATATTTCAGCATTTGAAAAATACCCATGTGATAATGTATATCCATGCGAATAATGTACATTATTTTTACATATTATTATAATTCATTTTGTATTAATGTAGCCCTAAACATGTTTAGAAATATGGACAAAACGTTAACTTAATGGTGTATTTTTGATGATTCTTTGACGCTGGATCAAACCTCGATAAGAAGATTAGGGAAATGTGATCGATATAAAAAAAATTTCGAATTTTTAGTGTATATATATATATAACTAAAATAAAATAAAATTGGTCAGTTTTGCATGTTTAAATCAAACTCTCAAATTACGATTACCCAAGTTTTTATTTAAAAAGAATTCATTGAATAATGGTTTCTAGCTACCCCCCCAAAAACCTCTGAACTCGTACATTTCTGGAAAACTAACGATGGTAACAATACTGTTTGAAATATAGTTGAACTGTTTTAATATAAAAACTAAAATGCTAGCATTTGGAAAATTTACTTAGAAATCTAAAAATCTAACCAAAACCTGAATTTATTTGAGACAATTCTATATTATTTCATTATTCTATCACACGGTTAGTATATAATTTCAACAAATCAAGGAGTTATTGATTTTTTTGTACAGCAAAATTACAAAATTTTATAACTAAAAATTACAAAATATAAAAGTTAATATTGATATTTTTGAATGTTTATCGTCAAGAGAAGAATACAAGAGAAGTTGAGGAGTAGTAATAATACTGGAATTACAATTATTCATCTTTCCTACCAGTAAATGGTTTTCCTACCAGTACTTTGTTTTTATTGAACTTTATGATTGTTTTTGGTTTATTGGCCCTCGGTTTGGACAAGAATACGTAGTTTTTTTTTTGTTATTATAAATAGAAGATAGAATATTATTTATAACTTAGTGAAAGTTAAATCGTAATTGTAATAGTACTCCTATGTAATTACTGACTATTATCAAATTAATAATTAATTAATTTGTATTAAATTATATAACTAATAATTAAAATCACCTGATTTTCCCAGCTTTCTAACTCTTCAAGACTTTTTGCAGTTAAAGAATCTACTTTTTCCACATATTTAAAATCTTCCACCATAACTGCTTTCTTTGGTATATTATCAATGATGAATCTGAAATAAAAAGTAATGAGTAATGATCAAAACGTAATGATTGGATTAGATTGGTAATTCTTTAGTAGTTCAATAATATCAGTATATATATATTTTTTTAAATTATATATATAGTAGTAGTATATATACACCTTGTTTGGTTTTTGGTTTCATTTCATTACTTGTTTATTATATTATAATATTTTATTTTTTAATCGTGTAATACAGGGAGCAGGTTAGCCCTGTGGCAACGTGCTTACCTGAGGACTGGTAGATCCGGGGTTCATTCTGGTCTTCGATTCACACTCGAGGTGAGTAAACCTGATTATGTCGACCCTCGGGAGAGGACGTTAAACCTTAAAGGTCCTGAGCCTGTACGATGTCAATTGGGTACTTGTCAAAGATTCCTACTCGAAATATATTTGAGTTATGCAAAAATTGAAGATTCCCAATGTAAAATAGTCATTGTATGGTATGAAAAAGGGTCCATTTTCAGCCTATGTGCATGTCTTATGGGACAACTACACTTAAATACTCGTATGTTTAAATGAATTAAACTTTTTAAATAAAATAAAAAAGCTTATTTTACAAGAACAGCACGTCAAGACATCAATACAAAAATTAGAACAAGCCTATGTCTAATTCACGACTAACCTAGTTAACAATGGATCTAGAGTCTTTGTATAATAAAACGCCGTCAGTGATAGCGATAGGGCGTTTTCCAGTGGGGAGTGGGTAAACCGCTAAAATCACGCAGGTTTCAGTTATCTGCGGTTGAAGTTTCCCATAACTGATAAAGGTCTTCTGTAACTCCACCATAAACTTATCTATTTGTTTGATAATATATATGTATATACTCTTTATTTTTTAATTATTATTTATTTATGTTAGTTTGCATTTTATATTTAGTTTTTTTTTATTTCTTATCCTTTTCTTTTCGATAATGACAATTCGTTGAAATATCAAAGTGTTTTTGTAATTATTTCTAAGTGCTATCTTTTTGAGTTTGATTTACATATATATATATTCGGTATAAACTCAGTTCAATACATAAATGGAAAAGATACACTTAGAGTCTTTAATTTTTAGCTTGAAATAAAACTGGGATAAAAAGAAGAGGACCAGTTTCAGGAATTGAGACCAAGAATCTCACGATTTGTTATACAGGTAGGGTAAATTACTAATACGAAATTTATAAAATTTACAAATGAAAATAAATGTTGAGAGGATTAAATATGAAATATAAAATCAGAAAAATGAAAATGGAAAACTAAATTAATTTGACCAAAAACCTCCCAACCCTACTTTTTGAGAAAACCTTCGCTGACTTCTTTGTATAATATATATTTGTTATTCTATGTATTAATTATTTATCTTGTTTGTGTTATATAATTGTTATCACCTGAGAACACTTGCGTATTTGTGAGGGGAAGCATTATCAAACTGAATGGAAATCCTGAAACTGACATGAGAATTGGGAGGCAGGATTCCCCGTGGAGGCTGCACCTTCAGCCAAGTCTTATCCAGGTCCCACCGGTCTTTGGTGCCGACAGCAGGCCTGCTCTCCCAGTGATAATACAACTCCAGTTCGCTTCAAACCGAATTCAAACTTACATTATTACTGCTAGCAAAGCATAATTCGTTAGTAATAATTATATCACAATAATACATCTTACCTCCATCATCCAAACTTATGTATTATTTGAATGAGAAAGATAATTTACCAGCTAAAATGTTTCATGATCAGTTCATTTTTTCATCATCAGTTCATATATTTTTTTTAAATGATAAGTAAATACACTAGGCTGGAGCCTGTTATCAAGTTGGGCCAAGTGGTAGCTTGCTTTGGACTTCGAATACTGAAGATTCAAAGTCCAAATTTTGTCCAAATTTGGAAAATAGAAAATAACGTACTTGACGCCTATTGGATGGGATAGTAAGTTATTTCCAGTTCAACAATGGCAGGAAATATTAAAAAAGCTAGTATAATTGTACAATAAACTAATAACAATTTCAAGTGTACAAGGGTTTATACAAATGTTATCATACTAACACGGTGTAGATAACAGTACAGCAAAGTATACTAAAGCTTTTCAATTTCCTAGCATGCTAGAACTAAACATTGTTCTTTGTGTACTATTGTGTTAAGTATTGTAAAAATGTTAGCAAATTGTAGTAAATAGTTATTAATAATGACTATTATTTGGAGAATTGTTATTCGATATACCTGAAAATTTCAAACAACTGATTAGAATGCTAGAAAAGTGACAGAACAGGAATCCAGGAAGGGTTTATATATATATATATATAATGATAAACGGAAACGGTCCGGCAGGACAGATTACACTCAAAATAAACTGAGACACATAGACAGAAACATAACAAAGACTCACTTTTCAATATTTCCACCGCCATTACGGTCGAAATATTGAAAAGTGAGTCTTTGTTATGTATGTTTCTGTCTATGTGTCACAGTTTATTTTGAGTGTATGTACGAGTATATATATATATATATATATATATATATACACTAAATTGAATAAACAGTCCACACGGACCATAAAACTTTAAATTACACAAAACATGACAGAGAAAAAAGATAAACTGCACAATTACTAAATTCAATATTTTGAGCTGTTGTTCATCATCAGGAGACTAAAAGAGTGGACAAATTGAAAGAGATCTTTCATCATTCCGTCCTTCGACATGGGAAGGACTCACTTCATTCTCTCTTCTCGTCTTCTTCTTATGACGAAGAACAGTTTTAAATATCGAATTTAGTGAATTTTATAAGTGAATGTAAGTGTAAATGAATTGAATTTTATCTTTTTTCTGTGTCGTGTTTTGTGTAATTTGAAGTTTATATATATACATATGTATAAAGATTTCACATAAACACGTAAAATAACAATCAATGATCAAACCACAATATGAAATGGGAAAACAAGACTAAGATCTTTCCATCAAAGATCTTAGTTGGGACCAACTGAGTTGGAATTTTTACTCTGACGAAGACCGTTTGTTACGGTTGAAAGATCTTAGCCTTGTTTTCCCATTTCATATTGTCGTTTGATCATATATATATATATATATATATATATATAAGTATGTACAGCATAAAGAAGCAGAAAGTTGGAAAAGTTGTTAATTGCAGTACCAATTACTGAAGATAGTAATATTCTCAGACAGAAAACCACTTCCACAAGTTTCTCCCAAATCCTCAAAATATTCGGCGTCTCTATCATCCTCTATATTAACAGCAAATATTTTATCCATGTTCTGAAACAAAAATCATTTGGTATGTATTCTTCAAACACACATATATTGGGTATAATGATAAATGAAATACTATCCTATAGAAAATCATGAAACGTGTCAGATACTACTGATATGAAATTTACAACTTTGGTATAGTATTACATCATCAAATGAAATTGTTTGTAAACAAATAAAGATTTATAAAATTTACTCTTATGTACAGACATTATTTTATTATCAAATCTTTAACGATCAATTTAATCATTTGATTTATTATAATGTAGTTACCACATATTGATAATTATAATGAAGAAAGTAAACATAGTTATGATGAAAGCAAATAATGATGATTCATTAATAAGATTAGTGAAACGTATCATTGTTTGGAGTGACTGTGATAAGTGATGTCAACGGATGCATTATAACTTGAGTATTGTAGAGTTGTCGTGGTACAGTCAATAATTAACAATATATGGTCCAAAAAACAAAGATTTTGTTACTATAAAAACAAATTATTTTTCAAATTTGATTCAGAACTGAAATACTTTGTATTAGGATAAGCACGTACCCATATATATATTAAATATATATAAAATATTAAATAATATATATATATATATATATATATAATATAGAGAGAGAGAGAGAGAGAGAGAGAGAAGTGAATTAACAAAGAAAAAATACCATTAACAGTCTCCATTTAAGTTAATGATATTTTTGTCAAAACGAGCAATTTCTTTAAAATCTGAAAATAGAATTCTTTTTATTTTATTTATACTAAGCGACTATTGGAAAATGTGATTAAAGAAACTTTAAATTGTTATCAATCAATATCTTAACATTAAATTTACTAAATCAGATATTCAAAAAAGGATTCAAGCAACTCAAAACTTGTTGCTTGAATCAACATCAACATCTTAATATCAAATTTAATATCTACGGAATTATTTACTTATGCCAAAACATATATGAAAAAAGGATTTGTCAAATTATAATCAATATTCTAATTATCACTAAACATTCTTCTAACAAATTATAGAATAATAATCAATAATCCAATTATTCCAATTATTAATTTAACTTATTGTACCTCGAAAATGACATGACTTCTTTTGAAATATATTCCATCTCCCAGAATAGAAAGGTGTGACTTCGTGTTGTTATTGCAAAGGAGATAGAAAACAGATGTAAAGAATCCAGATTCAGTTGGCTGAAAGCGACAATGCAGGGAAACAGTCGCGGCTTTATCAACGGAAAACGAACTTGGTGAAAGAGCGAAAGGTTCACTTCCAACCCAATTGCCTTTCTGAAACAAATAAAAATAATTAAAAAACTTGAAAAAATTGTATGTAAATTAATTTAAATCACATAGATATTTATTATAATTGTCATATATTCCCGAAAACTGATTCGTCAAATACTAATCCTTCAATAAGGTAATAACTTTGTAAATTTCTCTTTTCCCTGTGATTGTTTATTTTTATTGTTTGTGTTTGTTGTTTATTGTGTTTTTATGTTTTGTTAGTTGATATTCTGTGAAGGTGTTTGTTTTCACAGTTTATAAGGTCTATTTTTTTCAATAAATTATTTTTAACCTTGAAAATTCTGAACAAATTTTAGCAGAAGTTATTAATTTTGGCCCTAATCCTCAATAACAAAATTAGTATGTATTTGATATTCATTAGACAGCTGACTGAATTCTGACTGAATTCGAGAGCTGAAATTATCTATATTTATAAAATTATCCGTCTATGGATTCCAAAATAGCTTCATTAATCTATACAGAATCTTGCATGTCAATTCCAGTTCACCATTTCAAGTTCAAATTTATTGTAGACTAAAAGGAGAGTGTCATAGCAAAACATTGCATAATTTTTTTTGGATTACCTGCTGCTTTTTTACATTTTCCAATCCAAGTTTTGGTCACTAGATTTGTTATGAACAAAAATGTTTAGGAAGTTTCTATAACTATCTTCTAAACCTCTAACAGTTTTTGTTATGAAGTTTAAAAAATGGCCCAAAAAAAAAGAAAAACTTTGAAAATTCCAGGAGGATATCCTGCAAAACAGGTTCAGGAACTCTTCTTGGTAGGTCTGGTAGAATAGATAAAAAGAACTAGCAGTCTTCATATATATTTTCTAAGTAATCTAGCTAATTCTTCCATATAAATGTTTCGGCAAAGGAAGTTGTACAATCTCAAAATTCTAATCAATCCTCAAATTATTTTATCGATTTCATGAAATGCTAGAAATATTTCACATTCTTATTATTATTTATATTTTTAACACAAATATAGGAAAATATACGTGCTGTCTCAAATTTTCAGAAAAGTGAATTTCTTTCTTTTTACCAACTCTTTACTTGCAATCACACGCATAAACACACACACACACACACATATATATATATATATATATATATATATATATATATATATATAATTTTCACTTTTTTCCCTGGTGCTCATAGGATTGGCTCGGTTATTAAGGAGTTTTTCCCATTGCTCTCCTCTTCTCCTTCTACCTCGTCTATTTTTCCTGAAGCCCCCTCCTTATCATATCGCAAACCACCAAACCTCAGAGGCATTTTCTGCCATCACTCTCCTTTGAACCCTGTGCTTGGGAGGGGAATGGTGAAGTGTGGACGGAGTAGATGTCAAACCTGTCATATCATCAATCCTAACCCCTTTTTTACTTCCCCCATAGTAAGATTAACTACCCTTGTCCTCCTCACACCTCATGCACCTCGGTTAATTGCGTTTACCGTTAGGACTGCACCCAGTGTGATGCATTCTACGTTGGTATGGCCTCTACGCAGCTCAACTTACGTATCAATGGCCACAGGGCTTCCGTTGGTGAACGCAAAAACCTTCCTTTTGCTATCCACTCTAACTCCCATGGACTGGACTTTAATCACTGCTTCCGCGTCCAGGTCCTTAATCAGATCCCTGTACCCTCTTCTCGGGTTACTGTACTGTTAATTTTTTTTTAATTTATTTAATTGTTTTTTAAATTTTCCATTGCTTTATTTAATATTCTTCTCCTTCTGTTATTTCTATTTGCTTTTATTTGTTCTTTTTTAGTTATTTTTCTCTCTGTAGTTAGTAGCTTACCTAGGGAGACCAGCAGAGTGCGTGCGTGTTCGTCGCATTTCAACCGACCGCTCGCTCAGTTAGCTTCAGCTACTCAAAGGGACTACTTCTGCCCGATGACGACGAAGGTCGAAATATCGCTTTCAGTCTTTTTTGTGTGTGTTTTTATTTGTTTTTCTCTTTTATATCCATTAGTTTATTTCAAAATTGTTTAAATTGTTTCATTGTTTTTTAAAAAATTTTAAAATTTCCAAATTTTGAAAAATGTTTAAAGACCCAACCTGACAATGACTATAGAATAGTCGAAAGCTAGTATATAATGGTCTTTTGTAAGTTATGTTATATTCTTTGCATGTGATGTTAGTTTTCAATTGTATTTAAATTGTTGATAACTATTGAAGTGTTTCAAAAAAGTGTCTCAATGTCCTTTGGACAACTAATTTGGGAATTACCACCTTATATTCGTAAGACTGTCAGGAGACTGGAACAGCTTAGTTTGAAAGTCGTTAATATATATATATATATATATATATATATATATATATAAAGACTTGACATAAACACGTGAAATACCAATCAATGATCAAACCACAATAAGAAATGGGAAAACAAGACTAAGATCTTTCAGCCGTAACAAGCTGTCTTCGTCAGAGTCAAAAACCCAGTTGGGTTGAAAGATCTTAGTCTTGTTTTCCCATTTCTTATTATGGTTTGATCATTGATGGTTCATATATATATGCTATCTAATCTCAATTATACATTATATATATATATATATATATATATATATATATACATATATATTTGAAAAATCGTAAAAAGTCTAAGATCTTTTGATCAGAATAACTAGTCACCGTCACATCACAATTAAAATTACAAGGTGAAGTTATTTTTCTCAAACAACCTCAATATTACCTCTAAATTTCTTATAATGGGTTGGTCTTTGTTTTCATTTCACGTTTTTTTTTTTGTAAATATTGGTATAAATATAACAAACCGAACGGCACATTTATCAGCTACAGGAAAACACTGATAAATCCTGTCAATAGTTATAAAATGATCTATGGTCCCAGTGTTCAGATGTCTTGAAGTAAGCTCAATTGAAGTAATGACGTCCTATAGGGCTGCAAAGGGAGGTAGGGAAGATTGAGTGTTGGATTAAGTTTTTAAACAATTATAAATAGTATCATTATCATTTAAAATATAAATGGTGAAAATAAACCATTATAATAACCGTGAAAGTATTATTCATCCAATGTTCTTCAGTAATTACAGCAAATAATCCAAAACTTCCTTTGTTTTTAAGACAGAAATCTTTTTCTATTTTACAGCCAACAAAAGTAGTCCCAATGTCAAATTCATCGTAGTTTAGATTACTTATTGAAGAGCTGATATTCTCATCTTCAATGTAGCAGCCTGAAAAGATATTCAGCATTAATAATAGAATATTGAATTGTTAAATATTAAACATAGCGAGTGTAATGCTGTTACCATTTTCACCTAAAATATGACCTTATAAAAAAAAAACATAAAAAGTTAAGTCTTCGAAAAAAATGAAATAGCTTCTGTCTTCAGGAGAAAAAAAGAGGGACGTTTGACAGAAAATTAAGTGTTTCTTTACTATCTTGTGTGTTACGTTTCTTCGTATTTGAACTATTTATATATATATTTTTCTTTATCGAGGTTTTGTCCAGCGTCAAACAGTAAAACTCCACAAATCCAACGTTACGTCTATATTGTAGACATCTTCAGGGCATTGTATTTTCCTATGGTAAAAAAACTTTACTGAACCAATAGATTCAAAACATACCACAGTGCTAGAATATAGTCAATGTGGTCGTATATATTGAATATATTTGATCGAGATAAGAAAACATTGAATATATAGAAATGTATACGAGGAGACCAGCACGCTGTAAACGTAACTGCAGGTAACCGACACGGTAGCCGACGGTGCCGCCCCGATCATAAAGTTGAGAAGTTTTTACCAGTTTGGTAAAACCAAGCAGAACAGGCTCAGATAGTGACAGTGGCCTACCTACCAAGTATTGACAAGTAAAAATCAACTTTAATCCTCCTAACTGATTCTACTATGCTCAAATAGAAGGAGAAAACATTTAGAGACTCATTCTCTTCCACAAGATGACTCTTTCTTAGAGTAACTTACTTAGAGTCAAAACATGTTGACGATTGGAAGTGTATTTTTTGGTTTGGATTCAAAGCCAAAACGCTATTTAAAAAGATTGGGAAACTAAACAAGAAGTTAAGTATCTGTATATTTTAGTTATGTATTTAATTACATATATTTATAAACTAAAAGGTAGAACTCACTGATAAGAAGAGGAGGTGGTCTGTAGGCGACAAGAGGGACAGTGATTAAGTGGTCGTCAGCAAAGAGCAATGAGAATTGATCATCGCAGCGCTCAAGCGACTGGCAATGGAACTTGACCATCAACTTTGTGGCAATGCCAGGATTGACTGTATTCGTCTTCGACTCCACACTCCAACTGGTAGTCTTGCATCGATTAACTCGAAACTTTACTCTGCCACACTGTGTGTGGACTTTTATCAGCTTCTACAAAACAATATTAAAGAAGGTCACATAAGGTATAACTGTGGATAACATCTGAGTATAGAAAGGATAACTATATCTCTTTTAGGAAGGAATTTCTATAACATGATAATTCAGAACAGCATTCAGTTCTCTGTTGACAACTGAAGAGTTTTTAACTGGTCAAGGTATGAAGAGATTGTTGAAAGTACACTCATATATTACTATAACAATGTTCTCACCAAAACTCGATGACCTTTGTTCCTTTTACTCTGATATATATACTTTTAACAGTTCATTATTTTAATATTCTTACATTTTCTACCACTCAATATGTGTTACCACTTATTTAATACTCAGGTAGCCCAGTGACATGCGCTTTCACCTGTGGACTGGTAGATCCCGGGTTCGATTCTCACTCTGGCCTTCGATTGTTTCACTTAGGAGGTGAAAAAATCGTCCCTATGAGAGGACGTTAAACCATCAGTCCCGAGCCTGCACGATGTCAGGAACTTGACAAAAGATCTCTACTCTAAATATACTTGAGTTAGGTAAAGTTTAAGATTCCTGATGTAGAATCAACCTGGTAGTGTGGCTCACCCATAACTTAAATAGGCTCCAAATAATAGATGAGTCACACTTTCCACTCTTTAAACACTAAAAAGTAAAAGCCTATAACTGTGGACATTGGAAAACAAACAGACATACATTATACCACTGGGTACCTTGTAAGTTTTCCCCACTTCAAATTCCTTTATATAAATTTCCTTTGGCTCAATAAATACATTCGCTTTTTCTATTTTCTTCTTTAAACTGGGTTTTTTCAATCGGCAAGAACTAAAACAAAAGTAAATAGTTTATAAACAAATTATTTCTATATTTCAAATCTTCCATTCTCATTCAAGAATCACAAATAATATTAGTGATATTTTCTTTATGGTTGTTTGACTTTATGTGTTAAAAATCTGGAGTGGTTTACACTCAACCTTACTATAACCTTTAGTATTATCCGACTTACTGATAATTAATTTATTTCAATGTAGTTCTATCCATATTGCTAATTATAATTCAATGAAACTATTGCTGTAGTAATTAACGAATTTAACCAGAATTATAACTAATAATTAAAATTAGTAACAAGATGAAATATATTGAATAATTAATTTAATTGAATAATTAAATAGAATGAATGTGAGAGCAGTGTAACCCAAAGCATTATCAAGTCCCTGCCAACTCTTATATTCTCCTTTTTCTTTAGTTATCATTTGAGATAGTTCATGAAACTATAATTTTTTGTCCAATGTCCACGGCTTATCGTGTTTTACAAAGGGCAAAAATGTTGCTCACCCATTTAAACTATGGGGAGCCGAATACTACAGTATCACCCATCCAAGCTATAACCATGATCAAGGTTACATTACTTTATGCTGTAAACTGGTGATTCCAACATGCTATGACCATTAATAACATAATAAAAAGTAGCAAATTTATCAATAAATTAGCTATTTTTTTAAATAACCTATGTAAATTAGTATGTGTGTAGATGTTATTTTAATATGAAACTGCTAATGTTAAGAATATGGAGTTTCTTATAAAGAATCTTATACAATAATTATATCCTTGTTTATGAAACAAAGACATGCAGATGACCTTGTTATTATTAGAAGAGATTGCTTCATGGTATTCCTTTGAGGGTATGAGTCATGTTCTACAAACTAGAAGAGTAAAGGACTGTTTAAGCTAAAACAGTTCTTATTCCTTTATAAAGTAAAAAGAAAGTAGCCCTCAAAAACATCTTTATTGGAAATACTAATGTAGAACTCAGAGATACTCTGAAAGACCTTCGAATCTGTTTAGTTTCCATGAAAGACTACACTCGATAAGCCATATAACAGATGCACTGGCTACAGCACTTAGTTTAATAATAATAATAATAACATATCGGATTGTTCACGATCAATGATTTTGAATGTTTTATAGCTGATAAAATTGATATACATGCATATTGTTGGTGCCACAGAGGTTAGTAAATAAGATATTATTATCAACCGTCATACATCGTCTATCGCTGGTGAAGTCGCCCGACCGGTTTCGCAATGCAGCCATTGCGAAACCCATTGGGCTACTTCACCAGCGATAGAGGAGGTTTGATGGTTGATAATAATATCTTAAAATGGATATAGCCACAATAAAACAAATGAAATCAAGGGAGTTTGATATACGACTTGACTATGGATACATTAAAGCAAAACAAAAGCTTAATTGATTCTTTAACGAGTTTGACATTTATTGTAACTTATAGTAATGTTGAGTTTAAGCCATTCCAGTTATTTTACTTATACCTTATTATTATATTAATAAAAAATAGAATTTCTTACGGAAGTTGAGAAGCTGAAAAGTGTTCATCCTCAAAATCTTCACAGACTTCGGATGCATCCCTTGATTCTAAAACAAACAACAATTAGTTGAGAAAATAATGATTTCAATAAGTCTATATATTTTTTTAAAAAAAATATGGAGCGGCCTTCACTCAACTTTACTATAAGTGAATAGAATATCAAACTTGTTGAAAAACAACTGATTTTTTATTTTATTTTATTGTAGATATATGTACTTATCAATCAATAATGTATCATTATTTTACATGTGGCTATAACCATTAATCAGTTATAAGAAACTTGAAATCATTGATCAATCTGACATGTCATTAGAATTATTAATGTGAGGGACTCATCAGACATACAATATACCTGAATACCTGAAATATACCTGACATACAATAATAACGTGTCAGATTGATCAATGATTTCAAGTTTCCTTTAACTGATAAAATGATTATCAGTTAATCACATGTAAACGTGATACATTATTGATTAATATATATGTATAACTGCATTAAAATGAATAAAAAAAATCATTCGATTGTCAACAAAATTTAATATTCTGTCAAACGACTTGTCGAAGTGACGTTTGTCCAAAACAGTTGTCAAACGACTTTTTCCGTTTATGCTGAACTTTGTCCCAGATTAGAGGTCGGCTTACGCCTTCACACACACACACCTAGCTGAAGAGATCCGAAAGATCGAAACAAAGCAGGAGAAAGAAGTCAGCTCCACTGAAAGTGGGCCAGAAACACAACTTTGGTTGTAAAACCTCGTCATGTTTCAATATTGAGTTGGAATTAAGTAAAAATTTAATATTATTTTTACTTATAGTACAGTAAATTGTATCTAGTTCTGAGTTTATGAACTCATGGATAATTATTAATATATATATAACTAATACAGTTTTGTGTGGTACTGCGTGGTAAAACAAATTTGAAAATTTAATATGCTGGAAATTAAAAAAATATGTACCCTATCTTGTATTTGAATCAGTAAGTCTGATAATACTAAATGTTATAGTAAAGTTCAGTGTAAACCACTCCAGATTTTTAACACTATAAAGTCAAACAACCATAAAGAAATTTATGGTTTTCACTCATAAAGAGTAATCAAATATAAAGGCATGTTTCAATGTAAGCTATGTTTTCGTAACCGTGGTTTACCTCAGGATTGATTTGCTTATTGGGCAGAGGCCTCTATCTCCTCTTTTTGCGGTAAGCAGATGTAACGTTTGGTTTTTCATAATACTTCTACGTATTATAACTTACTTGTTTTAAGTACCTATGAAAACTCCTCTTTGGATTGTCAATCTCAGTTTAATTGGCTCATATAAGTTATAAAGATTGGCAATCTGATTATAGAGTTAAAGAATAATACTATAGTTGTAGAAGAACACTTATACGAACTACAGTATTACTTTTTAACCCTTTATAGTGGGGAGTTTGGCCTACCCAGAACAATCTCTTCAACATCGGACTGGAGCCAAAACCACTATAAGACCAACACCAAATGACTGGAAAATTCATGAAAGTATTAAGCTAAACACAATAAAAAAAACTAAAAAAGGACTAAAATAATATCGCCTGTGAAGGATTTCAAGAAGTCAAACTTTTTTCCATCCATTAAAGTTCTTCTTCCCGTTATCCAGCGGTCTTCAAGGAGTCCATAGTCACTTATTCTTATAATCAAAGAAATCAAACAGTGCTACTAAAATTAAATTACTGGTAATGTGATGTTTGATTACATTATTTTCATCCGACGCCATCGTTTATCTTTAATAAACGATGTATCCAGACCCCACAAGGGCCTGGAGAATACAGCCGGTGCACTGCACCTGAGCCCACCCTCTAGGAGACACATGAAAAACAAAGTTAAGAATTGAAATGGGCAATTATGCAGGATTTTTTTTTATTTTTGAATGGAAGGTGAAAGGGAATTACAGTGCACTGTCACACCATACTCCTTATTGTCTAGAGTTACCAGCTCACCATTTCTCGGTCCAACTTCGACAAATTTCTCAACTGAATTATCTAGATATGACCAGTGTTGGAAAGAGGAGCTCAGAAAAGGTGCCACCGGCACATTGTTTTCCATTCAAGAGCTTCGCCAGTACCTGTTGGCTATTCTGCAATATTTGCTTCTCCATTGCTCATATCCAGCTTTCTATGATGCATTAAATATAAGGCAGCGGTTCCCAACCTTTCAAATATAGCGACCCATTTTAGAACAAGCAATCAGGAAGCAACCCCAATCGTTAAAATATCTTATACATTTATTTTTTCTATAAGAAACTGGCATATATTGCAATTTTTTTTAGTAAAGTAACTGTATATTCCTTAAATATATGATTAATATAGAATTTATTCATTAATTTCAAACCTCCTACAAAACATTAATTAATTGCAAATCAATTTCGAAGTATTCAAACAAACAAATTTCATACCGTTATGTAACTTTACTAAAGTATGTTTATGAACAGACCTTAATGAGATGGCTGGTATTGTAGCTTTTTAGCTAGCAATTCTATCCTGGGCTCCGTTGTCGATATGGCACACCTCAAGTCGTGTTCCACATCTAATTTATCTCGCTACTTGTTTTTAAGGATGAGTAGTTGGGAGAAGGCTGTTTCACATAAGTAAGTTGTTGGGAAGGGCAATAAATTCCTTATTGCGATTTCTGATATTACTACTGATATTACTGATTTTATATAATTGTCTTAATTTTATTTTATAATGTTATTTGTTTAACTGTCTTCGGTTTTTACCGTGTTTTATATAATATTCACATTCGGGTCAAAATCAATTGGCAACCCCATGGCATTATTGTCACGACCCCGTTTGGGGTCGCGACCCACAGGTTGGGAACCACTGATATAAGGTATCAAAAACAAGGGAGCACCCATAGTTATATAAGATATTTATCCGAATTAAGAAATAAAGAATGTTTGAAGTAGTGTAATAAAGAATCTAAAGTGACTACACACAACACCTATACAACAAATAGCTTTGCTACACTGACCTTCAACTGGGAGTACTTCTTTTAAAGGAATCAAATGATGTCTTTCAAGAATCTTTTCTGGAATATCTTCAACTATTCGACTATAACCTCTTTTATTGGCTTGTTTTGATGTTCCTAATGATTCTTCTAACTTTAAAACATGATGTTTAGCTTCTTTCCATTTTTCTAAACCTTCATTGTAATTTTCACAAATCTATAATTTAGATAAATCAATAAAAATAAGAATATAAATTATTACCATCTAGCTAATGTTGCTCTAGCAACATAGTCGCGGATTCAAATAACTTAATTCTGAGATATATTGGAATTGCAATGATTTGTAAAAACAGATTCAATTTGACGTTCTTAACTATATATATATATATATATCCATACTCTTAAGTAAATAAGAGGCCACTTTTATTCATGTTGACGAAGAGGGTAGAAACATAGAAGGCATTTTTTCGTTTTATATATATATATTTTATATATATATATATATTTGATCAGACTAATTCGAAAGTTACTCTGAGAGCTTCAGAAGAAGCACTTATTAGTCTTCTGGGCGGTAGATCGGCTCCTGGGCTTAACCTCAATCGTTGATTTTTTTTTTTTAAAGTTGTTATCAGCTTTTAATTTTATTTTAGTTAAATGTTTTCATTTTTTAATTTTTATTTGGCTTTTATCTCTTTATTTTCCCTGTCTACCTTTCCTCCGAAAGTTGGCTACACTGTTTGAGTGCTTCAGTTCGAACGCCAAGTCAGTCGTTATCAGCCTTTGGAGCGATTCACTTCTTTTCCTGAAGACGAGGACATCGAAATATAGTAGTGAGTTCAGTGGTTTCCTTTCTATGTGTTCTTTTTTAAATTCTAGTTTATATATATATATATATATATATATATATAGTTCAATATAGACAAAAAAACATAGAGAAATCAAAAGAACACACTTACAGTCTCTAATTTTCGGTTTGAACCGTCTTCAGGAGAGATAAGAGAGGGAAACCAAGCGCACTGGTTCAGAGACGGTTGGAGACCAACAGTGTTGCCGCATGCGCGCCCGGTCACAGAAAATAAGGTAGACAGGAATCAATTTATAATTACATTAAATTAATGTATTAATTTATCTGGTCACAGAAAATAAGGTAGACAGGAATCAATTTATAATTACATTAAATTAATGTATTAATGTAATTATAAATTGATTCCTGTCTACCTTATTTTCTGTGACCGGGCGCGCATGCGGCAACACTGTTGGTCTCCAACCGTCTCTGAACCAGTGCGCTTGGTTTCCCTCTCTTATCTCTCCTGAAGACGGTTCAAACCAAGAATTGGAGACTGTAAGTGTGTTCTTTTGATTTCTCTATGTTTCTTTGTCTATATTGAACTATATTTGTCCGTTTTGGATCGTATTTCCAACGAAAAAGTATATATATATATTAGCAATTGTACAGTTCAGTTTAGTTAAAATTGCATCCTCTCTAGTTATATATAAGTTTACAGTTTTTTTATAAAACAATTTTTTGTTTCAAAAAGGTGTTTTTATGTTACTATATTATTTTTCTTTGTATCACTAGACACATTATAATAATCAAAATTTTCTGAAATCTATTTATTCTCTATTAGTCTAGTTATACCGTTGACCTTTGAACTGTTTTTTCTAACCGTTTGTTTCTTGTTCATTATTGACCTTTGACCTTCTCTTTATATTAACCTGTACTATCCTTTTAATCTATTTATAGCAATGACTAAGCATGAGTCATCGATTTTAATTTAACATTAATAAAAGAGGATCTGCTGCCTATTTATACCAATATATATATATATCTGTCATTCACCCGACATATCTATTTCTAAATGTCTTTGGAAAATCTGCTTTATAGTTTACCACTACCAAAAAGGAAAATAGCCAGGAGGTTAGAATCAGATAACAAGAAGGTTGTAAATTCAGAAACTACTATTACTTTTAATAATAGATATAGTGTGTGTGTGTGTGTGTGTGTGTGTGTGTGTGTATGGTATATATCTGTGTGTTTTTGTGTGAGCAAGTGATATGTTTGTATCCAATATATATATATATATACGTTAACGTAATTAAAGAATAAGGCCAATTTTAAAGCAGATATTGTCTCTTAAATATTATTTCAATCAAAATTATTTTTTCACTACCTTGACAACATTTAGTCCTCCAGTAGTGGTAGGGTTTGCTTGAAGGTGACCTCTGAAGACCTCTTGGAGATTCGGATAGACGCAAAATCCTGAGGGTGTTCCCTCCACCAGAGGTCCAGCCAATAAAGGCAGTCTGTTAAATGTCCTCGCCCGAACTCTTGGTTCTCCAAATGGAATATCTATAAAAATATTAAATATTGACCGATAAGATTAACTAAAAATGATTTATAATACTTCTTTTAAAAAAAAATATTTTTAAAATTAAAACAAATCTAAAGCATAAACAGTAAATCTTTAAATAATATATATATAAATATATTTCGTTGAACAGCTGACCGTATTTCGCTGATGTCATTTTCTTCACTAGTTTTTCAAGGTTTCTGAATATCTTCTTCTTTCCTTCATCCAAACGTTGGAGAATGTTAATTAAGTTATAACCGACATGTTTCGACTGGCTTCCAGTCATCTTCAGGGTGATTAATTAAACAAAGAGGAAAATTATTAGTCTTTGGAGTTGGTATTAAAACACATTATACAGTAGAAGTTTGAAGTAGCTGCTCTTGGGCCTGATTCTCAAGATCTACTGACTGGGGTGGGGTGGGGGTACTGACAGTTAACGGTTTTTTCATCCAATCAGGCGCGTATAGTTTAAGCACTCTCTCGCTACTACCTGTCTGAATATTTATTGTAGGTTTATTCTGTTTAATTATTATTGCTTCTGCGATTTGCAGCCGATTGAATCTTTAAAATGATGGTGTTTTGAACAAGGTCCTGGCGGGTGAGTTTTCTTCCATGTTCCTCGGAGGTGTGTCTAGCGATGGCTCCTGCTTGCAAGTGCATTGTCAGACGTCGTGAGAGTGTGGTCGATGTCATACCGATATATTTTGAATTGTCTAGGAGCTCACAATCTGCGATATTGCAGTTATATTCGTATATGACATTGGCCTTTTGCATCTCCGGGATGACTGCATCAGGGCTATTTTTCATTATCAGGTTAGCGGTAAAAATAAGCTCTGAGACCTCCTAGATTATATAAAGAAGAATAAATAAATAAATATATATATATATATATGTAAACCTTATTTAAATTTATTAATGAAAGAATAAAATAAAAAAAATTATTCATTTCAAAATTCAGTCTTTGTCTAGACGTTAGCGTGCTTGACAGCAGCATAGAAGGACCAGTGTCTGTGTCTACCAGTAACCGACGATTTTCCCATGTCACGAATAGAAAAACTTAATCAATGCATCCATTGTAGAGAAAGCAAAGCCAGTAGTAGATATCAGTAGTGGATACCAGATAAAGATATCTGTAGTGGAGGATATGAGCATACTGTTACTCACATTCTAATTTACAATTTGTAACTTAGCTTATTTATTTTTCTTGTTTTAATTTTGTGTTTCGTCTAACATAATAAGAAACGTGGCATACTTCATTTCTGCAGAAAGATTTTGTTTTATTTTTTACTTCTATTACTAATTTTCACCTTGAACTTCTTGACCTTCACTCATTTAAGGCTTCTTTTTCTTTTTCTTTGTGTCACATTAAATCATTTCATTATGATCACTATACGACTCTCCATCGTATATCGTATCTCGAGGCGAATTTGTTTTCGAAATTTACCGATATTTTGGTATATCGAAATATACTATGTTGATACGTTTGTTAAGTTGAGATACCATTGTACTCGTTAAAGAAGTTTAATTCAAAAAACCTGAGTGCGAGAAATTTAATGACTCTCGGGCTATAATGAAATAATCAAGCCGGTGAAGTATTCACCTATAACTGAAATGGGTGTGCCCAATAAAAATTAACCATACACTTTCCGTCACCTAGAGCGTACTAAATCTGACAGCCGAACGCCCGTAATGTTGATATTCACCATGACTTGAAAATGGAATCCATAGATAGTTACATCACTCGACTTACTACCAATGAAGACAACAAACTATCTACTCATCCAAACCTCCTGGTACAAACTCTAAATCCTGCCACCAACCTTCCTCAACCTCACTGAACAATTACTTCATCCACTGACTATCTGACTACTTTTCCAACTGATGACTAAAAACTTTGAAAACCATGACCTCAACAAGACCACATGACCGCGAATATGACATCTTTACTGCACAGACGAACTTATATCTGACATGAATTACTGACATTACAAGTTATAGTAGCACAGTAAGCAAGCAGTAGAAGGCCTCTGGTCTGGAACTGCTAGTTACGACGTGCACTATAGTGCGCGGATATATTCGTTGGTCGTTGGTCGTTGGTTGACAGCCGAAAAGTGTTAGCATTATAAACAAATTTACACTTAACGAAGTTTAATAAAACTGATTAAACAGTTTATTTATTTTTAGTTGTTATCTAGGAGTAGCAATGTCTTTACCTTCATTGTCGTAAAAATCATCCACTTCTATGGTACCGTTTTCAATAATGTCTTCCATTAGTCACTTGTTGATCAGTGTTTTTTAACTATAATATCAAATATCACAATAAACAAAAGATTTTCACTACAATTATAGCAAAACTTTTTTTCGAATATCAACCCTTGGTGACAATATGGCTCAGTTTTGACCATACCTATTCAGGTCACTTAGGTGGGCTACAATACTGGGAATAACAGCGACACATGTTACGAGTATCACCCATCCAAGTGTTGAATAGGCTGAATATTGCTTAACTTTGATCATCAAATGGTATTCAATAATGCTATAGCCATTCTAAAAACTGAATTATGAATATCATTACAAGTAATTTAAATTGAATTCTGTTAATTTTTTTTTATTTTTTATGTTTCGAACGAGTTAAATAATATTTAAACAAATAACCGTAAAACGTTTATAAAAACAACGATTCTTTTTACTCACAGAAGCGACCAGAGAATAAAAAATAATGTATACTGTTAATACTACAGAGGTTAGTAAGCATAAAGTAATTATAGAAATCCGTCATAGCTGATGAATCATTGTTGTTGACGTCTAAGGGATTTCGCACGTAGTCCCACTTGAAGATGACTTCTCGTAAAACAACTCAGACATCTACAGTAATAATTCACGAACGTTTGTAGAATAATATGACTGAAAAAATAATGCTAAGAGTATTTGTTCCAGAAAACGATATTGGTATAAATACCAATACGTATAAACTTAATAATTAAAGAGATAAATTGATATAGGAATGAGAAAGTTTGTAAAAGGAGTTTTGTGCCTTTGGACTTTAGGCTGGGATTACTGGGATAAAATAGAAATACTTGCGATAGAAATTATTTCCCTATAACCTGAATATTACATTTAACTATGGCATGTCCAAATGGAGTTTTTATATTACTTGAACAACGTTTAGTGTTCCGTTTTTACTTTTTTAAGTCAAAACACCCACTGAAATATTTTCTCGATTGATTTTTCAGTGTGGTGAAAGTTGTATAAGTCGCTATATTTTTTATAAGTGGATAGAAGAGTTGTAAAATGGTCAAGCCTCAGTGAATAATGTGTAATGTTCTGGCCTACCAGTTGAAGAATTAGAAAATCAATGTGTTGGCACAGTTCATAGCTTTATCACCAACAACTTCTAGTACAGTAGAACAAGTGGAAGGTGGTAGCAGAAAGAATAAACTCGACAATCCAAGGAAAAAAACTCAAAGTGTTCACAGACTTAAAAGAACGCTATAGAGAGGTGATGAAATTTGATGAAACTTCAGTTCACCGTGTTGAATCACAATTCAAAATACAAAATTATGGAATCAAAACAAACCACACCAGTTATCCGAAAGAAATTGAAATCGCGACCATTAATGGAAGAAGTCATGTTACGCATCTTTTCAGATGATAAAAGTGTCTTCTTCAGTGATGATTTGGACGGTCAGTGCAGAATAAAAACAATATATCTTACTCATTATCTATGAAAAGCATCATCAATATCTATGTATCAATACCTATGTACAATATCTACTAATCAAACATGATGATGAGCAGAGTAAAGCCAGCGATAAGAGAAAAATTTTGTCAATCTGAAATAAAACACGTCATGCTCCTTTATGATAATTTTCGCCCTGCTGATTCAAAAACGATTAAAATAATAAGTTGAGAAATACTATCTTATCCTCTATTCAGAACTCAGCAGCAACGAGAAAGGAAATGAATTCGTAGGAAATTGTGCACAAGAAACAAAACAAATTTTTTGCATCATATATAAAAAAAAAATATATGGTACGAAATTCACCTACTCATAAAGAGTAGAGGTTTTCTTATGTAGCGCTAGTTTAATCACAGACAAAATGTGTTTCCATTGAAAACTCAATTTGCAAATATACTTTCATTTCTTTATATTTCATAGGGATTAAATAATGTAAAAACTACATCATCATTGGCCAACGGTATTAATATTAACAAATCGTTAGTACTACGGAGGTTAGTAAACACCATATTATTATACAAGTCCGTCGTACTTCATGAATCCATGTAATAGTCGATGTAATTGGTTTCACACTTTGAGGACCTTAGGGTGGGATTCTGAACGTACGAAATCAGTTAGCTGGGTAGCTACAACAGCCATTCACGAATTAAGACCAACATTTATAAAATACGATGTATATTAATATTGCTAGACTAATATTGTTAACGATGAAATGTACTAGAAATTTCTTTTTGTAAGAGAACACCGTTCTTTCACTACATCAGTTTGTTTCATTAATTACTAAGTGTCTCTAGAATATATATACGTCTTGATTATAATAATATCGTCTTAGATGCATAATTGTTTAACAAAGCAAGAATTTAAAAAGTGCTTTGCAAATTATTAAACAAATGATTTTAGTTGGTGTTTTGTTTGATCAGTCAGTAAAATAATGATGTAATCATTGAATCATAGTTAAATAATGAAATAAGATTTTTTTTTATCAGAATATGAAAGCATTTTAAAATTTCTGAGTCAGCTGAAATTCTATGGGCAGTTTGCTGACGAAGGTCATGCAACCAGCAGTGTAGAAACTTCAGTTTTATTGTAATTCTTTTATACTTAAGGTATGGTTAAATAAATACAATAAAAAAAAAAGAATTTAATAGTACTTAATAAAATAAATATATTCTAGATTAATCAATGTAAACAATTCTTTATAAAAACAACTATTGCTTAACCAGAGATGGCATAAATAAGGAATAATCTATTTATTGAAGGTTGAATCATTCTGGAGGTGATTATATCGGAATTAACAACTGAAAAGTGTATTTTAAAAAGCAGTAGTTGAGGAAATGCTGGTATCGGCACAATGGCCTATTTTATAATGTAGAAACAGTCGACTTGCTGAAGAGGCAGCCGTCTAAAAACAGAATCAAGATTCAGAGTCAAGGACGACAAAGGTCTGCTTTTGACTTCACCGTCTTCCTTATCAATGTAGCAAGCAAAGCAGCTGCCAATTACCTCTACTTTAAAAAGGTTTTTAATCAACTTATATATCTAATTAATTTATTATTAATATATTAACATTTTATTTTTTTAAATAAACCTCATTTATTTATAACAAGGTAATATTCAAGTAAGTATTTCGACCAAGTATTCATATATATATATATATATATATATATATATATATATATATATATACATGCATATTGTTACTACCACTGAGGTTAGTATGATTTATATTAGAAATAGGAAAAACCGTCGTACCTTGTAAGATATTCTTGGAGTCGTTGGAGCGCTTTCGGACGTTGTCCATCTTCGATCACAACTTTTGAGTTGAAACTCTTGAATTGCGATCGAAGATGGATAACGTCCGAAAGCGCTCCAACGACTCCAAGAACATCTTACGAGGTACGACGGTTTTCGCTATTTCTACTATAAATTTATATATATATATATATATATATATGACTTGGCTTTTTTGACGGGTATTTTACAAAAATTCAGAGTAATATACATATTACTAACTACTTTGGCGTTTAAATGCCAACTGAAAACTGCTTTCTGTCGAAGTGAAAGTTGGTGGTGGGGGTGGAGTAGGGGTGAGTGCAGGTCAACAAAAAAACAACAACAACAAAAACAAGGGGTGAGTGCAGGTCAACAAATTTTTGTTGACCTGCACTCACCCCTACTCCACCCCCACCACCAACTTTCACTTCGACAGAAAGCAGTTTTCAGTTGGCATTTAAACGCCAAAGTAGTTAGTAATATGTATATTTAGTTAATAGAAGTAGTTTAAGAACCTGATGATGACCCATGGGGCCGAAAGCTTGTTATCTTAGTTTAATCTAGTGTAGTGTTTAATTAAATATAGTTATCCCCAGTGAAGTGTTTATTTAGTCTTTCAGCCTTCTGAATGTCGTATGCTACTTTGCTTTGGCAATTATCACCTTCTCAAAAGAAAATTGTAAGGAAAATAGAAACTATAAGTAGGAAGATCGTGAATGCAGAATCTGCTATCAAATTCAATATATATATATATATATATATATATATATATATATGTAATATGCCATGATAAACGAAAAACGGTCCGGCAGGACAAATAACAATTAAAATAAGCAGTGACACATAAACAGAAACACAACAAAGACTCTTGTGTTTCTGTTTATGTGTCACTGCTTATTTTAATTGGTATATATGTATATATATATACGAGTTCGAGATTAACAAAGAACAACACACAAAGTAGGGAAACACACTTACAGACTCAAATTTTCGGGTAATCCGTCTTAAGGAGAAAAGAGAATGGGAGACCAAGCACGTTGTAGGCGCAACGGCAAGTAACCAACCCGGCAACCGCCAGTGCTGTCAACCGTACCCGGTCTTAAAGTATAAAATTAGGAGAAGATATAAACAGAAGCTCAGATAAGCAGTACTGGTTGGGTAAAACTATAAGTAGGTGAAAAATTATAAACAATATAAGATAAAAACAAACTATAAGAAACAAAAATAATGATAGAGAAAAGAAGAAAAAATAAATAAATAAAAATAAATACAATACAAAAAACTTGCATTGGTTGTTTTAGTAAATAAAAGATAGAGACTGAATAAAAGGGTAAGTATGGGAAACTAGTTAAGAATAAGAATTTAGAAAAATAAAATAGGATAAAACAAACTAGTAGTAAGTGAAGAAGACAAAATAGATAAACACAAAATATACGAAAGAGGAACAAAGAAATAAGTACTAGAGAATAAAGAATACTGGAAAAAAAAAAAAAAAAAAAAGTACAAAAAAAAAAGTACAAAAAAATTATCTTTTAAGGTTAAGTCCAGGTGCACTGCGCGCCCCGAGCAACCAGATGTGAGCCTCCTCAGAGGCTCTAAGGGTCACGGTATTATCACCAGGGGGAATCTGCACACTGAAGCAGTCGTTAAAAGACAGACCGTGGGATTTGGCGTGTATGGCGACAGGTAAATTGGAGTTGTTGTTAACGGATGCTCTATGACCGTTCATACGGAGGCTGAGCTTGTTAGAGGACAGTCCTACGTAGAACGCATCACAACGAGTACAGTCCAATTTGTAAACACAATTTTTGGATGTACATGAGCAGTCCTTAGCAACAGGGAAGGACTGGTTATGGGAAGATGGAGTGAAGTGTGAAAGGGGGTTGAGAAGCGGACAGGTCAGGCACCCCCGCCTTTCGCAACTCTTAGCGCCCACAGACGGGTGGCTGACGCGCCTGGACGTCAAGTCTCTGTGGGAAAAGAGGTTGCCAAGGTTGGGGGAACGTCTATATGAGAGGCGGGGTTGGCTGGGGAAAATATTTCGACGTCGACTATTTTCCCCAGCCAACCCCGCCTCTCATATAGACGTTCCCCCAACCTTGGCAACCTCTTTTCCCACAGAGACTTGACGTCCAGGCGCGTCAGCCACCCGTCTGTGGGCGCTAAGAGTTGCGAAAGGCGGGGGTGCCTGACCTGTCCGCTTCTCAACCCCCTTTCACACTTCACTCCATCTTCCCATAACCAGTCCTTCCCTGTTGCTAAGGACTGCTCATGTACATCCAAAAATTGTGTTTACAAATTGGACTGTACTCGTTGTGATGCGTTCTACGTAGGACTGTCCTCTAACAAGCTCAGCCTCCGTATGAACGGTCATAGAGCATCCGTTAACAACAACTCCAATTTACCTGTCGCCATACACGCCAAATCCCACGGTCTGTCTTTTAACGACTGCTTCAGTGTGCAGATTCTGCGCCAGATTCCCCCTGGTGATAATACCGTGACCCTTAGAGCCTCTGAGGAGGCTCACATCTGGTTGCTCGGGGCGCGCAGTGCACCTGGACTTAACCTTAAAAGATAATTTTTTTGTACTTTTTTTTTTTTTTGTACTTTTTTTTTTTTTTTTTTTCCAGTATTCTTTATTCTCTAGTACTTATTTCTTTGTTCCTCTTTCGTATATTTTGTGTTTATCTATTTTGTCTTCTTCACTTACTACTAGTTTGTTTTATCCTATTTTATTTTTCTAAATTCTTATTCTTAACTAGTTTCCCATACTTACCCTTTTATTCAGTCTCTATCTTTTATTTACTAAAACAACCAATGCAAGTTTTTTGTATTGTATTTATTTTTATTTATTTATTTTTTCTTCTTTTCTCTATCATTATTTTTGTTTCTTATAGTTTGTTTTTATCTTATATTGTTTATAATTTTTCACCTACTTATAGTTTTACCCAACCAGTACTGCTTATCTGAGCTTCTGTTTATATCTTCTCCTAATTTTATACTTTAAGACCGGGTACGGTTGACAGCACTGGCGGTTGCCGGGTTGGTTACTTGCCGTTGCGCCTACAACGTGCTTGGTCTCCCATTCTCTTTTCTCCTGAAGACGGATTACCCGAAAATTTGAGTCTGTAAGTGTGTTTCCCTACTTTGTGTGTTGTTCTTTGTTAATCTCGAACTCGTATTGTGTCCAGTTTGGATCGTATTTCGTTTTATCTGTATATATATATATATATATATATATATATATATAGTTGAATGTACATAAAGAAACGTAGAAAAATTAAGAACACACACTTACAGTCTCTAATTTTCGGTTGAACCGTCTTCAGGAGAGATAAGAAAGGGAAACCAAGCGCACTGGTACAGAGACGGTTGGAGACCAACAATGTTGCCACATACGCGCCCGGTCACAGAGAATAAGGTAGACAAGAATCAATTTAAGATTAAATTAAAATAGGAATATGAAAAATAATAATGAACACAAAAACAAATAAAATAATAAAAACTGAGTGATGAACAGAAGAAATGATATATAAATAAAAATTAAAATTTATGGACTAAGCTTTAATAAAAAATAGAGAATAAGACTTAAAATAAAAGCATAAAAACTAGATGCACTGACAAGAAACCAATAATATGAAGCATTGTCTCTTAAGATTAAGGCCAGGTGCACTACGCGCATTGAGCAACCAAATATGGGCTTCTTCGGAGGCTCGGAGAGTGAGACTTTTGCAGTCAGAGGGGATTTGTCGTAGAATCTGTAACCTGTAGCACTCATTAAATGGAAGTCCGTGGCTATTGGCATATATGGCGATGGGAAGATGGGAATGGTTGTTGACTGAAGCTCTGTGATTGTTCATACGGAGACTAAGCTTGGTGGATGCTTGGCCTACGTAGAACGAATCACACTTGGTACACTCCAAGCGGTACACACAGTTCTTGGAGGTACACGAGCAGTCAATCGGAACAGGATGGTGTGTTATGGGAGGGAGCTGTGAAGTGTGGTTGGGGGTTGATAATCGGACAGGTGAGGCAACCTCGACGTCCGCACAGTTTCGCTCCCGAGGGCAAATGGTTAGCCCTCGTGGAGGTTAGATTCCTGTGGGAGAGAAAATTGCCAAGGTTGGGAGGGCGTCTGTAGGATAGGCGTGGGGGATTAGAAAAGGTACTGGAGGTGGCAGGGGAAGAGGATAAGATAGGGAAAAGTTCTTTAATAATTGTACCCAATTTGTGGATACCTGGGAAGTAGGTCGACCTACTACCAGTAGGTAGTCGACTCTAATATATGAGTCAACTTTCCTAATAAAATTAGATTCATTAGTGTCGACAATCCAGTTCACAATGGAAGAAGAAGTAAGTGGTAATTTGCCCTTCTTCGATGTCCTGATCCATAGGTTACCTAAAGAGTTATGCTTTAGTGTATATAGAAAACCTACGAATGTATTGCATATGTTTAGTTTTATTCTTCCCATCCAAAAAATTGTAAAACTTTTGTTCAGAGAAATATGTTTTTGAGGGCGTTAAAAGTGTGCTCCCCTGAATTTCTTAACGGTGAAATTAACAACATTAGGTCAATTGCCCTGTCATTAAAATACCTCTGCTCTTATATCGATTTAGCTCTGAAGGGTGCTAAAAAAAACTTTAGCACTTTAGAGAAATTTAAAACTTTAGAGAAATGTTCTCAAGTTTTTTAGTTTTAGAGAAAAAACCTCTCTCTAATACTTCAACAGAGCCCCGTTCATTGTCAAATTCTATAATTTTACCGTATCATGACACATTGGATCCCCTTCCTAGATTAGCCAAACAACTTGATTTTAATATTGTATTTTCTAATCTTAATAAGGTGGGCAATATGTTAATAAAAAACTCTCCCAGCGAATTGGAGTCCGGTGGTATTTATAAAATTCCATGCAAAAATTACCATAAAATTACATTTGTTAAACTTGTTTAAATTTGTTTAAAGACATGTGTAAAGCAACACCAATACAACGTAAGTAGACAAGAAAAAAGTAGCGCCTTATTCTTGCATATAAATAATAGAAAACTGTTGAAGGTCCGTTATCAAATAATTTAACGAAAGGAGATTCTTGATGTCATCTTTTATTTTACACAGTTCAAAACAACACATTCAAAGCTACACATTTAGTCAACGTATACAGAAACACATGGTTCATATTCAGGTTATGCAACACTGGTTCATTACAGGTTGTGCAGTCCCCTCAGGCATGTTTTTAAATGTCCCACAACACTCTCCCTCATTTAACAACATCAAAAAAAAACTGAAAAACAAACAATGATTTACATATCTACAAGTCCCAATCGGGAACACAAATCAGAATGTCGGGGCCTAGGCACGCTTCCACTGCGCGGTAGGATTCTCCAAAGATCTGGATGCAACTCCAACTGCATACGAGATGTCAGGTCGAGTACCAGTCATCAAATACATGAGTGACCCAACGGCTTGTCGGTAAGATGAAGCCCCAAGTTTACTGCTTGCACACGAGTCTTTGACAGGTTCTGAAGGGCAGTTGATAATGGGAGTTGAAATAGGGTTGCACTGGTCCATTCCAAGCTTTACGAGAATCCGTTTGGTATACGTGGACTGACTGATCTTCACAGATCCATCATCAGTCTGGTTTATTTCGAAACCAAGATAGTATGAGGCAGGTTTGTAGGAAATTTTAAATTGTTCCTTCAAATTACAAATGAATTTGTTGAGCATGACATTGTTACTGGATGCAACCAAACCGTCATCAACATAGAGAGCCACCAACAGTTTATCAGACCCCTTTATTTGAATAAAAAGGCAAGGGTCAGCTGAGCTTTGTTTGAAGCCCAAGTTTAACAGTCATATAGCCTTCTAAAACATAAAGAAAAATCCATTCTTCTTTGGGAGTTGCAATATTTCTTCAAGAAATCAACATCAGAGGGCTGAGTTCAACAGTCATATAGCCTTCTACAAGATAAAGAAAAATCCATTCTTCTTTGGGAGTTGCAATATTTCTTCAAGAAATCAACATCAGAGGGCTGAGTTCAACAGTCATATAGCCTTCTACAACATAAAGAAAAATCCATTCTTCATTGGGAGTTGCAATATTTCTTCAAGAAATCAACATCAGAGGGCTGAGTTCAACAGTCATATAGCCTTCTATAAGATAAAGAAAAATCCATTCTTCTTTGGGAGTTGCAATATTTCTTCAAGAAATCAACATCAGAGGGCTGAGTTCAACAGTCATATAGCCTTCTACAACATAAAGAAAAATCCATTCTTCTTTGGGAGTTGCAATATTTCTTCAAGAAATCAACATCAGAGGGCTGAGTTCAACAGTCATATAGCCTTCTGTGTAATTCCAGCCAAACATCCCTAGAATTAGAAATGCGCATCACCAACTTCAAAGTGTCCTCCGTCATGTTAGTAGTAATAATCAATAGAGCAATACTATCTAACTTGGTAAAAGTTTCATAATTTTTTTTCAAATGCCTTTACCACTGATGGACTTGCATCCTTTGAAGGATCTTCAGGTGCAGCCACTCTCCCTTCCACAATATCCAGTGCACCAGGAGTACTTTTCAATAAAATTGTTCCTTTATATTTCCAGGTAGACCAGTTTTTCTTTCCTTCAAGAAGGCCAATGTTTACTTTTGTTGCTTCCATTGTTCAAAAATACAAACAAAACAAATTGCAACACGAGTCCAAGTCCAAACACACAACTTTGCTCAATTAACAATATTTAACGGCCTGGGCCCATAACCTGTTGAAGGTCCGTTATCAAATAATTTAACGAAAGGAGATTCTTGATGTCAGCTTTTATTTTACACAGTTCAAAACAACACATTCAAAGCTACACATTTAGTCAACGTATATAGAAACACATGGTTCATATTCAGGTTATGCAACACTGGTTCATTACAGGTTGTGCAGTCCCCTCAGGCATGTTTTTAAATGTCCCACAACAAAAACATCATATTGAATGGACAGGAGCTAAATTTATTACCTATGAATAATCGATGTGTTTAAGAAATATTATCGAATCCTGTCTAATTAAATCTTTATAGATCAAATATTATAAACATTAGTAACGGTCTCTTCAAACTTGACACTTTCGTTACGAGGGTAATAGCCTCTTCTAAAAGGGTTGACAGCTAGCGGATAGTTTTTTACACTTTCTTACTGTACTCCTTTGTTTCCCCAAACATCCCTTTCTGGACATTTGTCCTTTCCTGCACTTTCAACCTTTTAAAATACCACTCTTCCTTCTCACTCTTCTCAACCCTTCACCAGATGTTTCTGCATCTGGTGTTTCAGTTAGTTTTTTTTACTCTGACGAAGACCGCTTGTTACGGTTGAAAAATTTTAGTCTTTTTTTTTCCCCATTTCATTTTGTGGTTTGATCATTGACTATTATTTCACTTGTTTATGTAAAATGTTGTTATATATTTATATGGGTTACTTGCCGTTGCGTCTACAACGTGCTTGGTCTCCCTTTCTTTTTTCTCCTGAAGACGGATTACCCGAAAAGTTCTTGAGCTTCAAATCAATCTCTCATTGCCAACGTTTCGGTTTTCATTTAAAACCTTTTTCATAGGCTCATATCACATCCATATTTTCTTCTTATATCCTCATAGAAACCTATAATTATTATCCCAAATATATAAATATTGATAGAAGTATCGACCGTGAAATAGAAACAAAATAAAGTTTATCAGAACTCGGTCAGGTTTTCAGGTTCAAATTAAACTCTCATTGCCAACGTTTCGGTTTTTATTTAAAACCTTTTCCATAGGCTCATATCACATCCATATTTTCTTCTTATATTCTTATTGAAACTTATAATTATTATCCCAAATATATAAATATTGAGAGTTCATAAACAAACTTAAATTTTGTTCCTATTTCACAGTAGGTACTTTTATCTATCTATATTTATATAAATATGTATAAACGCGGTATCGTGTTACATCCCTAGTATAATTATATCCGTGCGTTAGTATTAGTTTATAGTGTAAAAAATAAACCTGATGATGGTCTTTTGAAGGATTGAAACATGTCGTTTTTAAGTAGTTAAGTGTACTCGTAAATTTAAAGCAAGTATTGGATAAAAAAAGAAGTTAATGTAAAAATAAGTGGAATAAAATGAATTATGGACAGCTGTTGCATACGCTACCTCATACTACAAAGAATTCTATCAGAAAACTGGAAAATCTTTCCAAAAAATTAACAAGAGTGGAAATAGGTGAGAAATTCATGAATATATATATATAATTAAAATTAACCGCAGCCTCGGCTATTTAATAGTGTAAATAGGTAATACATAGATGAATAAAGTATATATATAATATATATATATAAAGATTTCACATAAACACGTGAAATAACAATCAATGATCAAACCACAAATGAAATGGGAAAACAAGACTAAGATCTTTCAACCATAACAAGCGGTCTTCGTCAGAGTCAAAAACCCAACTGAGTCTTAGTCTTGTATTCCCATTCCATTTGTGTTTTGATCATTGGTATATATACATATACGTTTCACAGTATACTATAGATACAGAGTAAAGGGATGAACAAATATAACGAAATTTCAAAATAAACATAAAAAATAAAAACCAACGTCTAAACCAGGTCAGAAGATCAGAAATGGGACAAAAGTATTTCAACCAAAACAACTGGTTTTGTCAGACAATGGCTTAAATTTCACTTTAACTTCAAGTATAAATATACAGAAGACAATTTGTTTGGTTTTACGATTTTAGTACCATTTCTCAAGACACAAATTATAATTATGGCTTTAGAATAAGACTATTTAATATAATATTTGTTTTGAATTATAACTTCTTTAATATAATTATTGGTTTATAGCTATTTGCCTCAATTATGTTAACTTATAATGTTACCAAATTACTCTAAACAATTAATTCATAAAAAATAATTATGAAAATGTTCATGTATTTCGATTCAGTAAACATTCATCCTAAACTTGAGTTCAATTTATAGAAATAATTTTCTTTACAAATCTTCACTTTTATTTAAGTAGAGCCATAAAATAAAAGATATTTGAAGTTTGTTGCTGGTATTTTAATATTGCTGTTAAACTGTTTTACTTATTCCTTGAATTTCTCTTGCATGAAAATTGAAAATACCCAAATATTTTCGTATGTCTATTTTGCAATCTGTGAAAATGTATATATATTAAAAGTATCAAAATATTTATTAGTACAACTTTTAAGTATTCATGAAGTAAGACAAATTATTTGTTTCAAACATTTTAATTGAATAAATTAAATAATTTTCCATAGAAACAAATTTAGAAATATACAGACTTAATTATTACTTCTTAAATCTGATAATGATGGTGCAAGTAAATATAATCGGTATCAGTAAGAAAATTACACAATATCTACGTCAGTGTTTTCAGCTGGTTCCAATATCTCCTTCCTCTCCATGAGGTAACACTGACGTTACCTGCTCGCGCGTTTCCGTTACTGTTTTGTTGTTCTGTTGTCCCTATGTAGAGTTTAACATTATTTATGACAATTCATATCATAATGAAGCATGATACGAGTTGAAAAAACAGTGAGTCATGTTTGTAGACGATCTACGGGAAGAATTCTATAAAGTTGTTTCTGGTAAACGTTTATTAGTGTTTGTTAATCATGATGTTGATGCCTTGTGTGCTTGTAAGATATTACAGTCATTGTTTCGATGTGACCACACAATATATACTGTTGTGCCAGTTGAAGGTACACAAGATTTAGTTGAATCATTTAATAGCCACTGTGATAACGTGAAGTATGTTTTACTTATTAATTGTGGCGGAACCATTGACATAGTAGAAGCACTTCAACCTGAAGAAGATGTTACTATTTTTATTGTTGATAGCCACAAACCCTCTGATGTTTGCAACGTGTATAGCAGTGAACAAGTTAGACTATTAGGAAAACCCGAAGAAGATGAAAGCATTCCAGAGTTCTCTGATATTTTCAACGAAGAAGACTCGGATGAAGAAAACGTAGAAGAAGATAATGAGGCTGATTCTGAGAATGAAGAAGGAAGACCTAATAAACGCATGAAGCTAGCCGAAGAAGAAATTTTGAAAAGAAGGAATAAAAGGCTTTGGGAAGAGAAAAGAAATAGACTTATGTTTGAATATTCTCAATTTTCATATTATGGACGTTCTAGTGCAATAATAATATTTGAATTGGTATGGCACTTGGGTAAGGATAATATAGACACTTTGTGGTGGGCAATAGTGGGTGTTACTAGCCAGATGGTTCTTGGGTTGTGTGTTGATCAGAGGTACTTGAATGAACTCACTGTTTTACAACTTCACATGTCACGTTTAGTGACGCACGATGAATCAGTAGAAGATTCGCACGTTTGTAAACTGCCAGTAACAAAAATAACTAGTCAAAGAGATTTATTCTTGGTATTATACAGACATTGGACTGTTCAAGCAAGTTTAAGGCATTCATTACCTACGGCAATTAAATTGAAACTATGGTCTATCAGAGGAGAGAGAAGGCTGTTGCAATTATTAGCTGAAATAGGTCTACCTCTCAGTGCAAGTAAGCAAAATTATTCAGCTATGGACATCTCCCTTAGGAAAGACTTTTTTTCCATGATGGAAAAAGCGGCAAATACATATGAATTGCCGGACCTTATCTTCCCAACGTTTACGCTTACTTATGGCTTTCGCTATACATACCAGTCACCGGACTTTGTTTATGCTTTGCAAGGTCTACTTGACTCTTCGAATAGAGATAAATCGAAAGGGGACTCCTTCAGCGACGCACTTGAATGCCTTAGTAGAAACAGGAACAATCTTTTTGATGAAGGTCTTGAAAGAACTAAAAGAGTCCTCATGTGTGTATATAGACAACTACAAACTATTATTGACCTCAAACAAGTTTCTTCCGCTGGACCCTTTCTTTATTTTGTTCTACAGGAAGGTTGTTTAGACGGGCGTATATTTTCAAGCCCTCAGGCTTTACTCATGCTTGCCAGAGTCGTCCTCAAAGCATACAGCACTCTTTCAAGAAGTAGAAGATCATCCATTCTTCCTCTTGTTGCTTCATCGCCTTCCCATCCTGATACCAATCACTGTTTAATTCTTGGAATTCCTCCAGTTACTGAAGTCTTTCCAAGGAATTTCTTTGGGCGTGCCTTCCTTCAAGCTGGAGAAGTTATTAATTCAGAACCTGTCCTGTCCTATTTTGATTCTTCAATCATTAAAATGAAAATTGAAGATAGACCCAAGTTTTTTGATTCTTTGACAACAATTTTAAATTAATATTTTAGTGAACGCTGCTATGTTTATAATGAACTATTCCATGTCATAGTCTAGTTGCTATGCAAGTGAAAATCATCACAACACCCAGCGCGACATACTAGTCTAAGCCATAACTTATGGTTTAAGATTCCCATGAACTTCTCAGCCAGAGGTATTCAATTAAATAATGAACTAAATATGCCTGAACATGAACTTGTTAATTAAATATTTCATGAAATAAGGAAACAATATTTTACATTTAATGTATTCAGAGAAAGAAATACTATTTCAAACTTTGACCTCTGGTGATTCATTAGTGCTGACATCACAGCCAGATTGTTTCATAATTTGTACAATTGTACATAGCTGTTAATTTGTAAATCTAGAAATTTTTAGAATTTTTGTATTTTTTTAATAAATGATTGATTTTTTTTATGTTTAAATCAGATGATATTCCTTGTTGTTTTTTAATGGCAAACAACTTTCCCCTTTTTTTTTTTATTAAAATGGGAATGATTCAAAGAAGATATTATATCCTTACTATTACCCCAATTTGTATACTTATATATTTTAATTTTAATGGACGATTTCGCAATAAACACGTGAAATAAAAATTAAAGTTTAAACCACAATAAGAAATCAGAAAAATGACTAAGGTCTCTCAACTAAAACAAGTAGTCGTCGTTAGGGTTCAACTGATACTCAAATGATTTTAGTTTTTTTTTTTATTTTTACTGTGGTTTAGACGTTTAATTTCTATAAACAAAAATATACTAAAATCAATAGTAACATGAAAATGAGATCTTAAAAAAAGATTGTTTTTATATCAATTGAAATTCAAGAAAGAGAAATTACTATTTTCTCATACTTTATTATATTAACGCTCTAACGAAGAGTCTGCCCGTTTATAAATTTTAGTTTCCCTGAGGATTTTAAAATTATTTATTCACTGATATATTTGTATGTATTATTTTTTTAAAAAAAGAGTTTTTTATTTTTTTAAAGTCCCACTAAATTTCTAATGGAAAAATATATATATATTGGAGTTTAAAAGAAATCAGTATTATTTAAATGGGAATTTACCTACAATCATGTAAAAGAAATTATTTCAGTGGACAGAACGATAAATAAATGAAAATAAAAATCTGGGTTAGATACCACACAAAGTTTGCTATTTCGTTGTAAATATATATTTGAATAAATTATGATACTTAATAATTAAGACATAGATCAACCTGTATTTATATTGTTAGATACAATATAACGTTAATAGTTAGATTGAGTAATGCTACAAACGATTAAATATGGTTTAGTCGTTTAATAAGATTAACTATTCCATAGTCAATAATAATAATAAAAGAAAGTCCTGCTTTAAGGAATGCTTTGGTAGAACATGGTGTCTTAACCATAAATGAAGTATTTAGCTCTACAAAATTACTCTGACTGCTGTCATAAAACCACTGTTATGAAATACCAGTATGATAAGATATTAGTATCATACTGGTATGAAATACCAGTATGGTATGATATTAGTACCAATGTAAGGCTTAATAAACTACACAGATAAGCGTGTCAAAAGGATAACAGGATCAATGATCAGCTGTACTACCTTCAGCATGGAAAGTTATTTAAGGTCTTCCTTTTAAATATTTTTTTATAAAATTAAAGGAAATTTTCAGATCATTGAGATTAGTCAAAACAGGAAATTCCCCATGTCAGATAAAATTAGCAAAAAAGCATTTGAACAGAATATTTTTAGTTTGGTTTATATGTTGCCAAATACACTGCCCTTCATAGAATATTTTAATAGGTCTTCAAAGTGATCACCAATTATCACCTCGATTGTAAAATTTCTAATTTGAAACAAAAGGCTCTTCTTCGGTATATAGATGGGTGAAACATTAGCAGTATATCTAGTAAAAATAAATTTACCTTCAAGTAGTTACCTGGACAGAAAAGGATATAGGGTAATGAGGCAGTGGACCAGTAAGAAAAAGACTGGAAGCCAGTCGAAACATGTCGGTTCCAACTTAATTAACATTCTCCAACGTTTGGATGAAGGAAAGAAGAAGGTATTCAGAAACCTTGAAAAACTAGTGAAGAAAATGGCATCAGCGAAATACGGTCAGCTGTTCAACGAAATATAATAATATATATATATATATATTTCTGTAAATATTAATAATCAACTCTTTAACGTTACAGTGACAATAAAGAATGCCTTTATAGAATGTGACGTGGGCTGTGGATTGTATTAATTAAATTCTTGATTCAAAATTTCAGAAGAAATTATTTCAAAACATGAAACTCACACTCAGAAAATCTGCCTCTATAATTTTCCAAAAACACAAATGAAACCTCTAGAATTACAGAAGATCTGACTCCAAAATTTCTAAAACATACAACTTGAGCTTCTAGAATTTCAGATGTTGTGCTCTACAATTTCAAAAACATACAAATCAGAACCTTTGAATTTCAGAATAACTTACTCCATTACTTCCGAAATATTAAACTCAGACTCCTATAAGTTTAGGAAAACTGATTCTACAATTTTCGGAACATACAACGAGAAGCTCTAGAGTTACAGAAAATCTCACTCTAAAATATCCCAAACATACAAATATCAAGACTCCTAGAATTTCAGATGATCTGAAGTCATGTTCCAAGAATTGCAGACGATCTGATCTAACTTCAATAATGTTCAATAAAACAGACAACTTAGGTTCTAGTATTTCAGATGATCTGATTCCAAAATTTCCAAACATACAATTTTGCTTTTATAAAATTTAAAAGATCAAACTCTGACCCCTATTATTATTATTATTATTGAAAATCCAAATTTACACTTATCTTTCCCATTTAATTAATAGATAATATTTATGTAATAGTATTACAAGATTTCGAGTTAGTAAAGTTACATCACTTTAAATTACAATAGATACTTGTTTTTTTATTAAGAAAAGAGAATGCAGCAGTGGTTAAGCTGCTTAATTATACAAATATAATTAAAGTCACAAAAAAAAAGATGCTTCGACCGGACTTCATTAAAATCAAAACCGGACAAAAAATTGCTCATAACTTTTAAGAGATATTATAGTACAAAATTATATGTTATACAATAAATTATGAAATAAAATATATATATAAGCATATCGAACATATAAACATATCTTAAACATATCGAAACTATATATCAATCCTCTTCATTGGAACACATTGTCATAAAAAATTGTAGCTGTTACTATACAACAAAAAGAACTTAATTTGTCGTGTTATTAACATATTTAAGAACTCTAAATGAAATAATTTATAAAGTGAAAATTAGTTGGTAAATAAACCAACCTGATTATAAATTCTATGTTAGAATATAATATAATTTTTATTATAACATATTTATTTTTAAGGAAATAATTTAGAAAGCTGGTAACAAAAAACTCCTTTTTTAGTAAATAAAGAACCCCTACGTTTATCATTACTAAATAAAACAATTTAGAAAGCAGCTAATAATGTATACCAGATTTTTTGAGTAAATGTGTTTCAATGCACAAAATGTAATTATCAATCAAATTGAGAAAATGTTTGAAGGAGTAAATTGATAGAGTTTTTATGAATAATTCTCATAACCATTAACGATAATGAAAAAATAAAATTAGTTTTTCATTCAGCAAACATAAAAGCTCCAAAAAATGCATCAATGTTAATAAAATTAACTACTAATGTTAAGTTCAAGTTGATACAACCAAGCCAATGTTAGAAATTTGTTTTCCATTTATTTCCAATTTCAAATAAATCTGATAAATTATAATTTTGTACTTCTGGAACAACGATCATGTGTTAGAAAAAGTATGTTAACGTTCTTCTGTTCTTTTTTAAATGAAAATGTATTGAAATTTCAATGTATAATTTTTTCTCTTATACCCAAAACTTTATTTTCTACAAATAACGAAAACATACATTTTGTTGTTCAACCATTGTGTTGAATTTTTATCGCAACATATTTGATTGGGATAATAAATCAATCTGGAATATTTACTTTTTGTAAAGAACTTTAGCAGCGTTTTGTCTGAAAGAAATAACCGTGACCTTCCTTGGTTGATTAGAATCAGAGAGGCGATAATGCTTAACCTCGGTAGGGATAGCTTTAATCTGAGAATTACAGTTGATATTTAAATAATCAGAATGAATAGATACAAAAGAAATAATCATGATGATGTTTAAATAATTTCTTCCACTAATTCTTCACCATTATTAACTGAAAACGTAATTAAAAGTAAACAGTATTAAAAATACATTTGAAATAACTATTTTGTTGTTCATTCAATCTGGGCAAACATGCGTCCGTGTGATTCATCAGGTCATTTGATTTGATACAGGCAACACTTACATGGAAGCGCTAGTGCTGTTTTAGCTTAACCAACTTTGTTGTGACAGTTTCGTATTTTAGATTAGTGAAGACCTTAAAATCATTAGGTAAATTTAGTTTGTGCTTTATCTAATTGGTACTAATAAATAATCGTGTTCTTGATTATTAATCTAATGATCTAATTTACCTACAGTATAATATTGAAAATATGTTTTATATTTAGATCTCTGTAACTGTAATTAATTTGCCCTATTTTTTATAAACATTTATTATATAATAAACGAGTTCAAATGATGGATTAAATATTTCTCGCAGGTTAATTGGTGTGGGAGGGATGTGACCTCTGATAATTACCATACAATAGTATTTTTTCGTTTCAGTTAATGTGTTTACAGTTAGTTAGTCGTTCTAGTTATTGACTTATTGCAATATATTATTTCAGAAAATGTCTAAAAAACCAGCACCCCAGCCAGCTTTGCATAAGGTAATTATGGTTGGCAGTGGAGGTGTTGGAAAATCAGCACTTACTCTTCAGTTCATGTACGATGAGGTATTGTGAATTTTTTTTTATTTACAAAAATTAGAAATCGAAGACTCATATGTGAATCTTTGATCACATTAGCTAACTGCTGTTTACTTATGTTTTGAACTGTTGATTTAAACTTTTTACTTATGTTCACAGTTTATAAAACATTTCTAAAATTATTTTTTCAGCTTTTACAACTATACATTGTGCTTGTTAAAACTGCCGATTCTATTTCAAATGTTCCCATGTCACTTATTACTGTAACTTTCTCTAATTAGTGATTTTAAATTATGATAAGTGGTTTACTTTCTTGTTTGTAGCATGACATTAAAACCTATTTAAATTAATATAATATTACAACAGCGATACTTGTAATTTGTTTTAGAGCAATAATAGCTTCATTTGTATCAATAGAATGATTGTTGCCGTATGTATAGAATTAAACAATTTATAGTTCAAACACCGGATAGCTATTTGGCACACAAAAAGAAGATTCTTATAAAAATCTCATTTACTATTTTTATATGAATGCTCATAGTTCTGAATAATCGTCCTCAGTCATGAGTCATGTAATTGTGAATCACGCATGGTTGTAACATTGACCCATTTATTGTGATAACATTTTTTTTATGTGTCTTAAAACTTTCTGAATATCAGAATTTGTCGAATTGGTTGGTTAAAAGGTAATCTTATATACACTTAAACTTGATTAATCCGACCGTAGTAACATTTTATTACGGCTACGAATAATATAGCTTATGAAAAGGAGCCGACCTAGTGCAACATATTTTAGTATAAAATTGTAGATTTATAAACCATTACATTCAATATAATTATTGATTTTAACTAAGTTACACGTAATATAAAACATGTTAGACCAAGGACTAAATAATTTACGCATTTTTTTTTATATCTGTATAGCCAAAATTTAAGTAATTTTATGTTATTATTTATTTATTAATTTGTTTTACAGTTCCTGTTTTATTTTAAATATATACGTATCTACATTTTTCGCATATTTTATTTCTATTATAGTTGCAAATAGGTAAAAGATATAGGCAAAGAAGATTGTGTAAAAAAAGAAAAGAAACCACTCCAATGTGAAGAACTTAACAAGAAGAAAGATCATGTTTTCCAAATTAGGACTGACATAGATTTATTTAGCAAGAAGTGAATGATTGATACATATTGATAATATAAGTATTAAACATATTATTGATTTAAAAAAATTATTTAATACTTGTTTTATTTCATAAATATTAGGTGTCCATTAAAGCCGTGTGCACTTCTACAAAATTATAACTTTGTAACTTTGTAATTATGTGATAGAAAGAATCTGTAAAAAATACTTGGAAGAAAACAGTATATTTTTTTATCTCTTGCTGTATTTTTGTAGGTTGACACAAGGTGTGAATTTCATTATCAATACAAAGAACTATACGATTTGGGAGTTTATTGAAAATATTTACCAACTAATTTACAATAAAACCTTTAACCATATTAGTTGTTAAAGATTTCAACTGTTCTAATGAACTAAGTTTGGTAGCATGCACAAGTGTTTTCACATGTTCCCATGAAGAAAATGTTACTTCCAGTATGTAATAAACTGCAAAATCGTATTAACCTTGGTCTTGCTAATGATTTTAGGGCTTACCGATTTTAGACTTGTAGAAATCTAAAAAAACACAATTGTCTTTTTTTAATACTTCATACAAAATTATCTTTTTAATGTGTTTTAATGTATACATGGACTATTAAGGACACACTGAATTTCTGAGAAATTCACGTTTATGAGTTTCTTACCGTTATTCACACTTTTGTTATATATATATATATAACACTTCCTGTCCTGAAGACGACCGTTAAAAGGGTGGAAATGTTGGAAGTGAATCCTGATGTCTAGTTTTCATTCATGTTTTTTTCTGTTTTCAAAATATATGTATAATATATTATTTCTATTTATTGAAAGGAAAATATCGTAGACTGTATTTGGTCCATATAACATAACTTTGATATGTATATATACATATACATCATGATTTGTTTTCTTGACCCAATATTTATATGATGTAATTTTTTTTGAGGTTTGAGGTCCAATGATTTAAACTAGTCCTTTTGCCGACGTTTCGACATATATTTATGTCATCTTCAGGGTTACAACATGATTATTTTACAATTAGCACTACTATTACTACTAAATTACCAAATAGTAGTAATAGTAGTGCTAATTGTAAAACAATCATGTTGTAGCCCTGAAGAGACATAAATATATGTCGAAACGTCGGCAAAAAGACTAGTTTAAATCATTGGACCTCAAACCTCAAAAAAATTACATTATATACAAACACTTCAACGATAAAAGAACTATCCGAAGCGGACAACTAAGGTTCAGTATGAACAAAGATACATAGATGAATGATAAACACTTATGGTCTGTAACTTTTGGTTTGAACTGTCATCAGGAGAAGAAAGAGGGAAACCAAGCATACTTGGGAATCCAACAATCTCTGCATCAGTGCTCTTGCTTTCTTTCTCTTTGACGCCTGTTCTAATCGGGAAATTAGAGACTGAATGTTTTTCATTTATCTATGTATCTTTGTTTGTATTGAACTTCACACGTCTATGTATAACAAAATTTTACAATAAACAAGTGCAGTAATAATCAACGTCTAAATCACAGTAAGAAAATCAGAAAATAACTTGATTCATTCACTAATTCAACGAAAACAAGTGGTCTTCGTCAATATCAATGCGACTCTTGACAAAAATCAATTGTTTTGGTTGAAAGATCTTAGTCATTTTTATGATTTTCTTACTACGGTTTTGACGTTGATATATATGTGTGAGTGTATGTTAAATGAATGAAAACACAATACAATACGAGTCACTTTAAATATTTCGAACCTCTAATGTTCATTGTGAGTACGAGGAAGTGTTGCTGTGATGAGATTATAGTTCACTCACCTGTAGTATAAAAGTCCACCGGACGAAGTACTACGATTTTAACACTGTTTCGTCCTGAGAAGAAGAAAAAATAAAATGAAAGAGAAATAATTCAGTGTGACATAACGAAGCTCACTGAGTTTTCAAAGAAAAGCATCGGAGGTTCTGGGTAACTTTTAGTTTTGTCAAGTTGGTTTCACCTGTTTTTTTTTTTAATTATACCATGTATGCTCTGGAGAAGAGATGGCCCAAAAATACTCAATGGCTATTTATTGCTTTATCATTTCTTTTTATACTTATAATTATCCATCTTATTATTAAAATATGACCAATCTTTAAAATAATCCGTTTAAGCAGTGATATCTTTTTCATAATTTATATACTTTGCTATAAAACTTCATTTATCAATTAATTTTCAGTTTGTTTGGATTTTCAAATGTTATCTTATATATATTTTATTGAATTATTTCAGTTTGTTGAAGACTACGAACCGACGAAGGCTGACTCATACAGGAAGAAGGTGGTATTAGATGGGGAGGAGGTACAGATTGACATTCTGGACACTGCCGGCCAAGAAGACTATGCTGCCATCAGGTAACTGAGAATTTATCAAAACAATTAAATATTACTATTAGCACCACTGGGTGTTTTAAGCAACAATTGAGTGGTTCTGATAACAAAGAAGATAATGGATAACCATGTGCCACACAATTTTTTTATGGAAACCTACTGCTTAAAAACATAACATTTTTAATTTCAGTGCTCATGTTATTAAATATGATTACTTAATATTTACAAATATTTGTTTTGGATTGATCCTCATTGCCTTATAAATGTCTCAGTTAAAGAAGAAGTATGATATTTTGCAGATTTGTTAAGCATTATTTTTTGACCTGTAATGGAAATGATTTAAAGTATTACTTTTGATGAAATGAAGATAGAAATTAAAATCTTAATTCATAACTTTAAATTTATTTTGCCGATAAATTAAAAAAAAATGATATAAATTGAAATGATTGAGCAACGTTTACTCGGGAGCACATTATATGAAATACAAAATTAAATAAAACAATGAAGAAGTTAGTAGTAACCTTCTGCTAACAGATCTGCCTACTGTAGTCGTTGAGTAGTTAAACTTTATTACAGTAAGGTAAAAAAAGAATTCAGTTCCTCCGAGGTCAAGCGCCGCCCCCTCTCCTAGAATCAGCGTCAGACTATTTGAAAAGTACTACTTTATTAGTTTTGGGTAGCTTTGATACAGTGAAAAGAGGACGGTTTGAAATTCATTTCAGATCATTTAGGGTTTCAACTTGACACTACTCATATTAATACGCCTACAATAGTCATAACAGATCTTCCTTGTCATATATATTATTTATAACATTTCATAAACAATCAAAGAATCAATATTAGAGTGATAAAAGAAATGAAAGGCTTAACGATGATTCTTTGATTATAGAGTCACGTGTGTTTATAGTAACACTTTTATATTATAAAAAATATAAAAAAAAAATAAAGCATTTTCCTTTATTTAGATCTGATGTTTTTTTTATGAATAAATAAGGCTTTACATACTTTACGGAGTAAAAGTCTTAGATACAATGAAAATTGTGAAGAAGGGGTTGTATTTGTTTCAGAATGGGGAAAGGTACCTACTCGAATCAATTATTGATAAGGGAAGGGTACTTATCAATTCAATATCTATGCTTAAGTTATATGTGAATTGCGATTACAATAAACTAAGTCAAAGCCAGAATTTTGATTTGAAAGTACTGTTAAAATGTTTTAAATTTTTATATTAGCCAATACTCACTTACAGGTTTTATTCTTTTTTGCTATCCAAGGGGTAAATAGGTCACACTACAAAGTGTGTTAACGGCACATTACCCATCCCAGTGTTAACCATGAGCTAATGTTAGTTAACTTTGGTGATCTAGTGCAGTGTTTCCCAAAGTGGGCGGTACCGCCCCCCCTGGGGGCGGTGCATTGAAATCGGGGGGCGGTAATGCAAAAAGGAGCGGGGATTCTATTTCCATAAATTGAAAATGTTCATGCAATATAATTTCTAAATTTAAGTGTAAACAGGACATGTAAACTTCTAGGAAACGTTTTCTTAAAATTATTTGTTTTGATAATTCATTTTTATGTTAAAAGTATCTTCTCATCTAAGTTTCTTTTATTGTGTATTAATTCTTTTGCATAAATATGCTATGAAACAATACATCTATTGGATTCTAAATAAATATTCGATTAGTAATTATTTTAATTTAATTATTAAAATGTTAGTCATTTGGTTATTTAGTCTAGAAATCTAATTATTATTCAAGGGTGTTGAGTTATAGGTTTATGGACCCAAGGGGGCGGTCACTCGAAAAAGTTTGGGTAACACTGATCTAGTGGGATCCGGTGTTCTTAAATATCATAAACGATAAGCAAGAAAAAGCTGTTTATATTATTGTGATTTTTTAATATATAAAACATAATTATTTTAATTAAGTTGTATAAATTATGCTTACATTGGAAATATCAGATGGACGTGATGTTTAGATTTATGAAATTTCTTTATTGATATACAAAGCTGCGGACATAGGCGTTACCTTTACACTTTGATATTCTGTTTACTTGGCTGTATTGTTTCAGTATTAATCTATAATTGTTAATAGTTTATAGATTATATAATATAAATAAGGGTTTTTATATTATTTTAGAGGAATTTAATTATATTCACATATCTATATTGTGAAAAAGGGTTTATTAAAACTTTTTTTAAAAAGTTGTATAATCCCCCTTGGTTTTACTGTGAAGTTCTCGTTTAACGAAAAGATTTCTTCTTCGATCTATTCGAATTCAAAAACTCTTTGAAAAAAAAAAATTTTTTTTTTTCTTTTAACTTTCATAACAACTTTCATACCGTTTCACCATGTAGCTTGACTAATTGCAAGTTCACTAGCACATATGTATGAACATATCTAATGAAATGTCAGACCTCCTTTGTAGACCTGGAAAGTTTCCCAGAATCTACAATCTTGTCATTTACATAATGAACCGGTACTTTAGGAGGCTTGACGTCATCGCATGGCTGAACATTCACGGATGGATGCAGCCTAAAAAAAAAAATTGTATATAATAAAATTACCATCATTACTAGAAAAAGTTTTAGTCGTTAAATAATTTTTATAATTAACTTTTGTAATATATCGAAGTCAAATTAAAGTTGTAAAAAAAAAGAAAATTCCAAACTTAATTCAATTTGTGTGCTTCTTCCATCAACAAATGTTTGACAACTTAATAGCAAATTTAGTAAAACATTACCTTTCGATCGATGTAAGAATTTTAAATATTTTTTTAATGCTATTTTCGGAAATTAAATACTTAAAGTGCAGACCATAACTGTATTAAAGTGTATTGATTGAATGCGTGGTTCTCAATACTTGTAAGGCGATGTTAAGGGATGCAGGAGTTTCTTATGAGAAGATTGTTGAAAACAAAAAGCACTGATTTGGGATATCGTCCGTATATGTTAGTTATTTGTGTTATGTGCTATTGGATTTGTTACCTATAAATTTATAAATATAAAAATACAGATAATTTATTCACTGAACAAACGAGTCACCATACTGACGTATTATTAGAAACTAAAATACAGATACGAATGTACAAATACGAATGTATGATTTAAAACTGATTATATGAAAATAAGAGAGTTAGGTTAAAAAAATAAATTAAAACTAATTTTTATAAAATTTAATAATGTTTAATGAATGGTAAATTATAGACAGCAGTTACCAGGAACTAAAAATTTAAACCATTTATATTAGTTGATTTCGAAAATGGTAAGCGAGCGAAAATAGTTCAATGGTAATACCAGCGGAGCAGTATAAGAGATAAAACTGTCTAAAGTTTCATAATTTCAGGTATAATAATTTATTTATGGTGAGCATTTCTATATACATAGTCAGTTTCTGTGTGTTAATTATTCACTATTGGAAATTACAAAAAAAAAGTCTCCATATAAACAAGTTAAACAATACGATCCGTTTCAGGTTTATCTGCTTAGTGAGACAGGCACTATAGAACTTCCCGTTTCTGTCTTGTAACTATAAGCAAATAAACTTATTTAACGACACTATGTGCTCGAAACGCCTTAATAAAACTTATCTGGAAATATATATCAGAAAATTGTAGTTAAGTTCAATGATCAGAAAGTAAAAGAAGTGTTTATATGTTTTTAAAAAAGCAGCAGGTTGGGGATTGTGAGGATAGTGTCTTACATCCCTCAATGAGTGAACTATTTTTGTCCAGAACTATTCTTGTACTCCGTGATGACCATTTCAACACCCCTGACCAGCTTGCGATTGTAATTCGGCAGCGTCTAAACCAATCCTCCCCCCATGACTCTCACAGTCACTTACTTCAATTTCTTTAAAATACCAACTAAATTTCGCTTAACCATAAATTGTTTTATATAAAGTCAATTAATAATGTAACTCAGTTAAAGGATTCATACATGTATATTCTGCTGCTGGTAGCTGACAGTTTAAAAAACTAAATCGTTCGAAAGTTGAGCTATATAACTTGAAAACAAATTCCTAAGATACCAGAGTAAGGACATACAACACATGCAGTGATGTAAATAAATACTAACCAAAAAGTGCTGTTGATCAATACCTACCGTTTAAAAAAAATAGAACTGATTTACTTATAAAACTGTAATGAATGATTGGTAGGAGAAATCATCGTCGAATCTAACTTAGCATGTGACGTAAGATCATGTTAACATTCAAAATCCGGCAACATAAGGACCTGAGGACTGCCTACTAATTTATTGTAGTGTACCTTGTATATATTTAAAGGAAATAATCACCTGTAAAGTACTTTTTTAATGGGAAAAATAAATCCTAAATGAAAAGTAAGTGACATTTTAGTATTGATAAAACAAGTAAAATAAGGTAGACATACAGAATTTCGTCCATTGAAGAGGACGTTAAGCCGTCGGTCTCGAGCCTGTGTGGTGTCAGGTACTTATTACAGACCGCCTACTTTAGATATATTTGAGTTAATGAAACTTTAAGATTCCCAATGTAGAATCAACGGGTAATGTGGTTCGGCCATTTTTAAAATAGGTGCCAAATAAAATTAAATTTTCTCAAATTCGTCCCCTGGAACATCACTTGAAAGTGAAAAGCCTTATAAATGTGGGTGTTGGAAAACAAACACACAGTTATACATAATTTTAATTCAATTAATTAATACTAATTCTCCGAAGAATTTTAATTAAATGAAATACACTGTACTATGCTTAGGAAAGAAGCTAAACGGTGGTGCACTAAAGCAGAAAATATAAAAATGTCTTCCCGAAAACTGTCCCAGATTTCTGAAGGTTCCGGATATACGGTTGTCGGATTTTTGAATGTTAAACTATATATAGAAAAGAATATATGAAGACAGTTTAATGTTTTCACCAAGAACACTTATTGTAGGGTAAAAATCTAATGAAATGGTCTCCACATATAAAAATTTAATGATATAAACAACGCGTTTCGAACACGTAGTGTTCTTCCTCAGGCATTAACTAAAAAATACAATGACACCAGAGAGTTATCTATAGTACAAAGTAAATAAGTACAAAAATTAATATAAAATAAAATAAGGCGGAAAGTACGAACCTAAGGATGAGTGCCTCTGAATAAGACTGACTGGTAATGGAATGGACATGGGTGGGGGTATAGGGTACATCTGTTTCTTATTCGAAGGCAGGTACATTTCATTGTAATTTTTTTTCTCTTAAAAGTTAAGCTGAGCCTTTACATTTTCTTTTAGACTAAGTGTAGGAAACATATTGAAAATATAGCACACAGAGCTATAACGTAATATAAACCAAATATATGTATAAGGAGAAAGTAGAACTTTTTTTTATATATAAATAAATTAACACTACGTGTTCGAAACGCGTTGTTTATATCATTAAATTTTTATATGTGGAGACCATTTCATTAGATTTTTACCCTACAATGAGTAAATACCACATAATAACTGATTGCACTACATTAGAAGAACACTTATATGGCACATTGTTACTCAAGCCTAGTTAGTCTGTTGAAATGAGGAACACTTTTCCATGAATACTCTTCATGGACTATAATACACCTCCATGAATACTCTTCATGAACTATAATACACCTCCATGAATATTCTGTCGAAAAGATGAAGGGTGCTTAGAGCAAACCCTATCAAATTTATCGATTCGATTTTTACGAGAGGCATAAAATCTCTCTGAAAACTTACAAATGTCTTAGGTTGATATGCAGTCAGTAACTATGTAGTAAATTACTCATTGTTGGAACTGATAAATAATTAAACAGTACACGCTTTTTCAAATATGTCCTGTTGTTCTTCAGGTCTACCTGCTTATAGTCAGAAGGCACTGGAAGTTCCCGTTTCTTTCGAATAACTATAACCTGTCAGGTTTAAATAGCTATATAAAGTTTATCTGTCATAAACTTTTTGAAGAACCCTACATGCTCGGATGCGTAAATCAAATAAATATACTTAGGTGGAAACTTTTTTAATGATTTCCAATAATGTCTTAGGCTCAAAATAAGACATGTATGTTTTACTGAAAATATTGTAAAAAAAATAATTGGGTAAATTTATAAAATTAATGTAATATTCCTATTCCACCTGTATTAATACGCATTCTCTCATTTAAAAAAAAAAACATTAAAAATAACACTATATAACGTGCAGAAGAATCACAATAAACACGTGATAAAGTCAATGAAGTTTAAACCCAAGGAAAAAGGAAAACAATATAAATAAATGCTCTGAGGCATTTCGCTTTATGTCATCATATGGTTAACATCAAAATTATTTCTATGTTCCCTTCTTAGTTTTTACTTTTTTGCTTTTTTTACTTTTTTTTTAAATTGTTATTGTTTTCCTTTTTCCTTGTGATTTAAACTTCATAATATAACATATTTATATTTATAGAAGTTATGAAATATAATATTTAGGAGTCAAAGTTAGACTTATTTTTTCCAACTTCTTCAATTTAACATTTTTTAACTCTGATTCTTCAACATCAGAAATGTCCGACTCCAACTCTGCAACAATATGTATGACACAATTAAATTTGAGCTATATTTCTATTGGAGATTATTATTAATTGATGATTTCGATAATAATTGTGACGAAAGTAAATAACTTGGTGAATTTATTTTTATTATTATTGACCTTTTTTTTTTTAAATCCATGAATCAGATATTTGTAAAATGACTGTTCTATGTAGCCTAGTGTAATTGTTTTATTTTCTTTTTCAGAGACAACTATTTTCGCAGTGGTGAAGGGTTCCTTTGTGTTTTTTCTATAACAGACGAAGAGAGCTTCCATGCTACTCAGGAATTCAGGTATATCCAAAGTTAATACTAAACAAAGGTTTCATGGTAAACTATAAGTAAAGAGTAAATAGATAACCGCACACTCACAGTCTGTAATTTTCGGTTTAATCAAGAGAGACGAGATAGGGATGTCAAACGCACATGCAAAGCGACGGCTAGAAATCAAGAGATCAAAGTATGTAAATATAATATTTATCTGATGAGCAAAAATAGAATGTTTTGGAAATTTCAAAAAGCAATTCTGGGACTAAAGTTGCTATTATTATTATTGTTAATTATTAGATATTCGTGCTCTACAAAAGTTTGGCAGGTTATGATTTGATATTTAGAATAAGGAACAAAAAAAATGAATAACTTTGATTTGTAGCACTATTTAATTTAACGGGGACTTTGCTACAAAGTTTAAAAATAATATTATAAACCTTTAGTTCATCAATTTCTCCCCCTCCTCCCCCCCTCACTATGTGAGATCCAGAGTGGTAAAGTTAGCAACTCAGCGCTGGTATATACAACTAGTCTGTCGATTGAATTGGGGAGGGGGGGGGGTCGCGGCATTATTCAGAAAAATAGTTTTTAGGTTGCTAATATGTTTCTACTGACATTAATGTTATCAAAATATGATTATGACATTACGAAAAAAATGAAGTATCTTGGGATAGCTTTGTTAATACGTCAGAGATAAGAAGGCTTGTGATAAAGTTATTACTAGTTATTACTAATATTAAGGCCTTTATATTAAGAAATGTAGAAAGACCGTCTTCAGATAGTGGTTCCCTTTGGCTCCTGAGCCGAAATACGGTTCCAAAATAATTTTTTAATGGGCGGAGAGGTGATTTCAAGTAAATTAATAGTAATAAATGAGTAAATAATATGTATAATAGTGTAAAGTAAGATAATGTAATTATGTTACAAGAATATATAGTAAGATAAAAATAATAAAAACATAAATACTATGATTGTCCATCATGGGTTGAAAGAACCTCATATGAGAAATTTTGACTCTTTAGGCATTCCAGATTTATACATTTCTTTAATAATGTATAAAATTAAATATAACAATTTTAGGAATATGTTGTATAACAAAATTAATATTTTAGATTCTGCAGTAAAAAAAATACCTTCTTAAATTTATATAACATACAATAATGCATTTTTTCTATGAATAAATTTTGTCTATAAGGTGCTATTTTTCTGTTTCATTTCCTTATGATCCGTCAAAGAGTGTGATCGGTATCGTGTTCAATACTCTTTGATATTCCACTTAAGTCGAAATATTTACATTCTTATGCAATACTCATCTTTTACGTTAAAAAATATATTGATTTCATTTTTCAGTTTATGATATTATCATCGGCTATATTAGACAGAAAATTTCAAATTTTTAGTTGCAATAATTGAATTGAAATAATAATCGGATGGCAATTCACATAGTTGGCAAAAAAGATGTTTTTTTTTTATTATTTGTTTTCTATTATTTCAATTGTTTGTATTACATTTGCGAATATCACTTTGGTTGCATGAGGTGTTGAGCAAATTTTTTTTTTTTTTCTTTATTTATGTGAAGATATGATAATATTATATTAAGTGGGAAAATTTTATTTTGAATTAATCATCTTAATAAATAATGAAGAATTAATCATTTGTCGGCTACAAGTTTTGCATTAAGAAATCCTTCTATAAATCATACCTAACCCATTTCCAATCAGTTTCTTTAAAATACTGAAGTGTTTTAGTTTATAATCTTAATGAGGTGTAAAATTAAACACGCTGAAATGAATGAATAGGGTCCTCAGAGAAGTTATTGATTTCTCAGGTCACTTAGCACCACAATGCTACTCTTTGAAACCACTTACCATTAGCCTGTTATCCTATCTATATATAGCTTGAGTTAATTATCTCCTATTATAATTATTTCTAATAGTTTAAGAGACCAATCCATTGAATGATTTATGCTCTTGTTACCTTAATTTATTATTTCTTCTCATTCATTTTCCACTTTCTTGGTTTATTCTTGTGATTTAGTCAACTAAAATGAGTATCATCATTTAGATTGCTTTTTTTTTTGTAAAGCAAATTTTTTATCTATAACTAAATACCATAAATAATATTATTGAGTTACTAACATGTCACTAACATGACATGCTTAAACTCCCTCTTTGTTCTCTCCTGACGATTGAATCATTTAGAGACAGCAAGCGTGCGTTTGTCAATTATTTGTTTCTGGAGTTTATTTCTGAAGTACTATTTGTCCAAAATGGTATCAGTTTTCAATATTGAAATGTAATATTAACCGATATATATGTATATTTGAATACGAATTAGATCCAAACGGCCTAATTCTTTATCTATATTTCTTTATCGAGGCTTGGTCGAGCATCAACATCTTCAGAGCTACATGAATACAGAATTAATTACAATAACGCTAAAAAAATTAGTGTTTTTGAATTTTTTTTAATATTATATTTAATTTAATGCAAACAATTTTAAACTGTATGGGAGAAGTAGAGAAGAAGAGGAGAACAAGTCTAGAACTTGTGGTACTTGTAGAGGAGAATTATATTTATTATTCTCTTTTAGCATATTCAATATATATATATTGTATATGCTATAAGAGAACAATATATATATATATATATATATAAACCAATTAAAAAGAAGATAGCACATAGATAGACACAGGAATAACTCACTGCTATAGAAGATAGCACATAGATAGACACAGGAATAACTCACTGCTATATTTCGACCATCGTCGTCATCAGGAGGCGAAGAGTCCCGCAGGAAGGCAGAGCGGCGACTCATTTTACGACGATGGTCGAAATATAGAAGTGAGTTATTCCTGTGTCTATCTGTGTGCTATCTTCTTTTTAATTGGTTTTTATTTAAAAGTCCGTTGGACCGTTTCATTTAATTATATTTATATATAATTATTATTGAATCTGGTCGATATATTATTGAATCTGCTAAATATATATATATCATTAAAATTAACCGCAGTCTCGGCATTCACGATCTTAAGACTGAGAGATTCGATCCTACGAACTAACCTCCTGCTAACAGGGTTCAACTGGAAAAGGAGTTGACCAAGTGACATCTTAAAATTAACATGTCACTTGGCCAACTCCTTTTCCAGTTGAACCCTGTTAGCAGGAGGTTAGTTCGTAGGATCGAATCTCTCAGTCTTAAGATCGTGAATGCCGAGACTGCGGTATATTTTAATGATACTTGTTTAAAAGAGGATCTGCTGCCTATTTATACCAATATATATATATATTCAGTTACTTTACTTTTTACATATAGTAAATTGAGATGTAGAAAATCAAGGGTTTTTCTTCTAATTTAAGCCAATTTATATTTAAACAGTAAAATTACAAAGGTTTTATTAATAGCTTGATAAAACGATCCGATGTATCGGTTTTCTAAAGAAGAAGAACATCTTTTATATTTGAGTTTAAACGACTAAACATGTTCATTTTTATATTTAAATCAAGTTAAATTGTATTAAAACCGAAACATTGGATATATTAATTTGACTACTGGAAATGTTGCTGTTATATCTATATTTGCGTACAGTATAACTTACTTAAAGGTGTTGTATGAGAGTGGCGTCATGAATAGTTGATGTATTGCTAATTATATTTGTTTGTTGAAAGTTAATGAAAAGTAATCATAATTAGTCATTACAGAAGGGAGAGCGTCAAATGAAATAATGCTACAAAAAAATAAGTTACTAAGCTTTAATATGTTAATAAAAAAAAAATAACTGGGTTTATGACATTTCCGGTTTTTGTGAGCTAGATAAATGGCTCAGTACCTATGCTTTATTGTTGGCAATGTGATAACAATGAAATTACAAATAAGTATAGCTTATTTTGAACATTTTGTTAATGTTAGAGAGATCACATAAGTTGCATCAAAGCCGTTTTTATAGAAATAAAAAAAACCTTTTGTTTTCACTCTTTTCCTTAGAGAGCAAATCCTGAGAGTAAAAAATGATGAAAATATACCGTTCCTTCTTGTGGGTAATAAAGGAGACTTGGATGAAAAGAGAAAAGTTTCTGCTGCTGAAACACAAGCGAGAGCTCATCAGTGGAAGGTGCCGTATGTGGAAACATCAGCGAAAACCAGAGAGAATGTCGATAAGGTAAGTCATTAAACCAGTAACTTTATAACTTGTCATAATTGAACTTGATATGGCTGTAGCCATGTTGATTACACTGAGGGCTGTGGTGACTCTCACCTGAAACTTGGATGGCAGTGGTAATGTGGCTCACCCTTGGTAAAAATGGCTACCGTATTATAAATCAAACACATTTTCGCCACTTATTATTGATAATGATTGTTCGCCAACATATCATTTTTAATTCGCTAAAATTTAGCAGGTCAGATAAAAACTTGTAGTATCCATGTTTAGATTTAATAGCATCGTTGATCTTTTTTTTCCAGGTATTCTTCGATTTAATGAGAGAAATAAGAGCTAGAAAAATGGAAGATAACAAAATGGGGAATGGACGAGGCAAAGAAAGCAGAAAGAGGAAGAAACTGAAGTGTACCATCTTATAGAAGGAAACAGTGGTGTTGGTGGGTGGCCTACAGGGGTCCAGCCGTGACAGTACTTCAACCTGCCGCATCTCCCACCGGACCCTATGTACATTTTGTATTGATACTCGTGCCTCAACTTTTGTAATTCTTTCAAGAGGACTTCAAATCCAAGATCACATGACTATACTTGTATAACCAATCAAACTTTTTTCTATGGTTAAAAAAATGGCTAAAAGTATGATATTTTAAGTTGAATCGCTATGTTATAAGAATCTAATTGTACCATAAATTTGTAAATTAACCTTTTAACATTTTCTATATTGGAAATGTATCATATGTTCAATTAATCTTGTGCAATGAAGTAGATTAACCACTGTTTAAGATCTGGTTTCCTAAATATTAACATCACTATATAAAACAGGGTTTCTGGACTCAGGAGGTAAAGCTGCAGCTCAAGTAAAAGTTTGCTTTGTTGACTAGAATATAAATAAGAGTGGTTTTTTAACAAATCCGAAAGCGCATTGCTTTTGCAACCTTTTCTATTTTCCTCCTTTTTCAATCCAATCGACAGGAAAAAAGAGTTAGTAAATACTTGACCATTTTTATGAAACACGCGTTATTTGCAAAGTTGTTTTCAGTTTTCAATCGATTCAGAAAAGAATAAAGAGCAACAACAAGAAAATGTTTATGAAGTACGCATTTCTCATCAATCAATATTCTTGGGTTTCTACTAAACTACAACTCGGGTTGTTTAGTAGTCACTGATCAAAAATGCGTTCGTTATTCACTAAAATTGTAATCTGAAAAATGGCAAAGTCAGTGAAACAATGTTCATTTGAATAAAAAGGTCGTTTTTAACCGATGATACTTTTTGGTTATACACCAGATTACTCATATGTTTCTATAATATTTTATCCACTCTGATTAATGATTGGAGACTTTTCAAAATTTATCATAAATATGATCCGTTGCGCTTTCATGTTATGAATTATTGATTATTTTTCTTCATTTATCATAAATATTAATTTTTAGGCTAATAGAAACATATTGAAAGTTCTTTATTTAACTATCTCTGTAATAGTGACGGAGTAAAACCACAGACCTATGATTCAATCTTCCTTCGACTACGAAACCCTGCTAAAAACTTTTTGAAAACAGTGTTTTTGGTACTCAATCACACTGTTTCTGCTCCCTACCATAACAATCAACTTCATTCGTTTTTGTTTCTTTAGTGTACATTTAGTGGATATTTTTTTTAACCATTTTAGTTTAGTGCTATCTTTACACATTCAGGGAGTCATAATTATTTCATATTTTATTATAATGCATTGATTAATTATCTTTAAGCTGATGTAGCAGTCCATGTAGTTTTTTTTTAACCTTATTGCATTTGATTATGGTTACTAATTATTAGACAATTTCAGAGGTTTGCCTTTGAATTCCAGTTCACTCTTTCCAATAGATCATATATTTGTGTTAGTGGAGCGGGGAAGCTTAAAGTTAAGAATTCAACTTCAAAAATTGTCAAAAAGTTGATATTCACTTTTTATATAAAATATCCTTTTTTGTTATTTTTTTTTATTTTAGTCGTATAATATTGTTGAAATGTTATGGTAAGTAAACCATAACTTAAAAAAAAAGTATTTCTTCCTTATCATCACAAATGTATTTACCAAATTTCCAAAGTAGCTTTTTTTTTTAAATTTATTTGGATTAATCAATAATAATATTGGAATAGTTGTACTGCATTTTAATTTACATCATATAAGAAAAATATGTTTTTTTTGTTACCTCATTAAAATAGGTGCTACTATAAATAAAAAGGTACTGTATAAATAAACGAAAAAACTTTATTCGTTTTTAGAGGCAGTTTGTCAACCGAATCAGTTTTTCTCGTAAGATATATTATAAAATTAGATTAATCGATTCTAGGCCTCAAAATATTACATATTTGTAAGTAAAAATGTTGCTTATTTTTATATTATAAATTCTTAGTAATACAGTACTTTCATGTATGCAGTGAAGAACTAGAAAGTAAATATTTGTAAACCAGTATAGTATGTCCCAAAAAAAAAAAAAATTAAAAAAAGCATTGATCTTCTCTATAACAAATGTTAAACGGAATAATAATAGATTTATTGATATCCAAAAACTAAGCAAAAGCCTCTAGAATTGGAAGTGATATTAGTCGATCAACTCGACTTATTTTTAAGTAAAAATTTATGGATAAACTTTTAATTTTTTTTTAAATTAAAAGTTTAAAAAAAAAGAGAGATTTCGTGTATCAACCTGAATTATAAATGATTGATTGTTTTCAATTTTCAATTTAGGGAGGCAACCCTACTTGTGTTGATCTTAGATCCGTTACGCCTTCTTATTTTTGAATTATTTGTTACTTTTCTTCATTTATCATAAATATTAATTTTTAGGATAATAGAAACATATTGAAGGTTCTTTATTTAAGAAGTAGTTAATAATTATCATCAGCATATAGTTTGGTGCATTAATGATGGCTTTATCGAACAATTTCAACATTATAAACATAAAGTAATTTCGTAGAAAATTAACTATATTCCCTCTGATGCTATCTTCTTGCTCTATGGCTCGGACTGAATCCATCTTCAGTATTTATATGTGCTCTTTTATAGTGATCATTACTTCATATTAATATTAGAATATCCGTAGAATTTTAAAAGATTACTTTTAATGCTTTCTACATTTTTAAAAACTTCATCTGAAAAATGTATTCGGTCTGAAACATCTTTTAGAGCAAGTGTTTTCTAAAACCTCTATTTATTAGAACTTATGAGCTATGATAGTTTATTTTCCTGGTAATATTACTTTCAAACTCAGAGGTACTATTATTATTATTATTATTATATAAATAAAGTTTAATGTAGACAAAGAACCATAGAGAAATCAACACACAATTACAGTCTCTAATTTTCGGTTTGAACCTCTTCAGGAGAGATAATAGAGGAAAACCAAGCTCACTGGCACAGAGAAGTTGGAACCAAAACCGTCACTGTACCAGTGCTCTTGGTTTCCCTCTCTTATCTCTCCTGAAGACGGTTCAAACCGAAAATTAGACGCTGTAATTCTGTGTTTTTGATTTCTCTGTGGTTCTTTGTCTACATTGAATTTAGCTAGTTTCGGGTCGTATTTTCAACGAAAATTGGTAATATATATATATATATATATATATATAACAGATTCAATAATATATCGACCGTTTGATAGAATAGGTGTGTTCTCTAATCGGGGTTCGGTCAATTTTTGACCGAACCCCGATTAGAGAACACACCTATATATATATATATATATATATATATATATATATATATATATATATATATATATATATATATATATATATATATATTAAAGAGATCATGACACTAATAAAAAAAAGTATGGATACCTTGGAAGAGTTTCCAGGTAGTTTGCTCTTAAGGAATTCCTTGAAATCTTCAGAATTTGAACCTATTTTGTTTTTATTTTTGTTATTTAAATTATCGTAGAGTCATTTGTTTTGTACCGTCATTTCTGAATACAGTGGAACTTTTTTAAGTTGAAGATTATAGAACCATCAGAGAAGTTTGAATTATACAAGAGTTTGAATGACGAGGTATGCTGTATGGATAAAAATAGCAAAAAAAAAAATTAGTTAAGTAAAATTTAAATTAAATATTTTTAAATTTACTACTTTTTTACAGCTATTTAAAAAACATTGGCATTTTCTATTGTTTTCTTAGAGGTTAGTTCTCGTAAAACTTGTGATTTTTTGCAGTTCTAAGAGCATAATAGCTGGAACCAGTGACGATTTTTTCCCCTTCTTAATGTGCTGTGGTCCCTGAAAATGACTCCTAAGGTTGCTAAAATTTGCTTTTCTGTAAACCAGAGCACGTATTATTGATAACAATTCTTCTTGGAATGAAACCTTTTTTTTTTTGTTTACATTACTTTAATAAGAATTACAAGGGACTTATATAAAAATTAGAACTAACGAATGATCAATCCATATTTTTTCTGTCATCGTTCATAGAGGCTAGATAATAAAAATATTAGTCTATTTTTAGCGATATTTTCATTTAATTTTTTTATTAACAAAAGCATATTGTTCAGTATTATTTCATTAGAGCTAATCTAAAGCTGTATATTTGATTGTTTTTCGTACTGTACTGTGTACTGTCATTGTACAGTCAACTGTAGATACTAGCGATCAGAGTGACATTTTCTGACGTTTTCAAATGTTCAATATATTATTATTTGTTAAATATCAATCTTATTTAAAAATTATCTCAACTTAAAACTAATATAGGCTCCCTGAATGTTTATTAATTTTTAGTCTACTAATTTTTGCATAATCTTGCCATAAATGGCTTAAATTATATATTATTATTTTCGACTGAACCATCTATTTATTAAGTGTTGGCACTTTTTATTTATTATTTTTAAATGTAAAAAAAAAATATTTATTATTATATCTCAAGAAAAAAAAAACTCTCAAGTTAATAATACTATTATCTGTCCAGTTGTACAGACTAGTGTAATTCAGAAATTATTTTTAGCTTCATTTATACGCAATGATGAATTGCAAAAAAAAAAATATCAGGCTTTTGCAAAACATCATGACTTGTATTTGCAAAAAAAAAATTGTATACTTGCAGAATGTATAAAATACAATAAAAAGGAACAATTTGTAAAGTTTATTTTATAGTTTTATGTTAAAAAGTAAACTATTGTAAAGAAATGTTTTATTTTCATTCCAAAGACTGTGTTTTTATTTATCTTTAGCATAGAGCATTTATTTATTTATTTTTTTCTTTTACAATACAATAAATGTGTATATTATACAGGTTTGGCGAATGTATTTCTATAGAAGTTACTGAAAAATGTTCCACATCCTATCAGAGGTTACCATTTTTTTTTTTATTTCCCATAAAATCGGTGTAAATATATTTGGTCTTCATAAAGTTCCTTTACAACGTAAAAAGCTAAATTATAAAGACATTTAATAGAATATATTACCCAAACTTTGAAATCACTTCTTTGCATTAGTTTCAACGTTTTCAAATGTGTATAGTTCATTTGTGAGTTTTGAGGTATGTTATTGATGAACAATGTTTTGCTTGTTCAGCAACCTTTAAAAAATGATACCAGTCAAGAAAAAATACAATATCTATTTTAGTTATTGAAACAAAATTGAATATTAAGACAGTAAATCACAATATGAAGTGTAGAGAATATCAGCATTACTTCTGGAAATTCAAGATAGAAGAAACTTAAAGATAAGCTCAGTGTTATGGGTATCTTAATACGCAAGCATCTTATATTATTAAACTTATTACATCCATTTGTAGGCAAATAATAGCCCAATATGGAAGGGTTTACTCTTAACTTTGTATTGACTCTGAACATTCAGTATTACAAGTTTTACTAATAATATATAATTTCAATGATTGCACGACCTATAACGTTTCACAGAATCAAAACGCACACAACACAACATAATGAATCAAAGCATCCCCAAACACCGACTTCTATCTTACTGTGCTTTATTCAACTATTGGTTCACAATAGTTGATACTATACTGTGTTGGCAGTAACACTACACTTTTGTTCAGCTAATTAAATAAGCCAAAAGTAAACTTCAATACCACACCTTTATTTGTATTACTTTCCACTGATTTATTTATTGTGTGTAAGTTTCCCTTTGCAATAAATTTATAAAATTAAAAACAAATTGAACACTTTAATCTATATTTCTATGTATTTAAATCATAATTATAAGTCGCTTACAGTGGCTTTCTTCAATTTAGGAGTGCTATACTTCAGGTCTCTATTACTGCAGCTTACAAAAAAAGGGCTTTTTCTGTTAATCGTTTATGGCTCCGTTTCAAGTTCCATTTATTTTATGATTTAATGGTTATTAAATAGTGATAATTTCTCGTGTCAATTGATTAAAAAAGTGGTAACTGAAGTTATTATGATTCATTCCTACGTAGTAACAATGTTTTATCAATACTTTCAATATACATTATGGTATAATATCCTTACTCGTTCATGCTGAGGCATCAGTTCCCTTTATAGTTTTTTTAATAAACTCAACCACACGACCAGGGTTGTTGGATTGGTAAAAGATAACAACATTACCATTCTTTAAATCTTTAGAATGTTGAAAATGCTATTTCTTAATAAATTGATTTATGTTATGGCATAAACTAATGCAGTGTTATATCTTAAAGGATTGTTGCGTAAAAAAGTTAATGAAATGGTCTTCACATATACAAGTTTAATTACCTAAACAGTGCTTTTCGAACACTTAGTGTTCTTCTTCAGGCATAAAACCAAACTTCAGAGTCCACAACAGTTGTATAGACTCTGAAGCTTGGCTTTAAGCCTGAATCGAAACGCGTTGTTCAGATTATTAAACTTGTATATGTGGAGACTATTTTTTATCCTAACAGTCAATAAAAACCACATAATAACTGATAGCTCTATCTTAGAACCTTAAAAAATCTTTAAAATAAATTCTTTAGAAGTATTTTAATAATAACTTCATAATGTTTTCACTTTTTAATGAGGGATTCCGTATGTTCATTGATTCTAGACTGGTAGATCCGGGGTTCAATTCCCACTCTGGCTCTAGATTTATTAACGAGGTAGATTAAAATCTGATCACCTCATCCCTCAGAGAAAACTTTAATAGATATAGAATAAATACATTTTTCATTTGTGTTTTTTTTTATTTTCTGTTGGGCATCTAAACTACATAACAAACTTTTTTAATCAAATTTTATATCATACAACATATATTTAAAAGATTAAGACAGACGATGGACATCCTTGTTATTTATATGAATTTGCTTCATAATTATTTGAGTAAAAAAACTTCAATCGACTGAGAGGATAGTACCCAAATGTAGACGAAGAGCAGGTAAACGTAAAAAAAATGCATTCATCCTCACTGTGAGGTTTATATTTCACCCACTTAAAATCTCAGAATTAAACTAAACTAACATGCAGACTTTGTTTTGAAAATTAATAAAGCCATTGGCTTTAATTATCCTCATCATTAACAGTTTATATTGTTATATAATCAAGATGTCATTAAATGAGTTGTTGCATAAATAAGTTATATATAACAAAGTATATACTCGTATCAATATTATTTTTGTTTTTTTAATGCTTTTCCTAGCTAAAAGACTGTCTTTTAATATTTATTAATAACTAGCAAACGTACCCGTCTTTGACGGAATCAAAAATTCTATTATACTTGGTATTCCAAAATATCAATTATAGTATTATACTAATACTACAATTAGAAGTTATAGAATAGTAGAAAATACCATTATTAGTACAGTGCTAAAAAAAGCCTCTGTATACAAAGATTAGATTTTAAGTTAGACATACACAAATCTACAATCAATGTTTCAGCTTTATATGTCTTATGGTAGCAATATTTTGTGGACAAACCGACAGACAGAAATTATTCTAAGGGTACATGTGGCTACTCTGAAGTATGAAACGTAAAGAAAACTTGAAATGAGTTAGTTCTAATTAACGTGCTCCCAGTCAAAAGCTAGCACGCAAGCCACTGGGCTACTCTGGTTCCATACCTTACTTTATTACCAGTGTTTATATTACGCAAATATTAAATTAAAAAAAAATATTTTTGTTGTGTTTATTTATATTACATTTGCACTACTGTCATCGGCGAGCAAGCAAGCTACTGGCAACCCTGGCTAGATCCCTTTACTTTATTACCATCTTTTATATTATCCACATTTTAAATTCAAAAAATATTTGTTTGTTACATTTATTTATAATACATTTGCACTACTGTCATCGGCGATCACGCAAGCCACTGGGCTACTCTGGTCCCATACCTTACATTATTACCAGTGTATTTATTAAGCAAATATTAAATTAAAAAAAAGTTGACAGTTATATATAATACATAGCAAACGTACCCGTCTTTGACGGAATCAGAAGTTCCTGTTTTGGTTTATTACCGTGTGCCTATTGCCTTTCGGCTATACCACGGAGGAATCAGAAGTTCCGTCATTTTTGGTATTTCAAAATGTCATTAGAAATTATAGAATAGTAGAAAATACCATTATTACTACAGTGTTAAACAAATGCCTCCAGCTTATACACTACATTAGCTGTCTGTCCTTCAGGTTCATGGTAGAAGAAAGAGTTGAAACCTCTGACCGTTGAGCATGTAAACTACATTTGACCATGTGAGAAAAACTTGGTTTTGCTACCTTGTATTCCTGCGTTAGATGAAGTCTCCCTTTGCGACTTAGTTAACGTCATTACGAAATAGACTCTGACCGGACTTTGCAATCATTTCAACGTAAACAGACAGTGGCTCGGAATCAATGGTATGTGAAGTATACACACAGACTCCCCAATACCACATCCAGTCATTATGTCCGCCTCTATGGCATATCTGTGTAGAGCACGAACTCAGAGTCGTGTCCCGTTGCACAGTTTTGGGGCACTCATGTTTCGTAACATGAAATTTGTTACTGCTACTAAATTGTAGCATGATTGGTGCTCTACTTTAAGTTTTTACTCATGAGCAGGCAGTCCAGGAGAAATAAATTCAGAGTCAAGAAATTCAATTAGATAATGAACTGCTTCTTCGTCACTAATCCAATCTCTTTACTGACTTGTAAGTTCTTTCCTAGGCTTCATATAGCGTAAGAACTTGTTTGTTGATTTTTCCTCCCTGTTCATATTAAGAGTTGAGAATTGCTCGTTTACAAAACATTTATTCTCAATAGATAGTACATCCTTAACTCTGTGAAACACCATTTCAATGATGTCAAATACGCAATATATTCATATGCTCAATTGAAATTAAAATCAACTAACAATACCTACTTGCCACACCTGTGTATTTTCAAAACAAACTTGTCTGTGAAGTTAGGAAAATACAGCTAAAAGCCCCATAACTTCGCTTCTGTACTGAATTAATAATCTATTTAGAGCCCATATTTTAAGTTAGGCACACACAAATCCAGTGTCAATGTTTCAGCTCGCTATGTCTTATGGTGGCTGAGTTTACTTGTGACAAACATTTTTGCGTTAAACGTCCATAACTTCACTTCTACGTTGAATTTCCAATCAATTCATAGCCTATATTTTAAGTTAGACCTACACAAATCTACTGTAAAAGTTTCAGCTTTATATGTCTTATGGTAGCAGAGTTTACCTGTGACAAAGTTTTGCGGACAAACCGACAAACCGACAAACCGACAAACCGACAACCGACAGAATTTTTCTAAGGGTGGATTCGGTTTCTCCAATGTATGAAACGTAAAGAAAACTTGAAATGAGTCAGTTCTAAGCAATGTACAGACAAAATCATTATTTTATTTATAAAGATGAACTAGAATATCAACAACAGGACTCATTACAAAAGAATATTTCCCCACAATAGAACACCGGATGAAACACAAAAAACTCAATACAAACTGGCAACTAACACAATTTTTAACAGAACATGGGAAATTTAAAAAGTATCTGCATAGATTTTCAATAGAAAATAACGGGCATTGTGACTGCAGAAGAACCCATTTACAAACAGTAGACCACCTGATATACGACTGTCCAACACTGGACCAACCAAGAGCAGAATTGATCAAAACAGTGATGTCCACTGCAAAAGACTGGCCGATGAAAAAGGATAAATTAATCAGTGAAGACATCATAATACACTTCAAAAAGTTTCTTTTTCGTGTGTACGAAATAATGTTCAAGAACTAATACAAATAATAATATCATATATTAATCAATTTAAAAAAAAAATATATATATAACTTGTAAATTAGAATAATATACATTGTCATAAAATATGTAAACAATATGTAAGAAAAGTATGTTATGCCAAAAGCGGAGCATACTAATATACAATATAATAAACTCCCCCATGGTAGGGTTACTACCCGTGGGAAAAAAAAAATAACTAGATAGATAAAAAATTAATAAATAGTGACTAAACAATTGGTAACAGGCTGGTGAATGCTTAGAAACAGAGAGATATTCTGAGAATTTTATTCTTATAGATGGCTTCCAACTTCACAACAGAAAAGATTCTCACTTTACTAAAACCCAAATTGAAATTTGTATTACCCCTTGTAGACTGATTTCATGGACTGATGTCCAACATCAAAATCAACTGAAGATATTCGTTGTTGAAGAGTGAAGCTGTGCAAATGATTGAGCGTCCTAGGTAACATACGACATTAAGCAGATTTCAATTATTATTAAGTTACTTCAATTAATTAATTTTAAACTACTATTCATACTTTGCTCTTCGGAGTTGTTCTCGGAGACAAAGAGCGAAGCTCATTTCAAAGATTGAACCTCGTTACAGTTATGAACCAAGCTCGTTACCGGGTTCACTCTACATCAGGGTTTCCCAAACTTTTTCAGGCTGGCGCCCCCTTGTCTTCTAGAGTAGAGTGCCAGCGCCCCCTTGTCTTCTAGAATAGCCTGCCAGCGCCCCCTACCCCATAAAAATGGAAAGATATGCCAAAAAGCCTATCAGAACTAACCTATCCTATTCAGGTTAATGAATATATTCAGGTTAATGAATATATGAATGGTATTTTAAAAGGGTGAAAGCGTAGGAAAGGACTAATGTCCAGAAAGGGATGTTTGGGGAAAGAAAGAAGTACAGTAAGAAATAGTAAAAAACCATCCTCTAGCTGTCATGCAATCTACAGCCACAATCTATCTTTACAGAATTGAGATTGCGGTCTACTATTTATATAGGGAACGATCATTTTATTCTTCTTATCTCGACCGAAAACTCATTTACTTCCGATCAAAGCTGACCTCCTAATCCATAGGACATACGTGAAAGAGTAGCTTATCTTTTTATTCCCTTTATTTTGACCGAAAACTCTCTTTTACTTTCGACCGGGGCTGACCCCTTAATCCTCAGGTAAAAGAGCGGCATATCTTTTGAAATTCTTATTTCTAATTTTTATTACTTGTATGGTTTTTGATGGTTACCGCCAACAGTTTGTGACGACGTTGTAAGTATTGTAGCAGCCAGCTGCTACATTAGCTACACTGTCGCCACCAACCATCTATTTTTTAGTTACCGCCCCCCAAACCGCCTATTTTTGCGTTACCGCCCCCCCCCCCCCAACCGCCTATTTTTGCGTTACCGCCCCCCAATATCAAACCACCGCCCACTTTGGGAAACGCTGCTCTACATCAACAGGACTACACAGGGTGTCCATAAAGTCCGTGTGCGTTTTAAAAAAAATATACCCTTATTTGTAGCTGGGATAGAAATGATCTGTAAAAAGGATTAGAAAGAAGTAAATCTATATTTTTGAAAGTTTTATTGAAATTTTATCCACTTAACCTCCATCATGTTGTAACTAACCTCTTCCATACAGATAAATCACGAACTTCCTAACAGATGAATCAGAAGAGGTGAACCATTTCATTCATCTTCACATTCGCCAGACTTGACTCCATTAGATTTTTCTTATAGGGGTATTTGAAAACAACTGTGTATGCATCTAAATCTTGTCCATTTGAAGATTTGAAAGCTAAAATAACTAATAAGATTTTACGGATTATTGTAAATCAGTTGGCGCATGTTTTCTGTAAACTGCAAAAGCGTATTACCCTCTATATTGCTAATAATGGAGGACTGTGGAAACTAAAAATTATTTTTAGAATAAAACCTTAAAAAATGTAGGTTTACTTCCTTCTAATCTTTTTTACAGATTATTTCTATCGTAAATACGAATAAAGTTATAATTTTTTTAAACTGCACATGGACTTTATGGACACCCTGTATTTATCTTTAAAGATCAAAAAGCTTCTTAGTGTAAAGATCTTTAACGATCTTCCTATCATCTTACTGTATGGGGCTGATTCCAAGACCGTGTAGCAAGCAATCATTAAATCATGCCTGCCCCTATTAAAAGGCTAAACCAGTATAACACATGCATTGTAGCTTTGCATTTTAATATATCCAACGATTTTTAAGTTAACAAAAATCACACATATAAACACATCAAATAAATGTAGTTCGTATTACTGTTTTATTCAGTATTGATTAGCATTGCTTGATTCATATTTCTGTGGGAATTATTAAATTAATATCGTTTACTTAATTTGTCTTCGTAATACGATTCAAAAGACTGTCTATTATATCCTTTGTTTTTGTGTAGCGTTCATAAATGATTTAAACCTCATTATGATATCTGAAATTATGAATTATTATTAATTTATGTTATACTAAGATTCATTATTATTTCAGATGTTTTATGCAAAATACAATACAGGTTAAGTAGCAGCGGCAGTCCCACATGAAAACACTCATAGGCCGAAAATTGGTCCTTTGTGACAAAACACATTCAGCATTCTACATTGGGAGCCCTAAATTTTGCCTAACTGAAGTATATTTTGAGTAGGAATCTTTAACGTCTACTTGACATCGTAAAGGTTTGGAACTGATTTCCTAAAAGTAAAAAAGAAATAAAGGAATCCTTAAGATAGAAAAATGAGTCTAGGCCTTAAAAGGTTGACAATATCAAGTGTGAGGATATTAGGGCTTCAGATACTGTTCAAGGCAGAGTTGATTGGCTAGAACAAACATAGGCAACCTACGGCCTGAAGACCACATGCAGCCTGTGATTTTGTGCTGCTCTCTGAGATTATCTAGAATTCTATCATAATATTAAAAATTCCTTTACTTTTTACTTATCAATAAAAAATCACAGAGACTTTTGAAAAAAAATTACAATGTTGGAAAGATATAGGTAGATAAATAGACATAGAAAGAGAGAGAGAGTGAGAGAGGGAGAGGGATAGAGAGAGTTGCCCAACAGCAACAAATGCTTTAGTTTTTTTTTCTATGACGCTACTAATCATTCGATTATTGTGTTGTAATAATTGTTTCATTATTATTATGGAATAATGGGTTAAGAACAATAATTTTGATTATAATAATAAAATTAGTTAAATTAATTTTACGATATTCGTCCTCATTTTCATGCATTAACCAATCATCATCTTAAAACATTAATTATCTAGGATTTACAACAACATCTGTACCTAAAGTTCTGAATACAGTTATATCATTATCTGCGTAGTTTTTATATATGTCATTTTACGCTATATTTTACAATTATATGTATATTTATATAATTTATTATGTTTATATTAAGCGGTCTTGCATTTTATGTGAAATCGTTTTGTTCTTTTTTTTTATAATCATAAATATTACAGGGATAAAAATATTCCGAAATATAGAACAACCATATATATGTTTTTTTTTTTACTTTAGTATACGTAAATTATAATAGTGATTACAAATGTTTCACGGATTCACTGGTTTTGATTGGTGAGAGGGAAATCCAAAACTTTTAGCCACAAAATATGTTTTGATAGATCAATCATATTTTGGAAAAAAAATTCACCCTACACTCTAGATGTGCTGTATTTTTTTTTAGAAAAAACATTATTAGCATCATGTAAAAGTCACTTTTTTAGCCAATATATGATTTTATATATTGTTTCTCCAAATGGAATATAAGATAGTTTCAGATTTTATAATTTTCTGTGATCGGATTTTAATAATGTTTTTTAAGTTTCTAATTTTATGCTGAATTTTTGGCAAAATTTATTGTTCTCTAATTGGCTGATTAGTGTTAAAAAAGTTTTTCTAAAATCATAAAATGTACAATAACGCCCCTTTTTGATAATGTAACTTTTAAGAAAATTCCACAACTCAGCCACTTTACAGGTGCTAGTTTTAGGTAAAATGTTTGTTGGTCCATTAAACAGCATGGCCTGTAGCTACCTCACATCTTTGTAGATTAAAAATAACTCAAAATTTCAACATTTTATTGAACAAAAAATATTTTGTCACTCTCTTAGACAACATCTCAATTTCAAGACTCTAGAGTTTGCAGTTTAAGGGAAAAAAATGTTGTCTGAAAAGGTATTTGCTCAAAAAGAGTGACTTTGGCATCATGAAATACAGCCACCAAACCATAGGGGATATCTACACTACATGGCCCATATTTGTCTAAAATATTAATTCGATTCATCAAACTGTCTAGACTGCAGCGCGCCCACAAACACACACGCACACACACACACACACACACACACACACACACACACACACACACACATATATATATATATATATAATGATCAAACCACAATAAGAAATCGAAAAACAAGACTAAGATCTTTCAACCGTAACAAGCGGTCTTCGTCAGAGTCAAAAACCCAACTTGTGACTGAGACCCAACTCTGACGAAAACCGCTTGTTACGGTTGAAAGATCTTAGTGTTGTTTTCCCATTTCTTATTGTGGTTTGAACATTGATTGTTATTTCACGTGTTTATGTGAAATCTATTTACACATATATACATACATACAGACATTTAGAAAAAACATCAAAAAAGGACTTTGTGGTATTCAAAACATGTAAATCCGCCAACATTTTGAGATCGATTTTCTTCGTTTTGTTCATTATACTTTACTTATAGTAAAGTAAAACTGTAGGATAGTGATGAAGACTAGAATTTCAAATTATCAGCTCTAAAAACAAAGCACCTTACCTAATAGATTATTTTTGCCTCTAGTCAATTGAAGCTGAACTTCAGTAAGAGATGAAATACTGAATGATATATATGTGCATGATCAAGGAGGACTGACAACTATTATTCGATACCACCTCAGAGATGATGACAAATGAACATCGGCTAACAGCAAGATGATGGAGTTATTTGTAATTCTATAAGAATGATTGAAGTTTTTTCTCAATGGGTGGAAAAATTGTCTCTATGACAGTTGAGGGACTGAACAAAAACTCTCCGTGAGCTAGAGAGTAAGCTTATGGGGAGGAATAATAGGATCTCAAGAGTTTTAGTGTCGTGAATAAGAGATAGTCAAAGGAAACAGGTTACAAAAAAATTCTCACAACTCTCAAACGCGACAAGTGTTTGCCATGAGAAAAGAGATTAGAAAAGATAAGCACAAAATTAATAAAAATTAAATAGAATCTGCCATTAATTCTTGATTGGCATAATTATTCTGATTTAACTAGTTATAATACTGAATTTTCATAAACAAGAGTTTATGATTGTCAGCTTATAAGCAGTGTTGCTCTAACTGTTCACTTTATAAAAAGAAGCTTTTTGAAATCTGTTATCTCGAGAGTATGATAAGGGAAGTTGTGAAATGGCAATTATAAGGAGGGCGAGATTGATACACTCAGCTGGTGTGTAGAGGCTACAAATAGACAATCAAGGTCGCCTCATTCAGCTCGACCTGGCCAGTCTAGTGCCATCAACTTGGACGACACGTCGGCATGGTCAACAGAGAACTCGTCGTCGCCACTCTGGTACCCAACCTGGGTGGTTGGATTTCCGGCCTCAGTTCTAGAAAAGCAATCAAAACATGGTATAAGGTATGCTCCAGCCGTTATAAACGATTAATTTTCAATAATAATTATTATAATTTCAAATATCCAAATATTATTATATGATAGTATTATTAAATATACCCTGGCTCATTCATATTTGGAATCGGCATGCCAATGTAATGCATATGACTCTACAAACTTGCAGCTCTGAAGACCTTATAACACTATACACAAAACCGTTAGATTGATTAACATATATAACCTAAATTCTAGAAACCATAAATTCGGTTAATAATGTAAACATTCATTTATTATGACTACGGGTAAAAGTTACATATAAGTTAAAAACAAGAGTACATGTATATGTTGTACCGGACTGCCACAAAATATAAAGTTATTGAATAGTTTAATAAACTATGACTTCTTGACTGTAAATAAAACTCAAAAGTTACTTTTTACTACGAAACTTTTAGAAAATATTAGATTCTTTTATAATTTAAGGATAGTTTTCAAGATGACTGCAAAATAAAAAGAAATGATGATTATAAACCAAAAAAACTATTCATCGAAATGCAATGTTATTACCAAATATAGCAATTTTTCTCAAGAGGACCAAAAAGATTCAAATAAATAAAGAGAATTACTAATAATATTTAAACCAGTCCTAAGAGATATATAAAGTTCAAAATAACTGAATTGTCGTTGTCAAGATGACGTTAAAAAAAGGATATATATATATAGTATATATATCTGAAATTTTATTTTACGCTAAACTAGTCTTCCATAAACGTTATATAAATTATAGGTTTTAGTTAAGATGGATGTAAACAAATTATGATTGTAATCCGAATCAATCTTTTATTAAATATTACGTTGTATGAATTATAGGTCCTGGTTAGTTATGGATGTAAACAAATTACGATTATAATCTAAAAATTTCTCTAAGAAATTATAAAGTTGTTATATAATGTATTGATCTTTATTTATGCATGAACATTTTCATCCCCGTGTGATGACTTATATTCAAACCTTCAATGTTCAATACAAAAAGCAATCACGCAATCATTAAAGCCATTCTATTTAAATCATATACCTTTGTCTTTTAGCAAAACCACGATAACAATTATTTCAAGCTTGGTACTTCTACATACATAGCTGCCAAATCTCCTTCGTTTCCTCATTATTAATGCATGCATTATAGATAGCCCTGTCATTTCATTATCAGAATCCAGTGTTTTCAGAATACTCGCCTCTTTGTCTTCTGCCTACTTGAATCCTTGTATCCTCTTTGTCAAATCTCTCATGATTAATTAACTTAAGTAAGAATATGGTGATGTCTGACTACGACTAGATCACACATGATGGCAGTTTTTTTGTTAAAATCTCCGACACAAGTGTAATCAACTTAATAAAATTATATATTCAAGCTGAACAGAAGTACTAACTGTTGGCATGTTTGCACAGGAAGCTCGCAAGCCGGCAATGCGGCCGCCAGACTGGGTGTTTGGTCCTGTCTGGACATGTCTGTACTCGAGTATGGGCTATGCTTCCTATCTTGTCTGGCGCGATGGAGCCGGCTTCGAAGGTAAAGCATGTATAACTTTCCTACAAATCTACTATCGTAAACAAATACTAATAGAACCTCATGTTACCTTCTTCTATAAATGGAAAGATATGTTTATCCTTGTAATTATTCAATAATTGATGAAATATCTTACAGGAGGCCAAGAATAAAAAAAATAAAAACTTTATTATATAAAAGTAGATCTGTATTTATATAAAATCAGTATTTATTTATCAAAACATTGCGACATTCATCACATACCTATTCATACATGTTAAAATTCTTATTTCATTTACACTGTTTGAAAAAAACTATTTACATCAGATCAGAATTGACTATGTATTTCATAGTTATAGACACTTTTCTTTCAACTGCAATCAACATGAATCTGCTGTCATAAGAATGAACTGCTTATTTATTCAGTTATAAATAATATTAATGTTACCTTGTAAGTTAATAGGCTACACATTATCTTCAGGAAAATCTCCTGAATACTATTAGATACTTCACATTCATGAGGACTACTCATAAGTACTGTTACAGTTCCCACTCATCAAGATCAACTCTTGAATACTATTAGATACTTCACATTCATGAGGACTACTCATGAGTACTGTTACAGTTCCCACTCATCAAGATCAACTCTTGAATACTATTAGATACTTCACATTCATGAGGACTACTCATAAGTACTGTTACAGTTCCCACTCATCAAGATCAACTCTTGAATACTATTAGATACTTCACATTCATGAGGACTACTCATAAGTACTGTTACAGTTCCCACTCATCAAGATCAACTCTTGAATACTATTAGATACTTCATATTCATGAGGACTACTCATAAGTACTGTTACAGTTCCCACTCATCAAGATCAACTCTTGAATACTATTAGATACTTCACATTCATGAGGACTACTCATGAGTACTGTTACAGTTCCCACTCATCAAGATCAACTCTTGAATACTATTAGATACTTCACATTCATGAGGACTACTCATAAGTACTGTTACAGTTCCCACTCATCAAGATCAACTCTTGAATACTATTAGATACTTCACATTCATGAGGACTACTCATGAGTACTGTTACAGTTCCCACTCATCAAGATCAACTCTTGAATACTATTAGATACTTCACATTCATGAGGACTACTCATGAGTACTGTTACAGTTCCCACTCATCAAGATCAACTCTTGAATACTATTAGATACTTCATATTCATGAGGACTACTCATGAGTACTGTTACAGTTCCCACTCATCAAGATCAACTCTTGAATACTATTAGATACTTCACATTCATGAGGACTACTCATAAGTACTGTTACAGTTCCCACTCATCAAGATCAACTCTTGAATACTATTAGATACTTCATATTCATGAGGACTACTCATGAGTACTGTTACAGTTCCCACTCATCAAGATCAACTCTTGAATACTATTAGATACTTCATATTCATGAGGACTACTCATGAGTACTGTTACAGTTCCCACTCATCAAGATCAACTCTTGAATACTATTAGATACTTCATATTCATGAGGACTACTCATGAGTACTGTTACAGTTCCCACTCATCAAGATCAACTCTTGAATACTATTAGATACTTCACATTCATGAGGACTACTCATAAGTACTGTTACAGTTCCCACTCATCAAGATCAACTCTTGAATACTATTAGATACTTCACATTCATGAGGACTACTCATAAGTACTGTTACAGTTCCCACTCATCAAGATCAACTCTTGAATACTAATAGATACTTCACATTCATGAGGGCTACTCATGAGTACTGTTATAGTTCCCACTCATCAAGATCAACTCTTGAATACTATTAGATACTTCACATTCATGAGGACTACTCATGAGTACTGTTACAGTTCCCACTCATCAAGATGAACTCTTGAATACTATTAGATACTTCATATTCATGAGGACTACTCATGAGTACTGTTACAGTTCCCACTCATCAAGATCAACTCTTGAATACTATTAAATACTTCACATTCATGAGGACTACTCATGAGTACTGTTATAGTTCCCACTCATCAAGATCAACTCTTGAATACTATTAGATACTTCACATTCATGAGGACTACTCATGAGTACCTGTTAAAGTTCCCACTTATCAAGATCAACTCTTGAATATTATTATATACTTAATACCAATTTAGAGCAACTCAACAGTTGTTCTTGAAGATTATAAATATAGTTCTCTCAACTATAATTAGGAGGTATCTTATTGCACTCCTTATTTCAAAGATTATTTGGAATATTAGACCCTGGTAGATTTGTTTTTCAAGGACGTATACTTTACTAATATTGTTTATTTCAAGCGTAAATCCTGACTTGAGTCTTGAAAACTAAACTGAATACCTCATAGTGCACCAACTGGAATAGTTCTCAGAGAAGAGTGCTAGAGTGAATCTCATTTATCTATAAGAGAAAATCCTGATATGAGTTTTGATAACAGAACTAAGTGAAATTTTGATTCGACGAATACGAGATAACTAATTGTACACCTCTTTGATTAGTTCTCAAAAACGAGGACTTCAAGAGCAACTCAAGTCTATATTATATACTAATAAATAAACAGTCTATCTTCAAGGGTAACTCCTGATTTGGTCTTAACGAATAAAACGTACTTCATATTACACTACCTTGAATAGTTTTAAAGTAATCTTGTTAACCTTTAAGGGAAACTCTTCAGTGGTTTTCAAGAGTAGCAAAATACCTGATAGTTTTGCTACTTGAGTCCCCTCAAGAAGGATACTGTATTGGAGCTCATCCAGCTCTAAGATATTCTCTTGAGTGCCTCTCAAAAATCTCTTAATTCCTTCTTTATAACAGAAAATGTAAGATTACTATGAAGTTTTGTGCTTATAATTAAATTTACACTACCTCTGTGGTTTGGTTCTTAAGCTCGCTCTCTCTCTCTCTCTCTCTCTCTCTCTCTCTCTCCCCCCCCTTTTCCTGCTGGTAAGGTAAAAAGTTAAGTATCAGACAACTTGTTTTTTCTGGATACCCGATTTGAGTACGGTGACCTGATACTGATCTTTTAGTTTTGAATTTTCATTCGAAAAATACACATTGCAGTAATATTACTTTTTTAATTGTTTTTAAACATACATACTATTTAAAAAGGCATATGAAAATATTTATATTATGATTGTATAAAATCATTAGAATCTGGGGTTCCCGGAAAAGTTACTGGAACCAAAAAGGGTTCCGCATCGAAAAAAGTTTGAAAAACTCTGATCTATTCCTTTCCACAACTGAGTTTCCTCTTGATGACTCTATCAACCACAATCCCTGTTACTGTTCATATGACAAAAGGAAGAAACTATATTAGAAACACGTTGTTTTCATTTAAATCTATACAGATATGTGAAGACCGTTATTAGTTTGTTTTTACAATATAAGGAGCCTTATTTCAAATGACATTTTTAATGGTTGCAGGTGACGCCAAACTACCTCTTACGTTGTACGCCTCACAACTAGCTCTCAACTTAGCATGGTCTCCAATGTTCTTCAGATACAAGATGTTTAATTTAGTCAGTCACTCAAAACACATTTAATACTAAACTATATAAATTAATTTAAAATTTGTTGTCATCATTATAAATGTATAATGAATTATAGTTACATTTTTTAATAGTCAATTAATTTTTAAAATAAGTATATATATACCGATAAAAAGATTTCACATAAACACGTGAAATAACAATCAATGATCAAACCACAATAAGAAAATGGGAAAACAGGACTAAGATCTTTCAACCGTAACAAGCGGTCTTCGTCAGAGTCAAAAACCCAACTGAGTTGGGTTGGGTCAAAAAACCTCAGTTAGATTTTTGACTCTGACGAAGACAGCTTGTTACGGTTGAAAGATCTTAGTCTTGTTTTTCCATTTTCTTATTGGAATGTATATATATATGTATGTATATATATATATATATATATGTATATATATATATACATTCGTACGAGTTCAAAATCGGAGAAGAGTAACACACAGCTTAAAGAAATACGCTTATAAACCCAAACTTGCCGTTGTGTTACTTGCCCTTTGTCTACAACGTGCATTGTCTCCCTTTCTCTTATCTCCTGGAGACGGATTGCCCAAAATTTTGAGTTTATAGATGTGTTTCTTTACTCTGTGCGTTTACTCTATTTTCGATTTTAAACTCGTATTGAGTCCAGTTTGAATTATCTTTACGACAATTTCATTATTTATAGTTTTTAAGTTATTTCAATGGCAATAAGTGCAAATAAATGAAACAGTATCTATAAAAATAAAAGTAAGTTTTTGCCTATTCATTGCTTAGAACTGATTCATTGAAAGTTATCTTTACGTTTTATATATGACAGAAACCAAATCCACCCTCAAAAATATTTCTGTTTGTTTATTTGTTCAAAAATTACTTTTGTCAAACTATTGGAGCAAAAGTAATAGTTCTGTAACCCTCCCATGGTGAACTTTACACTGACTCGCTTAAATGATACCAAAGTGTCATCAGCGCTTTTACAGAGAGAGGTATCTTTGGATGATTCTTAATTTTTTTCATCAGACTACTATTCCACGTTAAAGATTATTTATTTGTGGCTTCATCATCTTCAGTTTGTACACTTCAGTTTGATTTTTTTTTTTATTTTAAATCGACAATAGTAGAAATATTTTTTGTGAGTTGATCTAGTATTTAATCTATTGATTCTAGTATTCTAAAATCAAGGTATGCTTTTAGGAATGAAATTAAAAAAAACCTTTAAAGATTATTTATGGCAGAATTATGAATAACCAATAATATTTATGCCTTCTGGTATTTGATAAAAAAAAAAATGGCTAACTTTGTAGGCTTTCGTGGACGGGTTGGTGTTATGGTGCGTAGCGGGAGCCACAACGATGGCCTTCTTCAAAGTCAACCCTACAGCCGGCTACATCATGCTGCCCTACATGGCCTGGCTGTCCTTTGCCTCCGGCCTCACCTACTCCTTCATCAGACTCAACAAGCCATCTTCAGACTGAACCCACTCTCTTCCATATTATATATATAAAATGAACATATTTTAAAAACTATATTTTAAAGCAATTTGTTTGATAAAAACTTAAGAAAAATATATGGTTTTTATTCATATATACCCATATGTAAACCTGCTGTAATAATCAATCAGCCCTTTCTTCACGAAGGGCTATTGTGTTGATGAAAGAGAAATGGTCTTCATACCAATATATGACAAATTTTTTATTTTTAGCCACAAATTTTTAGCCACTGATAAGATCACATACATACCAATATTGGTATTACCCCTCGACATTACAACATGCTCCCGAGTGGGAGTGCGCTGCTTAAGGATCAATCAGACTCAAGAAGGAGTTACATTACAAAATTCAAAAATGAATTTAAAAAGCATTTATTTATCTCCTAGTTACTGACAGATGAAGATAATGCTCCTAGATTGAGCTACAATCTCCTATAGTATAGCGGGGGGGGGGGGGGGGCTCTAAAATTTGTTTAATTTCTGTTCTATAACCCTATGCTAAATACGAAAAATAGCCAATAGTATTTTTCATCTCTCTTTTTGACACAATAAAGACTTCAAAATGAGAGCTCGGTTTAGTTTTTTTTCTTTTCTTCAATACCATATTTACAGGTTTTATTTCTTATATGCAATTCAAGGAGTGAATGGTAGTGCAGCTTATTTTTAATTCGATACCCACTAAAAATACGTGAAGTACATTATGGAGAATAGCCAGGGTACGTGGTGTTACCCATCCAAATGGAAACGATGCTCATTGTTGTTTCACTTAAGTAACCTATATGACCTTGGCGGTGTCCCTTACAAGTTTTATTTATTATATCTATAGTGGTAAGCTACAGCACCGTAATCTTCTTGTGGGGGGGGGGGGGGGTTCAAATTCGAAAATTATAACACTGGTTATGCAACGAAAACATTAAAACATTTCCTTACAATGTTTATAAAAAGATAAATTTGTAGAGGAGGTGGTTAGAACCGGTTAGAGTCAAAATTACACTGATCATACTAAAAATTGTGCTTGATTTAAGTTTTATAGATCTTTAAAGAGCACATATGACTACTTTGTAACACTAACACTTAGGGGCCAGGTTAACTCAGTGGCAGCCTGTTCGTCGCTAAACTGGTAGATCCGGAGTTCAATACCAATTCTAACACTCCATTTATTCTCGTGGGAGGTGAATAAATTTGAGAACGTCGTCCATTAAGAGAGGATGTTAAGCCGTCGGTCCCGAGCCTATACGATGACAGGTATTTGTTAAAGATCTCTTTCTTTATATACAGTTGAGTTAGGCAATATGTAGGGCTCCAATGTAGAATCAATCTCCCTTGTGTGGTATCACAAAGGGCTAATGGTTGGCCTATGCGTCTTCCCTTGTGACAGACCTCACGCTAACCGTTATGACACTTGTCAACATGGTATACAGCCTTTTTAACAAGATTCCTGACTCCTCAGAACATAGTTGATCATGGTTCAGGGACTCATCCACGTAAGTGGTGTAGACTTTCTGATTCTCATGTGCCTATCTACTACGTTGAAGCTGTGCTGCTAGGCAACAGGAGGCACGACCACATAATCTATTTTACTGCTCCTAGTAGAAGGCAAGGGGTTGGATTTAATGGTCAGTGCAGACTTTCTGATTTCCCATGTGCCTACTATGTTCAAGCCGTGCTGCTAGGCAACAGGAGGTAAGACCACATAATCTATTTTACTGCTCCTAGTACAAGGCGGGGGGTTTAGATTTCATAGTCAGCTAAGTCACGACTTCTCAACGTTTCTTTACCTGAGGCTCCACTAAGAGATATGTTATCATATCTGGGCCCCTATTGTTAATAAAATCAAACTATACCCAATTGTAAATTTTCGAAAATATTTGACTGTAGATAAATAAAAACCCCAACGATGGAATAACTCTACTCATATTATATTAGTAACAAAGATTTCAAATACAGAAATCCAAAAATATTTTTATAACAACAACAATATACCTCTATTAAAATTTTACAAATCCGAGCCATCAAAGCGGAGAGCTTTGGAGCTCGAACTAAGAAGTATGTAAGTAAAATTTTACAAATAATTTGTAAAAAAATTTGGATACAACATAAACAATAGTAACATTAACACTGTAAAACATTAGAACATTATGCTGTTGTTTTAATGCCAGTGTTTGAAAATTCAATAGTTAGCTCGATGTTTACTGTTATATTTGTTGTTGTGATATATTGATATTAGAAAATAAATTTAACCTGGACTACTTATTGTGTACTATATACTAACATATTACTAATGTTTTACTTGTGGACCTCCTTTGTTGTTCTGCAGATCATGTTGAGAACTCCTGGGCTAAGCCAATATACAATTCCACAATCGACTGTAGTAGAATTAGTAGAATCCTTGTACGGGAGTGTGGAAGTGTTTGGTGTATCATTTGAAAGGAAAATAAATATTAGAGTACGGTGGGGATGGAATGACATGTGCTATGGTTACAAAGACAAGTTAGGTAGGCACGCACCTGTCACCCACTGTGTGAAAAGTAGATGTTCTCTCTCGTATTGTTTGGGAAGAAACAATACCGTAGGCATCGATCATTTCTACCAGAGACTGAGCCCTGAGTACTGGTATCCAATCTAAGCTGTGCCCTAACGCCGGGAAACAGTAAGGATCCCCTTTGAGGTCTGACGACCAAACTCTAATAAGATAATAACAGCGGTAAAACTCAGTAGACGAATAAACCATGTATAACGTTATTAATCGAAACATATATAGTACTATTAAATCATCCAGATATGACTAACAATGGAGATGTAGGGGTTAGAAAAGGTCTCTCAACAGAACACTTTTCCTTCCAAGCCTCTTGGGCCAAACCAAGACTATCCGTGAGACTCAGAATGCATTTACTTGCCAGTGCAGCCAGAAGATACGTGTATCAAGTACTATACAAGGGAAATACTAGTAGCATATTCTAAATTCTACAAATCTTAATAAATCTGAAACGTCATCCATCGGAGAGTACGTTAAGCCGTAGGTCCCGAGCCAATACCTAATCATTAAAGGTATGTTTACATCCAATAATAATTGTTTAAAGGTATGACAATTGAACCAATCAATATTTTGAAGAAGTCATTATAAGTTTAGACATTGTATATAAAAATGGTAAATAAAATTATATATATATATATGGATTAATTTACCACAATGAAAACAATTTTTTAAAACAATGCTCTAAGGCCTTTCGTTATATATATATATATATATATATATATATATATATATATATATATATATAATTAAAGTTACAGCTAGAGAACTCAAGAAAAAGGACTAACACTCACGAATCTCGATAATTTTGGCGTCTTGCCGTCTTCAGGAGAGAAGAAAAAAAAGAAAATAAAAAGGAGAAGGAATGAAGGAACGGAGACGTAAATGCGTCCACTGGCCGATATAAACAACGGTATATATATATATATATATATATATATATATTCTCAATAAATTGTTCTTGACCTCTTCTATTCTATTGTATGTTTTGTTATTGAGGGCTAGGTCATATAAAAGAAAATAAACTCCTTCCTAGGCCAACGTTTCGATGTATTTGTACAACATCTTCAGGGCTAAAATTAGAGTAAGAACTATAATACATTTACCAAAACAATCTACAACTCACATAGAGAACTAACACAAATTATTGAGACCAACAGATACATACAAAAGGTTATTTTATAATCAGAGTTGTTAAGTACACATCTATTTCAAAGTATCAAACAAAAGGAAATTATTTTTACCTTGGAAAGTGTGCTAAGAGTTATTTAAGTTACATGATAACCGTTACATGATAACCATTACATGATAAGTTACATAATAACCCTTAGCACACTTTCCAAGGTAAAACTAATTTCCTTTTGTTTGTTACTTTGAAATAGATGTGTACTTAACAACTCTGATTATAAAATAACCTTTTGTATGTATCTGTTGGTCTCAATAATTTGTGTTAGTTCTCTATGTGAGTTGTAGATTGTTTTGGTAAATGTATTATAGTTCTTACTCTAATTTTAGCCCTGAAGATGTTGTACAAACACATCGAAACGTTGGCCTAGGAAGGAGTTTATTTTCTTTTATATGACCTAGCCCTCAATAACAAAACATAAAATATATATATTAATAAAAGTATCGACCGTGGAATAGAAACAAAACTAACTCGGTCAGTTCTTCAGGTTCAAATTAAACTCTCATTGCCAACGTGTTGTTCTTTATTTAAAACCTTTATTAAAAATAGTCTGTGGATTTCAACAACAATCGTAGTTTGAAAGAACTATTTTTTTTTCTTTGTAAAATAATTTGTAATGTAATACTTAGTTTTTTTGTTTCAAAATTTACACGTCTGCCTATGAAAAAGGTTTTAAATAAAGACCGAAACGTTGGCAATGAGAGTTAATTTGAACCTGAAGAACTGTCCGAGTACCGATAAACTGTAGTTTATATATATATATATATATATATATCCCAACTCTGGGTTGGGTTTTTGACTCTGACGAAGACCGCTTGTTACAGTTGAAAGATCTTAGTCTTGTTTTCCCATTTTCATATTGTGGTTTGATCATTGATTGTTATTTCACGTGTTTATATGAGATCTTTATATATATTATATATATATATATATATATTATGATCAAACCACAGTATGACTAAGCTCTTTCAACCGTAACAAGCGTCGTCGGAGTCAAAAACCTAAAATCTTGTGAAATGTGAAATCTTGTTATATATATATATATATATATATATATATATATATATATATGATCATTTACCGTTTAAGTTTGACTTTTTCATCTAAACAAGTGAAGAGATTTGGGCCTCTGAAGATACAACATCCATGGGAGTTTACAATTATAGATATTTTGATCACAATATGACAACGTTAAAGTAAGAGTTCCTTCCTGTTTGACTTAAAATAGGCTATTATTTTTTTTATCTTTTGTTTAACATGCGAAAATAAATACCCTGTTTGTAAATACTTTGAATTCTACTGTGTACCTGCTAGTTAGCCCACTTATATAAAACTTGAGGAGCAAGTGTTATATAAGGGGTAAACATATTCATACGATTTTCATGGGTAGTCAGAAAATTTACTAGATAAAGAGATTTACAACACAAAAACGAAAGGATAAAACCAAACAATCTTCTTGCGTTGTTTTTATTGCATAAAATATTCTAAAAAAAAAAGTTATAAAACTTTATTAATTTAATAATGTCGTAGAAAAATGTAATTCTGTGATGGATGAAAAAAAAAAAAAGAATTTGCTTTTAATATTTTACCACAAATCGCAAATAGGCCTATAGGTGTTGTGGAAGTGTTTTTTAGTACAGGAAAAGGCGGTAGTAAAGTCTGGTGAATTGGCTAAGGTGCCAAAAACGCGAAATTTGTGTGGACTGTGGTTGTCATCCAAAACCATTTCTAGTAGGGACTCTTTTGTCACGGACTCACACCAATTCTGCAAAGATAAAATAACAATAAAATGTACAAAAAAAACCAAAGAGTTTTATAGTTATGATTAGACTTATTTTACCCAAATATTGAGTCTCTAATAGAACATTTTTCAGTAATAATGGACATTCTTAATACGAAATCTTGGTCAGAAAGGAAGATTTCTAAATGAAGTACTCGTAGATGGGAACATCTTCTGATTGTGATCCTTTGGAGATAGTACAAAGCAATCAGTCTATATCACCTTCAAGGGGACACATATTTTGCTTATAAAGTAAACTCAATTGTTCTTTCTCTGTTACTTAAAAATATACATAAGACACTCGAAAAATAAAAAAAAAATACTACAGATCAGGCATTAAAAACATTGGGGAGAAACTCAATCACAATAGAAAAATACATTAGAATTCCAAATTGCTAAACCGTCATACGGGAATAAAGAGGGGATAAACAATAGTCACTATACCGGCGTCTTTAAAGTTCATCTCTTTTTCTCCTGGTGATGGTTCAACTTAAAATTTGACAATGCAAGTGAGTTTTTTTTCCATAAATCTGGGGAAAGTATGATAAAATAAGTATATATCATAAATACTTATCTAAAATAAATATTAAGAATACAAATAATAAATTAAATCGACATTCGCCATCATCTGGAGAAAGACTATTTGGGAAGCATGTCTCTGAAAACTCAGGGTTCCCATCCACGTTGTGAAAACTGTAACTTTGCTTTATCACAACTGTCGAACAGAAAACAAAAATTACAGTGTGTAACTTTTAATTTTTTTATTCAGATTGTTTTATATATATAGTTTAATATATAAATTTATATATAAATATAATATTAATTATTATATTTATAAAATAATTATTTTTTTATATAATAAAGGTCCAAAAAAAAATTAAAAAAATACACTTACAGTCTTTAATTTCCGGTTTGAACCGTGCATTCGGTTTGAAGCACGTTGGTGCAGAGTCGTTTAAGTCTGAACCAGTGCACTTGGTAGCCTTCTTTTATCTCTACTGATTATAGACTGTAAGTGTGTTTTTCTTTTTTGTATATTGCTTTTTTCTATATTGAACTTTATTTGTTCGTTTTGGATCGATTTTTCATCGGAAAAGTATATACATTTACATGAAATGTCCAAACCACAGTAAGAAATCAGAAAAAAGACTAAGACCTTTAAAACGTACAAGTGGTTTTCGTCTGAGTCAAATCCCAAATGAAATCAAAGATGTAGAAATATCCGTGTGAAGTTGAGAAAAGTGGGAGGCAGGCTTTCGTCTTCCCGCAGCTCAACTTCGCCTTTCCTGAGATCGACCGTTGAAAGGGTCGAAATTTTGAATGTGAGCCCTATTATCTGTTTTTCAAATTTTTTAAAGTATAGTCATACACCAATATATATATACATATTTTGTTTATTTACTCTTGAAGAACTGTTTCTGTTTTGAATTTATATATATATATATATATATAAGATTTTACATAAACACGTGAAATAACAATCAATGATCAAACCACAATAAGGAAATGGGAAAACAAGACTAAGATCTTTCAACCGTAATAAGCGGTCTTCGTCAGAGTCAAAAACCAAACTGAAACACTTTCCTGCGCTTTCACCCTTTTAAAATACCACTCTTCCCTCCCACTCTTCTCAACCCCTCACCAGATGTTCTCTGCAGCTAGTGTTTCAGTTGGGTTTTTGACTCTGACGAAGACCGCTTGTTACGGTTGAAAGATCTTAGTCTTGTTTTTCCATTTTCTTATTGTAGTTTGATCATTGATATATATATATCATATATACCAACATAAATGAAAAACGGTCCGGCAGAACAGATAACACTTAAAATAAACTGTGGCACATAGAGTGAGTCTTTGTTATGTTTCAGTCTATGTGTCACAGTTTATTTTAAGTGTTATATATATATATATAAAAAAAGATTTCACATGAACATGTGAAATAACAATCAATGATCAAACCACAATGAGAAATGGGAAAACAAGATTAAGATCTTTCAACCGTAACAAGCGGTCTTCGTCAGAGTTGGGTTTTTGACTCTGACGAAGACCGCTTGTTACGGTTGAAAGGTCCTAGTCTCGTTTTTCCATTTCTTATTGTGGTGTGATCATATATATGATCTTACTAAAAACTGAAAGACTACATAGAACACGTAACAGAAACAGTACTCACTGGTGGAGTCGGAATTTTGAACTGTTGTTGTTTATCAGAAAATTAGATTAGAAAGGTAGTGAGGGAGAGGAGAGAGAGAGAAGGAGCAGACATCCGATGACTTGGAGTACTTACAGTAGCAAAGGCAATAAAGAAGAGCTGCTCTGGTGTGAACTGTTCAAGACCCACCAGTCTGGGCTCCTCGCCATTCTTCTCGACAAACTTCCTGTACGCCAGCAGAGCCAAGTGCAAGCCTCCGTTGTCTGCGATGTTTTCTCCTTGTGTTGTCACTCCATTAACCTGTAATAATATAGGGGGGTATTTGAATAAAACTTTATCATTATCGAACTGTCTGCCTATTGTTTCCTATATGTGTAGTCTCAGTCAGAAAGGAACGCATCGCGATGCTTAATCCACGCTTTCTTCCAGACATTAAGTACTTTCTTCAAAGAAAAATCCACAACAAAAAGTCATACAAAAAAGCCAACAGAAACAATCAACAGTTATATTTGTCATATAATTGTTTTTTTTCTAGTGCATCACTACGAAATACTAAATAGTTCAAGTAAAAAGACACTTAAACACTTTAATATACCAAATAGGCAAAATGAATGGCATCAGAAATAGTGCAATTACAAGATACGAGTATATCAATAATGTTTTCTTAACTAAACAAACATTTGCTTTAAAACAATAAAAGGATTCATAGCCATTATTCTAATGAAGTAAACATTACCTTGGCTTTGGTAAACAGAATTTCATCCAGCTGTGGGATTCTGTAATTGTTGTACTGATCAACGAAGCATTGAGACTTTTCCAAGTATGTCACCAAAGTTGCTTCTGACCACCATTTAACTAGGTTCCCATGTTTGTCGTAATTGCTTCCTGGATTAAAAAAAAAATAACTGAAGGTTACCGGGCTTAAAAGAAAATGAGTGGTTAATTATGTCATACTTTGGATAAAATGAAGGTATCTCAGCTTACCTGTTTTACTACAATAAGTTACTCCAACTCAATTCTGAGCCTAATTAAAATAGTTTGAGGGTATAAAAAATTAGTGGTATACACTAATGAAGATAAAAGAATTAACAAACTCATTAGTAATCAATTAATTTTTATTGTTTTAATTATTTTTATTTAATTATAACAAATATGTCATGACTGTTTAGCAGAATAACGGCAAAGCTATGAATGGGTGCCAAAGGTGATGCGTTAACTTATTTTGGGTGACATGCATCAAAAGAGACAAACAAATGTATGATTTAAACTTTTGTTCAATAATTGTAAAAACAATAGAATAATTATAACAATATCCTTATGTCAAAATAAAAGAATAAAAAAAAATCATAGCTGAAATTACTGATTATAGTTGTAATAGTAGTGCTAATTGTAAAACAATCATGTTGTAGCCCTGAAGATGACATAAATATCTGTAAAAACGTCGGCAAAAGGACTAGTTTAAAATCATTAGACCTCAACCCTTAAAAAAATTACATCATATATATATACAAGAGATTTCACATAAACTCGTGAAAGAACAATCAACGATAAACCACAAAATGAAATGAGAAAACAAGACTAAGATTTTGACTTTTGACTCTAACGACGCTTATTACGGTTGAATGATCTTAGCCTTTGATCATATAATACTATATTTAAATAAAATCTTATTTTAATAAATTTAAAAAAGTATTTGTGCTTTTATAGACTGTCTTCAAATGAGCACTTCTAAATCAAATCACATGAAAACATATGAAACCTCTATTGGAGTGGAGCCTAGGTATAAACAGGAATAACAGGTCATGGCAATCAGGGAAAAAATAATTGATAAAATGGGGGTTAAGGTTTACCATCATCATCAAATCCATGGATTATTTCATGTCCAATAACCACTCCAATACCTCCATAATTCAATGCTCTGAAAAAAAAAATAATAAAATAAAACCCAAATGAATTGAAATAACATTATTCAAAATACAACTGATTCTTACTCTATTCTTCCTTTGCGGAAAAAAGGAGGCTGCAAAATACCAGCAGGAAAAACTGGAACAGATAAAATAACTAGTAAAAGTGGTGAAGAATATATTTCAACACTCGAGTTAAACTGTAACAAGATGGTTTAAGGTATGGAAATGTGAAAGTTGAAAATGTTTAAAATTTCCATTTACCTATTTATTAAGTGCTATGAATATATATAATTACCAATAGCATTAGATAGGCCAAAGTTAAATGCATTAACTACAGCAGGACTCGTCGGCCACCTGTAATTCAAAATTAAAAAATTAAAAACAAAATAAATAATTTTTCACATAACTACAAGTAATCTTTATAAATAAAATAATGATTTTGTCTGTACATTGCTTAGAACTGACTCATTTCAAGTTTTCTTTACGTTTCATACATTGGAGAAACCGAATCCACCCTTAGAAAAATTTCTGTCGGTTTGTCGGTTTGTCGGTTTGTCGGTTTGTCGGTTTGTCGGTTTGTCCGCAAAACTTTGTCACAGGTAAACTCAGCTACCATAAGACATATAAAGCTGAAACTTTTACAGTAGATTTGTGTAGGTCTAACTTAAAATATAGGCTATGAATTGATTGGAAATTCAACGTAGAAGTGAAGTTATGGACGTTTAACGCAAAAATGTTTGTCACAAGTAAACTCAGCCACCATAAGACATAGTGAGCTGAAACATTGACACTGGATTTGTGTGTGCCTAACTTAAAATATGGGCTCTAAATAGATTATTAATTCAGTACAGAAGCGAAGTTATGGGGCTTTTAGCTGTATTTTCCAAACCTCACAGACAAGTTTGTTTTGAAAATACACAGGTGTGGCAAGTAGGTATTGTTAGTTGATTTTAATTTCAATTGAGCACATGAATATATTGCGTATTTGACATCATTGAAATGGTGTTTCACAGAGTTAAGGATGTACTATCTATTGAGAATAAATGTTTTGTAAACGAGCAATTCTCAGCCCTTAATATGAACAGGCATGAGAAATCAACAAACAAGTTCTTACGCTATATGAAGCCGAGGAAAGAACTTACAAGTCAGTAAAGAGATTGAATTAGTGATGAAGAAGCAGTTCATTATCTAATTGAATTTCTTGACTCTGAATTTATTTCTCCTGGACTGCCTGCTCATGAGTAAAAACTTAAAGTAGGAGCACCAATGATGCTGCAATTTATAGCAGTAACAAATTTCATGTTACGAAACATGAGTGACCCAAAACTGTGCAACGGGACACGACTCTGAGTTCGTGCTCTACACAGATATGCCATAGAGGCGGACATAATGACTGGATGTGGTATTGGGGAGTCTGTGTGTATACCACGCATACCATTGATTCTGAGCCACTGTCTGTTTCCATTCAAATGATTGCAAGGTCCCCTCAGAGTCTATTTCGCAATGACGTTAACTAAGTCGCAAAGGGAGACTTTATCTAACGCAGGAATTCAAGTTAGCGAAACCAAGTTTTTCTCACATGGTCAACTGTAGTTTACTTGCTCGATAGTCAGAGGTTTCAACTGATTGTTCTTCCATGAACCTGAAGGACAGACAGCTAATGTAGTGTATACAGAGGCATTTGTTTAACACTGTACTAATAATGGTGTTTTCTACTATTCTATAATTTCTAATTATAGTATTAGTATAATACTATAATAGATATTTTGGAATACCAAGTATAATAGAATTTTTGATTCCGTCAAAGACGGGTACATTTGCTAGTATTATAAATAAATATTGAATTAATAGGATTTTAAAATCATTAAATCATAAAAGCTAAAAATAATGATTTTTTTTAACATTATTATAATTACAGTATAGAAATCATAAAAAATTCTATGTAAAGATTTTTTGAACGGATTTAAATTTCTTGAGGTCTCTTGAATCTGTATTTGATTTTTTTTTTTTTGATGCTGTGTGTCCGTGTAAGTGTATATATTATTTAAATCAAAGAAATTAAAAGGTCCAAAAGAACGGCGCCTATCGAAATATAGTAGAGTGAGTCTTCTATGCTTATATCTATGTCTTTCTATTTCCGTAATTGATGTATAAGTAATGCCGGCCCGCGAGAGACGCCGGCCCGCGAGAGACTAGAGGGTTGAAGTCCGTATCAACATTGCCTCTCCTATAAACAGAAGGACTAATAAAAACTCGATTCTTGTCTTCAATCACGTGCGAGCTAGTTTATTTAAATTCCTTTTTTTTAAAAACCTATTCATTACCCGGACACGCGTAACTGGTGCCGAAACCCGGGATCATTCGCCAACTGTTTAATAGTGTAGTGTTGTGTCCAGTGTAGAAACCAACATGACGAGTAAACAGACAAGAGGAGCCGATGTTAGGCTCGCAGTGAAAATAGAACAAGCGATAGTAGCAAAAGCAGGGTACCTGATGAACCTATTAGATTCGATAAAGAGGTTCGAGGGTGATGCTCGAGAGTTGGACTTGTTCATAGAGAGAATGGACTCCATCAACGAGCAGTTAGTCACAACTCAACTAGACCCAGCTACAGACAAGAACATCAAGACCTACTTCCTCGCCAGGGTCAGCCTTACGGTGATGCTGGAGTTAGGACTTACGTTTTGTGCGGAGTGGAGTGCGGTGCGAGCAGCCCTTAAGGACAGATATGCTGGAGCCGCAAAGCCTGTAGCTAGAAGTGCGCTAAAAATTTTTGAAATGCGGAAGGAGAATGGTGAGACCTGCGCTGAGTTCGGGCGCAGATTGGGGGATGCGACAAGGAAATTAACTATGAAGATAAATGAAAAGTGCACAGACAGTCAAGAAGCGAAATGGAGAACGACGATATATGAAGAGATAGCCAGTGAAATTCTCCTCAAGGCAGCTCCAGAACGAGTGAGAATGGCCCTCCGTATCATGAAGCCCACTAGTCTCGAGGAGACAATTAATGCCATCCGGGAGGAAGAAATGGACCGAGAAGATAACGGTGTTATATACAGAGGGAAGTCAGAAGGAGGATGGGCAGTTGTGACCAGGAGGAGAGTACCTCAGGATAGGCAATTCAGAGCAAGAGCCTATGAGGATCGAGGACAAGGGAGGTATTCACAGGAGAGGTATATAGGCGAGCAACAGAGGAATAGCATAAGAGGTAAGCTCCCTATATTTTTTTTTCCCAAATGGAAGACTAAGTGTTTGGTAGATACAGGGTCAGATAGCACAATTATGGACAATGAAGTGGCAAAAAGGATGGACAATTATTCAGGGCTGACACCGTGCAACTGCACCTTGGTCACCATGGCAGGAAGGAAGAGCCTGGTAGGCGAATTACAGGTAGAGATGGGAAAATTAATAGGAGAGACCTTGGAGATGAAAGTGCATGTGACCCACTTAGAGACCCAGAAATATGGAGTTATTCTAGGGTGCGACTTTTTGGAGAGAATCAATGCAAAACCTGAGTGTAAAAGAGGGAAGTGGGACATTAAACTAGGAAAAAGGAAATACTTCGTGGAAGGGAGAGTTAAACCAGGGAAGAGAATAACGGTAAACTGTGGAAAAGTGATACCAGGAGAACATCAGGTGAGTGAATTAATGAAAGAATTTGAAAAAGTATTCTATAGTGAAGGACAGAGGTTATCAGCTACAGGTAGGGTCAAACACCAAATAGAACTCCCTGAAGGTACAGTTGTTTACGTGAAACCTAGAAGGTACCCACACCAATTGAAAAAGATAATGCAGGAGCAAATAAAGGAAATGCTGGACCAGGGCATAATACAGAGGTCTAAGTCGCAATTTTCGAGCCCTATTTGGCTGGTCCCGAAAAAGGTCGAGGAGGGTAAACCCCCTAAATACCGGTTGGTAGTAGATTTTAGAGAGTTAAATAAGTACACTAAGCTTGAAAGATACCCTCTGCCAAGGATAGAAGACATACTCGACCATATGGCAGGAGCAACTGTATTCAGTACCTTCGACCTCAAGGCCGGGTATCACCAGATTAGGATGCACCCGAGAGATGTCGAGAAGACGGCCTTTACGTTCGATAGAGGCCACTTCGAATTTTTGAGGATGCCCTTTGGCCTAAAGAATGCGCCTTCCACGTTCCAACGCCTCATGGATGAACTGCTTGAAGGACTGAGAGAAGACTTTACGCAAATCTACATGGATGACATCATAGTGTTCAGTAAGTCAATAGAAGAGCATAAGGAACATGTTACAAGGGTGCTGAAAAGAATAAGGGACTTTGGCTTAAAGGTAGCGATGGATAAAACCCGCTTATATCAAAAAGAGGTTAGATTTATGGGGCACCTTATCTCAGGTGAAGGAGTAAGACCCGACCCTAAGAAGGTTGAAGCAATAGATCGATTACCCTATCCAAAGGGACCCAAAGACATCAGGGTTTTTCTAGGTATGATAGGTTTCTATAGAAGGTACGTAAAGGACTTTGCAGCAATCACGAACCCCTTGACGGACAGTTTAAAGAAAGGAAAGAAGTTTATACAAACAGAAGATCTAAGAGAAGCAGTGGAGCAGTGTAAGAAGGCGTTGCGGGGCCCGCTGTTGCTCCAATTTCCTGACCTAAACAAACCATTCATTGTAATGACAGATGCCAGTCAAGAAGCTATCGGGGGAGTCTTGATGCAGGAAACTATCCAGGGAGAGCGACCAATAGCCTACGCCAGCAGAAAATTATCACCAGCAGAAAAAAGGTATAGCACAATAGAAAGGGAAATGTTAGGCATAGTGTGGACTGTAGAACATTTCCGACCCTACCTTTTTGCGGCTGAGTTCACTATTAGAACAGATCATAGGCCCCTAATGTGGATCGGGAATTTAAAGGAGACGTCAGCCCGGATAGCAAAGTGGAAAGAAAGGATAGCTGCATACAACTTCAGGGTCCAGCACGTAAAGGGCGTTGATAATCAAGTAGCCGACTGTTTGTCCAGAAACGTCAACGTCATTTCGAGAAGTAGTACGAGAGAGCCAAGTACCTCCAGGGACGTGCGAGAGTTCTTCGCCAACTGGACACCAGACGCAGATGAAGACCAAGAACAACGAAATGGACCGGAAGCTGAGATTAGTCAGGATATAATAAACAACAAGAGAAATCAAATAATTATAAAAGACGACACAGAAGAAATAATAAACACCCAATTGCACAAATATGGCCACTTAAAAATAAATATTATTACAGGAGGAACGAAAGCGAACAACGAACAATTAAGTACAGTCATAAACCAACTAACAGTGCCAGGAAAGGTATACCATTTCTTTATAGAATCACAAGAACTTGAAAATAGACTACTCCGACTAATTCAGGAAAGAGAGCTGAGACAAGGAGCTCATTTCATAATCTGTAAGAACCAGGTAGAAACGGTATAGAAGACGAAGAGCAGCAGAAAGAGGTCATCCTAAATTATCACAGGGGAAAAACCAACCATCGTGGTGTCACAGAGACCCTTAAACATCTACAGAGGTCGCATTACTGGCTCCAAATGGGCAAGAGGATAGCCCAAGTGATAAAGGACTGTGAAATATGCAAAAGGAGGAAGTATGAAAGAGTACCACTTGTACCTCCATTATTACAAAGTCAGACGCCCGAGGGACCCTTTGAGGAGTTAGAAATTGATATATTTACATACGACGGAAACAAATATTTAACAACAATAGATAGACTAACGAAGTTAGCCTCAGCATGGCCACTAACAAGTAAATCAAGTGAAAGTACAGAAGAGGCATTGCTGTCGTATTTGGCCACGTTTGACTGCCCGAGAACGATCTATATGGACAGAGGGCGAGAGTTCAACAACGTTAAAATAAAAACCCTGTTAAAAGAATTCAATATAAACCCCCATTGGTGTACACCGGGTCATCCAAGGTCCCACGGAGCAATAGAGAGACTACATAACACTCTAACGGAACACTTGCAGTTATTGGCTGATGCAAAAAACATAAAGGGTCATGTGGCAATGGCCAGAGCGGTCCTAGCATACAACAGTAGTATTCACTCGACCACAGAGGCAACACCATTTGAATTGCGGAAAAAGGAAGCGGATCCACAAAGGTTACATAATAGAGTCAAAGCAGCAAAAGAAAGATGGACCAAGCAATATAATCAAAGGAAAGCAGAAGAAACAGTAGGGTTGATACAAGAAGGGGACTTCGTATATAAACTGAATAGGCAGAAGCGAAGGAAATCGGACCCGAGATACGTAGGGCCATACGAAGTACTCGCAACGTTACCACGGTACAGAGCACAGATATGGAGGATAGGAACGGACACCCTGAAACAAGAAATAGTTCATTTTCAGGAACTGCGACGGGTGAGAAGGAAAATCCCACCAATGGTGCGAACGATATAGTGTAGTTATGTGTGTTTACCTTTGTTAATTTTGTTATTTTTGTTTTGTACAAATAATCATAGAAGTTCATCTTTTGTTATTTCTGTAATTTCTATAAACAATGTTAATTCAGTTACTTGTGTGGACGTCATTTTATTTTTGAATGTTAAAACATTATATTCATTTCTTATGTTTAGAGTCAAGTTTTGTTTTGTTATTTTATGATATAACTCAGACACTTGTACGGAGAGCATTGTTGATAAGGACTGGGAGGGGGCAGTAATGCCGGCCCGCGAGAGACGCCGGCCCGCGAGAGACTAGAGGGTTGAAGTCCGTATCAACATTGCCTCTCCTATAAACAGAAGGAGCTGACTAATAAACTCGATTCTTGTCTTCAATCACGTGCGAGCTAGTTTATTTAAATTCCTTTTTTTTAAAAACCTATTCATTACCCGGACACGCGTAACTTATATATTATTTATATATAGAGCTAGAAATAGCCCTTATACCTTTTGGAGAATACTGTCTCATGAGCAAAAACACTTTACCTTCAGTTCACAGTTTTTATATGTCAATTAATCTTTTAGCTTAGCTAACTTTCTCAAGATTTGGAATTTTTCAGTTTTCGTTAAACTGATATTGCTCATAATTAAAAACGAATTCAGGAATTTAAATCAGTTGGTGGAAATAAACCCGAAACTGTTTGTATTTATAGCAACAGGTTACTGCGCTGTTAAATGGAAGCCCTGCTTCCAGCCAATAGTGAGAATGGTTGAAGAGAGACCAATGTTTAATAAAAGCCACCATATTGATTACATTTCAGTAGGGTTTTTTTTTTTATTTGTTTTTGTATTACAACTACCCTTAGCGGGGTAACAAGTAATAGTTATACATGCTACATAAAAGTGGAATAAAGAGTGGAGAAACCACCCATTGGTAGTACTCCATATAGATTGTTAGGATCACTTGCAACTAGTCTTGACAGTTAGCATTTCAGAGTAGGTCTCGGAGCCAACATCTTTTTAGCCTTCTTATAGGGTTGCTAGGAATCTGGAGAGATGATAATTCGTGAATGAAAGGATTTATAGTGGTGGGTAAAGATTCATGAATTTGCGGTATCGGGATTGGATTTCTTGGTGGATGCAGGGAATTTTAAGATCTTTATGTATGGTATCGTTCGAAACATAGAAGGGAGCTTGCACAATTTTGCGAAGGATTTTGGATTGGGCTGCTTGAATTCTTTGGATGTTTGAATGCTTGGTTGATCCCCAGATTTCTACTCGTAGACCATAAATCCAGATCAGTTTAAGTATTGCAGTGTATATTAGTCTTTTGTTTTGTAGTGTCAGATTTGATCTGTTGTCAAGAAGTCTAGATAGCGTCTTGTATCGTCTCATTAGGTCTTGTCGTTTCAGTCTTGTATGTCGATTCCATGTTAATCATTTGTCGATGTACATCCCCAGGTATCGCATTAAAGTATTAATAAATTAATTTAGTATTGGTGACTTATATACATGATTAGAGAAGTATAAAGTAAATAATATAAATTAGTATAGTAGGAAAACGAATCGTAAAGTATATTAATTGAAATTTAAACGTATATTAATTTAATATTGGTGACTTATATACACGATTAGAGAAGTACAAAGTAAATAATATAAATTAGTATAGTAGGAAAACGTATCGTAAAGACCAGGTTTAGCCCAGTGGATTATGTGCCTCCCTCTCGACTGTCAGATTCGGGGTTAGATACCCTCTCTGGCTATCGATTTATTTACGCCTAAGGTGAAAACTATCTGAGTAACTTGTCCTTCGGAGAGAACGTTAAGACGACAGTTTATTTATTATTTCACATTTTTGTTTGTTTGTTTTGGTGTTTGTCTTTGTTTGTTTTTGTTTAGTGTGATATCTGTCGTGGACGCCCACCTCCGCGAGGTCCCCCTTGGGCACGCCGTGGAATATGCAAGATCGCAAATGTCATTTGCAAATCTGTTGAGTATCACGGCGTGGCTAAAAAGCACCACGTAAAAAACATCGGAAAAAAGCTCTCCTTTGCCCCATAAAATGGTCGAAGGGCTAAATGGATATATGGGAAGAAATCAAAACAGTTCTAAGCCTGAACGATGTTAGGTACTCTAAATGTACTTGAGTTAGGTAAAATTTAAGGCTCTCAATGTAGAGAATATTCATTGTGTGGTTACGGAAAGGACCAATCTCTTAGGGCGGCTATAGCAGCCTAATTAAAGCTTATTATACTAATAAAAAGAATTTTAATAATATAATAAATGTATTTTAAAAATCAAGATTGAATTAAAATGATATCTACTCTTGTCTGTCGACTTTTTCTCGCAGAGACGTCAGTTTTTTGAAACTCCTAAACCTCTTGATGTTTAAAACATTTTCAAAATGATATTTTCCAATCACCACCTAAAAATCATTGTAGTTTTATTAGTTTTTTTTATGTGTGTGCTGTAAACAACAAAAGTGTGAAATGAAATTAAATAGAACAAATTACAAAAAAGAAATATAAAAGTGCATAAATACAATTGAAATTGGTAAATCGGTATGTTGATGATTGTAAAACCAGAAAGGGTTTAACTTACTTTTAAGATTGGATGGGAGTAGGCGTGTTTTTGTAGAAATGAAGAGCAGTGTTGTTACTCCATTACTTACTCCAAGAGCAGTACTCTTACTCAGGACACTCACTCTCCCACAGACGCAACCCGTTTTCAAATGACTATCTGTGTGTTTACTCTTCAATACCAGTTATATAAACTCATATATTTGCAAAAGAAAATTTAAATGAGTTACCTTTTTTGTAAATGTAAATAAATATTATATTTTTATATACATATATAGCTTTAAATTAAACAAAACGTAAGACACAAAAAAGATAAAATGCACTCACAAAATTCAATATTTCTAACTGTTGTTCGTCATCAGAAGAAGAATAGAAGAAAGGACAAAGTGAGAGACATCTCCCCACGTTGAAAGACGGAACGCGAGTGAAGCATTGAAGAATCTACCGATGAGGGCAGCACTATCGTAAAATAAAGGAACTAGGCACTGAAGGTCGGAGAACGGAAAGGGAAATGCCAAAGTATAATTCAAATATAATAAATAAAATTAAAAAAATATAAAAAAAATAAATTGAAGAAACTTAAAAAAATATAAATTTAAAGATAAAGATAAAAAAAATAATGAATACATTTAAAAATAAAAAACAAATTAAATTTAAAAATAAAAAAATAAGTTTAAAATAATGGAAATAAAATAAAATACAAAAGTTAACGCTTCTGATTTAAACCGGGGGCTGATCGGCCCCCCAAAAAACCATATGTGGGACTCCTCAAACGCTTTTAAGTCAAACTACGGTTTATATATATATTATATATATATATATAAACTTTTTCGATGAAATTACAATCTGAAAAGGACAAATAAAGTTAAGTGTAGATGAAGAAACAGAGAAACAGGAGTGATAAGAGAGAGAAACCAAGCGCACTGGTACAGGATGGTGAAGAATGTAAAAATGTGTTGTTTGTCTTTGTTCAAAGAGTACGTGAAAATAACTAGGGTCATGATTACCCGAGGGTCTATCTAAAGCACTTCATGTAGAATATTTCTAACCTTGCTGTAGAGGTCTTGAATGGATGTTTCATTGTGAAACCAATCAGGGTAGCCAATCAGTTGAAGCATGGAGTCGACTTTCATGAGTGCTTGATGTCTTGTTTCAGTGTCCATCCAGTCAAGGCCGTTGACAACAGTGTTGAAAGCGCCTTTGATGTAGCTCGTCATTTCTAAAGCCTTTAGAAAATATACAAGATATTCAGTCAAATAACTAGATATAAAGAAGACCAGGTGACATATTAGACAAGAAAAACTTCTTTTTATCTATCAACAATATTAAATAAGATGATAAATTACTACATCTTGCATTAGTAATAAGACAATGTTTTAATACTCTTGAGCAACTGTTTTAATATTTGTCTTTTGATCTAAATCAAAGGCTTCAGTTAAGATCAGTAGTATCAGCATTCAAGAAATAAACACATGATAAAGAGCCATACCATCATGAAGTCACAATCTCTAGTTATCGCTTGTTTCTGTGAGTACCAGGGTCGTAGAAATGTCGCAGCACATGTTTACATAGACACAGTCAATATTAGAAAGAGCCCTTGAGTGTCATTCAGGTTTACCTAGGAACGGCATTTCAGAGTGTTTAGAAGTACCATTTCAAAGGGTACCTATGAAAGGTATTCCCGAGTCTTTCTGTGAGCAATATTTCAAAGAGTGCCTATGAGTGGTGTTTCAGAGAACCTAGGAGCATCATTTCAGATAGTGTCTACGAATTATTTCAGAGTGTACCTAAGAGCATCATTTCAGGTAGTGTCTACGAATGGTATTTCAGAGTGTACCTAGAGTGTGGCATTTCAGAGAATAACTATGTCAGGCATTTCAGATAGTGACTAGAAGCAGCACTCCAAGGGACCAAAGAGCTGCATTTCAGGTGTGCTAAGAGCAGTATTTCAGAAGGTTAATTATTTGTGCAATATGTTACAGTGTGGTCTTTACTCATATTAGGAATTTCAAAAATTACGTCTTCACACAAAAAAAGAGTTTAATATTAAAATTAACAACGCGTTTCAAACGTAAAAACGTAATTTTTGAAATTTCCCAATTTCAGAAAGTACCTATGAGTGACTTTTCAGAATTTATCTAGGAGAAGCATTTCAGAAATCGCCTATGTATTGCATTACAGAAAGTAGCTATAAGTAGAATTTCAAAGAGTGCCTATGAGTTGCATTTCAGGTATACTAGGTGCAGATCAGAGATTGACAACAGGAGTTAATCAGTATTTTACAGGAGTAGCTTTTTTCATGAATGGCTATTTATGACATTTCAAGCGGTGCATGGCATAGCATTTAACGCTGTACCTAGGAGCCACAAATCAGTGTGAACCTAACAGCAGCGTTTCTAAAAGCAAACTTTAATTGATCAACCATAGGTGTCATTCAGGGTGTGCTTGGAGCGATATTTTAGGATTACATAAGGGAGGTTCTTTGGTGAACACCTATACTGGGGTGTTTCAGTGAGGGTCTAGGGGTGAAATTCATCTCTAGAAACAAGTCTTGACTGTACTTCATAATAACAATCTAAAGTCCAGTTTTTTTAATCAATCATGACTAGTGAACATACTCGTACCTACAACTTTTCAACTTTGGAATGGCCTTCAATTTGCCACCCGTTATTCATCTATCGTAATCTAGAATGGGAATGGTTATTGACATTTAATCTATAAACACAATATAGTTTGATTATTTAAATTTAAAGAATGTAAAAGAAAAAGTAGTTTTATTCATATAAGTTTTATGAAGATATAGAAAAATGTCACACCGGAATAAAGACCTCACAAGGTGGTCCTCCTATCATTTAGCTATTCTTACAGTTTTGATACCCTTCGTGGCCCGTACATTTACAAACACCCAAGTAATAATTACCTTAAGGTTATTTATTTCTTTAATAGAGTTTAGTAAAGTGTAGTGAACTGACCGCTTCTTTGGCTGATAGGTCAAAATGCTTCATAACGTAGCTGTATCCTACAGCCATTGGCAGGCAATTACTCGTCTGTTCGATGCATTTCTTCCATCTGAAAGGAAACAAAATTAACATGTAACATATTTTAAAGAAAAATACCGTTATTTGTTACATTTTAACCAAACCTTTGCTATTCTAAAACACATTTAACTTAAGTTTTTTGACGGAATACCACCAATGGGTGACCACTCATTCCCGTTATAAATCCCCGCTAATTGTAGATACCAAAACATGTAGATACCATTACATTAATTCTAAATACAAATACTTTGTAGTTGAAGTGGGAAAAAAAGTTTTTTGTATTTTCAATTTTAAATACATTCATACTATTGGATTAGTATAGTTACACTAAGAGATGAGTAATCTCGAATCGAATCTGGTAGTGTTAAACTCGAACGACCGGTATGGAAAAAGTTTGTTTTTTTTGAAGAATGCCAGTATTTCAGCTCAGAATATGAGGTAACAGAAATATGTATCTCTTAATACAACAAACTCTCACTGCGTTGAAGATGAAAGCGTTGATTTTCCGAAGATGGATTTGAAAATGGAGATGACTGTCTTTGATAATAGTGGTATGTTATAATTTTATATCTTCGTGATATTACTGTGACTTTGGTTGTGTTCTTATAGTCATTTTTAAAAAATTACTGTTTGTAGTAGTATGATATTGTATTTAAAATTATAATACATGACAATAACAACTAATTGTTTGGTAAATAATATTAAATATGTTGCTCTATATCAGAGGTTCCCAAAGTAGGTTCCGCGGAACCCACGGGCTCCTTGACGGACTGTCTAGGGTTCTGTGAAAAATATTTAGTAAAAACATTTTTCTACAAAATTTTTTTTTGCGGGTATGGATTTATTTTATATTTCCTGTGAATCATGAAACCAAATAATGTTTATATCTACATATACGCCTAAATGATCAAACCACAATAAGAAAATGGGAAAACAAGACTAAGATCTTTCAACCGTAACAAGCGGTCTTCGTCAGAGTCAAAAAACTCCGACGTTTTTTTGTCAGAAACGTCATGAAACCAAATAATGTTTATATCTACATATACGCATAAATGATCAAACCACAATAAGAAAATGGGAAAACAAGACTAAGATCTTTCAACTGTAACAAGCGGTCTTCGTCAGAGTCAAAAAACTCTGACGTTTTTTGACTCTGACGAAGACCACTTGTTACGGTTGAAAGATCTTAGCCTTGTTTTCCCATTTCTTATTGTGGTTTGATCATTGATTGTTATTTCACGTGTTTATGTGAAATCTTTTTATATATACGCATAAGTAGAAGTGGTCAAAATTTTATTCATATTTAGGATGAATCACTAGTCAGTTTTTGGAACTATCTGATTCCCGAATTTCTTGCTATTGCAAAAGTAGCTCTTCACACATTGCTGCCATTTCCCACTACCTACTTATGTGAAACAGGATTTTTCTTTCAAACTGTTATAGAAACCAAATACCGAAGTAGACTTAATGCTGGGACTAACTTGAGAATCAAATTCTCAACTATAAGCCAAAAATGATTACAAAACAAACTCTGTGTTAAAATTTCTAGTAATTCTGTTTTATATGTTATGCACTTGTGGAAAATATGAAAATTAAATTTTTTTAGTTTTGAATTTTTATTTGAAAAATAAACATTGCAGTAATATCACTTTTTAATTGTTTTTAAACACACATACTATTTAAAAAGGCATATGAAAATATTTATATTATGATTGTATAAAATAATTACATTTGGGGTTCCCGGGAAAGTTACTGGAACCAAAAAGGGTTCCACGTCGAAAAAAGTTTGAAAAATTGTGCTCTATATAATAGAATGAGTTCTGTCCTATTCGATTTAGGACGTCAGGTTTAGGTAAACATTCTGAGTGATAAGATAATATCTCATGATAAGGCTTTATTGACAGTGTTGTATGAATGATGCTTCCCAGCAATGGATGCTTTTACTAAGGAGTAAAAGAACTGTAACTAATTAATTTTGTAAATAGCCTTTGATAAAACAAGAATCTGTAAGGGGTCCAAAAATATTTTTTTTTTATATGATGACAGTGACAAAATCAAAGAAACTAAAGTCAACATAATAATAAAGGACACATTGAGTTGTTTTGTGATAAAAAATGATTGGGAAGCGAATAATTACTCAACTGGAACCACGGGAAGCATCAAAGGACGTGCAACCACACGCAGCACGATCAAAACACTGGCAAACACATCGTCCAACAGCCATGACTATTGTAATTACCACAGCATAACTCTACTAACAACCTCGTAAATACTATAATACCCAAGTAACCCACCACAGCAGGTATTGCAATGACTCCAACTGTCACTATGAATAGTCATCATAGCACATCTACCCACGGCAATAGCAAGTACTGCCATATAACTAGCACAATCCTCTACCTGTCTCAATCATAACCATGTGTTTTAGTATAACATAGTGTACCTTCCAGTTTCGACCTAACCGTCATTTTATTCATTTTAAAGTCTAATTTTAAAGTTCAGTACTTTTTTAAATTCTAAATTTCCTATTCCTGCCTATGAAAATGATTTAAATAAAACATATGAAAACTGCCCAATTCCTACTAAATTTTGAATCTATTCTGTTCTATTTTTTGATACTTTAACAAATTTAATATATAAATATCAACATAGAAAAATGTAAAAATAAAATAAATATATTGCTATTTTTGAGTGAACTTTTCAAAATTACTAGTACTTCTCCTATAAAAGGAAATATAAGTTTGGATGAGGGGTGAGTGGATCAAAGAGTAGTTATACTTTACGTGGGCTGTTCTTGAGTAACGCCTGAAAGTGCCTGTTCGAACTTGAATGCAAGAGATCTCATCTTCTTGTTCAAATCCTTGCTCAATCTATCTACCAATCGCCACTGCAAATAGTTGACTGTAAAATATTCGAAAAATGTTAAAATATTAATTACAACATATTCTTGTTATAATTCTTTAATTTGAGTACTTTATTTTTGTTGATTAAAATTAAATTATATATTTTATGTTAATATAATCGTTTAATGGCAGTGAAATATACTTATATACAAGCTATTTAGGTTAGGTTATGTTGCAGTGATAGTCCCACAAGTGAACACGCATAGGTCGAACATTGGCCCTTTGTGATACTAAACAATGAAGATTGATTCTACATTGAAAGCCCACAATTTTGTCTAACTCAAGTTTATTTAGAATAGAGATCTAAGACGGATGACTTAACGTCCACTTAGTGGGAGGAAGTAGTCAGATGCATATACCTCTCACGTGAATAAATCGAGAGCCAGAGTGTACTAACTCTAACCCAGACCTGCTAGTCCAGAGGGGAGCCCGCTACCACTAGGCTAACCTTGTCCTCTATTACCCATGTAAGTAAATAACAAGAAATCGCTGCATCTGGAGGAACGCTAATCAGGATAAACAATTTTTCATGATTGAAAAATATAATTATTTACTATTTCAATTTTATAACTGTTGTTATATAAATTAAATTAACTAGAAACCTAGAATTTTATTTTTAGTATCGCAACCCCCTCCACTGTTATAAGAAATACATGAAGCAAAAAAAAATCTCTAATATATCGACAAATCATGAATGAAAATAATAAATTAAAGATGTTCTTAGAGTGATTCATGGACTTTTTCATATATTATAATTATAATTGATAAATAATATATTTATTAATGAAATATACTAATAATGAAAGAACATCAATAAATTTTATTGTTTACGAATATTGATTTTATAGAAAAGTCAATTTGATTAAATAGTATTATTTAAATTATCTGCTACATGAGAGATAATATAGACTTGGTCTGTTTGGTAAGTTGAAGGAATTGGCAACAGGACAATTGTTGAAATTTTGTACTCCCTAAATGAGTTAACTATAGATGTATGGTTAATCGCAACTAGTTGGTACTAACATATTGCATCTAATGAAAACTGCTTTAATCTATATTTACATAAAAATAAGATTTCTGTTTGTCTGTCTGTGTGTTCACTCACTCTATCAATGTGCTCTAAGAAAAGGAGTAGACGATCAAATTTCTTATAAACATTTTCTTTTCATATTTCCTTCAAAGTCATCTATTTATAGAATACTAGCAAACGTACCCGTCTTTGACAGAATCAAAAATTCTATTGTACTTGGTATTCCAAAATACCATGGAATACCATACCAATTATAGTATTATACTAATACTATAATTAGAAATTACAGAATAGTAGAAAATACCATTATTAGTACAGTGTTAAGCTAATGCCTCTGTATACCACATTAGCTGTCTGTCCTTCAGGTTCATGGAATAACAAAGAGTTGAAACCTCTGACTCTTGAGCAAGTAAACTATAGTTGACCATGTGAAAAACGTGGTCTCGCTAACTTGAATTCCTGCGTTAGATATAGTTTCCCTTTGCGACTTAGTAAACGTCAATGCTAAATGGACTCTGAAAGGACTTTGCAATCGCTTCAACGGAAACAAATAGTATGTGTGGTATACACACAGACTCCCCAATACTACACCCAGTCATGATGTCCGCCTCTATGATATATCGGTGCAGAGCACGACCTCAGAGTTCATGATTTGTTCTAAAATTTGTTACTGCTAGTAAATTTCAGCATGATTGGTGCTCCTACTTTAAGTTTTTACTCATGAGCAGGTAGTCCAAGAGAAATAAATTTAGAGTCAAGAAATTCTGTCAGATAATGAACTGCTTTCTCATCACTAATCACTCTCTTTACCAACTTGTAAGTTCTTTCCTCGGCATGATATAGCGTAAGAACTTGTTTGTTGATTTTTTCTGTCTGTTCAAATTAAGGGCTGAGAATTTCTCGTTTTCAAAACTATTTATTCTTAATAGATAGTACATCCTCAACTCTGGGAAACATCTTTTCAATGATGTCAAATACGCAATATATTCATATGCTCCAATGAAATTAAAATCAACTAGCAATACTTGCTTGCCACACACCTGTGTATTTTCAAAACAAACTTGTCTGTGAAGTTAGAAAAATACAGCTTAAAGCCCCATAACTTCGCTTCTTTACTGAATTATCAATTTATTTAGGACCTATATTTTAAGTTAGGCATTCACAAATCTAGTTTCAAAGTTTCAGCTCGCTATGTCTTATGGTGGCTGAGTTTACTTGTGACAAACGGTTTTGCTTTAAACGTCCATAACTTCACTTCTACGTTGAATTTCCAATCAATCCCGAGCCTATGTTTTAAGTTAGACATACACAAACCCACTGTAAAAGTTTCAGCTTGATATGTCTTATGGTAGCTGAGTTTACTTGTGACAAAAATTTTGCGGACAAACCGATTAACCAACAGAAATTTTTCTAAGGTTGGATTCGGTTTTTCCAATGTATGAAACATAAAGAAAACTTGAAATGAGTCAGTTCTAAGCAATGTACAAATAAAATCATTATTTTATTTATATAGATTATGAGAACATAAACTCATCATTCTATGCATCGCTTAATATATTCCTTTTGGTAAGAATTACTCATAGAATAACGGACTGACACATCTCCAACGCATGGAGTTAGCTCCTGATAATTGAGATGTTCCGAAACTGGTCAAGAAGAGAAGAAAATTGACAAGGAATGAAGTTCTTATATTCTAATCACGCATTATTTAAACGTTAATCTAAATAAATAGAAATCTTACATATAACTCGATTAGGAGTTCGTTCCAAAAGTTTTGCCAAGTTGAAGAGGTAGTCTAGCTCGCGAACGATAACTCGTTCTGTCCACTCTATCTGAACTTCAGTTTCTTTAAAAGTCCTTCTCAAAAGTTGCAACCAGTCAATCTAAATTTAAAAAAAAAACAATTAATCTATACACAAACACACACACACACACACACACACACACACACACACACACACATACACACGTATATATTATCATCAAGAAAACGATCCAAACGTTTCAGAGTAAACGTTTCAGAAGGATAACAAACGTATCAGAGTAACTATAGCTGTACAGTAAATAGAAAAATACACTTACAGTCTCACATTTTCGGTTAAACCGTCATCAGGAAAGAAGAGACAAGGACACCAAGCGCACTTGCGAAGAGACGGTGGGTCTTTTCCAACTGCCGCTTTTTAAGTGCGTTTGGTATCCGTATCTCTTCTCTCCTGATGACAGTTAAACCGAAAATTAGAAACTGTAAGCGTGTCTTTCTATTTACTGTGAATCTATATTTTACTCTGAAACATATATATATATATATATATATATATATATATATATTGTGTGTGTGTGTGTGTGTGTGTGTGTGTGTGTGTGTGTGTGTGTGTGTGTGTGTGTGTGTGTGTGTGTGTTATCTAATCGGGATTCGGTTAAATTTTCTAGGTTCAAAAATCAAACTCTCATTGCCGACGTTTCGGTTTTATTTTATGCCTTTTTCATAGGCAGAAGTAAGAATTTTTAGAAAAGAATGTAAGAAAATGAAATTTACATTATTTAAAGGTGTCTAGTTGAAGGTTTTGTCCGGTAAAGATTGTTGTGCCTTTAAATAATGTAAATTTCATTTTCTTAGTAAAAAAATTTTAACTTCTGCCTATGAAAAATGTTTTAAAATAAAACCGAAACGTCGGCAATGAGAGTCTGATTTATGAAACTAGAAAATTTGACCGAATCCCGATTAAACAACACACCTAATCTATCAAACGGTCGATATATTATTGAATCTGTTTATATATATATATATATATATATATATATATATATATATATAGTGATTTTATATATACTTGAAATACAAATCATTTAATAAACAGGAAATGAAACTCTAAAATGTTTTTACTATTTTAAAATTGCATAGTGTAGTTTAAACGTAAAAGTTTATTCCGCATATTTACCGAGAAAAAATATATAACTTCAAATAGAAAGTAACATAAGTAGTAAACAATCACACTTAATATCTCCAATATTTTGATAAATTCGTCTTTAAGAGGAGAGAGAAAGAGAAAGAGAAAATAAAAGAGAAAGAGAGACCAAGCAAACCGGAGAATCAACGGAAGGTAACCTAATATATACTCGTAATATCCAACAATGGGTTACTTTCCACTCCTTTTCCGACATTTTTGAGAGCTATTTTCTCTCTTGAAGACAGATTTACCCAAAATTAGATATTGTAAGTGTATTTGGTTTATAATATGTGTACATATATATATAATTTGAAAATAAACAAAAACACGAATGAAAACTAGACACTAGGACTCAATTTAAATATTTCAACCCTTTTAATGGTCATCCTCACAGAAGACGAAGGTTAACAAAACTCAACGGAAACGAAAAAGGTACTAAAAATAGCTGAAGAGTAAAAAAAATGAAATAATTCAAATAATATAATTTAATCCAAGAAGAAATTAAGAAATTAAATAACTAAAAAAAATAAATTAACACGATAATTAAGTAAATTAACAAGTGAATAGAAATAAATGCATAAAATATATATTACAAAAACTACTTAATTATCAGAATACAATTTAACAAACCAGATTAACACCTGGATGTAAATCATCTTCCATTAACCCTATATGGGCTTCTTCATATGCCCTCAAAGTGACAAATCTATTGTGACAAGGGAGCCGTTTTTAGAATGTGATCTTAACCTGTACCGTTAATTATTAATTTTTTTTTTTTAATTTTATTTGCATTCTTATTATATATTGTCTTCATTATTATTTCGTGTATTATACTATTTCTCTTGTTTTATAAATAAATATTGGAGGGATTTCTATTTTTCCTCTCCTCCGCTGGGGGGCAGCATTGCGGTGGTTCCAAGAGTTACTCTGGAGGCCAGTAGCAGTTTGCTTCTCAACGCGAGTATTTCGCACTTCTTCCCGATGACGACCGATGTCGAAATTCGAAGTGAGTTCTGTAGTGCCTTTCTGTGTTCTTTTCCCTGTGTTAAAGTATATATATATATATATATATATATATATATATATATATATATATATTGATCAAACCACAATATGAAATGGAAAAAAGAAGACTAAGATCTTTCAACCGTAACAAGCGGTGTTCATCAGAGTCAAAAACCCAACAATACATTGATTGTTATTTCACGTATTTATGTAAAATCTTGTATATATATAATATATATTATATATAATATATGCAATATATTATATAAAATATATATAATATACTATATATAATATATTATATATTTTTATATATATATATATATATAATACATATTATATATATATATATATGGTTTCGGTCGATGGACACTTTCACGTCTCCACTCCTGTGTTCCTTTTCCTTTTCCTACCCCTCTTGAAGATGGCAAGATAGCCGAAATGATTGAGAATAGTAAGTGCTAGTCCCCCTTTTTGTTTTCTAGTTTTAACTTTAATTAAATATATATATATATATATATATGAGTGCGTTGTAATCTGTGTATCAGCAAAATTATTAGTTAAATAGCATCGTGATACCTGTTTGGGAGCAGCAGTATCTGTCCACAGCTGCAGATCCCTCAAACTCATTGCATTATAGGTCCGGATGCTGTTTCTTCTCATTTCATTTGGACTGCTAATCTAAGTAAGCAACATGTAAAAGTTAGAAGAATATCAGAAAATAAATCATTTTATTTCATTATATATTATGTCACATATAATTATTAGAAAAATCTAGTGAATAATATAGTGTCTAAGAAAATTCTTAGAGTACGTTTCATAAATACTTATTGATAAGAGGATAACTTAAAAAATAAAGTAATATGACTCAGGTTTACTAGTAAAAATATTTTCAGAAATGACAACTATTGCTCGTAATTTGGAGGCCTTGTGTAAAATAGTATTCCTAAAATTGAATCAATATGAAAATAAGATTTCATTCTGAGTATAAAAGGAAAACGAGCATTATAATACTAATTAACATTTATTTTTGTGACATCTATATAATAAATTTATTTGAAAACATGAATGAAAAGTGTGTAAATAAATTATCACAAATTACATAGAAATATTAAGAGTGGTTAAATTACAGGGGAAAAAAGAATTCACTGTATTGGATTAAAGCTAGCAAACAACTGAAAAGGGTCGGTCGAACATATATATCAATGAACTAAGAACGGAGGCCAAGGTAACCAGTGGCTTCCACGCTTGCCTCTGGTCTGGGAGATTCGGGTTTGATTCTCACTCTGGCCCTTGACCTTTTTACACGAGTGGTGGAAGTATTTGAGCAAGTCATTTCTCGGAGAGGATTTAAACCGTCTAAATACATTTTAGTTATTTAAAATATAGGACTCCCGATGTAGAATCATTAGGGAAACGATCAATATTCTCTTAAGGAATCAGCATCAGAAGTGAAATTTTCTAGCATACCGTCAATCCCATCCTCAAAGAAAAAGAGCTGAGGACCGTATTTTTGACAAAACTGAACTATATGTGATTAAGGAGGTTGGAGAAAATGGATTTCTAGCTTAGCAGGTCACGATAATAAAGGCAAGTAGGGAAACGAAGAAGTGAGTTCGAAAGATAAAAAATAAATATACGGAAAAGAATGAGAGAAATATGGAGAGGATGGAGGGAAAAAATAGATAATAGTAAATAGAGAAGACTGGGAGGAAGAACTGAGAGTAATGTTGAGGGAGACAAAGAGAGATAGAGAGACTCCGAATACCTTCGTCACATGCAGGTGGAAGTGAGTGAGAGTCAATAAAAGTTAAAAATATTGAATAGGGTGGCAGAACATGAAATGAGAAGAATACGGTATATACAGTTTGAAAGGGATAAGTGGGAAAAGATTTAGGAAAAAGAAGAATAAGAGAAAGTGAGATGCATGGAACATTTGAGAGAGAGAGAGAGATTGAATGAGAGAAAGATAGTGGTAGGAATGATGCGAATTTCATGTCAGAAAATGAGAGAGAGGTGAAGATGTTTGGAAAGAAAGTAAGAGGGATAGAGAAAGAAGAAGAAATATTTTATAGTAAAGTGTAAATAGATTGAAAACAGGGAAGAGTGCTAAATAGGAGAGATAGGGATATTGTGAGAGTAGATGAGAGATAGAGAGAGTGCCTGAAATGAGACAGTTAGGGTACGTTAGAAAGAGAGAATCTCGGAGCGATTGGGAGAGTATCTATTAACAGTGAGCAAGTGCATAACAGACGGTGAGTTAACAATGGTGAGTAGACTGATGAAGTGAGTGATACGATGAGAGTAAGAGAGTCCGAATGAGTTGATGACAGTGTATGAGCCCATGAAAGAGAGTAAGTTGATGGGAGTGAGTGAGGCAGAGTGAACTGATGAGTGGGAAGGAGCAGAAATCAGAGGGTATCTAAGGAAGATGAGTTCAGATGGAAATGGAAAGAAAGTTGAAGGAGAACAGAGAGAGAGGCAAAGAAGTTGAGGAAGAGAGAGAGAGAAAGCAGGAACAGATGGACAGAGAAGTATCATAACAAATATGTTTTAAAAAATAAATTGTCTTATACTCAGATTAATAATAATATGTTCTGAAATTATACAAAAAACTACTGCAAATAATAAAATATCATTCTCACACGGATAAGTACATAAAATAATAAAGACTGTTATAATGATCAATATAAGAGTATGAATTGTCGATATCATGATGACTACTAAATATAAAGACCTTAGCAATAGACGTTTCGAATTCAATGACCTCTTCAACTTGCGCCATGACGATATGACGCTTGACCTTCTGCCTCGAGTGCCTTGCGATGGTTATGGCCATCTCGTAGATCATATCCTTCAAAGCCTGTATCTTGACCTTGTACGTGTTTGTATCCAACAACATTGATCGCATTAAACCTAAATTCGGTTGATCAATCTGAAAGAAGCAAATAGACTTTTGTTTTTCAAAAATTTGTAATTAAATTTAAAAAAAAAAATCAAAATTTTCCTGATATAAATTAAATGTTTGAATAAAAAATAATATATCCAATTTTTTAACTTGAGCCATTATTACAGTTTGATCAGAATCAAAAAATTATTAATGATGGAATAATAAAAAGATGATACTGACAATACCGCCAGCAATCATTGAATCAGATTTCTGTAAAGTACAGAAAAAGTCTCCATTTAATAATAATGTAAGTAGAATTTATAGTAAATAAACTAACATAAATGACTCTTTGAGAAGAGTTTTTGGAGTCCCTGTTGACGGATATGGCTATAATGGCCGGTTGATGATGGGCGACGAGGGAATGGAGTTTGTACCAATACTGGTGTTTGCAGGAGGCCCAAGACTGGAGAGCTAGTGGCCAGCCCCCTAGCCGGTCGAGAAGAGCCACCAAAGGATCAAGGTGTTGTTCCTCCAGACTGGCTGCAACATCAAGCGTCGCTAGTATATCCACTGCCTTGGTAAAGGTAATTCTATTATATTTTCTACAGTTCTTTATCTTGATAGGCAAGAATTAGCGATGTCTTTCATTATTTGTTAGTAAAAGCCAAGAACAGTAATTTTCAAAAATATTACACTATGATAAACTAGTGTGTTGTAGGAAATGGTCAGATCGTGAATTATCTTACTATTCCCCCTATTTCAGTATATTGTGAATGAATTATTGATTATATACACATAATTTGCATGAATTATTGATTATATACACATAATTTTCATGAATTATCGATTATATACACAAAATTTGCATGAATTATTGATTACATACACATAATTTGCATGAACTATTGATTATATACACATAATTTGCATGAATTATTGATTAGATACACTGCTAGCATATTAATGGTAAACCTGTAATATTTCTGCTATACCTTTAGGTGGTAGCAGATTATAATTTGATAAGTAATTTAAGATAAAAAAAATTAATGATTCATGAATACTGCAGAGGTACTAATAGCATTTTAAGGCCCCTAAAAAACTTTTTTGGTTCATCTCTATATTTGTCTGTTGCTCTGGATCAAGGGCTCAAGGTAAGAATACTGAGTGCCCGATTCTAATCACTTTCACACAGATAAATTCAACCTACTGTTAGAGGTTGCGTTCTTTAACTATAACTTCAAGGGCGGTAGTTATAACTGTTAAGATAAATCTGGTGTATAACTGTACAAATCTGGTGTACTCTGAGGGGCTGTGAAACCAAAAGAATTTATACATTGGTAAATGACTACCACTTCCCTGTCAAGAAGGCTCACGATGCACTTAAGGCCTAAGGCACCCATTAAGCATATGTAGGAAGTTCAGAACACGCAAATAACCCGAGAGATGCTCTTCACTAATACAAGAATAATTAAGAAAGAAATAACCCACTACCAATTAAAAATTTTAGAAGCTCTACTAATAATAAAAGTGAATCCATATTTAAATATAAATATACTACACTATTTTTCTTTATCGAGCGTTAAACATTTAAAGTAAAGCGCCTTTAAGCCAACATTTCATCTATATTTGTATACATCTTCAGGGTTTGATATTTTTCTATTGCAAAAAAAACTTTACTTGAACATTCATGTACGCTACTAATGACAAAGGTTACCAAAATATCGGAGAGAGATTTTTAATAATTCCCAGCTGTCTATTTGAATAACTTAAATTTGACTTTATATATGTAATCATAACCCATTTTGTGGTATTCAATAAAAACAACCAACTAGAGTATTATAATGAAATTTAGATAGCACTCAAAATTTAAATTGAATAAATTTGTTAAAACTGGGTTAAATATCAATTTCCAGATTTGATTTTGATGGATAGACAGAAAATACGATGGCATTAAATAGAAAAGTATCAGTTAGCATAAAGTATCTATTTTTGTTTACTGTCAAGAATTTACCTTCATCCATACAAGATCGGTAGAAGCCTTTGGCCAATTGAACGGGATGGGGGTCTTTTATATCAACATAAGCTTCTAGGATTTCTGTAAAAAAAAATAAAAGTTTTTTAAAATTATATATTAAAAAAAATGTTTAAGGTGAAATGCTAATAAGACAATACTCATAATAGTAAAAAAAAAAACCTTTCATTTGGCTGTTGAGCTTATTGTCGACTAGAGAGAACTGGTTCCAGTGCGTCTCGGAAGCAGGCACAGGATGACGTTTCGACCATCCTCCGCAACAGAACTCGAAGAAGTCATCGCAAGGGTCCACGCTCAGGTTCAAGCTTTGCTTTATGCTTTCTCCTTCAAAGACAAGTATTAAAAGACAAAGTCATGTTATATTTCTTTAAACTTGAAAATCTTACTGAACCAAAAGTAAAATAATTTTTGTTAAAGAAGAATGTAATTACGATCCCAGCCCCTATGCTGGGCTGGAATATATAAATGATCAAACCACGATATGAAATGGGGAAAAAAGGCTACGATCTTTTAAGAGTAACAAGGGGTCTTCGTCAGAGTCAAAAACCCAACTGAAACACTAGATGCAGAAACATCTGGTGAAGGGTTAAGAAGAATGAGAGGGAAAAGTGGTATTTTAAAAGGGCGAAAGTCCAGGATAGGACAAATGTCCAGAGATGGATGTTTGGGGAAACAAAGGAGTTCATTAAGAAAGAGTAAAAAACTATCCTCTAGCTGTCAACCCTCTTAGAAGAGGCTATTGCCCTCGTATAACTGAGTCGTTGAGTTGAAAGATCTTAGTCTTTTTTCCCCATTTTATATTCTGGTTTGATCATTGATAGTTATTTCACGTGTTTATGTGAAATATTGTTATATATATAATGGCTGTTTTACCAGATTTGGTGCATTCTTCTGTCCGGCAAACTTTATAGTCCATGACGTCATTCGTAAGGAGGAAGTCGAATAAAACATCTTTTGCACCAACACAACTCCACAACAGTAGCACTACTCCAATTCTGATAAAACAAAAACAAATATTACTTAACTCCATCTTTAAGTAAAAGATGATAATGATCTCATTCTGTTGTTTTACAACTGATTAATAAATCAAACAGTACAAAATAAAGAATAAAAGTCAATATTCTAGGAAGCATTTTATGTTTTGATAAAAAAAAAAAACTTACACTTAAGGTTTAGTAAGTATAAATAAGACTTTATAATAATATTATAAGCTAAGTATAATTACAATCTATAATAAGCAGAATGATCTATGCAATAAAAATATGCGTACGATAAGGTGATTTGTTGTAGTTCGGACTTGGTGAACTACTGAAGTAGATTTGGGAGCTAAAAGAAGAGATTCATAATGTGTTTATATATGAATGATATGTTACAGTGGGTGGGAGGGTAGGCAGGTTAGTCTAGTAGCAACGTGCCTAACTTTAGTCCTCTTATCTATTCACGAGGAAGGTGAATAAATCTGACCACGCCGTCCCTAGGAAAGAACTTTAAGCCATCAGTCGATGTACAATGAACAGGCTTGCTCTTTACTAAAATGGGTGCCAAATAATAAATGATCTACAATTTCCGCTCCTATAAACAGTTGTAAAATGTGAAAACCTTATAAGTTTGGGAAGTAGAAAAAAAAAATTTTCTTTTTATTTTATAATCACAATTAATTTGAATTATTCTGATGTTTGAAACTAATGATATTTCCACTTTTGATAGGTTTCGCACCCTGTCCTTCTTTTAGAAAATTCAGTTACTCTTGAAATGAACAAGGTGAGAGTGTGAGACTTTTCTTCATTCAAATGGCTTTCATTTCAATATTTCTTTTGTTTATAATCCACAATTAAAATAATTAAGTAAACCTTCCCAGTTTCTTTACAATTTATTCATAAAAGATTGAAATTCTAAAATAAACAACGAAACACATTTTACCTAAATACATAAATTATCCTTTACACTATTTTGTTTATAAGCATTCATTTCACAGTAAGGATATATTCATATAAGTAGGTAATAATGTTAGTGAGTATTAGTTCAAAGATACAAGTCTTGGGTCAAAATAAAAGGAAAGTCACTTACAGACAAAGTTGAAAAGTCATCGCAGTTCGGATGAGACTGGACCAGGAAGACTGTATCAATCTGATACCACACTTCCGTCGCTTCCCTTCTCGTTGTTATCGGATTGCTGATTTTTGGCAATCCCATTGATGAATTCTCTTGAAAACTTTCTTTTCCTTTCACAATCATTCATTAATAAAAAAAAAACTCATTAATGATGAATCAATTCATATAAATCAATACATAAATTATTAAACTATCATCCGAAAAAAGTATAAATAATAAATAAATAATATCGATTGGTTTACACTCAATTTTAATATTAAGTACACTTGTTACAAGAAATAATGAAAAATTAATTTAACTGACTTGTTTTTAATATTCAGCTGTACTCTTGCTTGAGTCTTTCTATGGTATTAATTTCTATTATTTAAAAGAAATTAAACAGTAACAGTAGCATTAATCAGAAGATAGCATGAAAATGGGCTAAGTCAGAAACCGAGTGAACAACTCTTGCTCCAGTTGTTCAAAAAAAACTACACACTAAGAAGACTTTATCATGTTTCTAGGGTAGTGGTTCTGAATCTGCTTGAAGTTGGGGAGTTCTTAATTCTACAAATAGCTGAACACACTGTATACAAATCTCTGAGAAATATTTTAATTAGATCAAATACAACACTATGAAAATAATTATTAAAAAATAAAGAAAATGAGACTTACTTTCAGTTTGTTTCTTCTTCTACCCAGGGAAATATAAACTTATTGAGCCTTGGAGTCTTCTTCAGTGTTTGGGGCTAAAGCGTTTGATAGGGATAGAGAGGAGCTCGAATTTCTTCTTCAATCCATTAAAATGTTTTTATGTCTTGCCTGTTTTGATTAAGAAATAATGTTGATGCAAATTGTAAAATTTTTGCTCAGAGTGGTGAACAATTGTAATCTTGCCATTGGTAGAACATATTCGTTGCATATAAAATATATTTGAGGTGAGTAGGTCTTCTTAAGAAGAAAATCGCTATTACTTATCACTCATAATAATTTTGCCTTCACAAAAAGAAATGCAATGTGTAAGATGAGGTATGGTGACTACGTTTTCGTCTGGATATATTATTTTGAATCACTGAGACACCCTTGAGAATCACTCTTATAGAGACCTAAGAGATAACGATCTTTCTGGGAGAACAGTGGAAGTAAGAGGGTTTCAAACAGTGTAAGAGGTTGAGTGTGCTTTTCTGGGTTCTGTAATAAACTGAACACATAAACCTGAAATGATTACTTGCATAAACACATAACATGCCCACTAACCTGTGTACAGGTATCCTTTCGTCTGTACCTGCAACAATACACACATGTTAACATTACCTCAATGGTAATATAAAATAGTGTGGAATCTTTGTCAGTCATGGTTGTGACTAGTCATAATAAAATAATTCTGGTATATGTTAAACATAAAGTAATTCATTTCTTCATTTACAACAAACCTAGTATGCCCTAATAAGTTGTTAATACAAAAAAAAAATTGTTAATATTACCTTCGCATTATATTAACTCTGAATTGTCGGCCATATTTTTTTGACGAACAATAATAGCGGACTGGTTCAGTTCAATAAATAAAAAAAGTATTTTTTATATCAAAATTTATGATAAGAACACAAGGAAATTAACTTCCATTTAAATTTTAATTTATTGCAATAAATTTAACATGTATGTGTTGAGACATAGTTAAACTATAGTTAAAAGAGTAGTGTTGGCATGAAAATGAAGTGCTATCATCTCCAAACAAAAAAAAATTGTTAATATCACTTTCCCATTATATTACCTAGGTGTATTGTCGGCCATGTTTTTTGATGAAAAGTTTTAACACACTACTTCAGTTAAATATAGAAAAAATGTATTTTTTATATTACTAATTATAATAATAACACGTATTCTACGTTTTGTTTTATATCGGTGAATCAAAAAGAAGCAATTATTACTTTACTATAAATAAGTATAGTGATCGTGAAAAAATTCGATCTCAAGATTTTGACGGAATTACATGTTTTGAGGTCCCAGAAGTCGTTTTATCATGGATTTGCGATGATGTCTGTGTGTGTGTTTGTGTGGGTGGGTGGGTGAGTGTGTTAGCACTGCTTGTTACCACGCGTTACGGTCCAGAATCTTTGATGGACCAAGTTGATATTTTACATAAAAATGGGTCCCATAGCGTAGAAGATCCCTATTGTTTGGTAAGAATTATGCATGACGGGAAAGTTACTTTTTTTGCCAAAAACCGTTTTTTAGAAAACATTTTTTTTTCACAAACTGCTAACTCTAGAGTTTTGAAATTTTGGTATTATCGTTGAGGTTACAAACGCAACAAATGAAAAATAAATTCAGAATTTTATAGCACGGAAAATATTTTTTTTTTAATTAAATGTAAAAATTTTGACTTATAATTCAATCTCAAAGCTTGTGAGAGCCATACAAGCCATACCGTTTGACAGATCAAAATGAAACTATGCCTAAAGATAGAAAATTATATGTAGAATGAGTTGAACTAACTTTTTTTAAAATTACATTCTTCAAAGGGGCGTTACAATACGATTTCTGTTTTCAGAAAATGTTTTTTTGACTCTAAACGAGTCATTAAAAAATCATGAAAATTTGACCAAAAATTGATCAAAAACTAAGCAATTTATAAAAAAAATTCATGAAATTTCATTAACGGCAAAAAGCTATAAAGCTATATAAAAAAATCTGGAGTGGCCTACACTCTACTTTACTATAAGTAACTCAATGTCAAATTTCTTGAGTATATAAAACATAACGTACCATTTAAGCATAACATAAATATCTAAATGGGATATAATTATTAGCATTGCATTCGTGAGGTAGTACAGATAGTGATTGAAGGACATATGAATTTATAAGCTTATTTTTGTACATCACAAATAATTTATTATTTGCAAATAATTTCATTAGTATAACTACAGCAGTAATAACATTTTTGAAAAACCAATGTGAACATTTCTTGAAACGAAATATTATCCTACAAGAGAACATGGCTATTGTTCAAATAGCCAGTAGATTTCTTACATCGTTTACTTGACATCCTTCTACATTGAATATTAATGTAAAATTTTCAAATTTGAAACAGTAAAATACCCTTTTTTTCTCTGAAAAACATCTTAAACTGCGAAGAAAATGTTGTTTTAAGGTGATTTGTTAATTAAAGATGTACGATAATTACAGTTATTAATCTCTAAACGAAAGATTTATATTTTGAATTATCTTTTACATTTTTGGTTTTTAACAGAATTATTATACTGGGAATTTTATGGCTTCTTAGTATTTAATAAGATCATTTTCCTTCCCCTTTGTCAAATAACATATATACGGATTTTTTTCTGAGTGAGTGTTATTATTTTCCTGCACAATATTATTCCTCTTACATCTCATATAAGTCAATAAACAATTTAAATTATTCCTTTATAAATATCAATTTTATCTCAGTGGATTTGCTCAAAAAATTTCTAAGTCAATGTAAACAATGTAAAAAAATACAAAAAATTCGACAAGTATAGAAGGTGATCTCTTAGTCTAGGATAAACAAATAGTTTTTATATCGTTATTGCTCTTTCCCGTAATTGAAACTTCATGATTTTTTTTTTAATGAATTGCTAATTTTTCGTTCCATCTTTGGTCAAATTTTCATTATTTTTTAACGAGCCGTTTAGCGTCAAAAAAACATTTTCTGAAAACACAAATCGTACTGTAACGCCCCTTTAGCGAATGTAATTTTGGAAAAAAATATCTCAACTCATTCTCCATATAATGTTTTATTTTTAGGCATACTTTCATTTTGATCCATCAAACAGTATGGCTTGTATCGCCCTCACAAGGTTTGAGATTGCATTATAAGTCAAAATTTTTACATTTTATTAAAAAAAAAATATTTCCCGTTGTTTTAAAATTCTGAATATATTTTTCGTTTGTTCCATTTGTAACCTCAAAGATAATGTCAAAATTTCAAAACTCTAGGGTTATCAGTTTAGGAGAAATAAATGTTTTAAAAAAAACGGTTTTTGGCAAAAAAAGTGACTTTCCCATCATGCATAATTCTTCGCAAACAATAGGGATCTTCCTCCCTATGAGGCCCATTTTTGTGTAAAATATCAACTTGATCCATCAAAGATTCTGGACCGTAGCGAGGTAACAAGCAATGCTAACACATGCACCCACCCACGCAACCACGCACCCACCCACCCACCCACCCACCCACCCACACACACACACACAGACATCATCGTAAAAACGTCATAAAACGACTTCTGGGACCTCAAAACAAGTAATTCCGTTAAAATCTCGAGATCGAATTTTTTCACGATCACTATACTTTACTTATAGTAAAGTAAAAAAATCTGGAGTGGCCTACACTCTACTTTACTATAAGTAACTCAATGTCAAATTTCTTGAGTATATAAAACATAACGTACCATTTAAGCATAACATAAATATCTAAATGGGATATAATTATTAGCATTGCATTCGTGAGGTAGTACAGATAGTGATTGAAGGACATATGAATTTATAAGCTTATTTTTGTACATCACAAATAATTTATTATTTGCAAATAATTTCATTAGTATAACTACAGCAGTAATAACATTTTTGAAAAACCAATGTGAACATTTCTTGAAACGAAATATTATCCTACAAGAGAACATGGCTATTGTTCAAATAGCCAGTAGATTTCTTACATCGTTTACTTGACATCCTTCTACATTGAATATTAATGTAAAATTTTCAAATTTGAAACAGTAAAATACCCTTTTTTTCTCTGAAAAACATCTTAAACTGCGAAGAAAATGTTGTTTTAAGGTGATTTGTTAATTAAAGATGTACGATAATTACAGTTATTAATCTCTAAACGAAAGATTTATATTTTGAATTATCTTTTACATTTTTGGTTTTTAACAGAATTATTATACTGGGAATTTTATGGCTTCTTAGTATTTAATAAGATCATTTTCCTTCCCCTTTGTCAAATAACATATATACGGATTTTTTTCTGAGTGAGTGTTATTATTTTCCTGCACAATATTATTCCTCTTACATCTCATATAAGTCAATAAACAATTTAAATTATTCCTTTATAAATATCAATTTTATCTCAGTGGATTTGCTCAAAAAATTTCTAAGTCAATGTAAACAATGTAAAAAAATACAAAAAATTCGACAAGTATAGCAGGTGATCTCTTAGTCTAGGATAAACAAATAGTTTTTATATCGTTATTGCTCTTTCCCGTAATTGAAACTTCATGATTTTTTTTTTATGAATTGCTAATTTTTCGTTCCATCTTTGGTCAAATTTTCATTATTTTTTAACGAGCCGTTTAGCGTCAAAAAAACATTTTCTGAAAACACAAATCGTACTGTAACGCCCCTTTAGCGAATGTAATATTAGAAAAAAATATCTCAACTCATTCTCCATATAATGTTCTATTTATAGGCATAGTTTCATTCTTGTTTGTCAAACAGTATGGCTTGTATGGCTCTCACAAGGTTTGAGATTGAATTATAAGTCAAAATTTTTACATTTTATTGAAAAAAAAATATTTCCTGTTGTTTTAAAATACTGAATATATTTTTCGTTTGTTGCATTTGAAACCTCAAAGATAATGTCAAAATTTCAAAACTCTAGGATTATCAGTTTAGGAGAAATAAATGTTTTAAAAAAAACGGTTTTTGGCAAAAAAAGTGACTTTCCCATCATGCATAATTCTTCCCAAACAATAGGGATCTTCGTCTTTATGAGGCCCATTTTTGTGTAAAATATCAACTTGATCCATCAAAGATTCTGGACCGTAGCGTGGTAACAAGCAATGCTAACACACTCACCCACCCACCCACCCACCCACACACACACAGACATCATCGTAAAAACGTCATAAAACGACTTCTGGGACCTCAAAACATGTAATTCCGTCAAAATCTCGAGATCGAATTTTTTCACGATCACTATACTTTACTTATAGTAAAGTAAAAAAAAACTATGTTTTTCCTGGACTAAGGGATCACCTGCTATACTTGTCGAATTTTTGATATTTTTTTAAAATGTTTACATTGACTTAGAAATTTTTTGAGCAAATCCACTGAGATAAAATTGATATTTATAAAAGGAAAACTTTAAATAATTTATTGACTTATACGAAATATAAGAGGAATAAATTTTTATGTATAAAAAATCACAGTCAATAAACATTAATAAATCACTTTTGTCTTCCATGGCATGACGGATTTGTCTCATAAAATGCTGTAATATATCTGTATATTGCAGTTATAAATGTAATAAACTTAATAACAGTTATAATTACTTTATCTTTGTGAATTGTAGTATCTCTCCATGTTATTGAAATGTGACGAATGGACTCTTCCCTCAAGAAAGAGGATTTATGTTTGTTGAGAAATATCCAGTTTTTTCACTATTCTAGTCTGATAGTTCATATTTATTATTTTCAAAAATGAGAAGCTCCCAACTATAAAAGACTTAAATTATATTGAATATCTGGTTTCGACTTTGAGTTGAGTATGTAAACTGGCTAATTACTAATATATTTTTTCTCAATATACATTCATAGCAAGCTTATAACACAGTACAGCAGGCAGGAAAAAGATAACACTCCCTCAGAAATAATTGGTATCAATGATTTTTGATAAAGGAGAAGGAAATGATTTTGTTTTATACTAAGAAGCCATGAAATTCCCATTATAATAATTCTATAAAAGACCAAAATTGTAAAACATAATTCAAAATTGGACTCTTTCGTTTGAAGATTAATAAATGTAATTATTGTACATCCATAATTATAAATTATCTTAAAACGACATTTTTTCTTCGATGTTTATGATGTTTTTCAGAGAAAATAAGAGTATTTTCCTGTTTTTGACGACCTGTTTTTGACTTGACCTGTTTTTCACCTGAGTATTTGAAAATTTGACTTAAATATTCAATGTTGAAGAAGGTCAAGTAAATGATGTAAGAAATCCACTGGCTATTTGAACAAAAGTCATGTTCTCTGTAGGAGATTTTTCGTATCACAAAATTTTTACTTTGGCTTTTCAAAATTGTTATTACTGCTGTAGTTATACTAATGAAATTATTTCATCAGATGTGTGATGTACAAAAATAAGCTTATATATTGATATGTCCTTCAATCACTATCTGTACTACCTCAGAAATAAAAGACTAATAAACATCTCCCATTTAGATGTTTACATTATGCTTAAATGGAACGTTATATATTATACACCCAAGAAGTTTGATATTAAGTTTACTTATATTAAAGTTGAGTGTAGGTCACTCCAGATTTTTTTACATTGTTTACATTGGAATCAGAATTTTTTCAGTGAATTCACCGATATAATATAATGTTTAGAGCTATAATGAAAATTTTTAAATGATTTAACGACTTATATGTGATATAAGAAGAATAAAATTTGTATATGTAAAAAGTCAACAACAATAGAGCATATTAAACATATAATTTCTGATTCTTTTCATGGTATGATGGGTTTGTCTAATAAATTGTTCTAATCAATCTATATGTTGCACCATTCTACAAAGGTTAATATCAGATGCTGATTTTTTTATGTTTATAAATAACATTATTATTGGGTAATATTGAAGTTTTTGGAATGAACTTTTACGTACTATAGATAGGTTTCTATGTTTATGTCTAATTTCCAGTTTTTTCACTATTCTAGTCTAATAGTTCAAACCATTATTTTTAAAAATTTCAAGCTTCCAGCTTTTTAATTTAAAATTATACAGAAAAGTCGGCTTTGAACTTGATTTAAGAATGCAAAGGGGTCTAATTACCAATATATTTTTTCTCAATATACATTTACAGCAAACTTATAACAGAATAGAGCTCGTGGGAAAAAATAACATTCCCTCAGAGTAAATTGGTTTTTTATGATTTTTGACAAAGGGAAAGAAAAGTGAGTTTTTAAAAAACTCTAGCATACCATCAAATTCCCAGTATAATAATTTGATAAAAGATGAAAAATGTAGAACATTATTTAGAATTAAAAAAAATTCTTTTAAAAATAATAAATGAAATTATCCTACATCTTAAATGAAAAGTTATCTGAAGACGACATTTTTTCTTACATTTTTTTGAAATTTCAGACAAAAACTTGGTAATGTTTTTAAAATAATAAAAATATTTTCAAGTTCTAAATGGGAAAATTTGTCTTAAATCTAGAAGGAGGTCAGAAAAACTATGTACGAGATCCACGCTCTCTTGCAGAAAATTATTTCGTAGATGCAAATTTTCACTTTCACTTTTCATAATGTTATTACTGCTGAAGTTATACTAATGATTGTATATCAATTATTTCTTTGACATACAAAAAAGGCTTATCTATTGATAAGTGAATCAATCACTATCTGTACTACCTCAGGAATGAAAGATTAATAAACATCTCTCATTTAGACGATTATATTATGCTTAAATGAGACATTATATATTATATGCCCAAGAAGTTTTATATTAAATTTACTTATAGAAAAGTTTAATGTAGGCCACTCCAGATTTTTTTAATACAAATCAAGCAGAAAATTAACTACCATTTAAAATGTAATTTTTGCAATAAATTTAACATGTATGTGTTGAGACATAGTTAAATTATAGTTAAAAGAGTAGTGTTGGCATAAAAATGAAATGCTATTATCTCCAAACAAAAAAAAATTGTTAATATCACTTTCCCATTATATTACCTATGTGTATTGTCGGCCATGTTTTTTTGATGAAAAGTTTTAACACACTACTTCAGTTAAATATAGAAAAATGTATTGTTTATATAACCATTCATGATAATAACACGTATTCTACGTTTGTTTTATATCGGTGAATCAAAAAGAAGCAATTATTTTAATACAAGTAAAGCAGAAAATTAACTACCATTTAAAATGTAATTTATTGCAATAAATTTAACATGTATGTGTTGAGACATAGTTAAATTATAGTTAAAAGAGTAGTGTTGGCATAAAAATGAAGTGCTATTATCTCCAAACAAAAAAAAAATTGTTAATATCACTTTCCCATTATATTACCTACGTGTATTGTCGGCCATGTTTTTTTGATGAAACGTTTTAACACCTACTTCAGTTAAATATAGAAAAAATGTATTGTTTATATAACCATTCATGATAATAACACGTATTCTACGTTTGTTTTATATCGGTGAATCAAAAAGAAGCAATTATTTTAAAACAAGTAAAGTAAACTAAGATTTAAATTGTAATTTATTGCAATAAATTTAACATGTATGTGTTGAAACATAGTTAAATTATAGTCAAAAGAGTAGTGTTAACAGAAAATATCAAGTGATATTATGTGTGAACAAAGAAAAATTGTTGAATTTACCTTGGCATAAGCTACAGTGCATTTTCCGCCATGATTCTTCGATGATGGGAAGTTGCAGACTGGCTCCAACAAGCAAGGAACTTTAGGGAGTCCAAGAGTTCACTTACACAGTCCTAGAACAGAGTGGCCAACCCAATTATTACTGCTTTTTACTTCATTATAAAATCAAACAAATTTGTTAAATGTTTTATAAAAATTAAAATTTTCTTGATAGTTATTTTATTTGAAAGTTTTCTTTTTACACTGTTCAGTCATAAATTTTATGCTTAGTGCTATATGTTTTATATCAATAAGGAATTGAGAATAATAGTTATAATTTAAAATATAACATTTTTTTTTAAATAACTTCCTGGACTAAGTTCCATGAAACATATTAAATTTGTAAATATCTCAAAATAAAACTTGTGTGCATAATACATTTGACTGTCTTCCATGGACTACATGCATACGAGTATGTTACCTTCCCATATCATTAATATAATTCGTAAGGATGGAGATTTAGACAATTGACTTTTGATTACTTAATATAAAAGATTACACTATAGAAATAATCTCACTAAATGAAAGACTGTAAACAGAAATAATGTACAAAGTATAATTTGTAAACAAACAAAGTATAACATAAAAAAAAACTGAAATAGCATGCACTCAACAGTACTGTGAGTAAATATATTATCGAATTCATTGACAATCAATTTAATTAATTGATTAGTATAATGTGGGTGTGTTCATTATTCAAGTTATAAAGAGATTATACTGAATGATTATAGATTTAGGAAAAATATTTGCAATTTATCATTGAAAGTCTCCCAATAGATGGATTTTTAAACCTTTAAAATAAGTTGTATTGCAAAGGACCTCATTTGTAGGAGCAACAACAACAGTTCATATTTCAATTAATTCATTCTAAAGAATGCTTACAAGCATTTCACTGGTTGTAATGAAAATGTAATGAACATTTAAAGCTGGTGAAAAAAAAAGTTTGTTAGTGGCCATTTTTAAACAGTGCTCAATACTATTAATTGTGTCAATAGCCATTACCAAAATAAAATATCTTTCTTTTTTAAATTACAATCACAAACTGAAATTTACTTCTCATCAATAACTTAAGTAACTTACACTTTCTTAATGTACCTTCTTAATGAATGCTTAATTAACATAATCTCATTTTTGTAATATGAGTCTAAGTTGTAATATGTTTCATACATACAATGTACAATGATTAATACTGGATTGTTTATGAAGTAGGAACATGTACATCTTTAACATGACATATATCAAAAATATTCTGTTTTCTTAATGCCACTAGATTATAAGTAGTATAACTTTTTTAATTCATTATAATAACTCAATGGAATTATTTTTTTTTCATTTATCTTAAATTATAGTAATTGTAAAAAATAAATTAAGCAACAATATTTTAATTTGTTTAACATATTTCGAAGTAAATAGGTTTATTGTGAAATACTCTGAAGCAAATATGTATCATTAATAAATAGATAATTATACTTCATAAATAAACCAAAATAAGCATTTTAAATCATATTTAACATTATGTTTAATCCACAAAGATTTATTTCAGCAAAAAAACAAAACAAAATGTGTTAACCAAGAAGAATGCTGATTTAAAAGTTAACCTATCATATTCACTGAAAGTAATCAAAAACTATTTTGATAGAAATGGATTCTCTATTACTTTAAAATTTTTTGTTACTATGAAATTAATCTCATTACTTTTTATGATGTACACTATAATGTACATACAAATTATGTTATATTTTTATAAATGAACTATTTTGCTAACCATTGTAACCAGTATCCTTTAGGAATAAAAATACTTAAAACAGTAGGGATTTCATTTATTGTATTAAATTTGTAAATAATAACTCAACTATGAATGTTATTTGAAATGTTTTTCTATATTTACGAAAAGTAATAGGGTCAAAATATATTTATATTACAATAAACATTTATATTTATATTACAATTTCTGTTAGAGTATTTTTAAAGATTTATTAAAACTATTATATATTAATTGTACCTTCATTTCTCGATGATAAATGTTTTAAATTGTGATAAAACTCAAAAAAAGAATTTCTAATAATTTAATAAAATTATTAGAGAATTTCACAACGTTATAAGAGACTTTAAAGTAGAAGATCCATTTTAAAACATTCCATTTATTACTTAACAGCATAGAGGAACAGTTAACAGATCGCCTTGCAAAGAAATCATACTTGCAATATCTAATCAAGTGGATTTATTGGATAAACAAGTAATAGATTAATGATTTGTCCTTTTATTATTCAATCAATTGAATTCATAATAATAAATATTATTTTGGTAACATGGATATTTTCAAATTTCCTGAAGTCAATTGAAATGTTAATCATCAATTCACTTTCTGTACAGTACTTTCTTATGAAGTCTCATAATGGGGAAGGGATGTGGCATACAATGTGTGATCCTTTATGATACATTATTCGTAAGAGTTAGTCTTCTTAACTTTTACTAATATCAAAATTTATAAAATTTCTCTACATAATTCTAAAATGGTGATGGCATTAAATGGAAAATTTCAATTTTCTATAATTACTAGAAGAATAAAATGTTGACTTAATGAGTGGATAAACTGGTTTTCTTTTAATATGATGTAGGATAGTGTAGCCTTTTCATACTGCCACTATCAAGTTTTTCTCCTAAACAATAAATAATTTATTTATTTTCGAAAAATCGAATAATAAATCGAATTCCATATTTGTTTTTTTAATTCCTGAGACATGTGGCATGGTTACAAGCTTATTGGCTTCAAACATGTAGATATCATAAAATCAATTGCAATTGCATTTAGAGGACATAAGTACGTGTAAGTCAATCAAATTCTCGAAATCACATTTGTCATAATAATTAAATTTTACAAAACGCTAATTTTGTTATTGAGGATTAGGTTCAAACCAATAACTTCTTATTTCAAGCCAACGTTTCACTGAAAACTGTTCTCATTCTGAAAGTTAAAAGCAATTTATTAGAAATAAGTAAAATTATAAACAACTATAAAAGAAGAAAACTTCCATAGAATATCAAAAACAGAAGGCAAGAACACCATAAACAACAGCGCACAGAAAAAGGAAAAGACAACCAAAATGTACAATGTTAGTGTTTTTATAGAGAGATGTATTTATAACAGTATTCGTCTATTATCAAGGCTGAAAACAATTTCAAAGATTAGTAATACTACAAATAATTCTAAGAGAAATCCTCCACAGAATATCCAAAAACAGAAAAGAAAAACCACAATAAGAAACAAAAAAAAACGCAAATATGTATTGTACACTTTGGTATTCATTTACTTTTTTTGTGCTGTCGGTTATAGTGTTTGTATTCTGCGGAGGTATTTTTATAGCTGTATATATTATTATGAATTTTAAATGAATTGTTTTTAAGGCTGAGAATGCCGAAAAATTTTGACAAAACATCGACTTAAAATCTGAAGTTATTAATTTAGACCTAATCCTCCATAATTAATTAGTTTTTGAACAATCAATGGTCGAGAAGCTACATTAATATTAAGTTTTACTATAGTAATGTACAAATGTACAATTAAATAACTAAAATTAATTTTATATAATCATCATCTTATTTTCAGTTTTCAGTTCTATAAAATTATTCCTACAAAACGTAAATTTTGCTAAAAAAATTTACTTTATTTCTAAAATTAATAGCAATATTAATTTTTCTAAATAGTGTTCTGTAAACATATGAACATATAAATATGTAATTTCATTTATTTATGATAACTAATATATTTCCATTTAAAATATTATAATATGAAGCAAATTAAAAATTAAAGTAATATAATTCAATCAATGGTACCGAACAACATTTGTATAAGAACCAAATATGAGCATTTGAGGGTATAAATTTCTTTTGAAGGACAAATTCAAAATGATTGTGACTAATTTCAAATCACAAATTCAGTTACAGTATCAGATGAGAAGAACTTATTTGTTGATTCTATTGTAGCTTTTATAGCTGTATTAATTTGACTCTGTTGTACTTCTCCAAGTCATTATATTTAATAACTTAGTGATAATTATGATTAATTATGATAATTATGATTTAAATTATTATGATTATATCACTTTGCAAAAACATTTTTTTGTTGTTCAGGAACGTTTACTTTATACACAAGAAATATTAATTTTGCAATCATTTTTCCTATGGCAACTTGTATGGTTATGTTTCAAGGTAAAAGGATAATAGGAAATTATTTCACAAATTATTATTAAGAAAATCTCCTGTTATTTTTAAATTATTAGTTTAATTTTGGAATTGTACTACGAAATATATTTACTTTATTATTTGTACTGACTGATTATACATATTTTCTTCTAATAATCTAAAAAAAATTTCCTAGCTGTGCAAATGTAGTTATGTTTCTGAAAGTAATTACTGAAATTAAACTTTCTTTATTTTTTGTTGCCTAATATAGCATTTTTTTTCTATTAATCAAAAATATGAAAACAGACATTAACTATTATTTTAGCAAACTGCTGCTAATCTGATTTTCAAATAGATGTTAAATTTTAAATGTCGGGTGTATAAACTGATATAGTATTTCAATTAATCTAAAAGTGTTTTAAAAAGAGGAATACATTATTAAATGTATTATGCATTTCCCAAGTGGTAGAAATTTTAAGGATTTCAAAGAAGCCACTTTGACTGGAACGCTTTCAACACATTTATTATTTATTGGTATCTTTTCTTGACAAAAAAAAATACTGTTTTTAAAAAACAGTTTTGTCTCCAGAAAAGTATTATTTCTACACTTAGACCTTATTTGTTAGTTACTCATTCACTGATGGCTAATATCCCAAGATATTAGTTCAAACTTCCTAATAAATAAAACCTAATCAAAATTATTATTAACATTTGAATAACATTAATTAATATTTTTTTAAATATTTGTACTTTATTAGAATAAAAAAAAGTAATACGATTGGTCATATCTATAATAAACGAAAATGAAATAAAAGAACTCAATTTAATATTTCTTTCATACAGGAATGGAATTTTGAATTCCATAACAATGTACAATTATTGTGTATTTGCTTAATTTAAGATATATATATATATATATATATATATATTATCTTTTATTCTTATCTTTATTGTACTTTTCTTTATTTCTAACTATACCTTCCCTATTAGTTCTTACTTTCATTCAACTCTCGTATTTTAATACCTTTTCTTGTCCTTTATTAATCTTTTATCCTTCATTTACTTTAATCTTTATTTATCTATGCATTACCTATTAATCTATTTATACTATTGACCTTTCAACTCTTTTATCATTAACTTTATTGTACTTTTCTTTATTTCATTTGAATGAGAAATGGTACTTTAAAAGTAAAATGGTAATTTACAGCGAAAGGATTGCTAATTAATAATTTCAGAATCTGTGTAGAGCTGTGTGACTAGAGATAACTACAATCAGGAGACTTCAATTACTCCAAGATTTTACTTTTTACATTTACATTTTACTTAAAGCCCTTCATGAAAACTTCAGTGTAAATGTTTGATTTATTTATCTATGCTAACTAAGAACTGAACTATCTGTGCAAAGTAAGGTACAAGAGCAAGTCATTCATAAAATTATACTGTGGATGGCAAATGTTAAAGCTTTAATTTGATTCATTAAAACTGAACTGTTCCTTCGTAGAGGTTAGAAAAAGAAATATTCAGTACCATTTCCACTTAACTTCACTGTAGGCTAGGTTAGGTTACAGTTGTAGTCCCACAATGAACACACTAGATCGGAAATTGGTCCTTTGTATTTTACACAATGAGGATTGATCCAATACGATTCCTTATAGAAAGAATAAACGTAAATTGTTTTAATAGGTGTATTGACGGATGGTTACTAACACCATTCTAATTAATCAGCCTTACAAAATCATGCTAACACAAACAACTAAGGGTTAAAGGGCTTGAACCCATGCTCCCTTGACCAAGGTAAGTAAAGTTAGTCTAAACCACTGAGGCTCTTCAGAAGGTGGTATGAACACAGATGTGGTGCGTCAGGGATTTACTGAAGGATTCCCAATTGCTTTCACATGACAAGCGTTGATGAATACCAGCAAAGATATCTGAAGGGAAATTGTTAAATACTTCTGACAGAATGTCTCAGAGCTCATTAGATCGTTAAGAGAGTTAGCTCAAAGTTGTCATATTGGTCTTAGGATTAATAACAAATCTGCTAGAAAGAAATAAATTATTTACTTCATAAAATAATTATTAATATTAAAATTATAGTAATCCGTCTTACCTTGTACCCTGCTGCTGAAGTTCTTAGACCGGTTTCGGGCGTCACCCATCTTCAACAAGAACTGATCAACTAAAACTACGGAGTCCTACCTTTCTGTTTATATAACCTACCTACTTTCCCAATGCTGCCTAGATTTTAATATTTAATTAAATATTAATTGGGCAGCATTGGGAAAGTAGGTAGGTTATATAAACAGAAAGGTAGGACTCCGTAGTTTTAGTTGATCAGTTCTTGTTGAAGATGGGTGACGCCCGAAACCGGTCTAAGAACTTCAGCAGCAGGGTACGAGGTAAGACGGATTACTGTAATTTTAATATTAATGATACTAACCTCTGTGGTAATGAAAAAATGCATGAATAAAATAATTAGATTATTTCAAGCCTAAATTGAATGATAGCATTGAAAACCTCTATTGGTATGGTGAAGCATTATATACAATTGGTATTCATATGCATCTCTTACATTCTATACATCTTTTAGATATGAACTCTAAAAATCAATGCCTTTCTTTACTGGCTATTGATCATTTGGCAGTGAGTGACCTAGTTGATTCTGCGTCCTTGTGGAATGTTCTTGCCTTTCTGTCAGGCGTGGACAGAAAAATGCGTCGCAAGCTCTGAGATACAAACTAGTCATGGAAGAATGTGTTATTCTCAACTGACTCTTAATTCTATGACGCAGGAGGTGAAACCTTTTGAGTACATCATCCCTGGGGGAGAGGGCATACATAATCTGTCGGTCCCGAGCTTGTTCAATGTCAAGTTTTCCTTAAAGATCCTTTACTTTAAAAAAAAAAACACTTTATCTTCTAATATCAGTGTCCTATTACTCCTTGAAAGCTCAACATCACCTTATTAAGATGTATCCTGAGGATGAAAACGAAGTGTTCTAAACACATTACGTTATATAAATTCATTTGTGTGAAGACTTAGTGTTAATTTATTATCAGGAGTTGTAATATTCTCTTGAGGAATCGGCGGCAGAGATGTAGCAGACCTCACTCGAAAAAGATTTACAATGATTTTTTTTTTCTCGATTGGTAGCCATTAATATATTTAGCCAAATATTTCAATTTGAAAAATGCAGTATCATTTATTTTCAATAAACTATTGAATTTGTTTGGCAATTTTATGGCCATTCTGTGATGCTTGTTTTGTGATATGGAAAAATTCGTGTTCTTATTAATATCCAAAGATCATGTTAATAATGTTTATATGAGAAAGCTTAAATGTACGATCGAAAGAAGGTGAAATTACGTTGAGGTAAATCGGTCTTTGAGGCCTTCATAGATTCCGTCCATGAGATGGTATTATTTAATCCAAGACGTAGGCCTGGAAAAGGCGATGAGCTTGTGCCACGATTTAGAGCAACTAGGCCTCGGGTAGGTGACCCCTTTGACTCAGCAAAGACCTCCTATTGCGTTTTAGAGCTCTGGTTGTACATCAGATACTTGTAAGTTCTCATAAAGAATAGCTAAAGAGTATTATTTAAAACTTCCTTAAATATATTCAAATCTTAATTCAATTATAAATAACATGTAATTACAGTTTTAATAATGCCCATTTAACAAATTTTAATCTATAATAGACGCAGAAGTTTGATATTTAACAGAAATACTGAGAGAGGAAATATAACCTCTAGAAACTTGTAAAGAAATCAAGCTAATAAAAAAGGTATTGGAATACATAGAAATGTAAAGACGCCGGACTGTTTTTTTTAATTCTTCTACAAGTAAAGAGCAATTATCACATAACAAATACCCTTTTTTATAAACAAAATATTTCAACCATGAAAAAAAATTACTCTTCTTGTAAAAATAGTAATAATAAAAGTAGCCAAGTTTAAAATGTTGACAGATTCTTAATGTTTTGGATCTATCACAAAAAATTTTTGTTATTTTCTTCGTGTTGTTCAAGAAGTGGTCCTCGGAAAAAGTCTTTTTTTATAAAACATGTTAATTTTGTGGTACTCACTTTGAGTAGCTACCGAGTTGTATGTTTCTTGTTTCATTTATGCATGTTCCTATGGAAATAAAGTAGTTCTTGGTTTGGTCGGTTATTCAGGTTCAAATCAAATTCCTTATTCAACTTTATAGTTTTCTTTCTAAAAAAAATCTGGATTTTTTATAAAACAATAAAAACTATATTTTGGTAATGAAAATGAATTTTTATCATATCTATGATTTAGTCAAGAAATATAATACCTTAAAGATAAAAGTTATGTTGATATTAACTATACTTAAGGACATGAGATTGTAGCTCTTGTAAAAAAAGAAATTAATTCATAAAACCCAAGAACCAAAGTTTAAAAACCACCCTTTCTAACATTTTCTCTCTTCCCTCACTTTGTCTCTCTCTCCCTCTCCCTCCTACCCTCTCTTCATCTACCTGTCTCCATCTCTTCTCTCTCACAATCCATCATCTTATTATTCTCTCACCCTCCTTACATTTCTCACAGACAAAATAAAATAACGTAGTAAATATCTGATAATACAATATCTGGGGGATAAACACACACTCACACAGACGAGAGAGAGAGAGAGAGAGAGAGAGAGAGAGAGAGAGAGAGAGAGAGAGAGAGAGAGAGGAGAGAGAGAGTGAGAGAGAGAGAGAGAGAGACCACTCAACTCACCAGAGTTAGATAGAAGGGGAATACACACACACTCACACACCACAGAGAGTGAGGGGGGGGGGGAGGAAGAAAGAATACACCACAAAGAGAGAAGGAGACACACTTATAACACAGAAAGGGGGGAAGGGAGATACACCACACACACACACTCAAACCACAGACAGCGAGAGAGAGAGACAGAGAGAGAGACAGAGAGAGAGAGAGGAAGGGAGGAAGAAAGAAATACTCACACCAAACAGAGACAGAGGGGGGAAGGGAGGGATTAAGAGAGGGAGATATACTCTAGATACCACAAAGAAAGAGAGAGAGCACCAGAGTTAGATAGAAGAGGAATACACACACACTCACACAGCACAGAGAGAGAGAGAGAGAGAGAGAGAGAGAGAGAGAGAGAGAGAGAGAGAGAGAGATACACACGAGAAAGATAGAGGGAGAAACACAGACACCACGCATAGACCAATTTGTAAAACTTATTTTACTGGACCCATTGACCACAAATAGGTATTTCCCTTGAAAACTAGATATCGAAATTTCGATCCAAACGCAATAATTTCATATTTTATATACCATGTTGAGAATAGGTAAACTAAAACGAGGTCTATAAAAGTAAAAAAAAATCATCTTTATGACTTTACTGTAAATTAGGTAGGAAATGCTTCATAAATTTATCAATACTAAATTTTTGCTTAACAAGAATTATATATTGTCGTTTGTAATTGGTTGAATTTATACATTATATCCTTCTTGGCAACCCTGACAGGTGAGACTGCGGAGCAAGTGTTATTTCAATTATTTCTTAACCAATAGTACTATCTTATTGAATCATCACATTTTAACTGGAATAATTATTTAGGCCGGGTCGCTCACTTATCTAGAAACCTATAAAAAACTGCACCAAAAGTAAGTATTATTCCATCGGATCATATTGCGACATTAACCTGTTCAAGTCAAATAAATTACGACCAACTTAATTTGATGAATAGTAAATTGTAAATCATCAAAATTTTACATTGTTCAAAGAGATTTAAGGGTCGCAGTATTACCCAAAATGCAATTAACTCAGTCAGCTTATGCATAATATATTTTAACATCGCAAGTTTAATACATAGTGTCATCGTATGTTTAATACGACGTGCCATCCTAGATACAAAGGTCCTTTGTATCCTAGATACATGGTATCATTCTGGATTTATTACATTATACCACTCTTGGTATAATACGTAGTATCTTTCTAAGAAAGTAATATGCGGCGGCCGTCCACTTGAACACCTGGTATCACATCATGTTCAATTCGCAGACCTAACACACCTAATTCACTGTAACCTCTTGTGTGTGATATGCATTATCAACCTAGTTAAATAGGATTAATAGGGGGTACTATCACTGGTGGATTTATCCTAAGTGCAATGTGCAGTTTCATGATATCTGTGTGCTGTAACTTACTATGTAATATACAGCAGTTATAACTTAACTGTGACAAAAATTTATTGTATTTGTAAATATGAAATTATCCTAGTTGTAATGCTTACTCAGTTTTACTGCAGCTCTATTATGCAGTTTCATCCTAGATGTAAGGTGCATTTTCATGCTGTCACTAATCCTCAGTAACATCCTAAGTGTAATTAGAAGTAACATCTTATGCAGAATATTCATTACCATCCTAGTTCTAATACAAAGATAGTTGCTGATATAATACACAGTCTTTCTTATGTCGAATACGGGATGTCATCCCAGGTGTAATAAATAATTTCGTCATAACTATAATACGTAGATTTATCCTAGGCATGATATGTTGCAGTTTTCCCCTAGATGTAATTTATGGTAGGTGGCCAGGGTAACGTACTGGTCAGTGGTTAACTTACTCGCCTCTGGGCTGGTAGTGCTTGGTTCGATCCCCACCTGATCCTTGATTTATTCAAGCGGGAGGTAAATAAATCTGAGAACGTCGTCCCTTAGTGATGACGTTAAGTCGGCGGCCCCGAGCCTGTACGATGTCATACTCGTTAAAGATCCCTACTCGAAATGCATTTGAGTTAAACAAAATTTAGGACTCCCAATGTAGAATCTTTAGAATCTCCGATCAAACAATAAGCGGGTAAACGGCTGACGTTATCACCCGCTAAGGGATTGATTTAAACAATAATGATAATAATAATAAAATGTTACAGTTCATCCTAGATGTAACGATCAGTTTCATCTTAGATGTAATATAAAGTTAATCCATAGTGAGATACCTGACTCTTTCTAGGTGTAAAATACAGTTTTATCCTTTACCGGATACTAGACCAACGACTCCAAACCAGTATTTGTCAGCCATTTCTTAATGTAACATCTTGATTAGTGCTTACATTAATGATTAAGAATAGCTATTAAAAGCAAACACGTTACGACGAAGTGTCACACTGAATAAGTAATGCGGCTGCCGGCTGACCTCCATCAATGTGTATTTATCTTAGAAATAGACAGAACGATCTCTATTTTAGATGTGATCGCGGTCATCACACTAAAGAGGGAGTCGACGCTTTCATGGGAAACGGTGTAGCACACAGTTTCATCCTAGGTTCATTCTAAGTTAACACGGTTTCACCCTAATTGTAGTACATGTTTTCAATCCAGATGCAATATGTAATCCAGTTTCACTTTAGATGAACATGCAGTTCTATCCTAAGTGTAAAATTCAGTTTTATCCTAGATGTAATATACCTTTATTCATGATCAAACCACAATATGAAATGGGAAAACAAGACTAAGATCTTTCAACCGTAACAAGCGATCTTCGTTAGAGTTAAAAACCCAACTGAAACACTAGATGCAGAAAAGATCTGGTCAAGAGTTGAGAAGAGTGGGAGGGAAGAGTGGTATTTTAAAAGGATGAAAATGCAGGAAAGGACAAATGTCCAGAAAGGGATGTTTGGGGAAACAATTTATTCATGATAGGATAGATGTATTCATTTCTGCTTGATGTAACACGCAGTTCTATCCCATTTGGTAATCGTATAAGCACCCTACTTACTATCAGCCAATGTTTAGTGGCTAGTTTCTATAAACATGTTCTATTTTATATAAACACGTATCAACCTAATGTATTAAGAAATTTTTTATTATGCAATAATATTTGGTATATTTCAATCATATTCACTTTATATATTAAATGGTTTTTCATATACATATAGTATATATATATATATATACACTTTAACACATAGAAAAGAACACAGAAAGACACTACAGAACTCACTTCGATATTTCGACATCCGTCGTCATCGGGAAGAAGTGCGAAGTACTCGCGTTGAGAAGCAAACTGCTACTCAAGCAGAGAAGCAGTTTGCTTCTCAACGCGAGTACTTCGCACTTCTTCCCGATGACGACGGATGTCGAAATATCGAAGTGAGTTCTGTAGTGTCTTTCTGTGTTCTTTTCTATGTGTTAAAGTGTTTATTGTCCACACGGACCTTTCATTTTATATATATATATAATATATAATATTATAATAAAGTAGAATTATAAAAAAAACTTTCACCATCTCACGCAGATAAACCATGAACTACGCAGATAAACTTCGCTGTACAAGGCTGCTTCATGGAAACCATCCAACTGTATGTACGCCCAATCTGAGAGGTCAACTACGGAGAATCGTCAGTCTTCTATGTAACCCATCATAAGCATAATAAGATGTACATGTAGTAACAGTATCCTTTCATAAGTACCATATGGTTTGACTGACTGCTACTACAACCTGATGTACAATAGCAATGTTTTTCTATGATTAACATGTATTATACTATAATTAGGGCTAGTATGACTTACGGAGGCTCAACCTGATTACAAGCCGCAGAAAGTAATACAACTCTTTTACAGATAGCTCAAAATAAATGTGCACGCCTTATGGCTGGTGCACCTTGGTATGCCAGAAATGTGGATATTCAAAGAGACAGGTTGGAATCAATTGACGAATTCACTAATAGATTGGGGACCAGTGAGGACACAAAAATCCCACCCCATCTAAACCCTCTTGTTCAGAACCTATCTCTAATAAATCCTCAATCGCAATCCTAGAGGCTGTTCTTAAGATAGAAGGCCAAACCCTTCCTAGACTGACAACTCTTTCACGAATTCACTGAGACCAAACGACCACGAAATAATGTAAACTGACAAGCCAAATAAAAGAGTACAAACATTTACATACTGACCCCACAATCACCATAGAACTATAGTTCAGGAACTGCTAATTACAACGTGCACTACAGTGCGCGGAAAGAATCATTGCTCTTTTATCGTTGGTCTAGAATACATGCAGTATATGATGGTGTTCAATCAAATCCTACCCCATCATGGCTTTAATCCAAGTATTCTGTTACACATGAAATCTTTACCTTTTATATGTAACAGCAATACTGAACAAAATTTGCATTGCAGTTCATCTTACATTCTATTTTGTAATATCATCCATCTTCCCTGGAATTAAACTTAAGAGCACCGCAGGAATTTCTATTGTTTAGGAGGTGGATTAGCTTATTTGTTGACACTAAAAAAGTTGCGAGTAATCAATTTAGTATTTGTTCTTAAATAAGTTTAAGTTCAGCTAAACTCCTATGTTTGGGAGTTTTGTCGTAATTTTGTAATTTAATTAATTATAATTACAAAGAATATTTATGAACTAATATTTTAATTTACACATAATTATTTGAACATATTTTTAACTTAACAAATAAAAGCACAATATCGATAAGAACTATTAATATTACTGCAGTCATTTGCAATGCATTAAAATTAGAGCTTGCGTTGCTTTTATTAATTTTGTTCTTAAGCTAAATTTTTTTTGAATTGCTATTCAACAAAATATTATCAAACCAATACCATTTGAAGAAACGAAGCAGCAAAAATGAATTAATAATTCCAGGTGGCCACGGAAAATAAGTACAATTGCATAACTATTATAATTACTTTCTTTTTAGATAGACTAACTATAAATTTATAATTAAAAGCGTAATTAGTTAAAACTTTGTTAAAATTTATAGTTTTATAACCTAAGCTTATAAAACAACTTTATAGAAGAAGCAGTTTTTCTTAGATTAGGAATCATGTGTTAACAGAAGATTTTGTGGACTTGCTAGTGAAAGAAAGAGGAGAATGTTTGCGAGTGAACCTGAACAAAGATCAATCAGGTTGCAGGATGCTATAACAGAAACAGTCGTGTACTTCAACTGGACACTCATAGATTATACTATTATAAAAATCCGTCATAGCGTGTGAATTGTTGTTCTAGATTTAACGTTACAGGAGGTATGACAGTTTTATAATAGTATGACTTTTACTAACCTTTGTGATAGTAGATTAGGTTAGTTTAGGTTAGGTTGCAGTGGTAGTCCCACAAGGGAACACACATAGGCCGAGAATTGACTCTTTTTGATAACACATAATGAAGATTAATTTTACAGTGGGAGTCCCTAAATTTTGCCTAACTCAAATGTATTTAGAGTAGGGATCTTTAACGAGTACCTGGCATCGTACTGGCTTGGGACCGACGGTATAACGTCGCTTATGGTGGAAACAGTGGTTTATGACCCACAGGCAGAGAAATCAGATATGGTTAAAGACTAAAGGTTTAGACTATAATCACTTTGTTTTTTTTAGAGGTCTTCCTTTTACTTGTACTTCAAATAATTATAAAATAGTAAAACTCCAGTTCCTCCAACAATCATAGTTTGTCTGCGTAGTTTTGCTATCTATGTGGCCAGCATAAGGGTAAAAGTACTTGTGTAGTTTATAAGAATTAAAAGAGTAACTCATTCATGATTTGGCACCCATTTATAGTTTGAGCATGGAGGTATTGAATAGTATGTAGTGTCACCCATCCAAGTTGAAATGAAGCTCAATATTGTTTAACTTTGGTGTTCTATTTGCAACAGTTCTAATGAACTTGCTTATAACTGTTAGTTTTAAGCACAAAGGTCACACTCAGTGGATATTCGTAAGTTGAAGCTGTCTTACGAAGTTAAATACGAAATGGAATGTGCTTTATAGAAATGTTTCGAAGGCATTATTAATGAAATGAAAACAAAATATAGATCTGTGGGTCAGTGTCGGAGGAAGAGGCCTGTTTGAAAGATGAATGATCGTCTGTGACGTCAGATGGTTCGTGCGTCACCAGACACTCAGGCTCCTTACGCTTCATTCAGATGTCCCTACAGAGCTTTGTAAACATCTATCCTTTTTTTTTTCATAGTAAGCATACTGGAGAGTTTTACAAGGGTAATGCTTACTTCGTCTGTTTCATTTCACGCTTTTAGAAAAGCTATTATCCATCTGATTTGACGTATGTAAAGCGATTGAAACATTTATAGGTAACCCCAAGTGGCATGGCAACTCTTTTTTTTTTTTACACCCTTCCCTCACAACGTTGTCTGTTTGTTAAATTTGTGACTTGACAAATCTTCAAACTGATTGAATCAATTTCAATTAAAATTCCTTAATGGTTTAAATCAGGCCTGTTTTAACATCACGACTTTTCATGCACGAGCCAGGAGTCACAAGACGGGAGTTGATCGGTAAATTACGAGGATTAGGTAAAAACATTCATTCATTCAATCATTCTTTCGTTTTTTTTTATAATTTAATGTTATTCTACTAATCTACTTATGTGGCAGGAAATCGGTCCACAAGTTGTTTTTTTTTTGTATTTTATTCCAGCATGTTCCACTGTGTATTACATGCTTCATCGTCAAATTGTACAAAATACTCTTTCATTAACACTAAAACATACTTATTTTAACTTATTTTACATTCATTCATAATTCAACATTATAATAATATAGGGTGTTATTATAATTATATAGGATTATTATAATAATTATAATAGGGTGACCTGACGTTCTCCCTTGCTAAAGATGTAATACCATGGCTTGGATTATTGGAGAGGTCCTCCACACCATAAACAAAATCGGCAAAACGACATATGTACTGACAGTCCATAAGTATTTGTAGGTTTTGTGCATACAAAACGATATATTGGTGGCTTGCGGTAGAATTCAAAATAGCCTCCATCTGAGAAACTGCGAAATTTGAAATCTTTACAGTCACTACCTTTATATTATTTCAACTTGTTAATACAAATACAGTCAACACTACTTAATGAAATCACGGATAATGTTATCAATCGGTCAGTATTACCGGAATTCCGGATCCCCGCCCCAACATACAAATATATCACTTATTGTTTTAATTTTTTTATAATAAGTTTATTGTTATATTTTTTTCAGACCTGGGGACTTTTTTCGTTGAGTTCAGTTCCTGCGTAAATGCCCAGTGAGAAGTTATTGTATTCAAATAATCTGGATTTTATCTCTGGCAAAGCAAGAGATAAGATTTCTTTATTTCAATGTTCTTCTTCAGTTTTCTGATTTTTTTAACTGTCGGCTAAATCACTTATTTTCATTTAATGCTACCAGTCTACCAGTTGAGACAAGCGACTTGAAGCATAGAACAAAAAAGACAGGAACTTTTTGGTTTTCATTGATTTTCAATCAACCCCTTCAAAGATGAAAAAATGCAAAGATTTAAGCATCAAAGAAAAATCTGCAATTTTAGAAAGTTACTGGGCAATGTGAGGTTGCTGCAAAACTCCAAACATCTCAACCGCTTCTATATAAAATTTTAAAAAGACGCGCAAGCTTCGAGATGGACATCAAATGTATTCAAAATTTGTTGTGCAAAAAAGACACTGAAGTCAAAAGTGAAAATGTTTTTACAAATGTCCGAGGGTGATGAACAGCTAGTGTGCATTCCAACAAATAAGGAAATGTACGACTTGGAGCGCAAATATATCTCCTGAATTTGAACTTCATTATGAGTACGAGTTTTTTATAAAATGATCTGCTTTGAGGTGACGTGAAACAAACAATGCTGGATGATTTCCTAAATAAATAACTTATTATAATGCTTGGGGGTCAGGCTAGCTCGGTGGTTACGTGCTCGCCTCTGAACTGATAGGACCGGGGTTCGATCCCCACCTGGTGCTCGATTTAATCAAGCGGGAGGTGAATAAATCTGAGTATGTCGTCCCTCGGAGAAGGACGTTAAACCATCGGTCCCGAGCCTGTACGTTGTCAGATACTCGTTAAAGATCCCTACTCTAAATATACTTGAGTTAGGCAAAATTTAGGACTCCCACTGTAGAATCAACTTCATTGTGGGGTATCACAAAGGGCCAATGCTCGGCCTAAGTGTGTTCCCTTGTGGAACTGCCACTGCAACCTAACCTAACCTAACCTATTATAATGCTTATAGTTTAAATAGTATAACTATAACTTATAGTTATACTATTTATTACATATTTCATTTATTTGTTTTTTTTTTAATTTTTATTACATCTTCAGCTTTAGTTAGCTGAACGTTTACAATCACAAACGGTAAAATAACAATATCCATTTCTTCGGTTGATGTTATCAATAGCTTATTATCATCACTTTTGGTGTTTACAAAAGTGGTTACATTAAGTTGCATCCACTGAATAAAATTTTTTCACTCACTACCTTGTTGCATCACGAATCCTTCAAACAAACTAAAAATAATAATTGGGTTCATAAATATTTACTCCCTCCTCGTTTAAATGAATTTTTTTTTTCGGTAGAAGTCAGTCCAAAAAATTAGCTTTTCCAAATGTTGATGTAAATTCATATTGACAAGGGATGAAAATTAACAAAGTATTATTGAAGTTGGGTGAATATATATTAGCCCAATTTGTAAGATAAAAGTATAAAATTTAAAATTTTTGCTTACTTTTATTTTTGTAATCCCACCCTCCCCCTACCCTAAATTAGAAGCAGGGTGGGCAGTCCTTCCTACCGTTTGCTACACTTCTACCACTGAGGTAACCTGAATGTGCATGAACTTTCTCAAAGCTAGTAAAGAGAAAGTTTAGAGAAAGAGTTTTACCACTGGAAGTTCTTCGACCTTCCACGTCACCTCGTCGGGCACCATTGTTGTCATATCACAATCGTGTAGATGAGGATTGTGCCTTACTAATATGTATTAGCGATTATACATATGCATCGTATATACAAGTAATGTCTGCCCGCCAGAGGCTATAGGGTTGAAGTCTATATATCAACATTGCCCTTCTGTAAATAGAAGGAACTCGCTAATAAATTCAATTTGTCTTCAACCACCGTGCGAGCTAGCTTTGTTATATTCCTTTTTTTAAAAACCCTTCCATTCTCCGGACCCGCGTAACTGGTGCCGAAACCCGGGATCATTCGTCAACCCGTTTAATAGTGTAGTGTTGTGTCCTGTGTGGAAACCAACATGGCTAGTAAACCGACAACAGAAGCCGAAGTTAGGCTCGCAGTAAAAATAGAACAAGCGAGAGTAGCAAAAGCAGGGAAACCTGATGAGTCTATTAGATTCGATAAAAAGATTAGAGGGTGATGCTCGAGAGTTGGACCTGTTCATAGAGAGAATGGACTCCGTCAACGAGTAGTTAGTCGCAACTCAACTAGACCCAGCTACAGATAAGAACATCAAGACTTACTTCCTCGCCAGGGTTAGCCTTACGGTGATGCTGGAGTTGGGACTTACGTTTTGTGCAGAGTGGAGGGTGGTGCGACACCACTGTGTGTGGAAAGGATAGAAGGGATACTAATAAACGAGTACTATACAGGGAATACCGTTTTATAGATCTGTTTTGATATTACACTCAACAATAGCCTTTACGGGATAGATGACATGTATAATTGTAGTCAATATTGCATTCAATCCAGAGAACTGACATTGCAGTTATCATGACATTAATGTTGGTATTAATTAAAACAAAAGATTAGTTTTGAGTAAAAAATTTGTCTTATGATTGAATCTAAACATTTTGTGAACTCAATACTGGCCATATCGTTTGACGAATCGTAATGGAATTGAAGAAAAATGTATACTATATACTTTCTAAGGGGTCAGGCTAGCTCGGTGGTTACGTGCTCGCCTCTGAACTGATAGGACCGGGGTTCGATCCCCACCTGGTGCTCGATTTAATCACGCGGGAGGTGAATAAATCTGAGTATGTCGTCCCTCGGAGAAGGATGTTAAACTGTCGGTCCCGAGCCTGTACGTTGTCAGATACTCGTTAAAGATCCCTACTCTAAATATACTTGAGTTAGGCAAAATTTAGGACTCCCACTGTAGAATCAACTTCATTGTGGGGTATCACAAAGGGCCAATGCTCGGCCTAAGTGTGTTACCTTGTAGGACTGCCACTGCAACTTAACCTAACCTATTTTCGGAGAAAGTATCTTTACTTATGTTTCTAATATTAAAATCAATTTGCATCATAGAAAGGATGTAGTATCATAAATTTTGCGAAATTGAAAACTTTTTTTTTTGTCTGGAAGTACTAATAATTGGCATCTACCTAAAATGGATATGGTATGAAAAAAACAGGCGCTAATTATTATCATTGGAAGATACAATATAGCCCCAAAAAAAGCGAAACTACTTAGAATATGAGCAACCTGTTCTGCCTGACAGATTTTTGTTACATTAACTTGGAAAATTTTTCAACAGAATCAAAACAAACAAAAATTATCTAACCTTTAAATTTTTTTAAAAATCTAAAAATTTTTAAAAATGATTTCAATTGATATATAAAATATATGAACATATTAAATTAGTGAAGAAACTACTCTGTTAAAATATACATGTCAGTATAGTAATTACTGATAGTGTATGTTCTGTGGACAGGGACATCACATCGTTCAAGTAAAAAATGTCTCAATAGGACATTTTTAAAGGGATATAATAAATTTTTAAAGGGATAAACTATTCCTTTTCAAAAATACATTGTTCAATTCTGAGAGGACTATCTTCATACTTTGTAAACAGAAAATAGTACATATTTATAATATAATAATAATTATAATTCCATCAACAGTTTAATAATTATTATATCATAATTACGTAATTATAATATTTTATTATATTGTAATATAATTATGATAAATTATATAACATATTAACATTTAAACCACAGTAAGAAAATTAGAAAAATGACTTAAGTTCTTTGAACCAAAACAAATAATAAGCGACTTATTACTTGTTTTATAATTATTTATTACTTCGACTCTGATGAGGACTAAATGTCTTCGTTGAAAGATTATAATAATTTTTCTGATTTTCTTACTTTGGTTTAGGTGATTTTTGTTTTAACGAGTTAATTGTGAAATAATGTATAATACATTAATAGTATATTGAATAAAAATAAATGTAATTAAAAGATAGAATAATGCAGATGATAAAATATTTCGTTCAAAATATTTCCTCAGTGGTCTTCTACATTCACACACTTGTGTTTCATCTTATACAAATATGTAAATATATAATATGTTTTGTAAATTATAGGCAATGTAATTATATGTAAATATGTTGGAGCAACAAACTCCTTCGGAAGATTTTGAAACGATCTGGTCCTTATGTTTTATAGGAATGTGCTAGTGGATAGCTGGTGTCCTACAAGATTACAACGTCGTAGTTTCTCCTTAACTTTAAAAACTAAACTTTCAACTTGCATTTGGTTAGGTTTTAGAGACAGTCCTATAAGAAATCACACACATGCTGAACATTGGACCTTTGTGATACCATAACAATTCTACAATCTACATTAGGAGTCCTAAAGTTTACCTAACTCAAGTGAGTTAGAGACTTTTGATGTAGAGATCTACTGAAAATACTCAAAATGTATTTTGAGTAGGGATCTTTAACGAGTATTTGACATCGTACAGGACTGATGGCTTAACGTCCTCTCCAAGGGACAACGTGACCAGATTTTTGTACCTCCCGCGTAAATAGCGACTCTGGATCCACCATTCCAGAGGTGAGCACGCTGTCAGCAAGCTAACCCCTAAAGGTGCATTACTTAAATTAAACTATATTATTTAATTATTTGTTCAATTTCAAGTCAAAGGGGATATCCCCCAAGCTGAAGAAAATCAATCTCAGGTTGAGTTATGAGAATTCCTTCCATCTGTGCGTTTAAACAAAGTTTAAACGGAGAGGCTAAAAACAAACTCCTGATAATTACTATATTTCACTTATAACAAAGAAAAACCGTAATTATTACTACAGCCTACTTTACTTTATTATAATTATTATTTGAGGGTGACTATAGCACTGCGTCTTGAAAAAAACTATTGTACTTCCCCTCTTCTGTACTAAAGTACTCCAGTAGTTTGCTTCAACGCCTCCAAGAAGCTTAGCACTTTTGCTGGTTCCAGCGGTAAAAGTTTTTCTATGGTTTGTTGAGTGTTCCGAAGCACCTACATCTGTGCAGCAAACTTGCCTTACAGTCTAACTTTGCTTTACTTGAGAACGTTTTTACTCAAATTAAAGCAGTATATGCAAATTACTATAATTTACTAAAATCAAAAGGAATTGCTGATAATACCTACATTTTACTCATATTAAACCGAAAACTTAATGTTAGCTATACTTCAAGGGTTAAAAAACTGTTGATTACAATACATACTTTAATTTCTGGTAAAGTGACCACTACTATGTATTGGATTGTTGTAAAGTAAAAAGTGATTTGTGAATGGAAACAAGAAGCAAATAGTAGACAGATGAGAAAGTATGTGATAAAAGAAGTAATTTGTTGTGGTGGATAGTTAGGAGTCAGGCTCCTGGGTAATCTGGCACGACGTGTTCCCAGTCACGCTCGTGCCTGGGAAATCGATTAGTCTGCAGCCTGATTCAACGAACAAGCCAACTTCTCGGTAAACGACCATAACTTGTTCATAGAATCTCCCTTTTAGTTCCACTACCAATTAAATATAATTAACTTTGTTTTAGTTAATTCCTTTGAAAGGATATTTGTTGAGATGGTTCCCATACTGAAGTAGGTGGCTTCTTATTGAAGCTTGCATGAGCACTAGATAAAGAAACACACACATACATCCATTCAGATACAGCTCCAGACAAGGTCATAATATCTCATCGAGTGAGGGAGTTCCCTTGTGGACCATAAGACATATTTGGGTCATACTTCCTCATCAACTCCATGTGCTCATTCTACCTATTTAGAAGCAATCGGATTTGTCAAAACCTCTCAGTAAGGTTACTTTCAGTTTATGAACAAGACTGGATTTATAACATTCACACGTTAGCTTCATTATCTTTGATATTATTATATTTCATAAACCTTTTATGAATTCTATATTAGTAATTATTTCATAATTCACTGTAAATCGGAAAGACGATCCAATCTGGATATACACAAGTTCAACATCGAAGACGAGTAGGTTGCAGTGGCAGTCCCAACAAGGGAACACGCAAAGGCCGAACATTGGCACTTTGTGATATTGTGATATCACACCACTGAAGATTGATTCTACATAGAGAGTCCTAAAATTGGCCGAACTTAAGTGTATTTAGTGTAGGGATGTTTATGAAGTACCTGACATCGTAGAGGATCGGGACCTCGAAGGCCACGTGGGGATTAAACCCCGGTCCTTTAATAAATCTGAATATTCAACTCCAGCATGAAGTAATCAAGGGCCAGAATGGGTATTGACCTCCGGACCTACCAGTCCAGAGGTGAGCTTGTTGCCACTGTGCTAACTTGGCCCCTTCGATGAAGAGTAAGACCAGAGTAAAGAAACAAATTTACCAACTCAAATTCAGACAACCCGTCTTCAGGAAAAAAGAGAAAGAGTGTGAGACTAAGTACACCAGATTTTCTGTATGTCTTCTGTGTGTTTCTTTACTCTGTATGTTTCTCTTGTCCAATTTATTTAACATAAGTAATTGAAGATTCATTTCGTTTGAGTATAGAGATGCCCTTTCTCATTCCCACCCACCCACCAACACATACAAACACACCAACCAATTACTACGAAATATTGATACTAGTGTCCTAGGATCTGATCATAAAAATCCGTAAATCTCTAGATCAATTTATTATTATTTATTTTTTAAGGAAATAACATTTTTTTCTGCACTTTTTCACAAAATAGAACTTTATGTAAAAAATTTGGCACAAAAACGTTGTATATAAATCACCGAAACGATATAAATTTTGATATTCCTTCAACGACAATTTTTTTTGTAAAAGAAACAAATTACTAAGTGGTCTTCATTTGTAGATGAGTTTGAAGAGGTGAAGAAGATAAGGGAAGCCGGTCAAATAGATAAGAAGAGTAGGTGGAGGGGAAGGGGTGTGTGTGTGTTGTGGTAATCAGAGAGGGGTTATCAGAGAGTTGTAAACAGAGAACCTTTTGAGATAACGAGGCAGACTAAACAAAGATAACCCAGAGCAGACAGAGGGCTTCGGGAATCTTTATGGCTGCCCTTCCTACATACCCAAGCACTTGAGTGCTTCTTAACCCTTTTGTCGACTAACAAGCATTATTCTTTCTCATATTACTTCCAACAACATAAAAACACAATTAAAGAAAACTGTACCACTAATTACCTCGTACATTTTTTTTACGAGATAAAATTTTCACCACTCCTTATGGACTCGTATACAAACAAAATGAATCGTGAATTACTTACGATAAATAAATCCTGAATAATACATGTAATTTTTACACCTATAACTAGATTAACCGTGACCCGTTAGGTCATCCAGCACCTTATTTTTAATGCAATCATGTTCACGTAAACGCAGATAACTTCTAAATTAATTCATTTCTAATAAAGAGTAATGAACATATTTTTAAATACATTTTTTGTACAATTTGAATTTTCCAAAAAGAAACTTTAATTATTTATTTCTGTTTGACCCTACTGAGCAACTTGGAATTGGCTATGTTGAAATGCTATTTTACATAAATGAACTAAAACTTTCTGTAAGATTTCTCCTTGAAACTTTTGAATAGTCAGTAAATGCTAACTGACTATTCAGTTATCATTAAAAAAGGAATGTTGTCCTCTTCAGATAAAATAATTTTCAATCTTGGGATTAAAACTATTTCCCCTTGACACTGTGATGCGATAATTTTACAAACCATGAAATTATCATAAAGCTCCTCAATTATTAATTGTCTTCCATTACTTAAGCGCGGTCTCGGTGGATCAATATTTTTTATACATAACCATGACCGGATCTTCCCTTTCGAGTTCTAGCTTATTGGGGCAATCTATACAGCTCTAATGAGCCAAGAAATTCTTGAGTAAAATGTATGGGTTCTGTTCCTACACACACCGAGTTATATATCAGATGTTGTTTAATACCTCCAGGAAATTATTCAATGAACCTATGATTAATTTCACTGTGTGTCTCGTTAAATGGAACTTATATAAGTTTTCTGTGAACAATATTTGTGGATTGGCGAATGAAGAGTAAATATATTTAATATACTAATCAACATTATGTGCACGGATAAATAAACATGTCTTCGGGCGGTAATAATCTCTTTATTCTCATTCTTTTCAACTCTATCTTCACCAATATTTATCAGAAATCTAAAGTATTCTTCATTTTCTTCTTAAAATCTCATATTGCTAGTAAATGGAGTTTATATAAGGATTTGGACGCCTATTTTGACAAAAGTCCTCGTGGCACATTCTGTAGCGCGCGCTCTGGATCTCCAATCATAAAGGTATGGGTTCAATTCCCACAGAAATCCTAATCTTGTATTCAGTTTAGAGCGTGTTGCAAATATTTAAACGCGAACAATAGAATTTTATAAGTTTATAGACAAGATAATATATTAAAGACAATGAAAGCTAGTGCACAAATATTAAAACTGGTTTTGTCCGTAGTGTTTCGTCTATGTTTCAAACACTGAAAAATGAAACACTTAAAATAGTTTATATTTTAAGAGTTATATAACTAGTTATTTTCCATATTCTAAAATGTGGATATGATTCGAAACAGGTCGAGTGGTTAAAAAAGATTACAAGGTAATATATTATATTTTTTAGTTTCTGAGCAGTGGCAAAACAGTGTTCAAAAAAAATGTTTTACTGCTTACTCTTTACAAATAAAATATTGATCGAAGTTAAGTTATCTTTGATCAAACCACAATATAAAATGGGAAAACAAGACTAAGATCTTTCAACCGTAACAAGCGGTCTTCGTCAGAGTCAAAAACCCAACTTTGACTGTGAAATCTTTGTTCTTGCGAAATAAAATAAACTTTTGTTTTCAAATTGCTAGTAAATCTGTTAACCTAAAATCTTTTAGTTCTGCATTTTTATTCGAAAAAGACACATTGCAGTAATAGTACTTTTTAATTGTTTTTAAAAATACATACATTTATAAAGGTATGTGAAAATATTTACATTATGACTCTATAAAATCATTAGAAACTGGAGTTCTCGGGAAAGTTACTGAAGCAAAAAGGGTTCCGCGTCGAAAAAAGATGGAGAAACTCTGATTTAGAGTAAAGCTCTTTAGCGCGTAGCAGACATTGTACAGGCTGTGGTACCGAGGATAAAGTTCTCTCCGGTGGACGGCGATCTCGGATTTCGTCCAGAGGTGAGTACGCAAGCCACTGAGCTACCTTGGCTTCATCTCTTATAATGAAGATGAGCCCTACCTTTTTTTAGTAGTAATACATCATGATAGACTTATTGGATCATGTCAAATGTATAGCAGTACTAATGAATACTAAAACAAAAATCAGCATAATGTGAATAGTACAAGAATATGTGGATGTACTAGTGTATATGTGCGATGCAAGTATCTTAGGGTCATACAAATCAGGAGGATCGTTATACTCCTCTCAGACCTGCATAACAGTGAATGGATACGCTATAAGGAACCCTAGCAACTACCTCTGAGACGTCAGTTCTAATCTCTAATTTTCGGTTTAACCGTCATCAGGAGAGAAGAGATAGGGACAACAAGTGCACTGGCGATACGACGGTTGACAACCGTCTCGAACCGTCGCTTCACAAGTGCGCTTGGTATCCTATCTCATCTAATGACGGTTAAACCGAAAATTAGATACTGGAAGTGTGTTTTTCTATTTACTGTGTATCTATGGTTTATTCTAAAACGTATATATATATAGATTTCACAAAAACACGTGAAACAACGACCAATGATCAAACCACAATAAGAAACGGGAATACAAGACTAAGATCTTTCAACCGTAACAAGCGGTCTTCGTCAGAGTCAAAAACCCAACTGAAACACTAGATGCGGAGAACATCTGGTGAGGGGTTGAGAAGAGTGGTATTTTAAAAGGGGTAAAGCGCAGGAAAGGACTAATGTCCAGAAAGGGAAGTTTGGGGAAACAAAGGAGTACACTAAGAAAGAGTAAAAAAACTATCCGCTAGCTGTCAACCCTCTTAGAAGAGACTATTGCCCTCGTAACGAAAGTATCAAGTTTGAAGAGACCGTTACTAATGTTTATTATATTTGATCTATTAAATTTAATTAGAGATGATTCAATAATATATCTAACAACATTGATTTTTCATAGGTAATAAATTTAGCTCCTGTCCAATCAGTATGATGATTTTCATTTTTTATATGCAAGAATAAGGCACTACTTTTTTCCTATCTATTTACGTTGTATTGGTGTTGTTTTACACGTGTCTTTAATGATTTACCAGTTTGACCAATATAAATTTTATGGCAATTTTTGCACGGAATTTTATAAATACCACCGGACTCCAATTCGCTGGGAGAGTTTTTTATTAACATATTGCCCACGTTATTACGATTAGAAAACACTATATTAAAATCAAGTTTAATACTATAGAAAAATACCAAGGTAATTATGTATATGAATTAAATAATGTAATATAATTACTTTTCATGTTATTATAATTAAATTCTGTATTGATGTAGCCTTGAAATGTCTACAAATATAGACGAAACGTCGGCTTAAAGGTGTTGTATTATTGAAGCTAGACCAAACCTCGATAAAAAAGAAAAATAGTGGTATATATATTTTTATATATAAACCTAATCTATTATTGTTTCCATGAAACAACAGTTTATTTGGTCCACTAGATTAAAATATTATAAATAGAAATACATATGAGTACCTCAACAAATAAATAAGAGTCAGCATTTTTGGTCCCTGACCTAGGTATTTGACGAGGTCAGCGTCTTCTCGTAGAAGTGAACGCATAAAAATCTGTGACATTGCTGCTTTGAGGAGATGATGGATCAGCTTTAAAACTATTGACTTAATTAATTTCAAAGGATTCTATTTATAGAAACTTTTTGCATATAAGGTATACTCATAGAAGAAAGTAACAGTAGAGAAGCGAAGAGGTCATTGATCAGGTAAACAGGTCAGTGATAGAGCCGTATTACCAGGCCACAAAAGAACAAAAGATGATGATTATGTTTTTTTTTTATGAAAAGCCTCCTTTGATTTGATTTTACCGTCTACTCATCCTTCTTCCTTTAATCTAGACAAGGGGTAATTCTAAAAACTTAATGTAATTTGAAAATTGTTTAAATATTCTCAACAAAAACAAAGCAAAAAGAAAATTTAGTATATATATATATATATATATATATATATATAAAGATTGCACATAAACACGTGAAATAACAATCAATGATCAAACCACAATATGAAATGGGAAAACAAGACTAAGATCTTTCAACCGTAACGAGCGGTCTTCATCAGAGTCAAAAACCTAACTGAGTTTTTGACTCTGAAACCATTTGAGACCTCAGTTGGGTTTTTGACTCTGACGAAGACCGCTTGTTACGGTTGAAAGATCTTAGTCTTGTTTTCTCATTTCATATTGTGGTTTGATCATTGATTGTTATTTTACGTGTTTATGTGAAATCTTTATATATTCAAATATAATCTTCTTTATATATATATATTTATAGTTCAATATAGACAAAGAAACATAGAGAAATCAAAAGACACACTTACAGTCTCTAATTTTCGGTTTGAACCGTCTTCAGGAGAGATAAGAGAGGGAAACCAAGCGCACTGGTTTCCCTAGAAGTAGATTATATTTCAATATATATATATTGAAATATAATCTACTTTTTGCAAGAAGAATTAATTAACGATTCATGAGAAGCTATTTATTGGTTCTGTCCATTTTACTTTTATTTTACCAATAGGATTCAAGTAGATTTATTAATAGCATGTGTGCATATGTAGTGATCAATAGGTTTAATATTTGTTGACTAAGGTCATTAGTACCTTATAGTTTTTTGTTTTACTTCTAGTAAAAAACAGGGATCATGAAAAAAATTTGTACATGAAATATTGAACTAATATTGAGGGTAAGCAGGTAATTGCATCCTTCTCAGAAGCTCTTTAGTAAGTACGTCAGGTAATTTAAGACAATTGTTCTTTTTTAAATAGCGGTCATACTAATGTTGAGTACACCGGTTCCCATTAGATCACCGAAGTTAAACAACGTTGGGCGTGTTTAGCACTTGGATTGGTGACAGCACCTTGTTGCTGGCAACTCAAGTATATGATTTGTCCGTAGTTTAAATGTTATGCCTTATTTAAAATGAGTCACACTTTCGCCTCTTTTACAGCCCAAAATGCATTAGGTTCCATAAGCCAAGGGCAAAAACACATTCCCAGGTATGTAAATACCTTTCAAAGTTCAAAAACCAATTGCAAAGAATTCCTTATGATTTATTTATGTAGAGAAGGTATGTGGAATCCAGTAGGTTTCCCTGGAATCAATGAACACCCCATAGAGACGGCTTGGGTTTCTTGGAACAATCCTAGAAATGGATTCCAAGAAGGTTGTCTTCAATGACGCCGACTTGAACCGTCGACAGTCCTCATTCCTTTCTTGTTCAACCCGACATTCCAGAACTGTTATAGGTGAATGCAATTTGTGCATGCCTAATCAAATAGCTTTTACAAGTTATGTACAGATTATAAGATTAAAAAATCTGACACTTCTCATTTACATGTATTTTTATATAAGTTTCGTCCTGACGATGCTTTGTTTGCTCTCAATCTCGGTTGAGTAAAATGAGTCACACTTTTTCCTCTTTTACAACCCAAAATCCATAAGGTTCCATAAGCCAAGGATAAAAACACAAGCAAAAAAAGTATAATACATCCCCAAGAATATAAATAATATATCTGTCGGACGTATATCTTGTTATTTGTAAAGCCCTGATGCTTTAAAAATATAGCGAAATGTTGGCGTAAGTGAAGTGTTTCTTTGTGTAGACCAGTGTTTCCCAAAGTGGGCGGTGCTTTGATATCGGGGGGCGGTAATGCAAAAAGGAGCGAGGATTCTATTTCTATAAACTGAAAATGTTCATGCAATAAAATTTCTAAATTTAAGTGAAAACACGACATGTAAACTTAATTTATATTTTAATAAATATTCGATTAGTAATTATTTTAATTTAATTATTAAAATGTTACTCATTTGGTTATTTAGTCTAGGAATCTGATTACTATTCAAGAATGTTGAGTTATAGGTTTATGGACCCAAGAGGGCGGTCACTCGAAAAAGTTTGGGAAATACTGGTGTAGACGAACCGTTATTAACCTCTGCTCTTTGCTGTCATTTTTTGTGGTCGAAAAAGATAGAATTATATATATATATATATATCAGAAATACACCAGATGGGCCGTGCTTATGACTATAAAATATTGTTTTGAGGATAATGGGTAGATAATAATTGAAGGAATTGCTCCAAATGGACTTTGTGAAGTGAAGTTGATAAGAAACATGAAGAAGTTAAACAATAATCTAGTTTACTAAAAATAATGGTTTATTGAAATATTATTGTTGAATCTACTGGATTGACCAGATATGGCGCAATACCTCTGGACAGGCTGTTTTGACCTTGACCGCTGGACTAGGCATTTCATGGAATAGTACAGACAACAGAGCACCTGAAGGCTGAATATTCTTTTCAAAAAATCGTGCATAATCATACAAATTGGAATTAAAGTGCACTGTTTTTTAAAAGAAGTATTAATATTGCTTTGATATTCTACCAACAGAAAGTACAACCAATAATACAATTGATATTGTGAAGGTAAACAAAAACTCCGAATTAAAAATATACGTAAATGAAACAAAATCCTTATTGTTAGTTTTGTTTTTTATATTTTTTATGAGACAGACATTGTAAATCGGTGCCCATTTTAATAATTCCACATAAGTTACCAAACTTATTATTCGATACGTTTATCAAACCATGTATTGTTACTATTTCAATGGAATTTAACACTACATCTTTAATATTGTTTTCAGAGATTTACAAGTTTGAATATTACATTTTACCAATATTTTACTAAGAATAGTATATTTTACATTGAAGTTTATTTGAGCTGTAATTTTTACACAATAACGAAAATAATATATTCCTTGAATCAGTGGGTTGGGATTCTTTCTGACGGTTGGTAGACTCTCTCAGAGAGAGTCTCTCAGCCTCTGAAATATATATTAAGTTCAAACATGAAAATAACAAAAAAAAATCAGCACAATTCGATATAACAAAAGAAAAGTTACTTTACAAAAAATAATGATTTCCTTTAGATATTGCTAGATAATAATATACAGATTCGTACTTTCAAAATATTGCCAATCATTTTTAGTTTAATGTCTTTTTTTTTGTTTCAAAACATGAATATTGCCTATATGTTCATCAAAACTTTACACGTAAGTCGTCCTGGGTTTTTAAGCGATTTCTAAATTTTGTTTTAAGAGGCATGCTCGTAACGAATTCTAACTCGAAGAAGGAGTATGCTGCAAATATAGTATGTGCTAAGAAAGGTTTTGCACAGTCTAAGAAATATGTTCAAAAGAGAGATAAAAATTGTTGCCAAAGTTGTCCAAAAAAGAACAGAAACAACATGTAGCAAGCTCAATTGATATCTTAACCGCAAGAAATAAAAATATGAAAAAATGTTCAATAATAATATTCCATCAGTATTGGGATCTTAACCCTTCATTTACTTTCCTGTCTGTTTGCCATATTTCATTGCCAAATACAAGGCAATGTGCAGAAATTTGGAAAAGCAGGAATACACTTACGCCAACCATTAGTCAAGTCACGGTCAGTTATATATAAAAGCCTTTTGAAGAGTTGTCCAACAGAAAAGAATGTACTAAACATAGACAGGTAAGCATAGAGAAAGGAACAGACAGTTACCAGGAACATTATCTGCCGTGAAGTGCTGACCTGAACAAGTGGAGACCTGTACATAGAAACAAGATACTACTTTCCTCCTCCCTCATTAAACAGGTTTTAATATTAGTCCCGAGCTTTCTGTTCCATTTTAGAGCTAACAGAAATTTAAATATTAAATTTTACGATTAAAACATGTTTTGTATTTTTTTATATTGTTTAGCTTAGTATTGTGTTTAGTATTTGACATTACACACACTCACACAGATACACTAAGAAACCAAATTGTGAAACGTATTTAGTTGGACCCGGAGAACCTCGAGAACTTGGAATTCAAAATACAATTGAAAATTCTATATCAAAAATTTTAAATCATTAGTTGTGCAATCCGTAATTGTGTGGTATTTACTCATTTTGAGGTAAAATGGATAAACAAACAAAATTCTCCACACAAATGAAGTTTTATTCATCAACAACAACGCGTTTCGAACACATTGTGTTAATCATCAGGAAGACACCAAGGATGTGGTGCTGAAGGGTTGGTCCTGTGAAAGAACCATCCAGTTGTTTTCACTGGACCAACCCTTCAGCACCACATCCTTGGTGTCTTCCTGATGATGAACACAAAGTGTTCAAAACGCGATGTTGTTGTTGAATAAAACTTCATTTGTGTGGAGATTTTTGTTTGTTTATAAATTTTACCTCGGAATTAAAATTTTTGTTTCAATGGAATATTTTCATTACTATATTTTTTATATATAGATTAAATTAAAGTAATAATAAATTATTTATATTTTAATAAAGTGTTTGACGTGATAGCAGCAGCAGTCGCAGAGGTTAGGTAGTCGTCCTTTATTTAGTGCCATAGGTGGTTTTCTTAAGCATAATGTAACATCATTTATTCAGATGGAATATAATAAAAATAATACAGTGAACAATTCTTCACCCAAAAGTTTTTAAAATCCATGTGATCAGCGCAATCGAGTTCACTGTTGAATACTGGGAGAATCGTAGTAGTATTACATGGTATGGTATCATCCTGCAGGAGGTGACTGTCCTCTGCGGTGTACGTGTGTGTATTGCGTCACACACTGCAATACTCCTCAAGCTTCCCATCATTCTTCAATGAATTGTAATTGTCTCTTGAGATAAAACGAACAATAAAAATATATCAGAGTCGATCATTTATACCTGTTATACATTTCTCAAGGTGTGCGTATGCGTATGTGTGCGTGTTTCGTCACGGGTAGTAACCCTAACATGAGGAAGCTCATTATTTCTGTACGAGTATGTTCAATACTAAAACATAACATCCATTTACAATACATTTTTATTAACATAAAATTTAAATAAAATTAATAAAGATATTATAAATAATTAATATGCGTAGCTGTATATTTGTAAATAAAGATATTAAAAATAAATAATTACATATTAACTTGTATATGCTTTTTATTTTTTTTAATTTTACTGCAGCCTGTTCCACATTGTATTACATACAATAATGGAATTTTGATTAATATAGCTAATACTTACAATTTATAGAGTCTAACTCACAAGCTATGCAAGTATTATTGTGTGGTATTTCCTCACAAATCATAGAGTTCAAATATATATATCAGTTCAAAAATGAAGAAAAGTAACACACAAAGAAAGAGACACACTTACAAACTCAAATTTTCGGATGATCCGTCTTCAGGAGAAAAGAGAATGGGCGACCAAGCACGCCGGAAACACAACGGCAGGAAACCTGTTGTAGGGTTTAATTAAATTTGTAATTTAATTTTAATGATACTTATATATATATATATATATATATGTCAATGATCAAACCACAATAAGAAATGGGAAAACAAGACTAAGATCTTTCAACCGTAACAAGCGGTCTTCGTCAGACTCAAAAACCCAACTGACTCAGTTGGGTTTTTGACTCTGACGAAGACCGCTTGTTACGGTTGAAAGATCTTAGTCTTGTTTTCCCATTTCTTATTGTGGTTTGATCATTGATTGTTGTTTCACGTGTTTATGTGAAATCTTTTTATATATATATGTATATATATACGTATATATATATATATATATATATATATATATATATATATATATATATATACGAGTTCGAGATTAACAAAGAGCAACACACAAAGTAGGGAAACACACTTACAGACTCAAATTTTCGGGTAATCCGTCTTCAGGAGAAAAGAGAATGGGAGACCAAGCACGTTGTAGGCGCAACGGCAAGTAACCAACCCGGCAACCGCCAGTGCTGTCAACCGTACCCGGTCTTAAAGTATAAAATTAGGAGAAGATATAAACAGAAGCTCAGATAAGCAGTACTGGTTGGGTAAAACTATAAGTAGGTGAAAAATTATAAACAATATAAGATAAAAACAAACTATAAGAAACAAAAATAATGATAGAGAAAAGAAGACAAAATAAATAAATAAATAAAAATAAATACAATACAAAAAACTTGCATTGGTTGTTTTAGTAAATAAAAGATAGAGACTGAATAAAAGGGTAAGTATGGGAAACTAGTTAAGAATAAGAATTTAGAAAAATAAAATAGGATAAAACAAACTAGTAGTAAGTGAAGAAGAGAAAATAGATATACACAAAATATACGAAAGAGGAAAAAAGAAATAAGTACTAGAGAATAAAGAATACTGGAAAAAAAGAACAAAAAAAAAAGTACAAAAAATTATCTTTTAAGGTTAAGTCCAGGTGCACTGCGCGCCCCGAGCAACCAGATGTGAGCCTCCTCAGAGGCTCTAAGGGTCACGGTATTATCACCAGGGGGAATCTGACGCAGAATCTGCACACTGAAGCAGTCGTTAAAAGACAGACCGTGGGATTTGGCGTGTATGGCGACAGGTAAATTGGAGTTGTTGTTAACGGATGCTCTATGACCGTTCATACGGAGGCTGAGCTTGTTAGAGGACAGTCCTACGTAGAACGCATCACAGCGAGTACAGCCCAATTTGTAAACACAATTTTTGGATGTACATGAGCAGTCCTTAGCAACAGGGAAGGACTATATATATATATATATATATATATATATATATATATATATATTGGTATAAATAGGCAGCAGATCCTCTTTTAAACAGGTATCATTAAAATTAACTGCAGTCTCGGCATTCACGATCTTAAGACTGAGAGATTCGATCCTACGAAGTAACCTCCTGCTAACAGGGTTCAACTGGAAAAGGAGTTGGCCAAGTGAAATGTTAAATTAAAATCGATGACTCATGCTTAGTCATTGCTATAAATAGATTAAAAGGATTAGTACAGGTTAATATAAAGAGAAGGTCGAAGGTCAATAAAGAACAAGAAACAAGCGGTTAGAATAAAAGAGTTGAAAGGTCAACAGTATAACTGGACTAATAGGTAAAATGAAATAGGTTAACGAAAGATATATATATATTTCTTTAAACACTTTTTCAACTCTTGTTTTAGTCTCTTTTATCATTAACTTTTCTAATTTTCTAATCAGTGCTCTAACGTTTTTCGGGATATGAAACAATTGTCCAAATGTTTTCTCTTGAAAACTCATTGTTAAAAATATACGAGTATACCAACGTTTCAGTCTCCATGGACAATCCTCAGGGCATTTTTAAATAAACTTACTAACGCTAGAAATTTAAAACTCTATATAAATCCATATTAACTAAGAATAATTACTTTACAAAATAAAAACGATAACACAGTCGACATGCATGACAGGTACACAAATAAGAGAGGTTACGATAATGCTATGCTAACTTAAATGATACAGTTAATGGAGATTTGTCCCTAAGGCTAAGCCTAATTTCAAATATCTTCTGCCCTCTTGCTCACAGACTCCTCTACATGTAGCTTCAAAATTCTGGTAAAACTAGAATTAAGTTAATGATAAAAGAGACTAAAACAAAGGTTCAAAAAGTGTTTACTGAAATTTGTATGAACGAAAATCTGCTCCCTAATTACACACACACACACACACACACACACACACACACACACACACACACACACACACACACACACACACACACACACACACACACACACACACACACACACACACACACACACACACACACACACACACACACACAACACACACATATATATATATATATATATATATTCGAATAGTCATGGCCTTACTTTTAATGACTGCTTCACAGTCCAAATTCTTAAGGTAATTGCAGCTGATGAAAAAAGGTTAACTTTGAGAGCCTCTGAGCTCACATTTGGTTACTCAATGCCCGCTCACCACCTGGCCTCAACCTCAAACGTTAAATTTTTTATTTTATTTTTTATATATATATATATATATTCCCTCTCTCTCTCTCTCTCTTTCTCTTCTTCTTCTTCGCCCTTTCTGTCCTCCTTTCTCCTGTCTCTCCTTGACGACGAACTTCAGTTCAAAATATCGATCCAGTAAGTTTTCTCGCTTCTTCTATATGTTGTCTTTTTTCATTTATATATATATATATATATATATATATATAACAGTATATATATATAATAAAATAAAAAACGAAGGAAACACACAGAAAGACACAGACATAACTCACATCGATATTTCGACAATCGTCGTCATCAGGAGGTGCGAAGAGCGAAGAGTCCCGCAGGAAGACAGGGCGGTACTAAACTCGGAAACCGCAGCCAGTACCCCACCACTTACCACCAAGCGGGGGAAGGGAGGGAAGGAAATGAAGAGCCAAATTAAGACGTAAAAGGAACGAGTAAAAATTATAACTATAAAAAATTATAAAAAAGTAGATAAATCAAATTAAAATTAATAAAAATAATAAATAAAAAGTAAAATAAAAAATAATAAATAAATAAAAAATAATAAATAAATACATAAAAAATAATAAATAAATAAATAAAAAATAATAAATAAATAAATAAATCATAAATAAATTATCGGTTGAGGTTGAGTCCGGGGGAAGAGCGAGCATCAAGTAAGCATATGTATGCCTCCTCTGAAGCTCTTAGGGTAACTTTATTGTTGGATTCGGGGATCTGTTTCAGGATCTGAACCCTGAAACAGTCATTGAAACTGAGTCCATGCGAGTTCGCATGGATGGCTACAGGATAGTTACTGCGTTGACCGACTGAAGCCCTATGACCATTCATACGAATCCAACAATAAAGTTACCCTAAGAGCTTCAGAGGAGGCATACATATGCTTACTTGATGCTCGCTCTTCCCCCGGACTCAACCTCAACCGATAATTTATTTATGATTTATTTATTTATTTATTATTTTTTATTTATTTATTTATTATTTTTTATTTATTTATTTATTATTTTTTATTTTACTTTTTATTTATTATTTTTATTAATTTTAATTTGATTTATCTACTTTTTTATAATTTTTTATAGTTATAATTTTTACTCGTTCCTTTTACGTCTTAATTTGGCTCTTCATTTCCTTCCCTCCCTTCCCCCGCTTGGTGGTAAGTGGTGGGGTACTGGCTGCGGTTTCCGAGTTCAGTACCGCCCTGTCTTCCTACGGGACTCTTCGCTCTTCGCACCTCCTGATGACGACGATTGTCGAAATATCGATGTGAGTTATGTCTGTGTCTTTCTGTGTGTTTCCTTCGTTTTTTATTTTATTGTAAAAAAAGTCCGCTGGACCGTTTCTTTTAATTGTGAGTATATATATATATATATATATATATATATATATATATATATAACTTCCTACTAGTATATATATATATAATAGTAGGAAAGCTAGTTATATATATAGAGATGGATTATTAATGAAATGTTTACAGGGCATCGCTCTGTATCACGGACCATTATGGGGGATTAAGGTAGGGTCGTTGGGCTCACCTACTACCTAGTTATATATATATAACTAGCTTTCCTACTATTACTCTCATTATTGTCCTGATGATGAATGTGGTACATTCGAAACATGTCGGCTAGTAATATCGGTGATAGACTTTACAGTTTTAATGAAGAGACGAGGAAGGAATTCCGGAAACTGGAGAAATTGTATAAGAAGCAGATACAAGCCAAATATGGGGCGTTATTTAACAATATATGTTTAAATGAAGGACTGCTTCCAACTTTTACAAATATATATATAATATATATATATTCTTAATTCTTGGACATTGTATGTGTTTTTTCTGTATGTGGGATCTATACATTCCCATAATTTATAACCAGATGTCACCTAATTTGACACAGTACACAAAAACGTTTATTATTTTGATAAATAAATATTTGTTGCGCAAAGAAAATCATATAAAATTTCTCAAAATTTAACAAGCTGGGTTTATTTGCTTTTTGTCATTTGCAGGTAGTTTATTCTTTTATTATAAGTTTTGATTATAATATTTCACCTGTAGATTTCTTTGTAAATATCAAGTTGTGTATTTATTTAATTGTGGAGTTGTGATTAGGTGTCGTATATCTATTTAATGTGTTAGCGAGTTAACGTAAGCCAGTGCATCTTAATTATTTATTTTCTGCCCCCCTCCCCCGTCCACAACACGAAGAAAAAAAATTGCGGCCCCCCCTCCTACCCACTTTCCACTGCAACTATAATTAATAGCATTTGTGTATAAAATTGTTTTAATTCTCTAAATAATATCGTATCTTTGTTAACATCAAAGTAAACCAAAAAAAATTGAGGTATAGTTCAGCTTACATGAATAACTTTAACATTGTTCATTAGTCTGTAAAAGGTAATATTGGCTAATCAAACGACTGGAGTGGATGTGCAATTACACTTTATTGTAGCATTGGCGGAAAAAAAAGGATGTTCCCTAGGGTCACACGTGCTCTCCCAGGGGGTGCGCCCCACTATAGCACTGACGTAAACCAATGCATTGACTGCTGTCAGTACCTAAACATCCTATGTCTTTATCTTAGTTAGATTTAATTTGTTCATTCAATATTAGAAGTGATAATAATCCATTCAGTTGATTAGAACAATTAAAAACATTATCAAACTATTACCAAACAGCAAGAGATTGTAAAATCAAAACATTATTTTTACAACTAATAATAAAGCTCCTCTATTTCTGACAGTAAATAAAAACGAGTTGTCAGTTTTTATTGATTGACTTAATTTTACCACCTATTATAGAAATCAATATTATTTTAAAATCAATAGGTTTTTTTATGATAAAAATATGGAAAAATAAATATTAACGAAATTATAAACAATATCTAAATACACCTTAATACTTCTCTTTCTGTTCATATTTGTTGTTTTTTTCCTATGCTCACACTTATGGCATAGGCTTAATCTTTTAGTAGTGTTCTAGGAGTGGGAAAGTGTGATTTATTTAATTTTCTTAAACATTGTAGCAACATTAACGGGTTGATTCTATATTGGGAGTCCTAAATTAATTTTCCTTAAGTCAATTGTATTTAGAGTAGGAGTCTTTAGTGAGTATCTGACAATGTAGTAAGCAATGTCTTTTCAGAAGGACGACGTGCATAGATTTTTTCACCTCCTGTGTGAATAAATCATGGTCCAGAATGAGAATAGAACACTGGATCTAGCACTCCAGAGGCCAGAACGCATGCCACTGGGTTCTTTGGTCCTATTATTGATATTAACAACACTTATCAACCACTGTCTGTCTCATCGCTAACGTTTTGGAGCTCATTTTAACAGTTACATTCACAGATCACAAAACAGTTTTTAAGAAATGTATTATATTAGATAGTATTTATTAAATTTATCCAACAAAATATATATATGAAATTAATATTACAACTAGAAAACACAAAATAGAGACTAAGACTCCCGATTCTCGATAATTGCAGTTTTCTTGCCGTCTTCAGAAGAGAAGAAGAGGAAAAAAGAAAACAAAGATGAAACACAAGAGTAGAGACGTGAAAGGATTCACCGACCAATAAAAAGTCAATATATATACAAGATTTCACATAACACGTGAAATAACAGTCAATGTTCAAACCTCAATATGAATTGGGAAAAAAGACTATGGGATTTGCCGCCTACTTAAACTAACAAAAAAGTATATATATATTTGTATATTAAGACCCTTGTTAAGGCATACACAATTAATAAGTAAGATGCATATATATATATATATATATATATATATATATATATATATATATATATATATGAATGATGATCAAACCACAATAAGAAATGGGAAAACAAGACTTAGATCTTTCAACCGTAACAAACGGTCTTCATCAGAGTCAAAAACCCAATTCCTGACGAAGACCGCTTGTTACGGTTGAAAGATCTTAGTCTTGTTTTCCCATTTCTTATTGTGGTTTGATCATTGATTGCTATTTCAAGTGTTTATGTGAAATCTTTATATATATATATATATATATATATATATATATATGTATATATATATATATATATATACCATGATAAACGAAAAACGGTCCGGCAGGACAAATAACAATTAAAATAAGCAGTGACACACAAACAGAAACACAACAAAGACTCACTTTTCAATATTTCGACCGTAATGGCGGTCGTCCTCAGGAGAAGAAGTGAATTGACGGAGGGACGACAGTCAACTAAAGAACTCACTGGGTGAGGGCTAAAGCAGTGCTGCCGCAAAGGAGACAAATAAAAAAGGAACTAGGAAGTCGAGAGCAAAAATAAAAAAATGTTTTTGAAAGGTAGAAAAAGGTTAAGAAAAGAAAAAATAAAGAAAATATATAAAACAATTAAAAAAATTTTTTTTTTAAAAAAAATTAAATAAATAAAAAGTATTAAAAAAAAACTAACGATTTAAATTCAAGCCAGGTTTCGAGCGTGCCCCCAGGAGCCAAATGTGGGCTTCCTCAGAAGCTTTTAAAGTAACTTGTCTGTTATCACTGGGGACTTGTTTAAGAACTTGGACTGTGAAACAATCATTGAAGCTGAGGTGGTGGGAATTAGCGTGAGTGGCGACAGGGAGACTGCTGCGTTTACCAACCGAAAGCCTGTGATTATTCATCCGAAGGTTCAGCATCGTAGATGCTAAACCAACGTAAAAAGCATCACATTGGGTGCATTTCAAGAGGTAAACACAGTCAGTGGAGATACAGGAGGAAGGACTGTGAATAGGGTAAGAATTAAGATTAGTTAGAGACTTAAATGAAGACCCAGAATCAACAGTGGGACAAGTAAGACATCTCCGACGTCCACAGCGTTGTAGGCCACCGCTGCTTTGGGGATTCTGAACTTATACAACGCTGTGGACGTCGGAGATGTCTTACTTGTCCCACTGTTGATTCTGGGTCTTCATTTAAGTCTCTAACTAATCTTAATTCTTACCCTATTCACAGTCCTTCCTCCTGTATCTCCACTGACTGTGTTTACCTCTTGAAATGCACCCAATGTGATGCTTTTTACGTTGGTTTAGCATCTACGATGCTGAACCTTCGGATGAATAATCACAGGCTTTCGGTTGGTAAACGCAGCAGTCTCCCTGTCGCCACTCACGCTAATTCCCACCACCTCAGCTTCAATGATTGTTTCACAGTCCAAGTTCTTAAACAAGTCCCCAGTGATAACAGACAAGTTACTTTAAAAGCTTCTGAGGAAGCCCACATTTGGCTCCTGGGGGCACGCTCGAAACCTGGCTTGAATTTAAATCGTTAGTTTTTTTTTAATACTTTTTATTTATTTAATTTTTTTAAAAAAAAAATTTTTTTAATTGTTTTATATATTTTCTTTATTTTTCTTTCTTAACCTTTTTCTACCTTTCAAAAACATTTTTTTATTTTTGCTCTCGACTTCCTAGTTCCTTTTTTATTTGTCTCCTTTGCGGCAGCACTGCTTTAGCCCTCACCCAGTGAGTTCTTTAGTTGACTGTCGTCCCTCCGTCAATTCACTTCTTCTCCTGAGGACGACCGCCATTACGGTCGAAATATTGAAAAGTGAGTCTTTGTTGTGTTTCTGTTTATGTGTCACTGCTTATTTTAATTATATATATATATATATATATATATATATATATATATATATACAGTAATTAAAAGAAACGGTCCAGCGGACTTTTAAATAAAAAACCAATTAAACAGAAGATAGCACACAGATAGACACAGGAATAACTCACTTCTATATTTCTACCATCGTCGTCATCAGGAGACGAAGAGTCCCGCATGAAGGCAGAGTCGCTATGAGCGGGACTCTTCGCCTCCTGATGACGACGATAGTCGAAATATAGTAGTGAGTTATTCCTGTATCTATCTGTGTGCTATCTTCTTTTTAATTGGTTTCTTATTTAAATATATATATATATATATAATATATTATATATATATATATAAGATTTCACATAAACACGTGAAACAACAATCAATGATCAAACCACATTTTTCCCATTTCTTATTGTGGTTTGATCATATATATATATATATATATATATATATATATATATAACACTTTAATTAAAATCTGCTCAGAAGAGTAAATCTAATAATCATAATTAATCATCAAATTAATAGAAAATTAACCTTCAATATAGACAACAAAAACGATGTAGACTTAATGTAAAAAAAGAATTAGAAAACCATAAATGTCAAATAGAGATAATTTGATAAACAAATTTGATAGATATATAAACAAATTGACAACGTAACTGATATTTTATGTAAACCTGTATTTTGAACGCAATCAGCTCTTTGTACATTTGATCTAGGTTTTACATAACAAGTATTTCTGAAGAATCTGTTATTTGTAGGTAAATTGCTTCAATACGCACACGCACACACACACACACACACACACACACACACACACACACACACACACACAACACACACACACACACACACACACACTCTCATACAGGTATCCACCCCCTGGGTTTATTCATGGCAGTCGAATGACATTTAATATGATCTAGACACATAGTTTCCGGGATAAAATTATTTTTCTTAAAGCAGAACAGGTAGACCATACAGTATGGTGTAAAAATAAGAACCAGTTTTAAACAAATATTTCCTCAAACTTATATTTTATGGTAATACTGCCTAAAGGAGATAACCACCAACAGACAACAATAAAGACGTCCAGGAGAATTGGCTTAAAATTGTATTTACATGTATCAAAACAAACCTAAATCAGGACCTGGATGAGCACTCGTGGTCTACCAAAGGGAACCTATAAATGAAATGGGATCTCAAAAAACTGAACTATTTATACAAAAGATCAGACCAATGCTCAATCAATGAGAACAATAGAGATATTGGTAATCGGTTTAGGTTAGTTGCTCCTTAGAGAAAAGAAAAAGGTTAGAAGAAAAAGGGACTGCTTCTTCTCACCCACTCATACGCTCTCACTCCCTCTGAAATGAAGGGCATGGATAAATAGCCTTTGTCGGGAGGACAAAGCCGAACTCGATTCGTCATCCCTTTTGGGTCTGCGCGTACCAAGCACGATGAATGAGCCTATCCTCTCTTTAGGCTTTAAATATACCAACCCTGGACTACTCACTCACTCTCTCTCTTTCTATTCCTCCCTCTCCCTCTAAAGTGAATTAAACGGAAATAGCCGTCAGGAGAGACATCCTAATGCGATTTTCCACACCATTTATTCAGCGGGGATGGCTGAACGATGAATCAATGAGCTCAATATCAGAACCGTATCGAAACAGAACAATCCTCCAGTCAATTAACTCTTATTACAATTACTTACTAATTTCCATTAACTATTGAACTGTCTTGATCTATTCAAAAAAATAACGGATATAAAATTCATTGAAAAGGTTGATACGAAATCAACCCTCCTACTCTGGCAATTTGAGAAATATTACTATGATTGTTAGTAAAATATGTCCACACTTACTAATGCATCGTATAAATCGTTTAATCAATGATATTAAAGAACCTGTTAGCACCATTCAGATGAATGGAAGGGCTTGTTATTTTTTCTTAGATCAAAGAAATACAGGACCAAGGAAACTGAACTAGTGAATTTTAATGTTAAGCAAATAGTGACTAGTAAATGACAGGTTTCATTTTATAATTATTAATCAAACAAAAGGGAGCTTGATAGTGAGAAAGGGAATACAATAATGGAAAGCGCAACGGATGATAAGTGGACCTGTAGAATTATTTTATTTATTTATTTTATTGAGGGTGATTATATTACTGCGTCCTAAGAACTATTGTACTTTCCCCCCTTCTGTAATAATACCTCAGTTAGCTTCAACGCCTCCAAGAAGCTCAGCACTTTTGCTGAGTCCAAAACCTGTAGATGCTGCATGTCAGCATGGATGTATGCCGTATCAATCTTTGTTAATTTCAAACCTAAGTTAGAAAAACAGTCAGTTCATGACCAGCTATGGAAAATTCTATACTGAAAAACATCTACATACCACTTCCAAGTATCGCAATCGATTGAAAATCCAGGTTATCATTCTTTTAACATAACTGCCATATAAGATAGCTGGTTGAAAATAGTGGGTAAAGTGCGGCTGTCGGCCAAACAGACACTGTTGCAAACATCTAACGAGAAACTTTTACTAAATTCTGAAATGAATATACCTTGAAACAAAGAAATATTATATTTAGAATTTTATTTCATACAAACTATTGATTTAGTAAGACATGTAGGTTAATACAACTATATTTTGTATGTATGGTCTTACAGAATAAGGATCAAATAATTGTCAGTCGTAATTACCGTTTCCTGTGTTCTATTGTATTGTTATTAAGTATATGAATAGACGATTATATAGTGCAGAAGAAAAGACAAGAAAAAATATTTGTATATCTTGTAATATCATTGTAAAGTTTTATGATTGCATATTATTTTGGTGTTATACAACAATAAAGTACTAAATATTGAAACACATACACATACATACCTTCATAAATATATAACACTTAAAAAAAAAAAGTTTAAAATTATCCATTTTGATGCAATATTATTAGTGTAATTTATGCACACAAACACACACACACTCACATGCATACACTGTCCAAGAATTATAAATATACATTGACTCTCTAATTTGTAAATATTAAGTATATTAAGTCATAATTAAATTTACTTATACTGTAAGGCGCTTAAAAAAATCTTATATGATAATTCATTAATCATAATATTATAATATCTTAATTAATTTCAATTAAATTTTAAGTTAATAAAAATTTATTGCACATGTATGTAATGTATACCATGTTTTATGTTAATTAATATTAATTAACTTTTAAGATAATAAAAATGTATTGTAAATGTATGTAGCGTGTACTATGTTTTACTGTGGAGCATACACTGGCTCCACTATAAACTCCCTTATAGTACAGTTACTACCGGTGAGGAAAAAAACACATACACAAACCTTAAGATCTATATAATAGTTAAAACAAATAGTTCAAAATTATTCATTTTTATGTCTTGTTAGATCTCATTGTTCCACAGAGACGATTAAAGTACATTATTGAATAGTAGAAAGCCTAATGAGGAATATTGCAGTGTGTAACGCAGTAGAAGTAAACTGCAGAGGCAGTCACTCCTACAGGATGAAGCCGTATTACTACGAGCTATAATTCTCCCAGTCCTCAATAATTAACTTGATGTAAAAGTTTTCTTTGTGACTACAATAATGTAGAATTCGTTTTAATAATTTACTCTGCAGATCGTCACAAAAGTATTACTTACTAACCACTTGAGAAAATGGATTCCACTCTAACTACATCTATAGTCGTTTGCCATTCCTGCAGCTTCTGAATACTAAATACTAAAGTCCTGAGGGCCAGGATAGCTAGGTGGTTAACATAGTTAACATACTCGCCTCTGAATTGGTAGGTCCGGGGTTCGATACCCACCTGACCTTCGATTTATTCACGTGAGAGGTGAATAAATCTGAGCACGTTGTCCCTCGGAGAGGACGTTAAGCCCGGTTTGATCTTCGCGTTCCTCGGCATTTTGTGCCATAACCGCTTAGTCAAGCCAGGCCGCCATGTTGATAAGTTACCCTTTAGCCACTTTCAGTTACCATTGAAAGCATGGAGTTACCCGAGGGCACCTCAAGCAACGCAATGCTAAGCACAAATTCTGACAGTTACTCCGCAAAGCGGTTCCTAGGCCACGAGTAATAGACAAGCTAAAGCCCAGGTAACATGCGGATATAATTACCGATAAGGTACTCAAAATTCTCTCACCAGTTGCACTTTAACTAAAGAACACATATAACGAACACATATAAATACACAATCAAGACTAACTCAACTTATCGCTACGCCTCAAGGTACTAAAATATTCCCTCGAGGTGGAAACTAAACTAACTTATAACTAAGAAACACTCAATACTAAAAGACTAAAAACTAGTATAATGTCCGACAAGGTACTCGATATTTCCTTATCGGTTGCTTAAACTAAGGGACATAGGACATATAAATAAACATACAGAACGAGCACAACTTAAGTTAAACCCTCAAGGCACTGGGAATATTCCGTTGAGACAAATACTAAAACTAATTTATCACTAATGGTAACTAGCCAAGACTAAAAACTAAACCACAACATCGAGGTCCCTGACACTAGAGGGTAAGGGTCTTCCTTCTCTTCCCCACATGGTAAACATACTTCAGAAATTGGCCAAACAAACCTCCCGACATACTCTGGGCATACAGCTTATCAACAAACAAACCGCAGTTCATCTCAAGGCCGAATCTTGAGATCTTCATCCTCTTAACGAAAAGGACGTTACGCCGTCGGTCCCGAGCCTGTACGATGTCAGGAACTCGTTAAAGATCCCTACTCTAAATACACTTAAGTTAGGCGAAATTTAGGGCTCCCAATGTTGAGTCAATCTTCATTCTGTGGTATCACAAAGGGCCAATGTTCGGTCTATGTGTGTCACTCCAACCTAAAGAGTTGCCCAACTACTAATAAAGTCCTGTATCAAAGTATTAGTTATTTCTTATTCTGTGATTTATGGATCCATTCTGTGCTAAGGTTGTTGAATTTTCTTATGATAGAAAAAAAAAACGGTTCTAGCTCAAAGTAAACAAAAGTCCTCTTTCTCTGTTTCGGCTTTGAATATTGCTATAGTTCTGCTCCATTATTGCAAGCTGAGAAAACTGGTTCCAACATAAGGCAACCAATTTTCTATTTAACTTTCAGAGGATTCTACATCAACTACAACTTTTATCACTTGAATTATAAATATTATATTAAAGCATCATAAATTATTAAATTTATATACATATTTTTCTAGATACAAAGAAAACTTATACATGTGTTTGAACCGAAATTAACATTTTGAGCATGCATGAAAATACTCCGTTGTGCTGATAGAAAAAAAGAAGAGTGATCCTGATAATCCAAGGTAAGGCTGGATTGAAAAAAAAACTTGAAATAATGAAAGAGATAATTCGTGTTATGGTACTAGATAGTCAGATAGCACATCTGCGAATTTCTTCAGCTAAGAAGTTCAGTACGATCGGTGCTGATCAAGTTCATTGTTGAGTACAGCAAGAATCGTAGTAGTTTGATCCTGCAGGAGGTGAGTGCCCTCTGCGGAGTAGTGTACTCGTATTGCGTCACACACTGCAATACTCCTCAAGCTTTCCACCATTCTATAATATATTACAATTGTCTCTTGAGACAAAATGAGCCCTAACAAAATAATCTATCAAAATGGAAACAATTTGTTTTTACCTGTTATATATTTCTCAAGATTTGTGTGTGTGTGAGTTTGTAATCAATCAATTTCAGTTAATTAGTATGCTTAAGATCAAGATGATACAGGAGAATAAGACCATATTTGACACGTCTTTTACAAAAATTATCATTACAAATTATAGAATGATAGAAAATAGCATTATTAGTAAAGTGTTAAGTAAGTGCCTCTGTATACACCACATTAGCTGTCTGTTCTTCAGGTTCATGGAAGAACAGAGTTGAAACCTCTAACTTTTGAGCAAGGAACATACCATACATACGGTTGAACATGTCAGAAACACTTGGTGTCACTCGATTCAATTCCTGCGGTAGATAGAGTTTCCTCTTGCAACTTATTTACCGTCATTGCAAAACAGACGCTGACAGGAAATCGTAACCGTTTGAATTGAAAGGGACAGTTGCTCTGAATCAATGGTATGCGTGATATAAACACGAACTGTCCAGATGAAATTTGTTACTGCTACTAAATTGCAGCATGATTGGTTCTCCTACGTTGAATTTTCAATCCATTCAAATCATACCTTTTAAGTTTGACTTACATATTTTTATTGTCAAAGTTTCAGCTTGCTATGACTTATGCTGGCTGAGTTTACATGTGACAAAATTTTGTGGACAAACAAAGAAATAAACAAAAAAAGGGACAGAAATTTTTCTAAGTATAGATTTGGTTTGTCTAATTTATAAAACGTAAAGATAACTTGAAATGAGTCAATTCTAAGCAATGTACAGACGAAACCTTTCTTTTATTTATATAGATATGCGTTTAATGTGATTTATCAAGAATATATGATTTATCAGGCAAGAAATCTAAATGTAAAATAAGGTTCTGCAAGAGAAGCCTTGAAAGTGACAGGCGTTATCCAAATCAGACTAACAAGGACTGCCATCCAGGCCATATCGCGAAAGAGCGGACTTCCACCCTCGGAGGCCGACCAACCACGCTAACCATACGACGAGTTGTGCCTTTCTTAGTTCATGGCATGAGGGAAGAATGACTCAGGCATGTTAAGCCCCCCCACCACGACAAGGTGAAGGCACGTCGGGGGGGAACATCAAATTCTTCTTCAAACTCTACCTAAAGTGTCTATGTAGTATGTTTCAGACTGGCTACAGGTCACGATATTCTCAGTGAACATAATAGCAATAACGGAACGTATATATATAAATATATATATATAACAGGATTTCACATAAACACGTGAAATAGCAATCAATAAACAAACCACAATATGAAATGGGGAAAAAAGACTAAGATATTTCAACCATAACAAGCTGTCTTCATCAGAGTTTGGTTTTTGACTCTGACGAAGACCGCTTGAAATGAAAATATAAATTTTCGAAATGTTGGAATAATGAGTTGAGTTTTTGATCAATCCTCAAAAAGACGCCAACTTATACAGTAATGTCGTACATCTTGAGACACACACACACACAAACACACACACACACACACACACACACACAAAATATTACTTTCTACTTACAACACCTTAGGTTAGGTTATGTTGCAATAGCAGTTCCACAAGAGAACACATGGAGGCTGAACATTGTCCCTTTTTGATACCATACAATGAAGATTGATTCTACATTGGGAGTTCTACATTTTGACTAACTGAGGTGTATTTAGAGTAGGGATGTGAACGAGTACCTGACATTGTACAGGCTCCGGGTTGACGGCTTAATGTCCTCTCAGAAGGATGACATCTTAAGATTTATTCACCTACCGCGTGAATAAATCGAGGGACAGAATGATATTGAACCCCCGGAGCTAGAAGTCCAGACGCGAGCAGTTTCCACGTGGTTGACCCGGCCTCTTACTTTACAATGCTTAAAATAAAATATAAATGAACGTAACGAACAGATTGTTTTAGTTAATAACAAGTTCATTATGTTAAACGCTAAAAACATCTATATTAATAGTTTTCCCTCCCTGTATTCTTATTCATTGAAAGGTGAGAGGTAATGACAATCATTTTTGTCTTGGAATTTTAATGATTAGCAGAAAATGTATGAGGAAACATTGGAATTGAGGGTTCTAGGTAAGAATAATCTAGTTAGTAGCAATTAAGAGAAATTTATTTTGTAATATCATAGTTTGTGTAGAAATTTAGATTGATTTTTCAGCAGCAGCGTTAAAGAATTTGGAGGTTTAGATTTAATTAAACTGTTAAACTGTTTAATTAATAAACTGTTAGTAACTGAGAGGAATAAAGTAAATATATACATGGAATCAGTTAAAAAAACAACAAGAACTGTGCTGTACTCTTTCTATGCCATTAATCAGATAGTAATGATGAGATTTCACTACTCAAGAGCTTGTTTTGAACTCTTTCAGTGGCAGGAATGAGCTAGAATTGGATTGAAGGATGGCTGTGAAGGATTAGAAGACTGTATCATGTCTATCAAGAAGGTGTAAATAGTGGCAAGTTCAATTATCTCAGGCAATTGGAAATAACAGATGCAAAGTCTTCAATGCTTGAGTAGTAATATGATTAATATGGTCTTCAACTGTAAGAGAAGAAACAAAATGAGCACCTTAATCTTTTATAATATCAATCTTCGTCAAAACATGCACCTTTAAACTATAGTGAAACTGACGGTATTAGTTTTATATCTGAATTAGACAAAATGTCTTGGCAACATAGAAGAACTAAATGGTTTAGTGTCCACCATTCAACAAAATGGTCAAGAGAGTTTTGGAGAATGACTTGATCAACTGGTGGAATTACGTTTTTAAATATCTTGACATCATCTATAGAGAGCAAGCAAGTAATATCTGTAAAATGGAATAATATGATAATTATATCTATTAAAAAGAGGTCTAGGTATCTAGAATGAAATAGTATTAAGAGTAGAGAAGGGTGTATGACGGAGTGAGATATGTGAGTAGTTCTAGAGGGAGTGCGAGCAGGACGGAATTAGACGGCAGGTTGGAGAAGTGGGAAGAAAGCAGCAGGTAGGTCAGCTGAGGCCGGCTCCAGACGGACCCCAAGGAGTGGGGGGTGTGTGGGCTATAAAGCCTCCGACCACCCGGCCACTCCAGCCTGTACAAGCTGTCAAGTGTCTTCCTGTCGGCGATATGACTTGCTTACTGCTATCCACGCTTCTCATCCTCCTCGCAGTCTCCTTCCATCCTGTTCATCTGGCAGCTGTCAAGGTAACTTCATTTCATTAAATCGCCTTAAAAAATCAAAAAGCCATACCTCTTACCATCAAGTTCGTCTGGGCTTACATCCTCACAGGTGGCTAAATTGTTACTAATTCCATTTTATGTTTATTATTAGTCGATAGTATCAATTATAACATAGAATATCCACCATTATTAATAATTTTTATTATTATAACTATTATTATTAGCAAATTGCCTTTAGTTAGCTGTAAGGTTTCAAATATTGTCTAAGAGGAAAAAAGCCCGGTAGAAAAGACTCAGTCTCAACTGTACGGCTACCACCGTAATGTAAACTATGGCTGTAGCCCTGAAAAAAGAATTTTTCATTCATTCATCTTATGTTTTTTTCTTGCTTTAATTTCTCATTGATGTTACATCTTCTAAGTTTTTTGTAAAATCGAAGAAGAGATTATTTTTAATTGAAACGAATTATATATATTAACTTAGAGTTGTATCAGGATTTTAAACATACTTAGGTGGGGCAAGGGAAAAAAAATAGAACAAAGCGTGCCATACAGACTGCATAAGATAGAATTATAAAGAAGATGAACTATTTCAATATAATGAACCAGCAGTTGAAGCCGGCTCTGCTTCAACAGTTACACTGGTAGCTTTCATACACCTCATGTACTGAGTATTTTCATGATGGATTTTAAGTAAAATACTTGGGTGATTCAGTTTTTAATGTTTAATCGATATCTGCCGGTTGTTGCTTTCAAGTTTTCTCCTTTAGCTCCGCAGATCTAGCCTGAATAGGTTTATAACTTCTTTTACCTGATATACTCACAGCTTTACTTAATACTGTGAATCATTTCTCTATTCTACCAGAATACTATTTCAATTTCATGCCAGAGTTTGTTTTTCTTAACAGGCTCAGAAGACATTTTTCAAATAGATTTTCTTGGCAGAGATCATCTTAAACTTAACAACATGAAATTGTAAAAGAAATATGTTTTATTTAAATTTTGCTTTATAACTATTTTTTTTTATAACTATTTTTTATAAAATTTATTTAACTATTTTTATAACTATAAATATTTTTTTTTCTTTTTTGGTCGTCCCTCGGAGAGGATGTTAAGCCGTCGGTTCCAAACCAGTAAGATATCAAGTACTCAGCAAAGATCCCTATTCTAAATACACTTGACTTAGCAAAATTTAGGACTTTCAATCTAGAATGAAGCCGGCAATGCCTCTCGCCTAATACTAAAATGAGTGCCAAATAATAAATGAGTCACATTTCTCAACTAGAGAACAGCATTAAAGTGAAAGTCTAAGTGTGACTATTAGAAAATATAACTATTTTTTTCAAAGAACTTCGATTGACTGACAGTGAATATACAAACGGCGGGCAAAATTAAATTATTATTATATTTTCCCTGTGACTGTACCTTTTGACCAACAATTAATTCAATCCACCCAACATATTGCCGGAATCAACTTTAAATAACATGTATGATTTCGTCAAGTTTAATAGTACCATTTTTTTGGGAACACATTGGAAAATTGGGATGGCCTGAATCAATGTTCTCAGAGTTAGATAAGTATATGCAACGATGAAACCACAATATGAAATAGGAAAAAAAGACTAAGATCTTTCAACCGTAACAAGCGGTCTTTGTTAGAGTCAAAAAAAAACCCGAGTTTTTAACTCTGGTGAAGACCGCTTATTGCGGTCGAAAGCTCTTAGTCTTTTTTAACCATTTTATATTGTGGTTTGATCATTGATTATTATTTCACGTGTTTTTGTGAAATCTTGTATATAAGTATGTATATACATAGATGATTACGTTTGCATTTATGCTTACTGATGCTTTTATGAATCAGTAAGTATAATGTATAAATGAATATTTCTTATAAGTTGTGGAGTACCATATGATTATAGCAATCAACATTAATACCTGATAACAGTGTCCAAAAACTTCAATTTAAATGTAAATCTTCGAGAATCACTGAAGAACTTTATTTGCGCCAATTTCTGAATTAATTCTTCATCGAAAGAAAGAAATGTTATGATACATGCTATAAATTATGCTCATTTCTGAATATTTAAATCTCATGTTGCAGAAAAAAAACTCTTTACAGTACTTTAACTCATGAAAGCCATCTCGTTTCATAGTAATATTTCAAAGCTGAATGTTCACAGCTATGTCCATAGATGGTTTTAAAACAATCGGACTGTTTTTGGCCACAGTGTACTTTAGGAGCCCCAGAGTTTACAGAGACGGACCTTTTCACAGAGGTTATAAGGGTTTCCCTATTCTCCAGTAGGGATTTTGGAGTCATTTCTTTTTCTTAAATGCCAACTCATACTTATATTGCAGTAATGTTTATTTGAATATAAGTTTATTGAATCAATATAAGTTTAATTTGTTCTTGCTATATTCATGGTTTGGGAGAAGACCAAACACTTCTTTGAATCTAATAAATAGACATTAATTACCAGAAATTATCAGTTACAACAAAATCCATCCATCTTTACATTTTGAAATTATTAAAACATATTAGTTTTATAAACATTTTGGCCATTGTTGATTTGTTAACTCTGGGGGTCCTAAACTCTATATGCTCCCTGTTTTTAATGAAATTTACAGTTTTTATAACAATATATAAACAATTTGTAAGCAGACAGCCTGTGTAACATGCTGCGAGTCCAATCTGCATTCAGAGCTTTAGTCTTGACCAGCTATGAAGCCCAGCAGTTTCACATGAAATTGATCTCTGCATACTTCCACTAAGACACCACACTTTGTGTGATATATCAATGCTTGACGATTCCCTCAATTACAATTTCATCCAATAAAAAACCCCTGAACTATGTTTGACTAAACTCTTATGACATCTCTTTATGAGGACGCTTTCAACGATGTTTCTTCTTCTTTCATACAATATAAATACCAATTCTGTTACTTCTTTCCAGTTGATAATATGGTTTTTGTTTGGAATGTCTGTATACAAAGTATTTCAGATCGTACAGAACCTCCCCGCTGAGAGGTCAATAGGAAACCATCCGTATTTATTGAATGATAGTGAGAAAAAAAGTAAGCAAACCGTAATGATGAATATTCAGCAAATTTATCATCACACAAATACATCTTACGACGTATAAAGTTGTATAAGATTTCGGTTACGTTCTATCGTACAAACTCCGAAACTGGTCGAGATTGGTATTCAACGTACAAGCTACGACACGTTTATGTCGTATAAATTATTCATTTTATGATCTACTCTATTGAATAGTAACATTTGTTTATCCCATTTGTAGCATTAATTAACTTATCAAGAAAATTAATTTGTTCCTGTTTTTCTTTCATTATATAATCAATTGGAAAACAATGTCTAGCAACTGAGATTTTTTTTCTGTTTCACTGATATCAATGTTTAGGAGTTCAGACTATGAATGGATGCTAATTGGTCCTTTGGTTACAAAATATAGATATAATTAATTATAGAGATATTTTTAGAGGATAATGTTTATGAATTGATAAATATCTTATTACATTACAATATATCCAAAATATATAACCTTGAAACACACAATTCTTTAATACACTGACTCTTTAATCAAAGCTATTTTACACAGATAATTAAGGAAATACCAGATGCAGTAAGATTATTACTAGTTCCATTATAGATATCATTTTCTTTTTTATGTTTTATCTTTCACTTATTTGTTTAAAACAGTTTATCTTTCTAACCACATTTAACCCTAAAACCTTGGAAAGTGAAGTTTTCAAAGATTTATATTATCTAATGGTAATTGTTATTTACTTGAATGAAAAATTTCAAAATAAAATATCTAGAGTAGGACTCTTTACTACAGTTAAACATGTTATGACATCCATGATGACCATTTTATGGATCTGAATGAATTCATGGAAACTGTGTAAAACAATGCATATATTGGAGTGTTCCTGATCACCTTTAACAAGGCAACTAACCATATTTATCTTGATATAGTTTCTCGACCACTCAATGCCCAAAATACTAAATTAATTTTTGAGGATTAGGTCCAAAGTAAAAATTGATATCAGACGACGCTTCACCGAAAATTGTTTCGTGTTATCAAGGCTTATAGAAGAAGTATTTATAACATAATTGTTATTATTCCAATGAATGGTGTAGAATGAAGAGATGACAATAATGTTATATAACTACTTCCTTCTATAATCCTTGGAAATGCAAAATACTTGATATTCGGTAAAACGTCTGCTGATAGTTAACTGTTATTAGTTTGAACCTAATCCTCCAAAATCAATTCAGTGTTTATTCATTATATATGATATATTATTAAAAACGTAACCATAGTTGGCAGAAACTTGCTTCTTTATAAGTTTCTCTATCTTCCTCACAGTTAACAGTCAACATGTTTCAACTCTTTCATACAGCCATCTTCAGGACAAGAATGATTCTCAATAGCTTTTCCCTTTATATTGAGAATCATTCTCGTCCTGAAGATGGCTGTATGAAAGAGTTGAAAGTTGACTGTTAACTGTGTGGGAAGTTTGTTATATAGTTTAGATACAACAACGAAATCCTTATTTAGGAAGATAGAGAAACTTATAAAGAGGTAAGTTTCTGCCAACTGTGGTTACATGTTTAATATGTGCTTAAAAGAAGGACTGCTACCAAAATTCACAAATATATATATATAGTTCAATGTACATAAAGAAACATGGAGAAATTGAAAACACTAACTTACAGTCTCTAATTTTCGGTTGAACTGTCTTCAGGAGAGATAAGAGAAGAAAACCAAGCGCACTGGTACAGAGACGGTTTTCAATTTCTCTATGTTTCTTTATGTACATTGAACTGTATTTGTCCATTTCGGATCGTATTTTCATCGAAAAAGTATATATATATATATATATATATATCAGCTCAAAAACGAAGAAAAGCACCACACAGAGAAAGAAACACACTTACAAACTTACACACTCACAAATTTTCGGATGATCCGTCTTCAGGAGAAAATAGAATGGGCGACCAAGCACGCCGAAAACACAGTCAATTTTTTGAGTGAAATATATATATATATATACATATAAAGATTTCACATAAGCACGTGAAATAGCAATCAATAATCAAACCACAATATAAATGGGAAAACAAAACTAAGATCTTTCTTAGTTTACCAGATTCTATAAATATTAAAGCTTTTATAAATATATATATTATTTTAGTTACGATATATAAAATAGTTTGGATCAATATTTGTTCACAAATAAATTGTTGTTGCTATAACGCTTTGTATAATAATATTACATTTTCTATTGGTCAACCACTGTAGTTTATTTTTGAAGGTGATATTGCATATCTCTAACTATTTTATATTGGGATTCCTAAATTTTGTCTAATTCAATATATTTAGAGGTGGGATATTTAAATATGTAACTGACATCAGGCAGGCTTGGGGACCATACCCTCTCGCATGAACTTGCTAATTTTTTTTTACTTAACCCGTTAAAAAATCGAGGGCAGTGTGAGTATCGAACCCGGATCATCCAGTCCAGAGGCGAGCATGGAAGCCACTAGGCCATCCTGGTCCCACTGGTATTATTTTAATTACTATAAATACTAAATGTATAACGTTATTGTTACTAAATAAATGATATTACAATACTATAGCTACAATATTAAAATTAAAATATTGTAGAAACATTATAATTTATATGTAAATTACAATGCTATTTATCTTAAATGATTCATATATATTATTACTATAGTCATAATTATAATATTTATAGTTAGTTTAGGTTACAGTGGCAAGTCACACGAGAAAATACAGTTACACCGAACACATAACACTTTGTGATACCACACAATGAACATTCTAAATTGGTGGCCAAAAAAGTATGCATAACTCAAGTGTATTTAGAGTAAAGATCTGTAACGAGTATCTAAAATGGTGCAGGGTCGGCACCTACGGCTTAACGTCCTCTCCGGGAGACGACGTGCTCAGATTTGTTCATTCCTCGTGCCCGAATGGGTATTGAACTACAGATCTAACAGTCCTTGGATGACTACGTTGCTACTGGGCTACCCTGGTCCCTAATATTTATGGTTACTATATTGAAATTATTGTACTAATATAGAATATTGTTAATAAAAATATTAAATATTATAGTTCCTATATATCATTAGAGAATTATAGTTATTATAAATATATTGTTTTAGTGATATGACATTATAGTTACTAGAAGTACAAATCATTATGTAATTTTAGTCATTATATATTTACAACATACGAAATCATTGTTACTACGAATAATTATAAATATATTAATTCTGAGGTAAAATGGATAAACCAACAAAAGTCTCCACACAAATGAAGTTTTATTCAACGCGTTTCGAACACTTTGTGTTCATCATCAGGAAGACACTATAATACAAATTATATCCAATCAGTTACAAAATTAGAGTGAAATAATAAAATTCAATTAAGAGAATTCAAGACATACCCAAGGATGTGGTACTGACGGGTTGGTCCAGTGAAAATAACTAGTAGGAAACAGATCCGATTCCGTAGGAAACAGGAACAGATTTTGTTGGTTTATCCATTTTACCTCAGAATGAGTAAATACCACACAATTACGGATTGCACAACTAATGATTTAAATATATAAAGTATAAATATAAAGTTTCTATATAAATGTACAAATGTACTTTAATTATAGTTACCATAAATGAAGGTTGGCTTTGTTGATGTCATTTTGAAGAATGTTATAGATTGTAGATACGAGTTGAGGCCACTGTTTTAAAAAAAAGTTGCGGTCCGAATTGACTGATTCAATAAGCCCATAATCGTTGCTTTGAAATACATAGTGAGTTCAACATGCTTCACAGCGACCTGTCTGTGGATAAGATAATATGTATTACCTCTTTTAAATCCTTCAATTAATTTGAAGAACAAACAGATTAAATCATTTTTAATTACCTAATTACGGAGCGCTACCAATGGGTGACAACTCATTCCCGTTATAGATAACAAACTACAATCACTTCTGGATACAAGTACTTTGTAACTGAAGTAAAAAAAAAAAACTATTTAAGACAGTTCAATAATCTATTGAGTTTGTCAAGTGTAATGTTTCCTTTGATTTCTGACAGAAAACTAATACAATTATTGTATTCTATTAGGCTATTATAAGGAATCAACAACTTGCTTATCTACTTTTAGGGAGCAAATCTTCAAAGTTATAAAAAGCTGTTATGAACAGCGATATTTATAAGTCATTAACGATAATTATCAGTTGTTAAACCAATTACAAATTTCTGGTCAATATTATAAGAGTAACAATTTACTCATTCTTTAAAGTTGGTAATGTAATTTCTAAAAAAATGTATTTTTATAATTTTTTTTATATATTCTAAACTTTCGCTAATCAGTTATTATTATCATTAATAACAATTATCATTAATACAATGAGTATTATTTGACCGAAATTAAAGCCGAGTACTTTTTATCCCCTTGACCCTAATTAAGTGTCTGTAGTCTCAAGTGACCACTTATCTATAATAAGACTAAATTTATTAGTCTTTCATGAGCAGTTTCTATTATTTTATCATTTAAGCTTCTTGTTAAAAGTTATCATTATTTGAACATTATGATGACTCAAATTTGTTCAAATCTTGTGAATGGTTGAGTACAACAAGCATGAACACAAATGTTCGATTTGTATAACCAATAGTTATTAAATAAAATAATGAGATTTATTTTTTCAGATTAATATTTAAAAATAAACTATGTGGAACACACAGTTAATAAGCACGCTTTTAGTATCTTATTTTTGGCACAGCCGTCGTCAGGAGAAAAAAAAGAGGGCGCATATTTGGCACAGTATGGACCCAACCTATGAAGCAACTATTACTAATAATAGATTGTAACAGTCTATTAGCAATCGTAACTTTTCTGGTGTGCTGGTTCATCTATTTACTATTTTTTGACAGCTGTTATATTGTTACATTGTTGGTGTGTTTATTAAATCCGGTTTCGCATATTGTACATTTTCAAGTAGAATTCTGTTGGAGTTCTGTTTTGAAGATGGGTAGGATCGAAACCGGTCGAATGACTCCGCTACCAGCATAGTGTATAAGGTTAATTCATCTCCTAATGTAAAGCATACTGACCTTTGTGGCTACTTACAATGACCATCTATAGTTCATAGCGTACTTGTCAAAGCTTTTATGCCAAAGAATCTCATTCTACAACCAACCAAATTTACAACCAAATTTCAACAAATTTAGTAAATGCACTTCAAACACAAAACTAAAACAATAAATTTGAAATTGAATCAATATTTATTAAAATAAAAACAAAACTAACAGCCAACGAGGTGGCCAAGTTAGCTCAGTGGTTAACGCACTCGCCTCTGGGCTGGTATCCCCACCTGGCCCTCGATTTATTCACGTGGGAGGTGAATATATATGAGCACGTTGTCTCTTGGAGAGGATATTAAGCCGTCTGTTTCGAGCCTTTACAACAATTTTACTTAACTTTCGCATAACGATGATGATATCCATCCGAGCCTTTAGATGTCAGGTACTCATTAAAGATCCCTAGTCGCAATGCACTTGAGTTAGGCAAAATTTAGGACTCCCAATGTAGAATCACGGATCAAACAAAAAGCCCGTAAACCGCTGACGTTATCACCCGCTAAGGGATGATCGGTTTAAAGCATAGAAGAAAAAACAGCCTTTTAGAAGTAAATCTCGTTTTGTTTTTAATCTTATGTCATGATTTAGTTTTTCATCATTCCAGGTCGTTCTCAAAGCAGACTCGAGTTCTTATTTTAGGTTTTGCCTTAAAAAAAAATCATCTTGGCAAACGACTCGCATAAGATTTAAGATTCCTAAAGGGATAGATAGTGGGGTAGATCATCAGGGAAAATTGATGTTTGATCAGGGAAAAAACTGACTTTGGTATTGCAAGTTGTGGTAGCAATTTTCACTTAATAGGCACAAATACTTCTTTCCTTTTAAATTTTCCGCCCACTGTCTTACAATATAATATTCTAGGGAATATCACCATCGTTATGCTAAGTTAGGTAAAATTGTCATTTGTTTATATTTTAATATTTACCTGTCAATATCTGCACATAATTTAAAGGAAACTTTAAATTATATAGTATGCACCTCCTGAATAACGAGCTGTTATTCCCTTCCGTAGTTAACTCCCTCGACTTCGCCTGTTTTCATCATTAATCCTTCAGCTACGCCTCGAGAATTAAAATTCTTATAAATCGACTACTCCGATTTATCAAAATTAGCCCTGATTCCTTAGGCGTTGCCTCAGTAGTCAACCAAAACACTCGAGAAATAATAGACCTCATTATTCCCTAGATACATAAATATCTATGTCTTCTAGAGGCAAGTCCGTTCTTCCAAATATGAATTTTTCATGCATATATATATATAAAAAGATTTCACATAAACACGTAAAACAACAATCAATGATTAAACCACAATAAGAACAACAGTTGGGTTTTTGACTCTGACGAAGACCGCTTGTTACGGTTGAAAGATCTTAGTCTTGTTTTCCCATTCTTATTGTGGTTTAATCACATATATATATATATATATATATATATGATCAAACCACAATATGAAATGGGAAAACAAGATTAAGATCTTTCAACCGTAACAAGCGGTCTTCGTCAAACCCAACTGTGGTTTAATCATTGATCGTTATTTCACGTGTTTATGTGAAATCTTTATATATACATATGCGTTTCACGATGAATCACAAACACAGAACTAAGGAACTAAGGAGACCTCCAACCTCCAACCATCGCTTCACAAGTGCGCTATCACAACTCTCCTGATGACGGTTCAACCGAAAATTAGAGACAGTAAGTGTGTTTGTTCCTTAGTTGTGTGTTTGCGATTCATCGTGAAACGTTTGTTGTCCTTTTGGATCGTTTTCCTGTTTACAATATATATATATATATATATATTATGTTTTGTTATTGAGGGCTAGGTCATATGACCTAGCCCTCAATAGCAAAAATACAATAGAATAGAAGAGGTCAAGAACAATTTATTGAGAATATATATATATATATATATATATATATATATATATATATATATATATATATATGTCACTTGAGAAGTCTACTTCCATCTGATGAAGTAGATGAAGATGAGTTCGATCTCACTCTTCTCAACCCTTCACCATGATGTTTTTGCGTCTATTGTTTCAGTTGCAGATTTATTACTTACGTCTAGTGTTCGACGTGCTCAGATTTATTCACCTCCCGCGTGAATAAATCGAGGGCCAGGTGGGTTTCGAACCCCGGTCCTATCAGTTCAAAGGTGAGTACGTTAACCACTGAGCTAACCTGGCACCTAAGTTAGCACTTACACTGAATTCTCTTTAACTGGTCTTCTTTGTGTGCAAATGAAAACACACTATGATTCACTTTAAATATTTGGACTCTAACTGGTCATGTTAGAGGAGGATGTGACGCCGTGGAGAAACGACAGTTAGCTCATGATATATACTCGTATATCTATTTAGTTGTTTTAGATTCATGAAGAGTTCAAAATAATTAATTGTGTTTAAGGTTATAGAAAGATATGAGTTTATCATGGTTTATATCTATTAACGTATTTTTTTTTATTTTTAAAGTAATGGGTATGTAATGATTGTTTATTTCTTCCTTGCTTATACGTTTCTATGAATTAACTATTTGCGTTTTGTTTTTGTTGTTTAACATTTGTTATTAAGGTGGTGCAATAGTCCTAGGTGTAGTGCGTAGTTGGTTTAACTAACAACCCAGAGGCCTACCAATTTCTACTGCGTCTTACATTCCTACACGCATAACATATAGCACATTGATAAAACTCTGTTGTTTTATAACAATCTGTTATTTTGACCAGTTACTTCAATCAATTATATTTAAGGAAAATAAATTATCGCTTCTTTCATGGGATTTAACACATTCCTGGAAATAAAAAACATTGGAAGATTTCCTAAATCATATTCGGTTTGTAAAATGAATGGTCCATGGTTAAGGATCAAATAAAGGACCAAATTAAGGATCCATTTGAATCATCAGGTTCATGACTAGGAGTTGAGAATTCCGTGTAATCCTAGCTGCTTTTTTATGCATACCTAGATCTGATGAAGTGTTCCCTTGAAAAGAGAGTCGTTGACTGAAGAATTTTACAGAATGTAGCCTGATATAGGTACTAATACCAAGAGACTGTTACCAGGAACAGTAGTAAGGAGGAAAAGAAATCTGTAACCGGAATCCAGTCGGAAGACGAAACAGAAACACCAAGTATGATTACTCCAATAATAACACTGTGCTAACACTTGACATAATTTATACTATACACATACTATTCAGAGTATAATGATTTGATTTGGGCTTTTACTGTTAAAGCAGAAATGATATGCCACCAATATCAAATATGAATAATAATGATAATTTTGTTGCAGATGGACGAGTCTGGAAACACGACGACTGAACCTGCCAAGAAATGCCACTCGAACACCCCCTGCGGATGGGCCATCTACGAGCCGTTCACGCGGAGGGTGGACCACTTCATATATAATACGTAAGAATACCACTTATACCCAGCAAATTGCTTTTTTAAGATTATTTTACTTTATTTTTTCCTTTTCTTTCAAAAACCTTATTCTTATTGCTTTCACTTTTAGTATTGTTCTAAAGAATAGTTCATGGTTCTTTATCATGAGTCTCATTACCGGGTTCATTCTACACATTCACCCACATTATTCTCGAGACTCCTTAATTGTATACTAAAGTTTATTAGAATAGAAATATATTAACCCTGCAGAACGGATGATTGGGGTTGATATTAACACTTATTACGACTAACTTTGTGTTTACTAGTTAGCTCAGTGGTTCTCAACGGGGTCCATGAGGAAAGTAGTATTCTGAAGGTCCATGACACGTGGTTAGAGCTCTATGTTAAGTTTAAATGAATTTATCAGCAAACAAAAAATAAATCAAAGCGTAGTAAGCTTTGGCCGTACAATATTCAAACATAATTAAAATATAAGGCCTAATATCCTCGTCAGTATGTTAAAATGTTCCAATGTTTTAAAATTTTCTATTTCACTTCTCTTTATGGTACATTCAAAATTGATTCTGTTACAATTTATTTCAGGTACTTTATAAAATGTTAATAAAGAAATATTTTGTTATTGTTTTAAAAACATTTTTGTATTTCGGCATGCGTTGTAGATGTAATGAAATTATTTCATAATTAACGATATTCATTTACCTAAAAACAAATATTTATTTATAAATTTGTATAATTATGTTTTTTAAGTATCCGGGGGGAGTGGGGGTCCACAAGCAAACAAAGGTTGAGAACCCCTGAGTTAGCTGGCAGTATATATGAGGGCCAGTTTAGCTCAGTGGTTAACGTACTCGCCTCTGAACTCGTAGATCCGGAGTTCGATACCCACTCTAACCCTCAATTTATTTGCGTGAGAGGTTAAAAAATCTAAGCACGTCGTCCCCCAAAGAGAACGTAAACCGTCGGTTCCGTGCCTGCACATTTGAGTTAGGCAAAATTTAGTACTCCTGATGTAGAATCCATTTTATTTGTGTGGTAGCCTATGACGACTGTTCTCGTGTGGAACTAACTGCAACCAAACCTAACTTATCCGGTGTTGCACACACACAGACTCCCCAGTACCACACTCAGTCATGATGTCCGCCTCTATGGTATATCTGTGCAAAGCACGAACTCAGAGTCGTGTCCCGTTGCACATTTATGGTGCACTCAAGTTTCGTAACATGAAATTTGTTACTGCTATTGAATCGCAGCATGATTGGTGCTCCTACTATAAGGTTTTACTCATGAGCAGGCAGTCAAGGAGCAGTCACGGAGTCAAGAAATTCAGTTGGATAATGAACTGCTTCCTCATCACTAACTCTCTCTTTACTGACTTGTATGTTCTTTCCTCGGGTTCATAGTAAGGGTTGAGAATTACTCGTTCACAAAGCCATCAATTCTGAATAGGTAGTACATCTTCAACTGTGGGAAACACATTTTTAATAAGTTCAAAGACGCAATATATTCATATTCGCAAATGAAATTAAAATCAACTAACAATACCTACTTGATACACCTGTTTATTTTCAAAATAAACATGTCTATGAAGTTAGCAAAATAAAGCTTAAAAGTGCATAACTTCGCTTACGTTGAATTTCCAATGCATTCATAGCCTTAAGTTAGACATACAAAAAACCTACTATCAAAGTTTCAGCTTGATATGTCTTATGGTAGCTGAGTTTACTTGTAACAAAATTTTTCGGACAAACCGACAGACAGAAATTTTTCTATGGGTGGATTCGGTTTCTCTGATGTATGAAACGTAAAGAAAACTTGGAATGAGTCAGTTCTAAGCTATTCTAAAGCAAAAGACAAAACCTTTCTTTTATTTATATAGATAAAACGTTTTTAACATCTAGTGTCCTTCTTCAAACTTTTTCTACTGAAATGAGATTTCCACCTTCTACTACGTATAAGAAAACTACATCTGAAGAGCAACACTACGTGTTCGAAACTTGTTTTGTTCCTAATGCTTGCTTATGTGGATACGTTTTCTATACTTTCGAATAATAACTTCGTATACTTTGTTAAGTAGGGGTCCAGTGAAAATAACAAAAAAATAATATTCTGTAATTTTAAATTCAAATTATGTAGCTTTTGTAAACAGCATTAGTATCTGTCACTACTACGTGACATTTCCTTTCCTAGAGATTGCATAGATAAAAATGCATGATGTAGATACTAGACTGCAGTATTTGCTGCTACCACACAGCCAAACCTGACTACAGTTAACGATGAATGTAGAATAGTGATTATCAAAACAAAAGAAACAAGATATCCGATTCTGAGATTTCAACAGAAAACAATCAGTCATTGTTTGATTATGTCTGTATCTGGGGGCCAGGTTAGCTCAGTGGCAACATGCTCACCTCTTGACTGTTCAGAGTCTGGAGTTCAATATCCAATCTGGCCCTCGATTTATTCATATGGAAGTTGAATAAATCTGAGCATATCGTCTCTCGGACTTAACTCTGGAGGAGTTAAGGCGTCTGTCCCGATCCCGTGCGATGTCAAAGGACCCTACTCTAAATACACTTCAATTAGGCAAAATTTAAGGCTCCCAATGTAGAATCAATCTTCAAGATATAGTATCACAAAAAGGCCAATGTTCCGCCTATATGTGTTCCCTTGAAGGACTACCACTGCAACTTAACCTAACCTAATACCTATGTCCTTATCCGGCTGAATTGGAGAGCATTTAAGCATTTTTAAACAAACTAAACATATGATTTGACAAATCATAAAGAAATTTGACAGGTATAACGGCTATTTATCTGGTGAGGAGCCTTATTAATTTTAAGAAATATTGAACCATAGGAAAGGTACTTTGTTTCAAAATGAATAATATTTTTACTCTACTTTTTTAGTATTCTAGAAACATAAAATTTAGTATTGCTTTAACTATGAAAATTTCATGAATTTTGGATTACTTTAAAAGGTAATAGATATTATAGAGGTTAATTATGAAGGTCCACCGGCGATAAAGAGGTAAATGAACTGGTTATCACATAATAAACTTGGAATCAGGTTTGCATTGCGAGAAACGTTATATTTGTTGGTTTATTGCTATTTAGACAAATATTTGAAAGTAAACCTCCCAGAGGGCCAGGTTAGCACCGTGACAACGTGCTTATCTCTGAATAGGTAGATCCAGGGCTCCAATGTCCACTGTCGTCCTGGATTTATTCATGCAGGAGGTGAATGAATCTCAGTACGTCGGTTCCGATCCTCTACAATGATAGATACTCGTTAAAGATACCTACTCTAAATAGATTTGAGTAAGGAAAAATCCTGGACTCCCAATGCAGAATCAAGTGTAATAAAGCTGTCCCAATTACTAAAATGAGTGATAAGTAATAAGTGAATCATAATTTCCGCCTCTAGAACAGCAGCACTAAAAGGAGAAAGCGAAGTGTGAGCGTTGGAAAAAAAACAAATTGGTTATTCCCTATAAAAATTGCAGTCACATTTACACTGTAATTGACAGTTCATTTGTTAATGTATCTAGTTCACCAATAATTCAAGTCAATGACAAGCAGTTGACTGAACTTGAAATTTGACAAAACTTGTTTTGTTTCAGATGTATTTGTCGCAAAAATACGCAATGTCTCAATACAGATGACGACCTTTCAGTGTCTGCTTACGTCTTCCGATGCAGGGTTGCAACATCGGCAGACATTGCTGCAGGGAACCATATAATACCTTATCCTTAACACTAGCTCTATCAACTACGGTTGAAAGACTTCCACTGAAGATTTTTTCATCCGTTTGTTGAACTTTTTTTTTTTAGCTTTAATATCATCTTAAGAATTTATTCTGTATGGGAAGTAATTCAAACATATTTCTTAGAACAAGTATTTATTTCTTTTAAGTTATTTTCATAGCTTGGTTATTGCAAGCCAGTATATTGTAGATATTGAAATAAGTTTTGTAAATAGATAATTCCTAGATTTTTTTTTAGTTAATTAAAACCATTTTGAATAGTATTTCATATCTTTTGTTACTCACATTTACTGTAATGTTATGTTTCAAAAAGACACCTCTTTTATGATACTAGCTTATGCTCTCCCTTGGAGGAACATTGACCAGTGAAGATGATGTACCTCGGAATACAACCATTTGTTGACATGAACCAGAGAAGATGTCCATTCTGACTTTGGCATGTCACCATCTGAAGCACTGACCACTGAAGATGTGCTATCACAAACTTAAATGTGAAGACGTACAAGACATAACTTCATATCATTTCTCTTGATAGTATTAACTGACCAATCGTATAATCCATACCTCATGTCTTTAGGGTGCATCATTTTATAAACACATAACAAAACTAATTTTGTAAAGACTGATTCATGTATTACTAGCTTTATTGTATTTTTTTTAAAAAAACCTAGGATTCAATTTTCATTAGTTTATAAACTCTTCTTTTTTACAAATTTTTTGAATCTTTATCAAAAAGAAATTTAGAATCGATCAATGTCGAATAATGCTTAGAATCAATAATTGTACTTCTGATCAGTTAAACTAGTGGGTAATATGGATATTGAAAAAATAATGTTATCAATATTTGATTTATAAGTTCCTATTCTGCTGAATGTACAAATACACTTTTTTACAGAGTATCGTTTGTTTTATTTCAATTTAGCCTTAACTGCTTAATATTTTACACCTGTTTTGTATTTGTTATTTGCTCTCAAAATATAAGTTTTCCTTCTACCTCAAGATGCCTCTCATCTGGCTCTCTCTTACTTTTTGTTGACTTAATCAACATTTCTACCACTTAGACAGATATCTCCTACTTACTCTCTGCAGATAATCTCAGGATATTTAAAATCATAATTTCACTAGTTGATCAAACCATTATCCAAAACTCTCTTGACCCTTTGGTTGAATGGTGGATCCTAAAAGATTTAGTTTTTATACATTACCAAGTGTTATATCATGGGCTAGTCCAAAAATAAAATCAATTTCACCGTAGGAAAAAAGTTCATGTCTTGATGAAGATTGGTGTTGATTCATGAATTTTGATTCTTCACTCACATTTGAAGGATATACAACATATTACTTATTTTACTACTCCATATTGAACAATTACTACTCAAGCATTGAAGACTCTAGGCTTTTCATCTGTTATTTCGAATTGCCTGGGAAAATTGAACTTACAACTCTTTAAATATAGTTAATGGGTTAGTTCCACTGACATAGCAATTAAGGAAATATGAAAAAAAAATTTAACTACACAGACAACACTGATTCCACAATGTAGACGATATATATAGGTAGGTTATAGGAAAATAACATTCACAGTCAGTTAGGTGCTCTTGAAGATGGGATCCGAAACCGGTCGAGCTTTTCTGAGACTTTACGTGGTATGACGGATTGTATTATTACTAATTCTAATATTACAACTCTTTGCACCTACTTCATTTGACATGATACGGACTTCTAATCCTTCATACGGTCTTCTCTTTACTTCTATCTCATTTTCCATTGAAAGAGTTCAAAACAAACTCTTGAGATGACAAATGTCTCTTCATTACTCCTATCTGATTCATGGCATAGAAAGAGTACTTTCAATATTGATAGCCCAGTGGCAATGTACTAATTCAACTCTGTTATCCATTTATTAACGTCAACGGTGAATAAATCTGTGCACGCCGTCCCTCAGAGAGGACATCCTTAATTAATATCCTTAGCCGTCGGTCCGGATCCTGTGAGATTTTACTGCAAATACACTCCCAGTGTAGAATATTCATTGTGTGATATTACAAAGGGCCAATGTGCAGCCTATGTGTGCTCTCTCCTGCGACCTAACCTCACCTCACATCTAGCTTTTCACCAGCGCCGCTGGTGAGGAATGAGGTAAACTATATTCCAATTTATACTACACGTTAGTTAAACAATTTTTATAATAAATAAGTCACCCATCCTGACCCTAACGCTCGAAAGAAGCCATGAAGTCGGTAGCAGCGTCAACTCACATTTCTTTTAAGTATTTGAACAGTAAATGTGAAAATCCAGCGATTCGAATAATCAGGACGCATCTGATGAAAAAAATATTTCTCAAACATAGGGCCTGAAATGATAATCTTATTTCCAAACAGACCAATTTAACCCAATTTTCCAAATGGAGTATTTGTTGTCTTTTCCTTTCTTTCCCTTTATTTCTTTCTTTCTAACTTTTTCTACTCTCTCTCTCTACCTCCCTGCCTTTTCTAACTAAACGACTGATACTGCATTTAAGGAACTAAACTGTCAGAACTCCTTTTTACAGATTCTAATGCTGAGCCTTCCTGACGATATTTTCCAATATACATGTGTGTAATACAGTTCTGATTTCTCAAATGTAGTTTTTCTTGGATTCCTACGAAACAACTTTGGATCAATCCAAAGAAAAGATTTCACAATAATTTTTTATGAAAAAGTTGAAATTATTTTTAATTTGCATTAAAGAAAGAAATGTCGAAGTTAAGCAAAGGACCAGGAATGTTTTGGCTGAAACAAAGAAATTTGAAATAGTGATTTTTGTAAAAAAAATAATCTCAAATAATAATTGTAATAAAAGGGGCCAGGTTAGCTCAGTGGTTAACGTACTCGTCTCTGAGCTGGTAGTCCGGGTTTCGATCCCCACCTGGCCTCGATTTATTTACGCGGGAGGTGAATAAATCTGAGTACTTCGTCCCTCGGAGAGGTTATTAAGCCGTCGGTCCCGAGCCTGTACCCTGTCAGGTACTCGTTAAAGATCCCTACTCGAAATGCACTTGAGTTAGGAAAAATTTAGGACTCCCTATGTAGAATCTGTAGAATCACCGATCAAACAAAATGCTGGTATACGGCTGACGTTATCACCCGCTAGGGGATCGGTTTAAACAATAAAAAAAAATGAGCGAATATTTTATAAAAACTAAGGTCTTACATAATGAAAAGGTTCCATGCAGTAAAGTTTAACATATTTGCTATAGAGTATATAATTGAGAAAAAAGACATCACTAATGTCACATTAGCTTTGAAAATCTCATCCTCTAATTCTAAGACCAGTAGAAATTTAAGAGTATCAAGAGTTGAAGAGAGTATATAGTTTTTTGAGGGTGGTGGACGGGGGACATAAAACTAATATGTTGGCCCCAGGCGTCAGAACAGTTCTCCATTCTGTACGATAGAATGTTACTAGTAATTTCTATTGAAACAACTAACTGGAAAAAAAATTGGCAGTTGGACCCTTTTTACTGACAACTATTCAATCACGGAAATTCCCTAATACATAAATCTCAATTATGATTATTATACGATGTATAAAACGTTTAATTTTATAATAAAAAGAATCTTTTTACGCATCATTATAGCCGAAAAAAATATTCCATGAAAGAAGCACATCAACTGTACCAAACATCCTTATCTTCTGACAAAAGAACATTTGAAATGTTTATTAAAAATAATTGTACATTTATACAGGCATACATTAAGCTATATCTACAATTATAAAAAGGTTTTGTATATATTGTACATATTATACAAATTGTAATGTTAACATATCATCAACACGGATTTCTGAAAAATTAAAATACATTATCAAACAACATTTCATTTTGTCTCATGCATTGTAACATTGAATAGTGATTTAAAAAAAAAACTTTTTTAATGCAAACAAAGTGAAAGATGTATAATTTTGACAAATGGTTATTAAAGCTTGGATGTTATCGATGTTTGTAAAATAAAATGTTGATATTTACTGGTATAGGTAGAAATTTACTAGTTTTTTTTTTTGTCCAGGGATACCAAACAATAGTGCCGGTTGTCAGGCAGAAACACCTTCAAGGGGTTTAGGTAAACATCACACTGTTTAGTGTGATGAGCTGTAACTCATCACAAACTTGAAATTATTAGCAGTGCCAAATATATATAAAAAATAAAGTCACTTTTCAATGTTTCTACCTGCATAAAAGTTGAAATATTGAAAAGTGTCTTTCTTATGATGTGTCACAGTTTATTGTAAGTGTAATAAACTGACCGTTTTTCGTTTATCAGGTATATATGTATATTGTTAAAAATATGACCATATTTTTAACAATGTGTGTTTACAGGAAGGACTGCTACCAAAATTTACCAATATATATATATATATAAACTAGAATTTTCAAAAGAACACATAGAAAAGAAATCACTGAACTCACTAGTATATTTCGATGTCCTCGTCGTCAGGAATAGACGATATATATATATATATATATATATATATATATATATATATATATATATATATATATATATGTTTCAGAGTAAACTATAGGTACACAGTAAATAGAAAATACACTTACAGTCTCTACTTTTCGGTTTAACCGTCATCAAAAGAGAAGAGGAGCTAGGACACCTAGCGCACTAGCGAAGCGACGGTTGGAGAGCAACAGTACTGTCATACGTGTGCTCGGTTCAAGAGAAGTAAGAAAAATAAGCTAAAAGTAAGTGAATAAAGTGAAAAACTGAATAATAAAATAATAATTAATATGGAACTGAGAAAATAAATATATATTAAGGGAATAAGGAATTATATTTATAGTTCCTCATTTCCTTAGAGTTTATTTATTTTCACAGGGATATATTAATTGTTATTTTATTCTTCAGCTTTTCACTTATTCTTAGTTTATTTTTCTTACTTCTCTTGAATTGGGCACGCGTGTGATAACACTGATGAAACCCAACCGTCGTTCGCAAGTGCACTTGTGTCCCTATCTCTTCTCTTCTGATGACGGTTAAACTTAGAATTAGAGACTGTACGTGTGTATTCTATTTACTGTGTACCTATAGTTTACTCTGAAACGTTTGTTATCGTTTGTGGATCAAGTTCTTGATGATAATAGATATATATATGTATAAAGATAATATATTTGACAAAGCTGGTAGAATAGCAATGACGTCCCATATTTGGCTTGTATCTGCTTTTTCATTAAATTGAATAAAATATGATAACGGATTTAATGAAGAGAAGATAGAGCTTTTGTCAGTTATTAATTACTTCATGATACTTTACTAAAACACAAACAGTACATCGACAACATTAGCACCTAAACATTAAATAACATTGAGTAAAGAATTATATAATAAATATACACCACAGTTCTATGGCAGTTTTGGTTACTTTATCAAAACAAGATTTTATGTAACAACACATTCAATAACAAGTGATTATTCCCCATATTAAGAAGTAAAATACTTCGATAAATACGTTATTAACAGATTACAACCCATTTATTTAAATAAATTTATTGTTTAAACTAGTAACTTAATTAATTATGCTTCCAGGTGTCTCCCTGAGTTATAAAATATTGGAATGTCTTTAAAAACAGTATGGCATTAGTCATGCAGTGACACTCATGGTGCAACTCATATCAGAGGATATTATTTTTTAAACGCAGGGTACTTCTAAAAAAGAGACAGAGTGGTTTAAATATTAAAACTTGTACAACACTGGAACTCATGCCAGCACAAATTACATGACTCTTGAAACACAAAGTGCTTCTAAAATCGAGGCACAGTAGGTTAAATATTAAAACTTGTACGACACTGTAACTCACGTCAGAACATATTACATTACTCTTGAAACACAAGGTCGTTCTAAAATCGAGACACAGCAGGTTAAATATTAAAACTTGTACGACACTGGAACTCATGTCAGAACATATTACATTATTCTGAAAACACAGGATACTTCTAAAATCGAGACACAGTGCTTTAACTATTAAAACGTATACGACACTGTAACTCATGTTAGAACATACTACATTACTCTTGAAACACAAGGTGCTTCTAAAATCAAGACACAGTGGGTTAAATATTAAAACTTGTACGACACTGGAACCACGTCAGAACGTATTACATTACTCTTGAACTTCTACAACACTGGAACTCATGTCAGAACATATTACATTATTCTTGAAACACAAGGTCCTTCTAAAATCGAGACACGGTAGGTTAAATACTAACACTTGTACGACACTGGAACTCATGTCAGAACATATTACATTATTCTTGAAACAAGGTCCTTCTAAAAATCGACAAAAGAGTGGGCAAATATAAAAACTTGAAGAATACTGGAACACATATTAGAGGATATTCAATTATTCTCAAAAAGATATTGGGTTTCAGGTAGTCTGATCTGATCTGTTTATTCAAGGATATGCAGATAAAATGTGCTGAACATGTCTATCACAGATAAGAGAATACTATTGAAACTATAGTTAGAGATTGCCTATTACAACTTAATGTATCAGTCTTGAAACCCAAAACTAAATATTTACCAGAGGACATTGCAGTACTGATGAAACTAGTTTTGTGGAATACTTTTCAGAGGTTTCTCCGCCATTCTTGAAACACAAAGCTGAAGGAAAGTCTAAGACGATTGTTATATTCTAATTAGAGGAATGCTTGTCCGAGGATATGGCATCACTGCTGCCACTTGACGAAAGCGTGGTGTTGGAGCCGCAAGGATCGAGGGAGCTCTGAACTGACATTGATCTGCCTCCACTACGACGTCTTGCTTGGCTGACGCTTAGCTTTCCGGGGTCAACACTGTTGGGGTCTGCCTGGACAAACAACACTTCCATTAGGAAATTCCATTACACAAATCAAATCACAAATAATCCGCACTGATAAAAACTCTTAAAGGATTATAACATTTATATAGAAACAGCATATAAAAAAAATACATTCTGTCTTTTTAGCACTTCGATGAAGAAAAATAATGATCCAAATAAACAAGAAACTCGATTTAAAAGTAACATCTTCAAATTTTTTTTTTGTTCTTTAAATTTTGATCGCATATGTCTGTCTAACCAACTGCCATAGCCATATGAATACACCAGTTCCAATTTTACATTACAACTTTAGTTAAGAAACTATGACCGAGGTTTACATTTGAATGGTTGAAACCATGTGCCTTGGCTCCAGTATTGTAGCTCAAGCAAGCTTGAAATGGGTATTGAATCAAAAATGAACCACACTTTCACCTTCTTGTCTAGCTCGAAAAGGGTTGAACCTTTTTAAGGGTGGAAAGGAAAGGAAAAATAATCTACATGTCTTCTTTCTTATTTTTTTTTTCTAAATTGAGCTCAGCATCTTATTTAGTTATATCAAAAAAAAAATTAACACAACTATTAAACTTAACTGAAATATCAACCTAAAAGAGAAAAACATTTACATGATAAGGTGCTCCCTTGACATCTCAGGTTCTTTTTTACTCTTTTCTATTTTTCTTCTTTTATTCTTTTTTGCTAAAGATTGAGAAGTGTAAAAAACAAGCTGCTATGCATTGAATGTCAGGGAACATCCGTGGCTCTTGCAGTCACCCGGGATACAGATATTTCTATCTCATATGATCCAGGGTGAATGATTCGTGCGTTACATCTCTACCTCAACACAAAATTACTTTTTTTTCTTAAAGACAATTTGGCCTGCCTTTCGTAATTTAGTTAGTTATTCATTACCTTGCTCTTTTTTCCATATATCCTATTTCCCTTATTTCTTCATCAGGTCAGTGATTATTCGATGTAAAGTATTTTTGCTCTTAAGTATTGTCTAAAGAAATCATCAGCTGATGGGATCCCTGTACTACTGTGAGAAGCAGCATCTTCCATAATGAAGAAGAGAAGGTATATTACATTACTCTTATAACACAAGAGGTTTCAAAAATTGAGACACAGTCGGTTAAATATTCAAACTTGTACGACACTGGAACACATATCAGAGGATACTATACTATCCTCATAGTAAAAAATGTATAGCCATCATAGGCAGCATAAAAAGACTGTAAGGCTTCATGGATCCACTAGAATAGTAATCTCAGACGCATAAAATGTATAACCATCACAAAAAGGCTGTAAGTATTGTTCCACCAGAATAGCCAATTCAGTAGCGAAAAATTTATAGCCATCACAAAAAGGCTGTAAGTTTTCATTGTTCCACCAGAATAGTCATCTCAGGCGCATAAAACGTGTAGCCATCACAGACAGCACAAAAAGGCTGTAAAAATTTATTGTTCCACCAGAATAGCTATCTAAGTAGCAAAAAATGTATAGCCATCACAAAAAGGCTGTAAAAATTTATTGTTCCACCAGAATAGCTATCTAAGTAGCAAAAAATGTATAGCCATCACAAAAAGGCTGTAAGTATTCATTGTTCCACCAGAATAGCCATTTCAGTAGCAAAAAATGTATAGTCATTACAAAAAGGCTGTAAGTATTCATTGTTCCACCAGAATAGCCATCTCAGTAGCAAAAAATGTATAGCCATCACAAAAAGGCTGTAAGTATTCATTGTTCCACCAGAATAGCCATTTCAGTAGCAAAAAATGTATAGTCATTACAAAAAGGCTGTAAGTATTCATTGTTCCACTAGAATAGCCATTTCAGTAGCAAAAAATGTATAGCCATCACAAAAAGGCTGTAAGTCTTCATTCTTCCACCAGAATAGCCATCTCAGTAGCAAAAAGGCTGTAAGGTTTTTAAGGTTAAGGTTGACGGTGTGACCCTCACCGGCCCAACAGGATGGCTGAAGGGCTTACGAGGCGCTATGTCATATGAACCCTATACCCTAGCATACCATAATGTCGGTATTCCAAGGGAATCGTTGGTACTTCTAATTTTTTTGTTAATCCGATTCCAAGTCACATAAGAGATACCTTTATGAACAAAACTAAATAATATGCTTTACTAACTTATTATTACATTCAATAAACATTATGACAAACATTTAAAAAATACGAAGCCATAATGTAAAAAAACATCTGCTAACGCTAAGAAACCTGGAAAATAAATGGTAGCAATATATTCTGTAAAACAGAGGAATAACATTAGCAAATATATTAAAAAAAATAATTAAAAAATATCATTCATTACAAATTGAAATATGTTTCAAGAAGTGTGATTAAGTGCTTGTTTGGCAACATGCGTGCAAGTGCGATAGAAACAGGCATTCAGATATCATAGGCTCCCATTATAATAGTATCTTTCAAAAGTCAACAGACACTGACGAAAGTAATTGAAAGACGCACAATCTTCTGATAATACATATAGGAATAAGGAAACGATAGAGGATAGAGAGAGAAAATAAAATGTATACAGGAAATGAAATCAACATTATTGAAAAAAAAACAAAAAAAAACAGTAACAGTTTCAGTATATTTAGCTAGCCAGGTTCCGATTCTACCTCAAGATCGATAACAGTATACCAAAACCATACATGAATATTAAAACAATACATTTTCACTACTCTGGCATATATCAAACACACTGAAACACGACATTTTCTGAAGGTAACCCAGTCTTAGACAAGCATGCGATTGAATTTATCCAATTTTATTGAAATTATCCGTAAATATTTATAAAATATTGTTTAAATTTCTTCTTTTTACATTTCCCCTGATATTTTCTTTAATAAACTAGATATTAAAACTTACCGAAATAAATCATTTTCAGTGCTATGATATTTCAATTAATTTATTAACTTACTTTTACATTTGAAGAATTCTACATAAGAGAGTTAAAAATCTGCAATGGCCTACATTTAGCTTTACTGTAATTATAATTATGTCCATTTATCAAAAATAATAAACAATCAATTTATCATTTCATTTTTACTTAACTATAGGTATAGTGATCGTGAAAAAATTCGATCTTGAGATTTTAACGGAATTAAATGTTTTGAGGTCCCAGAAGTCGTTTTATGAAATTTTTCGATGTGTGTATGGGTGGGTGGGTATGTATCTAAAATTACCACGCCATGGTCCAGAATTTTTGATGGATTAAATTGATATATTACATAAAAATAGGCCTCCTAGTGTAGATGTGCTATATGGTTTGGGAGTAATTATATATGATGGGAATGTCACTTTTTTGCCAAAAATCTGTTTTAAGGCTTTTTTTCATCTAAACTACTAATTCTAGTATTAAAAATGATTGCATTATCATTGAGGCTGTAAAAGTAATAAACGAAAAATATTCTCAGTTTTTTAAAACAACAGAAAATTTAATAAATTTTTCAATAAAATGTAAACATTTTGACTTATTCAATATGTCAGCTTGTGAGGGCGATATAAGCCATAACATTTGACGGATCAAAACGAAATTATGCCTAAAAATAGAAGGTTATGTGAAGGATGAGTTGAAGCAGTTTTTTCTAAAATTACATTTACCAAAGGGGTGTTATAAAACATTTCCTGTGTTTAAAAAATGTTTTTTTTTATACTAAACGGCGGTTCACTAAAAATACAATGAAATTGTATTTTTCAAAAAGTTTTGAAACTTCCATTACAGCAAAGAGTAATAAAGCTATAAAAACTTAATGTTTATCCTGGACTAATGATTTACTTTGATATACTTGTATTTATTTGCATTGTTTACATTGACTTAGACATTTTTTGAGTGAATTTACTGAAGTAAGAATGCTGTTTAGAGGTTTAATGGAAAAATTGTAAATAATTTAATAACTAAATATGAGATGTAAAAGAATAAAATTCTTATATGAGCCGTTTATTTTGAAAGTGGCCTAATTCCATTTTCCAAAAAAATTAGCTAGCTATTTAAATAATTACATTTTTACGTTATCTTTACCTTTTGCAGCAAATTATACAAAATTTATTTAAAATTACTAAGTTTTTTTATAACAAAAATTAGTTGATAAATAAAATGACAATATTTTTAAATTTTGTAAAACGCAAACCCTTAAATATCTCGATTTTAACATAAATGGAATTAGGCCACTTTCAAAATAAGCGGCTCATATGTAAAAAAATCAACGCCAATCAAACATATGATTTCTGATGCTTTCCATGGTATGATGGATTTATCTCACAAAATGCTCTAATCAATCTATATGTTGCACCCCTGAACTAAACTTAATATCAGATGTAATTTTTTTTATGAAACGTAGTATATTTGGGTAATATTGAAGCGTGAGGAATGGACTCTATTCTCAAAAAAGAGCTATTTATGTTGTTGACAAATATCCAGTTTTTTCACTATTCTATTCTAATAGTTCATATCTATTACTTAAACAAATTTCAGGTTTCCAGTTATAAAAGTTTTAAATTATTATTATTACTGCCGGCTTTGAATTTGATTTGAATATGAAAAACTGGCTAATTACTAATATATTTCATCTCAGTATACATTTACAGCAACATTATAACAGAGTAAATCACATAGGGAAAAGATAACACTCGCTCAGAGTAAATTGGATTATCATGATTTTTGACAAAAGGAAAGAAAAAGTGTTTTGTTTTTTAAAAAAAAAAAAAAAACTCTAGCATGCTATAAAATTCCGAGTATAACCATTTTATAAAAGTCCAAAAATTTAAAACAGAATTCAAAATTGAAAACATTCTTTAAAAAATAATAAATGAAATCATCCTACATCTTAAATTAAATATTATCTTACAACAATAATTTTTTACTTTACTATAAGTAAAGTATAGTGATCGTGAAAAAATTCGATCTCGAGATTTTGATGGAATTACATGTTTTGAGGTCCCAGAAGTCGTTTTATGACGTTTTTACGATGATGTCTGTGTGTGTGTGGGTGGGTGGGTGCGTGTGTTAGCATTGCTTGTTACCACGCTACGGTCCAGAATCTTTGATGGATTAAGTTGATATTTTACACAAAAATGGGCCTCATAAAGACGAAGATCCCTATTGTTTGGGAAGAATTATGCATAATGGGAAAGTTACTTTTTTTGCCAAAAACCGTATTTTTTTAAACATTTATTTCTCCTAAACTGATAACCCTAGAGTTTTGAAATTTTGACATTATCTTTGAGGTTACAAATGGAAGAAACGAAAAATATATTCAGAATTTTAATACAACAGGAAATATTTTTTTTTCAATAAAATGTACAAATTTTGACTTATGATTCAATCTCAAAGCTTGTGAGAGCGATACAAGCCATACTGTTTGACGGAAAAGAATGAAACTATGCCTATAAATAGAACATTATGTGTAGAATGAGTTGAGATATTTTTTTTCAAAATTACATTCGCTAATGGGGCGTTACAGTACGATTTCTGTTTTCAGAAAATGTTTTTTTGACGCTAAACGGCTGATTAAAAAATAATGAAAATTTGACCAAAAATGGAACAAAAAATTAGCAATTCATAAAAAAAAAAATCATGAAGTTTCAATTACGGGAAAGAGCAATAACGATATAAAAACTCTTTGTTTACCCTAGACTAAGAGATCACCTGCTATACTTGTCGAATTTCTTGTATTTTTTTACATTGTTTACATTGACTTAGAAATTTTTTGAGCGAATCCACTGAGATAAAATTGATTTTATAAAGGAACAGTTTAAATTGTTTATTGAATTATATGAGATGTAAGAGGAATAATATTGTGCAGGAAAATGATAACACTCACTCAGAAAAAATTCGTATATATGTTATTTGACAAAGGGGAAGGAAAATGATCTTATTAAATACTAAGAAGCTTATTATTATTATTATTTTAAAGATTAAAATTCCCAGTATGATAATTCTATAAAAGACCAAAAATGTAAATGATAATTCATAATCTGAATATTTCGTTTAGAGATTAATAAATGTAATTATCGTACATCTTTAATTATAAATCACCTTAAAACAACATTTTCTTCGCAGTTAAAGATGTTTTTCAGAGAAAAAAAGGGTATTTTCCTGTTTTAAATTTAAAAATTTTACTTTAATATTCAATGTAGAAGGATGTCAAGTAAACGATGTAAGAAATCTACTGGCTGTTTGAACGAAAGTCATTCTCTTGTAAGAGAATAAATCGTTTCAAGAAATGTTCACTTTGGTTTTTCAAAAATGTTATTACTGCTGTAGTTATACTAATGCAATTATTTGTGATGTACAAAAATAAGCTTATAAAATGATATGTCCTTCAATCACTATCTGTACTACCTCAGGAATGATAGGCTAATAATTATATCCCATTTAGATGTTTACGTTATGCTTAAATGAGACGTTATGTTTTATATACTCAAGAAATTTGACATTAAGTTACTTATAGTAAAGTAGAGTGTAGGCCACTCCAAATTTTTTTACATGTTTCTAACATTTTTCAGACAAAATAGGAATATATTCAAATTTTAATGCGAAACTTGCTTTATGCTTTCATTGTAGAAGGAGGTGAGATGAACTATATAAGTGATCCACTGGCATTTGAAACAAAAGCTATGTGTTCTTCTGAAAGAGATTATTTCGCAACACGAAATCTAAACTTATGCTTTTCTAAAATTTTATTACTACTGTAGTCATACTAATGATATAATGGTGCAATATGAAGAATAAACTTGTATGTTGCTCAGTGGATCAGTCCACTATCTGTAATGAAAGACTAATAAACATTTCCCATTTAGACATTCATATTATGCCTAAATGGGACATTATATATTATATACTCAAGAATTTTGGTACCATGTTTACATATATTAAAGTTGAGTGTAAAGTTGATTTTTTTTAATGCTGGTACTAAATTTCAAATTTATTGAAACTGTAATTGGCCTATTTAAGAACTGATGAACGCCTGGTTCTACTGAAATGTATATTTGGTATTTCCTACCAAATACTTAAAAATTTAAATACTAACAGTGGTTAGGAAAGTAAATCATGCCTTTATATAAAACTGTTTTCTTTGAACAGTGCTTTAAACACGAAGTGTACTTGGGTTACTATTAAAATACAGTGTTCTAAGATGAACCTTAGTCAAGATGTAACTAGACATTCAAAACACTTAGTCACTGGCGTAGCAACCATTTTTGTCATCTGGGGAGGTCATAAGATTTCACCTCCCTCGCTGGCCGTTAAATCTTCAAAATATTTATTTCCATGGAATTAAAATCAAAGATCTAATTTTGAACTTCCTTTATTAGACCCAAACTTTCACCTTAATATAGAAGTAGTATAAATATAGAGTCATAATCAAAGAAAACCAAAGATTTTTCAAAATAAAAATGTATAATTCAAATCATAAAAAAAAGTTAAATAAATTAACTGGCTACGCAAACGAATATAATAAACTTCCAATACATTAAAAAAATGAGTTCTGAAAAATTTAATGTAAATATTTTTAATTTGGAAATATTATAATTGAAACAGACGTTTAAAAAGAGTATTACAGACATAAAAACAATTACTTCTTTAAAAACTCATTTGGTTATAAAATTTTAGATTTTTTTTCAAGATTTTTATTGTTTTAATTTTTTTCTATTTTGACACTCTTGAAATGCCCCCCCCCCCCCCCCTGCCACTGCACGTAGTCGTGATAAAACATTTGTATCGAGAGACGAATTATTTTCCCACCTTGAATATGTATACTATTAAGAAACTGACTGCACAATTTTTATTTTGATATCTAGTTTTGACACATGTTAAGCGAAGAGCGAGAGGACAAAAGGTATACTTTTAGCATTTTAACTAGAAAATTTTCGTCAATATATAGTCCATAATAAAAATATGAAGGGGCAGTGAAATCAACTTTTCTTAGGGATAGCAATCCATCTCATAGCTAGTACGACTATAGGCTTAATCAACACAAAGTCCACTTGACTAGATTCAGCCTTGTCCAGAGAAGTATAAATTCACAACAAAAAGACAATATTGTAAAACCAAATTCTCAAGTACAATCCTTCAATTAACCAATAGTTTAATGAAATATTCTCAATTCCAAACAACGGCTATTTCGTATTTTCAAACCTAAAATGACAAATAAGAAAGAGGAAAATACAAGTACTGAACTCTGATGGACGCACATTTCTGGATCGATGATGGCACCTTTCCGCAGCTTTATATAGGCTGAAACATATTCCATTCATCGACATATATGTAAGACCACGATCTTTCAACCGTAACAAGCGGTCTTCGTCAGACCTTGTTACAGGAAGACAAAAATCTTCTTCGTCAGAAGACCACTTATTATGGTTGAAAGATCTTAAAAACTAAGATCTTTTCTTATATATACATATAAAGCCATTATCGAAAACGATTCAACCAAAAAAATATAATAGAATCACAAGCAGAGAACAACTCACTGCGATATTCCGACATAAGTCATCATCAAGAGGTTGAAGTGAGCCATTTAGAACCAAATCATGACTCAAGTCTCCTTCTCAGAAGCACTCTGTCAGAAGTATGTTCTTAGGAGGGGAACAAGGAAAAGGAAACAATAAATATTAATTTATAAAAAAAAAATGAATACTAAAACAAAAATAAAATATAAAATAAATTAAAACAAAATAGTTAAATATAATAAAAAAAAATGAATACTAAAACAAAAATAAAATATAAAATAAATTAAAACAAAATAGTTAAATATAGTAAAAAAAATATATCATACAACAGTTACAAACTCCTAACGAGACGTCTAGACTCAAAATCGAGACTTACGTTAACAGACAGACTATATATATATACCAATTAAAATAAGTAGTGACACATAAACTGAAACACAACAAGACTCACTTTTCAATATTTCGACCGCCATTACGGTCGAAATAGTGAAAAGTGAGTCTTTGTTGTGTTTCAGTTTATGTGTCACTACTTATTTTAATTGTTATTTGTCCTGCCGGACCGTTTTTCGTTTATCATGGTATATATATATATATATACGGGGTGTTCTAAAAGTCTTGACCCAATTTGAAGTTCTCCTTATCTCCTTAACTATGAATGGTATTAACATAAAAGTTTTGCTATTTTAAAGCTAATTACATCAAGTTTTTTGTAATACTATTAATTTTTTTTTTCTTTTCAGACCCAATAATGGCGTTCTCTCAACCGGAAAAGGCGTTTTGTGTGCTTGAATTTGCAAAAACTGAGTCATGCACTGTTGTTCAACGTGTATTTCGCCGAAAATTCGGAAAGGAGCCACCATACAGGAAGTCCATAGTGAGTTGGCATAGTAAATTCACATACGGTGTATAAGTACATACGGGTATAAGTACATACGGTGCTTATGTACAGCTAAAAGAATGGGACGCTCCTCAACTCAAAGCACGAATAACATAAGCTGTTTCAACCATTGACAATGAAATGCTGGGACGCGTTTGGCAAGAATTTGACTATCGGCTTGATGTGTGTCGTGTAACAAATGGTGCTGACATTGAACATTTCATGTAAAACTTGAAATAACAAGCTTTCTGATTTTACCAGATGCTTTTTTATATCCTTTAATAGTTTCCGAGATATTCAATGTCAAAATGTGGGCAAGACTTTTGGAACACCCCGTACGTACAATGCAGTCCTGAAGCCTTTCTAGGCCTATGGTATAGAAATCTGGGGTTCCACCAAACCATCCAGGATACAACGATTGCAATCCCTACAGTCGAAAATCATCAGAAAACTATCACATTTACCTTTCTATGTCCCCAACAAAATCATACACAAACACCTCAAAGCCCCATCTGTTCAGAACTGTTTTCGATAGAACGACACAAATATCTCCACAGTAGATTACTAACCCACCCCAACCCACTTGCTCATTCTCTTCACTCACCTGAAATACCTTCAAACCCGCCTAGGCCTTTAAAAAGAAAATAGCCCCGAGACCTCCTCTACTAAACCAGCTGAGAGGGTACCATGTTAAGTATTGCCACCAATGGGCGACCACTCATTCCCGTTATATATCTCCGCTAACCGCAAAAACCAAATTAGAATCACTTCTTAATACAATTACTTTATAGTTGAAATAGAAAAAAAATATAAAAAAAGGTTAATTTACCAAAATATTTGTTTACTTTTATGGAAAAGAATATCAATATGTAAAATAAACATATTACATAAAAGGAATGATTATCTCTATATTTATGATTTTTTTTTATTCTAAATACATCCGCTCTGTAATATTAACAAATATATTTTTATTTGTAGTAGAGGGGATAAAACATTTTGTATGAAGAAATCAGTAACTAACGTTACTGATAGCCCTCGTTTGTTATTATTTGTTGCTCTCGTTTATTAAAGTTATATTATTATGTTTTATACAATAATGAATCGATCATAGCTTATAAATAAATTTGTTGCATTCACTACTTAAAGAACACATAGTTTAAGAAAGTTATTTTTATAGACATATACCTTATTTTTTTTGTCTGGATGCTAGAAGCACAATCTGGACCTTTATGTCTGACTCATCGAAACATCAGCTAGTATAATATCAATTTTTTCTACTACTCAAAGAAAAAAAAAATTTAAACAAATAAAAACCAAAAAATTTAAAGTGACAATATAAATACTTTCATATGGTTCATATTAAATTTCCTACTCTATATTATTAGTTTAATAATTATGAACTATTTATCAATATAATTAGAACTGAAAACAATACACAAGTTATTTCTAGACTATGTCAAATGAATAAAAATGATTGTTTAGGATTGACTCAGATATTCTAAATATTAATCCCTTCATTACGTCAATACTGCTATCTTGAATCAAATGTTTAGGATTGACACAGATATCCTAATATTAATCCCTTCATTACGTCAATACTGCTATCTTGATTCAAATGTTTAGGATTGACTCAGATATTGTAAATATTAATCCCTTCATTACGTCAATACTGCTATCTTGATTCAAATGTTTAGGATTGACACATATATTCTAAATATTAATCCCTTCATTACGTCAATACTGCTATCTTGATTCAAATGTTTAGGATTGACACAGATATTCTAAATATTAATCCCTTCATTACGTCAATACTGCTATCTTGATTCAAATGTTTAGGATTGACACAGATATTCTAAATATTAATCCCTTCATTACGTCAATACTGCTATCTTGATTCAAATGTTTAGGATTGACACATATATTCTAAATATTAATCCCTTCATTACGTCAATACTGCTATCCTGATTCAAATGTTTAGGATTGACACATATATTCTAAATATTAATCCCTTCATTACGTCAATACTGCTATCTTGACTCAAATGTTTAGGATTGACACAGATATCCTAAATATTAATCCCTTCATTACGTCAATACTGCTATCTTGATTCAAAATAACAACAGCTATGGTAGTGCATAAATTAAGTTTAGAATATTCAGAAGAATGAATAGTTTTACTCAAGATAATAAGCTTTCTTTAACTTTTTTGCTTAATGATCATTTGATTCATTTATGTTGTCATAATGATTCAAAATATGCACCGCGTTCCTATGTAGTATGAATGAGACTAAGCAATGGAAAGGAATCTACAAAAAAAAAAACATGAGAACAATTATTGGAAGCATTAACATTACCTTGAAATATTCATTGTTCATTCAACATTGAATCATTCATACATTCATGTAGTCATATTGATTCTAATCATGCAACATCATGACTGTTGGAAAGATATTAATATTTTATTAAAACATTCATTTTTCCACAACATGAATAGTTCAGTCTTTAATAATAATCCAAAATTACTGTTTCTTTGAATGAAACAAGAAGATTAATGGAGGAATGAACATTTGAAAACTGCAATGGCCCATTATTATTATTTGTAATGGTCCTGGATATAACTTCGGAAAATCTAGTGGGAAAATCACATTCGTTGATTCCTTGGAGATGACATAAGACTGTTCAGTCCCCTGCCTATACAGTATCGAGTACTCCTTAAACAAACCCTACTCTAAAAAAACTTGAGTTAAATTTAGAATTCTTCATGTAGAATGTGGTTCCTTAATCATATCTAACATGGGTGACGGAGTCACAAATGAGTCAAATAGAACACCTCAAAGGAGAAAGCCTATCAATGAGGGCTTTGGAAATAAACAGAACAGTATTAATGTTAATCAGTATATTACTCAGTAACGTTATTTCATATTACTTGAATAAAAATGAAGGTAATTGGAAATCATTAAAATATTAGTTTTTCTACAACTTTATATTATTGTCTGTTTAATAATAAATATTAAAAAAACAGCTATTACTCTTTAAACCGTTTATATATATATATATATTAATTTCTTGCATTATTTATTATTATTATTATTATTTAATTCATATTTATATCACTGTTGAAAGACAATATTTTATTAAAATATTCATTTTTCCACATCATGAGTACTTCAGTCTTTAATAATAATTTAAAATTATTAAATTTTAACAAGCGTTTAGTATTTTACAACATTAGTGCAGTTTTTGATTTAAGATGTAAATATCAAAATTAAGATCAAATGTAAATGCGTATTTTTATATTTGTCCACTATAACAAAAATACATGGTGTCCATAAAGCCTGTGTGCACTTTGAAAAATATATATAACTTTATTTGTATCCGCAATTTAAATAACCTGTAATAAGTATTAGAAAGGAGGAAATATATATTTTGTAATGTTTTATTGAAATTACATTTAAGTTTCCACATGTGGTCGGTCCATCATGTGGGAACTTCCTTTAACCATCTCTAACTCGGGAATTTCCTCACAGATGGATGGGAACGAATAGACCATTTGATTAGCCTCCACGTTCGACAGATTTCGAACTTTTCGACATTTAGATTTCTTTTTATGGAGATATGTGAAAACAACTGTATATGCAACCCAAACCTAATTCATTAAAATATTTGAAATCAAAGATAAAATAAATAATGTGTTTTCAAGCATTACTGTAAATCAACTGACAAATGTATTCAGAAAACTGCCAAATCCTACCCTTTGTATTGCTAATGATGGAAAACATTTGGAAATTTAAATAAAAGTTCAATAAAACCTTAAAAAATATAGATTTACTTCTTGTTAATCCTTATTCCAGATTATTCCTATCGTTAATACAAATAATGTTATAATTTTTTTAAAGTGCACACGGACTTTATGGATACCCCTATATAATAAACTCCCCATAAAACTGGCAATGAACCAACGTATAACTGCTCGAAAGAATCTTTTTAAAATATTAATTTTTCGTTTGTGCGATCAGTTAATATTTTTTAAGTTAAAAAAGAGACACTCGTGTCTTAGACTGGGGGATAACGCTTCATTTTTTTTTTAAGTTGCAACTGTTTTGAGGGAAAATAAAATACTTAACAGAGGATTAGGAGAGGGGAGAAAAAAAATAAGACATACGGTGGCCATGACAGTAGCTGAACAGACAAACGGGAGCAGCCTAACACAGTGACAAGGAGACAGCGGTGCCAAAGCAATCAGTTAATCAAAGTCACCTGGCTGGCGGCTCCTGAGGGAGGGGAAGAAGTGGCAACCTGAAGAGCTCAAATCCTCTTTATTCATCTGATTCTGTCGCTTCCGTCTTCCCAAACGAAATAAAAGGGAAACAAAATACAAATATACTTCTTCTTATTAGTTTTAAAACTCAAAAAAAAAAAAGAAAACAAAAGAAAAAAAATAGTTAGTTAGTCAAAGTTTGCTCTGTTCTTGTATGTACAATAAACTTTATGATATTTATGTCTTATGTTATGAATTATCCCACTTAGTTTTGCATAAATATCCTACATTTAATAGGAAATAAAATCATGATGATAAAAGGACTATCTTTCGAGTTGTACTATTTAAATTGTAAGTAGAAGATAATGTCAATCTAATTTATTGACGTTATATTCAATAATATAACACCAGTTAGCTAGTCCACACAACTTTTTTTCAACTAGTTTTATGTCTTAATCAAATCTTAAAATGTGTATCGAACCCACATTTCTCAAAACCGATGATTCTAAAGTATTATACATATATATTTTTTTTTTTTTTTTTGAGCTGGTGGCCTCGATATTGCGGGCGATTCTTCTATCTTGTTTTGAAATGTAGGCATTGTAATGCAGTAGAATCATTGAAGCAAGACCCTGACATTACAATCAGAAGAGCAGACAAAGCTGCGAGTTATGTCCTAATGTCTACAAAAGAGTATAATGAACCAACCACAAGATAGAAGAATCACCCGCAAGGTCGAGGCCACCAGCTCAAAAATCGTGAAAGCAGAAGCTGCTACTACTTTTAACAATATTTGCATACAAGAAGATTTGCTGCCGATTTACACCACTATATATATATACTTTTTCGTTGGAAAAACAATCCGAAATGGACAAATATAGTTTCGATGTAGAAAAAGAAATATACAGAAATTAAAAGCACACTTACAGTCTCTAATTTTCGGTTTGAACCGTCTTCAGGAGAGATAAGAGAGGGAAACTTAAGTTTCTGAAGAGACTCCAACCGTCTCTGAACCAGTGCGCTTGGTTTCCCTCTCTTATCTCTCCTGAAGACGGTTCAAGCCGAAAATTAGAGACTGAAAGTATGTGCTTTTAATTTCTTATGCTTCTTTTTCTACATTGAACTATATATATATATACACTTTATCGTTGGAAATACGATCCAAAACGGACAAATATAGTTCAATATAGACAAGGAAACATGGAGAAATCAAAAGAACACACTTACAGTCTCTAATTTTCAGTTTGAACCGTCTTCAGGAGAGATAAGAGAGGGAAACCAAGCGCACTGGTTCAGAGACGGTTGGAGACACAACCGTCTCTGAACCAGTGCGCTTGGTTTCCCTCTCTTATCTATCCTGAAGACGGTTCAAACTGAAAATTAGAGACTGTAAGTGTGTTCTTTTGATTTCTCTATGTTTCCTTGTCTATATTGAACTATATATATATGAGTAGCAGTTTGCTTCTCAACGCGACTACTTCGCAATTCTTCCCGTTGACGACGGATGTCAAAATATCGAAGTGAGTTCTGTAATGTCTTTCTGTGTTCTTTCCTATGTGTTAAAGTTTATATATACATTGTTAAAAGTAGAAGAAGCTGCTGCTACTTTTAACAGTATTTGCATACAAGAAGATTTGCTGCCAATTGACACCAATATATATATAAATGATCAAACCACAACATGTAATTGTTAGACCGCTTGTTACGGTTGAAAGATCTTGGTATTTTTTCCCCATTTCACATTGTAGTTTGATCAGTAATTGTTATTTCACGTGTTTTTGTGAAATCTTGTTATATATATATATATATATATATATATATATATAAAACCATTTAAATGAAACGATTCCACGAACTAATAAACTAGATTCACAAAAAGAACACATAAAACAAATCAAAGAAAGTCACTACTGTATTTCGATCACGTCTTCATCAGGCAGAGATCAAAAGTGAGTCGCTCCCAAGAACCCTAACAAGAACGTCGCCATCTTACATATTTAAATAAATTTCAAAATTAGAAGATTTTGAAATAAATAAAGCTCTAAATCAAAATCCATCATCGTTGTGTCTCAATGAGCGAATTCTGGACTGTCCAAATTTTCTAAAATTGTTTCTATAATAAGACGTGATCAATCCAACAAAAAAGGACTCTTTCCTCTACAATAGTTTTCAGGCTTGCTTTATAGCACTTCATTGCTTGTAGATGTATCAAACTCCTTTGTCGCCTTATCTTTTAACTACTCCTCTCCACTCTATCTCAAATGACCTAAATTCCTTTCATTGATTTGTTGGAGAGTTGTAGGTCTTCCACTCCTTCCTTTGGGTATGTCATTTAATTTTTCATATTATTGGATATAATTCCGGCTTATTTTTGTAACTTTTAATTTTTGATTTGTATTGTATTGTAGATGTTTACCTAACAATGAGCAGGAAGTGTTCGGAAGGCGTAGTTTAAATTTAAAAAAAACTGCTTTTGTGTGGAGACTTTGTATTATCTATTTACCCCAGTATGAGTAAATACCACACAATTACGGTTTGCACAACTAATGAGTCCTTTATGTGTTCTTTCTGTGAAGCTAGTTTATATATATATATATATATATATACAGAGTCGTTACAAGTCTTCAGAGCTACTCACATATATTTTCCTGATGACGATGTCATCGAAATATAGTAGTGAGTTTCGGTTTCATTTATGTGAAATGTTCAAATTTCTTGTAAATATAGTTTATATATCAAATAAACATTTATCAGGACTCGGTCAGTACTTCAGGTTCAAATTGAACTCTCATTTTTTAAACGTTTCGGTTTTTATTGAAAACCTTTTTCATAAGCAGAAGTATAAAATTTTTGAAAGAGAAAAACTAACTTTTATACGTATTATATATTATTTTACAGAGGAAACAGTTTGTGGATTTCAGAAACAAATGTCTAGTTTAAATGAAACGTGACACTGTTGAACCTGAAGAACTGACCCAGTCCTGATAAACTTTTATTTTATTTCTACTTCACGGGCGATACTTTTATTAGTATATATATATATATATATATATATATATATATAATTAGTTACGAAGGTGACCAATGGGAGAGTAGAGTTGTAGGTCCATGAGTGCGGTTCTTAGAAAGCTCCAGTTACCTGCTGCCCAGCGAAGCCTCCGTTATTCCGCCAATGGGTATAGAGGTTGTACAGTCCCTCTGTGATATAGGAATATTGGCAGAAAACATGCAGGCCTCACTTTGCAGTGAACTCCTGTTCTATCTTATTCTTATATCTTATAAGAATATTCTTATATCGCCAATATTCTTATATCACAGAGGGACTGTGCAACCTCTATACTCATTGGAGGAATAACGGGGGCTTCTCTGGGCAGCGGGTAACTGGAGCTTTCTAAGAACCGCACTCATGGACCTACAAACTCTACTCTCCTATTGGTCACCATCGTAACGAATCATATTCCTTTCCCCGGACAACTCACAAAAAACAATATATACCGACTTTCAAACTTCCATTTCAGTTAGAAGCCTTATACTTGGGCCTAGTAAATAGTACTGCAGTAGAACTTCGTAGTATGAATTATTCTAATAAATACACACTTGTAGTACGAGGAATTCTATTTAAGAGGAGACATTCTAATAATTTTTACCAGTAAAAATTTGTGATACGAGCGACCGTCTTCATCACGTCTAGATGGTCTCCATTTTTAGTTTAGCAGATTAATAAAACATGATTATTTTTTTATTGCATTTTTATTATTCATATTACATACACAGTATTATTTGTTTTTTATATTTGTATCTTTCTGTTTAAAAAATAAACTTAAAAACAGGAATTTTTTTATGGAACAGATTATTTATTTTAATTTTATTTTTAATGCAAAAAAATTGCTTCGTCATACGAGTAAATCACAATACCAGCCCGGTCTGGGAACAAATCAAACTTATACTGCGAGGTTCTACTACATATGTTTCTATAAGTTGTTCGGAGGCAGATATATAATTAGTTCCTATAGAGACCAATAGCAATAAAGTTTTTTTCAGTTTTACTTGAATCCAAGTATGCGACTGTTATAAGGTCCCAGTTACTCGTTACCCTAAGAAGCCTCCGTTATTCTGGTTTCAATTATTGATTTTATGGTGGTAAAGTGTAGTTTTATTGTATATTGCATATGTGAATTAATTTTATGTATAATTCACAAAAAAACATAAGAGTTCTATTGATGTATTTTTTGTTGTTATATTATATATATGTATACCATGATAAACGGAAACGATCCGGCAGGACAGATTACACTTAACATAAACTGTGACACATAGACAGAAACATAACAAAGACTCACTTTTCAATTACGGTCGAAATATTGAAAAGTGAGTCTTTGTTATGTTTCTGTCTATGTGTCACAGTTTATTTTAAATATATATATATAATCACTTGATAACCGGAAAGACGATCCAAACTGGACACAATAACAGTTCAAAATTGAAGATAGGTAACACACAAAATAAAAAAAAGAGAGAAAAGAAAGGTTACTAGCCTTTGCGTCTACAACGTGCTTGGTCTCCCTTTCTCTTTTCTCCTGAAGACGGATTGCCCGAACATTTGAGTTTGTAAGTGTGTTTCTTTACTTTGTTTGCTACCCATCTTCAATTTTGAACTGTTATATATATATATAGTCCAATATAGACAAAGAAACATAGAGAAATCAAAAGAACACACTTACAGCCTCTAATTTTCGGTTTGAACCGTCTTCAGGAGAGATAAGAGGGGGAAAACAAGCGCACTGGTTCAGAGATGGTTGGAGACTGTCCAAACGGACAGAAGACGGTTCAAACCGAAAATTAGAGACTGTAAGTGTGTTCTTTTGATTTCTCTATGTTTCTTTGTCTATATTGAACTATATTTGTCCGTTTTGGATCGTATTTCCAACGAAAAAGTGTATATATATATATATAAGAATTTGTCGCAATAAAAAATAAAATAAAAAAAGTACTAAGGATATTCAAGGTAGCTATAACTTTCGTATACTGATCACTCATTTAAATTCGTTCTTAAGAATAATGTTAGGTCATAGAAAATTTTAATCAATGATATATTTTCATGAGATATTGAAACAAAATATCATTCTTTTAAGTTAAAATCAAACCATCATACCGACACCGTATCATTTTCATTTATAACCTTCTTCATATACCTACAGAAGAGCATTAGATTTTGAAAAAAAAAACATCCCAACCGAATATTGTATTAGAGATTTAAAATAAATATGCTTATGAATGCTAATATTAAACATAACTGACTTTATCTTTAATCTAGTTCATTTCCTACTTTTATTCACAAAATAACACTGCTAATTTTATAAATCTTTGATTTACTATGAATTTTTCTTTCTTTTCTGCATTGAAGTATCAATTTTAAGTAAAATTCAGTAATAAAACATAGTTGACCTTATGATCGAAGTCATTAAAACAGTTAGAAACCAGAAAAAATTGATATAAAAAATGATAATTGCGGACAGAGAAAAAGTAAAACGGTTTTGAGACTAAATAGAATACATCGACTAAATGAAATACTGGCATAAAAGTGTTCATAGAAAAGACTAAATTCTAATAACTTCTAAACTCAGTAAGGTATAGAAAACATAATTTTTTCTGTAACGATTATTTTTGCTGTTTCAGAATACGAAACTCGTGTTTAAAACAGTACAACTCGCAAGATTAGTCTTTTTTTTTATGAATCAGTTTTTTTTTTTCTACAGTTTAATGACTAGAATTCGTCCAGGGAGGTGTCCAGTGTTGAAAATGAAACAAATGATTTGAAATAAAAAGGCTGTCTCTGTGTTAAACTGCTTTAACTTTGTCACAAGCATGATTACACAAGTATGGTCTGGTGTTGAAACCAGGGCTGTGGAGTCGGAGGCGTTTAATCAGTAGAGGAATCATCTAAGAATGGGTTATTTAGAGTTGGAGGAGATGGCAGAAGTAAAATCAATCTTAGTGTAGTCGGAGTCAGTAGTATTTTATCTTTAGAGAAGTCTGAGTCTATGTGTTATATAAGAATGAGAGATTTGGAGTTGGAGCTGAAATCACAAACTAAATATTACTATAGGGCAGGGAGGCAAAGCGGGAGTTCTCTCTAAATTACAGGAGTCGAAGCCGGTAATATTTTATTACTAGAGTAGTCTGAGTCAGAACAAGAGTAAATTAAAAGATAGATCAAGAGTAAGTTTGAATGAGATAATTAGAGTCCAAGACAAGAATAAAATCAAAATTAGAGGAGTCGAGGTCGGAGATGTCAATAAATTGACAGAGTCAAAGTGATATTTATGAATGAGACCTTTAGAGTTGGAGATTAATCCCGAGTACACTCATAGAAGAGTCGGAGTCAAAATTCCGATAACGATCTGACACATGAAGAGAGGCCAACTTCTTAAAACTTATTAATATAGTAACTTTTCAAATCCTACGTTCACAGCGACTGAAATTTGAACTAAAAGCTCCTCTCAATATCAGCATTAAAATATTGAAAAATTAAATATGTATAAAATATTTATAAAAATCTTTTCATTGTCCGGTACAATTAATATGTGGTATTTACTCATACTGTCAAATTGTACCGAAAGTCTTCATATAAACAAACTCTTATTATTAAACAGTGTGTTTCAAACATCTGTTTCTTAAATCCGCTTCAGTAAAAAGATGAGGGCGATCTAGCCCTTATAATCTCTAGAATCCAGCAGATTTACTTTAGCAGAAACACTAAACATGTATTCTAAATGCATTGCTTCATAATAAAACATTGATTATTTGGAATTTTGTGTTTAATTATGCAGGGTTTATACAAATGTTCACAACTGCAGCCCAATTCTCAAATGCATCGGTATTTGTTGTGTCAACTCATTACTTTTGTAAATATGACTTTCATCGACATAAACTTTGGAAGCCCCTAAATATTCCAATAGCTTTTGAAGGCTTTATTGTAACTTCCATGAAAGTAGAAAAATATATTTGGCATTGTATATTAATGTTTTTATTATCACTTACTGTTAAAATATTTTAATTTTGCTATTCGCGTGTTAGTAATGAAAAATCATTGTAGATAACTAGTAATCACAATTGATACTTTGAAATTAATAGAACTAAAGTAGTAAATTTTGAAATTGATGAAATCATATTTGTATGTTATGTAATAAATGGAATTAGATATGTTGAGATTTACAGAGTAAGTTTGATAGTTTGATGTTTTAATTTATGGAGTCATATTAGAGGTTTTCAAATGTATGGATTCTGAGATGAATGTCAGAGTTAGAGATAAAAGTTTTAAAATTAATCCAATCGTAATCCTGGAGTTTATTTGTATATTTTGAAATTTACAAATGAGTAAGTTATGTATTTTTATAGTTTCGGTGATGTTTGATATTCATGAAGAGAGAGTTAGGTCTCCAAGAGCTGTGAAATCACAAATTCGTATTTATAGTAGTCTATTATCAACACCAAAACAAAACTTTTCGAACAGATAGCATTCTTGTTTAGTTTTTTTTTAATAATAAAACTACTTTACATGGAGACTTAATCTATAATTTGCAATAAAAAGCAAAACTGATTTGGAAATTTATGGATTTTGGAGTCAGACTCTGTATGTTATCTACGATAATTCCAAGAGTCAAATCCTAATTTGAGGTCAGGAATTCAAAGAACCAACTCCACAGCCCAAGTTGAAAACAGCTTAAAACTAAAGCTACACGGTTTCACTTAAAACAAAAACAAAAAAAAAACTAAGCAATCAACACATGGCTATAAAGCTTCCAAAGTGCATCACTCAGAAAGAAAACACATAGATTGTTCATCAGAAGCAGAAGAACATGTACATTGAAAAGGAAAAGATTCCATTTTTTTTACCAGTGAAGAATAAAATATAATACTATTGAAAGTCCATATTAAAAATTACAATCAAAAATTTAAAATAAATAAGTAGTCGAAATTTTACGTAAGTAATCAGAAACATTATATACTCCGAATAGACATGACAAGAAGTCTTTATACTAAGGAAAAAGAATTAAGGCATTTCGAACACAAGTTTCTTCAGATCTGAATATTTAAAAAAAAAAATAAAATTTGAAATTTAATTCCTTAAAATTTAGCAAAAACTTTATAACTAAGTTATATATACATCCAAGAAAATTAATTTATGTTCCTTTTTCATGTCGAATCAAGAAATTAAAATTATTTAAAAGAGGAAAAATAAATAATCTTATTTCTAAGGAAATATTCAAACAAAAAATTGTTTGGTTAGTTTAATTGACTTTTATATAATCAATTAAAATAACCAAAGACATGTTTATTATTCATAAATACGAATTGACGAAATATTTAATGGCTGAGTGTCTAAAAATATTACTTAAATTGTAAAAGACCAATAAAATAAGGAATTTATTTTAAGAAATTCTATTTAAATTTGTATGATTTTAATAATATGTATTCAAATAAACAATCAAACCTTCAAAAAATGTAATTAATCATTTTTACAGTAAAATATCATTTTTAAATGTAAAAAAAATAGGTTTTTTTCAACGCTAATTTTTTCTATCAAGTTTTAGTTAACTACAAGCCTGGTAATCCAACTTTATGAAATCGAAATGAAGAATTAGTTTATTCCACTCTAACCATTAATATAAAATTCTATGGAAACTAGAAACTCTAGAAATACAATGAAAACTAAACATTATGACACTTTACATCTTTTGAACCTGTTAGTGGTCGTTGTCAGGAGAGGAAATGACACCGTGAGGAGACGTCTATCAATACTTATATATTATATATAACGATTCGACGAACTATATTCACAGAAAGAAAACACACACAAATGTGTGTTACAACAAGAACTCAGGTAGGTAAATTGGAATGTATATCTACTCCTGGGTTTAACCTAAATCATAATAACTTTATTATTATTATTATTATTGATTTTATCAGTTCAAATGATTTGTTAATTTATTCATTTTTCATTAAGCTGGTTCATTTTTATGAATTTTTAATATTAACTTTATACTTGAAATTTTATCTTTATTATTTCGTTGATATAAATGTTACCGGTAAAATATGAAACACCAGCATTTTATAGAATGCCTCGACATTATATAATAATGTCGGATGTTTTTAGGTAAGGTATGAAATATGAGAAGTATTACATACTTTCCCTAGGCATTTTATAAAATGACAAATGCTATTTAGGCAAAGTATGAAAAAAATGTCATGATTATGTTATTATGTAAGTGATATGCATTTCCAAAAAATAACAAAATTTTGTATATCGGAATAACAAAAATAAAAATTTTATTCCGAAAAAGTAATGAGAGTGCCATTAAAAAAATACGAAAAGAAAAATTAAATTTCTACAAAACATAATTTATATCTTTTTTATTAAGGGAAACATTTTCAAATAAAAAATAAGAAATTAAATTACTTGTTGTAACATGGCAGGCTTGAATGATATTTTGAATCAAATTACTTTTTTAACCCAAATTTCATATTTTACCACTTTGTTTTATATCTACATTTAACGAATCCTTGGCCACGGCCACTGGACTGAGCAATTGCAACTGACAAGAGCAGAATTTCATGGTCAGAAATATCTTCAATTCTAAGCAAGTTCTTAGAGATATAAGCCTGGTCACGTGATATTCGAAATGAATCGAATTCGAAGTATATTTTAAACTTCGCCGGTTTCTCATTTTGCATTCTATAGAATGCCGGATTTCAAACTTTGCCTAACTAATGTAACATATACATTAACAATTTATTTACACACATGTTATTTTATTTGTTATTACTATTTTACACATTTTTTTGTTTTGCTTTTACTGAGTGTTATTTATTTATTCTTATCCCTTTACTTTTCCTTCTGTAGTTTTTTTAATTTATTATTTGTTTTCCTATTTTATATTTTAAACTTTTCCCTTCTTAGAAAAAAAAAATATTTTGTCCTAATGTTTTTTTTTTAGTTTTTCACTGTTAACAACCCTAACCTTATAACCAAGTGCTTACATAGTAATACAGTCTCGAACTGTAGCAAAAAAGCTGCATTTGGTCCTGTTAGCTTTTCTCTTCTGACAGCAGTTCCAACCAAAACTTAGACACCGTCTGTTTTTTTAATTTATTTGTAAGGATATTAATTATTTTTCAACTTGTACTGAACTTATGTTATACGCTTCAGACAGTTTTCTGTTGAAGCATACATATATGTAGGACAAACAATATTGATCAGAAATCGATCAGTTTTTCAAGTTTAAATCAAACAAAAGTAAATGATTCGGTTTTTGATTAAAACAGAGCTTCCCAACAGGAGGTACGAGACTGTTAGGGGATTCAGGAAAGCCCAGGGAAATAATAGGATATAATTATTATTCACATATTTTTATATTAATCTTCATAATTTATTAAATGAATAATTTCTTTCTTGTCAATTAAAACACAATCAAAGAATCGCTTTAATACCCAGAAAGAGTATTAAAAATTTGTCAATAAACCGGAACAAAAAGTCATAAAGTTAAAAGTTATCAGCAATCTTTTGCTGATATGAACCTTTATATTATTACTTTGCACTATTTCAAAGATATTATTATTTGATGAAGTTATATTTTTTATTTATTACATAAATAAAAAATTTTATCATTGTTAAATCCTCCATGTGTTAGTTTTTGTTTGTTTATTTACAAATAAACCTTGAGCATAATATAAATTTCAGGGGTATGCGGTACGAATGAAAATATCTTTAGAGAATCAGCGCGATAAAAAGGTTACGACCCACTGGTTTAAAACTTTTTTCACAGGCCTACAATTCAAAAGAAATCATATTACAATCAACAATTCTACCTAACATTAAAAGATCCAAAAGTTACAACCAAATATAAATATCCTGGACTAAAATTTGAAGTGTATAAACTATCAGAAGTATACAATTTTAAATTTTAAAAACAACTATTACATTATAAGTTTAAAATGAATAAGTTCAGGAATGGAAGTTTGTAATACAACTGGCCAATATTAAAAAGAATGTTCTACTTAAAGAAAAGCTGACAGGTTAAAGTTTCAAATTTTCTGTTTCAAACATATTATTAAGAAAGAGAGCGACCAAAATCACTGATGCTGAGATGGTTGGAAAACCGGTTTTGATCACAGTATCGTAAGAAAACTTATAACCGAACTGCGACCTACTACTGTATTATAAAGCAATAAAGTTAACCTCTTTACTAACAAAACTTGCATAGTAATAACAAAAATTGTCTTGAAATTTCAAAGATTTAGTATTCGAACACGAGTTCCGGAATACTACAGCTTGGTAGTCCTAGAAGAACATAAAAAGGAAAGTCCGTCAAGTGGGCATTGGAGTTGAACTGGAAATAAAAAGTAATATAAAACTTACTCAGTAAGATCTGCCTCACTCACCGCCCGTTGAATTTCACAATATAAACAATTCGTAAATGTTAATTTCACATTAAGACGTAATTAATGATACCACTACTTTGGTTTGTTAGTAGCATACACACAGCGGTACTAGTTAAAGTTATCGAAAAAGTGCCAACAACACCCACATCTTAAGCATTAACATTTTTTTTAATTACACACTTTTTCGAAATCCGTTTACAAAAAAACTTAAACAGGAAAATTTACACTAAAATTGAAAGTCATCTGGCCATTTAAATAATTTAATAGACACACAGACAGATAGGATGATACTTAAAAAGAACAGTAGAATAAATATTATATCATATACGTTTCAGTTATTATTTACCCAATCGACAACAAAAAAGGAACATAAATCACTTAAGATTCCCTTGTTCGTATTTATAAAGAATTTTAGAAAAAACAAAATATCAAAGACTTCAATTTCTTTAACATTTAAAAAGAAAATTGCTAAATATATTCAAATATTAATTATAAAATTATAATAAACAAATTAAATCATTTATTGATTAAATCATAAATTCAAAATTTAAACTTTTTTTTTAAAGTTATATTAAAAGAACAAAGTAGTTACACATTATTGGTAAATTTTAGAAGTTAACCTTTGACTTCCCTCTTTCTAAATACTTTTATATTGGGTATTAATAAATGATATTAATTATAGCAATTAGAGCGACAGGGGAGGGAGGGAGTTGAAAGGCCAACTTCTGAAATCGTTTAATAATTAGTAACTCAAAAGCACAGTAATAGAAATAAATAAATATTTAATTACTTTTAAAATACAAAATAAGAAGAAAGTTTTCAAAAGAAAATAACTTTCATTTACCAGTTGACGGGAAAGCAAACCATTATCATCTTCACAGAGCATCTTCATAAAAATTATGTGTTTTTCTTTAATAACAAAAGTACTTTTTTAAAAACAAAGAAAAGGAGAGTTTAATAAAGTAGCAAAAGTGTGTGGAGAAGCAAATTTGATAAAACAAAAATGTGATTATGAGATGGGTTTTTGTAAGTACTGACTTGATAGGCCAAAGCGTTCATGATGATACTGTAGGGGACAATGCCCAGGGGGTGGATATCTCTCATCAACACATTCGCAGGAATCTTATGAAAATGTATATATTCCAAGAAGTTAGCGATTACTTCTTTCAATGTTAAATTTTGCTTGCTATCGCAAAATTTTTTGCTCCACATCAAAGCAGCCTAAACACAAAATTATCAAAATTAATACACTTCAATTTGATGTTTAAATAAACACTTTAATATGTGTTTCATACTATATATAATGTGTGTTAGTGAAGAAAAAGGTATAATTAAAAGAAAATTAATTAATTCCATTCTAACGTAGTGCAATCACTTATTATGTGGTATATACTCATTGTAGGGTAAAAAGTAAATGAAATGGTCTCCACATATAAAAATTTTAATGGTATAAACAACGCGTTTCGAACACGTAGTGTTCTTCCCCAAGCATTAACTAAAAATTACAATGACACCAGAGAGTTATCTATATCTATCTTGTACTATATTTACTGTGTACTATAGATAACTCTTTGGTGTCATTGTATTTTTTAGTTAATGCCTGAGGAAGAACACTACGTTTTCGAAACGCGTTGTTTATACCATTAAAATTTTTATATGTGGAGACCATTTATTTAACTTTTTACCCTACAATAATTAATTCCAATTTAACTCCGCGTACATTTTAATTAAAAGAAAAATCAATTATAATATTAACAAAGGTAAGATGAATTATCAAGGCAACAGAAAATTGAATAAAGAGAAAGAATTGGTGGATTTGCCTATCTCTATAAATTGGTGAAGAAATCAAATCAAGGTTCTAGAAATGATATAATGTTGCTAAACTCATTCATTCATAAATTATTTTCTAACATGTCTTGACATGGGGGTTTAAAGCAGAAAGATTGAATTTATTATTCTTTTACTTTTATTTACAATCTGTATAATGTGAAGAAGAATCACAATAAACAAGTGATACAATCAATCAAGTATAAAATCACAAGGAAAAAGGGAAAAAATGGCCTGAATGAAGTTCGGAGGCATGAAATGAAAGTCAATCCGGTAAATCTGGGTAAACAATCGTCCATCAGGTTTAAAATGGAATATTTTAGGATTAAATAGGATAATGCGAAAGACTGACAGCCATCACAGTATAACATAATCTACAGAAAAAGAGAAAATACTGTGTGTCAGTAGATATAAAAATTATTTAAAATAAAACTGCTCTGTAATAAGGACAAGCTAACTTTTAAAGGACACATACAAGAGAGCTTTGTAGGAATATTAAAGAAAAGGCAGTAAAATATAAATAATAAATATTTCATTTTTGATATTTGTATAAATATATAATATATATATAATGGATTATATATATAAATATATATACAAGATTTCACATAAACAAGTGAAATAACAATCAATGATCAAACCACAATACAAATAAAAAAAGACTAAGATCTTTCAACCGTAACAAGCGGTCTTCGTAAGAGTCAAAAAACCTAACAGACCTGTCTCAGTTGGGTCTTTGACTCTGAGGAAGACCGCTTGTTAGGTTCAAAGATCTTCGTCTTTTTTGTTAACACAAAACTAAACACAAAAGTTGGAAGCATTTTTAAACCTTCATTTAAACATATATTGTTAAATAACGCCCCATATTTGGCTTGTATCTGCTTCTTACACAATTTCTCCAGTTTCCGGAATTCCTTCCTCGTCTCTTCATTAAAACTATAAAGTCTATCACCGATATTACCAGTCGACATGTCGTAAGAAGCAGATACAAGCCAAATATGGGGCGTTATTTTACAATATATATATAATAAAATAAAAAACGAAGGAAACACACAGAAAGACACAGACATAACTCACATCGATATTTCGACAATCGTCGTCATCAGGAGGTGCGAAGAGCGAAGAGCGAAGAGTCCCGCAGGAAGACAGGGCGGTACCGCCCTGTCTTCCTGCGGGACTCTTCGCTCTTCGCACCTCCTGATGACGACGATTGTCGAAATATCGATGTGAGTTATGTCTGTGTCTTTCTGTGTGTTTCCTTCGTTTTTTATTTTATTTTATTGTAAAAAAGTCCGCTGGACCGTTTCTTTTAATTGTATATATATATATATATATATATATATAATCATTATCAATGATAATGTAAATTATAATACATTATTATTTTAAATTTAGTTCACTTATACTTCAGGTGAGTGATTCGTGAATATAGAAATATAAACAAATGCACACGAATTATATTTTCATACCTATATTTTATCTTCAAATGTCATACAGTTTGCACCAAGCTCGATTACTAAATAATAATTTATTCAAATGCATATTTATAATGAACTAAATGAAAATTCTGCGATTCCACAAAACTTTTGAAACATAAAAATAATCTAAGAAAACAATAAGGTACTAAAAAATCATATGCTGTACTGTATAGAGTAGTAAAGTGAATGAGGATCATCTGCAACAATAAAAGTTAAGTTTTTTTCTAAATATTGCTTAGAACTGACCCATTTCAAGTTATCTTTACGTTTTATACATTAGAGAAACCGAATCCACCCTTCGAAACATTTCTATCTGTTTGTCAAAAAAATTTTTCACAAGCAAACTCAGCTACCATAAGTCATAGCGAGCTGAAAATTTGACAGTAGATTTTTGTATAACAAACTTAAAAGCTAAAATTTCAATGGGTTGGAAATTTAACGTAGAAGCGAAGCTACGAACTTTATGTTGGGAAAATTGATACATGCACAAAGATTATTGTGATTTGATTTGTGCCTCAAAGTTCGCTATAACATATATTACCTGGAACTTGGTGAATTCGTCAGCCCTTAGTTCTTCTCTAGCCAGAATTAATCTGACGACATGTTCAGGGATCAAAGTAAAAGAACCCAAGTTGAGGACTTCATTGCCGTGTTCATCAACAAACTCCAAAACCTGCAGATAAAGATGTGTTAGCTGAATAACATTGTAGTAAGGAATAATATGGTATATCATTATATTGTAAAGGGTAGTCTATATTTCAAAGTACTTGTAAAGGTCAGAGAGGTCAAGAAGTCTCTTTGTTAACATGACTGCATAAGTCGGACTGGTCAAAATGTCAATTTTCAACATGTTTGCCCCGGTCAAAGTGGTCAAGAGGTATATTGGTTAAACTACTTGCCTCTGTCAGAAAAGTCAAGATGTTTATTAGCTGGCATGGTGACCTAGGCCAGAGTGGTCAAGAAGACTTTTCGTCAGTATACATGACAACGTCAGGCTCAACTGTCAAAATTTAGGACTACTGAATCAAACCTGTTATGTGATACTATAAAGTGCCTTGTTATTTACGAGTCATTTGCCTTAGAAACCAAGGTTAGCAACCACCAAATAGAAGACTATCTACAAAGTAAGGAAAAACTGGTCCTCTATTGTGGATCACTAAACCCCCAGAGTGGCCAAATTCACTTTTTAGAAAAATAGCAAAATGATGAAATCATTGTATTTACTGAAATAATGCTTCTACAACTGTTTGGAAGAGCAAAATAAGGAAAGAAATGTAGCACTGGGCAAAAGAGTTCTTTCAAAGATACTTTCAAAATTGGCAATCAAAACCAAGTGTTTTCGTAAAAAAACTATAAAAATAATTTTGCAAAATATTTCATATTTAAACCTTAATTAAAATATCAATTTAATGGTTATCTGAGTTTATTTTTCTATTATTTTTTTGGTCAAATAAATGATTTTTTTTAGCCTCAACGGTATATTATAGATTCTAATAATAATACTAATAATAATAAAAGAACTAAGAGTTTATACCGATATCATGTTTTTAAGTCCTCAGAGTCGACCATTTTTTCCTACCCTTGTGCTGATCATTTTACAATAAATACATAATCGACTTGTTATTGTGATACACATTATATATGTAGTAGATTCCTAACTTAAATTAACTAAGGAGAGTACTTTTTGAATGCTAATCTGGTTTTTAAGATAAGACCCAGATATTTAACATCAGTTTGGTGCAAGGTACTTCATTATCAATGATAGGTACATGTAGATTAAAAAAACTCAAACACTTCTAAGGATTGGATGGAAATGGAAACTGATGGAAATAAATTTTCATGTATGCTTTATGTTTGCTTACTTTTTGAACCAGTGACTTAGTACATTTGTACTGGATATATTTTTCCGCTGAGGCAAGCAGTGCACAGACAGTGTCAACATTAATGCAGCACTGTACGAATCCAGAGCAGGATCTGCGCAGTTCATCCAATCCGTAGTAATCAGCAGCGTTCATGACACCTGTTGAATCAATGGTATTTATATTTGATCCACTATGAATTATGTAAACAAAATAATATACACCGATTACAAAGAAACACTTCAACTCATTAAGAAATCAAATTATTAGTTTAACAGAAATTGTAAAAAAGCAAAATAAAATATAAGGCCCCTACCGACTATAAAAGTAAATTTTACTGGTAATATTGGTGGTAGATGATTTTATTTCTAAATAAACATTGAAAAACATCCGATATCGGATAAATAAAGTTAAAGAAGTAAACTTGAGAAACAAACAACTGAAAGATACAAACCGCCGGGTTCTAATTTTCGGTTGGACCGTCCTGGGTTTCCAAAAATCGCGAACATGGTATGTTTAAAACTCCCTCTTTGTGCTCTCCTGATTGCTGTTTAACCAAAAATAAGATACTCTAAGCATGCCTCTTTCAATTGTTTGTTCCACATAATTTCATTTTCAGCACAAGAAGTGCATTTATTATATTTTCATAGGATTTTATTAAATATTTCTGGGATAGATGTCAGAAATGTGAAATAGCTAATATCACAGTTGAAACAAAAAGTTGAAGATTTTACAATATAATTACTAATTGTGAGAAATATCAGATTTATAAACATCTGAAATACTTAAGTCATAATTTTTTTTTTGTGTCAACTGAAATACCAATACTCAAATACCAATCCATCATCTGTTCATATGAACTTAGAATGATCCATTTTTCCAATTTTGATATTATAATATTTACATTGTTAAACTATCCACTCCAAGGAGGCCTTTCGTAAGGGAATGAATGGCCTAGCCTGAGGTAATGTGGGAAACAGTTTCAGCCTAGTGTCCAACAAGAAAAGGGGGTGTTTTAGTTGGTGGTCTGGTTTACTGGGAGCCCAGCACAATGTGCGTAAATGCATTTCACCCCCCCCCCCCCCCCCCAAACTATCCATACTCATTCTGGACCTTGATTTATTCACGTGAGAGGTGAATAAATCTGAGCAAGTCGTCCCTCGGAGAGGACGATAAACCGCCGTTCTCGAGCGTGCGCGACGACAGGTTCTCTTCAAACATCTCTACTCTATGGTATATAAACTTGAGTTAGGCAAAATTTAGGACTCCCTATAGAATAAATCTTTGTTGTTGTTTGTGTGGTATCACAGAGAGCCAATGTTCGAGCTATATGAGTTCTCGTTTGGGATGCCCACTGTAGCCTAACCTATTGTTAAACTATGTTCGAACCCAGTACCAGTAATGTAAACATACCAGTCAAATGCACACTTTTCTTATCCCCCTACTACCCTCTTCCACTGCTCTTGTACACTGGCAGTCCAACTCTAGCATCTGTCCGAATCACGTCTTTCTCGTAAGCAGATATGTAATTATAGTAGTACCTTTGTTCTCGACTATATTTCGTTCCATAATTTTGGTCGATAACCAATTAGGTTGAAAACCAAAACTAATTTTTCAATAAAAAATATATAGAGAGAATGGGAAAAGCAGTTCAGATTCGGCCTATAAACCTATAATTGGCTGCAGAACGGTTTGGATGACTGTTCGAGTTTCTAAAATTATGTTCGAATTCTGGGGGCGTAATTTTTTCTACATGACTGTTCGGACTCCGATTTATTTGAGTTCCAAGCCGTTCAAACACCAAGGTAGCACTGTAATTGGTTTCTTGACATGACTATCCCATCCCACTTTATTAATTAATTTGTTTTTTAGTTTCCATCGACCACTTTTAAAGACTTCCTTCTTCAATGCTGTTACGGGTACAAAATGGCACCCATTTTAGTTGGTATTTCTATGTTCATTCTATATAAAGATTCCTAAATTTACCCTAACCAAGTTTATTAGGGAATTAAAGTTGTTTAACCAGAAGCTGATATCATACAGGCTCGGGACCAACAGCTTTACATCCCTCCAAGAGATGGTTTGGACAAGATTTCCATTTATCATATGAAAAATCTAGTAATTAGCAAGATTGGAATCTCAAACATTCAGTATTTAAGCCAAACACGCTACTAGTTAGACAACTCCTGACCTCTAATTCAGACTCATTCACCTCACAAGTCTCAATAAGTCACTTATAAATTAAATGTAAGTTTTAAAAGAACACTTAGTTTTCTTATTGAACTTCTTTTAAGTAGCTACAAGTTACTTCATTTCCTCGTTAAGAATTATATATCTTTGAATGATGACTCACCAAGAAGAGTGCGTGGTTGAAGAGTAACACATCCAGTGTGAATGTACTCGATTAACTGTCTGAAGACGTCAGGCTCGAACTCTTCAATGATAAGAGTGTGGTGCTGGTTGGAGGCAGGCTGTCAAAGTGATAACAATACACATTAGATGTAAAAAACGGAAGAAAAGTCAATAAAAAATAAAACAAAACAATTAATTTAAAACAAAAGAAAATTTAAAAAAAAATAAACTAACAACAAACATTACAGTACAGTTCCAGATTAGAGAACTAACATCGCTCAATCATGAATGAGAAGGTCAGTAAATCTGACCAAAGGTAAGTTAGTGTGATATGTTAAAGAGTCGAATGGTCTTGAAGGCCCAAAATCCTTAGGTGGGTAATCCTACTTAATGACGAGAATCGGAGAAAAATTACTATCAAAATGAGAACCTGGACAAGGAGCTGGAAGAGAAGCTAGTTTATATATTGGGTGACTACAAGCCGAGTGTTATCTGCGGCTTAGATAATGTTGTCGTGTATAAAGGTATATTGGTAATAAGAAGAACTCGCTTATTCTAGAGGTGTTACATACATGCAAACAGTTGGGAGCTAATGTACCCACGGAAACATATTCAGTACGCCATGCACACTCATCTGAACAGCACATACACTTACACACGCTCTACACTACATACAGAGTAGTGTACCACCCTCAAGTAATACAGACCAACCTGTTAGTCTTCAGGGCACATCCATCTAACTACATTATTGTGTGCTAATTACTTCAATAATTGAATCACCAACAATTATGAATCAACGACAACAAGAAACAATTTAGACAAATTTTCAAACACACCCTGCAAGTAAATGAAAACAACTAATGTAAGAAGTATTTGGGAGACTTATGGGAGCAGATGGTAGATACCCTGGAGGAACGAGAAGAAGAGAAAGACCAAGAATAAGACAAGTAAACAAGATAGATAAGAATAGTCGGGCATTGTCAAGGAGTACAGGAGCCCAAATGGACATCAGTCATAATTATTCAGATTTAGGTTTTGTCCATGGGATTCCCTTGGGTTACCGGATTCCGTCTACGGCGTGTTTGGTCTCCCTCTCTCTTTTCTCCTGAAGATGGATTAGCCAAAAATTCGAGTTAGTAAGTGTGTTTCTTTTTTCGATTTTGAACTTGTTTATATCCATTACGGATCGTCTTTCCGATTTATTGTATGTACATAAAACAAATATATATTTGTAGGTATAATTTATATATACATATCACAGTACCATTTTTCTTTTTCGAGGTTTGGTCCAACATCAAACAGAAAAAACACCTGTAAGCCAACATTCCGTCTATATTTGTAGACATCTTCAGGACTACATCAGTCACAAATTAGTAAATAACAGAAACAATTATAGTTTACATTATTTATATGAATATACATTATATAAATTTTTTTTTGCAAAAAAAGTTTACATAATCACTTTATTCAAATCGAACTACAGTGATGCTCTTACTGACAAGTTTTACAAACATTCAGTATCACATTTTGATAGGCCAGAACAATTTAAAAAAAACTCATAAAAATGCATCGAAAATGAAGCTAGAGGCAAAAAAAATATATTTAATTACTAATTAATAGACTATATATTTTACTTAGTTATCAGTATTCGTTTTTTTGCATGCATGCATTTTTGCATTTTTTCTTTTATAACCTCCTATTTTTGTTTTCATAATCTATAATCTTTGTGTCATCTAGATTAAAGTTATACCTATTGTTAACTTAGTGATGGACTGAAGCACATGGGTTTTTTCTATTTAATATAATATGATCAAACCACAATATGAAATGGTAAAAAAAATTTGTCTTTTTATACTGTGTTTTGATCATTTTGTTATTTCTCGTGTTTATGTGAAATATTGTATCAATTAATATCTTATATATGTAGAGCCAACCTATTTTTTATATATTGCTTTGTTCAATCTATATAAACTGCATCGCAATTGTCACATGACATGACTTGCAATATATAAGTTCACATGGACCTGAATATATAACATTACTACAGAGAAATTTATTAATATGTGCTTTTGTCTTCAAAAAAATACTTTTGCTCTGGTAACCCTTTTATGTAAGTTAGTGACCTGTATTGTGTTTGATTAGTATTATCTAGGGGTAGGGCTGCGTTCAGGGTTATCATTTTGTTGTTTTAACGTCCTTTCTTCATTGGATAAGTGATTTTTTTTATGAAACTTTCTAGACAGTTATTATCTCAGTATTTTGAGAGAAATAAATGTGGTCGCTGAATCAAACCTTGAGAAAGAAAAATCTAATCTATCTTAATTGTCAAGATAACAAAACATTGAATTATGTATATAATTTAAATGCATTGTCTCATAAACTATGACAAAATCATACTTTTTTTTTTTACAAAATCAGTCCTTTTGTTTTAGTTTCTACTGACCGGCTTTCGAACAGACTTGGTAAAAATCATTGATCAAAAATATATATATTTTTTGTTCATACATATAAATAATCTGAAGATGACCTAGTTTTAGTCGAATTATCGGTAATAAGAATCTAAAGTAAAGGACTGATTTGTTTTAAAAAAAACTGTCACTTAGTGATAATATTTAAATTTATATTATTTTAAAATTCCATGAAATAGGATAAGGGTGGTCCAAAATGATCTGACACATTTGTAGGCTTAATAAAAGCCAAACATAATAAATCATTTGAAAAAAACTTTTATTTTCTGAATGTACATATAATGCCATTTTATTTTATTTATACCAAAATGTATTTATATATTTCATAAGCTTTTTTTATTTATTTTCAAAATATCCTTATGAACTGGAACGGCGAGCATCGCGCATTCATTGTTGAAACATTTTTCGAAAACATCATCATTTTTCATTTTTCGAATCGATAACATCAACAAAACGAGCATTCCGTTTGCACTTTAAGCTCAAAAGACATGACCCTCCCTCCACCCACTCGTAACACAATTTTATTATGGGTTACAAAACTTTAGAATAAGTGGATCAACATTAAAAAGAAAATCACCAGGCCGCCCAAGGTCTGCCTTGATTAATGTTGATCCACTTATTCTAAAGTTTTGCAAACTCAAAATAAAATTGTGTTACGAGTGGGTGGAGGGTCATGTCTTTTGAGCTTAAAGTGCAAACGGAATGCTCGTTGTGTTGATGTTATCGATTCGTTGTTTTCGAAAAATGTTTCAACAATGAATGCGCGATGCTCACCGTTCCAGTTCATAAGGATATTTTGAAAATAAATAAAAAAAGCTTATCAAAAATATAAATACATTTTGGTATAAATAAAATAAAATGGCATTATATGTACATTCAGAAATAAAAGTTTTTTTCAAATGATTTATTATGTTTGGCTTTTATTAAGCCTACAAATGTGTCAGATCATTTTGGACCACCCTGTATATGACCTGAGTTCAGTTTGAAAGAGACTGACTAGTGAAAACGCGGTTTGACGGAACACTGTGTACACAACAATATAGTAATATTAGGGCCGTAAATATTTATTTATATAAATAAAGTGGACAAGTGAAGAGGAGCTACTGTTTTCAACTATAAACTCACACCTCGCTAAGCAGCCGTATTATTAAAACTTTAAAAAAATGTATAGATGGTAAGTTTATATAAAAAAAAGTTGTATTCTCCTTTGGTGAGGAATAAATAATAGGTTTGTATGTGATTCACTGTATGATGTTTCACTTTACGGCCAACTTTACTAGAACGCATCTAGGCTTTAAAGCGAGGTATGAGTGAAAGGATAGTGGCATAATGATCAAACAAGTTTCTACAATAAATGCATGCTGTTTTACCCTGAAGCGTGCATGGGAGGCATGTGATCATATGCATAGCAGGTGAGGTGATTTCAAAGGAAGTAATCCAAAGAATTCGGTTTCCATTTCAAAAATGCCTGCAAGATCAAGGCGGTTTTGAGAAAAGCGTGCTTTCAGAGATCCTAACTAGCTCGATAATATTTTTATTCTTGGAAGTTATAAAAATCTTGTAAACTAGTTTCCTCAGAATGGATGTAAAGCTGGTTGTCTCCAAACCATTTCGGGCTGAAAAGAGGACTTTCCCCCCTGTGGTCCGGGGAAAGAATGGGAACTAGGTTAGAAGACAACCTGAAGAGGGCGCACGACTGGGCTATGGGCGTCTGGAGGGAGCGGTGGTCCCAGGGAACCACTGGTCGATGGACACATCGATTTTTTCCAACCATCGACGCGAGGCTGGCGTCTGGAGATGAGTTCATCGACCACTGGACGACTCAGGTGCTCATAGGGCATGGGGACTTCCGAAGTTATCTACACCGCTTCAAGCGAGTGGAGGATCCCACATGTCTCTGTGGGTGGAGCCCTGAGACAGTCCAGCATGTGATTGAGGAGTGCCCCAGATATGAATATGAAAGGACAAAGGTCGAGGCGATAGTTGGAAAAGAGGCAAGCGAGCTTTACGAGGTATCGTTCAAAGGAAAAAACGTGAAGGCATACCTCGAGTTCATCCACGAGGTGGGAAGAAAAAAGAGAGCCATTGCAACCCAGCGTTAAAATGTTTGGTAGTGAGGTAAATGAGCCACCTTATACCAGAGTTATAACTGCCGTTTTGTTGTTTTCGCCCCCCCCCCCCCCTTTGGTACAATTGCGTGAATTAGTTAATTTAATTTTGCTAATGCGCGACGTAGAATCGTGGTGCCCGCCTCCGCGAGGTCCACCTCGGACACCCCAAGTTTTGGGTGGCAAAACTTGGAGGTGACAAAAGGGCAACACGTTAAATCGTCGGCCTGATTTGATCTTTTGGTGTAATGGCTGGAAAGCTAAGGTGCACAGCGATCAAAACAGGTTGTCTCCAAACCAAACTAGTTACAAGATCGCTTAGTACTGTTAGTAGTAAAATACCGGGAATACATTCCTTAAGATTGTTAAATACTCAATAAAGCAAAAATTACTTTTGAATCTCTTGAGTACAGGAAGCCATGATTGTGCTGCTATTTGCTTACTCTAAAATACAGGAATACCTAGGCTTAAGGTTGTTAGATGCTTATTTTAGAGCAAAAAATACTTTCGAATCTCTAAAGCACAGGAATACCACGGCTTAAGATTGTTAAATGCTTATCTTAGAGCAAAAAAATACTTTCGAATCTCTAAAGCACTGGAATACCAAGGCTTAAGATTGTTAGATGCTTACCGTAGAGCATAAAATACTTTGGAATCTCTAAAGCACAGGAACACCATAATGGTGACTTTATCTACTAATCTAAACAACAGTAATTGCTTGTTCAGAGTTGTTAATTGGTTACTCAAAAATAAAGAATCTTCTCGCTTGGACTGGCGGTTAATTATTCTGAATTATAGAAAATCATTCTTTGTTTGTTACTCTAAGGCAGAGGTCGGCAACTATTCAGCAATAAACGACTCATTTTAAATATTTGCATAAGTACAGGGCGCAATAAATATAGGTAAATTAAGTTTTTCATTTACTCTGCAACAAAAAAGTGTTACTTTTGTTTAAAAGTAATTTATAATAAAAAAAAACATATTTCCCCGATTTCCTATTAGAATTGTGTGTATCAACTAACTGCTTTCATGTAGGACCTTGATCTTTAAATCTTTCCTGTAAGAATAACTGTTTATATAGAACAACGGTTCTTAACCTGTGAGGAATTCTCCACTTGCGGGGGATGGTGGAGTTTCCAAGAGGGGAATGAGCCGTCGGAGAAAAGAACCACTGCTTCAAAATGTTATACATTACATCCAAACGTTGACTTAATTTTAATTTAATTTACAAACTGTTTTAATAAAAAAACTACCAATATATAAGGTATTGTAAGTCATGTTTTGGATAAAAGTGACAACACTATTGGGTTAGAAGTAATAAAATCAGAGCACATTCGTTTACCAAAAAAAAAAAATTATAGTTTTGACCATTTTGTTGATACAAGGCCACTTTGGTTGTTTCCTGTTTTGCTTCTCTCTTGTATGATTGTCACTTCATTCTTTAAATTTTATTTTTTTTTTTTCATTTACTTATTATTTCACATTTTTTCCTTATCCTACACATACATTACTTTAAGGATCGAGATGGCTTAAAGAAATAAAATCTTTTCATATATATTTTACTACTAAACAATGCATGGGTTAAAATCGAATTTGTCAAAGACTGATGCTGTGACAGGAAATGGAGAGTTGGCTCACTAAATAGTGGGGAATTGGAGAAAAACGGTTAAGAACCACTGATGTAGAACAGGTGCAGTCTCTAAAGATTACGTCTACAATACACTTCTAAAAGAACGCCCCTTAGTTTAGTGGCATAGTCAGGGTTTTGACCATGACTAAGGAAACTTCTGCAGCAGTGTTGATAGTCTCAAAGTGAAACATTTACTTCAACAATCATTGCATAATTTAGCAGTACGTACGAGTACATAACAATTTCTTAATAGTATTCTAATCTTAACCAAAGGGTATTTTAAATTATTTTTTTATCACTTTTCTAACAAATTAGAACTTTGGCAGATTTTCAAAGAACACGATTTTGTATTTCTGCTAATGGATAGTCAAAAACAGTATTTGTTTATATATATATATATATATAAAGGCTGAGTCGTTATCAGCCTTTGGAGCGATTCACATCTTTTCCTGAAGACGAGGACATCGAAATATAGTAGTGAGTTCAGTGATTTCTTTTCTATGTGTTCTTTTAAAAATTCTAGTTTATATATATATAGTAAATGTCCAAACAATAATAAGAAATGAGAAAAGAAACTAAAACCTTTCAACCGTAACATGCAGCTTCGTCAGAGTCAAATCCCAACTTATTAGTATTTGACTCTGACGATTGGGATTTGACTCTGATGAAGATTGCCCTATAGGGTTGAAATATCGTAGTCTTTTTTCTCCTTTCTTATTGTGGTTTGGACGCTGATTGTTATTTCACGTGTTTATTGTGAAATCTTGTTATAACATATATATATTTATAAACCAGATTTACTAAAAGAACACCCAGAAAAGAAATCACAGAAACTCGCTTACTCAGTGAGTTTTTGTGATTTTTTTTCTAGGAGTTCTACTTGTAAATCTAGTTTATTAGTTCGTGGAATCGTTTCATTTAATTTACATATATATAAATACTACAAATAAAAAAAATAGCAAAAATACAACAGCACAATTTATAATAAAATTAATTTATCAATTCTAACGTAGTGCAATCACTTATTATGTGGTATTTACTCATTGTAGGGTAAAAAGTTAATGAAATGGTATCCACATATAAAAATTTAATGGTATAAACCACGCGTTTTGAACACGTAGTGTTCTTCTTCAGGCATTAACAAATTCCCAAGTGTACAACTTTTCTTAATTTATTTATTTAAAAAAAAAAGTTCTATTTTCTCCTTATTCCTATAGTTGTTTATATTTCGTTATAGTTCGCTGAGTTATATTTTCAATATGTTTCCTACACTTAGTCCTAGAGCAAATGTAAAGGCTCAGCTTAACCTTTAGGGAAAAAAATAACAATGAAATGTACCTGCCTTCCAATATGAAACAGATGTACACCTCATACCCTCACCAATGTCCATACTATTCCCAGTGTTGTACCACAGACACTCACCCTTAGGTTCATATGTTCTTCCTTATTTAATTTTATTTTTATTTTGTACTATATTTACTGTATACTATAGATAATTCTCTGGTGTCAGTTTTTAGTTAATGCCTGAAGAAGAACACTACATGTTCGAAACCGTTGTTTATACCATTAAATTTTTATATGTGGAGACCATTTTATTAATTTTTTACCCCGCAATTAATCAATTGTATTGTATATACAAAAGTGAGAAAGACTGTTCAAAACGTAATGTTTTTCAAGACGATATATACAATGTTAAAACAGCTATGTAATATGATTTAAAAAGATAGGGGTAGGGATAATGATGAATGCATTAAATAAGTTGGAAGTAAAGTGCATGCAGACTGGAGATACACCGTATTCTTTGGATTTTGGCAAAACGTGAGACTAACAGAGGGTGTTTTACCTCTTGAATTGTTGAGAGCTGCTGACTGTAAGTGCTTCGCTGCGACAAAAAACTCACAGTCACTTACTTACACAGCAATTCTAACTTAAACACACAAACATGGGACATTGGGCTAAGAGTCACACTTATTGCTTAAGGGATAGCACAACTAACAAAGACTAATTTACACAGAACACAAAAAAGGCTTTTAAGTAATGAAATACTAACTTATATATATAGGCTGTTTAGTTACAAAAAGCGAAACAAAAAGTATCTAATTCGATAAAGAAAAGATACTGTCTACTACAAAAAAAAGACACTTTTTATTAACATTTTTAAAAGAAAACAATAATATTTTTGATTTAATTTAAAGATCTACTGGCTCAATTTTTTTTTTTTTAATGAATTAGACAAATATTAATAATAAGGCTGTTAGTACCACTGCTGTTATCACAAAAATTATTAAAATATAGATGCTACATTCTTCGTAATTTTTATTTTTATCTTAGGTAAGTGCCATCATTAAAACAACAACTGACTTATGACCTATCATTATTTCTTATCAACCTGATAATATAAATGTTAATGCAATTAAAACATCCAAAAAGAAAGATGTAATTCTAATAGTAGAAAGATTAAAAGACTGATAACAAATATCTAAAGCAAAAATAAAATTTTAATGTTTCAACATTTATTTTTAATTTAATTAGAAAATTTAAACACAATTATATTAAAAATTACCTGAGAGGATGTTAGTAATATTAATAGAAAATACACGGAATTGTTAATAAACATCGTCCATTGTATTTAGTTTGGTTTTGATAACAGAGGAGTTCCCAAACTGTTCTGGTGTGAGGGCAACGAACGAGGTATCGTAACAAGATGTACTTTTATCATAATAAACATTAAGTCATTTGGTCAGTGATAATTGATCTTTGAATGACTTAATCTAATTGAAATTGTGAAAAATAAAGAATGTTTTAAATAAGAAAAAACAGTTACGATGAAATAAGCTTAAAGTATATATCATGCATACTTTACTTTTTCCTCTAAAAATTAATATTTATTTTAAAATCCCCTCATGATAATATTAAAACTTAGTTCAAATTGTTTGTAATAGAATGAAAACAGTTTTAAAAAAACTTCAAATGACATTTGATAACAGTGTGCCTAAATGTTCTGCTGGCACCTCTCACACATTGAAGTAAGTAAAAAAAAAACAGCAACCCTTTTAATTCACGTGACAATTATAAATAGTTAATTAATTCATTAATTAAAAAAGAAATAGAGATGAATTAAATAAAAGACTGAGTTTATCAACACACTTTTTTCCTTTAAAACGAAATGATTCTTTTATTTAGCTAAAAATAGAAGTACTATTTTTCTTTCTTATCGAGGTTTGGTCTAGCTTCAATAAGACAACACCTTTAAGCCGACGTTTCGTTTATATTTTTATACATCTTCAATACAGAGTAGTAGTAGGCTACATCAATACAGAGTTTAATTACAATGACATGAAACATAATTATATTACATTATTTAGTTAATATATATAATTACCTTGGTATTTTTCTATTATGATGAACTACCTTCATAACGGTTTGTGTTCAAATCAGCTAGTGTGCTGCCCTAGTGACAACAAGTTATCGAGTCTGATTAGAAGGTTCGAAAAACTGTCACTAGGGCAGCACACTAGCTGCTTTGAACACAAACCATTATGTATTTAGTTCCTCATAATAGAAAAATACCAAGGTAATTATATATATTAACTAAATAATGTAATATAGTTATGTTTCATGTCATTGTAATTAAACTCTGTATTAATGTAGCCCTGAAGATGTCTACAAATATAGACGAAACGTCAGCTTAAAGGTGTTGCATTATTGAAGCTAGACCAAACCTTGATAAGAAAGAGAAATAGTGTTAAATATATATGGTCAAGATTGGAAAACATTCGATTAAAAATAGAAATTAAATCCTAGTTTTACAGTATTTAAACTTTGAACGTTTTTCAGCGATTAGTAGAAATTTGTAATGCAGAACAGTAGAATAAATAAATATAAATACCAATTGATGAGCAACATTAACTCAGGAGTAGGATTTATACAAAAAAATAACCTATAAAACAAAACTTAAAACAATTTAACCGATTTTTTTTCAGTAGAAATGAGTAAGATAGAATGAATAGGAGATTTAATGTAGGAATGGAGATCAATTCATTGCTACTTACTGTAGTGGACATGCAATAACACTTTATTTTACTAACGGAAAAAAAAGTGTTCCCCGAGTTAAGCAATTCTGTTCGCTGGCATGACACCAAGCTCCCTGATGGGATGGCACCATTTGAGAAGTGCATTCTGATATGAGGGACGGAAGTGCGATATACTATGAATCCATATGAATAAATGTAATATATAAAAATACATTATTTAATCAAAAGAAACTAAAACTAAATAAACAAAACTTCAACCATTTAAATAAATGAATTCTATATAATACAAAAACAAATAAGAAATTTTAGTCCAGGAAAAAAAAATTGAAATGAATAAAGTCAATAATATTACATATAGTCTTGAAATTATGAAATCACAAAAAAAAAAAGAAAATAAATGTAAAATGGTAAAACACCACATTAAAATTGAAGTATAGATACCTAGTTTGGCTCATAAAAAAGAGAACTTAGTAAATTATAAAAAAAATTGAGACTTCGTTGGTAAAAGAAAATGAAATACGAGTATACATTTTTCATAAAATATATAATGCAAATTTAGAATACGTAAAATCAAAAAAAGTGAATTTTTATAGTAAGTGAGAGTAAAATAAAATTTTAGCAAAAAAGAAATGAAAATCTGAAATAAGCGATAATTAAACTAAAAAAATAAAAAATAATAAGAAACCTAAGTATACAAAAACCTAAATACAATAAAATCTATTTAAAATAAAATAAATTCAAAACGAAGGAAACACACAGAAAGACACAGACATAACTCACATCGATATTTCGATGTGAGTTATGTCTGTGTCTTTCTGTGTGTTTCCTTCGTTTTGAATTTATTTTATTTTAAAAAAGTCCGCTGGACCGTTTCTTTTAATTATAAAATCTATTTATATATTTATTTATTTTTTTGGAGACTAAGCAATATCAGTAGAGCTAACAAAAGTCTTTCATTAAAACTACCAAATTTAATAATCAAAAGTACTATCTGGACGATTACAAGGTCACTTTTTTCCGTTCTAGAGGTGTGTATATGAACCCCTTATTATTTGTGTTGTTCAGATTTGTTTCTGATTGATGGAAGGCAACTATTATTACTGCAGTTGTTAATAAGATTAAAAAAAAAGCTCTAAATAAGAACCTTATTTTAGCACAAATGTTAACTTAGTTTTAATAGTACTGTTTATTTATTTTTAATAATTAGTTCTCTTTAAACTTACTAGGTTATTTTGAGAAACTACTTATATAAAGGTCAGAAAGAAAGATATGCATAGTTGTTCATCAAACTAACATAATTACATAATTAAATGGCGACGTGGCGAAAGGCCCCTCTCCACATAAAAACCAACAACCATTTCTGCTTTATGACATTATGACTTAATGGCAAAAGTGCCTCACTGAAATCAAAGCAGGTTGAAATGTATTTCTAATTATATTAGTTTGTTGAACAACATTATGTTTGAACTTGTGATCATTAATAAGCCCTAATTTTCATAAATAATTAGATTTGTTGTAATTTTAAGCCTCCAATTGAACATTCAGATTAATTAACATAACTTCATGCAACACTGTTGGCTCTAATCCACTTGTTATGACATTTATTTCACAAGTTTTTAAATTAATTCCATTTTATTAAAAAAAAAAATCAACTTAAATCGCAAAAGGTGTCGCTTGACCTATGTGTTGATTATAATTTTACCCAATCTAAAACTTTCTTTAAAAACACATGAAACTATATAAATTAGTCAGTAGAAATATGTATAACACATGATTAAGTTCTTTTTGCAAAATTACAAGTTTACAAGGATAACAAAGAGTGTAGGTTGAATTAGTCACCTGAGAAGCTGTATTCTGAAGATTCAGTAGGGGTTCTGAACTTCTTTTCAAAAATAAACGAAGTTTATTTTCTTTTGGAGGAGCCTCTTTCTTTCTTTGGGGACTGGGTGTTTGATATAGCATTTTCTGAAAAACCCTATAAAAAATAAAACAATTATTAAATTTTATAAATTTGTTAAGTCTCATTAACTGATTTGTTAGATATTAGATATACAGTCAACCCTCGCTTCTTCGGATTTTCAGTTCTCCGGTCAACGTCTGGTAGATGGTGCTCGCGACAGACGATTAGATTAGATTAAATGGGTGCTCGACTAGTTTCCCACCAGTTATCTAAACCCTTTGTCAGTGTTTACAAGTGATTCCGGACTAATTTGTGCCATTATTTCAACATTTTGCATTACAACATTTTACACACCCATCATGCTACCAAGGCCCCCAAAGGTGACCAAGAAACCAAAGGCCAAAAGGGTCATTCTAAATGTAGAACAAAAGCTTGATTTATTAAAAAAACTTGAAAGTGGCTGTACTGTGGCCCAGGTTACAACTATATATGTATATTGTACCATGTTGTAGCCTAGGAGTATGTATGCGAGACAATATAGGCTGTTTATTGTAAAGTACAGTACTGTACGGTACTCAATTTTCATTCTTCGGACATGGCCCAGTCTGTATTAGTCCGAAGAAGCGGGGGTTAACTGTATTATTAAAATATAATCATTCATCGTATATTTTCTACTCTACCTCAGTGGTTGTGAAAAGGTAGATTCTTTGTCCATCCGTACTCAAAATATTTGTAATAATCTCCAAGACTGCAGACAACACCTCAACGTTTTAAAAGATAACTTTTCTGAATGGGGTAATCTTTCCTCATTCATGAAAGGACGTGTTTTACCTCCTAACACTCTCAACGACTTAGATCTAAAATAAATAGGAATGATTCTTCTTTTTTCTGAATCACTTTTTTTCCTTGCGCCCTTATACTTGGTATTTTTGTTAAGGAGTTTTTTTCCTATCGTTTCTACTTCTGCTTCTACTTCTTCTACTTCAATCCTACCCCTTTCCATTTATTACAAGAAAACTTCTATTCTGAAAACATTTTTTCTAACATCTCTCCTCAGTTTTCTAACCGTTAGTGAAATAAAACAGTTTGGACGTTGTTATCTTATTATCAACAATAGTAATTTCTTCACTTCCCCTCTCAATCATCATTCTTACCCCATTAATGTCAATAACCTTCTGTACTTCCCGCTACTGCGTTTACCGACTGGACTGCACTCAATGTGACTCTCTTTGCGTTGGCTTGGCTTTAGATAAACTGAACCTTCGACTGAATTCTTCTAGGGCTTCAATTCAATTGGTCAATGTACAAACCTTCCTGCAGTTATCCATACTAACTCCCATGGTCTCACTTTTAATGCTATTTCAGTGTCCACTTTCTCGGGCTGTTCTGAAACAGGCTCCTCCTACTAATACTAAAGTTTCTTCAAGAGCTTCTGAGGAGGCCTATATATGCTTGCTTGTCGCTGGATAGCCTCCTGGACTCAACCTCTATCGTAATTTTTAGTTTTTTTATTTAATTTTATGCTTCATTCAGTAACAAAATATTAATTTGTTAGTCAATTAATCAATTAATATAGTAATAATATAAAGATGATTAATAAAGACCAATTCTTTATTAGTCTTGTTACAGTTATAATAATTTTAATCAAAGTTGTAGAGAATAATATTTGATCATATTAACCTGATACATTTAATTGCTTATAACTTCTACAGAAGTAGATATAAACACGATATAAAAGACATTCACATAGATTTCTTGAGGACCTACTTAACGATACATTAACGGAGCTCTGATATCATTTATCTTTGATCTATTTGGTCACAACACGGACACTGATGTCATAAATATAAATATGCTGGTGGCGGATAGGACTCTCGGTCTTTATCATTGGATAAGGAGAATAAGAAAGGGATCTTGATAACTGATACTAATTTTTGAAATGAGCCATGGACCCGAGGGAACAGCCATTCCCTTTCTGGGGGGACTGAATCCTCATAATATCTGTATAATCCTAAAACAGAAATGGATTGGAGTAGAACCTAGACTACTCATTTACCTATCAGTGGCACTTTAATTTACAGGATATACTGTGACAGTTTACGAGTTGATTAATTATTGCATTTAAAACTATATCGGAAGTCAACATTTGAACATTTTCTACTAAAGTATAATACTTATTTCTTTGCCCCAACTGCAGATTTTGCATTTGGTTGATTCACTGAGAAAGCAGAGGAATATACGTCCATGAAGAAGCTTGAAAGAGTGTTTAAGTGCAGTTCTGATACAAATAAATAGCAGTTATTTATCATGATGAATTCCAGTACTCTTTTGTATAAGAAAATAATAATGTCAACTTTTTACTTGAAAACCATCAAATATTTCAAAAAGATGTTTAAAACTTTAACAATTTGTCACGTTCTGTTTGTAGAGTGAATTAAAAAAATAATTACTCACTATTAGAACAACAATAATAACTTCTTTAGTTTATTAGTCACTAATAAATTCTATTCGAGATAAAACCAGTACCCTAAAAAGTTTAGCATTTGTTCTGAATTTATTTTATATTCTAAAACCATGATTAAGGTATTATATAAAAATAAAAAAAAAATCAGATATATTGCTTCAGTACGTCTAGTACTAGATATCATATAAATATAGTCTTAGGGTGAACATTAGAGAAGTTCTTACCTGCTTCTTGCAGCCAGGATAGCTTTGACAGCGCACACAGGCTCACGGGTGTCTCCCACCAGGAAGGTGACGTCGCATAATTCAGGCATGCTGGCCAAGAATTTGAGATCCTCAGCCAAACCTGACTTGTTCTCGAAAACACTGAGATCTTCATCTTCATTTCCAGTAAAGTCCATCCCAATGGACTCTGGCATCCCACAACTGACAACCTGTCATTTAAATTTAATTAATTATATTTTAAGTAAAATCTTGTACAATATTTTCATTTATATATATACATATATATATATATTTTCTTTTCTTAACCTTTTTCTACCTTTCAAAAACATTTTTTTTTTTATTTTTGCTCTCGACTTCCTAGTTCCTTTTTTATTTGTCTCCTTTGCGGCAGCACTGCTTTAGCCCTCACCCAGTGAGTTCTTTAGTTGACTGTCGTCCCTCCGTCAATTCACTTCTTCTCCTGAGGACGACCGCCATTACGGTCGAAATATTGAAAAGTGAGTCTTTGTTGTGTTTCTGTTTATGTGTCACTGCTTATTTTAATTGATATATATATATATATAAACTGATACAAAATTTTCTCAATAAATACTTTTACATCTATTTAACTCAATTTGACTTCTGACTAAAACATAAAAAGTATTTAGTAGATAATTCTTTTGCTATTCTATTTACATAAAGGTTATAATTATGTGATATTCTGGAATTGTTTATAATATTACAATTTTTTAAAACTCAAAATTTAACAGAAAATTTAGTTCAAAGAATAAGTTTGTTCCTGCCAATATACTTTTGAAAGGAAACTCTTCATCAAGCAGAAATTGTGATAAATACTGACGATATGCATATATATTATTGAATTTGAATTCTACTATAGTGGAACAGAATTTAGACTCAGTTTGTCTCTAAAGATTGGGGAGTTTCGTTGCTACGCGTTACTGAGGATCAGTGAAAAGGATTCCCACTTGCTCGGATCCATGAGTATTCTCACTGTAAGGACGAAATGCAGTAGTACTGTAGTACTAAATTGAAGATTTCAAAATTTCATTTAAAATAAATATTTAATTTCACCACAAAATAAAACTAAAATTTATTGGGACTAGGTCAGTTCTTCAGGTTCAAATTAAACTCTCATTGCCAACGTTTCGGTTTTTATTTAAAACCTTTTTCATAGGCCTACAAAAACAGAGGAAATATAAGAAATAATACAATCATTCAACAACCAAACATACATAAAAGTGCAATTAGTTGCAATTAAGATTTTACAATAGAAATTTTTACTAAAGGTTAGTGAGAAAACTTACAGAAGGTATAAATTTTGAAACAGAAAAACTAAGTATTACATTACAAATTATTTTACAAAGAAAAAGAGTCTGTGGATTTTAACAACTATAGTCTGAATGAACACGTGTTTTAAAATGTCAAAGCAGTTTTGCAAATAGCTTTATTTATTTTGGCAACAAGCCTAAAATCGGTTGGGCCCTAACGATTTAAAACCAAGGGATATTATAATTTAACTTGTCGTATTACAAAGGGAGTCATAATTTATATTTTAGTGACATCACCAAGAGCACTATAAGCTTATATGTATACTCACAGAGGATCATAACATCTGTGAGTTCGACCATTTAAAAGCTATTAGAATCGTATTTCAATAAAGGTGGAGCTCATTAAAATTGTTCACTATTACTGAATGTATACAGAACCACTAAACTGATTGTTTAGGTTCAGTGTAAAAAACAGTGATGAAAATCTGTGGAGAATTAAATTTAAGACATTTGTTTTCATATTTTAGTGGTGTTATAAAGGAGGAAAAAGTCGCTCATTTCTTATTTGGCACTCATTTTAGTAATGGGTGAATCACATTACCGGGTTGATTTCAACACTGGGGAACCATAAGATCTTTAATGAGTACTTGACTTTACACAGTCTATGAACCGACGGCTTAAAAGTCCTCTCTGTGGGGCAACAATCTCAGATTTTTCATCTCCCTTAAATAAATCGAGGCCTGAGTGAGATTCGAATCCGAGATCTATCAATCCAGAAGTAAGCAGACAATCCACTGGGTTACCCTGACCTCTAAACTTAAGAAATGAATCACTGAATAGCGAAGTAAAATAAGATTATATTAATGCTTACAAATATTTGTAAATTACGATAAGAAACAATATCATAGATGATTAATTTAAGTATTGTCATTTTGTATTATCTACTCTGGTTAACTTTTTGTCCAGATAATCAAATAGAATATTTAGTAATCACTATACTAAATATTGTATATTTAGGCACTATAGTGCCCCTAATCTTGCATAAACTATAATTTCTTTTCATTAAATTGCTCATTTTAAGAAACATTCAGAATAAGTCAATTTCAAAGTAATCTTAAACAATTGGGGAGCATTGTAAATGATAAGTATTCAAAACTACATTATTGTTAGTTATAGTATATATACATATCATGAAAATCATTTAATTAATAAATAATAGTACATATATATTCTGTAAATAGGATGAAATTAATGAATTACGATAACTTCAGTTCACATCAAATATCATATTATTAAATTTACGTAAGCTATATTACTGAACAATGCTACTTGTTGCTTTGTTTGAGACCGTTATAATAGATTAATGACTTTTGCAAACAACTGTTTGGAAAACAAATTTCAATTGTGTAAACAATTAAATTATAAGTTATATATGTATAATTCAATATTTATAAGTAATAAAATTGGCAAAAATCAAACCAATAAAACATTTAACTTGCACAAATATACATATATGGATATGTTGTTAAAAAAAAAGTAAAAAAAAGGAACAGTTATAAGTTAAAATAATAAAATCTTATAATATTGATGAATTTTATAGAAATAAACGTAAATGCACTTACTCAAAGCATTCTAGTATTGTAGATACTTGTTTTAGGGTAAAGGTTGGATCAATAGCAGATTGTGCTGCTATCTGTATGTTTACCCAGCAATTCCAACACTACAGGGTTCAACTGTCATTCAAATCATGATAACAGTTTACGTTTTATTCCATAAAATAATATACATATATAAATTAAGTGTATGTGTGTTCGTCTGAACCATAGAAATTACATCTAAATTGAATGATATGGCTTTCTTTACCCAGGAATTTTCTTAAGTCAAGTTTTGAAATAAAAAAAAACCAAAATATTAGTTCTTATGCAATTAAAAAAAAAGTTGTGTGATAGATAAAACGAAAATCTTTATAAATAAAATAATGATTTTGTCTGTACATTGCTTAGAACTGACTCATTTCAAGTTTTCTTTACGTTTCATACATTGGAGAAACCGAATCCACCCTTAGAAAAATTTCTGTCGGTTTGTCTGTTTGTCCGCAAAACTTTGTCACAAGTAAACTCAGCTACCATAAGACATATAAAGCTGAAACTTTTACAGTAGATTTGTGTAGGTCTAACTTAAAATATAGGCTATGAATTGATTGGAAATTCAACGTAGAAGTGAAGTTATGGACGTTTAACGCAAAAATGTTTGTCACAAGTAAACTCAGCCACCATAAGACATAGCAAGCTGAAACATTGACACTGGATTTGTGTGTGCCTAACTTAAAATATGGGCTCTAAATAGATTATTAATTCAGTACAGAAGCGAAGTTATGGGGCTTTTAGCTGTATTTTCCTAACTTCACAGACAAGTTTGTTTTGAAAATACACAGGTGTGGCAAGTAGGTATTGTTAGTTGATTTTAATTTCAATTGAGCACATGAATATATTGCGTATTTGACATCATTGAAATGGTGTTTCACAGAGTTAAGGATGTACTATCTATTGAGAATAAATCTTTTGTAAACGAGCAATTCTCAGCCCTTAATATGAACAGGCATGAGAAATCAACAAACAAGTTCTTACGCTATATGAAGCCGTAAGAGGAAAGAACTTACAAGTCAGTAAAGAGATTGGATTAGTGATGAAGAAGCAGTTCATTATCTAATTGAATTTCTTGACTCTGAATTTATTTCTCCTGGACTGCCTGCTCATGAGTAAAAACTTAAAGTAGGAGCACCAATGATGCTGCAATTTATAGCAGTAACAAATTAAATGTTACGAAACATGAGTGACCCAAAAACTGTGCAACGGGACACGACTCTGAGTTCGTGCTCTACACAGATATGCCATAGAGGCGGACATAATAACTGGATGTGGTATTGGGGAGTCTGTGTGTATACCACGCATACCATTGATTCCGAGCCACTGTCTGTTTCCATTCAAATGACTGCAAGGTCCCCTCAGAGTCTATTTCGCAATGACGTTAACTAAGTCGCAAAGGGAGACTTTATCTAACGCAGGAATTCAAGTTAGCGAAACCAAGTTTTTCTCACATGGTCAACTGTAGTTTACTTGCTCAATAGTCAGAGGTTTCAACTGATTGTTCTTCCATGAACCTGAAGGACAGATAGCTAATGTAGTGTATACAGAGGCATTTGTTTAACACTGTACTAATAATGGTGTTTTCTACTATTCTATAATTTCTAATTATAGTATTAGTATAATACTATAATTGATATTTTGGAATACCAAGTATAATAAAATTTTTGATTCCGTCAAAGACGGGTACATTTGCTAGTCATGTATATAATCATTTTTGTTTTACTTTTTAACACTCACCTGTCAGTGCAACAGGTGTTCTTGGTATGCATTTTATAATAATTTTTGTTCCGTTCAAAATGGGATAATATTCCTTTCATTTGAGTTTATTTCATGAGTAAAATTAAGAACCAATTAATAGTAATTTATAAAAAATTATTCATTACTGAATTCAAGAGTATAACGTGAACTATATATTCCGAGATATGCTTTTGTATGAATTATATTCGGATTTTTTTTATAATTTAATTTCGACAATTCAATTAATAATTGAATTGAAAAGATACTCTTTAATAAAGATATGGAAAAACATGTACCAGTATTCTAAATAATAAAAAAAGAACCTATCAAATTATTTTTTTGTTCAGTCAGAAAAAAATGAACAAACAAAAATGTACAACTCCTTACTTCCAACTAAACTGAAAATCCTGATTAAAACATCATAATAAGAATCCATTTCTTCCTTTATGACGTAAACTTCCAACGTTATTTAAAAAAATGCAATGAAGTATTTTTTTAAAACTAGATAGGGTTAAAAAAAATGATACTATCAAAAGATAGAACACTTTTACTAAACAAATTCTTAATAATTAAATAAAAAAAAATGATCATTTACATTAATTAGGTACCGTTTACATAGAAAAAAAAAGCACAAAGAACTGTTATATTAAGAAACAGTAAAATAATTACATGACCTTTAACAATTTCCTTCAAATTATACTTTGCAAATAATAATTAAAAGTTATACAATTTCTTTCGGTATAGACTCGTTTTATCAGCTCTAAATAGTTTTACTTTACCAGCAATAATCGCAGTTTTTTGTGAAATACATACAGATAAATGAAGGTAACTGACTTGTGTGCCAACTTGGAAGAGAAAAGAAATGTTTCTGCTCCGTTCTGTAATGCTTTTAACAGTTAAGCCATTACTGAACAAATTCAAATTATATTTTGTACACCGTTAATATATTCGATTATGTAACAAGGAAAATATTCTTCAATATTTCACTTGTATTTAAAAACAATAATTATCTTTTCTATTTATTGTTAATCAATAGAATAAATTACAAACAAATAACAATACAAAAGAAAATTCAAATTTGAATGAAATTTATAAGTTTCACTGCAAAAAAAAAAGTGTATAATAAAAATTACCAAAAAGAATAGAATAGAATCATGGTGTTCTGGTAGAAATTCACGGAGAGTTAATAAAACGAATCTTTACCTTTCTTTGTTTATGAGGATACGTATTGGTTTAAAAACTTAGAAGTTGTTTTTATCTTTTTAATTAAAGACAATGTGGAACATGATGGGAATGTTTCACTAAGAAGCCTGACACTTATAACACTATTATTATTTAGAATTGTCGAAAAAAAACCTATTTTAATACAATTATTAGTTATTGGAAAGAAATAATTCACGAATCGAATTAACAATGAGTGGAGCTTAAGTATTTCAGAGTCCATTATCAATCCTTCCAGGCACTCTTGACAGTATTAAGTAGCAAAATGGTTTCATTGGCAACATCAGGATCTGAAAAGAGGACTTTATTTAACAATCAAGCAAAGTTAGCCCTTTTGTTATAAGAACTAACGATCAACTTTCTGATCGAGGAAAATGAAAATTAAGAATTAAAACTAACCAATAATAGGGCACATTATATCAACGTGCAGATTTCAAAAGTGCAATAAATATAATGATTTTATGTTTAATCAAAACAATCATAAGATAGAGTTACTTCCACAGTTTGTATTAAGATTGAGAGGCACATTGTTCAATACGTTTATTTGTATTAAAATCAGTGTTTTACCAGGTCAAAAGATTTGTTTTTTGTTAAAGTGTAGTTCAACAGTATGATTTCAATTCATTTTTCTTTGTCATTATAATCTAAACCGAGATACTGAAAGCAAGAAATATGAATAGTTCTGCATTTATAAGAGTGGGAAAATAACTAGCCACCACCATTTTGAGCTTTCATAAACTAATAAGAAACTACAAAAACTAAAGCACTGATCTTGATGAAAAAAAAGACAAATAAAGTTAAACCAAAACAATCTACCTTAAACTGTCAAATTCGAGAGTGATGAATTCAACAGTGAGAGACTAATTAAATTCTGTAATGTAGGAGAAACATGATTCAATTTCGTTAAAATTCCACAATGAGCCCGACCATCAAGCATGCAACTATACTCGTACCGCTGTAATGACTTTCAGACGTAGTTTTATATCAGTCTTAATTTCAGAAAACTATTTTGTCCTATCTGGTAAATCATTAAACTGAACACAACCAGCTAAAAGTAAGGTAACACAGTCAGAAACTTCAATCGTAAGAGAGAATCTTGTTTCGAAATTGGACAAGGTTTAGATGGGTACATTGCTAAGTACTAGGTATCGATATACCACACCAAACAAGTAAATTGTTAAATACACCGTTATAAGTGGAGACTCTGGATTCTACATATCAGCATTTTATTTGTTTCTAACAACAACGCCATAAAAAGGAAAATGAAATATACATGTTAAAAGACCTACCTCAGCAGGCTGTAAAAGTAACCTGGCTAACTGCAAAGAGACATAGGAACATTTATAAATATGTTTTCAAACTAAACAGGTACTACAGTAGACGATCAAGTATTACTTAATAATGAGCCTCTGAGAAGTAACGCAAAAGTAACCTTTAAAATAATATTTTATTTAATTTTGATATTCTACTTTTATTCCTAGTAACTACATCATTATTAGAATCTAAAATGTTGACCTGTAATTGAAACATAAACTGTGGAAGTCCGCCAAATGATTAATAAAAGTAATTTCTTCTTGTTAAGTGACCACATAGCTTCATATGGAAAGTTTTATAAATAACGTTCATTTATAACACTGTATCAAACATAGCTAACTTAACTTCTCTGTCGTCCTCTTATTTAAATCATGTTAACTAGAAAAATTACAAATTCATCTAAAGACACTACTGATAAATTTTTTAAAAGTATAATCCATTTCAGTTTTTATTGGATTACTAGTATAAAAAAAATTGTTGTTTTACAAAGCAAAATGAAATAGTTGCCATAATTGTACATTTAAATGTCATCTTACCGTAAGTTTCTGCTACTTCGTCAGGAAATACCATGTAGAAATTGCATGACACTGAATCTTTCGTTCGAGCAACACCATGGACTTCAACGAGTCCAGATATTGCTTCTGATGGAGGAGTCCTCATTACAATAGTAACAACGTGTTTATCCGATGTTTTTAATTCAAAAGTAGAACTATCGGGCAAAACCTTTAACAGTCATACTATCACAGTAAAAGAGCGAACACGAGTTACTTACTTCAACATATAAAAAAGAAAAATACTTACATTAATGACATTTCCTATTATACTTATTTCTTTTCCTATATTTTGCCTTAGTAATACGCCATTCACCCGAACTCTAGGTGGACTTATTATTCTTGTCATTATAAAATCAATCACTACACACAACAAATAACCTTACGCTGGTTACAGCTTGCGCGCCAAACCTTACATTTCCAGAATCACAGCTGACTTTGAAGTGTTGTGAATATTTTAAGAAGAAATATTTTAACAACTTATCTTAATTACAAAGCGTCGAATACGTAATTTATTAATTTACAAACAGCACTCTTCACCCAAGCCATGGTTAAAAAAAATAATAATTAAAATTTTGTAAGCGACTGGTACCTGTAACATCTAGTATCTAAGTTAAAATTCCAATGTTCTGAATTTGTTAAAAATGAAGTACCAAATAAAATAAATATAATTCACAACGATAGATAAAATCTATTCATAGTTATATACATCAATTTAGAAAAAAAAAAATTCTTAACATTTATTATTATTATTGTTCTGGTACTGTAAATTTCCCTTTCCTTTAACTAAAATGGATGCCAAATGACAAATAGCCAAACTTTCCATTTCAAGAACAGCAATAAAACTGAAATTCCATAAGCGAATGTTGGAAACAATTAATATACAGTTCTTGGATGCAGTTATTTCGGGCTAAAAAGTTAAAAAAAAAAAATTAAACTAGCTTGGTTATTACGTCTACACCACTAACAGATGAATGTCAAAAAAGTTTTGTTTTAAAACAAGCAGTTTTAGAGAATTAGAAAATAAAATAATTACCATTGTAACACAAAGTTTTTGAATTTTAAAATTATGTTTTATTGAAAATAACAATGTTCAGTATAACTTAGACCACTATGATTGAAGATATAGAGAGGAATATTTAACAAAGTTTTTCTAGAACGAACATCATTACCTGAGCCTACAACACTACATTGATGAAAAAATTATGTGGTATTTTTTATTCAGAAACCGTAAGTTTCTAACACTCAAAGTTACAGAGGCATACGTGCAGGGATGCTATTTCTTGGATTTTCAATGTTGACTTCGGATATAGAGATATAGTGATCAGATATCCTGTATTAGGTGAGATTATCCCACATTTTGGTTGTTGTTCTCATATTTGAGACTATCTCAAATATTTATTCAAGGGCCCACATATATGTGGTCTTATGTTATTATAAAAAATATCGAGTAGCCTACACTCAACTTCACTACAAGTAAATATAATATCAAACTTCTTGGGTATATAATATATAATGTTCCTTTCAGGCATAATATATGTAAATTTCAAAATGGGAGATGTTCATTAGTCTTCCATTCCTGGAGGTAGTTCAGATAGTGATTCATCTACTTATCAATACAGGGGGGGTGCAAAAATAGGTATGCAGTAGTAAAATTTATGACATTATACTGAAGTCAACACTTCATATTTGAATATGTAAACAAGCAGTTTGAATGCCTGAGGGATTAGAGCTTTGCAGGTATGACGTGCTTCTTGTTACTTTTTTCTTTACATTCGTTTGTTTTCATAATAAATCCATTACACTTTATTTATCACTCTATGCTTACTTTTTCACCCCCCTGTGTATATGCATATTTTTATACATCACACCACTGGTGCATATAATATCATTAGTAAAACTACACCAGTAATAACATTTTAGAAATGCGAAACTGTAGATTTTGTGTTAAGAAACAGTCTCTTGCATGAGAAGATAGCTTTTGTTTCAATAGCCAGTGAATCTCTTACATAGTTTATCTTACCTCCTTCTACAATGAAGCCTTAAGACCAAGTTTTCCATTTAAAACTTGAATATATTCCTCTTTTGTCTGAAAAATGTCAGAAACATGTAAAAAAATGTCATTTTAAGATAATTTTTAATTTAAAATATAGGATAATTTTATTTATTATTTTTCAAAGAATATTTGTAATTTTGAATTAGGTTTTACCTTTTTTTTTTCGTCGTAGGATGTGGAAAAATCCGTTCATCAGATCCCTTAGAAAGACGTCTTGCTTAGGGTATATGGGGTTGGGGGTCCTGACCCTCTAAAAAACCACATCCTATTTCCTAGCAATACCCGACACGGAAACCGTTTGCACATTACTTCATGCCGGTGCCTCAGTCCTCCTGAATAGGATTCACCTTCTTGTCCCTATTCGTTCACCTTTGAATTATCATTGCCCTTGCCTCACACTTTCGTTCTTCTTATGACGGAGAACCGCCTCTACAAAGTTTGCAGCTTTACACCAATTATCTTCATTTTGGAGCATCTTTTGAACTATGGTCTCTGGAGTGACCTAAGCCACTAATGCTATTAATTCCTGGCGCAGCACTCCCCATTTAGCACAGAAGAAGAAGGTATGCTCTGCATCGTCGTTTTCCCCCCGAGCTACAGTGCTTACATTGAGGGCTATCAACATTACCCATCCTGTGTAAATATTTCTCAAAATTCCCATGGCCAGTCAGCATCTGAGTTAAGTAGGTTTTACCTTTAGGTCATATATAAAATTATATATTGGGAGTTTTATAGCAAGCTAGTGTTTTTTAAAAAAAAAAACTTTTTCTTTCCCTTTGTCAAAAATCATAATAATACTAATAATAATAATAAAATCATAATAATAGTACTATTAACTCTGAGCGAGTGTTATCTTTTCCCTGCGTACTGTACTCTGTTATAAGGTTTCTTAAATGTATATTGAGAAAAAAATATATTAGTAACTAACTGACCCTGTGAACTTCGTACCGCTAACCCTGAACTTCTTACCTTTAGGTAACCTTAATTTGGTATTTAATTATTAACGTAATAGCTAACCCTACAGACGCAGTCCTGCCTTACCTATAAAAATTCAATTCAAAACGAATAAAAACTAATATAAAAAATTGTGGTTTGATCATATATATATAATGATATAAAGTTTTGTTCAAGGGTACAATATATAGATTGATTAGAGCACTTTCTCAGACGAAAAGCTATTGTACCATGGAAAGGATCAGTAATTATATGTTTGATTGGAATTGATTTTTTACATGTAAGAATTTTATTCTTTTAAATTTCATATTAAGTTATTTATAATTATTCCTCTAAACATCAATCTTCCTTCAGTGGATTCACTTAAAAAATTTCTAAGTCAATGTAAACAATGCAAATAAATGTAAACAAATACAAGGTTAGGTTAGGTTAGGTTGCAGAGGCAGTTCCACAAGGGAACACACGTAGGCCCTTTGTGATACCACACAATGAAGATTGATTCTACAATGGGAGTCCTAAATTTTGCCTAACTCAAGTGTATTTAGAGTAGGGATCTTTAACGAGTACCTGACATCGTACAGGCTCGGGACCGACGGTTTAACGTCCTTCTCCGAGGGACGACGTGCTCAGATTTATTCACCTCCCGCGTGAATAAATCGAGAGCCAGGTGAGGATTGAACCCCGGTCCTACGAGTTCAGGGGTGAGCACGTAACCACTGAGCTAGCCTGGCCCCCTAAACAAATACAAATATAACAAGTAAATCATTAGTCCAGGATAAACATTCAGTTTTTGTAGCTTGGCCGTAATGAAAGTTCCACAACTTCTTTTTTACACATAGCTAATTTTCTGCTTAATGTTTTGGAAAAATTTCATTGTATTTTTAATGAACCGTTACACCAAAAAAAAACACATTTTTTAAAAACAAAAAAAATGTTCTGTAACACCCCATTGGTAAATGTAATTTTGAAAAAAAAAATTGCTTAACTCATCCTACATATAAATGTTCTATTTATACATACTTACTATCTATTTCTTACTATCTATTTTTATACTTACCCTCCTCTACGGGAGGGTAAGTATAAAATTTGTGTATTTTATACATAAATTTTTTTTAGTCATAAATTAATCTTGATCCGTCAAGCGGTATGGCTTTTGCATCGCTCTCATAAGCTTTTAGATTGAATTATAAGTCAGCATTTATACATTTCTTGAAAAAAAAACTATTTTTTCTGTAGTTTTAAAAATCTGAGGAATTTTTCGTTTATTTTTGCAACAAAAGTGACTTTCCCATCATGCATAATTGCTCCCAAATTATACAGCACATATACTATAAGGCCCATTTTTGTGTACAATATCAATTTGATCCATTATACGAGGTGTGTAAATAAAGTAGTGAGACTGATTTTTTTTATATTTTCTATTCAAATATAATTACAATGTGATATTGTCACCTTCAAAATAGTTCCCTTCGGAAGCCACACAGCGCTGGAGACGGTCCTTCCAATCATTGTAGCATTGCTGGAACTCGGATTCTGGAATGGCCAAGTCTGAAGCAAAATTTGATTGCACACCGCTTCTCAACTTTGAGGTCACTCATTTTTAAAACGCTCAAGAAAAAACCATTTCACGAAAACCAACGCTACGGACAAACAAATGACTGTGGCGAGTTCAGATTCATACTGGAGGCGCATCACACGTGCACCTGACGCTACTCAAGGCCACGTGTCTCCAGCGTTGCCAGATCGAAAGCGACGTTGCCAGTCTCACTACTTTATTTACACATCTCGTATATTCTGAACCGACGCTTGGCCACAAACTTTAGATACATACTCACCCACACACAGTCATCATCGAAAAAACCAGTTTTGAAACCTCAAACATGTAATTCCTATGAAATCTCGAGATCGAATTTTTTCAGGATCACTATACTTTACTTATTAAATGGCAAAATTTTAAACACGAACTTACTAAGAATATCATGCTTTCGAACTAACACTATTCTATGTATTTTTTCTAGTGATAAATCAGGTTCTATTGTTGTAAGCTAGTATTGGGTAATTAAAAACACGAATTTTTCTACCGCATACAGCACAATTCATACACGCGGCATAATTAAAAATGGATTTTTTTTATTCTTCACCCACATTCCTCACATAAAACATTTGATCATTTTAATTTAGAAAATATTCAGTTCTTGCAATTTTTTTACAAAACCGTTACAGGGTAACTTTTTATTTAAAATAAAAAAATTAAACAATTGTAATATAATTGAAAATTAATTTATTTATAGCAAAATATCTAATTATTTATACTATTCATGATATATATTAATATCATCAAAAAATATTTAACTTTTTGCCAACAGTTCGAATAAGTTATAAAAACTAAATAAATAGATCTTTGTTTTCTCTCTATTTTTTTGAGCGTAATAAATCTAGATGAGACTGAAATAGATGGGGTGGAACGTACATGAAACAGTTGTGGGTAATAATCCCCCACCCACCTAATCCTATAGTCTTCATCTATAGCACATCAAAAAAAAAAAAAAAGGAGGACTTCAAAGCATGCAAAACAAAAAAAGAGTTTTTCTGTGATTACAATATTTATCTATAGTACAGTAAAATTAAAAAAAATAGATTAAGTGAAGCTAAAAATGTGTAAATCATACAAAATAGAATTTTTTTTTCATTATAAATATATGTACTTAACACACAATGACGTCAAAACAAAAAAAAAGTATTCAGACGTTTCAAATTGCATAAATCTCTCACAAATTCATAATTCAATTTTTTTTATTCATAAAAAAAAGTGTCAGTAAAAAACCTTAAAGAAAAATCTAGTCATAACGCCTTTATGAAAGTATAGAAAAAGTACATAAAGAAGTATTTTTTACTCTTTAATTGGACAAAAATATATCAAATATATAACCTCAAAAACAAGTTGTTTCCATTATTTCTATATACTTTAAAAATCCACGTCTAAACTACAGAAAGAAATCAGAAAATGACTAAGATATCACAGAGAAGATTGATTGATTCTACATTGGGAGTCCCAAATTTTGCCTAACTCAAGTGTATTTAGGAGTAGGGATCTTTTACGAGTATCTGGCATCGTACATGCTCGGGTCCAACGGTTTAACGTTCTTCCTAGGAATGACATGCTCAGATTTATTCACCTCGCACGTGAATAAATCAAGGATGGCCAGAGTGGGCATCGAAACCCGGACCTACCAGTTCAAAGGCGAGCACGATAACCACTGAGCTAACCTGGCCCTGTAGAGGAGGGTAAGTATAAAATCGAATAGGTATTCTTTACAAAAGAGAATATAATTTGAGTTACAAGAAAAATACTAAACAAGCTAACATATCACTAAAAGGTACAGAACAATTTTTTTCATAAATATTTCATTCCAACATCGCCACCAAGTACGATAAATTACTATCAGAAATTAAACCTCAAAATCATAATTTTTTGAGATTTAGACAAATACTATTTCACATTTCAATTCATTAAATTTATATCGTTTTAACTAAAGTTCTCTAATAATATAAAAGATTTTTTTTTTGTACATACAAAGTCAGTTACTTAGTGCTATTTACTCTTGGTTGGAAAATTAAAGAACACATTTCAGGTGTAATGCATTCATAACAACATGAAAATATGCTTCATTAGATGAAATGAACAAAAAAAAAATTCATTTCATAACACATAATTTCATTTTAGCTACAGGAGAAATACCTCAAACATAAAAAAGGTTAAAATGGCGTGCGAAACTGGTTCAGAAGTATCACTATACGAGTTAACATGACAAGAGAACTTTGATGATTTAACATAATGAACCTCTGTTTTACCAACAATATGCATATTGGAAACTAAGTGTTCAGGGAGAGTATTTTTTTTTATAATATTATATTTTTTTTGAAGCATTCTTTAATTTTTCAATTATAATATAACTGGTTCAGAACTGTAAAGTTTTTACCATAAGCATTTCTGGAACACATTAATTTATAATAAATAATTACAATTAAAGAGAAGAGTTTTCTACAATCAGTAGAGAGCATCGAATTTTCATAGAATTCAACAAAAACAAAAAAAAATGGTTGATTAATTCTGTTTTCTAAAAAAATTATTTAAATGAAATAAATTTACAGCATTCTTCCCTTGCAGTTAGACGTGCCGCAATAACAGTAGAGAACTTTGTTTGGCACTGAACCCACTTCATAATGATAGTCCCAGGTGAGCTCAGTACCAGCTTTGATGTATTTCGAAGAGAAGAAAGCCACCCAAGGGAAGCGAAGGTCGTGAGTGTCCACAAAGACGTTTTGTACGAAAATGTTTGGCTCGCAGGAATGCTGCAGGAAAAATCTCAATTAGAATAATTTATGGCGACCCCATATACTGACCTTATTCGGTCAAAATGATAACATATCACTTCAAACATAGACCAGAGTTCAATCACTAATACCTGAATTATATTTGGGCATTAAATTACAATTTATTGTTAGCTTTCAATTTATATTTCTTATATTTTACAACACTCAAAATGCCACCCCTTAAATAAGTATGTTCGTATTTTGGCATATTCAAGTTTAATTGTAATAGGAATCTTCAAGAGCATTCACAGTGGTGCTTCGATATAGGAAACTTTCCATATACGATGTACATTTCAAAACAAATTCATCGCAATGCACGAAAAGGTTGAAGTGAAGAAGGTCAAGGTAAAAATTAGAAATAAAAGTGAAGAAGGTCAAGGTGAAAATTAGAAATAAAAGTGAAGAAGGTCAAGGTGAAAATTAGAAATAAAACTGAAGAAACATAAAAAATACAAAAATTGAAAAGTAAAAAAATCTCTCTCTGTACAAATGTAGTAAGCTAGGTTTAGTCTACGTTAAGTGAACTAAAGAGAAATTTTAAGCATAAAATTAAAAAAAAAAAAATAATAATGTCAAGTTACATAGTGCATGTTATAGTACACTCGAGGTCTCATCGCATCCTCCTCTACCTCCACACTTACCGTCCCCTCTGATCTTTCTCCACCCTAATGTAAGGCAATGTTCTATACTTTATTTCTTATTTATCTATAACTTACTCTTTTGAATCTATCTCATTAAACTGCTTTCTATTTATATGCATGTGTAATTGTTATTTATACCCATACTGATTCAGGATTGATCACAGGTTTTTGGACTGCGGAATAAATCAACTGAATTATAATATTTTTTCGGGAAAATTAGTCGCGATATACGACGACCATTTTTGATATATGAAATCGGTCTTGGAACGCATTAAATTCGAAAGTCGAGGCACTATAGTACTCGACTTGCTATAGGAAGGGGACAGCCAGTGTTACGTCCTCTTCAAGGGACAGATTGACTTTCCGTTTCCCACATGCAAGAGGCGGAGGCAGAGCTGCAGATGTGGGATCGATCTGAGGTAACAGCGGGAAGCATGTTGACCACAAACCTGTTTTGATTTATTACCATATACCATTTAGCCTTCCGACCATTATATGGAACAAAGCAGATTTACGTGGTGCCCTTTAGTCACCCCGCGGAATGCAAGCGAAGCGACAAAAAGGCCACTCCCACAGCAGTCCTCGGAGTACCCAAGGTGGACCTCGCGGAGGAGGGAATCCACGACCGACATCAAACAACTTAAAACCAAACTTTAAAAAAAATATGAAGAAGAATCTTAAAAATTGCTAAGAGACTTATGAACACTTCAAGAGGACGTCAGAGGAGGAAACTGAGCTTTCTTGATCTTTCCAATATCGTACACAAATTCTTTAAATGCAGCAGCGAACTTGCCCCTAAATGCCTGAGCATACAAATCGGCGGGAAAACAACCGGTCATTATTTCCAATGTGAACCTAGGCACAGTATTCAAATCACAAGCCTCAAGCACATGAGAAATGGTCTCTGGAGCTCCCCCGCATGGGCAGGTGGGATCCTCGACCTTCTTAAACGGGTGAAGGTAGCCCTTAAAGTCCCCGTGACCGGTGACCACCTGCACAAGCCAATGATCAAACTCAGGACTACCGGCACGAAATCTCGACACCGCTCCTGCTAAAGGTCCATTGCCCAGCACTTTGCCACCTCCAAGCTCTCAGTCATTCCTCTGGTATTATCGGTCTGCATCCAACTAGTTTGGAGCCCTCTCCTGATTTCGTAGCATTCTGATCTCGGCTTCACAGCAACATCCAAGGGCATCTCTCCAGCAATGATCTGGACAGCCAGGGTTGGGGCAGTTCTATAAGCCTTGGTGGCTTGCAGTAGAGCCCTCCTTTGCGAGGAAAGAAGTAATCCTGAGCTGTGGGCCTTCAGGTAACGACCCCACAAAGGGGCACCATAACAGACAATTGAATTAAATATGGCCATGTATAAAACCTTAAATTTCCCAAAATGGACGCCTTGATATGCGGCCGAAAGCAGCATACCGCGCCTCCGCCTTAGCAGTTACATACTTAATACGATCCGTGAAAGAAAGTCCTTCATGGATCAGGACGCCCAAGTACTTAACTCCCGTTGCAAGTGCGACTCTCTGCCCCCGGATGTGGATCCTCGGGCCGCATTGCCTCTTAAATTTGCTTCTAAGCATCACTGCACAGCATTTATCAATGGAAACATTCACTTTCGCACACTCACACCAGTTAGAAACGATTTCCAGAGCTCTATTACCTTTACTTACTAACTGGTCCCTGGAGTTGCCTGAGATTAAGACAGCCAAATCATCGACATAAGCAATAGGTGTGAATTCTTCGGCGAACAATTCCACGAGTAAAGCCTCGAAGGCAAAAGACCATAAAACGGGTCCAAGGATATGTTGACCACGAACCACTCTCTGATCACTTCAACTATAAAAAGTACATTTTTTAAATCACTTACATTGAGGTAACGGCCAATATTTCCTGCTGTTTTGGCATCCATCACGTAAACAGTTTCATCTTTCCCATAGAGTTCACGAAGAGAAATATGTTTTTCCTTTCCTTCTATTTGACTTAATTCACTTCCTTTTGATTTCACTGAAACATTTATTTTATATCATTAAAGAACTTTTAATAATTGAACAGTTTTCATTAAACATCACCAAATTCAAAGTTATTGTTTTTCCAGTGGAGAAACAATAGATCTTTACTATAAAGGATATATGCATAATTTATGTAAACAAGATGAACATGTTTTGAACAAGATTATTCATACAAATATTAAAAAAACTATAGTACTCTTCTTTCAACCATTATCCTCAAAGTATTTATATTTATAATTCCACTATGATCTGGAAATCCATTTCTTGCTGCTGTTATTGATTGAAGTAGACCATTTAATCTACTATAAGCAATACACTATTACAAGTCTGATGAAGTGGCCGTCATCAGTCAATGGATTCTTCTAAAAGCTTATAGACTGATGACTGTTCAGTCTATAAAATAAACTAAATAACTTTTCTATTTAACTCTATTGTAAGGTTTGTAACCTGATGAAGTATTTAGCCTGTGGAATAATATAATTGATTCTTCATCATAAAATTTAAACTACACAAAACCCTCTGCTATAGTATCTTAATACTATCATTCATACTTTAAAAAGCTCCCAAATACCTATATCACGCCCTAAATGACTGCTACATCGCACCCTAGTTGGTCGATACATTCATATATAACGAGACCCTCAAACAGGACCATCTACTGAGTCCCACCTCAGCCTCGGAACCCCTTCATCCCTCCCAAGCCCTTCATTCTTCCCAAAAAGGTAAATATCAAGTTATATTATTTTATTAATGTGCAGCACTGGTTTGTAATTTAAGTAATTTTACTGAAAAAGAGGCCAAAATTGGGTAAATTAGGAGTAAAATATGAGGTTGGGGCACCAATAAGAACTATTACCATAAGTTCTTTAGTTTCGACTATAGCGCGACAATAGCCACACCGATTGGGTGTGATAGCAGAGGGCTTGGTGCACTTAAAACTAAAGACAACAAACATAGTGAATTAAACATTTTCGCTAACATCACCAGATTAACTCTTAACAATATTACAAAACTTCTGAAACAATCAAAGTCTAAAATATTGAAGACAAATGAGCAAATCAAGTATTACAGCTGGTGACAATAATAAAAGTGTCCACAAACGAATGATCCAAACAAATGACACGTTTCGGACACTACTCAACACGAGTAAATATTGCTTACTAACTGATTGGTTATAACTTTTGAATTAAGCATCACTGTTCTTACTTACAATACTAATAAAATCTTATAAAAGGAAAAATCCAGTCTAAAAATAGGAGTAACATAATTACCACTTTGACTTTTTTCAATAGCCACAGCTTTTTGACAGTCAAATATATGGGGAACAACGTCTGACTTCAACACAACGGTACTGCATCCCCCCAGTTTCACTTTGATATAATTATCAACATCTTCAACCAACTGTTGAAACAAAACAAAAAAAATTCCAGTAAATTTTTTACGAAATAGAAACAATATAATAATTAATATTCTAAGTATTATGAAACGAATGCAACTACAATTTAATCATTTTCTAAATATTTATAAATCTTAGATAATACAACTAGTTGCATGTTGGTTTAAAGGTAGATATAGTTTTGGATATAGTTTTTGGAGTTGTTTTCACTTGACCAACCCGTCAGTACCACATCCTTGGTGTCTTCCTGATGATGAACACAAAGTGTTCGAAACGAGTTGAATAAAACTTCATTTGTGTGGAGACTTTTGTTGGTTTATCCATTTTACCTCAGAAGAAGATACAGTTTCGTTTAAAATTTAATTAATGCGGAAAGCACTAAGTTAAAAGTCTAATTTTAAAAAGCTATCTGAAACACAATAATATGTATGAAGTCACTGATTTGTCTGAAATATTTTTTTAAACAGGTTTCATATTAATTTTTTTTTTATACAATCTACAAAGAAATACAATTCCAATTTGCTGTATTCTGCCCCTATATGAGTAGAAGTAATAATATTTAGAATTTTACTAGAAACTGTTAAATAGAATGCATCATCTCTGCGGTGATTCCAAAAATAATGATCCCACTCGCACACTTTTTTGCCCTTTGGTTCACTGTTTTGAGAAGGAGAAAAATAGGTTAAAAATGAAGAGCGTTATTTTCAATAAAAATAGTAAAGGGATAGGAAGTTTCTTATGTTGTGTCTCACCAGGATAACACCAATCTATATACAGGCCAAAGATTTAAAAACTGTACACTTTGTTTCGATGGATCAAGAAACAAGATGAAACAAGATGGATGAAACTATGTCTATGGAGACATAGATAAAAAATGTGTAAAAAAGATGTTAAGACCTCGCACTGACTGCACGCATTAATGACGAATCATATTATCGAAAATTCTGACATTCCCTGTTAACAGGGGAATTTATACAGATTTCAGCAAAACCGATAACAACATAGGCTGCTTTTTTGTCATCTATGAAAATAAATAAAACATTAGCAGAAAATAAATATTGCAGAATGTTCTGATAATTAAGTTGAATTATTAGCTATTCCAAAAGCTAAGAGGATAATGGAACAACTAATAAGGCTGCAATAATAAATATGGCAAAGTATGTTTCGAACTCTTAAATATACTAAAAAAACTATTGACTATGCATAGAGAGGTCTAAACACGAACAACAGAATAATATTTTCCTGGGTGAATTGTGGTACATATCAAATGGAAGAAGATTGGCTGGCTAATGGACTGACCGATCGAAAGCTGGCTCTGGAAATACCCTCAAGATTTTAAAAATACTAATCAAAACATAACAGCAGTTAAGAGGGTGGCTAAATAGGATATGGGTTTTAGCTCTTCTTCAAGGCAACATTATCATGGGAAAAGAACACTGCCTTGATACAGCTGGCTTGAATAAATAGCTGGTCATACTAAAAGCTCTGGAAGGCTCAGTTATGCACGAAGAATCCGTATGCATTAAACCGACAGCAAAATTTTATTATAATTATTAAAGGACAATGAAAAACTATTTGCTGCTAATATTCCAGATAAATTACAACTTACATTGAAATGATCTTGGCAAACATAATAAACAGCTTCTTCGTCATCGAATTCTGAAGGAGTTCTGTTAATATGGTGAAGCCACATAAGACGACGCTGGTTGCTCTTCTCTCCTTTGGACGAAGGTAGAGTAAAGAAGAGTTTACTGGGGTTAGAATCACTGTTGCTAATACACTGGGGCACAACACACGACTTGTAAATGGGCTTCTTGTTACTGTAATCTGCACAGCCTGTGATCAAACAACAAATTAGATAACTTCAAATAAACACACTTCTAACTTGTGGTAAGAAATTTAAACCGAGATTTGGACATCATATATATTTGGACATCTTTTTTTTTTTTTAAAAAAAAAAGAAAAAAGAAATTTGGTTGAGATGTCACAGACTATAATCAATCAGCATTTCAAACATAAAGACAGACCAATCTGGGAAACCATTTTATTGGTCTGAGGAGACTTCAAGATGTATATTTCGGATGAAAAGTCGATACTGTCACCTCTTTATACGAAATTAATTAGTTCCGGAAGCAGTTTCGTAAGATGAATCACTATACATATAAATAGCTTATGCGTTCCAAGTTCCAATCCCCTCCCCAAAATACACTTGATAAATTAAAATAACAAATATAATAATTTTTGTGCATATTATAATTGTAATAAGCATAGAGTAAATAGTATTAATAATAATATGTAAAGTCATTTATCTTTGGATTTGAGTGAGGGAGGGTGGGAGGAGACAAACGTTTCTTAACTACGAAAGTACATGTATGTACTGTATAATTTACTTTAAATTTTATTTAAAATTATGAACTGAAAAGAAAATTATTTTTTTAACTTCAGAACTTTTATCACTTTTTTTTTACTTTTCTATAGAAAAGAATTCTCTTCTTCTCATAAGTATGAGAAGATTTTGGGCCCATATTGAAAAAAAAACACACACGTAAACCTGAGTAAGTAAAAAAAAAAACACTTTGGTTCATAAATTATTTGACTCGAGTGGCATTTGATTCACACTGAACAAGATTTTTTCGCAAATACAGATAACTGTGACTCCTAGCTCAATGGGAAATAGCTAGGATGAAAATATAAGTTCCTCCTTGCCCGAGGAAATGCCCGGATCATACAGGATGGTAGGGATTGGTTAATGCGATACCAATTAGAGAAAGTCACTCTCAAATATGATAAAATAAAGCTATCAGTGTTACAAAAAAAATTTCGAGGTCTGGGAAAATGTCAAGAAAAAAACTCTATATTTAAGAGATATGTTTCAATCTGAGATCTGAGGAAACGAGTGCGAACTTTGATAATTTGGCCTTTTATATGATGAAACAAAGTTTATAAGATATGCACTTTTTTTCCTGAAAGACCTTTTGTAAGATGGAAATTTCATAAAAAGAGGTACCACTGCATTCTGATTTTGACGGGATGTAAATAGATACAGATGTAAATGAACTTAAAAGGTTATTAAAATTAAACGCAAAATTCTGTTTCAACTCAATGTTTGTTTATTTATAACTAATCATCAAATAGTTTTCATCTTCAGGATATTCTAGGTTAGGAAAGTGTCGCTTGTTTTTTAACTAGCATTCTGTTGAGTTATCAGTGAACCATATTACCGGATTTACTTTACTTTGATAGTTCAACATTTTGCCATATTCAAGGTTTTTTTTTTTAGCATAGAAATCTTTAACAAGTAGCTCACCAACGTACAGATTCGATTTTTCTTCTACAACTAAAAATAGCATGAAAAACAGTTTCCAAGTCTAAGTTAGCCACAAAACATACCTATACAAGAATATTTATATGTCTTATATCATTATTTTATTTCTTAACAATAATTCAAAGTCTTCAATAAATTATAGTTTATAAAACATATTTACCTTCATTGGAACCTCCTTTAGGAAGGGCATTTATGACACCATCCTCTGCAAAGAAAACTATAATATAACAACACATTTATCATTGTAGCATAACATTAATCTTATTACATATTCATGCGAAATTTGATTAGCATAAATATTTTAAAAGAACAAATAAATTAATTATTTAAACATAGGTTGCCACATTGTTGTAGTATGAACAATGACATGTGTAAATATTATATATGTGGGAGAATCAAACCCATGCATTTTTCGTACATTCTTATCGTAATGACAACTAATGTTTTGAACATTTTTTAGATAATATTATATACAAAGTTCAATATAAATAAAGAAACCTAGATAAATTACAAACACGCACTTATAGTCTCTAATCTCCAGTTTGAACAGTCATAAGGAGGAAAAGAGAGGAAAACCAAGCGTACCATCTTTGCACCAGTACGCTTGGTTTCTCTCTTTTATCTCCTATGTTGACGATTCAAACGGAAAATTAAAGTTCTTACTATATAAAAACGTTCAAAACCTCCACAACGTGAGAGTTGTTTTATCAGTGAATCAACCACTTGAAACAGACGTTTGTAAATAATGGATATAGCAATGATCCTTTCGTCGAAGTAGTAAAAACATTCATAAAAAAAATATTGGAAACCCCTATAGAATCAAGTAAATCAACCATCACCATATTCAAGGTGTTCTACCCAACCAGTTCACCAAAGTCTACATGTTAGTTCGGTTCTTCACCGAAACATAAAGTGCAAAGAAGAAAATGAAAAAAATACAACTGCATATGTACGTTAAGACGACAACCAACTAATTTAGTTATGGATAACATTCCTGTCACCATGACGCCAGGCATACAACTGACTAACGTCGCATTCGAATACATATGCAAAGTGGAATGGTGTGAGCTCCTGGAAACAACCACTCTACCAAGACGTTTAACAATGCATCTAGAGCCTAGAGCACAGGTGTTAAAGATACGGCCCGCGGGCCGGATCCGGCCCACCTGGGGGTTCAATCTGGCCTGCGGAATAAATCTGCATTATTATAAAAAAAAAAAAGAATCAGTTTACTCTAATTTCCTTAAAAACCTGTAGTTCTTATATTATCCACCAGTTTTTTAGTACGCGCTGTAATATCCACTTTTCCTTTTCCTCGGACCTTGACTAGCGAAATATCTGTGTCAAAAAGCATAATAGTGCATACTGAGTGTTGGATTTTAATAAAGATTTTCATAATTGACTTATTCTTCTTTGTACTATTTATTAGTATTAGAGACTGGTACAAAGAAAAAGGTAGACTTATTGTTAGCTCAATGTAATTTTGCAATTAGCTTGCTGGCACGGTCCGCTTGAGATCAAACTAAGCTGTATTCGGCCCCCAAACCGAAATGAGTGACACCCCTGGCCTAGAGCAATCAAGTAGCCCAGGAGGAAATGGAGGTGCTATTTCACAGAGCAGCTAACTCTGTAATATGATCTGCTTGCATTACTTGCCCAGTCAGTTACTAATAGAGGCACCTGCTAGGAACTTGACTATACAAAGAGTCAGGACTCGGCTCTATCTTTCCCTACATGACCGGGGCACCACCGCACTACTATTTCTTTACATGCCAAAAGGTGAAACCATTTTAAATATACCGGGTTCCTTACCAAAGTTAAGCACCATAGGGCATGGTTATCACTGGATGGGTGACATCACGTTTTGTTGGCAATTTGGCTCACCACTGGTTAATAGGTCTGTAATTATAAATGAGCCATCCCTTAACTATTGACTAGCGCAAAAGTAGCACAACCTGTATGTGAAGGCGTTTTTTTTTACAGAAAAAATTTTTCTTTCCATCCCCTTATAAACTACCACATTTTTTCCGACTATTGAATATGACCTTGGAATTAGAGATCTAGAAGTGATTTATTTTAAAAAACCATTTTGTACGACTTTGGTGAGTATTTAAAACAAACAAATAACGAATTCTTAGCTTATGTGAGCATTGTTTTTGCATTTTAATCTTTATAATTACAACACTTGTTTATAATACTAATAAATCCATCAATTAACATTAATTAGACACATGCATATTGTTAATACCACTGAGGTTAGTATGATTTTTATTAGAAATAGGTAAAACCGTCATACCACAGTAAGATGATCCTGGAGTTGGAGCGCTTTCGGACGTTGTCCATCTTCGATCGCAACAAACCTACTGAGCTGTTATATAGGGGGTTATAATAATAATATAATATATAAAATAATAATATCAGGATAGCAGTGGACTTAACAGATAACCAACCCCCTATATAACAGCTCAGTAGGTTTGTTGCGATCGAAGATGGACAACGTCCGAAAGCGTGCCAACTCCAGGATCATCTTACGAGGTATGACGGTTTTACCTATTTCTAATAAAAATTAATTAGACAGCTTATTATATTTTTCGCAAAACATGCAATTTATTGATTTGAACCGGGTCCGGGAAGAATTTGGATGATGTGCATCACTGATTTGTCACCAACTGACCTTTCCTCGTGATTACAACAGGTGTCAAAATATAAAGTGAATACGTGTCAGTATTATTGGGTTTCTTCACTATATAATTTGAGTAGTTTTAGTTGTTTTAAATGTTGTAAGTTACCATCCATTTCAGTATCCGATTCATATCCAGGCTTGCTTCTCTCCATAACTTCTATATAATCAAGTTCAGCGAAATATTCATCTCCATACTGCATTCCTCCCTAAATATTTATACTTTATATATTTATTTCAAACAAAAAAAAATATCACAATCATTATTATAATTCCTAATACCAGGCTAATACTTGGTTTTATTGGACTGGCTTAAATACCACTATAGGCACTTTGCCAGCATAGAAGCAAATTGACACTTTTCAATGTGTGAAAACAGCGCCATTTTCCAAATATAATGCTACACCAAATATTAATATACCAAGTGAGCAATGCGTCAAAATTACCACTTTTAATAGAGAGAGAGTATGGAAGTAACAAATGTAACAGTTTTAATGTACCTAGTGACCAATATATCAAAATTGTACCTGGTTAGCAATGTTTGATAATTGTTACATTCACTGTACCTAGTGACCAATATATCAAAATTGTACCTAGTTAGCAATGTTTGATAATTGTCACATTCAATGTATCTAGTGAGCAATATATCGAAATTGTACCTAGGTAGCAATGTTTGAGAACTGTCACATTCAATTTATCTAGTGAGAAATATCAAAATTGTAACTAGTTGGCAAGGTTTGGCAATTGTCACTTCAATGTATCTAGTGAGCAATATATCGAAATTGTACCTAATTAGCAATGTTTGATAATTGTTACATTCACTGTACCTGGTGACCAATATATCAAAATTGTACCTAATTAGCAATGTTTGATAATTGTTACATTCACTGTACCTGGTGACCAATATATCAAAATTGTACCTAGTTAGCAATATTTAACAACTGTCACATTCAAAGTATCTAGTGAGAAATGTATCAAATTTGTATCCTGTTAGTAATGTTTGAAAATGATCACATTCAAAATACCTTGTGAGAAATGCATCAACTTTGTATTCAGTTAATAATGTTTGAAAATGGTCATATTCAAAGTACCTAGTGAGCAATGTGTCAAATTTGTATCCAGTTAATAATCTTTGAAAATGGTCATATTCAAAGTACCTAGTGAGCAATGTGTCAAATTTGTATCCAGTTAATAATGTTTGAAAATGGTCATATTCAAAGTACCTAGTAAGCAATGTGTCAAATTTGTATCCAGTTAATAATGTTTGAAAATGGTCACATTCAAAGTACCTAGTGAGCACTATATCAAAATTGCTATTTTCAACAGAGCTAGTAAGCAACGTACAAAATTGTCACTTCAATGTAGAAATGACAAAATGATTATTGTAATTGAAAATAAAGCTGAATGACTAACTTCATTGGCAGCCTGCTCAGTAAGAATGTCACCGACGTAAACACACACAAAACACCCTGTCGGCAGATCATTGAGACACCGAGTTCCCCAACCTTTCCTCTTCGTCTTGAACAGCTCCACTTTGATTTTCATTGATTGTTGAACAACTCTGTTCATACAGGAACTACTACATTTACATCTGAAATATAAAACACAGTGAAACACCATTCAATCAAGAATAAATATTTCCTTCAAAAATACATGAAAATAACAATAAACAGGAAATCTGTTTATGTTTCCAAGGTAAATCAAATAATGATCTCTATACTTATGAAATAATTGTAAAAGCAATAGAATAATTATAAAAATATCCTTATGTCATTAAAAAAAATCCATAGTCGAAATAACTGATTATAGTTGTTATAGTAGTGCTAATTGTAAAACAATCATGTTGTAGCCCTGAAGATGACATAAATATATGTCGAAACGTCGGCGAAAGGACTAGTTTAAAATCATTAGACCTCAACCCTCAAAAAAAAAAAAAATACATCATATAAATATTGGGTCAAGAAAGCAAATCATGTTGAATGATATATATATATATAAAATTAAAGTTACAGCTAGAGAACACAAGAAAAAGGACTAACACTCACGAATCTCGATAATTTCGGCGTCTTGCCGTCTTCAGGAGAGAAGAAAGAAAGAAAATAAAAGGAGAAAGAATGAAGGAACGGAGACGTAAATGAGTCCACTGGCCGATATAAACAACGATACAATGACACGCAGTGCAGCCACCTTACCAACGTGGACCAGTTTAGGCTGTGAGTAAGTAAAATTATAAAACTTATATATATATATATATATATATATATATATATATATACATGATTTCAATGTTAATACTTGAAATAAAAATACCGTCCAATCCACGGAAAGAAATTCAGAAATGTGACTAAAATTTTTGAACCAAAACCAGATGTCGTCGTCAGAGTCTGACTCTTATAGTATGAGTGAAACTCTGACGAAGACCAGTTGTTGGAAGATGTTAGTCCCATTTCTGAATTTCTGTGGTTTAGACGTTCACATAAGTACATAAATACATTTCATCTTTATATATTATATAATAAACAGGAACAGAGAAAACATGATGGATTAAAAGTTTACGTTTTGTTGCATTCGTATATGCCTGAAGGTACTAATTCTAAAAGTCTTTTGTTTTGATATCCAACCGCCTCTGGGTGAACAAAACCAGCATTCACAGGACCAGCGAAATCATAATAACTGGCAACTGTTTTTTGCCGACAAGTACAGGTGTTCAAATCCTGAAACAAATCAACGGATAGAGTAAATTCTAATATAATTAATTTTAATTCACATAAAGTTAATAGAAGTTATTCTTACAAAAGCAAATAAAAATAATAATTCTAATATAGTATATATGTATGAATCGTAATGTAGGGAGACTTCAAGAAGGGATAAACAGCGAGTTCAATAATTAGAATACAGTCTGCATATTGAGAATGAGGGGGAGAGAGAAAGAGTACTATAAAGGGAAGTGAGAGAAGGAGGTAGATGACAGAAACAGAGAGGGAGGGGGGAGAACAAAAAGGAGAGAAAGAAAAGAAGTACGGAGAATGAACCATAGAGTTGGAGAGGGGAAAGAGAGAAGGAATGAAAGAACGCACGTGATGTATAAGGATGTAGGGATCAGGAAGAGGAGGTAGAAAAGGACAGAGGAAGGGAGGGAGAGAGAGAAAGAGTACAATAAAGGGAAGTGAGAGAAGGAGGTAGATGACAGAAACAGAGAGGGGGGGGGGGGAGAACAAAAAGGAGGGAAAGGAAAGAAGTACGGAGAATGAATCATAGAGTTGGAGAGGGGAAAGAGAGAAGGAATGAAAGAACGCACGTGATGTATAAGGATGTAGGGATCAGGAAGAGGAGGTAGAAAAGGACAGAGGAAGGGAGGGAGAGAATGAGACAGACGAGGTAGGAGACAGAAAGTTGAAAAAGATAATGGAATTGAAAAGTTTAAATCATTCCAATTTGTCAAGTGGTTTAAAAAGTTTGTATGCTATATAGTTAGTATCTTCGTTCATCGTTATTCCCTAATAATTTCAAATCTAAATATTTTTAGTGTTTCTATTACATATATTTTCTACCATACTTTATTCTGTGTGGAGTAAGAGCATTTAGAAATGACGAACCTTTGTGCGGTTCGTTTTTCTTGTAGGTGACCTTCCAAGTTGGGTTCGTTCTTTTGTCTAACACGAAAATAATCACCTAGAGGAGAAAATTAAAGTGAAATAATTAATTTATATGCTAATAATATCATTATTCTAGATGATTGTGGGGAGTTGGTCACGAAGGAAACACTAATCAGTTTCTTACCGACGTTTCGTTAATGTTTATTAACATTTTCAAGGTTATAATACATCAACATTAAATGTCAAAGTAAGACAGAATATAAGTAGTATTCATTAGATGTACAGTCCATAATTGTGTGGTATTTACTCATACTGGGGAAAAACGATAATTGAAAGTCTCCACACAAAAGAAGATTTATTAGAAGTTTTGTTATAAAAAAAATTCTTTTGTGTGGAGACTTTCATTATCTGATGATAAAAACGAACTGTTTGAAACGAGTAGTTTAAATAAAAAACTTCTTTTGTGTGGAGACTTTCATTACCTGATGGTAAAAGCGAAGTGTTTGAAACGAGTAGTTTAAATAAAAAACTTCTTTTGTGTGGAGACTTTCATTATCTTATGATAAAAACGAAGTGTTTGAAACGAGTAGTTTAAATAAAAAACTTCTTTTGTATGGAGACTTTCATTATCCTATGATAAAAACGAAGTGTTTGAAACGAGTAGTTTAAATAAAAAACTTCTTTTGTATGGAGACTTTCATTATCTTATGATAAAAACGAAGTGTTTGAAACGAGTAGTTTAAATAAAAAACTTCTTTTGTATGGAGACTTTCATTATCTTATGATAAAAACGAAGTGTTTGAAACGAGTAGTTTAAATAAAAAACTTCTTTTGTATGGATACTTTCAATTACCGTTTTCCCCCAGTAAGAATAAACAGTATTATTTTCACTTGAAAATATTGACAAAACATCTGTGAGGAACTGATTGGTGTTTGTATAGTGACCATCTCCACATTTCTCTAGAATAATCACTAAACTTTGTGGTCGATAACGGTAATATTTCTAATATTTAGAAATGTTACTAAAAACATTTCTTAGACCCTAGCATTGAACAGTCAATCAAGTTGGCAACATGTCAGTCTTCATTGGACGCAAATCTGAGGGTAGGTTTGTCAGCTATACTAACCACACAGTCGTCTTCGCAATCGCAACTGATCAAGAATCCTGGGTCAGTGTTGAGCGGTACACCCTGAGTAGCTCTTCTTTTAATCATGTATTCCATGTACGGAGGTACTGATCCATCTATGGAGTTAACCACAGGAATGGGGCCTCCTCCCTCCCTTCCATATGATAAATCCTATAAAAAATAGACAAATTAATATTATTTTAGTAACATGGTAATAAGCAATGGCTAACACATCAGAACTCAAATGTCATCAAAGTAATTCAAGAAAATAAAATTAACTATATGACTTAAAGACAAATTACAAATGGATTGTAGTTTCTTTTTAGTAGTACTATTTAATTTGAGGAACCCTATATAATTGCAGAGTTTATGCCACACCAAATAATAGTAAATTACGTGTAAATAGAATAGAATCAGAGTGGAGTTTTGTTGGTGGCATTTGTAGCCGGAGTTATTTATATATATAACAAGATTTCACAATAAACAAGTGAAATAAGAATCAAAGTTTAAACTACAATAAGAAATGAGAAAAAAAAGACTTAAAGATCTTTCAACCGTAACAATGTATTATCAATAAAATGATAAATACTAACAGGTATTATGATGTGTTCTGGAAGAGCTTTGAACTCATCAAAAATCTTAACCCAATAGTCGAAGTTGAAGAGATCCACAGTGAGACTACAGTTAGTCACTTGAAGATAGGCAATAAGTTCCTTGAAGTCGGGCAGGAGGTGGCCGCAAGGCGCCTGGTAATAAACATTGCTGTTTACTTCTCCACGTCGACACTCATCCACCCTAACATATTACCAACTATTAATAACATTAGCAGGAGTAACTATCAACTGTAACCCACAAAAAAATAAGGAAGATTAATATTAGAATAAATAGAAGTTTACACCGTTAAATAAAAAAAAAACAGCAACCTTTTAAGAAGGGGGCAGGAGTAGCCCGGAGGTTTTAGTGTTCACCTCCAGACTGGTAGATTCGGGTTTGAATCTCACTTGTCCTGAGGGTGGTGAACAAACCTGAGCGTGTCATCCCTCGGAGAAGATACTAAGCTGATAGGTCTATAGCCTGTACGAAGTCAGGAACTTGTTCAAAATTCCTACTCTCAATGCAATCTAAAGCTAGGCAAAATGTGAGTCTCCCTATTTGGAATGTGTCTCAACCCATAACTATACCCATTGGTGGAATAACGGAGGCTTCGCTGGGCAGCGGGTAACTGGGTCTTTCTAAGAACCGCACTCATGGACCTACAAACTCTACTCTCCTGTTGGTCACCATCGTAACGAATCGTATATAGGAGAGTGCATGCATTGTTACACCTTCACATTTGCAACATATTGTCCAAATAACCGTTTTTGCCTGTAAAGACAAGATTCTAAGAGCGCCTGATGGATGATAAAATAAATGGTCCTCCTTCTAACTACCACGACTGCTTATATTTTAATACTTTCTTTAATCACTGTCACAGTAAATATTTCTTCTCGAATTTGGATCAAATCCGACCAACCCCATTTAGATATCATTATGATCATTTGAAAGATTCATTAGAACTAAAAATATAAAACCTGTCTAAAATTAGTAATAGTTTTCTTTTTTATAAGTGTAATTATAAATACATATAGTAGAGTAAATCAAATTGATAATATACCTTCGAAATCCGCATAACAAAGGAATAACAAGGGGATTTCTTCCTTTGATTTTGATTTGAGAAAAGGGCACCCACTCTATACACTCTGGAGAGCACGAGTGAGTCGAGTATACTTTTGGCAGAAGTGCATCCATCAACACCTCCTTCTGTAAAGCCACAATATACAAGAAATTATGATAAACATTAACATCTTAGACAAATGTTTTATAAAAACAAAGAGATTACAATAAGTCGTAATATTACTCTCAACTTCTCAATACACCTTACAGAGATACAGGGATATCTATTTGTTACACAGACTAATATTCGAAATCACTTTAGTCTTTGAAAATGTAAATTTTTTATTCAAAACCAAACAGTTTATGCTAATAATTGTTCCAAAATATTTAAATATACCATTGCTAAGATAAAAAATACTTGTTTTAAATCTTATATTTAAGGAAAGGAAGTCTGAAATTTTTCAAAAACAGACAATAAAACGGATTAATATGACTATGAGGAGACAAAAAAACAAAGGGCTATACAAACCCAAGTTGCATAGTCAGTAACCGTATGGTATTTACTCATGATTGGAATAAGGGACGAGATTATATAAGGGATGATTGATTTTATATAACGTCGACGAGTTTCGAACACTTAATGTTTATTCTACATTTTTATTAATTTGTATTATTTTTTTCTCTTAATGAACCTTAAGGTGAACTTAAGTTAACATTAAGTGTTCATTCTCGTGAACACTTAATGTTAACGAGAATGAACATAAAGTGTTCGAAACGAGTCGACGTTATATAAAATCAGTCATCTCTTATATAATCTCGACCTTTATTCCAATCATGAGTAAATACCATACGGTTATTGCTCCTTAATAAGGCATATATAACCTGAGGACGAACACTAAGTGTTCGAAACGAGTCGACGTTATATAAAATCAATCATCCCTTATATAATCTCGACCTTTATTCCAATCATGAGTAAATACCATACGGTTATTGCTCCTTAATAAGGCATATATAACCTGAGGACGAACACTAACTGTTCAAAACGAGTCGACGTTATATAAAATCAATCATCCCTTATATAATCTCGACCCTTATTCCAATCATGAGTAAATACCATACGGTTATTGCTCCTCAATAAGGCATATATAACCTGAGGACGAACACTAAGTGTTCGAAACGAGTCGACGTTATATAAAATCAATCATCCCTTATATAATCTCGACCCTTATTCCAATCATGAGTAAATACCATACGGTTATTGCTCCTTAATAAGGCATATATAACCTGAGGACGAACACTAAGTGTTCGAAACGAGTCGACGTTATATAAAATCTTTCTTGTGGAGACCTGTTATTTATTTCTCTCATTCCAATAATGAGAAAATATCACACAATAAATGACTGCATAACTCCAGAGTATTTAATATCTTTCTTGTACATTTTCGTTAAATATATCAATCGAAAAAATAGTTTATTCCACAAATCCGAGAAAGCAAAGTCAATAAAATGACAGCAAGAAGAACAGGAATTAGAAGAGTAGAAGAATAGAAAGAGGAAAAGCAGTAGAAGAAGAATGGCAGAGAGACGTGAAAGAGGAAGGTGAGGGGGGGGGGGGAGAAATAAAGGAAATCTCACCTGCAACAAAATAACAAACAGCAGCAAAAAAAAAAAAAAAAAAAATTCAAAGAACAACTTGAACCAGGCTTACTGGCGAAAAATAATTGTTCATCGAAACCATTTATTAGGCAACTCCCATCCTTGGCTGTTCTGCCATTTGGCAACGCTCAGATGAGCAGAGGCAAGCATCATAGAAAGTTACAGACGAACCTTTTGGAGACTGTTTAGCAAAAACAGGGACCACTACATTCAGAAACACCTATTTCACCGTATAGATTAACTCAGGCGTACTCAACATAGAAAACGACCATTTAATATAAAGAAAATTTAAATATTAATGCTTTTATTCTTATATTATAGAACATAATAATTGCATTACATACTTTAAATTATTTCAGCATGTCATATTTGATATATATATGCCATATGCATATTTCAACTTGCTTTCGAAATTGGTTTGAAATTTTTTCTCGGGCAACACCAGATACATCAAATAGTTTATGAAATTACAACATAATTCAAGCTAAGTACCTCCACATTTCCAGCAAACTCATCTTTCTGGGGCTTGCCATAAACTTTAGACGGAGCAGTGGAATCCACAACCGAAGAGGTTCTCGTCAACGTCTTCCTGGCTACTGCTCTCACAGGTTCGCCACATTCTAATTTCAAAACATGAATTAGTTTTCGATATTATAAAAATACCTATTTTCACACACACACACACACACACACATATATATATATATAATCAAACCACAATAAGAAATGGGAAAACAAGACTAAGATCTTTCAACCGTAACAAGTGGTCTTTAATTTGAACCTGTAGAACTGACCGAGTCCCGATAAACTATAGTTTTCTATATAATGGTGAGTCACCGCCCTGCCTTCCTGCGGGACTCTTCGCTCTTCACACCTCCTGATGACGACGATGGTCGAAATATCGATGCGCTTCATCAGAGTCATAAACCCAACAGGGTTTTCAGCTGGGTTTTTGGCTCTGACGAAGACCGCTTGCTACGGTTGAAAGGTCTTAGTCTTTTTTTCCCCATTCATACTGTGGTTGATCATTGATTGTTATTTCACGTGTTTATATGAAATATTGTATATATATATACATAAAATTGAAAAAGTATTGCTTAATTTATAAATAACTTTTCTCAATCAATAATAATTCTTCGCGGTGCTATAATAAAGCAAATAAATGTTCAATAAGACTACTTACTTCCGTTGTTTTCATGAGAAATAGAAACCGAATTATCTTAAAATTAATTTTCATTATAAGTCAAGGACAACACTCACATACAACAATCCTCAATTTTTAATACTTTTAAAGTTTTTTATCCAATATTTGGATAAAATTGTCCAATTGTATTATTATGACTACGAAAATGGAATAAATTTTAATTAATTTAAGTAATTAAGAGGCAAAAATTTATTTCCACTATACTGCTATGAACAGCATATAAACAAAACAAAATATCATTTATAATTGTGTAGCAATTTCTTAAAAAATATTATTCCATTTTTTTTTTAATTTATATGTTATTTCTTAAACCTGCAAAACAAATAAATAAAGAAGGCAAAAAGTAAATGTAAAATATAACCAACAGTTCTAAGAGGCTTACCGGAGTAGTCAGTATCCTTAAGGGTGCATGCTCTGGGTTTTCTCTGTAATAACATAGCTTAATAAGGACATGGACTTCATGGATTGAGTGAACACTACATAATTATATATAAATACAATTACAGAATTATGCATACGAACTGGCTATTTTCCTCCTAACTTAAAATATGGGAGGAACAACGTTATGAGATAAGATTGTACATTTTGTTTAATTTAGGCCAGGTTGCAGTGAGCGTCCCACGAGAGAACACACACACCAGGCCAAACATTGCCTCTTTGTGATACTATACAATGTGCAATTCTACATTGGGAGTCCTTAATTTGCCTAACTCAAGTGTATTTAGACTTTAGAGTAGGAATCGTCAACGAGTACCTGACATCAGACCGAAGGTTTAACGTTCTTTCCGAGAGACGACGTGCGCAGTTTTCACCAACCGCATGACATAAAGGCTCAGAGCGGGGTAACGAACCCTGCATCTACCAGCCCAAAAATGAACACGCAAGCCACTCGGCTACCCTGAACCCTTGTTTAATAGTTACTAACAACTCTGCGATATCTATACAAATAAAAGAAACGTTTTGTCTGTACATTGCTTAGAACTGACTCATTCCCAGTTTTCTTTACGTTTCATACATTAGAGAAACCGAATCCGCACCTAGAAAAATATCTCTCAGTCGGTTTGTCTGCAAAATTTTGTCACAAGTAAACTCAGCCACCATAAGACATAGCGAGCTGAAACTTTGACAGTAGATTTGTATTTGTCTAACTTGAAATCGATGTTTTGAATGGATTGAAAATTAAAAATAGAAGCGAAGTTATGGACTTTTAAGCTATCTTAGGCTAACTTCACAGATATGTTCATTTTGAAAATATACAGGTGTAGTAAGTAGATATTGTTAGTTGATTTTAATTTCATTTTTTTTTAAGCTCCCAACAAGAGATTGTTGATAAGGTGTTTTCCAGAGTTCAAGATCTACTATCTATTCAGAATAAATGACTTTGTGAACGAACAATTCTCACTCCTACAAATGAGCAGGCAGGGAACATCAATAAACAAGTTTTTGCATTATATCAAGCTGAGGAAAGAACTTACAAGTCAGTAAACAGCGTGATTATTGATGAGGCAGCAGTTAATTACCAATTGAATTTCTTGACTCCGTGACGGCTCCTAGACTGCCTGTTGATGACTTAAAACGTAATGTAGGGGCACCAATCATGCTGTTATGAAACATGAGTACCCCAAAACGGGATAAGATTCCAAATTCTTTCTTTACGCAGATACGCCAAGAGGCGGACATCATGACTGGGTGTGGCACTGGGGATTCTGTGTGGTACCACGTAAACCATTGATTCCGAGCCACTATCCGTTTCCATTCCAACGATTGCAATGTCCCGTCTGTGTATGTTTTGCAATGACGGTAACTAAGTTGCAAGGGGAAACTGTATCTGCCGCAGGAATTGAAGTGAGTGAGACCAAGTGTTTCTCACACGGACAACCGTAATTTGCTTGCTCAAGTGTCAGAGGTTCCAACTCTTTGTTCTTCCATGAACCTGAAGAACAGACAGCTAATGTGCTGTATACAAAGGCATTTACTTAACACTGTACTAATAATGATATTTTCTACTATTCTATAATTTCTAATGATTTTTTGGAATACCATGTATCATCTCCGAATTTTTGGAAAAGTGCCCGTCAATGACGGCCACATTTGCTAGTTAACGATAATACTATTACATAATTGAAATATAATTCGTTATTACATGAAGATTAAGTAACAATGTTACATTTCTAAGGGATTATAAAAAAAAAAAGAATATGAAACGATCAGCACCAGTAACTTTACTTGAGTTACACTTATTATTGGGGGAAAGCAATACCTGTTTTGACTTTATATGTGTTCCTAGGCTTCTCAGCCATATAACCACCAAAATCAAATCAGGTCGACCAGTTTAACGTGCTGTCCTTTAGCCACTTTGAATCACTCCAAAGTACCCAAAGTGACCATGCAGAGGCAGGCCTGCACGATACTATGTCACGCATCAAGACTTACGTCACGTATCAGTACCAGGTCAACGTACTCAAATCGGGTATCAAAAAAAATCATACAGCCTGATACATTGACTTATTACCTTACCAGCAAGAGGGTGGAGCCGTGGAGCTCTATGGCACCGGTCGCCCATGGCGTGGGCAACGCAATACCACTCAAAAACCTACAATGTGATAACTATTCACTGTTATATGACTTTATTTGTGTTTTAATAAAAGACAATTTCAATAGCAGTTTTTCCAAGTGTCATATGAAATGTCATGACAATTCACTGTTCTTTAAAAGTCAAAATATGCCTACAGAAATGAAAAGTATGGTAAGAAAATAGGAAAGAGGTCACACTAAACAACTGTTGGTCATGTGACTTATGCACATGAGTCTAAAGTAGTATTAGTCTTCTTACTTTATAGTATAGCCACACTTCTACTTTATTTTTATAAAAAAAACATAATGATAATAATACCGTAATATATGTCACTGTACTAATGGTAATAAATAAATAATGGACAAGAGTACCGTTGTGGCAATAGTAGGCTCTTCGGACGGCTGTTCTGACATCCCTGGAGGCTTAGGCCAGTATTCTTTAGGATACATTATCCTGTAAGAGCCACGGTAAAGCCATTCTTTTTGATTGGCTTGCAGGAAAAGAACTTCAATGAGAGAAGCATCCACTGCGGTCACTCGTGCGTCAGCCCATTTACCTATACAAAAATTATATAGTTATAATCGTATATATAATATATATAAATAACAAGATTTCACATAAACACCTGAAATAACAATCAATGATCAAACCACAATATGAAATGGGAAAACAAGACTAAGATCTTTCAACCGTAACAAGCGGTCATCGTTAGAGTCAAAAACCCTGGTGTTTTTGATGAATGCTCATCGCGCAGCAACCAGTCTCTACCAGTTCACAACAACATCCATTTAACACCAGCAATAGCCGTTCAAACACCAACAACCAACCCACCAACCAAAAATACAACCAATGAGACCTCGCTGCAAGTGGGGCCAATGCCTAGCGCCAGTGTTTGTGTTTCCTGAAGGAGTGCGAGCCCTTATCCTTTCCTGGCAGGCCGGCAGCGGTTTCATCATGCTGTGACCAGTCTCAACAAGATAGCAGTGGCAGTCTTATAGCTTTTTTCAGGACCGGACCGGGAAAACTCGAAGTGGAGAAGTCGACATCGCACGGCAACTGTTCATTTTCTGAGGGAGTGCGAGCCCTTATACCATTTGCTGTGTCGGCGGAGATGACTCCATGGAAGAGAAGAACCGCTGTACATGACTTTGATCAGAGCTAGAAGCCTTCAACTTTGAATAAAATGAGTCAAGCTTATTTGGTCCCGCATCAACCAATCAGATATATATATATATATATATATATATATATATATATATATATATATATATATAAAACAATAAAAATAATGTATCGACTAATGATAGAATAGGATTAAATATTAATTAGGTTTTGGTTGAATATTCTAGGTTCAAATCAAACTACGAAATGCCAATTTTTTTTAAAGTTAAAACCGAGATGTAGGATTTGAGAGTTTGATTTGAACCTAGAATACTTTATCGAAACCCGATAAATATTTAATTCTATTCATATACATATAATAATATTCACAATAAATATTGTAGGTATCTACCCACAAAAACCTGTAATCAACGGTAAGAAATCAGAAAAAAAACTAAGATCATTCAAACGAAACCTTGCCATTTTCAAGATCTTTGTCTTTTTTCTGACTTCTTATTGTGGTTTAGACAATTATATCACATATACATATATGCATACATAATGCATAAAATATCCGTTACAAGGAATACAAAGTTCAATTTAAATATTTGTTTACCAAGTCCACATTTATAGATTGAGTACTCTATCTTGAGTTCTCTTATTTGGTACTCATTTTATCCATGGGCGAACCAAATTACAGCGCTTCGAAAAAGAAACAAAAACTGCAGGTTACAGGAGACCATTCCAGATTAGTAGTCAATCTAAGTTTCGCACAAGTGATAAACAACAATTTCACAGTAGTTTCTTTGTTTGAATTACTGGCATATGTATTGCTACATTTTGTACTGTACACTGTCTATACCATAATTTGAAGTGAATCTAATTTCTTATAATCTTATTATACAAATAATTAAATATAACTAACACAACATAGTAGATAAAAAGTTACTTATGCATTAAAAAGAATCATAATTTCTCACAATTAGTATTAATTAAATTAAAATTCTTAATTTTACCAACGATTTGACTTCAATAACAAGATCTTTATTCAAAAATAATGTAAACTATTAAGTTATAATTATAATATAATTATATTATAATATAATTAAGTTATTTAAGTTATAACACTAATTAAAGTATTATTTACGCTATCACTGGCAAGTGAATGCAAGTCGAAATGTAAACAAAAGGGAAATGCCAATTTTCCAATTAGGTTTTTTTTTCAAATGTAATAGTTTACATTTTGTTAGAGAGAAAAATGTTTCTAATAACAATTAAGATAATGAAATTTGTAATTGACTATATTTTTTCAGGTTTTTCCCTGAAGTAATATTATTATTATTTTTTTCTTAAAGTCATTCAAATATCAAATGTTAGGAAAAGTATTAAGTCTCCACACAAAAAAGTTTATTACAAGAAACTAAACAACGAGTTTCGAAAACTTGATATTCTTCTTCAGGTTACGTTTAGAAAAAAATATATATACATTTAAGAGCTTTGGTAACATAGGGGCGAATTAATTAAAATTAATTAATACATTTGACACTTAATATAATTAATATATCATTAATTAAGTGATAACGGGAATAATATTGAAGTGGCTTAAATTGATCCTTAAAATAAAACTACATACTGAGATATGTCTAATTTATACATAAAAGAGATTTTTAATTTCCTACTCTGCTGGGGTTATTGTTTGGGAGGTGAGACCAAGCAAGGATTGAGGGTGTCAGGGAGTGTTTTTAAGGGTGGGGGGGGGGGGGGGAAGTTCAAAGGAATGCAGGAGGTCTTGGCAGAGATATTAGCCTAACTGTGCCAAGAGAACATGTACGGACTGTCACTCTTATACTTAACACTCTGGCTGTTTTAGCAATAGGAAAACACATCTTTCTAATTACATAAAAAGATCCAGAAATGTTGTACATCTTGCTATCTGTTCATTAATACGTAGGGAGGGGATCTTTCTGAATAATTTGTTTATTTCAAAAGCCTCTAATCCTGCTATTTCCTGATACTTATTATTGGTATGTAAAATTTTTAAATTAGTATTTGGATCAAAACAATGGTTATTAGTTATGCAAAGTAGGAAATGAAATGGTCACTAGTTTTATTTGCTTCTCTTTTTTGAATATACTCTTTTTCGTGTTCTTTAATTCTTTTTTTTTTCAAAATTGCGAAATATCATTCCTATGTAACTGTAATGACAATTTCCACATGATATTATTCCAATATCAATTCAACAGTATTCTCGTTATCATTCAATAGTGTCAGATGTATTAATTAATTCGACTCTATGTTCCCAAAGCTCTTAAATTCATATTTTTTTTTCTAGATGTAACCTGAAGAAGAATATCAAATGTTCAAAAATCTTTGATAGTTTCTTGTAAAAAACTTTCTTGTGTGAGGACTTCATACTTTTCCTAACATGAGTAAATACCACACTATAAGAGATTGCACAGTTAATGAATCAAATATCAAATGTTTCATTTACCTTTGAATTCAACTTTGATAACATCCATTGTATTGAGATTGAGAAGCTTACGATCGGGAAGGCTATCGAAATAGTTCCTAATGAATGACCTAGCTGATTGATTAAAATATTCGCAGACATCTTCTCGACTCTCGCAAGTCACTCTGATATCTTCGTGATGGGAGTACTGTACGTTACCATTATCGAAGAAAATCATATACCTGCAAATTAGCCAAATCATCATTTTAAACCAACAAAATCTGGCGTGAGTCAAAACCATACGACTATCATTCACTTAATTATAAATCCTTATTTTAATAAGTTATAATTAACAATTAAAGCATAACTCAACCTGGTAGATAAAATAAAAATACAATATTTTCTTATTTCGACCACATATTCAACGCTATTTTTCCTTATCGAGGTTTGGTCCACGACAATCCAGACAGTCTACTAATGAACTAAATCAACTAAAAAAATCTTTAGGCTCAAGTTATTTAGTTAGGTTAGTTATCAAGTTATTCTGAGGTAAAATGGATAAACCAACAAAAGTCTCCACACAAAAATGAAGTTCTATTCAACGCGTTTCGAACACTTTGTGTTGATCATCAGGAAGACACCAAGGATGTGGTACTGACGGGTTGGTAGAGTGAAAACAACTGTCAGTACCAACCCGTCAGCACCACATCCTTGGTGTCTTCCTGATGATGAACACAAAGTGTTCGAAACGCGTTGAATAAAACTTCATTTGTGTGGAGACTTTTGTTGGTTTATCCATTTTACCTCAGAATGAGTAAATACCACACAATTACGGATTGCATAACTAAAGATTTATCAAGTTATGTTTTGTTTATAGTGAAGGTCGAGATTCATTTACGATTGAATACTGCTGTCATTAAATTGAAGATTACTTAAGTTACCCCTGTTATTAAAAGATTCCTCATGCACAATTCCTTGGGTTTTCAATAAATAATACCTTTCAAAACACTACAATTATAACGATTACAAGTAAATGATGAGTATCAGTGTAATATTCTTTGCTTGCATTGTATTATGCATGGAATTACTTATTACGGGCGGCATTTTTTAAAGCACCCAGATCTACGATCGGGTACATATTTGCATTAATTTGTACATCTATAAGAGTACCTCTCAAAAAAACGGTAAAACGACTTCTCCGGCATCCCTTTTCACCCATTTGTGCCGGATAAACCAGAGTCTACTGTATGTATTTTAAATGTCAGCTAATAATTAATTACCTATAGTTGTTATATGAAGAAGGCGACTCTGCAGTGACACCAGAGTAATAACGTTTGCCGTACTTTTCACTTGTCCTTGAGTAGAAAGCAGATATCACTCTGTTTCCAACGGCTATCCGCACAGGTGATGGGTCAAAGTAAGCCATTTGGGACTCTGTTATACTCTTCACATAAGACAGGCTAGCACCTCGCTGAAGCACCACTTGGTACGTATAGATTCTTTGTTTATTCTAAAACAAAATACAGAACATTACAAAAATAATTATTTATATGTATATATATATATATATATATATATATATATAACAGATTCAATAATATATCGACCGTTTGATAGAATAGGTGTGTTCTCTAATCGGGGTTCGGTCAATTTTCCAGGATGAAAAATCAAACTCTCGTTGCCAACGTTTCGGTTTTATTTAAAACCTTTTTCATAGGCAGAAGTAAGAATTTTTTAACTAAGAAAATGAAATTTACATTATTTAAAGGAACAACAATGTTAGCCGGACAAAACCTTCGACTGTTCCTTTGTCGAATTGTTGTTCCTTTAAATAATGTAAATTTCATTTTCTTAGTTAAAAAATTCTTACTTCTGCCTATGAAAAAGGTTTTAAATAAAACCGAAACGTTGGCAACGAGAGTTTGATTTTTCATCCTGGAAAATTGACCGAACCCCGATTAGAGAACACACCTATATATATATATATATATATATAAAGAAAACAGTACCGTATATATATATATATATATATATATCACTCAAAATTCGAAAAAAACGATCCAAACTGAGCAAATCTGAGGCAACCACTGCCGGGACGGTTTCCTGCCGTTGTGTTTTCGGCGTGCTTGGTCGCCCTTTCTATTTTCTCCCACTCACCCCACAGGATTAAGGCCCAGCTTTTCTTTAACTTGAAGGAAAACAACCCCTTCTATCTTCTCCGTGTATATATAAGAACTTAACATATAAGAAACCAAATATTCACCCAAGAAGTTTTTCATGTCCTGATGATGAATGTTGATCATTCGAAACATGTCGACTATAGGAGATGCACTTTATTGTGTAGACGAAATAACGAGAGTATTATTTAGAAAAATGGAGAAACTTGTTAAGAAACAGGTATCAGCCAAATTTGGTGTCATTTTCAATAATTTATATATTTGAAATGTATCAGTGAAATAGTTAAATTGTTGCAGATCCTTAAGCAGAATGACGTTCTACTTCGGAATTTAGTTCTGGGTACTTCACTAGGTAAAAGAAACACAATAGACTGGTGGCAAGGAGTTTATCAGTAAATTTAAAATTCCACTAACATATAAGAATAAAATAAAAAAATACAGACACATGTCTCAAAAAGTCAGAATCTCTTGACATCTGTAATGAATTAAATCTTATTTTTTGAAACACATTCTGTATGATCAGAATGGAGTTTGACAGGTTTTCGACTACGTCAAGAGCACCAGAGTCAAGTGAATTATGTTAATCGTTTATAAAACCTTCTAGTAGTTGCTTAAACAAACAAAAATAAACAAAAGTTTTAAGGGGTTCGAACTGACATCACTAAGGTTGAATAAAGCGATATTACATTCTAAATCACCGAGGAGTCCAAGTTGTTATTAATATAGACAAGTTATTATAAATTATACCGTAACTACTGAATAATGTTTTATTACGTATCTTCTCTTGCATGCTCAGTAGGTTAAATAACCCTGTCCATTTTCAAGAGCATTTCATAAGGTTCCTAAACTCATGAAGTTGCTTAGAAGAAGAGAATTCTACAGAGCTGAGAACGGAATTCAAAAATCGAATTAAGAAGGATTAAATGTTTTTTTTTTGTAAACATTGATATTACAATTTCTTTTCTCTGGCGTTTATCAGCCATGTGAGTTGACTGTAACGGAATTCCATAGGAATTAGTAACAAAATCATAAAACCATCACAAAAAGTATAAAAACAAAAAATTACAGAAATTTTTATACATTTCTGTTAGACATTTATGTAGTTGTTATACATTTGTGTATATATATATGAACGTTCAATTTATTTCAATTACGTAATTTCCAATAGCTTTTTTGATTTTATATATTCCTACTTTTGCATGTGAAAAAGATTTTGAATAATAATCAAAATACTCAATTTAAAGTTTAATTTGAAATTAGAAAAAATTGAGCGCATTTCCATACATCTGCGTATATAGATCTATGTACATACGTTTATACATAAACGGTCGAAAATTTCTCAATTGTAATATAAATACATATAATAGTAACATATCTTTGATGACAGGAATGATCTGAACAAAGATAACAAGATACAAAATCAAAAATAATCAGAAAATTAAATATTTACATGGTCTTCAGAGACAAATATTCGTTGAACGATAGCAGGAACCCAAGCTGAATATTCAGCTACTGTCACGACAAACACTTGTTGATTAATCTGAGGTTTACGTCTTTCAATTTGCCCTCTCGGAGGTAAGTTGTGAGGCTTCGTGGGAAGTGCACTGTCTTGTTCTTCCTGAAGGAAAAAAAACAACACTCTATTAATTATTAAAAACTCATTGCAAACTTTGCCTAATGAGTGATAAAAAAATATAAAAAAAATGGTCAAGAGTTCCATATCAGAAAATAAGTAACATAAAAAAAATAATATCGCAAAAATCTTTGAAAAGGTACAAAAAAAATTGTTAACTGTTTACTAATTTGGAAAATAACACAATTCCCCCTCTTATTTCAAGCAAATAATTTTATTTCTTTCAAACTACGCCAATACATGAATGTGTAAACACAAGACTGAGGTAAAAAAAATATACATGGAAACACCAAGTAAAAATGCTGTACAATTCCAAAACAAAAATAATATAGTGTTATGATGAATATTATATTCGCAAAAATTAAACTAATTAATATACAGAAAAGTAAATATTAGAATTATTTTCTTAAAAAAAAAAACTTACTTCTTCATCGTCCAGGACCTCAAAACACTCATCATCTTCTTCTTCTTCATCCATAATGTCTAGCACTCCAAGGTCCACTGATTCTACCTGAACAACATGAGATAACCAAAATCAACTTTACACAACGCATACGTTATTTCAAGCATTCACAACTCATAGAGTGCAGAAATATGCATAAATACCAACAAGCTTGGCTGACAGTAAAACTAATAAATCATGATAATTCATTATAAAAAAGTTCTGAGGCCTTTCCAGGTAGAAATTATCAAAGAATACTAATAATCAATTGTTAAGAGTTTTTTTGACATTGATATATACATATATGCAAACAAATTAAAAAAAAAAGGTATCACACATATAGATAAAGAAATAACTCACTTCTATATTTCGGCCATCGTCGTCATCAGGAGGCGAAGGGTCGAAATATAGAAGTGAGTTATTCTTTTGTCTATCTGTGTGCTACCTTCTTTTTAATTGGTTTATATTTAAAGGTCCGCTGGACCGTTTCATTTAATTACTTATATATATATATATAAATTCACATAAGGGATTATTGAGGATTTTGGTCATAAAACATACAACTCCTGATGATCAGCCGACGTTTCGCCAAAAGTTGTTTGGCATTTTCAAGGCTAAAAAACAATTTATTAAACGACATAAGTAAAGCAAGATAAATACATCATCGGACACCATCCAACAGAAAACAAACGACACAAACAACAATTAAAGTACCCAGAGAACCACAACGTCGGCTGATCATCAGGAGTTGTATGTTTTATGACCAAAATCCACAATAACCCCTTATGTGAATTTGAAATATCAGTGGTCGAGAAACTATATCAATATATATATATACTTTGAATTGAAATTGAAATCAGACGGTCCAAACGGACAAATAATTAAAGTTACAGCTAGAGAACACAAGAAAAAGGACGAACACTCACGAATCTCGATTATTTCGGCGTCTTGCCGTCTTCAGGAGAGTAGAAAGAAAGAAAATAAAATAAAAGGAGAAAGAATGAAGGAACGGAGACGTAAATGCGTCCACTGGCCGATGTAAACTCATTTACACCGGCCAGTGGACGCATTTACGTCTCCGTTCCTTCATTCTTTCTCCTTTTATTTTATTTTCTTTCTTTCTACTCTCCTGAAGACGGCAAGACGCCGAAATAATCGAGATTCGTGAGTGTTCGTCCTTTTTCTTGTGTTCTCTAGCTGTAACTTTAATTATATATATATATATATATATTAGTATATTTAGGAAGCAGTCCTTCATTTATACAGGTTTGATTAAATAATACGCCATATTTACGGTTGATTAGTTTCCTTGTGTATTTCTCAAGGGATCTGAATAATCTTCTTGTACAAACATCTAAATTGAATAGGCTAAAATCTATATATATATTGAATAGGCTATATTGAATAGGCTATATATATATATATATATCATATATAAGTATATATATATATCTGTCCCACGGTCGACAATTCATTACTGTTTTGTATATATTACATATATGTATATAATATTAACTTTAGGATAGGTACAGATTTACTAACAATTTGCTGACCTCAAATAAAAGGTTTGAAAGAATGTAATGTTTTTTTATTCGATTACTTTCTACATTACAATTATGTTAATATGTCATTGTTAATTAACTTTGTATCCTAATGAATCAGGAATTCAAACATTCTTTCAGAAATAATTAGTAATTTTAGGTAACTTTGATTAAAGAGTATATACTGCACTATATGCTCTAAAATATAGTAAATTATAATATTTTTCAATAAAGTTAGGATGAAAGAAATACCGTCTTTTACAAACGTGTTTTATCTCCAAGAAATCACATAAAAGGGACTTTTTAATGATTCCAAGAGTTTCCTCTTACCTTCAATGGACTAACCCTAACTTTTTACTAGATTTTTAGTGTATACTTTAAGAAATATTTCTCACATGTTCGACTATCAACAAAGTATTATCCACATTGGATGGACTTCCTGTTTTGGAAGTATCTTTAAAATTGAATCAGAACAGAAAGTAGTCTCAAGCTAAAAGAGACGAGAATATTAATCAAATCTAAGTAAACAATGTTTTAAATGGTTGAAAATGTGAACGCGTTTTACTGAGTTTTTGTCTCGAGATTTCAAATCTATAATAATCTATCTTCTGGAATACCCTTAATAAAGAAGTTAATAGATAAAGAAACCCTTAAACAGAGAGCAGAAGTAAACCCTTCAATAGTAGAATACTTATTTAACAATAGAATAAAACTCATATTAGTATAATTTCATGTCTGAATGAATGAAAAAAGATCTTGAAACTTGTAAAATGTGATAACCATGAGATAAATATTATACTGTTTAGAAATCCTTACTTCCAAAGAACCAGGCAGAACAATATTCGGAAGAATTGTTACTGAGGACGAAAAATGGGTTCCCTACAGTAATAAAGATTGCTTAAGAAAGTGGTCAGATCTGAATCAATTCAAAATATAGGAACTCCATCCAATGAAGATAATACAGGGCCCTCCAATGAATCGGGGAATTTCAAAAATTAATTAGTTATTGAAAAAAAAATACATTTTAACAACTTTATTATACATAAATGGAATATATATTCTTTCCTACATTTTTTTAAATGAATACCAATGGATACCAATAGTGGTATGTCATTCTTGGAGCCGGACTTAAAAGTCTCCATGACTTCTTGCAGCATATTTACCGGTATTGACCCAATCTCGTTTAGAACGCGTTCTTCGAGAGCTGAAACTGTTTTAAGATAACCTCATAAAAAATAGTCACAAGCACTCAAATCGGATGAACTAAGGAGACAAGGGATATTTCCGTTGCAAGAAGTAAGACCACCTAGAAATAAGCATTAAGAGCATCGATGGAAGTTCTTGCCGTGTGACTTGTAGTACCATCTTGTTGGAAAAGTGTTTACTCATCAACTCCAAAACGGGCAAATTAAGGAGTGAAAAAGCTATTTATCATCTTATCATAGCGCTGAGCACTTACAGTGGGTGATTACCAGCCTCATTTTCATAAAAAAAAAAATGGACCGATAATACACACGAAATCGTTACTTTCAGAGCATGAAGGGGCTTCTCATGAAGCAAACAAGGGGTTTTCTCCGCCTAACACCTGAATTTTTTTTTGTTTACATTACCGTGCAGATGAAAGTACGCTTCATCATTCAACAAAAAGTTGTTCAATTGAGGCTGACGTCTGAAGTTAAGGTTTACCTTCCCACCCACAATGATATTTCATTTAGAAAAAAATTGTAAGGACTCTAAATTCTCTTCATGTATAATAATGTTGTTAAAATGTATTTTTTCAATAACTAATTACTTTTTGAAATCTTCCCAATTCATTGGCGGACCATGTACTCTGTTGTTGGTGGGACATGTGAGAAATGTTATGAGGATATCTTGAAGCAGAAATAAAAACTGTAGTAAGAAGTTAGGGTTGGACTATCGATGGTAAGGGGAACTATGTACTGAAAAGATAGTTCCCGGAGATAAAACATGTTTGTAAATGACCATCTTTCTTTCATTCTAACTTTATAAAAAAACCAATAAACCTACTTTTCTTAAACATTAACAGATATTTCGTTACTGTTTCCAAAATCCACACTTATAGACTTTCGCCTTTTGTGCTGTCTTAGGGAAAAAAGTGTTTACCACACATTAATTAGCTACATTACCGGCATGATTTCTTTTTCGGGAAACATACATTTTTACCTCACTACTGAAATTATACCAAGTAGTTGGGTATAATAAACCAAGGGGAGTTGATATAATAAACTCCTCAGTTTATTATACCAAGGATCTTGAGCGTGTAGCTAACACGAACAGGCTAGAGATACTAACCAAGGGAGGCGTATTCCTTATAATGAAACATTTCTCACATGTTCCACGATCAACAAAGTACTATCTTCAAACAAGCAATCCTTTCTACTAAAGGCAATCATAGTACTATTTACCTTACACCACCCTCATATTGTTAATATCCATAAGAAATGTCAAAAATAAAGAAAAATATTAAAACTTTCAAAAATAAATACACATTATGGTTTGATAAGCTGTGTATATCTATATTACTATAAAAAGATTTCATATAAACACGTGAAATAACAATCAATGATCAAACCACAATAAGAAATGGGAAAACAAAACTAACATCTTTCAACCGTAACAAGCGGCAGTTGGGCTTTTGACTCTAACGAAGACCGCTTGTTACGGTTGAAAGATCTTAGTCTTGTTTCCCATTTCTATATTACTATAAAACAACTTACAAAAAATTGACTTAATCACGATATTTGCTCACAGAAATTAGCACTGTAAGAAACAAGTAGAAGCCTGAATTTGTTATTGTTACCACCTAATTCCAACTTAAGTCAAATCTTTATCAATAAAAGAAAGTTTTTGTCTGTACATTGCTTAGAACTGACTCATTTCAAGTTATATTTACATTTTATATATTAGAGAAACCGAATGCACCCTTAGAAAAATTTCTGTTTGTTTGTTTGTCCAAAAATTTTGTTACAACCAGAAGTCATAGCGAGCTGAAACTTACACTGTAGATTTGTGCATGTCTAACTTGAAAGTCAAGGATTGAATGGACTGAAAATTCAACGTAGAAGCGAAGTTATGAACTTTTAAGTTGGCGTTTATTATAATTTGCTCGTTTTAAAAAAGTGAGCCCAACCTACTCGAATACTAAATTAGAAGTATGTGTAGAATAAAATCAAATTTGAGCTCAGTATCTAGAGCTGCAAAAACGTAAAAGGAATTCCAGATTTATTGACAGATATGGACTACTAATAATGATATTTTCTACTATTTTTAATTTCTAATAATATTTTGGAAAACCCGTATCACCTCTGAATTTTTGCAAAATACCCATTAAAGACGGGCGCGTCTGCTAATTATGAAATAAATATTAAAGACAACAGTAATTAGTGTGTTGCTTTACAAATAATCACATTAAAAAGAAACAAGAATGAAAAAGACGTTTTCGCAACAAAACCAAGGTAAATTAATGAGCCCAGATGTAAAATATTCTTAGTATAGAATAAACCTAACCAAGTTCTTCTCTACAAAAGATTTTAGTCCCATTTTTTGAATTTCTTATTGTGGTTTATACAATTTTTTCTTCATGTTTACTGTAGTCTTATTATGTTTTCCAGGTTCAAATCCAAACATTTTGATTTAAATAAGTATTTGAAACATTCCATAATGAAATTGTGAAAGTATATTGCAATATACAATTAAATGTTTAAAATGAATAATTTTAGGAATATATATATTTTAACACAACTGTCAGCTTAAACAACAGTCAAGAATGTTACATTGTATAATAGTGTGTAGTCTTATATGAATTATTGTGTAATTACACTACAGTGTGGTAGTATACTGTATCGTTATTAACAAACTTGATAGCTGTGCTGAAGTTTCTGTTCGTAAAATTATTTATTTAAACTTCCAATGTAATAGTTTATTGGAGTGACCCAAAGGGTCACGGGTTGGCTATTAAATAATAAAACTTAACAGGCTCAATTAAATAACGCTAGAAATGTCGCATGTATTATGTTTATGCAAAAACAATAAATAACCCAAGGACTTTGATCAATAATATAAATATGATAGCTATTTTGATTAATTCAGTTGAAATGCTTACTTCTTTTGGTAAAGGTTCACAACTAGCATACAGCTCCTGTATATGATTTACTGTATCAATATCATCCATGTCGAGCTTGCATTTTAATTCATTTGCACTAACTGGGGGAAAAAAAAAAAAGAATCCATTATAAAACTTAACCAAATTTGAATCATGCATTATAGAGATAAATAATCAATCTAAATTAGTTGGCTGTCATTCAGTAATGCGAGCCTTATGATTTAGAATCGAATATATGTTAAGATATATAATATATCAAATTTCACGAGTCTAAAAAACGTTCAGAAGTTGATTTAGAAAAGTTATTCGTTATCCAGGATATTCAAGTTAACATTTTTAATCCATATATATCGAAAGACAAATATTATTAAATGACTTCCATATAGATATCTCGCACAAAATGCATGCCTAGTTTAATATTTGATATCAAAAAACATTGATTGCATTTAATATCAGTAACAACTAACTAATATTTGCTATCAATATGAACTGATTGAGAAAAGATACATTCATTTCATCACATATAGTTAAACGTAACTTTAATTGAGAATAACTCCATTTTTCTATATTAATAAAGAAATGATTGAGAAAAGCTTCAATTCTGCAAACTTTCTTTTCAAGGGTAAAAAAAATCAATAAAGTATAACATCTTTTTTTATAACAATAAGAATTGATTGATATTTGATATCAATATGAATATATATGGGCAAATTTCGATTCGGTATACATTTCATTTGTTATATCAGTAGGAATTAACTGATCATTCGATATCAGTATGATTAATTAAAAAAAAAAGTTCTAATTCCATTACTCTCTTAAAAATCGTTAATCAAACATAAATTAAATATAATATAAGTTCCAGGAATATTTTTGATATGAATGCTTTAATATTCCTGTTAATCATATATCTTTCTTGGTAAAATTACAGATTTACTCTTTCATTTCTAATTTTTGTGAAATTTTGTTCTGGTACTGACTTCTTCTTCTTATATATTAAATATTATATCATATTCTAACACAGGAAAATAATATATAATTTGGCACAACTATTTAATTGTAAAGAAAACAGAATTATAGATAAAACCATATATATACCTGTAACATTAATAATCTTTTCAGCTAATTCTTTATTACTATACTGAAACTTGCTTTCAAAATCGTAATCTTTTTCCCATTCAGCTAGTAAATTATTGGCTTCTTTTATAATATCAGTTGCATTAGGATTGATAACCATTTCTGAGGATTCTGAAAACATAAAAGAAATATTCAATTAGATATACTGATATTTAATTGAAATATATAAATTAGGAACATTAACAAAATTGAATGTCAAAATATAATAACAGAAAATGTAATTACATATTGTCATTCATATAAGATAAAAAAACACTTTACATGAATGTGGACGGTAAAATTCGTTCAACTTTCATACGCTGAAATGTTTCAAGTTCATAACTTTTCACTTTACTACATGTATATTAATCAAGAAAGAAAACTCATTTACAGTTTTGAGTGGAAACAGTCTATAAAATGTTAAGTTGGCTCTTCATTTTAACAATTTGTGGGTCCATATTGAAAATTGTAAAGCTATAAACTCCAATAGTTAATAATTTGGCAAAACTAGCTTCATAAATTGAATGACTTTACGATTCCCAAATACCTTTTCAAAAACATAATTGACTATAAAATCGGAAAGACAATCCAAACTAAATACACAAGTTTAAAATCGAAGAATAGTAATCATACAGTAAAGAAACACACTAACTTAAATTTTCGAAAAATCCGTCTCCTTCTATCTATTCCCTTAAAGACGGATTTTCAGAAAATTTTAGTAACTATGTGTACTTCTTTTCAAAAGAAAGTAAATGATAAATTTTGAAGAACAAAAAAAAATTCAACAGAGTTCTTCCATTTTCGATGATTGATTTTTATTCAACCCCTTAACAAAAATATAGACCATACCATAAATAACATGGTATTCGGGTTCGGTTCAAACGTTAAAATATCCCCGCCTTCTTTCTTGGGCGATTAAAAAAACCACAAATTAACTACTGCTTGATAATAAAGTAAAATAGATTGACAAGTGTATAAGCACTATATAACTTAAGCCCTATTTTAAGCAATGAAATATAAAAAAAAAATTTAAAATAAAAAAAACATTTTCATTAGATATAACTAAACTGTGCTTAAATAAATACTGAGTTTTAATTCGAGTAGTGTAATTTAATAAAAATATCCAAAGCATTTATTTTACAAAAGAATTTATAGAAACCTGGATCATTGTCTATTGTTGGTTCATCTAGTACATCGATAATTTCATATACCCCAGAATTCAATTCACTTTCCTTGAAGGAAAGAGCATTCTCATTGTCTGAACGCATCTCAAGGCAACTCTGTAAGTAAAAAATTATATAATGAAACCAAATTGAGGATAAAAAAGTCAACAAAATTAATACTAACTTCTTTAAAAAAGGCGACTGCTTTGTCAGAACACTTCCTACAAATGTATGGATTATCAATACCACTTAGACGATAAAAATTGGTCAAATAACGACTCCTAATTTTTGTTTCTTTAGTAGAGGTACAAGAAGAAACTTTACACTGTGGGCCTTTAGATCCACACCTGTCATCCTCATCACTCTCACTGTCAGATATTACACATTCATCTAATGTAGTTGGTTCGTAGAGTTGTAGGTAAACCTCCTCAACTTCTTTACTGAAGAAATTTTTATTACGATCATTTGACATATTTGGAATATAATGAAATTTACTTTTACTTAATGTTTTCAATAATTCGATTATGAAGCTATCAAATAACTCAGACGACGAGTATAGCCTTCAGCTCAAAATTCTCTTTACATGTTTTGCACAAAACAAAACCTAATAGAATAAATAAGTTTGAAACAAGAGTGGGACCGAAGGTTTAAAACCTACCGCTTCAGTAAGTACAGCGATCAGTCTACCGGCTTTAAAAATTGTACTAAATTATGTAACGAAAAATAAATTTCTGATATTTATATATATTAATTATAGTTAAATATAATGAAGTCCGAGTAAATTATTGTTCTGTTCTTTCTAAGTATAATTTTGCAGTAAAGCGTTTGTTTTTACTTATGAAATTTTAAGGATGGCGTCAACTGGCAGTTTTTACGTGGCAATAAGGAGAAGAGACGGCCGCCATATTGTATTGAAATTTTACAAGTGTGGTTGTGTGGCATTGTACAGTGTTAAAATATTTAATTACTTTTGATTTATTGTAAGTGTTGCGTTTTAATGAACATCAATTCTTTTCTTATTGGATTGTAGGTCAGATAATGGTCTCAAAATGATTTTTGGAAATTAAGTTTTATACTTTTAGAGGTTTAATTGGGAGGAGTCGCATTTATCAGCTTGTACCTCTCTGTCCATAAACATTTTTGTGATAAATTACTTTTATTAATCGTATTTCTTGTTTTTAACTTCATTTTGGATTCCTACTTCGTAATAGCATAGTGAAACAATTCAGTTTTGTGTACTAACACTTTTCTTTGAGGGTATATTACACGTTTGACATATGCTGTTAACTGTAGACTACTTGCTGTCTTTTCAAACACTATTTTCTTGTTTTCGGATTTGTTAAATATGGTTTCTGTGTCATTATATTTCTGCATGTTTTTAGTGATTTAACGTATAATTATCGTTTTTTAGTTTTGTCTACTTAAAAAATATATATACCATCCAAGATGGGGAATATGTTTGCTAATTTATTTAAAGGCTTATTTGGCAAAAAAGAAATGAGGATATTGATGGTTGGGCTGGATGCCGCGGGTAAAACAACCATCTTATACAAATTGAAATTAGGAGAAATTGTTACAACTATCCCTACCATTGGTAAGTATTTCTCTCTTAATCGTAATTAAATTCCATAGAATATATTTCTGTTATTAGAGTAAAATTTCATCAGTGAAGTACGAAATCGTCTATTATCTATTCTGGATTCATAGTTTCAACCTTAATTCCAGTACAAATCTTTTAGCTCTACAAATTCTTTTGTTTTACAGTATTTACAGAAACGTTATCATTTTTAAAAGTGTCAATTAATGATTAATCGGTCCAAATAGCAATAATTGACTGAAATTCTCCTGTATATTTTGCATTGTGTTAACGGTCACGATAACAAAGTATTTTTGATGTTAGACAAAACAAAGTTAACATTTTGTCTGAGTATGAGCAGCTGTTTGGAATATAGGTTAATTATTAATATATGCAAATTAACAATTCTCTGATTAAACCAATGTGTTTTTCTCACATTGAATTTAATTTTACAAAACGTTAAATCATTTATTGTTACATCATTCAGAGAAAGCAGTGTTTCAATTTGAGAGTAGTTACTGATTAAGTGTTGCTGAAAAATTTCATTCTTTGTACGATTAGAAAAATGTTGTATACTTCCAACTTCTAATATTTCTTTCTTCCTTTCTTTTTTTTTTAGGTTTTAATGTTGAGACAGTTGAATATAAAAACATAAGTTTTACTGTATGGGATGTCGGTGGACAAGATAAAATCAGACCTCTCTGGCGACACTACTTCCAAAATACCCAGGTACATATATTAATAATATATTCTTTCATTGTAATAATTTAATTCTTTTTAACCTAATAATACATATTTTTTTTTTCAATTATAGGGCCTAATATTTGTCGTGGATAGTAACGATAGGGAACGTATAGGGGAAGCCAGAGAAGAATTAATGAGAATGTTAGCTGAAGATGAACTGAGAGATGCTGTACTATTAATATTTGCTAACAAACAGGTAAATTTGAAAACCTACTCAACAATGATTAATGATAAAAGAACCCCAAATATTTGTACAGTTCACAGCACCTGCCGTCGTCACGAGAACATTATAAAAAAAAATCTTGCATCTCAGTTAAAGCTTTGTTACATGGTACTGGTTTAATTTCCAGTGTAGATAAGCCAGTGATATAAAGAAATCAAATTTCTTTCGGAAAATACGTTCTTCTAATCATAATGACTTCCTTCCTTTTTTCTTGGAAGTAGTAGTATCTGCAATGATATTTACGTGCGTTATGAAGATTCATGAGTTTTTAAGAATATAACTAACAACAATATCGCTTTTTATAATTTCGATCACAACTGTATTGAAACCGGCTTGTTTATTTTACTATAATGAACTTCTTTATATATTTGTATATTAGATAACGTTTTAGATAAATAGTTAAATGGAATTAATGTATTTGAAGTCATGTTTTGTTCTTTTTTTTTATTTACTTTCTTTCCTTCAGAATCAAACTATATTTGAGTGTCTCTTGTTTATCAAGGCTTACTATAGGGAAAACATTTCATGACTAAAAAAATCAATCATTCGATAACGACATGAATAATGAATTGTATTTTAAGAAGGAAAAATTATTTTGAAGAAAAGTTACTACTTTGTTATGATTTCAAAATAAGAAATACTAAAAAAAGTTGTATTTTTTACTTTGAATATGTTCTTACGAAGGGAAAAAGGACTTTTATCTGTAAGATCGTGGAATCATCGATGCATACAGAAGGGGACCAGGTTATTCTCACAATAATAAATAGACGGTTGTCGTTGATTAATGGGGAAATATGGCCAATTGTAGCCTGTTTATATTATATGTATAGTAATAAAATCCTTTTTAACGTTCGTAACTTTGTTCTGATACAAATTTCTTGTTTTGTTTTTATTTGTAATTATGCTTTTCCGTCCGTATACTGTTTAAATCTTAATTTATTGTTTTTTTTTCTTAAACGTGATAATGAAATGATTAACTCGAGTCAATAATTATTTGTCTTCGTCAACAGATTTTAGGGAATGATAGTGGTGGAAATAAAACACGTGAATGGATAAAATGAATGTTGTTTACGGCAGCAAGCAAGTAGGTATAAACAAACACGTTATAGACTAATCAGATCTTCGTAACTCCTTCTAATAGATAAAATGTCTTTAATTAGAACAGAACACCTCTTTTTCTTCATTCATTTATTTGTTGTGGACCTATATAAGGTGTGTTAAGTAAAATATATGTCACGACAATAGAAATAATTATAACATTATTAATACTTAAAATAAAGTGAATAATAAGAATAGTAAACGACAATTTCAACTTAATACAATAACAATTTCCAAACTTAGTCATTACGATTGACAGTGATATTGATTTTCTTAATTAAATATTAAAAATACACAATAGTTTCAGTTTTATTACGATTTATAAAGATAGTTACTTCCGAGAGATCTTTTTATTGTTTTAGAAAGAAACAAACTATATGTGTTTAGAATTTAGAGAAAACATAAGTCTATGCAGTGGGAACTTTGCCATATTTTGTTTAAAAAAAAAGGGGGTTTACTAGCCGTTGCGTTTACAACGTGCTTGGTCTCCCTTTCTCTTTTCTTCTGAAGACGGATTGCCCGAAAATTTGAGTTTTTAAGTGTGTTTCTTTACTTTGTGTGTTAACTATCTTCAATATTGAACTGTTATTGTGTCCAGTTTGGATCGTCTTTCCGTTTATCAAGTGAGTTTAAAAAAAAAAGTGTATATGGGATATTTTGTTCATAATTTTCTATGATATCCCACGTAGTGATTGACTGCTCACCTAAAGACTATTTTAATAGAGTTTAGGTCTAATTTGAACTGTCACATGTAGATGCACACAATAGTCATTTTCAAGTTATTATTGGTACAATCAGTTATGTATTACTTAATTTAGGAAAGTACACAAAAAACTATACTTACCTGTGAAATTATTCCTTTATTTTCCTAAGAATTTTCCTTTTATTCAAATAAAAAGACTTCCTTTGTAATTATGATAGTTTAAATAAACAAGAAAATTTTGTTCACATTAAGAAAAAATTAAGAATTTTTGAAAAAAATTGAAACTGAATTATTACATGAGAGAAGGAAAAAATTAATTAATAAATTTATTAATGTGGGAAAAAAAGGGTTTAAAAAAAAAATAAAAACTGTAAGAAATTTTATATTTATCAAATATAGTTAATAATTCAGTTTATCTTTTTCAAAATTTCTTACATTTTTGGTTCAAAGAAAAAAATAGAATGAAAAAAAATAAATGTCGGGTTTGAAGGCGGAAACTGACCCGGAATCTTTTAAAGAAACTTGTAAGTGAATTATTAAAATAATAATGATTATTATGAAACGAATTTTTTTATTTTGTAGAAAATACAATTTGTAGGTAGCAAAAAATGTTCTATGATATCCCACGTAGTGATTGACTGCTCACCTAAAGACTATTTTAATAGAGTTTAGGTCTAATTTGAACTGTCACATGTAGATGCACACAATAGTCATTTTCAAGTTATTATTGGTACAATCAGTTATGTATTACTTAATTTAGGAAAGTACACAAAAAACTATACTTACCTGTGAAATTATTCCTTTATTTTCCTAAGAATTTTCCTTTTATTCAAATAAAAAGACTTCCTTTGTAATTATGATAGTTTAAATAAACAAGAAAATTTTGTTCACATCATAAAAAAATGTTTTGTAGAAAGTAATTTCCTTTTTTTATTATAATAAATTTAATTTTATAATACTAAATAAACAAGATTTTTTAGTCACAATCTGACGTTTCTGTTTTATTTTTAAAACTTTCTTGATAAGTTGAAAAAATTAAGAATTTTTGAAAAAAATTGAAACTGAATTATTACATGAGAGAAGGAAAAAATTAATTAATAAATTTATTAATGTGGGAAAAAAAGGGTTTAAAAAAAAAATAAAAACGGTAAGAAATTTTATATTTATCAAATATAGTTAATAATTCAGTTTATCTTTTTCAAAATTTCTTACATTTTTGGTTCAAAGAAAAAAATAGAATGAAAAAAAATAAATGTCGGGTTTGAAGGCGGAAACTGACCCGGAATCTTTTAAAGAAACTTGTAAGTGAATTATTAAAATAATAATGATTATTATGAAACGAATTTTTTTATTTTGTAGAAAATACAATTTGTAGGTAGCAAAAAATGTTGAGATTTTAAAAATAATTTTGCTTGTATTTTATAATCTCGGTGAAGAGATTTGATATCAGTTATGATAAGTTTTATCAATTACATAGTCAGTAACTGATAACAAATTAGCAATTTTTCGTATTAATCGTAAAAATAGAATAATGTTCAATAATAATTGTTATTTAATTGTGGTGTTTAAATATAGTGAAAGATTTGAATAATGAGGACTTAGAATGGTTGGTGGGGGGGCTAAGGAGATACGGAGGTGACCTCAACCAGTAGCAAGGAAGATAACAGAACACTGATGGCAAGCCATCAAGGTCACGTTTAGCAATCTCTCTGAGTCACTAGCCTCAAATGAGAAATTCATTCTCATTAGGAAATCAAAGTGTCTTCTTTTAAATATTTCAATTCATGCTTGTAGATGAAATAAAATATACATTTAATTCTTTTATTAACTTAACCACTCTATAACCAAAGTGAAAATAAAAAAAAAAAAGAATAGCAATCATCATGTAGTATATCATAGAAAATTATAAATAAAATATCCATATAAATGATTTTTCCTGACAATATTATGGCAAAGTTCCCGTTTGTGTAGTTTTATTTGTTCTGTAAATTCTTTATAAAAAAAAAGTAAAAATTAAAAGAGCTCTGGGAAGTAACTATCTTTATAAAATATAAATTGAATTGGGTTTTGTTCTTTCTTGAAAAAAAAAAAATGTTGCGGTGACAAGGTTTCTTTTAGGCTCCTTTTTGGTTTTTGATAACAATGTAGGTGTCAAGTTTTTGTTTTATTGCCATCAGACAAACTTATCTAAAAACGCTTTAATTTTTTTTTTTTTTTTGACATGAGAATAGTTGTTTAATATAAATATTTGAAGAAAGTAGTACATTTCAAGGATAAAATAATTCTTTATTTTAAGTTCTAGAAAAATACACCCAGAAATAAAATGTCCCTAAGTACGATTTTTTTAACTAAAACCTACATTTTTTATGACTCAAAGAATAATGAAATATGTTATCTGGTAAAATTTCATTGCCACTACGGATGGTTGTGGATCTTGTCCACAGTTTTTTATCTTGAAGATGGACAAGTTCAGAAACTGGCTATCGCCATTTTAAAAAAAAATGAACGAACTTCTTTCATTTTCAGGGGAAACAAGAGTCGTTTTGTTGCTATACTCAATTATTAACATTGCTTCTATTTATAATCAGTCAGTTAAATTATTTCAAACAGTTTCTTATAATTCTATTTCATCTCTTTCTTGCAGCTCTGTGTCAAGTAACACCAACTTTTCTAATGATTTCTTGACCCCAATTAAATACCACTCTTCCCTCCCACTCTTCTCAACCCCTCACCAGATGTTTTCTGCATCTAGTGTGTTTCAGTTGGGTTTTTGACTCTGACAAAGACCACTTGTTACGATTGAAAGATCTTAGTCTTGTTTTCCCATTTCATATTGTGTTTTGATCATTAAATAATGGTATTCCTCTTTTTCTTCTTATTTCTGGGAATCCATTCCGTCTAGAATTTTACCAGGAATTCTCAATTTGGATATATATATGTTTCTTTCGCTAGATTTTTCACTTTAAAAATTCTTCTTAAAGAGGCATTTTTTTATTCATCTTTATTTCTGATCATCCTAATTTTTGTTGACTTTATCCAGTGTCTAATGTGCTTGTAAGGGCTCAGGTTTGACTGGCAAAAAAAATAGAAGGATACACACAAGATGATATAACTTTCACTTTTAGCTCATTTCGGCATTCCCCCTTGAATATGTTAATTAACAAACCAATATTTCTTCTATTCCGCGTTCAGTTGGTAAAGTGATATTATTTGACCCAGATATCAATATTCTTGTAGATACTCTGTTCTCTCTTTATCATTGGAAATCTTTTTGCATTCGTCATTATCTTTTTTTCGTAATTTAGTGTTAATCCATAAAGTTTGCTCTTTTCTACCAGATTCACAACCCTTCCTCCAAGCGCTTCACTAAAGTAGCTGTCAATTATATGTCTGCAAATCTCAATATCCATAGTTATATGTCTTTTATATTAAATCCATTACGCTAAAAATTCAATTTTCTGAACGTATTACCTACTATACAGTTCAAAAGAATTGAATAGCGTTGACCTTGTTTTACTCCATTGCATAAAGTAAATGTTTCGTCCTTTATTTCCAATTCTATAAATACCTTTGTCCTTATACCAGTGGTTTTCAAACTTGATGTTACTACGCCTCCCTTAAAAATATTTAATAATTTGGTGCCCCCTTTCCCCCCTGAAAATTTCATAAAATAAAAACACAAACATTTTTACTCTTATAAAATGTATTCATACAAACTAATAGAAAACGATATTTTATTATTGTTTTTAATGAGATGGATGTACTTGTCTATTAGCACAAAGTTTATGACATCTTGGTGTTTGTGACGATATAGTAGTTACTCGTATCTCTTTTTCTACAACTAAACGTGCTCGATATTTGGATTCCATTTCAGCCAAGGCAGAAAATAATTTTTTACATAGAAAACTTTAGCATTAATTTGGAAAATTATTCACTGTGACTAATTTTCGCTGCTTCCTTAGAGTAGTCTGCACCTCCCAGTTTGGAAAACGCTGCTTTATACAGTTCTCTAATGGATCAAACTATTCTTTCTATATTATAATGCAACATTTAATGTGATATCGTTTTCGTTTATATAAAACCAAATTAATGATTGCTTATTGCTAAACTATTTTAAAGAAAAACAAAACCCATAAATTTTTACACAGCTGCTCTCAGACGTTAAATAGATTGGTTATGAAATATAAATTATGTTTATAGCTGAAGGACAATTATTAACTTGTCAGCACCCAGCAAACTTTTGACTCATTATAATTGTACTCCTTAATTTGGATTTTAGAATCATTTCTGGAAGTGTTAGAGAATTGTAGAAAACATGTATGACTAACTGACTACCTCATTAGGTTAGAAATAGGATTTTGAAGGGGAGTAATTAGACTGAATAACAATGTTATTCTTTGTTGGCATAAACAAATAATTTTAAGGTTTAACTAATTTTTAATTAGTTTAATTACAACGTTATTGCCATAATTTAAACAAAACCTGATTCGTATTACACAAACTTCACATGCTGTGATAGCTGGTTGAAAGCAACCACAAGGAGATTGTAAAGAGGTTCATCAAGCCAATTCAGTGTTGACTGGTCTACGGTAGCTGTTAATCTGATGAAAATAGAAGTTCACAGAGAATGGAGCAATGAATCGATAATGTGATTTTTTTTTCACGCTTTTCTCCAAATCATTGTCAGATCTACATTGTCCCACTTTACGACATTTCGTCTCACATCGAATCCTATATATATATTCTTTTCGAGTTCAAAATTAAGTTCATCCTACTCTGTGACTGTACTTTATGGACGACATACTGAAAAAAAAAATCATGCCGGTTGACATATATAACTCCAAAAAGTATTATCTCAATGTCAAAGAGTTAACTGTGTACTCTGCGGAATATACTCATACATTAGGGAAATAATTAGTTTCCACATGTTTTATATGTCGTAATATTATATTCATACGAATCATAAACGTAATGAATGCTTCTAAGAAGGAATATTTGTTCTCACATGTTTATTGTAGAATGACATAAAGGGTGAATGAGTTTTCAAAGGGTGAAAAAAGAATTTCAAGTGAATTCCCTTGTTTATATGTTTCATTTGACGTGTATGTGTTCAAAGAAAACTTGTATGGTCAGGTGACTTTTAAGTAAATATAGCGTGTCACTGCCATCCATAGATTCCTGTTCTTCCTTGTAAGTTTTCTTTTCTTATAAATAAGTATTATTCGAGGTCCTGTATCGTTTAGTGCTGCTGTTGGCGATGGCGATCCGATGTTCAAATATTGGTAGACTTTTGATGCTTCTTTTAGTCTTGTTCATGTCTTCTGGAAAATGTAAAATAGCTTGTCCAGCACTTGTTGAAAATACCTTAAGATGGTTTAAGTTTTCTGATATACAAGGTAATCGAAAAGTACCTCCCTACGTCTAGTGGAGTGGGAAGGGGAAGAGTCTACTCTACCATGGAAGGGCGTATCGGGAACTTATGTCTCCCATCCTACAAGAGTCCAATGTAGTCAGCTGATTCTGTTCCGAGGAAGCTAGGGAAACTGTTGACCAGTAATGGCGGCTCATATAGTTTTTTAAATAAACAAAGTTACTGTTAACCCTGACACAGAAAGCTCAGCACCAATGCTGGACTTTTTTTAGGAGGAGCTTTATCTAGAAGAACTTTTCTTTTTGCAATTTCGTAGTCACTGTGGTTTGGCTTGGCAGTTGGCATTGTACATGTTTAGTATGCGGTACACTTAGAAATTGTTCTTCTTCATATGGTCATCAAAAAATCCGTTAGGAAAAGATAAGATTAAGTTTAGCTCGGATTAAGTTCATTCCGATATAAAACAAGAGGCTGTGAAATATAGGTAATAAATATCTAATTTGATCCGAATTTGTTTGAACCTTTAGACGAAAATCAGAGTCGTATTTGGTAAATAATAAGAGCAACATAACTTTTACTATGCATTTGTAATAATTTAATTTATTTTAGTTATATTTATAATTTTTGAAGTGATAATTAATGGTTATTATTCCAATTAATAATTTTTATCAATGTTGTGGGTAAGAAATACAATTTAATTTTTGAAAAAATATATATCTGTGATAAATGAAAGTCTTGGGCTACTGTCTCACAACAGATTTTTAGTTGTGTGTACATATTGATTTATAGTGAAAGCTAATATTTTGTTTTATTTTAAATAGGACTTGCCTAATGCGATGAACGCGGCGGAAATTACAGACAAACTAGGTCTACATTCATTGAGAAACCGTAATTGGTATATTCAGGCAACATGCGCTACTTCTGGAGACGGCCTGTACGAAGGTTTGGACTGGCTCTCCAATCAACTGAAGAACGCCAATCGTTAACCATTGAACCAACCAGCCAAAACACCCTCAATCTATCTCTCTCTCTCTCAAAAACTACTACCACAGAGCCAACAAGAAGGAAAGGAAGAAAAGTCAACTACAAAAAAAAAGCTCCTACTCGCACCTTTAACTTCGTAATCCATTTCCGATTGTCCTCCTCATCCTCCTTCCCATATCCTTTTCTAACGCGAAATTCTTAAACTCATAGTTCGTTATTTCAGAGAAAAAAAAAAAAAAGAAACCTTCAGAGTGCGGGAATTTAAATCTTGTATGCTCGAAAATTTCAAAATTTAAATGTTTTCCGTAGAAAATAACATTCCTGTGAGAAAAAAAAAATTAATTTCATTTATATTTTATAAATAACGAATGTTTAAAGACTTAAAAAAAAATACATTGCAATTAAGGACTGTAAATTATTCTGTTTAGTCCGTTTTTTGATGACAAATATGTTTTTTTTATGTTATATATTTATATATATATATATTTGTGAGATAAGGACTGGTAGTTGCCACAGAACCTAACAAAAATAAAAGTGTGAATTTTTGAAATATATGGGTGGCGCGCTTATGTGCTTTAATATTTAAAATTTATGTATGTACGTTGACACTGAAGGAAATGCGTTGGCAAAGTATGTAATGTCATAAAAATTCTCTCATTCACTTAATGTAGTGAGATTGAAAAATCTTTATTATTTTCAATATTGTTTCTTTTACTATTGTTAAAAAAAAATATTTATTTAAATTATGGGCTCACTTTTTTTATTTGTGAATAATTAATCATTTTATGTTCACAATTATTTATACATATATTTAATTCCTGGCCCCATTCCTTTTTTTTTGTTTAAACATAGATGTTTCCTGTGTATTAAATGGCCTAAGCATGAAAATGAGAAATATGGGACTTGTTTCCCTCTTAGGATTGTATATTTTCTATTATTTTTTTAGGTTTGTTTTTTAGTTAAGTTTTTTTAAATAAATGCTTCTGCCTTTTAATACACGTAAGTTTAAAATGAACACTGTATTAAATGGTTTTTTTTTTCTTTCGAATACAAATTATAAATAATTCTTTTAAACCTGTTTTTGATTTCATGTTCACCTCTTTTTGTTTTTTTTTTTTAAGAAAAAACTGCATTATTTCACTTTTTTTTAAAGTTGTAGTTGATACATGTTTTTTTTATTATTATTTTGAGTTGATTTAGCAATGGTTGTGTGCATGTTCATTCGCGTGCAAACATAATTTTTTTAATGTTTATTTATGTCCATTATAGCCCTAGAAGTAATTTAATTTTTTTTACAAAATATAAATCAATTATATAAATGTGCAAAAAATATTAGGCAAACAACTTATTTTTTTTTTATTAAAGACAATGTAAATGTTATAAACTAATGATTGTTAATTCCATTTTGAGGAAAATGCTTATTATTTTTATTTAAACATTTTGAAAACAACTTCATATGTGATTCAAGTTATATATTCCATTTATAAGAAAAACTGGGCATTAACAAAAAAAAAAAACAAAAAAACACACGGATGGCGTTGTATAACTTAACAACAAACTGTAAACATATTTTTACATTAAAATATTATAACCAATTTTGTAAATAGTCCTAGATAAATATAAGGATCCAATAAGTATTTTATAATTTACTCAAGTGATCATTTATATTGGTTGGCATAAGTGAAAGAACTTTTAATTTGTTTTTTTTTTTTACTCTGCAAAAGTTTCAGACTAGTCATAAAGTCCTTATGCCCTTCAAAAAAATGTATAGCTCAGATTTGTCTGAGCCTTTTACCTGAAAGATAGTTTTCTAGATTACTGCTCCTGAGCTTGTAGGAATATCGTGAGTTAATGCACAGAGGATCCACTCGCTTCACTTTTAAAAAGCATTTGCTTACCAAAAATGCACTGTAGTGTGTTGTCTACTTGTAAGAACTGAGTGTATAGAAGGAATTTTGTTAATCATGTTCACTGGTTAGCGCAGCCAGGTATTAGCCTGATTTATCTGGACGGGCATGAAATAAGATTGCAGACAGTGGTCATAATCATGCGTATATAGCAGCCAGAGAAAAAATCTTTCATATGAAATCACCTGTTGAGAAGTGTAAGAAATTGAGCGGTGAATTCTTTACTAAATTCATGCATTTCGTCATTACCACAGAGGTTAGTATTAATATTAAACATATAATATACCGTCTTACCTCGTACACTGCTGCTGTAGCCCTCGGACCGGTTTCGGGTGTCACTCATCTTAACAAGAATCAGAAAGGTAAGATTCCTTAGATCAGTTCTTGTTGAAGATGGGTGACACTCGAAACCTGTCCGAGAGCTACAGCAGCAGTGTACGAGTATATTATATGTTTAATATTAATAATTCTTTAATAGTTCATGTTGACATCAAGTTCAAGGTAAAGGAATCTGATCTGCCTTATCCTATGAATTGTGGTTTTCAGATTATATGGTAATTGTCTTTGCCAGCAATGAAATAGAAAAGACGGGCTTGTAGGTAAATTGGATCGCACGTTTTGGAGTATCATAATTAATCAGAGTAAACGATTGAAGTTGTTCCTTTCAAAAGTTTGTGGAGTAAATTGCAGCATATGCTTCTATTTCATCCTTAAAGAAATAAGAAAATTTGAGTACCTTCATCGAACACTAAAGATAAAGTGGTGGAGGAGCTGTATCAATACTAAAGATAAATAGAGTGATTAACGATATTGGGACCGAACAGTATATAACAAAATATAATATATAACTGTTAGTATATCTATATATATAGGTGTGTTCTCTAATCGGGATTCGGTCAATTTTCTAGGATAACAAAATCAAACTCTCGTTGCCAACATTTCGGTTTTATTTAAAACCTTTTTCATAGGCAGAAGTAAGACATTTTTTTTTACTTTCTTACTTCTGCCTATGAAAAAGGTTTTAAATAAAACCGAAACGTTGGTAACGAGAGTTTGATTTTTTGTCCTAGAAAATTGACCGAATCAGATTGCCTATAGTAGCTCTTTATCTGAGGAAACTGTAGAATACTAATTGGTCTCAGCCATTTGTCTCACACAGCCTCTTCTAGAAATCTGGTACTCAACACTAGCCTGAGGGGCTTTATTTGGGGGGAGAGTATTTCCTAGAACTATAGTATGCAGGTTAACCACAGGTCTTTCTCTGAAGGAGGATTTCTCGAATACTGTCAACGGCAGTTTTTGTCTGAGGGATCCTTTTCAAGAAAACTAGTACTCAGGTAAGTCAAAGCATTTTTCTCTAAATAAAGCACATTTTATACCAAGAGTAATGATGGCACTAGGTAATCCTAAACAGCAATTGTTAGTTCTACTTCATTAATTGACCTAGATCTTCAGTAAGGGACAACTTTATGGTAAACCAAGGGTATAAACATCTAGAGGCAGCGGTTCCAACCTATCAAATATAGCGACCCATTTTAGAACAAGCAATCAGGAAGCGACCCCAATCGTTAAAATATCTTTTATACATTTATTTTTTCTATAAGAAACTGGCATATATTGCAATTTATTAGTGAAGTAACTGTGTATTCCTTAAATATATGATTAATATAGAATTTATTCATTAATTTCAAAGCTCCTACAAAACATTAATTAATTGCAAATCAATTTCAAAGTATTCAAACAAACAAATTTCATACCGTTATGTAACTTTACTAAAGTATGTTTATGAACTGACCTTAATGAGACGGCTGGTATTGTAGCTTTGTAGCTAGCAATTCTATCCTGGGCTCCGTTGTCGATATGGCACACCTCAAGTCGTGTTCCACATCTAATTTATTTCGATACTTGTTTTTAAGGATGAGTAGTTGGGAGAAGGCTGTTTCACATAAGTAAATTTTTGGGAAGGGCAATAAAACCCATAGTTTAATGTAAATTTTGTTAAGAACTTATACTTTTGTAGTATATAGGAATCATATCGATAACAAGATTTCACAATAAACACGTGAAATAACAATCAACGTCCAAACCACATAAGAAAAGGGAAAGAAGACTAAGGTCTTTCAAGTGAAACGAAACATGTTCAATACATGTCTCGGACGTTATGTTCAGTGACTTAATGAACTGTTACATTTAGTTTCATAGTGTGAATTTATATAATTGTCTTAATTTTATTTTATAATGTTATTTATTTAACTGTCTTCTGTTTTTACCGGGTTTTATATAATATTCACGTTCGGGTCAAAATCAATTGGCGACCCCATGGCATTGGTGTCGCGACCCCGGTTGGGGTTGGGAACCACTGATCTAGAGGAGTAAGCAGAATCAGTAGATCAGTGGACAGTGTTTATGATAAGAACCTGTTAAATGTAATATGTATTTGAACATACCTATTTTTCAATTATAATATTAACATAATATAAAGAGGGGTCTTAAAAGTACGATTATAAAGGTTTTATTAATCATGATGACATTTTACTTGCTAATTGAGATTGACCTTTGGGAAAAGGCTTTGCAAAGGTCCAAAGATGAACGTTACATTGAGAATATATATTTTTGCCTTTATCAGCTGTTTTATTATTATAATTAAGTTTCCATCACTAGCTTGTAATAGAGAAAAATCTGGAGTGGCCTAATTACACTCAACTTTACTATAAGTAAACATAATATCGTACTTCTTGGGTATATAATAAATAATGTTCTATTTAGGTATAATATAAATGGCTAAGTGGGAGATGTTTATTAGTCTTTCATTCCTGGAGGTAGTACAGATGGTGATTGATTCACTTATCAATATACATGCTTATTTTTGTAAATCACACTACTGATGCTTATAATATCGTCAGTATAATCTGACCTCCTTCTAAATTGAATATTTAAGACAAATTTTCTCATTTAAAATTTGAAAATATTCCTATTTTCAATTTTACATACTCAAATCAAAGTCGATGTCAAACATTCAGTATAGTTTGAACCATTTATATCTGGAAGCTTGAAATTTTTAAAAATGATTGATAGAAATGAACTACTAGACTAGAACAGTGAAAATTCTGAATACTTGTCAACAAACATAACTCCTCTTTCTTTTGGAAAGAGACCATTCCTCAAACTTTACCCAATCTATATGAATAAAAGAATGATTTTGTCTGCACATTGCTTAGAACTGACTCATTTCAAGTTTTCTTTACGTTTCATGCAATGGAGAAACCGAATTCACCCTTAGACAAATTTCTATCGGTTTGTGCGTAAAATTTTGTCACAAGTAAACTCAGCCAGCATAAGACATATCAATAGCATTAGATATTATAGCATTTTGTGTGTTTTATAAAATTCCAAAATTCAATACTTCTGCCTATGAAGCAAGATTATAAATAAAATAGAAACTTCGGTATTGAAAGTTTGATTTGGCCTTGAAAACTGACCGACTCCTGATAAATGTTTTTTATTTTATTGTATTCCACACAACACATATATACGAGTGTAACAAGATTTCACAATAAATACGTGAAACAAACTTCAACGTCTAAACAACAGTAAGAAATCAGAAAAATGACAAAGATCTTTCAACTAAAGAAAGATTTTTTGTTTGTTTGACAGATCTTAGTCATTTTTCTGATTTCTTACTGTAATTTTTAACATAACGAAGCAGTTGCTAATGTCGATAGTTTCTCTCATCAGATCTAACATGCTTTTTGTTATTTCTCCTGACGACAAACTTGTTCAAAATATCTTTCTTAGTAAGTGGTATGTTTTATCTGTATTTTATGTTGTTTAGTCAATTAGTTATTCGTTATTGAGTTATCCGGGGAAAGGATATATGATTCGTTATTTCAACAAGTTATATATACAGTTCTGTTTGCTTGCTTGTATATTTATAGTTTCTATAGAATAACCCAAGAAGTCTACGGTTGTGTAGTATATATTTCATTATGAAAGGTATAATTTCATTATGATCCATCAAATTATCAAAAAAACTTTCATACACAATCATAAGCCAAAATTTTTAAATGTTATTGCAAAACACTTACCTTTTCAGTTATTGAAAGAATACACTTAAAATAAACTGTGACACATAGAAAGAAACGTAATTTTGACCGTTATGGTCGTCGGAATATTGAGTCCTTTGTTACTTTCTTTCTATGTGTCACAGTTTATTTTAAGTGTTATCAGTCCTTCTGATTATTATCTTCAGTTCTTCTTCATAATCTTCTGATTATGAAATGTCTTCAGTCATTTCGTTTATTATATATAAATATATGCAATTAAATGAAACGAATTCAGGAACTAAATTCATAGAAAGAACATACAAAAGAGATCAGAAAAACTCTACATAATTTCTACCTGATTACGTGGCAGACGAAATATAGGAGTGAGTTTTTCTGATCTCTTTTATTGTGTTATTTCTGTAAATTTAGTTTATAGTTATATATAATGATATCAGAAATAATATTTATCTTAAATATTTTACAGCCTGTAATTAATATTCGTATCAACTTAATTGGAACACTTTAAATGTTAGTTTATCCCAAACTAACATATTTAACATATATTTATGCCAAATAAAAAGACACAACAGCGCATTTAATGAAAATCCTATGGACGAACTTCTACTAATTATAAAAACTGAAATTTTTGAGGTAAAAATTATTTCCTATGAAAGCGTTAAACAAACAACTAATATTGATCTAGTATATGATTTTTTTCTTCTTGTGGAATGTTTTTGGGGGATAAACGTATAAGAATGTTTAAACTTTGCGCTAAAAATACACAATAATCTGTCTGAAAATTAGTAACTTTGACAAGCGTCAGTATGATGCTGGCTTAGTGAGCGCTGAACACAGACTGATAGCCGAGGTGCAGGTAGGAGCGTGAATGATACAACACCTTCTTCGAATCATCACATGTTAAGGGAGTATTTTTTTTTTAAACGTATTTGCCCATTATGGAAGGTGCTTTAAGTGAGGTTTGACTGGACTCCAGAACATTCATGGCTTTGATAACATTGTTGAATGTACTCCTGATTACTGTTCCCAATACTCCAATATTGAATGTTCTGACTCTGCATAACTACTCTAACATTGAGAGTCTTCGTGCTCCGAATACTCTAACATTGAGAGTCTTCGTGCTCCGAATACTCTAACATTGAATATACTCCTGACTGTACTATTACTCTACATAGAATGTATTACTGACTCCGGATCAAATTCTACAACACTATGTTCTCCTTATTTGACATCTGCTTCAACAAATAATCAACATGTTTGAAATTCTAAGTATCTCAAGCTCTCGTTTTTGTAGAACTCAACATCTCTAATTCTTTCAGCAATAAACAAACTATGCAGAAATGCATGAGCACATTTCGTACCTAAACAGTTTAACAACGACAAGACAGTATATGATCAACGGTAAGCAAAAAAAAAAACAAGGAAAATTGCTTTACTAAACACTGTGAAACAGGCTCTTTTATCATAACATACCAACAGAAAAACCTGAATAGCAACTTTTATATGAAGAAATAAAGTCAGTATACATCAGCTTAAAAAAAATATATCGACAAACCACAGGAAATACATAAGACTTGTTATAGTAATGTAGGGGACATTTTTTTTTTAAACCAAAGGTTACTAAATAAGGAAGTTCAAGATATCAAGGTTTCAATAAACCAGAAGAGGACATTATAATTTCAGATTCTAGAACCAAATCACTTCGATGTTTGATTCAAACAGTGATAATAATAAACACTTAGAAAAATAATATTAAAATAATTAATTGTCCCTATTTTGTGATACAAACTATAAATTTATTAAGTTCCATACAGAAATTAATTGAATAAAAAATGTAGTAGTGTGTACATATATATAGGTTAATTCATTTCCAAAGTTTCTTAATAGACATGTTTTTCTCGGAGTCTTTTTGCATTACTTTAGACACGGCCATTTCAAAGTCTTCTTGAGTGACATGAACTCTTCTCTCTCTTAAGGCATACATTCCGGCCTCCGTACAAACACCCTAAAAAAAAAAAAAAATATCCTAAAAATCACAAATATCAATGATAATTTCATCTAGAAAATGGAACAAAAATGTTTGTTTTATAGAACATGCAACACGTAGCGTTAATTTTATAGGTAAATAAATCCTTGAAGAACATATGAATCTGAATGTAGTAATAATGTTGGGTATATAAGAAGTTTGAAACTATTAATCTACTATGGTTTTTAAAAATCTAGGTTAAAGGAGTAAGATTTTTTTAATGATTTATTTCATAAAAGTTAACAATTATTCTGTCAAATTTGTAATAATCGTTCATTACATCTATACGAATATAATAAAGATAAAGCCATAACGGTCAACTGACTCATTAACACAAGAGCCCAAAGTACTGATACAAGTGATATGAAATTTGGTCAATTTATTTCTTTCATGTTCTAAGGATGAGATAAGACAAGTTTTTTTTGAAATTCAGTCCCTAAGGGTATAAAATAAGGAACAAAGTCATATTAAGTAAAAACGACAAATATCTAAGTTTATAAAAGCAAACAAGTAAAATAGGTGAACATGTTTCGAAGGTTTGCACTTTTTACAAATATTAAAACTCTTATCTATAAAATTAAATTAATAAAATTTGTCCACATCTAATATTGTTTATATATGAAATAAAAAAAAAATTACAACTTTTTCCAAACCTTAATCAAGTTATAAAATAAAAGTTTTTGTTTTCACATCAAGTAACATTCACAATGATAGTGATCAAAACCTGTAAGGCTCCTCCTTCCCATCCTTCCAAGAGAATCGTTTTCAATATCAACTATCATTATCACTTATCAATCTCTAATAAGTGATTTAAAGAATAAAAAAACCTGATAAATTATGCAGTTTATATAATTTATATTATACAAATTATATTCACATCAGAATTCAAACGGATGAATTCAAAAAAGTGTCTGAAACACCCTGTAGATTGGAAATTTGATTGTCTACAACTTTTATTTGGAACAGTTTTTCTTATTACGTGATCTAATCCTTCAAAATTTTGTAAAAAGGTAAAATTGAGTTTTTTCCCCTCTATATAAACTGTGTCTGAAGGTACAATACAAGCCGGTTTTATATCATAAGAGATACTTAACTGTGTTCTATCGAACTCCACTAACAAATTCAGGGTTCTTCTTAAAATATGAAGAGGAAAAACATAAAAGAATCATTTTTCCATCCGAGTACAGCCTGGTTGTGCTAGCTAGTAATTATTCGAATAGTGGGTCAGGCTAGCTCAGTGGTTACGTGCGCCCCTCTGAACTGATAGGACCGGGGTTCGATCCCCACCTGGTCCTCGATTTATTCACGCGGGAGATGAATAAATCTGAGCACGTCGTTCCTCGGAGAAGGACGTTAAACTGTCGGTCCCGAGCCTGTACGATGTCAGGTACTCGTTAAAGATCCCTACTCTAAATACACTTGAGTTAGGCAAAATGTAGGACTCCCACTGTAGAATCAATCTTCATTGTGTGGTATCACAAAGGGCCAATGCTTGGCCTAAGTGTGTTCCCTTGTGGGACTGCCACTGCAACCTAACCTAACCTAACCTAATTATTCGAATAAAATAATTCATTTTTTTTTATTAACATTTAAATAATTAAAAACATTTAAATAATTAACATGTTTAAATTAAAAAAAAAATATTGTTTTAAAATAGATTTAAAAATAATTAAATTTCAATTTATATACTATTAAGCTGAAACATAAGTCACGGTTTACCGGAAGGTAAACTTCAGTTTACGGAGATCGTGGGAGCCTTCCTTCACCCGATCTCCTCATCCAGAGGATATGGTTCATATCACGACGTGACCAAACTATTCCATATAAAGATAAAAAAAATGTGAGCCAGTTCTGTTTTTCAAATTGTGCAGTCAGTTATTATGCAGTATTAACTCATGCTAGTAAATTATAGATTAAATATCCACATAAACTACATTTTATTATAGAATAAAACGCATTTGGAACATGTGTTGTTCTTCTTGTTTTCTAATTGTAAGGAGAAAGTAGAAAAGGGAATGAATGGGAAAGCATCACAGTTCCATCTTTACTTTCTCCCTGCAGGTATACAGCTCTAAAGGACACTATATGCTTTAACTGCGGTTATTTTTCTTTATAAACTATATACCGTATACACTAGGAGATTTTCCCACCTTTTTTACTAACATATTCTTTTTTTAAAAAAAGGGTGTGCGATCTATCTACTCGACACACATGTAAAATTGGTATTAACTTTTCAATAACTGCCATTGGGGTAATCCATGCACATACCTAGATCTAAGTACCAGAATGGGTAGATTAAGCACTGGAAAGCTGTCACCTGCACAAATCATGTATGAAACGAACCTACCGATTCACAGCTTTATACTGATCTGATATTGTTAGGAAAATAAACATTTAATTAAATAAAATTGCACAATATATCCAATCATCTTACATTACACAGTGTTTACATCTAGAATCATTCCTGTGCCCTACATCATGTATCGAGCATACATATTTGGATTTACAGTGAAACTTCTATATAGCAATTTAATAGACCTGCTTCGAATGTTAAAACCGATGTATGTTGGATCAAATATTCCCATAAAAATACATTATAATTCATTATAATTCGTTCCACAACCCAAATACCTACAACTCCTCAATAAATATAGTTAATGGGTTAGTTTCACTGAGGTTAGTAATGACTTTACGAGGTATGACGGAATGTATTATTACTAATTCCTCAATAAATACTAGATACAATTACACATAATAAAACACATGCATTATATAGGAGAATAAATACTTTTTCTATATAGTATTTTCTTTTATAGCTGTCTATTTTACAGTTACACCTAAATTGTTTCAATATTTGTAAAAAGATTTCTGAAATAAAGGTAAATATTTTATAATATTTATTTTCATCAATGTCAGTTTGGTTTCACAGATTTTAGTGCAACCTATCTGCGAGTACCTAACCCAAATACCACTTTATACGCCTCAAAAAAAAGATGCGACCAATGTATGAGTGTTTACAGTAATTGTTTATGTGGAGACTTCGTTCACAATTTCCAAGTATAACTACTATAAGCCAAGGCTCTTCCGAAGAATTCCTACCATTCTAATGCGTTACAAGATGTAAAGAAATTGCAGCAGAACTACTGCGAAATTTATAATATATTTATAGTAGACATGAAGTTGAATTAATCCCATATTTACAATATTGTTCGAGTTGTAAACCATTCATGGTTTAACTCGAACCATTCAAACCATTTGTTGAAATGATTCTCTTTAAAATGACAAGTTAAACGTAAATAAAAAAACAGTATCAAATAATGGAAGTTGTTGTATACCTTAACTTCGGCCCCTGAAGCACCAGGCATCAACTCAGCTATTTTCCTCAAATTAATGCCTCTAGTGAGATTCATTTTTCTCGAATGAATTCTAAGAATATCCAATCTTGCTTCTTCATTTGGTGGGGGAAATTCAATCTTCCTATCGATACGACCAGGTCTTAAAAGTGCTGGATCGAGAATATCAATTCGATTTGTGGCCATAATAACCTGAAAAAATATATGTATTTAACTAATTGCAATCTTTTAGGCTAATTTGTACGTATGATGATTTTTTTATGATAAAAATAATATTTTTATGTTTAAAAAAGAAAAAAACTACCAAACTGTAAAAGACAGCTTACGACTGTGTTTACTAATATTAAAACTTTAAATTACACAAAGCACGACAACGAAAAAAGAATAAAAAGAACACTTACAGAATTCAATATTTCGAACTGTTGTTCGTCATAAGGAGTAGATTAGAAGAGAGGACGAAGTGGGAGAGATCTCCCCACGTCGACGAACGGAGCGCGAATCATTAATATTAATCACTAATATTAACACATTTGCAACTGGCTGTTGTACCTGGTATTGCTAGGAGGGGTAATTTTATAACTTACAATAACAAAACACTCACACTTCACACCAGTGGTCTCAAAGTCAAATTCACCCTTAGACCGAATGAGGACTTTTAGAGCAACCCGAGGGCCGCATTATGACAATTACAAAAACTACGCCTAAATAAAAACAATTTTATAAATTATAACAGTTTTATAAATATAAACACTGTTTATATAATTTTTTTTTAAAGATACTCAATCGAACAAAAACAGTAACAAACATATAGAAAAAAAAAATAAATTTAGTATTTTAGTAAAGCTATTTATTGATTCAGAACCTGTTAATTAAATAACTTAAAAAGTAAGACTAAAAATATTTAATAACCTTTTTTTTTATAAATATATTCATTCAATCGAACGAAGACAGTAGCTATGAAAAGCTTTGAACGAAGACAGTAGCTATGAAAAGCTTTGAACGAAGACAGTAGCTATGAAAAGCTTTGAACGAAGACAGTAGCCATGAAAAGCTTAGAACGAGGACAGTAGCTATGAAAAACTTTGAACGAAGACAGTAGCTATGCAAAGCTTTGAACGAAGACAGTAGCTATGAAAAACTTTGAACGAAGACAGTAGCTATGAAAAGCTTTGAACGAAGACAGTAGCTATGAAAAGCTTTGAACGAAGACAGTAGCTATGAAAAGCTTTGAACGAAGACAGTAGCTATGAAAAACTTTGATCGAAGACAGTAGCTATGAAAAGCTTTGAACGAAGACAGTAGCTATGAAAAACTTTGAACGAAGACAGTAGCTATGCAAAGCTTTGAACAAAGACAGTAGCTATGAAAAGCTTTGAACGAAGACAGTAGCTATGAAAAGCTTTGAACGAAGACAGTAGCTATGAAAAGCTTTGAACGAAGACAGTAGCTATGAAAAGCTTTGAACGAAGACAGTAGCTATGAAAAGCTTTGAACGAAGACAGTAGCTATGAAAAACTTTGAACGAAGACAGTAGCTATGAAAAGCTTTGAACGAAGACAGTAGCTATGAAAAGCTTTGAACGAAGACGGTAGCTATGAAAAGCTTTGAACGAAGACAGTAGCTATGAAAAGCTTTGAACGAAGGCAGTAGCTATGAAAAGCTTTGAACGAAGACAGAAGCTATGAAAAGCTTTGAACGAAGACAGTAGCCATGAAAAGCTTTGAACGAAGACAGTAGCTATGAAAAGCTTTGAACGAAGACAGTAGCTATGAAAAGCTTTGAACGAAGACAGTAGCTATGAAAAGCTTTGAACGAAGACAGTAGCTATGAAAAGCTTTGAACGAAGACAGTAGCCATGAAAAGCTTTGAACGAAGACAGTAGCTATGAAAAGCTTTGAACGAAGGCAGTAGCCATGAAAAGCTTTGAACGAAGACAGTAGCTATGAAAAGCTTTGAACGAAGACAGTAGCTATGAAAAGCTTTGAACGAAGACAGAAGCTATGACAAGCTTTGAACGAAGACAGTAGCTATGAAAAGCTTTGAACGAAGACAGTAGCCATGAAAAGCTTTGAACGAAGACAGTAGCTATGAAAAGCTTTGAACGAAGACAGTAGCTATGAAAAGCTTTGAACGAAGACAGTAGCCATGAAAAGCTTTGAATGAAGACAGTAGCTATGAAAAGCTTTGAACGAAGACAGTAGCCATGAAAAGCTTTGAACGAAGACAGTAGCTATGAAAAGCTTTGAACGAAGACAGTAGCCATGAAAAGCTTTGAACGAAGACAGTAGCTATGAAAAGCTTTGAACGAAGACAGTAGCTATGAAAAGCTTTGAACGAAGACAGTAGCCATGAAAAGCTTTGAATGAAGACAGTAGCTATGAAAAGCTTTGAACGAAGACAGTAGCTATGAAAAGCTTTTAACGAAGACAGTAGCTATGAAAAGCTTTGAACGAAGACAGAAGCTATGAAAAGCTTTGAACGAAGACAGTAGCCATGAAAAGCTTTGAACGAAGACAAGATGCTATGAAAAAATTAAATTTAGTATTTTCGATAACCCATTTATTATTCAGAACCTGTAATTAAATAACTTAAAAAGTAAGACTAAAAATATTTAATAACTTTTTTTTTTATAAATATATTCATTCAGCCGAACGAAGACAGTAGCTAAGAAAAGCTTTGAACGAAGACAAGATGCTATGAAAAAATGAAATTTAGTATTTTCGATAACCCATTTATTATTCAGAACCTGTAATTAAATAACTTTAAAAGTAAGACTAAAAATATTTAATAACTTTTTTTTTATAAATATATTCATTCAATCGAACGAAGACAGTAGCTAAGAAAAGCTTTGAACGAAGACAAGATGCTATGAAAAAATGAAATTTAGTATTTTCGATAACCCATTTATTATTCAGAACCTGTAATTAATTAATAGTATCAGTTAGATTTTGTTTTGACTACTCATATGGTACTATTTTTGAATCAATATTAGCAGAAACCAATCCCAGCGATGCTTGTAAGTGTTCATCAGTAAGCTGTGATCTTAGGGCAGACTTCATGGCTGAGAAAAATTGTTCACATCCATATGTACTTCCAAACATTTCTAAAATCCTCGCAGTAGCTATACTTACTTCTTTTAAATCATTAGTTGTGCAATCCGTAATTGTGTGGTATTTACTCATTCTGAGGTAAATAAATACACCACCAAAGTTGTGTTACTTCATTTGTGTGGAGACTTTTGTTGGTTTATCCATTTTACCTCAGAATAACTTCTAATACTAACTAAAATAAGTTAGTAAATCATGTAAATGCAACCAGTGGCATTTTAATGAATTTTAGTTAGCAAAAAAGTACGCCGCTTGTCTGAGACCTCTGCTTTATACACTGAATGCTTTCAATAAGGGCTTTACAAATAATGACTGGGTGTTTCGTCGTGTAATCAAGTTTACCAGTTGTTGCTTAGTAGTTCATATCTTCTAGTCGCACAGTTTAAAAGATTTTCTGATGCTACTATCGGATTCGCTGATACTATTAACTTCTTTATCTCCAGATTTTCACTTCAAATGTGTCTTTCTTTCTTAATGTACTCAGAAGATTGTTTTCTAATTCCTTTTCATATGTTATTGAGGGATGAAAAGCATCGTTAAAAATATAGTTTTTAAAAAAAGACAATGTCAATATGTACTATTTAAATTATATTTTTTAGTGATAATGTTTACCAGGGTCAGGGTAGCCCAGTGGTTACGTGCTCGCCTTAGGACTGGTAGATCCAGGGTTCTATAACCCACTCTGGTCCTTGATTTATCGGGAGGTGAAAACAAATCTGAGCACATCATCCATTGCAGAGGATGTTAAGACGTCGATCCCGAGCCTATAGGATGCCATGTACTCGTTAAATATTTCTATTCTAAATGCACTTTAGTTAAGCAAAATTTAGTAGGCATGATCAATGTGTAATATGATAACCTTTGGTCTGTGTGTGTACTCTCGTTTGACGGAAACTGCAACCTACCCTAACCTTATTATTTTTCTTATGGAATAAACTTCCATTGACTGACTGGTGAGTACCGAAATGTAAACGAACAGCAGGCACAGGTACAGAAATATTATGCCTTCACTGTCATGTTAACCATTTGATTTACTATCAATTTGACCTTCCTAAGGGCCAACCGGCATTATTATATATCCGACTTTATCAAGATTGATAGAAAATAAACAAAGAAAATAATGTAAGACATTCAGAAATGAGATTTTGACCTTTCAACCAAAATAACTGGCCTTCATTACAAAGTTCGAGTAAGACTTCGATGACGACCAGTTGTTTTGGTTCAAAGATCTTAGTCCCATTTATAATTTGTTTACTATGGTTTGGACATTGATTTATACAGATTTCACTTGAAATGTGTCTTTCTTTCTTAATGTACTCAGAAGATTGTTTTCTAATTCCATTTCATATGTTAACGAGGGATGAAAAGCATCGTTAAAAATATCGTTTTTAAAAAAAGACAATGTCAATATGTACTATTTAAATTATATTTCTTAGTGATAATGTTTACCAGGGTCAGGGTAGCCCAGACCATGAAAATCACCACTAAAAGTAGTAAAAAAAAAGTAAAAAGTCTAAGAGTTTTTGAGTGTTACCAATAGCTGGAGAGAAGAGGGAGACTGGCAACAACTTTTATAGCAAACTTCTTCATCAAATGACTATCCACTTTCATTAAACAAGGAATAATGTGTCGCTCTGTTTCTTTAGTTACAACATTATTTTTTTATGAAACAGAATTCAATAATGTTTCGTTTAAAGATGGACTTTCCATGAAATAATACTTTGCTTGTTCCGAGTTCATAGAATATTTAAATTTACTAGTATTCAGAAATAAATCATATATTCCCTCCATTAGATATTGTATTTATACTTTTTAATACCAGTTTGCCGATATTACTGTAGGAATGACAAGTAATAAAATACACACACCTTTCATTACAAATTATCAATTTTTTTTTTATTGTTTAAACCGATCCCCTAGTGCAGTGGTTTTCAACCTGTGATCCGCGGATCCCTGGTGATCCGTGACGTTTACCCAGGGGATCCGCAAGACCTACAGATTCACAATGTGCAATTAATGTATTATCAATGTGTACACGTCAATGTAAGTACAGTAGCACACTATCAATGTAATTAGTGCATCTTATCAAGATAACTCGTCGTTCACATCTAAAACCAGCAACTTTCGGTAACGTTAGGGAAGAACTGCGAGCCAAAATTTGAGTCTGGCGAGCCAGTTCAGTTATGATGACGACCTACGTCATTTAATTGAAACGTTTAATTTAGCCAATACGTGACGCTCTGATTGTTTACTTCTTGATCTGGACTCATTTTGGATTTTAACTGCAAAAGAATATCCATCAATCTCGAATAAGGCTCTGCGCATTCTCCTACAGTTTTCTACATCATACCTGTGTGAAATAGGATTTTCCACCATGACGAACATTAAAAGTGAGAAAAGAAATAAACTACTAGCACTTGAAGAAGAGATGCGTGTATGTCTTTCTAAAACCAGGCCAAACTTTCCAGTTCTGGTCAAAAATCACCAAGGACAAATTTCACATTAATTTGTAATTCTCTTGAATAAAAAAATTCAGATAGTACTGTATTGTTTTTTTTGTGTTTATAAGCCGTTTTTATTTCATTAAAAAAACGTATATATACATGTATATTTATGTACAAGGGGATCCGCAAGAATAAATAAGCTCCTCAGGGGATCCGCGGCTGCAAAAAGGTTGAAAAGCACTGCCCTAGTGGGTGATAACGTCAGCCATTTACTGGCTTTTTGTTTGATCGGTGATTCTACAGATTCTACCTTAGAAGTCCTAAATTTTGCGTAACTCAAGTGCATTTCGAGTAGGGATCTTTAACGAGTACCTGACATCGTATAGGCTAGGGACCGACGACTGAACGTCCTCTCCGAGGGACGACGTACTCAGATTTATTTACTTCCCACGTGAATAAATCGGGGGCCATGTGGGGATCGAACCCCGGACTAACAAACTCAGAGGCAAGTACGTTATCCACTGAGCTAATCTGGCCCCCTTATCAAATGTTTACCACACAACTCTTTATATTTGCATTCTCGAACACAGTAATAACATCAAACTGCTTTGGCAAAGAAGAAATTCCAAGTATACAAGGACCAAAAGAGAGCACGAGTATTTTAGCAGGGTTGAAAGCTTTCTTTTGTGTTTGACTACTGTTTGTTTTAATCTGTTTCTTTATATTGTCAATGAAGGGTTCAGGGTGCTAAATTTAGTAACAAAAGAGTAAATGGTCTCACTTTTATGTCCAACTACTCCTCACATAAGACCCAGAAAGCTCCCAAGAACATTCTCTTAAACAGAGGCTTTTATAGAAGTGGGGTTGAAAGATCAATAATGAAAACAAGAAGCCGTATGAGTGGACTTCCTATAAAAACCCAACTATCTCTTTTGTCTTCAAAAGAATATTAAAAGAGGTCAAAGTTCCATCACTTTCAGTCTTAATAGTGGATTTATTTAATGTTGGGGGGCCAGGATATTTAAAAGTAACTAAGAAATTTCTTCCTTGAGCAAAATTCAAATTACATCATAAACATATCGAAAGTAGTTCGAAATGGTCGAACGAACTACTTTCTTTATATGAAAAACTTCATATAAATAATACTTAATACGGGAGCAAGACTTCCAATGATTGCAAGTACGAACTTTAGTTAATTATGTTTATAATTGAAAGTAACAACAATTCATAACACAAAGTTATAAGATCAACAAAGTCAAGGATGGAGACAGGTAAATTAAAATTCTTACTCTTTAATCCCTCTGCGAAAAACTTCAATTGTCTATAGGAATACTGGTAAAGAGGAAATTAACATCATTCACATCTATTATGGGTATATTTCTCAATTTATTAAGGTCAGGATTCTTTTAACATCTGAATTAGAAATGGAAGAAACAACGAGGAATTCAGTCAATTAAACCATTCCATCCACACTAGTTCACTTGTATCGTTATTGATATACATAAATTTTTTTGTATTTCTTAGTTTATGATATTTTATTAAATACGATAAATTGTCTGTTATATTAGAAATAGTTTTTAAATATATTATATTATGATCAGACTAATTCGAAAGTTACTCTGAGAGCTTCAGAAGAAGCACTTATTAGTCTTCTGGGCTGTAGATCGGCTCCTGGGCTTAACCTCAATCGTTGATTTTATTTTTTTTTAAATTTTTTTTATTTTTATTTATTTATTTTTTAAAGTTGTTATCAGCTTTTAATTTTATTTTAGTTAAATGTTATCATTTTTTAATTTTTATTTGGCTTTTATCTCTTTATCTTCCCTGTCTACCTTTCCTCCGAAAGTTGGCTACACTGTTTGAGTGCTTCAGTTCGAACGCCAAGTCAGTCGTTATCAGCCTTTGGAGCGATTCACTTCTTTTCCTGAAGACGAGGACATCGAAATATAGTAGTGAGTTCAGTGGTTTCCTTTCTATGTGTTCTTTTTAAATTCTAGTTTATATTATATTATAATATATTATATTAATAATATAATATAATATTATTATATTATATTATATTTATATTATAAAAAATAGTTATATTAGAAATCATTATTAAATATAAGAGGCAACATAATCAAAGTTATAGATATATTTTTAGTAGCAGTTAAATGCCAATGTAAACATACCTTAATGTTCTTAGTAGCTTCAAAGCCATCAAGTTGATTTAAAAGTTCCAGCATAGTTCGTTGAACTTCAGAATCTCCACCACTTCCTGATTCAATCCTTGAAGAACCAATGGAATCAATCTCATCCATGAATATGATAGACGGTGCATGCTCTCTAAAAAGGAAAAAAAAACATATAAAAGCTACAATATTCTTTAGCATCTCTGGTAAACTGAGAGAAGAACACTATGTGTTTGAAACGCGTTTATTATTATTTTTTTTTTTATTTATTATAAAATTGAGGATCAAGAATATAGGGAAAGAAAAACATTAAATCAATAATCTAAATCACTGAACACAGAAAATACTAATCAACCACAATATAGGTCACTAAACTAAGGAATGAATAGCCAGAACTACTAAGCAAGGCGTTTAAAGATACAAACATCAAAAATTTCATACAAGGTAAAAAAGAGTTTAGATCATACATTTCTTGAAAAAATAAATGATTAATTAATAAATTTCTTAGTATTAATATCATATATTGACCTCTTCAAAGCACTTCTGTCGTAAATACTATGGATGTAGAACAAAAAACTAAACCAATTTGTGCTTTCGTATAATACTCAAATTGTGGAAGCTTTTTTGAATAGGCACAAGTCATAATAGTTCGGTAGATTCTTTCTTACAGAGTCATATCTACTGATGAAAAGGAAGTTGAGGAAACAATATGCTTATCCTCTTTAGTCTTGTCAACACTTGATATAATTTGAAGGAAAACTACGCTTCACAGTTTTGTTGATATTTTTAATATTCTTTACTGTTGGCTACAATTATATGCTTTTACCTTTAGTTCTGTCCTATAGGCGGCAAGTGTAGCTCATATATTACTTGGCACCCATTCCAATAATAGGTGAGCCAAATTACCGGGTTGATTATACATCGGGAGTCCTAAATTTTGCCAAGCTAGAGTATTTAGAGTAGGAGTTTTAAGGAGCATCAGACATTGTACAGGCTTGGAACCGGCGACTTAAAGTCGTTATCGAGAAACGACGTGCTCCAATTCTGTTTACAACCCTCGTGAATAAATCGAGAACCAAAGTGAGAATCAAACCTGGATATACCAGTTCAGAGGAGAGCACGTCTGTCACTCAGGGACTACCCTGAACCCTGACCTTTTTAATATCGAAACTTTTTCATTTAATCTAATTTTTAAATATAAAAATTATTTGTAATCAGTAATTCTAACGATATTTTGTTAAACAGAAATTGATTTTAGACAAGTTTTGTTGGATTTAAAGTACAAAGTTAATAAAAAACAATAGTAACAAACCTGGCCATGACGAACAGTTCCCTGACCATCCTTGAACCTTCACCAATGAACTTTTGAACAAGTTCAGACCCTGATACTCTAATGAAGGTGCATTCTGTGTGGTGTGCAACAGCTCTTGCCAAAAGCGTCTTGCCTAGAAGGAAAACTTAGATCAGATATAGTGTTTGAATGATGTAGTGAACATACTATCCCGATATAATAATCTTTCATAGAATTTCATGTAATTTAATAATACATGTTACCGTGTAACATGTATATTTAAATGATTCGAATGATATAAGAGCATTAAAACATTTCATAATAGTATAGAAGATATATATCAGTTATCTTATATAAACATTTCTATTTATATATATATATAAAAAGATTTCACATAAACACGTGAAACAACAATCAATGATCAAACCACAATAAGAAAAGGGAAAACAAGACTAAGATCTTTCAACCGTAACAAGCGGTCTTCGTCAGAGTCAAAAACCCAACTGAACACTAGATGCAGAAAACATCTGGTGAGGAGTTGAGAAGAGTGGGAGGGAAGAGTGGTATTTTAAAAGGGTGAAAGCACAAACATCCCTTTCTGGACATTAGTCCTTTCCTGTGCTTTCACCCTTTTAAAATACCACTCTTCCCTCCCACTCTTCTCAACTCCTCACCAGATGTTTTCTGCATCTAGTGTTCAGTTGGGTTTTTGACTCTGACGAAGACCGCTTGTTACGGTTGAAAGATCTTAGTCTTGTTTTCCCTTTTCTTATTGTGGTTTGATCATTGATTATATATATATATATATATATATATATATAACAATTTTTTTTTCTCCCACCTAAGTTCAGCGTATCATTAAAAAAATACTAGCCAATTATTGAAATCCAAATTGACAGCTTGATAACGCCTTCAACGATAGTTGTTTGTGGGTAATTACCGAAAAAGAGCTGTAGATTTATCCCTCAAACAACTGCTTGTAATAATGAAAAAGAAGTTTCAACATGAGTTTAGGTCAACATTAATATACAATAAATAACCTGTGCCCGGAGGTCCATAAAGCAGTACTCCTTTTGGTTGTGCAATTCCAAGTGCATCAAACAGTTCAGGATGTTTCACTGGAAGTTCAATCACTTCTTTGATTTCTTTTATCTGTTTGTCCAAGCCCCCAACCATTTCATAAGTAGAATCAGGAACTTTTTCTACCATCATTAACGAAACTAGAGGGTCAACCTTAAAAAACAAAAGAAATATTGTCTCCCACATATTCCTTTATTAATAAAGAAAAGCAATTGAGAAAGTACCTTATTTGGTAGGATTTTGTGTAAAGTGTAACTCTCATTTCGGAGGGCAACTCTTGAATTTGGAGTAACATCGTTTATGTCAATATTTTTATCCAAATCAACAACAAACTTCCCTTCAGGATGAACTTTAACCAACACTTTCTTCTTATCCATAGGTTTAACAACTTCTCCAACATAAGATCCCTGTTCTTGTAGTAATTGTAATTCTTCTCTAAGCATACGAACTTAAAAGAGTAAAAAACAATGCATGATATAATTTATTCCTAATTTAAAATGAGAAATAAGAAAAAAACAAAAAAAAAACCTTTAGCGTTCAGTTCATTTCGCTGGGCTTGAAGACGTCTTAAATCTTGAATTTTTTCAGACACTATCAGTTGTAACTCTTCAATTTTAGTTATGTAATACTGCCTAAAACCTTCACCTTTCGCTGCAGATGACTTTTCATCCACTTCCATCTAAAAAGAAAATGTATATTATGCTTCATAAAATGTCAAACAACTGAACAAATGATTGAGTAAAATTCAATCATACAGTTTCTACAACATTCATGTCTGACTCAGAAGTTTCATGCACTACTAATTCCTTTAGTTTAACTGGGTCTATACCCAGATTAATTTCATTTTTGGAAGAAATTACACCCATGTTAAACCTATACTTGGAGATTTATGACAGTTTTGACTACTAAAGCATTATGAACTCAATAATTTGGTATCTATGGCAATAACAAATCCAAGTACTTGAAAACCATTTAAAACAACAAATAAATACTCTAAATTTACCTCAAAATTAGTGTAAGTCATGATTAGCTGATTCACTCAACACCACTCATTCACAGCAACTGTAACCTTATCAAAAGTTAACCTTATTAAAGCAAGGGTACCGTTTTTTTATCCTTAAGAACTAATAATTAAAACTATATGTTATTTTAATAGTTTTTTTTCTTATATAACTTCAAATTCTATAAACAATATTATGATGTTAATTGAATATATTTCATATTTAGTAAATTTTAAACATCAATGAAAACCTGTGATAAACTGCTGTGATTCCACATTCCTCCTTCCATGTCATTAGTGCATGAAGAGTAAATATAACCTGGCATTATGGCTACGTGCCGGTTTTTAAGTTATTTAATTTATATTATTATTTACTTTGCTCAGGTAGTTTACTGTGAAAATGATGCATTAGTACTTTTGGATAATTTAGCTATAAAAGAAACTCATTCAATATTTTTTAAATCTCTAAAAGGTAGTATAATTACAGTGCTGTTATTATTGTTATTATTATTTTCACTTTCAAGTTAGAATAATATAAACTACCGTGTTTACAGATCGAGGTTATACTCTTACTTTTAAATTAGCCGATGACTCTACATTAGTTTTATCGAAGTATGGAGATTACTTATACGATCACTTGATAATTTTTGCTCCGTCAGTTGAAGAATTTGGAGGAGCAATTAGTGTTGAAGCTATCACTGATTTCATTGACGGAGGAGGTAATGTATTAGTTGCTGGAAATTCAAATTCTGGTGAGATACTTAGAGATATAGCCTCGGAATGTGGTATCGAATTAGGTGAAGAAGGTACATCTGTTATTGATCACTTGAATTATGACATCAATGATCCAGGGAAGGTAAGTAGTTAGGTAATGTTTTATTATTAATTTTTATTAAATCTTATTTGGCAACAGTCTGAGATGAGGTATCTTTTAGCATACATTAATTATAGCTGATCCAAAGAATCTTATTGATGCTCCAGTGATTGTTGGTGAAAAACCGATTGCTCCTTTGGTCTATCAAGGAACCGGATTAGTAGCTGATTCTGATAATCCATTAATCCTTCAGATTCTGAGTGGATCTAGTTCCTCCTATTCCTATGACCCTGATAAACCTATTACTGAGGTAATATAAGTTTTCATTTAGTCATGCTTGTTTTTTAGTTATAACATTTATGGACTTAATGTTTCAGAATAGGAGATTTAAGGTGTAAATGTTGGTCATTACTGTAGAATTTTTGAAAACTTTGTGTTCTTTAACCCTCGGAGTGGTCAGAGGTGGTTCATTTTGAGCATATACAATGCCATGTACTCGTTAAAGATCATTCATTGCTTTAATATATTTATGGAAGGGAAAATGGTTTCTTCACAAGAACATGAGTCATGATGAATATTATACCATACCTCATATGTTATAAGTTTGTTGGCTCCGCAGAGACTATTAGAGATATCATCAGAATAAACCATCGTGTATGTTGTAAGATTGTTGGTTCTACAGAGATTGTTCTACATCATTAAAGTTTCCCACCATACCTCGTATGTCTTTTATGGTTTTTAGATTCACAGAGATTATTAGATACATTGTCAGAATAAATCATCATATTATAAAGTTGTTAGAATAAGAGATAATATGAGATATAACTTCAGGATAAAGCATCGTATATCTTGTAAGGTTTTTGGTACTGTAGAGACCGTTTAATGCATCATCCGAATGAATCATATCTCGTATTCCTAGTAAAATAAAAAAATAGACTAGGTATGATGTCTTTTGAAATGATTTTTTTATTGATTGTTGATTATATACGATGTGAATGTTTTTTAGTACCCGCATGTAGTGGGCAAGAACACACTGCTGCTTGCAGGCTTACAAGCTCGCAATAATGCTAGAGTTCTCTTTTCTGGAAGCTTGTATTTCTTCTCAGACGAAGCTTTCACCACTTCCGTAACTAATGCATTGGTAAATATATTTTCTGTTTTCCTTTTTTTTGTTATAATTTGATATTAATTGTTTTATGAATTGTTTTAAGACGGGAATAAAGCACGCTAGATCAAGCAATAGAGCTGTGGCGACTGCTCTGAGTAAGTGGGTGCTGAAGGAGAATGGAGTATTGAGAGTCAAGTCAGTGAGTCATCGCCGCAAAGGGGAAAAGTTTCCACCGCCTGCCTACACCATCACCGAGACTGTGGTGAGTCGAACTGTCTACAACTAGTGCTATATCGACCGTTAAGTTAAACGTAACAGGCAAGTGAGTTTCCACCGCCTGCCTACACCATCACCGAGACTGTGGTGAGTCGAACTGTCTACAACTAGTGCTATATCGACCGTTAAGTTAAACGTAACAGGCAAGTGAGTTTCCACCACCTGCCTACACCATCACCGAGACTGTGGTGAGTCGAACTGTCTACAACTAGTGCTATATCGACCGTTAAGTTAAACGTAACAGGCAAGTGAGTTTCCACCGCCTGCCTACACCATCACCGAGACTGTGGTGAGTCGAACTGTCTATAACTAGTGCTATATCGACCGTTAAGTTAAACGTAACAGGCAAGTGAGTTTCCACCACCTGCTTACACCATCACCGAGACTGTGGTGAGTCGAACTGTCTACAACTAGTGCTATATCGACCGTTAAGTTAAACGTAACAGGCAAGTGAGTTTCCACCACCTGCCTACACCATCACCGAGACTGTGGTGAGTCGAACTGTCTACAACTAGTGCTATATCGACCGTTAAGTTAAACGTAACAGGCAAGTGAGTTTCCACCGCCTGCCTACACCATCACCGAGACTGTGGTGAGTCGAACTGTCTACAACTAGTGCTATATCGACCGTTAAGTTAAACGTAACAGGCAAGTGAGTTTCCACCACCTGCCTACACCATCACCGAGACTGTGGTGAGTCGAACTGTCTACAACTAGTGCTATATCGACCGTTAAGTTAAACGTAACAGGCAAGTGAGTTTCCACCGCATGCCTACACCATCACCGAAACAGTGGTGAGTCGAACTGTCTACAACTAGTGCTATATCGACCGTTAAGTTAAACGTAACAGGCAAGTGAGTTTCCACCACCTGCCTACACCATCACCGAGACTGTGGTGAGTCGAACTGTCTACAACTAGTGCTATATCGACCGTTAAGTTAAACGTAATAGGCAAGTGAGTTTCCACCGCTTTTCTACACCATCACCGAGACTGTGGTGAGTCGAACTGTCTACAACTTGTGTTATATCAACCGTTAAGTTAAATGTAACAGGCAAGTGAGTTTCCACCGCCTGCCTACACCATCACCGAGATTGTGGTGAGTCAAACTGTCTACAATTAGTGGTATCGACCGTTAAGTTAAACGTAACATGCAAGTGAGTTTCCACCGCCTGCCTACAACATCGCGGAGACTGCGGTGCGTCAAACCCATCACCTAGATTGTAGTTAGCAAACCGTATACAACTAGTGCTATATGGACCGTTAAGTGAAACGTAAAGGGCAAAATGCTACAGTTCATTCTGGAGGAATCATAAAACAAGCTAGGATAAGCTCTCAAATCACCCATGAAGGATCAGTAATCAATACACTTTAGGTTATAATAAACCCGTTGTACTACATAGAAATTTATTTCCGTAAAAAAGTGAAAGTGCAGCTCAATGAACGGATAGGAAAAGTTAAACGCAAACGAAGTATTATTTACTTTCTGATGACAACTGAGAAGCTGTTAAAACATGTCAAGTGTAAAAAGACTGTTGCAAGACGATTGCAAGAAAAAACTGGCTAAAAACTCATTTCTAACTGGCACCTGTTGTTATAACTATAAGTGATCTTCAGGGTCACATTGTTACCATGTCATTGGCAAATTTATTCTTTTCAGTGTAACCGTAACTGTTAATGCAAAAGAATAGTTTTTGTAAGTTTTGTCAAACTTTATTAGATAAACTTTTTATGCTTTGAAAAATAAAGGAAGACCAGGAAAATATGTATTATTTAAATGGTTTCATAACTACTTTTTTAATTACTAAAAACTTCCGTAGACTGACAGATATCTTTGCTAAAGATTTAATTTCTTTTTAAAATTCTTTCAGTGGTTTATATGTTTATTTTCATTCCACATGTTTTTTTTTGCGAATTCATTGATATTCATGCATATGTAAAGTTATAATAAAATAGATGTTGGACCTATTACCCGTTGAAGTCTTGATACATTTGGTTAAACATGTTAGTTGAATATATTGTAAATCTATTACTAAAGATCGATTCAAAAGTTGTTTTGTTTTGTTCAGGTATATAGTTTGGAAGTTGAACGGAAAACTCCTTCCGGTTGGGTTCCCCATGATGCCAATGACATTCAACTAGAGTTCGTCCGTATTGATCCCTTTGTTAGGACGAACTTGGTGAGAAAGGCCCCTGGCAAGTATGAATCTGTCTTCATCATTCCAGACGTCTATGGAGTGTATCAGTTTAAAGTTGATTACAACAGAATCGGCTACACCACACTGTACAGTTCAACTCAGGTAATTATACTGTCAACAGCTGATACATAAATACAGTCATTATCATTGTTTACGAGGGAGCCGACAAACAATGGATTCTAGGAGAAGCTTTTTTTTTTTGAGGGTGACAATAGCACTGCGTCTTAAAAACTATTGTACTTCCCCTCTTCTGTACTAAACTACCCCAGCAGTTAGCTTCAACGCCTCCAAGAAGCTCAGCACTTTTGCTGGTTCCAGTGATAAAAGTTTTTCTATGGTTTTTGTTGAGTGTCCCAAAGCACCTACCTCTGTGCAGCAAAGTTGCCTTACAGTCAGTCAGCAGGTACAGCGGTGTTTTCCCTCTTCTTTGCAGAATCTGCATAAACCATCATTATAATGTCCATTTAGGCTCCCTACGTTTCATTAGGCACGCTTACTTGACCATATGCTCTGCTCTTTTCATTGCCCTTAATAATATCGCAATGACTGGGCACACTTATTACTCTTTCATCTCTGTAAACAGTTTTAATATGAGTTATAAGACATTGTGGGGGCCAGGTTAGCTCAGTGACAACTTGATCGCCTCTGAACTGGTAGTTCCCGGATTCAATACCCATTCAAGACCTCTATTTATTCACGTGGGAGGTAAATAAATCTGTCATGTCGTCCCTCGGAGAGGATGTTACGAAATCAGTTCCGAACCTGTACGATGTCAGGTACTCGTTAAAGATCCCTCCTCTAAATAAAAAATTTATGGGTAGAAATTAAGACCTTAATGTAGAATCATCTTCTTTGTGTGGTATCACAAAAAGCCAATGTTCGGCCTATGTGTGTTCTCTTGGGGGGTCTGCAGCCTAACCTAACCTGTAATATATTGTAATTACTTTTTTGTAATATTAGAGGATGACTTAAGTGCAGAGGATGCTTGAAACCTATAAGACTTTGTAATTATTTTTTTGTAATATTAGAGCATGACTTAAGTGCAGAGAAGGCTTGATTAAATTCAGTGCCAATGATCTTGTTTCAGGTGTCAGTAAGACCGCTCGAGCACACCCAGTATGAACGTTTCATTCCCAGTGCTTACCCATACTACTTCAGTGCCTTCTCAATGATGATTGGAGTTTTTGTTTTCTCTTTTGTATTTCTTCATTTCAAAGATGACACAAAAACCAAAGCTGAATGAACTTATTCCATATTTTTCCTTCAATGTATTTTTTTTATTTTTTTATGTAATATCTTTTACATATTAATGCAACATTTTTAGAGAAAAGAGAAGCTGTTGTTACTTACTGTCTACGTGTTTGATTTCAGAGGTACTGTAGGTCTCGTAATATTCTGTACATAATTGCAACACCTTAAACATCTATCTTGGTAACTTCCATTGTTTTGGTAACTCTCTTCTGATGTTATTTTCAAAGTGCTATTGTTTACAAATGAGGTAAACGTTTACTCTGAAAATTATGTTTATTTTTTTGTTGACCGAAACATTGTTTATTTAATATTGTAAATACGTATGTGATTTACTAATGCATCAAATATAAAATATTTGTACAAATTTTTAAAAAAATACAACTATTCATTATGTTAATTTGTTTTTATTTTAAAACATACCTGTTTTTTGTAGTTAAAATAATAGATTGTATGTGGGAATTACTAATTTGGATGAAATATGTATGGATATAAGTTAGTTTGGGATTGGTTTGCTTAAAATAATCATAAGTTTGTCTTTGAAGGTGTTTGAGGTGGTCGAATGGGATGGCATTCATGGGTATGATACATGATACTCATGGCACTCATACTACTACTTTGGGTATGATGCATGATACTCATGACACTCATACAGCTACTTTGGGTATGATAAAGCCATAACCAAGTTGAATACAACCACATACAAACGTCATTGGGAGTGTTTAGCATCTGATTATTATATAATAATCTTACCCCGGTATTGTGGCTCTTCTATGGTTTAAATATGGTACTGAATCAAAAACAATCCACACATTCGCCTCATGTCCAGCCGGAAATGTGTGAAACCTCTGTAAAGGTGGGATTTAGTAAAAAGAAACTAAACTGCACACTCTTTTGTGTATGGTAATGAAGGAGAAAGTATAGATAGTAAAAGAGCATTGATCATCCACTGTTAAAAACAGCACATTCACCCGGATTTCGCATTCTTTAAGAGGTTAGAATAGGTTTATTTTAGCCAGTTATCGGTGTACCACTAATGTAACTTGCATATTTCTATAAACTTAATACATTTATGTATATTTTTCATTTATTGTTCGTTTCTTAATTAATTCTTAAAGTTTTTTTATGTATTCAAATTGTTTTTCTTTTTTTTGATTTATTTGTGTTATTATTTATCATAATTGTTTCCCCCTCCCTATGAGCAAGTCATATTGCTCTCTGACGTATTGCAGTTCAATGTACATAAAGAAACATAGAGAAATTAAAAACACACACTTACAGTCTCTAATTTTCGGTTTTACCGTCTTCATGAGAGATAAGAGAGGGAAATCAAGTCTCCAACCGTACCTGTACCAGTGCGCTTCGTTTCCCTCTCTTATCTCTCCTGAAGACGATTCAACCGAAAATTAGAGACTGTAAGTGTGTGTTTTTAATTTCTCTATGTTTCTTTATATACATTGGACTATATATATATATAAAATTTATATTTTATTTTTATATATATTAATATTATGTATATATTTTAATATTATATATATGAGTTGGCTTCAGCTACTCAAAGGGACTACCTCTGCCCGATGACGGCGAATGTCGAAATATCGTTGTGAGTCTTTTTTGTGTGTGTTTTTATCTGTTTTTCTCTTTCCTTTGTGAACTATATATATATATATATATATATTAAAGTTTATAGTAACAGTTTGCTTCTCAACGCAAGTACTTCGAACTTCTTCCCGATGACAACGGATGTCGAAATATCGAAGTGAGTTCTGTAGTGACTTTCTGTTTTCTTTCCTATGTGTTAAAGTTTATATACTATATATATAATCAACAGGAAGACGATCCACAAATTATAACAAACGTTTTACAGTAAACTATAGACACAGAGTAAAGATATGAACACACTTACAGTCTCCAATTTCGATTGAACCGTCATAAGGAGAGTAGAGATAGGGACACCAAGCTCATTTGCAAAGTGATGGTTGGAGACCCAACCTCGCTTCGCAAGGGCGCTTGGTGTCCCTATCTCTTCTCTCCTGATGACTTTTCAACCGAAGATTGGAGACTGTAAATGTGTTCATATCTTTACTCTGTGCTATAGATTACTGTGAAACGTTATATGTATATACTAAATATAGAAGTGAACTTATCGTGTCTCCGTATTCTTTACTGGTAATTTCGGCATGTTTTTTTCACAAAATAAAGGAAAAACACCTATCATCAAAAGTTCATCGTATATTATTTTGCTGCCGAGTATTATCCACATATACTGTGAGAGAGTATAAATTTACTTTAGTAATAACCACCTCTTGTTAGCCTTTTCAGACAGAATAATGTTTAAAACAAGTTCTTCTGACTTGAAATCATAGTTGATTTGTATGTGAGCATCAATCTTGTTAAATACATGTAAACTGTTAGTATCACGGAGGTTAGTAAACATATTACTATAGAATCGGACAACTATCAGTCCGACTTGAAGATGGGCAATGTGTGAAGACGGTTGAGTGGCTACAACACCTATTCACAAGGTAAGACAGACTTTTATAATATCATCAATCACGTTTAAGGTATGCTGTCTTTCATCCAATAACCAATATAACAGATTCCGTTTTTACCATCCTTACAGTGGATGATATGAATGGTTCATTACTTTTTCTTAAAAATAAGTTTTAAGAATATAATTCTGCCCCTACCTAACGCGAATATTTACCTATAAAATTCAGTATTCAGTGGATCCAGGTTTAATGAGTGAGAAATATTAACAAATCACGCATTTGATATAAAACTTGACAGTATATAAGGATTTTCACTGATAATTTAGAGAAGTTATGCCCAAGAAAAGAATTTGTAAAGTCACTAATATAATTTGACTTATGACTTCCTAGCAGTACATAATATTTCTAGTAGTAAATCAGTACTATTTGTAGTGAAATTTCTAGTTCAAAAGGCCAAAGTAAATATTTTTATCATACAAAATTTCCTAATTTTTACTAATAATCTTTTAAATTTGAATAAAAAAAACAAAAAAAGCATTAATCAAGTTTATTAATAACTGTTTCTTCACGATAACTCACTTTGAAATTGCTCTGAAAGTTTTCTCCTACTAGAAGATAAACAAAGACTCCTTTACTATTACAAAGTGTTACAGTCTGAAAAGTTTGGTAAACTTCAATGTTTAAAATAAGATTCCAGTTTTTATGCTTTCTTACCCCATTTTTAGTGATTCTGTTTACTTTATTGTGCATTTTATTTACTCTCATGTAATTATTTTTTTTTTTAAAAAAAATATTTTTTCCCTCACCAACTTTTAATATTTTTTATAATACCCTGAAATATCTCTTAATGAACACTTAATTCTTTTTATGAAAATGAAATATACTTATTTTATGGCAATTTTAAACAGTATCCTACAAAAAAATTACAAATCCGTATAAAATACCATTATAATTAAAAAAAAAATGGATTTATATTCATCTCAATTGAATAGTACAAAAACGATGTGATCATGAAGTGTTGCTACTTAAAATTGATGTTCACAGGATATAAGTAATTGTTACTGATAATACCTGGAGAGTAATTACTTTATCCCCAGTCATGTCCTATAGACATAATTTATTTCCCACGTATACTCAATTAGTGGGAATAATCTCTCAATATAATATAATTATAATTTCTCAATGAAACATTAAAATTTTGTTGATTTCATTTGAATTAATTTTATTGTAGGGTAAAAAGCTAATGAAATGGTCTCTACATATAAAAATTTAATGGTATAAACAACGTGTTTCGAACACGTAGTGTTCTTCCTCAGGCATTAACTAAAAAATACAATGACACCAGAGAGTTATCTATAGTATAAAGTAAATATAGTATAAAATAAAAATAAAATAAGGAAGAGTATACGAACCTATTTTATTTTATTTTTATTTTGTACTATATTTACTTTATACCATAATAATAAAAAAAATATTATTAAAATAAAATTAAAAATTATAAGTTTAAAAAGAAAACTAACATTATTTTGTACTATATTTACTGTATACTATAGATAAATCTCTGGTGTCATTGTATTTTTTAGTTAATGCCTGAAGAAGAAAACTACGTGTTGGAAACGCGTAGTTTATACCATTAAATTTTTAATGGTGGAGACCATTTCATTAGCTTTTTACCCTACAATGAGTAAGTACCACATAATAACTGATTGTACTACGTTAGAATTAATTTTATTTTCTTTTTTATAATAATATATAACAATTTGAATATTAATAAAACATGTAAATATCGTCTTTAGTTATGGATTACTACATGATCATTATTTAGTATAATTAAAAGTACATCTGTACAGAATGGGGGTTGCAGACAACCCATTTTGTTCTTTATGTGCTACAGGAGAAGTAATGAATAGGCAACACCTTGAGTCCATGTAGTAGTAGTATACTTGCCGATGCTAGAAGCTCTGTCCACCAACAATTATAGCCACATTTTCTATTGTGTTGCTATAGAGAAAATGATGGAAACCTAATAGTCCTGGCGTAGGAAAAAAAAAAATTATTTACCGTAATTTGTAAATTTGAGAACCTCAAAACATGTGAATCTGTCTAAATCTAGAATTTTTTTTATGATTACTGTACTTTCATTACAGTGAAGTAAAAATAATTTAACTATATATAGCAGAAGACCAGGGAAACTCTTTCATTTAGTTATATAAACAAATTATGTATGTTGTTGTTGTGTATGTTGTTGTTATGTATGTACTCGTATGTAGGTATTATGAGGTACCCAGCAAAAAATTTTTAAATGTAAAGGCTGCTGCATAATTTAATTCAACAAGTTTCAGAGAAAATTTCCTATCCACCTAGAGACATATTATTTAATGTTTTATATACACGAAAAGGGGATACGTAGTATATTAATAAAGAGCTATAGCGGGGGTGGGCAACCTCTGGCACGCCGATGACTTATCTCTGGCACGCAAGAGCACAGGTCACCCTTTTAGCACAGATGCAAGCACATTTTACCCTAAGCACAGACAAAAAAAAAACTACTTTCCTTGGGGTATAAGCTTTCATGTCATGACAGTTATGTACGTCCTGGTGGTGAAGAGGATTAAGCTCTACGAAGCTAAAGAGGTCTCAAGAAAAAGAAGTTGATCTTGTTGCCATAGTCACCTTCTTTTTTTTAAAAGGTTAAATAATTTGTTTTTCTGTTTTTTTATACTGTGTTTTACTGCACTGAGGTAATTTATTATTTTTCCGTTTAAAAAGTTCTTAAGAGATACCACATATGTTCTAAAAAAAAAAATGGCTGGCACGTGGTAAAAGTTTGTGTCAGAAACTTGGCTGATTTTGGCACGCACTCTCAAAAAGGTTACCCACCCCTGTGCTATAGCATGCATCCAATTGGGATTTGGTGCATGGACAGGTGTACATTTGGTGCACACTTAATAAATGAATATTCTAGAGTTTGTTGGGTCATTTTTTCGAAGATTTTTTATCTAAGTTTGAAGCATATTCAGCTCTAACTAAGACTTAACAGTCTTGATAGAAATAATGATTGACAATAATGGAATATAATCTTCTTCAACTGACGTATATATGGAATTATATAATTTATATATTTCGATATAAAACATAAGATAAGTAAGATATTGAATGCTCTAGTGACAAGTAAGAGAACTATTTCAGTTTCATAAACCGATGATAGATAGCAGAGGCGTATTAATTTCTATAGTAACACCATTAGAAGGAATTTCGAAAGCGATGAATAAAATACTTTCATATATATATATATATATATATATATATACACTTTTTTGATGAAAATACGATCCGAAATGGACAAATACAGTTCAATGTACATAAAGAAATGTAGACAAATTAAAAACACACACTTACAGTCTCTAATTTTCGGTTGAACCGTCTTCAGGAGAGATAAGAAAGGGAAACCAAGCGCACTGGTACAGAGACGGTTGGAGACCAACAATGTTGCCACATACGCGCCCGGTCACAGAGAATAAGGTAGACAAGAATCGATTTAAGATTAAATTAAAATAGGAATATGAAAAATAATAAACACAAAAACAAATAGAATAATATAATAATAAAAACTGAGGGGTGAACAGGAGAAATGATACATAAATAAAGATTAAAATTTATGGACTAAACTTTAATAAAAAATAGAGAATAAGACTTAAAATAAAAGCATAAAAACTAGATGCACTGACAAGAAACTAATAAAATGAAGCATTATCTCTTAAGATTAAGGCCAGGTGCACTACGCGCATTGAGCAACCAAATATGGGCTTCTTCGGAGGCTCGGAGAGTGAGATTTTTGCAGTCAGAGTGCTACAGGTTACAGATTCTACGACAAATCCCCTCTGACTGCAAAAATCTCATTCTCCGAGCCTCCGAAGAAGCCCATATTTGGTTGCTCAATGCGCGTAGTGCACCTGGCCTTAATCTTAAGAGATAATGCTTCATTTTATTAGTTTCTTGTCAGTGCATCTAGGTTTTATGCTTTTATTTTAAGTCTTATTCTCTATTTTTTACTTTACTATAAGTAAAGTATAGTGATCGTGAAAAAATTCGATCTCGAGATTTTGACGGAATTACATGTTTTGAGGTCCCAGAAGTCGTTTTATGACGTTTTTACGATGATGTCTGTGTGTGTGTGGGTGGGTGGGTGGGTGCGTGGGTGGGTGCGTGTGTTAGCATTGCTTGTTACCACGCTACGGTCCAGAATCTTTGATGGATCAAGTTGATATTTTACACAAAAATGGGCCCCATTTAGACGAAGATCCCTATTGTTTGGGAAGAATTATGCATGATGGGAAAGTCACTTTTTTTGCCAAAAACCGTTTTTTTTTAAACATTTATTTCTCCTAAACTACTAACCCTAGAGTTTTGAGATTTTGACATTATCTTTGAGGTTACAAATGGAACAAACGAAAAATATATTCAAAATTTTATATCAACAGGAAATATTTTTTTTTTCAATAAAATGTACAAATTTTTACTTATACATCAATCTCAAACCTTGTGAGAGCGATAAAAGCCATACTGTTTGACGAACAAGAATGAAACTATGCCTATAAATAGAACATTATATGGACAATGAGTTGAGATATTTTTTTCTAAAATTACATTCGCTAAAGGGGCGTTAGAGTACGATTTGTGTTTTCAGAAAATGTTTTTTTGACGCTAAACGGCTCGTTAAAAATTATGAAAATTTGACCAAAAATGGAACAAAAAATTAGCAATTATAAAAAAAAAATCATGAAGTTTCAATTACAGAAAAGAGCAATAACGATATAAAAACTCTTTGTTTATCCTAGACTAAGAGATCACCTGCTATACTTGTCGAATTTTTTGTATTTTTTTACATTGTTTACATTGACTTAGAAATTTTTTGAGCGAATCCACTGAGATAAAATTGATGTTTCTAATGGAAAAATGAAAATATATTATTGACTTATAAGAGATGTAAGAGGAATAATATTGTGCAGGTAAATGATAACACTCATTTAAAAAAAAAATCGTATATATGTTATTTGACAAAGGGGAAGGAAAATGATCTTATTAAATACTAAGAAGCCATAAAATTCACAGTATAATAATTCTGTTAAAAACCAAAAATGTAAAAGATAATTCAAAATATAAATCTTTCGTTTAGAGATTAATAACTGTAATTATCGTACATCTTTAATTAACAAATCACCTTAAAACAACATTTTCTTCGCTGTTTAAGATGTTTTTCAGAGAAAAAAAGGGTATTTTACTGTTTTAAATTTGAAAATTTTACATTAATATTCAATGTAAAGGATGTTAAGTAAACGATGTAAGAAATCTACTGGCTATTTGAATAATAGCCATGTTCTCTTGTAGGATAATATTTCGTTTCAAGAAATGTTCACATTGGTTTTTCAAAAATGATATTACTGCTGTAGTTATACTAATGAAATTACTTGCAAAAATAAATTATTTGTGATGTACAAAAATAAGCTTATAAATTGATATGTCCTTCAATCACTATCTGTACTACCTCACGAATGCAATGCTAATAATTGTATCCCATTTAGATATTTATGTTATGCTTAAATGATACGTTATGTTTTATATACTCAAGAAATTTGACATTGAGTTACTTATAGTAAAGTAGAGTGTAGGCCACTCCAGATTTTTTACTTTACTATAAGTAAAGTATAGTGATCGTGAAAAAATTCGATCTCGAGATTTTGACGGAATTACATGTTTTGAGGTACCAGAAGTCGTTTTATGACGTTTTTACGATGATGTCTGTGTGTGTGTGGGTGGGTGGGTGGGTGCGTGTGTTAGCATTGCTTGTTACCACGCTACGGTCCAGAATCTTTGATGGATCAAGTTGATATTTTACACAAAAATGGGCCTCATAGGGAAAAAGATCCCTATTGTTTGGGAAGAATTATGCATGATGGGAAAGTCACTTTTTTTGCCAAAAACCGTTTTTTTTAAAACATTTATTTCTCCTAAACTGATAACCCTAGAGTTTTGAAATTTTGACATTATCTTTGAAGTTACAAATGCAACAAACGAAAAATATATTCAGAATTTTAAGACAACAGGAAATATTTTTTTTTCAATAAAATGTAAAAATTTTGACTTATAATTCAATCTCAAACCTTGTGAGAGCGATACAAGCCATACTGTTTGACGGACAAGAATGAAACAATGCCTACAAATAGAACATTATATGGCAAATGAGTTGAGATATTTTTTTTTGAAATTACTTTCGCTAAAGGGGCGTTACAGTACGATTTGTGTTTTCAGAAAATGATTTTTTGACGCTAAACGGCTCGTTAAAAAATAATGAAAATTTGGCCAAAAATGGAACAAAAAATTAGCAATTCACAAAAAAAAATTCATGAAGTTTCAATTACGGGAAAGAGCAATAACGATATAAAAACTTTGTTTATTCTAGACTAAGAAATAACCTGCTATACTTGTCGAATTTTTTGTATTTTTTTACATTGTTTACATTGACTTAGAAATTTTTTGAGCGAATCCACTGAGATAAAATTGATGTTTCTAATGGAAAAATGAAAATATATTATTGACTTATAAGAGTTGTAAGAGGAATAATATTGTGCAGGTAAATGATAACACTGATTAAAAAAAAAATTCGTATATATGTTATTTGACAAAGGGGAAGGAAAATGATCTTATTAAATACTAAGAAGCCATAAAATTCCCAGTATAATAATTCTGTTAAAAACCAAAAATGTAAAAGATAATTCAAAATATAAATCTTTCGTTTAGAGATTAATAACTGTAATTATCGTACATCTTTAATTAACAAATCACCTTAAAACAACATTTTCTTCGCTGTTTAAGAAGTTTTTCAGAGAAAAAAAGAGTATTTTACTGTTTCAAATTTAAAAATTTTACATTAATATTCAATGTAGAAGGATGTAAAGTAAACGATGTAAGAAATCTACTGGCTATTTGAACAATAGCCATGTTCTCTTGTAGGATACTATGTCGTTTCAAGAAATGTTCACTTTGGTTTTTCAAAAATGTTATTACTACTGTATTTATACTAATGAAATTATTTGCAAATAATAAATTATTTGTGATGTACAAAAATAAGCTTATAAATTGATATGTCCTTCAATCACTATCTGAACTACCTCAGGAAAGACAGGCTAATAATTATATCCCATTTAGATGTTTACGTTATGCTTAAATGAGACGTTATGTTTTATATACTCAAGAAATTTGACATTAAGTTACTTATAGTAAAGTAGAGTGTAGGCCACTCCAGATTTTTTATTAAAGCTTAGTCCATAAATTTAATTTTTATTTATGTATCATTTCTTCTGTTCATCCCTCAGTTTTTATTATTATATTATTTTATTTGTTTTTGTGTTTATTATTATTTTTCATATTCCTATTTTAATTTAATCTTAAATTGATTCTTGTCTACCTTATTCTCTGCGACCGGGCACGTATGTGGCAACATTGTTGGTCTCCAACCGTCTCTGTACCAGTGCGCTTGGTTTCCCTTTCTTATCTCTCCTGAAGACGGTTCAACCAAAAATTAGAGACTGTAAGTGTGTGTTTTTAATTTCTCTACGTTTCTTTATGTACATTGAACTATATATATATATACATAAATATATATTCACAAGTGCGCTTGGTGCCCCTATCTCAACTCTCCTGATGACGGTTCAACAGAAAATTAGAGACAGGAAGTCTGTTTGTTCCTAAGTCTGTGTTTGTGATTCATTGTGAAACGTTATATATAAATATATATATATATATATATATATACTTTAACACAGACAAAAGAACACAGAAAGACCCTACAGAACTCACTTCGATATTTCGACATCCGACGTCATCGGGAAGAAGTGCGAAGTACTCGCGTTGAGAAGCAAACTGAGTATTATTACGATAAAGTGAGTTACCTTTACCACTATGTTACCTACAATATCACTATAAAAAATTAATCCATAGAGTTTACAAAATCTCATTGTATTTGATCAGAAAATAACCACAAATCAATAATATTTATAACCATGCTTATTTCAATAATTTTTACCAATTATTTAAACAGTAGTAATTTATGGAAATGTGATTTTGAAATACATGATAATACAGACATGATCTATTAAATAAATAATTATTTATTTTAAAATTTAAAAAATGAATGATAAGATATCAAAAGGAAAAGTTAAAACAACAAAAATGCACGAATCCAAATTTGTAATGAAAAAGTTATAACATTTTGCGAAATACAAGCTCCAAGCAATATCGCAATAAAAATAAGTTCAAATAGTCTATTCAAAATTGTATTCTAAGTAATCATATGGTTTTACGATAAACTAATATGTTTAAGTTAATAAACTAATCACAATAAATTGACCAATCAATGAAAGGAACACCACATGGTGCCTTATATCATCATTTCCAATATCAAAATATCCAACAAGAGTTAAGAAATTAACAATTTTATTATAACAATATTATAACACAGTACATATTATTAATAAAAATGTTTTTGAACATAATTGATTAAAAGAAGATTGTGAAATCTCGTTGAAAAAAACATTAAAAGTCATTGGTGTCAAAATGTTTATTACCTTTCTTTGAATGCGTATCTTAACGATCCTTGCCAATAGTGGATCTATAGCATTTTAACTCTTTCTTTTTAAACAATGTATTCTAAATATTTTATTTTCTTCTTAATATCTACTGAGTTTTAGTATTTTTATTAAATTGTGAAAAATTATTATATATTGATATATGAACAAATCATAATATGAAATTGAAAAAAAAAAAGGCTAGATCTTTTAACCACAACAGCGGGCTTCGTCAGAGTTGGTTTTTGATTTTGACGAAGACAGCTTATTGTGGTTGAAAGATCTTATTCTTTTTTTTTCCATTTCATATTGTGGTTTGATCATTGATTGTTATTTCACGTGTTTATGTGAAATCTTAATATATATTATATGTCATTACCAATATATATATATAAATAATGAAAATACGATCTGAACTGGACAAATAAAGTTCAATGTAGATAATCAAACATAGAGTATTAAAAACACACACTTACAGTCTCTGGTTTTTTCTTGAATCGCCTTCAGAAGAGATAAGAGAGGGAAGCCAAGCACACTGGTACATAGACAGTTGGGTGTTTCCCACTCTTATCTCTCCAGAAGACGGCTAAAACCAAAAATAGAGACTGTAAGTGTGTGTTCTTAATTTTATTATGTTTATTTACCTACATTGTACTTTATATATATACACACAAACACATATGCATTTTTGAAATTGGAGAAACATTATGAAAAATAGATACTAGGTTCATTCAATACGTCGACTTTTTAACGGTCGTCCTCAGGAAAGGAGTTTAAACAGCGTGAAGACAAAAGCCAACTGGACAGCTTCACACAATATGTGCAGGTTGGCCACAATGAAAACGAAAAAGGTAATAGAAATAGGAATAGCTGAAAAAAATAATAATAAAAAAGAATCTTTATAAATATAAAATTTAATTGATCATAAAATATAATAAACAATTTCATTGAAGATTAATTGAATAAAATATTTGAGTTTGTAAATAATTCGTTCACAAATATTAGCTGAAATCCTTAGCCTAATGATGTCTTCCTTGTTACTAAAATTAAATGCAAGTGCATTTCTGCTATAAATAGAAAGAATCTGACACCTAACTAAGCCGAGTGAGTCCGTATTTAGTCACTACGCTTAGAGGCTAATGCTAAGTCTCTTAATTAATACTACTAGCAATTAACTGTGCATCAGGTTCTTGATTATTAGCTAATACAACATAATTCTCATTAGGAGAAACATCATCCACATGAAGTTCATCTTTAACAGCAATCAATATTTCACAAAGCATTTGTATAATTCCTTTTCATAGTAACATCTAATCAAGAACATTAAACAATGAACAAGAATTTGAAACAAAATTACTAAAACTGAAGCCGAACTTTAGATCTAAATTTACAAGTATTTTGGTATTTTTTTGTATATTACTTACATAAGTCAAAACAATGTAAGGATAACACTAGCGATGGCATTGTTAACACAGATACAGAAGGAATTACACAATTACAAGAGACAGGAAGAAAGAAGTAATCCAGTGATTACACTTCCTGGCGTGAGAACTAAGTCATAATGCTATATTCAATAAATGTGTAAATATAAGTATAAGAAAAAATACTACAAACAGTTTTCAGTGATCGGTACCTTGATCACATCCTCTTCACACGTCTTCGCAGATTTCCCGGGGTATTTGTAGATGGTGTTCTTAGGATTAAGGGATCGTTATTGTTCGGAAGGATTCTGCACAATTATATAATAATATTATGACAAAAATTGCTATTATATTATAATATATTAGTATAATAATCTTTGCAGGCTTTAAACTTTACAATCTTTGAACCAACTAATAATCAAGAAAAAATCTGGAGTGGCCTACACTCGATTTTACTATAACATAACTAAACATAATATCAAGTTTGCTAAGAAAGTTGAATTTTAGTTTTATTTTAATTTGGCTATATTCATTCTCACAGTCATCACAGACTTGAAATAGTTGATCTAGAACAATTAGATATGTTATTATAATTATTATTAAACTGAGGATCTGATTCTCATCGGACTCATACATACTAATATCTGTCCTATTACATTTTTTTTCGTTCTAAAATTCAAATTCAGATTTTAATTTCCATTATGAACGTCATAATTGTTTTTACAGTGTAGCTCTCATCTCTTTGGTTTTAGTTGTTATTATTATATTATTATAATATTATATATTATTATTATTATATATTATATTGTTATTTTATCATAATAAATAATATTATATACCCTAGAGGTTTGATTTATGTTTATTTATAGTAAAGTTGAGTGTAGACCACTTCAGATTTTTTTGATAGCCTTGGTTTATTTTGTTTTCAAATCTCTCCTGATTTTCTGTATGTCATTGTTTTTTTCGTTTTCTCTTCTTTCTTGGTGGAAATGCACTGATTGATCTAATATATATGCATATATCAAAATTAGAACAAAACTAACACAAGATAGAGACTGATTCATTACTAGGAAGTGTGCCTCAGAGAGGCAGGATGGCTACTCTGTTACTGACTTCTTCACTTCGGGATACTTTGATTTGTTGTACCCATTTATAGTGCCTTTCGTCCGTTCTTCTATTATTAATATCAATACCATTACGAAAGAGGGAGAGAGAGAGACAGAGAGAGAGAGAGAGGAGAGAGAGAGAGAGAGAGAGAGAGAAAACTAGTATTCTTGTTAAAGTTTGGTGAACCAAATTAGTACTTAAGCAACAAACTAGTAAATCGCAAACATTATATCTTCTATTGATTTTTAAAATTATTTATTAACAAAATATTAAATACAAATAATAATCAGTAAATATAACACTGACTTTTTCTTTAATAGCTCTCACTAATTTAAAAGAAAGCTATAAGCTCATTTATTCCCATATCTATGAAGTTTTTATCTTCATAAAGAGGATATTTATAAATTGTAATTTTTACCGGGGAGCAAATAGCATTTGTTAACATGTTTGGCAGTAAACCTTTGGAAATCCTCCACTCTGATAACGAAGCCCTACATTTGAATTTAAATATTCAAAGATCTGCAGTGCGGTGTAGTGAAATCTTTTTCTCCGGACACTAGGTAAATGTGAGAGGCCTAAACAAATCCACATGATTTTCATGAACATATCTATTTATGATCACATGTTTCTCATGAACATATCCATTTATGACCACATGTTTCGCCTGAACATATCCATTTATGACCACATGTTTCACCTGAGCATATCCATTTATGACCACATGTTTCACCTAAACATATCCATTTATGACCACATGTTTTGCCTGAATATATCCATTTATGACTACATGTTCACCTGAAAATATCCATTTATGACCACATGTTCCGCCTCAACATATCCATTTCTGACCACATGTTTCGCCTGAACAAATCTATTTATGACCACATATTTTGCCTGAACATATATATATTTATAACCACATGTTTCGTCTGAACATATCCATTATGACAACATGTTTCACCTAAACATATCCATTTATGACCACATGGTTCACCTGAACATATCTATTTATGACCGCATGTTTTGTCTGAACATATCCATTTATGACCACTTGCTTAGCCTGAACATATCCATTTATGACCACATGTTTCGCCTCAACATATCCATTTCTGACCACATGTTTCGTCTGAAGAAATCTATTTATGATCACATGTTTAGTCTCAACATACCCATTTATGACGACATGTTTCGCTTTGGTTCTGTGCTTTCAGGCTGAATACAGTACTGACTGATCAGTTGATTTTTCGACTCACAGTGGTTTCTTCATTCCTTTTTTTAATTTCAGCCGCCCCACTGACACCACATTGATATTTCTAACGTGATCAATCAGAAAGGCAAACAAGTATTTATAATCGAGGCTTACCTGTTCCTTTGATCAACTGTCTTTAAAATAGTTCTCTTCTATTCACAGTAACTTAATAAAATCCATCCTCGGTTGAGATTGGATTTAGTGAAGCAGAGTTGTCATACTAAAATCAGTTGAATCAGCTACAAATATAAAAGCATCACACTAAGTTTTATTAGATAATTAAATATAAAGGGCGTATAAGCATGGCCTGATGACAAAGTAAATAGTGGTTAACAATATTTACAGTAGAATTTGGGCAGTGAAAGTTTAAGCTGTTTGTTTTGGAGGCGGCAGGAGCGCTGCAGGCGGGGGCGGTCGACTGCCAGTCGAGTCTCGCTGCCCCCAGCATCACCTCGTGCCGCCGCGCTGCCCCTCACTACGTCTTCGAGACTCCATCTCAGTCACTGACCTCACACCTCTCTAAAGGTATACCTGCTTATTGACATTATATAGTCCTTTACCTTTCCTTTTTGAAACCAAACGATATATCAATTATTTCACGTTTAGTATTTTTAATTTTACCAAAACTTTAATTTAAAATCCAACAATTTTACCAAATCCTACGTCTAAAATAAAGTAGATATTTTATAATTAAATTGATAGAACACAAATATAGGTTCATTATTTTTATTATGTTCATTCTGTATATATATACTTTGAAAAATTTGAAAAATACGAATGAAAAAGACATACTAGGACTCGCATTCAAAATTTCGACCTTTTTAACGATTGTCCTCAGGAAAGCAAGCTGAGTTGCGAGAAAACGAAAGCCAACTTTAAATGTATATATATGTTAATTTGGGCACTGATAATTTGGTGATTATTGATATAATTATATGTATAACATAATTTTTTTAATATACACGAGTTCATAATTGAAGAAAAGTAACACACAGAGTAAAGAATTACACTTAGAAACTTAAATTTTCGGGCAACACGTATTCAGGAGAAAAGAAAAAGGGAGACCAAACCCAATGGGTTACATGCCTTTGCGTCTACAAAGTGCTTGGTTTCACTTCCCCTTTTCTCCTAAAGACATACTGCCCAACAATTTGAGTTTGTAAGTGTGTTTCTTTACTCTGTGTTACTGTTTTTCGATTTTGAACTCGTATTGTGTCTAGTTTGGTTCGTCTTTCCGTTTATTATGTGAATATATATCTGTTTATATTTTGAAACTGAATTCACAGAATGAACACACTTAAAGAGGTCATAAAAACGCACTACTGTATGTTTACAGACTTGTCATTAGGTAGAAAGATGTAAGTCACTCTGAAGAAAGGGATGACAGTCGTCACTTGTCTTCAGAGCTACTCACATCTTCTACCTGATCATGAGAGAGTCGAAATATAAGAGTTTTGTGATCTTTTTATAGTTTCTGTGAAGTTAGTTTATTTAATTCTTGGAATTGTTGTATATAATAACTTATCTAATCAGGATTCGGTCAAATTTTCTAGGTTCAAAAATCAAACTCTCATTGCCGACGTTTCGGTTTTATTTCAAAACCTTTTTCTTAGGCCTGCAAACAAAGGATAATAAGAAATCACATATCAACATCCAACATATAAACAATATATTTTATATTTACATTTTCATATTGTTTATATGTTGGATGTTGATATGTAATTTCTTATTATCCTTTGTTTCCAAGCCTATCAAAAAGGTTTTAAAATAAAACCGAAACGTTGGCAATGAGAGTTTGATTTTTGAATCTAGAAAATTTGAACCTTCAACGTCCAAACAACATGTAAAAAAATCAGAAATAAACAAAATTTTCAGCCAAACCTACTATCCTCACCAGAGTCACGCTCAAATTATGTGATGTGTGAGAATGGCTTTGGAGAAAACCTGTTCTTTTTGTTGAATTTCTTAGTTAGTTTTATTAATTAATTTACTGATATGCTAGATTAAATAACATATCAGTACATGATTATCTGACCTAAACGATTACCGGGACTTTAGTCTCTTCTAAATATCATAAAATTGACCAAAGAAATACGTTTTTCGTCTAAAGTAAGTTTCTAGCCAGTAGTAGATAAATCAACTTATCACTGTTTCTTTCAGCTATTCTGTTTCACTTATCTCTGACCCATCGATGACCTAGGTGACCTAGGATCACCCTTTGATAACTTTTCTTTTCAACCACTTTTGTCAACTTTTTTTAATGGTTATACATTCTTTATTTATTTATTATATATAAGCAGATAAATTTTATTCCTTTTTTTTTACAATATATAACAATAGCTTCCAATAATAATACAATTTATTTGTTTTAACTAATTAGCTTTGTCAATTTCTATTTGTTTTTATAACTATTATCTTAGTTTATCAATACGAGCTTTAGCTCTTGTTTTTAATCATTGAAGAGTTGCGAGGAAGCTGGAAAGTATCAAGAAAAAAAATCATATATTAAAGATAATTAGTATAATATTATGAGAAAAGACACTTAAAAAGCTGATATAACTGTGATATTCTGACATCTAACTGACATTCCAAATTATAGTAGCACAGTAAGCAAGCAGTAGAAGGCCTCTGGTCTGGAACTGCTAGTTACGACGTGCACTATAGTGCGCGGATGTATTCGTTGGTCGTTGGAAACCTTCACAATGCATTATAACTACACTTTATACTGTAATCCAAAAGGTGGGGGGGGGGGGTCGATTGTACCAAATTAGAATGACCTAAAAAAATTTTATTTTACATGTAAAATTTTAATGTTACATTTTATTTTATATGTAAATTTTATTTTAAATCTAACTAAATTTTAGTTTCAATAAGTAAAATTTAATTAATATTAACAATTTAACACAAGCTTTTAGCCTACAGATATGTCATGATCAAGTTTTAAATTTATTAAATGATGTAAATTAAAAATAAAAACAAAATAAATGTCCTTTGTTTAATAGGTTTCAGGTTTGTTTATTAGATTAAACAAATATTAAAATTATTTAGCAACATAAGGTGGAAGGAGTGGAAGGGAGTGGTTAAACTATGACCTCTTCTGACTATCCCCTCCCTCTACAAACCAGTATAATTTCAATTATTTAACTACGTCTCTAAAGTTGTAAAGCTCTTACAACTAGCCGCTATATTGAAAGCACTAAACAATGATGTGTAATACATCATACAATTAGAATTTTATATATTACAAGTAGTTATTTTAAGACAGTCAAATACGAGTAAATTAGAACTGTGCTGGCTGAATGAGAAAGGCGAAGAACTCGAGTAGGGCAAAGTTCATTCCACCCCTTCCGCCCTGCCCTAACCTTCTCACATCCATTTTGACTTCGTAAGCCTTAGGCTCGCACGTAGTAAATACATACACTTTACTTGTTTTTATTTTAGATTCGAATAATTTAATAAACTGAAACAATATGTTATCCTTGTGTGTAGGACGAGCGCTTGTGTTAAATCAGTTATAGAACCTAAACAATTGTTTATTGAATTTAAAATTTAGTTAGAATGGTCAAAATAGTTTCTTGGGTAATTTCAGTTTAGTATAATCCTTCACTTATCGTTTTGATTACAGTGTAAAGTATAGTGAATTGAATTTTGAATCTCTCTGGTCAACTTAATATGAATATGGATGGGCCAACCCAATGTAAAAAGTAGTACACAACTTGGAAGAAACCAATAAAGGTTAGTCAAAGCAATTTAATATTATTTGCTTAACAGTAGTTTCGCTGCCTACTTATATCAATGATCAAACTACAATATGAAAAGGGGAAAAGACTAAGATCTTTCAACCGTAACAAGCGGTTTTTGTCGTCAGTTTGGTTTTTGACTCTGACGAAGACTGCTTGTTACGGTTGAAACATCTTCGTTTTTATTTTTCTCACTTCATATTGTAGTTTGTTCATTGATTGTTATTTCACGCGTTTATGTGAAATGTTATACTAATATATAAATGTATATTTAACCAGTTATTAGTTATCACTTTTATAATAAGTTACTCTTTTTCAACCAATCTGTCATGCACTTCCAGGAACTGCATTTATTAGTTGGAATGTGGCCAGTTCAATGATGTTTTTGTTGGTCTTTCCACCATCTTGCCTGGCGTTTGCTTGACAGGTCATAGATCTTCCGTCAGATAGCGCAATAACCTCTATTACTGTCTGTCACATTAAGTGTTTCTCTGATACCTGCATGATAAAGCACGCCTTAAGAAGTAACTTAAGTAATGCATGACATATTCTTCAGTACATTCAATTGTCCCTCAATGTTAGAAATAGGAAAACTGTCCCTTTTTCTATTCTTGTTTAGCGTTCATAGTTCACAGCCATCTTAAAATCACCTGATATTTGTCGGCCATTACAATCTGTCTTGAGTATTGTGAAGTATTAGGCGTATTTATTATTATATCAATTAAGTTTTTGATTATGGCATACGCAGCATTTTTTCGAAGTTTGATCTTTTAAGTATACAACTTTTCAGTTTTCTTCTTTTTTTTTTAATCTCCCTCTTTATCTAAATTAATTGTTTTCAAAACATTGAAAGTTCCCGTTCGGTTAACTCGTGAGATGTAAGGTCTGTTGCATTTCCTTTATTTCTTCTTATTTAAGATATAAAGATGTGGAGGAGTATGAATTAGTGGCCAATATTTTACGCTTGATGACTTTTCACTCTTGCCGGTAGTTTTCTGCTCCTGGTTGTGTAGCTCTCCCGCTAGAACCATTCCATATCCAGTATCCACTCCATTAACTCTCAACACCATTGTGCTGCCTTAATACTTACCCTGAAAATAACAGACATATAAACACTTTGGTAATAATGTGAAGATCACTTAGATAACGCTCTCTCTATTTAGAACAAATACCATCATTAAATAGTCACATTTATCACCTCGATATACATACGTAGAGACTGGAGCTAAACAGTTCTCTGACTGAAAAGTATATTTATTACAAAATGATTATTTTATAACTTCAGAGTTACATTTCTGGGTTATTCTTTAAAAGGAGGTTACTAGTTCTTTAAATTTTGTATTATATCATGAGTCTATGATTCTACTCATTATTTATGATAAAAACAGGAGTTTTATTTATATTAACGCACATAAAGTACTGAATGTGCTCATCCTGTTACACTAAAACTGTATAGAAATCGTATAAAACACAAGGGGATGGGCTCTTGATAGAAAAATCTTGATTTTCAGATTTATTTCCAAAATATGGTATTCCTAGGTTTTTTGTGATGTACCTTTTGAATCATTATATACATCCACCAGGTTTTTTAATTCTTTTTATCAGCTCTTTAGGAACCCTGGATGATTTACTACAACGTTAGAGCTTTCACACATAAGCTGCAATTGTTAAACGTTTATATCTCTTTAGTCATACTCTTCTCATACTGGAGTATACTCCTCGGTTAGTGGGCTTCCAGTACACTTTCAAACTGAATCTCCCAGTTTCTGGGTTCACTGATACCACCACTAACCTAATTCATCATCATAAAAATATTCTAGGCAAAGTAAGGCATTGTAACTTTTTTAGCTTTTCAGTATTTTTATCTCAGTTTTTGATGAAAAAAATAACTTCATTTCGTAGGAGTTCTATCTAACTAAAGGAAGACGCTACAAAACTGTAATTCAAAAAGTAAGTATACTTCCAAGATAATAATATGTATTTGTTCTGTAACTCATTATATATATCAGCGTCTAAACCAAAATAAGAAATCAGAAAAAAATTAAGATTTATAAGAGTCAAGCTGATACTGTATCAGTTTGGTCTATCCAAGAACGCTTGTTTCAATCCAAAGATCTTAATCTTTTTCTGATTACTGTAGTTTAGTTGTCGATTTTTATTCCAAATGTTTAATGTGAAATCCTTTTATATATGTATATAGATTACATAACATAAACATATTACATAACATAAAAATTACAGACAGAAAAACCATTAACTTTTAAAATAAGTTTTTTGGCTCACTGTCTTCTCAATACCACACCAAATCCCTGTTTCACTGAATTAAGTTCAAATGTGACTCTTGCAAAGACCGTCTTTTTGGTTGAATGATCATAGCCCCATTTTTAATTTCCATAATGTGGTTTAAGCTTATATATATATAAAGATTTCACATAAACACGTGAAATAACAATCAATGATCAAACCACGATATGAAAATGGGAAAACAAGACTAAGATCTTTCAACCGCTTGTTACAGTTGAAAGATCTTACTTTTGTTTTCGCATTTTCATATTGTGGTTTGATCATATATATATATATATATATATATGGATTAATTTACCACAATGAAAACAATTTTTGAAACAATTATCTAAGGCCTTTCGTTAACGATAAATTTATTATATCAAGTGTTATTTTGATTATTATTCACACACATATATATATATATATATATATATATATATATATATTATATAAAGACACTTTCCACTTTCTCCAAATTCTTAAAAATCTTTCTCTTCCCTCTACCCTTGATCATCCTTTTCTCATGGTTGCCATGGACGTCACTTCTCTCTATACTTCAATCATTCATTCTGAAGGTCTGGACGCTCTGCGATACTTTCTTGATGGCAGAACAGCACCCCTTAATCCTTCTACATCCTTTCTAGTCTCTTTGGCTGATTTCGTACTACAGCATAATGTCTTTCAGTTTGAGGGTCGTTATTACCTTCAAACCAGAGGCACAGCTATGGGTACGATTATGGCCCCTTCTTACGCTAATCTTTTCATGGCCAAATTAGAGCAGGATTTCCTGGCCACCTGTCAACTTCTTCCACTCCTTTATCTCCGTTTTATTGATGATATTTTCTTCATTTGGCCCCATGGCAAACATAACTTAGAACTTTTCCTACATTCCTTTCAAAATTTCTGCCCCTCCATCACTTTCACTTACGACATCTCCGACAGACTTATCACCTTTCTTGACGTTGACGTTACTTTAGACAATGGACACTTCTTGACTTCCGTACATATAAAACCCACCAACTCCCAACAGTACCTACATTACAATAGTTGCCATCCATCCCATGTTAAAAAGTCTATACCTCGATCCTTGTCTCTCCGTATCCACAATATCTGCAATAATCTCCAAGACCGCAGACATCACCTTAACCTCTTCAAGGACAAATTTTCTGAACGAGGCTATCCTCGCTCCTTCATTGATAGTCGTGTTTTACCGGCTGACATCTCCCACCAACCCAGACCCAAGGGTCTTCTATCTTCTATCTTAGGATAGAAGTAATACTTCCTTCTTCTTGACGACCTACTTCCCTGGCGCTTATAAGCTCCGTGCTGTTATTAAGGAGTCTTTTCCGATTCTGTCTACTTCTACTTCTACTTCTTCCATCTTTAATCACCCCCCTTCTATTTCCTACCGTAAACCTGCCAATCTAAAAAGCATTTTTTCTCATATTTCCCCTCAGCCCTCCAATCCTGTTCTTGGAATGAAACAATGTGGACGTCGTGGTTGTCAAACTTGCCTGATTGTAAATCCTAATCCTTCCTTCGATTCCCCTCTCCACCATCGTTCCTACCCGGTTCAAGTCAATTCCTCCTGTACCTCGTGCAACTGTGTTTACCGACTAGATTGCACTCAGTGTGACTCTTTTTACGTTGGCTTAACTTCCAATAAGTTGAGCCTTCGTATGAATGGTCATAGGGCTTCAGTCGGTCAACGCAGTAACTATCCTGTAGCCATCCATGCGAACTCGCATGGGCTCAGTTTCAATGACTGTTTCAGGGTTCAGATCCTGAAACAGATCCCTGAATCCAACAATAAAGTTACCCTAAGAGCTTCAGAGGAGGCATACATATGCTTACTTGATGCTCGCTCTTCCCCTGGACTCAACCTCAACCGATAATTTATTTATTTGTTTATTTATTTTTTATATTTTTCTTTATTAATTTTAATTTGATTTATCTACTATTTATAACTTTTTTATAGTTATAATTTTTACTCGTTCCTTTTACGTCTTAATTTGGCTCTTCATTTCCTTCCCTCCCTTCCCGCTTGGTGGTAAGTGGTGGGGTACTGGATGCGGTCTCCGAGCTCAGTACCGCCCTGTCTTCCTGCGGGACTCTTCGCTCTTCGCACCTCCTGATGACGACGATGGTCGAAATATCGATGTGAGTTATGTCTGTGTCTTTCTGTGTGTTTCCTTCGTTTTGAATTTATTTTATTTTAAAAAAGTCCGCTGGACTGTTTCTTTTAATTGTTATATATATAAAGATAAAGCAAGATTTTTTATATATAATAATATCAATTAATTATGATAAGTATAATTTATATTAATTATACAATTATAATTAATACATGAAATAATAATTAGCGTTCAAACTTTCTGATTTCTTACAGCGGATTTTACGTTGATATATATGTATATATATTGACATAATTCTATGAAGTAAATAAAATAGATTGACAAAAAAAAATCATAAAAGGAATCACAGAAACAACGGAGCATTACCTCTCTTCATAGCAACTCACATCTATCTGATGACGAGAAACCAAAATATAGTATTGAGTTTCCAATCAACGTCCAAATTAACTATATAATGATTTCTAAGGTTAATGGCATAATTAATTTAAAAATGATTTTATCAATAAAAACTGGTTATTGAGGAGAATAGCTTAGTCGATTGGGCTCTTATAAAATCATAAAAGATTTATTCATATAAAGTGAATGATGTCAGTACTGACAGAAGCATCATAGTGGAAGGCATATTAATCATCCAATGGAATACACCAAATCAATGGCTTCGGAGAGGCCAGCATTATAAACGAAAGGTATTAATCACCACCAGCACATTCTATGTGTAGAAAAATCTATTTTTTAAATTAATATTCTGTTTATTACTGCTAATTTTTGTAGACTATTAATGAATATTTATAATTGTGTATAGTGATAGGTCTAATAGAAAAAAAATATTACTAAATAACTTAAATTTAATGGTTACATATTAAAATTTTAAAGGATCAATGCAGGTTTAAAAGCATTTATATATATATATATATTGATAAAAGTATCGACCGTGGAATAGAAACAAAACTAAAATTTATCGGGACTCGGTCAGTTCTTCAGGTTCAAATTAAACTCTCATAGTCAACGTTTCGGTTTTTATTTAAAACCTTTTTCATAGGCAGAGTATACATTTTGAAACAGAAAAACTAAGTATTACATTACAAATTATTTTACAAAGAAAATGAGTCTGTGGATATCAGTGGTCGAGAAACTATATATATATATATATATAATATTGGGTTACTAGCCGTTGCGTCAACAACGTGCTTGGTCTCTCTTTTTCTTTTCTCCTGAAGACGGATTGCCCGAAAATTGTTTGTAAGTGTGTTTCTATACTTTGTGTACTACCTATCTTCAATTTTGAACTGATATATATATATATATGTATATATATATATCTTCAAACTAAAAAATGATAATGGCAAAAATACTAAGATATTTCAACCGTAACAGGCGGTCTTTGTCAGAGTCAAAAACCCAACAGAGTTAATAAAACTTCAGTTATGTTTATGACTCTGACGAAGATCGCTTGTTACGGTTGAAAGATCTTGGTATTTTTTTCCTTTTCATTTTGTGGTTTAATCATTGATTGTAATTTTACGTGTTTATGTGAAACTTGTTTTATATATATATATATATATATATATATATATATATATATATATGGGTTTTTTATTGAAACATTTAGTTCTGTAAACAAAGATAACAAAAATATCCTAATAACATTAAGAGAATTAATGCTCCCTGTTGACTGTAAGGCCAATAAAACTCACTCACTGAGAGGAATATAATTCTTCGCAGTAAAAACAAAATGGTTTTTGCTGGAATGGGGGAAAAAACATGAGTTGGATGTTTGTTTTTAAGCGGGTGAAAATAACGGGGTATGGTCATGTGCAGGAATGAGAAGGTTTTATAGGAGGAAGCAATCGATTTGGCCTGTAGAGGCTTGATATAGAGGAAGGTGGAAAGAGCCGTGGGGGACTATGTATATATGACTTGTACGCATTTTGTACGCCAAATAAACTGGCTAAATTAACACCTGCCTTTGTCACCTCCTTTTAACATAACTCTAGCAATATATAACGCATAAATAGTTAATTCCTCGCAACTGCAGAATGAAATACAGATCCAACTTAATTCGTGAATTGAATAATAACTGAAACATGCTTTGAACTTGGATTTATAGGTGCGTATTCGACCTTTGCTTTTTATTTCACTTATATATAGTTTAAGCCAATTTTTTATTTTTACAACACTTGATTTGCATACTACATACTAACAAGTTAATTTCCTTTAAAAAACTTGTCTATGTGTTTTGTTTTATTCTTTTTAATTTTTATTCTTTTTTTAAAAGATAATTTAAAATTTAAATGATATTTTTATTCAAATTAAGAACATTTTTTCAGTCAATCATTATATTTAACTATATTTGTCTAATATACACTATAATATATATACTCTATATATGCACTATTTACACTATATAGTGCACTATACCCTGTATAGTACACTAATACACTATATTTGCCTAATTTGATTTTACAAAACTTACACTTTGAAAGCATCATTTTTACAATAAGAAAATAGGAATAACTTTATTAGTGGTAAGAACAAGTATGTTATTATTATTGTAAATAAGCATAATAAATATTATTACTATGCCAGTTAGTTTTGCAATCATTCTAATTCCTTTATGTATGATATAACTGAAGCCACATTAAAAAATTAAACTTATTAAATGGATTATCAATGCTTTTGATAATACTTTTCCATATAGTTTGAGCTTACATCTATACGACGGCTTCAAAAACGAAATTATTTGTCAATGTGTTTGGTATTGTTCTTAGATATTGCAAAGTTGAGTGTATTCTCAACACTCAACTTTATAATTTGAATAAAGTTGTAAATAAAGTTGTTTAATATATATTAAAGTTATTCATATATTTTAAATAACTTTTCTTTATTTGTAGTGCACTATGTTTTAGTAATAGTGTTTACTTCAGATTGTAAATATCTACTTATATAGAATTGATTGTTTTTTGAGATATTAATTATTTTGCATTGAAGAATTTTTAATATATTTTAATATCTGGGTTAATATATATTCGCTTGTTGGAGGTGAAAAATTCTAAAATTGCCTGAAAACATGAAAAAGTTGTGATATTTTTGTTACTTACTAGTCTAACAGAGACTAGTAAGATTGAAAATATATTACTATTTTTTGATCTTGAGAACATTGATAAATATGTTTATTATATACAACAATCACAAATTATATTCAGTAAGGCCTCAGTGCAGTGAATCTAGTTTAAACTAAAACCTATTTCCCATGGTCTGAATCAGTGGTCGCCAACCCTTTTTGATCATCGCCCACTTTTTACAACGTTGTTGGCTTATCATCCACCAAGACAAAACAAGAACATTTGTAACTAGATCTAATATCTATAGTAGGTGCGGAGAATCTGCGGCCTTAAGGTCGCTTGTGACCTTTTGAACCATGAAATGTGGCCTCCTACTGCTTTTTTGAGAAAAAGTTTAAAAATATAAAGAATTGCAATTTTGGTAATAAAGACAAAATATTCTAGCATTAAGAAAGAAGACTATTTATCAAACATTTTATGAAAGGTCTAAGCTTTTAGAAAAACATTTTCCTCAATTAACAAAGGTGATAAACCAAGGCTGTGAGGACACTGCTGAATATTTCAAAAGGTGTAAAACATTCAAGGATTCAAGGATTTTACATTATAATTATTATATAAGAATTGCTTATCCAATCGTGGTGGCATTTTGGGAAAGTGGACGGTGCTAAAATGACCTTTACTCCAAGAAAGGTTCTCCACAACTGATCTATAGAGTTACAAAAATGAAGTACTGAAAAGTCTAACTACGATATCAACTATGAACAGTTAATGAGAGGCTTGTTCTTTTTGTCTGCAAGCATGCAATACCTTTAATTAATCTTTAAGTCAACGTTTCGTTTATGTTGGTAGACATCTTCTGGGCTATATCAATACAAAAATTAATTACAGTAACATGAACAAATTATATGTTGCATTATTTATATGAATATACAAAAATATTCATATTAAAGCAATTAATTTCTTTACTGATGTAGTTCTGAAGATGTCTACAAATACAGACAAAACGTTGGCTTACAGGTGTTATTGTTTAACTAGACCATACCTTGATAGAGAAACAAAAATAATATTGAATAAATGTGGTAACGTAAAAAAAAATTGAATTATATATATATACTTTAAAATCGAAAAGTTGATCCAAACTGAACACAAACAAGTTCAAATACGATGAATAGTAACACACAGAGAGAGTAGAAAAGTTGAGTTAGTAAGTGTGTCTCTTTCTTTGTGTTTTTCGTTTTTGAACTTATATATATTTAATTGTTCAAGCAAAACAAAACGCAACTCTGACGAAGACGGCTTGTTATGGTTGAAAGTCAGCCTTTTTCCTTCATTTCTTATTGTGGTTTGAAAATTGATCGTTATATGGTAGTGAGTTTCTATATGTGTGATAAATGATCTTCCATTATAAGATTTTTAATATATTTTAATATCTGGTTTAATATATATTCACCTGTTGGAGGTGAAAAATGCTATAATTGCCTGAAAACATGAAAAAGTTGTGAATTTAATGCTGTGTTAACATTAATGATCTAAAAAATCCTGAGATTTTTGGTTTATTATTTTATAATATTTGCAAATTTATTATTTAAATATTGGTATATTGCCAATTAATATATATATATATATATATATATATATAATTTTTACAAAAAATTTAACATAACTGTAACGGTAAATTATTTATCAATATATTTTTCCGTAGCGTGACGTTTGTCAATATTCTTCCGTGAAAGAAAAATTTTGAATAAATATTAATAAAACATAAAAAGCATTTCTTTTCATTCTATAGATTTTCAATTTTGTTGTAAAGTAAATTTGCTGTACTTTTTCAGAATTCCCTTAGCGCTTATTTTGAACATGTATCGTTGCGGTTTAGTTCTGTAGATGAGTCTAGTGGTTTGTCAACAATCCTGATCTGGAGCTCTTCTGTCAAGAACTCAGTTCAAATATTGTCCCACCTCTGCTGACGTTCCCTTCAATTTCTTTCACCTATCCCACGAGCTTTACCCACAGACTAAACCAAACTCGCCAAACGAATCATAATCCAATTTCCCACCCTTACAGTCAACCACTATACAAAAAAAATCACCCCTCCACCTAATTCAATTTTAACCTAAACTCATTTCAATAGAACCCACCCGTCTTCATTTAAAGCTTTTTTTACTTTTAACTAACTTTTCACGTTTAAAAAACAAATATCTATTTCATGAAAGCATTAAAATTTTTTAAAATAAAATTTAATAAAGCCATTTTAATAATGAAATGTTTATTGCCAAAATTTTTTCCACTAATGCAAATAATATAGTGCATAATTTTAATAATACACTATATTATTTTTAATATAGTTCTAGACGAAGGGATTTTGTATTCTTTTCTTTTATACCATATGTGTATCTTTTAGTTGGAATTCTGCAGTTTTGCTTTTCTACTATTATATAATTGCTACAATTATATAATTTATATAATTCAAAACAACTATTGCATTATAAAAAAGAAATCAATATATTTTCTAATCAAAAATTATTGAACATGAGCACTTAGAAAAATAGAGATGTTTATACCGATAAACATAACTATATGAATGTTTTCGGTACATGTCCAGCAATAATTATATATATATATAATTATAATATAATATATAATATAGTTCGAAATATTGAATTCTGTAAGTTTTCTTTGTATTCTCTTTTCTGTGTCGTGCTTTGTGTAATTTAAATTTATATATATATAAATGATCAAACCACAATAAGAAATGGGAAAACAAGACAAAGATCTTTCAACCGTAACAAGCGGTCTTCGTCAGAGTCAAAAACCCAACTTATATATATATTTTGTATATATTAATATATATATACCACTATATATTTGTATATATTTATATATATATATATATATTTTGTTAAACTGAATTGCCTTAATCAAACACACCTTTCTTTTGAGCAGTTTTTCGTATTTTCTTGATAATTTCAAATCATCTTGATTCAGTTGGTGAATTATTTGAGCAAAACTCTGGTTGGCCATCAAAACACAGGTAGCACACGTCAGCTCAAACTGCTAGGGTGAACGGTCCCCCCCATCCTAACTTTAATTTGTCTTTTATCCATCATTGTAATGTTTTGAATGTTAAATGTTCCTAGTATTAGACTTAGTGATATTTATTTTTTAGTGAATAATTTTATTTAGCTTACTGTTATGTTTACATACTTCTTCGATGAAAATAGTTTTGTTTTGTGATGGTTGAAAATAGTTTCTGAAGATGGTTGGAGACAGCCGAAACATGTCAAATGTTAATCAATAAACAGTGATAGCCAACCAGAGTTTTGCTCAAATAATTCACCAACTGAATCAAGATGATTTGAAATTATCAAGAAAATACGAAAAACTGCTCAAAAGAAAGGTATGTTTGATTAAGGCAATTCAGTTTAACAAAATTTGTATAAAAGAAGGTCTGCTCCCTTTTTATGTATATATATATATATTTTTTTTTTTTTTTTCCCCAACACAGTAACCCTGCATCAGGACCGTATATTTACAATGTGTTCCCTTATAGATTACACATTTATCGCAGCTTTAATATATCTTATATCTAATTATATACATTTATCACATTTACTAATTACACATTTATCACAACTTTAATATATCTTATATCTAATTATATACAATATATATCTTATTAATTATAGGGAGTATATCAAATTTATCTTTACCTATATCATATATATATATATATATATATATATATATATATATATATAAATGTGTCTGTTTGCACAATATAAATAGCTAATTAATGTCCAGTTTCAATGAAAGGGTCACTGGTTTAATGAAATTTTCCTAATCAAGGATAAAAGTTTACTAAAAAAAAATGTTATGATATAAACTGGTTAGCTCTATGGAACGTTTTCTGATTACTTACTTTAATGGGTTTAACTCACTGTGAGTACATTTATAATAAACCAGGACAGTATGGTTTATTAGGTTTTGTTGAGCTATATAGTCATCTATTCTAATGGCTTTTTTTGTGTGAATCTGTGAAAATTATGAGTAATAATAGATTACAAAATGAATAGTAAAACACTTAAATTACAATATTTTATATAAAAATAAGGGCTTTAAAATAAGATTTGAAAATATATTTGAAATAAAATATATATTTGAAAAACAAAAAAAAATCACAAGCGTGAATAGGAAGGGATTTCTTGATGAATCACTGACCTCCTCCACGATTGAAAGGCTAAAAAACATCTCCTATTTAGACATGTATATAAAATATGCTTAATTTTTATTGTATTTTACAAATTGAAAAGGCTTCTGTAAAATATTAATAATTTTGAAATATCAAAAAAATTAATAGAATGAAACATTAATAGTTGACCTAACTGTTGCTTATAGACAATGTACTTCGTAATTTATATTACAGAAGACCTCAAAGTAAGCACAAATGATAACCTGGATTAAATGCTTTCTGATTTCAATAAAACGTCTCTTAGTCTGATATATGGAGGGTTCGTAAATTAATAGTGAAAATAGCGTAATAACTTGATTTTCATGTTAGTATCTAGGAACAAGGGAATTCTTGGGAATGAGTTAGTAAACAATTTCAAAATGTTTAGGACCATACAATTATCCTAAAGTTTCGCTTGTATTCCACTGAATATTTGCTTTTTAATAGGAGTGGAACGATAAATAAATCAAGGAAAAAAATGATTATCAGTTGATAAATACAACTGAGTCCAATTTAATTTAAAAGATTCATTCCAACTGAATTAAATTTGTAAATAATACAATATTTTCAAAGGAAAAATTTAAAAATATATTTAGAACATATAAAAAAAACTGTCTAATTAACTATTACGGATAAAAGCTGCATTTCACGAAGAATGCTGACTCTTTGTGAAAAGGAGGTAGAAAATTTGATCACATTATATCTAAATTAGAGCCAATCACCTAGGAGAGGATGAAGATTTCTATCAAATCATACTCAAAACTATAGAAATGAGAGAATTATCGCTATACAGATTAATAAAGGTCATTAAAGAACTTAAAATCTGAACGAATTCAGTTACATTGTGAGGTACAATATCAATGGTATTGCTGCGGAGTCTACTAGTCCGATGAGATTGAAGCCTTCAGTTGAATAGTTTTATTAATTTATTAATTCATCAGATAAAACGATTATTGTCACATTTATCAAATAGTACATTGATTAAAATATCAAAATGTTTGAATAAGCAGTAGGATTGTGATAAGCCGGTGATAGATTTGGGTTATTTTCAACTAAACTTTGAGAGAATACTCGAGATTATAGCCACACATTTTGCAATACAATATGAAAAATTGACTGATAAACAAAAAAAGCATATTTAATTATATAATTGCATTTTGAGATCCATTTAAGCATTAATGTGTATTAAAATACCATCCTCTCAATAAATTATTCCAATATAGTGTTCTATCTTTGGAATGTTTGTTTTGCCCTCACAAAACAAACTACATAGAATGGCATTTTCATAAAAAGTTTTGTGAATGTATTTCTTAAACTAAATTCTCAACTGCTAAATGTGAAAAAGAAGATTTTTCTAGTTGACATAAACTATGAAATATGGTATAAACTATTAATTTGGTATATAATTTTTACTTTTGGTTTACTCTATATCTGTATGAAGTGTTGAGGTATGAAGGTGCGTCATTCAGATAAAATCTTGGATATCAAGTTTTCAACTGGAATATATGTTTTCAGGCACATTGTGTCCAATAAAAGTTAGTTTCATAAATTTGTCTATCTGACTGAGTGTGCGAATGTGTGTACATGTATGTATATATATATATATATGTGTGTGTGTGTGTGTGTGTGTGTGTGTGTGTATGTGTGTGTGTGTGTGTGTGTGTGTGTTGTGTGTGTGTGTGTGTGAAGTACTCATATTTATAATTAGAATATCTGTTTAAGTAAAAGTGTTAGACAAATTCTTCTAAATTATCGTTAAATTTAGTTTTTAATTTTATGGGATTTTATTAAAGTAATACAAATATTACAAAAACGGTGTAAAATATAGATAATATTTGCTAAAATACTTATCTGAGTTTTTAAACTGATAAATGCAAGAGTTTTTCACTGTTGTATTAATTTGGCAAGTTCATAATCTGACTATATCATGTCACCCGTACAGTTAATTAAAGAAGAAAGCTTTGTTTGTGTGTTCTGAGACATTGTGGGTCCTTTGGTGAATATCTGATTATTTAATTTACTTCATAGTAATGTGATAATTACTAGTTGTAGAATTTTTCCAATTATTATTTCTGATCAAGTTTGTTGATAGGAATTTATTCTTTTTTTAGGCAGATTATTTGAAGTAACTTGTTTTCTGATATATTGCATATTCAAATTGAAGAAAATTAAAGTCACCGTGACATATTATATCAGATATTTTCATCTTATTAAAACTAATTCTGTATTGATGTAGCCCTGAAGATGTTTAAAAATGTAAACGAACGTTTGCTTTAAGGTGTTTTACTGAGAAGTGTTTGACATTGGACTACACTTTGATAAAGAAAAATAGTGTATTTCAACTATAACTATTAGAAATCGCTAATTACTGAAACCAATATAATTGTGACTCTAAGAGAAAAAAAAAAAGAAATCGTTCGTAAAGTTTGGGAACTCTGTAATAGATTTAATTCCAGGTTTAAATGACATTAGGCCAATGCCTTCCCCCTAACATTGTTTGCTCAGCCAGCGTCACACTATACTGTTGGAAGCTGAAAAACTAAAGTGCTTTCTAAGAGCTTCTATAAAAAGATCACATTACAATAAAATTAAATTTTGGCTTTTTCAAAAGGCTTACCTTATTGCAAAAAATATTTCTTCAGGTCTATAAAACCATCACTTCAAAAAGTTAATTAGTTCTTTTTAAATTTTGTTATTAAATTAATATTTGATATTTTAATTAATAAAATGAAAAAAAGACTAAGATATTTCAACCACAACAAGAGGTCTTCATCAGAGTCAAAAACCCACATTTCTTATTGTTTCTTATGTATTTTCATTTCATATATATAGAGGTGTTCTCTAATCGAGATTCGGTAAGTTTTCTAGGATAAAAAATCAAACTCTCGTTTACAACGTTTCGGTTTTATTTAAAACCTTTTTCATAGGCCTACAAACAAAGGATAATAAGAAATGACATATCAACATCAAACATATACACAATATGAAATTGGATTCTTACAACTTATGAATATTACAAGCAGAAGTATTTCAGAGATTCATAAACAATATTACTTACAGACGTAAGATTTTTTAACTAAGAAAATGAAAGTTATATTATTTAAAGGAACAACAATGTTAACTGGACAAAACCTTCGACTAGACTAATAAGATAACATTACATTTATAATTACATTAAGATCATATTTGTAATGTTATCCTATTCGTCTAGTCGAAGATTTTGTCCGGTTAACATTGTTGTTCCTTTAAAAAATGTAAATTTCATTTTCTTAGTTAAAAAATTCTTACTTCTGAAAAAAAATGTATCTCTGAAATACTTCTGCTTGTAATATTCATAAGTTGTAACAATCCAATTTCGTATTGTATATATGTTTGATGTTGATATGTGATTTCTTATTATCCTTTGTTTGTAGGCCTATAAAATGTTTTAAATAAAACCGAAACGTTAGCAACGAGAGCTTGATTTTTTATCCTAGAAAATTGACCAAATCCTGATTAGAGAACACACCTATTCTATCAAACGGTCGATAGATCGTATATATATATATATAATATATATATATATATATATATATAATATATTTCACTTAATTAAACGAAACACGATCCAAACTGGACACAGATCAAAATTCAAGAAGAGTAAGGAAAAACACAAAACACTAGAGTAAGGAAACACACTTACAGACTCAAATTTTCGGTTAATCCGTCTTCAGGAGAAAAGAGAAAAGGAGACCAAGCACATTGTAGAAGCAGCTGCTATAATGGGCAACTGCAACTTACTTGGAACTGCAAGTTACGGGTTACTTGCCGTTGCGTCTACAATGTGCTTGGTCTCCCTTTGTCTTTTCTCCTGAAGACGGAATACCCGAAAATTTGAGTCTGTAAGTGTGTTTCCTTACTCTGTGTGTTACTCTTCTTGAATTTTGAACTCGTATATATATATATAATATTATATATATATATATATATATATATATATATCAATGATCAAACCACAATAAGAAATGGGAAAACAAGACTAAGATCTTTCAACCGTAACAAGCGGTCTTCGTCAGAGTGAAATACCCAACTGAACACTAGATGCAGAACACATCTGGTGAGGAGTTGACCAGATGTGTTCTGCATCTAGTGTTCAGTTGGGTTTTTGACTCTGACGAAGACCGCTTGTTATGGTTGAAAGATCTTAGTCTTGTTTTCCCATTTCTTATTGTGGATTGATCATTGATTGTTATTTCACGTGTTTATGTGAAAGCTTTATATATATATATATATATATATATATATATGGAACAGCCGAAATGATCGAGAACAGTGAGAGTTTGTATCTTTTTTGTGCTTTCTAGTTGGAACTTTAATTACAAATGAAACAGTTTAAACACCTTTAATAATATTAGTTTTATGTTATACATTTACGTACATTATATTAGTTATTTGTCAAACATACGAACTGTGTTGCTATTGTGTTTAGTACCAAACAGTAAATCTACAAGGTTAAGCATAATTAATGTATTTCCTGGAATAACTAAAGGGAGAAGTTATAATTCGGGCTTGCCATTGCGGATTAGTAGATCTCCGTTTAGTTTGGTGAATAGTTAACTATCTGTCATTATCAACCTGCGTCACATCTAAGCAAAACCAGCTTAGTAAAGTTTACAAACTGCCACCAACCGTGCCTAACACTTTTTTCCAATCTGCACTGATATCTGTTATTATATATTTGTCAAGAACAGATGTTGTAATCTTTAGAACTAATTGCAGAATGAATTTACTATGTGTTTTGTATCTTTTGTGCCCCATCAATAAACACTTATGAAGCACACTTAGATTTAGCTCAAAATAAAAAGGAATAACAGTATAACACATTTCTTTGACAAAGAAACAGTTCTTAGTGATAGAGGGTTAAATATATTTCACTCTTTTTATATTGAGTTATTTACTTTGATTATAGAATTTTGATATGATCTTGTGAAATTAAATGAAACTGTATACTAAGACAAACATTAAATTAATATACCGTTTCATTTAGTTTAAAAATATGATATCAAAACTCTATAATTAAAGTAATTAACTGAATGTTAAATGAAATTAAGTTTAAATATTTTAAAGGTTTCTTAACAATCTATTAAGAACTGTTTGTGAAAGAAAAGTGTTTTTTGTGTATCTTTATGATGTAATGTTTATAAAGTTGTTTGATGTAGAAGCCAAATATAAGTAAACAAGGTTTTGCTGTATGAGTTGCTATATCGCAAGGGATTTATAACAATGGAAGGAACTCTTACTTTCCGTGATGATAGCGTAAACTGAGAATGTTATAGGAGGTGGATGTAGAAGTCGTGAACTTCTGAATTTATTGTTTCCCAACCCCATTATTGTATTCGATTTCTGAGCCCCTGAAGTAGGAGGGAAGTAACTAGGAAAACTTTCTTTGCCAAATAGTCGAAACATTGAGTCGCTATGTAATTTACGTTTTTTATATTGTTCCAAGGAAAATGACTTCCTTTTTCAAACAAAAACGTTAAGAATAGTTTGTTATATTTTTTATATCATTATGATTTATGGAAATCATACTGTGATATTTATTTTCACTATTGTTTATGCCAAATATTTGCAATCGACATACAGCTAAAATTTTTGTGATAGTAAATCCAAAGTATGATTGTCATGAATGAACCCTTATTAAATTTTTTTATAACATTTCTGATTAAATTAAATAGAAATTCCACTAAAATATTGTGTTTACGAATAAGTGATTATGAAGAGAAGTTGAGAATTTACCATACCTAAAGTAATTTGTAACGGAACATCTGAGATTAATTTAAAATAAACTACACATCAAAACTAATAAATCTATAGTCTTCTTAAATATTGACGCAATTTAATTTACTAATTAAAGCTATATTATTATAAATAGAGCTGGCTGAAGATTTAACAATTAATGATTTCAAACCTTAACTAATTTGATAAGGTGTTTGAAATTGAACGAACCCACCTTACAGTAAATCATAGGAAAATTAGATTTATGCGTCTTAATAAAGCCTTGCATATATGACAATCAGAAATATTTAAAAGAAAATTTACTAATTAATTTGGGTTCATTTTTCAAAACATTTTATAATGTTTCTCTGTAATGAACTTTTGATCATATTCTTTTTATTAAAGTATCTGGAATTAATCTTCAGGTTTTTTTTTCTACAACTGAAACAAATAAACTACCACCACTATGATCCAGTTACAATAATGAGGCTTGCTAGAATCTTGTTTCTTAATATATATTACCTAATGAGAATATTGTAGGTAATTTGTTAATTAAAAACTCTCCGAAACAACTAGAGTGTGATAGTATACATAAAATTCAAAAACATGTTGCCATAAAGTATACATACTAGTAAAACATTTAAAATGTATGTCAAACAACGCAATACACCTTACTTAGAGGTGAACAAAGTAGCACCTTATTTTTGCATATAAGTATGAGAATCATGTTGTAAATTGGACAGAAGCTGAAGATGATTACGTATAAAATATAGATGTTAAGAAATATTATCGATTTTGGTTCATTTAAATATAATAGTACAAATACTATAAATGTTTTATTCAAGTCAGACTCAGTGTTAACGAGACCAATAACAGTGTCTACAAGGATTGGCAGCTAGCCGGTAACTTTTAATTATTTTTGCTTAAACTCCTTTGTTTACCCCAACCATTCCAGCTCATTGCTCCTTCTCCTTGCTCTGGTAAAATAACTCTCTTGTCTCATCACTGGATCATCTACTTTTGATTGTGATCTCCTTGATTGCCATAGACATAGTCTTCAGGAAAATGCAATATTACATTGATTTAACTGGTCACCAAACAAAACTACTCTTAACTTAATTTTTTTCCATTTCTTCACCAAGTTTTCAAACCATACAGATTGTGAAGATTTATCAAGTACATAATTGCAAATTGTAAGCTTATACAAATTTATGATAAATTAATAACAATTCTTTTGTATTAGAGAAGTTTTTTCTTTTTTTTTAAAAAAAAAAAAAAGAATAATTAACAGTTGAAGTTAAGCCCAGAAGCAGATCTACCTCGCAGGAGACTAATAAGTGCTTCTTCTGAGCTTCGAAAGTGGCTTTGGATTTGAATCAGGAATTTACTTAAGAATTAAAGACGGAAAGATCATTGAAACCAAGTCTGTGAGAACCGGTATAAATGTTAACGGGAAGTTTGCTACGTTTAGCAACGGAGGATCGGAGATTATACGCAAGCTTAGCTTAGTGGAAGCTAAGCCTACATAAAAAGCATCACAATAGGTTAATAAATGCAGTTGAAAACACAGGAAGTTTAGTGAGGAATAGGTTAGGATGATTGTTAAGGATGAGAGTAAAGTAAGGAACAGAATTTATTATAGGCCATATAAGATTGCCATGATGTCCGCTTTGAACCATACCACTAACAGTATATATGTGAGAAGATAGATTTGCGATTAGCAGGTTTACGGTAGAAGACAGAATGCAAAGTACAGACCCTGAAGATAAAACGATAGTATAGGCAAAACTCCCTGATAACTTGGCCTAGACTGTAGACATTAGGAAAACAGAAGTAATGAAATGTTATAACAGCAATCCATCTTAGGACCAGACCTATAATGAACATCAACAGAGTCTAAATATATGAAATTGAATTTACGGCCTATTGTTTTTTTAATTAATTTTTTGGATAACTTTTCTAAAGCCCTTAAGAGTCTTTTAAATTCACGAGGAACTAGGTACATCAACTCACCATACGTTTTGTTTTCAATGATTATATTTCTTCCAACGTTTCGGTCGTCTTCGACCATCTTCAGGGTGTAAAACGTATATACAATATATTAAAACCTATTGAACATTGTTTAAAACACTTAAATATAACACTCAAGTTCATAATGAACTACTAAATCAAATGTAAACATTTAAACTGGCCGGTTGGCATTTCCATTTTATGTCACCAGGTGTCTTTAAATTGTTCTATCATTGTCAAATTCCCCGTTTGTTGCGACTGTCCCATGTGCAGTTTCAATAAGTTTGTAAAACTTAATGTTTGGTAATTTATATTGGGCCTCATTTCCAATATACTGAGGGCCTCAATAATACTTAATCTGCCATGGTCTCTTTCTTGGTATAATATTTCAGTGTTGTTAGTAAGCATATCCCTTGTCAGCTTCACTTTGTGTAACCTTTCTGTGTGATTTTTAGGTCCTCCTGCAGCTAGGTGCATCGTGAGGCGTCTGGATAAGGTTGCACTTGTTGCCCCAATGTATGTAGAGTTTAGGAGTTTGCATTCTCCTATTTTGCAGTGATATCTATACACTACATTGGTGCGCTGTAATTGTGGTATCACACTGAGGTTATTCTTTAATATTAAATTAGTTATGCTTAAATTTTTGTAATATATGCTAATTTTCAGTCTATCTTGGGGATTTACACATGAGGTGTTCGCCTTGATAATTTCCTTCAATATTTGTTAATCTGTTTTGTATGCCCTTGAAAATTGATTTTCAAGAATAACCTCCTCAGTGTGATACCACAATTACAGCGCACCAATGTAGTGTATAGATATCACTGCAAAATAGGAGACTCCGAACTCCTGAACTCTACATACATTGGAGCAACAAGCACAACCTTATCCAGGCACCTCATAATATATACATATTACAGTTCCGTTTGAACCACAAGTTCTAAAGAGTCCATATTCAAACTGAATTTATACAAAAATATATGTAGTTTTATGTAACAAATAACCAAACATGATTAAATAAGAATTCTTAGATGCTTATGTCATTTGAGTAGTTTTGTTGGCTGTATTTTAAATTTAGCATTTTGATTTACATATATGGAAATAAAGCGGTTACATAGGAAAATAATCAACTTATTAATATTCAAATAAGAATTCAATCTGTTGAAATTAAAAACAAAAGCAGCAATGTTAAGTTTATATTTTGTTTTTTAACATAAAATTTTCAAAAGTACAGAAATATTGCCAAATGTATGTAAAGTTGAATCTTCAGGTTGGAAAAGAAGAGATTTCCTGTTGGGGTGATATTTCTGTGGGTGTTTGGTTAGAGTTTAGAGGGTGAGGGATGACAGTCTCTGACGCTATGGAAAGTGGCGGTGGAGGGAGGGACTTGATGGATGGAGATACAAAGTTTTTGGGGTACATAAATAATGGCATCATCCCCCTCCATTTCATTCCACCAAGCTCGCACTGATAACGATGTCTGCTTACGTTAGGAGTGATAACAACAGTTCTTATCTCAACATTACCACAAGGAAATCATTTCCAGCAACATACTTATGTTTACATTTAATTTCTCCCCATCACCAGTCGACCATCGTTAGCAGTTAGAATATATCAGATTTTGAAAAATTATGTTCGAAGTTCATAATCTCAACAATGATTCGGATGTTATTCATACACTACCAGAAGTGGTAGTTCCTCTAGTTTTATTAGAATGATGAAGGAAATATTTTAAATTTTAGTAATCAATTTAACAAATTTCTCTAAATCAACAAAAAAAGTAACCAAGAAAACTATAAGTATTGAATTTGTGTTTAACATATTTTAATTATTATGATTGTAAGTAACTCGCCAAAAAAAGAATTGGATAAACTCTCTGAGGTCTTTTGTATTACGGTATTACAGGCGGTTGGAGAGTGCGTGAATTCAAACAGTGAACTGGCTTTTTATTTGACTTCACTTGTTCTCCGACGACGTGTAATACGAAAGGTTTCAGAATTAAATCCACAGAAAGATCACACATAAACGAGATAACAAAATCCTACTACAATATTTCGACTACCTTGTCAACGGGTAGAAAGATATGAGTCGCCCCGAAAATATGTGACTCCTGTAATGACGAGCCATAGAATTATTGTAATCAGTTTTTCTGATCTCTTTTTTTCGAAATGTGTTCTTATCACTTTGGTGACTTCATTTTTTACCAATTATTGAACAGTACTTGTGTGGATGTAGTAAGTTCCTGGTGCAATACGTCCAGTGGCTACAGTCAGTGAATGATTTCATTTTACCCATGAAAAACACTTTTTCGTAATTTCCTTCCATAATTTACCTTCCTGCATTAGTTCTGGAACTGTTCGAATCATGTGTCGGGGAATTCCATTGCTTTATAATATAATATTGTCTTTGATAACGGCTCTTTTTCCATGTTCATTCATTTTAAACCTACTAATTCCCAGTAGTTCCTTCACTTTAAGAGTTGCTATTCCTCTCATATGAAGAGGGCTATCCAGAGATCTCTGTTTATTTGTAACAATTTGTGAAGAGGAATTAGTTTCAAATAACGATCTGTAATAATAACAATATATAATCACCATTTTAATCTTCTAAAAATACATTCATATCAGAAGTTATCCCTCTACCCGTATTCAGATCTATCTTATACAGCAGATGTACTTCTCCGACCTGGTCCCCAAAGGAATGCTACCACCTTCTTCATAACGTCTTTTATCCCCAGTACCCACAGAGGGCACTGTTGTTTTGGAGTTCTTCCCTATACTTTCTTCTACGCTCTTTACCTCTTCTATCTATTGTAAATCAGTATCTATTTCTTACCGTAAACTGCTTAACCTTAGGACTATTTTAACTCTCTTCTCTCTTAATTTTCCTCATCATGGTTGGAGAATGTAGACTACATGGCTGTCAAACATGTCCGATTATCAACTACGCCTCTTACTTTACATGAGTTTATCATTTGGATTACTTAGTACGCTTGGCGTGATGCTTTTTACGTTAGCTTGGCTATCACTAAGCTGAGTCTTTGTATGAATTATCACAGGGTTTCTTTTAGTCATTGCAGTTACCTACCCATCATCAACAATGCAAACTCAAATGGACTTGATTTAATGATTTTCGCCGTGTTAAAATCATTTAACTGATCATATATTTAATTTAACACCTTCTGAAGAAGTACATATTTCCTTCTTAAAAGCTAAGTTTAATCTTACTCTTAATTTAAAAGGTTGATTTTTCATTTTATATTACCATTTATAATTTGTATTCATTTTTGTCAATAAAAATAATTTTTAAATCTTTGTTTTTGCTGTTGGTTTTATTTTTTTCTTTTCTTTTTTTTTTAGTTTCTTTATTGTTTGTGATTTGGCAATACTACATATCACATGACCGTATACACTGCGTGGTTAGTCAGTTTGCTGTTTCCAGCCTAGCAGAACTCTTCTTTTTCTTCTCCTGACGATGACAATGTCGGAATTATTAAGCAATTTTTGTTATTTTTTCTCTGTGTTCTTCTCTTTTAATAATTTGTTAATTTATTCATAACAGTTTTAATGGTAATCAACAATCTAATAGTATCCCAATATTTCAGACTAAAATGAAACTAGGAATACTAACGTGATTTTTTTACAATATGTTTTTATTGGCCTGCATAACAGAGTGAAACAGAAGATAGGGACTAGAACATAGGAAAAATTCATAAAATATATTAAAAGATTCTTTCAAGAAAAGATTTTGATACTGATCTTTAAAAAACAATTGTCGTTCTCACCACTTAAAGCATGAACTGATAGAATCACTCGGGCATTCAGATAGGCTTCGGCATACCATAGGAATGCAAATATCTATGGAAACATTTCATGTAAGATGCATTTTAGAAACTAAAGGGTGCAGAAGAGAAATGCTCTACATGAGGCATCCTAGGGGTAGAGGGAGGAGGGTGAACAAGAGGGCGAACGAAATTAAGATGGTTTAGCGATGTAGAAGATGTATAGAAGATTGATAATCGGAATTATCAAAGAGAATTCATATTCAAACAACAGTGATATAAGATAAATTATAATAATCTACGCTATCAACAGTAAAAATAATAGTTTCACAATAATAATAAATACAGGTTTAAAATATTAAATACAATTAAATTATTCATAATCATAGAATATTTTATTATTAAAACAATAGGACATTGCAAGCTTCTGAATGAATGAAGCTAATGCTTTTGTTTGAAAGACATTCATTTTCACATTAATATTATTTTTTCTGTAATGTAAAGTTTAAAGGTTTTCCCTTTTAAATGTTCAAACAGTATCTTTCAAACGTTTTTAATATAACCAATTCTAGTAAGTATTATTTCACGTTACATTAAGTAATATATTTTACTTGCATTATTTGTTTTATGGCTTATTGTATATGGTATAGGAAAAACATAATAATATAGTATATGATATCAACGATTGAAATATTAGCTTTACACTGATAATGAATGAATTTTTTTTTGAAAGATTAAATAAAATGTAATTATTAAATTGTAATTATTAAAATGACTTATGGATGCTCCGTCTGGTTTAGAGCTGCACCAACGAACAAGGCGTGTATCCAGATTGTTCAAAATAAGTGTGCCCGCCTTATAGCCAGGGCTCCTTGGTACGCCCGTAATGTTGATATTCACCATGACTTGAAAATGGAATCCATAGATAGTTACATCACTCGACTTACTACCAATGAAGACAAGAAACTATCTACTCATCCAAACCTCCTGGTACAAACTCTAAATCCTGCCACCAACCTTCCTCAACCTCACTGAACAATTACTTCATCCACTGACTATCTGACTACTTTACCAACTGAGGACTAAAAACCTTGAAAACCATGACCTCAACAAGACCACATGACCGCGAATACGACATCTTTACTGCACAGACGAACTTATATCTGACATGAATTACTGACATTACAAGTTATAGTAGCACAGTAAGCAAGCAGTAGAAGGCCTCTGGTCTGGAACTGCTAGTTACGACGTGCACTATAGTGCGCGGTTATATTCGTTGGTCGTTGGTAATTATTAAAAATAGTGGAGTATTGAATATTTTATTATTGTTATTGAAGCAATAGAACATTAATACATGCATATTGTTAGTGCCACAGAGGTTAATAAATAAGATATTATTATCAACCGTCATATCTCGTCTATCGCTGGTGAAGTCGCCCGACCGGTTTTAGCAATGGCTGCATCATCAATGGGACTAATGTAACTTTCCAAAATCGCGGATATAAATACCTATTTTAAATCAATGGTGCCAATATATATGCCTAAATTTCCTACCTAACAGTTTTTTTTTAAACTGTTAGGTAGGTAATTAGGCATATATATTGGCACCATTGATTTAAAATAGGGATTTATATCCTTGATTTTGGAAGGTTACATTAGTCCCATTGATGATGCAGCCATTGCAAAACCGGTCGGGCGACTTCACCAATGATAGACGAGGTATGACGGTTGATAATAATATCTTAGAACATTAATAGTCAACGCGTTTGTATGATATGGTTCTGTTTTCACATTAATACAATTTTTTTCTGATATGTAAAATTTAATGTTTATCTCTTTTAAATGTTCCAACAGTTCCTGTGAAACGTTTTTAATATAATCAATTCTATAATGCTTCGTTAAGTAATATATTTTGGGTTCATTATTTGTTTGGTTTAGTGTCAGTTCAGGGATATATTGAGCGCACAAACATACTGAAGCAAAGAACTTAATCCTCGCTCTTGTGATATTACGAGTGTATTTATACTGTTTTATGCTGGTTGCTCAATTCTCAATTAATGTTCATCGTATACTTTACATTTAATGCATTATACTATTCACCTATTCATCTATACTACTATTCATTAGTCTTCATAGCTCTGGTAAAATCAGATTGTATGAATACAAACAAATAAAGGATTACAGAGAAGAATTAGTAATTCATAATTGTCTGTTCCTGTTAAACTCTGCATTCTAAATAGCTTTTCTTAATTCACATATTACTTTAGGAAAAACTTTGAAATACTTATGTAGAATTTATACCAAAACTTATGTATTGTTCAATTTATCTTTTACATTTTTGTCGGTTTTTAAATGGCCACTGTATTATTGTTAGTCAACTTCTTCTTATTCTTTTTTTCTTAAAACCGTCAGGTTAATTTTTTAAATCATTATTTTTTAATGATAAGCAAGTATTTTATCTTTTATTCATTTCTAAGCATATATATTTTTACATGCATTTTGATTGAACCGTAGATTTTAGTAAACATCAGATTATTGCATAAAACTGTCTTGCACCGTACAACGTTGTTGCAGGCATCTGACTGGTTTGCGCGTAGTGTATCTTTAAGGAAGACTATGTCTTATATGCAAAACCGGTTGGACGACTACAAAATGATTTTTGAGGTAAGACGGCTCTATATGATAATGAGATGTCTCTTGTTGATATAGAGTAGTGTTTTGTTGTGAATTCTAAATCTGTTGAGATCGGTCTCTGTTTATCTTGAATTATACTGGTTGTTATAGCAATTCAGTGTTGTTGAAATTTGCAACAAAATTAACAAAGAACAAAGAAAGATAAAACACATTATAATTTGGCAGAGTATGGAATAACAAGGAACGTGGCAATAAGAGTTCAAATAAAATACACCTTCTCTCTCATTATCAAAATGTGGTTAAATACTATAGTGAAAATGAAAAATAGATGAGGTGAAAATTAGTACTACTTAGCGTTACTATTTACACTTTTAATACATCACAGTTGTAAAAATCACAAAAAATAAATAAGTAAAGAAGCATAAAGGACATGACATTTGTGTTTTTTTGGTATTGAAAATATCCAAAAGACTGACAAATTAGCACAAAATTTCGAATATTATGAAGTAAATGGGAGATAAAAACTGGAAATCTTACGAGAGAAATATATCAGACCTTGTTATGTCTCTCTCGTATTTTTTCTTCTTTTTTATAAAAAATGATGTTGATGCTTGGTTACAAGTTTGAAAAAAAAATAAATAATTTATTTGATTTTGATACGTGCAAATGGCAAAGGGAGAGGAAAAACAAGACAGATCATCCTTGCTGTAATACGGATGAAATTCAAGGAGGGTGTCGTAAACATGATTTGCCTGATTGCGTCTGCATTGAAATATATCACATGCCGGTAGATTATGTATCTAAAAATCCACTACCTTGTTCAATCTTTTTCAACACATGCTGCTCAGTATACTAAGTTTCTTCTCAATATCCAATTGTCAACAATCATTGAATGAATTTTCTCTTCATTTGAAAACAATATCCATTTGTTTATATAAAATATAACATTTAATAAATTTAATACAGCATGTTATTAATAATAAAACCATTTTTATAATAAATAATTGATATTGAATATATACCTTAATATTAATAAAAAAAACTTAATACAAACAGAGAACAGCCAGTGGTAGAAGTTGAAAAAGAACCGTTTTGTAATTATTGAAATTCTAATATTGATAGTAAATAATTTGTTATTATAAAATAACATGTTGAAAATAAATAAGTTGATATATATAATTTCCTTTCATAATTTATCTTTTTGTATTAGTTCTGGAATGTTTGTTATGTTCTCCTTCTTTTTAATCTTGTCTTTGATAACGGTTCTTTTTCCGTTTTCATCCATTTTAAACATACTAATTCCCAGCAGTTCCTTCGCTTCAAGGGTCGCTATTCCACTCATATGATCATTTGTAACAATTTGTGAAGTGGAATTTATTTTTATTATAATTTATTAGGATAATAAATAATAATCTGGAATAATAACAGTATATAATCACCGTTTTATTGATTATATTGTGTTATTATTATTTAATAGTTCGATGAGTTATTATTTACTTTATCTTTTGAAAAATAAATTAATTTCAGAAGTTATCTCCTTACTTTTACTCAGATCCATCTAATATCAGCAGATGTACTTCACCGACTGTGATAAGAAGTAAATATTACACAGATACGTGAAATACATCACTGAATACTATGGAAAAGAAGACGTGTACCTGTATTATATGATAGCTCTCAACCATCATATTGAAAACATACACCGAAATGAGAACAAGAAAACGACATTTGCATGCACTTAATCCAGTTTGTAAGTGATTGCGCTATGTGGAGGGAGTCTGGGGATGTTTATGCCTCACCTCTCTTTTCTCAAGGAGACTCCATTTTCTGGATTTTCACAATGATAATGGTCAAAATACATTAAGAACCACACCAAAATCATAGTCTTAAAGACGAATATTATTTTATTTTTCGTTTTTTTTTCTTTCGTGATGACAATAAGAGGCACATCCACCCCTGCTTCCCCTGACTGTACGTCACTAATATAAATAACTAATTTTTTTTTATCTTTTCAGAAAATAATTTGAATAAAATACTTATTTAAAATAAGCCGATAACTTTATTGTTTATTGATATGGGTACTACTCGTATCTGAAATCAAGTTTGTTAGTGAAATCTAATGTAGAAGCAGAGTATAGGACAAGGGTCAGGGAAGTTGAAGGCAGACAAGCCAAAACTTACCTAGAAGTTAGAACACACCGGACCATTTGATGTAATAATGGAAGGTAAGTGAGATGAAAGTTTAGATCAGCTCTATTTGGCACCAAAACGGTTTGGATGTGAACTTGAGGTCATCTTCCGTCTTCCCTTTCATAGACTGGTTTATTAATATCACCTTTGCTTTCAGGAACTACTTTGAACCACCTGTGCTCTTGGCACAAACCTTTCTCTCGCAAAACCATACTATTGGCCTTCAAATTCATAAGATTATATAAGTTCAATTATTTTTTCAAGCGTTCTTTATTATAATTTTTAACTTAATATCTTTATTTGTTAATAATGCTCCAATGAATTAATGAAATATAACACTAATTGAATTAGGTATTCGTCCTGATAGTATAGAACACCACTCAATTAAATACTCGTATCTGTCATCGTTGTTTTTAGACAATAGCATTTTTACTCTTACTTATTTTTCTCCAATACCATTACTCCAGAAGTTCATGTAGTCGAAAACAGGACTGCTAAATTCATTTACTTTTTTAAACATTTTTCTATTATTGTATTTATACAAATGAGAGCTATTTTTACGATACGGGCCAAATTGGAGTAGATAATCCAATCTCACAGAAACTTTGCGTTTTAAAAGACTTTATTCGCAATCGTATTTTTGAAAATGTGCTGTTTTAAACAGTGTGCTGTTTTAGACAGTGTCCGTTTAACATTAAAAAAAAAGATTAACCGACCAAATGCCAAGACGACTATGATTTTAAGCTTTCAAAAAACAGTAACATTTCCTCAAATGTTATAAACAGATAAAGATAAGTTTCCAGTTTCATTGACGTATCAATGACTCGTATAAGTGAATGAGATCTTTCAACGCCGATGATGATCGGGCGAATAACCAGTGATCAAATAAGAATTGGTCAGACTGGTCAAAGATTCGTGAAGACAGGCGATTCAAAGTGTCAGCCTTAGTATTGAAATGTTTATATTCAACTAATAACTTCACATGAAATTCGCAATAGTTGGATTCTCACGCTGAATACTCAAAAACACCAAATGAAAGAATTGCTTGTGCATTTTTGATTCTTTTAACCGATATTATATCATCAACAATTAAATAATCATATCACAGAGTATAAAAATCAGTCTACGCCCTGTGACAATGTTCTTCGCAACTGAACTCTATCAAAAGGAATTAAAATTATTGTTTAGAAAAAATGTTTATGTTTCATTTTTTATGAGGCCTCGGACATTCATAATAATGTTTGCATACAATTATTACCATCATTTTAGAAATAATTACGCAGTTATCTAGGTTTATCTACTAATTTGCGGTTTTTTACTTCAACATATGCGTCATTGAAACACATCATAGTTGCTGTTAAAAAACGCTAAAATAATTTATATTTTCCCAATAAGTTTTTTGCGTTTTTATTGGTACAACTATGATATAAGTTTCAATTAATATAATGGGAGATGAAAGAGTTAAATGATTAGGAGTAAGTTTAGAACATTTACGAAGTCAAAAAAGGATTTTTTTTGTACAAAAGAAGATTGTCATCGATGATAAGGTTTGACTTTTTTGCTAGACACCCAAGTCTAAAGCACACTCTTTGCAACAGTTACACAAAATCTCTAGCAAACATAAAGAACCTTAATACATCTTCCATGTTGAAGGCAAATGTATTTTTTTTTGTAGCACATAAAACTTAATAAACTGAACAATTTGCTGTGTGATTCTAAAGAAATTTAACTTTAATACTGGGTAGAACTTGAAAAGACTGAACTTATCTCAAACATCTATTCCTTTATCTTATATTCCCCAGTAATATCAACAGAAACTAGTCAATTACTTGAGGCACTAATATACTACACTGGTCAATCTTTCTAAAAATTATCATATACATTTATTCTATCATTAATTTGGTAAGAAGAGTAGGGAAGTTGATTGGGTCCAATGGGTTTTCTATTCAACCGTAATCTTCAATATTGATATGAAGTAAAATAAACTTTTTTCAGCAAAGAAAAATTTGAATATTACTGTATAATATTCAAAACCAGTTTCTGTTTGAGCATTCCTCATAAACACTATGCTTATAATTCCAACATAGAATATTTTCTGTTAACCTACTCAAATAGAATATTTAATTTAAATACAATTAAATACATTTGCTGATTAATTACAAATTAATGTTATAATAATTAATCAGTTTATTAATATTTATTGTGATATTAACAATTTATAACTAATTCCATTAGATATGCAGATTGCTTAGAGTTACTGTCTTTGAAACCCATAAATACTAGACTGAGCAGATACGTTCTGATAACCGTAAATTCCAAAACCTGATAAAACTGTTTAAAAGAACGGATTTTAAAATTGTCTTTCTACAATTTTTGAAACCGGATAGATTTGAGTGCTGAGGTATATATTATAATAAAGTTGTATAAATCTCATTTTGGTTATTCCATGTTATTACTTTACTATAGGTAAACATTAGTAATCGTAAGAATAGTTTATCTTAAGATTTTGACGAATTTACATGTTTTGGAGCTCCTCAAAGTACTTTTTAATACTGTACTATAGGTAAAGTATAGTGATTATGAAAAATTAGATCTCTAGATTTTGTCGGATTTTCATGTTTTGAGATCCTCAAAGTTTTTAGCGTATTTTTGATGATGTCTGTGTTTGTGTAGACGGATGGGTGAACATTAAAAACTTGGTCACATTGCAGCCCATAGTGTTTTTGATGAATCCAATTTATAATTTTAAAAAAAAATATCTACCCTATAATGTAGATGTGTCTTAGTGTTTTCAAGTAATATTTCATCTTGAGAAAGTCACTTCTTCAGCCAAAATATGTTTTTGGACAACTTTTTTTCACAAAGCTACTAACTCTAGAATCATGAAAATTTGGCATAGTATTGAAAATCACCTATTATTTAGTGATAATGCAAAAAAAAATCCTCAGGCCTTTAAAGCAACTAAAAAGTTATTTCATTCAATAAAATGAGAAAAATTGACTTATTCTTGAATCATAGACTTTATAATGAAGAAGCAAACCATACTGTTTGAGAAGTCAAAATGGAATTATACCTAAAAATAGCACCTTATGTAAGGATGAGTTGCGAGATTACCTTTTAAAAGTTAACAGCGAGAGCCGTTATATTACTTTATTTTATTTTAGATTTCTTTTTAATGCTAAACAGTTAAAAAAAATGAAATTTTTTCAAAAAATTGAACATAAAATTAACAATTTCTAAAGAATGTTATAATGTTTCGATTACACCAAGTGATAATAAGTCATAACAACTGAAAATTTATCTTGGAATCATAAAGCATCTGCTGTACTTTGGATTTCATCACATTAACTGCTTTGAAATAGAATTAAATAATATTGTTAGTTAGATTAGTTTGCAGTGGCAGTTCCACAAGGAAAACACGTAGGCCGAGCATTGGCCCTTTGTATACCACACAATGAAGATTGATTCTACAGTGGGAGTCCTAAATTAACTGCTTTGAAATAGAATGAAATAATATTGTTAGTTAGGTTAGTTTGCAGTGGCAGTTCTACAAGGGAAACACGTAGGCCGAGCATTGGCCCTTTGTGATACCACACAATGAAGATTGATTCTACAGTGGGAGTCCTAAATTTTGCCTAACTCAAATATATTTAGAGTAGGGATCTTTAACGAGTACCTGACATCGTACAGGCTCGGGACCAACAATTTAACGTCCTTCTCCGAGGGACGACGAACTCAGATTTATTCACCTCCCGCGTGAATAAATCGAGGGCCAGGTGAGGATCGAACCCCGGTCCTATCAGTTCCATGGCGAGCACGTAACCACTGAGCTAGCCTGGCCCCCTAATATTGTTTTTTAGAGTTTGAATAAAAAAAATATTCTTAAATATAAAAAATCAAGCCCAGTCAAATATATTTCCTGATGCTTTCCATGGCTCGATGGGTGGTGGTCCAATAAAGTGTTCTAATTAAACTACATGAAGCATTCTTGAGCAAAAATTAAGGTTACACATAGTTTTTGGTGTGCTTGAGAATCTCACAATCTTTAAGGAAAATTGAAATTTGGGAATTGTACTCTTTCGTTGTTTATTACACAATGAATACTAATTTTAAGTTACTTTTTTTGGAAATTGCATGAACCAGAAATTTTTTTGCAGTCTAGTTCAAATATTAAATGATTTTCTCAGGAAGTTATAATATTGCTCCTATTCTATTGATTAGTTGTGGATTACCCGCTGATTGATCTATTTAATGATGGCTATATTTACAAAAAGATATAGAAGATTTTTTATTAGAAGAAGAGTAATGCTTTATGTTAGAGCCTTTTAGATTTTGCAAAATGAATTCTTGAAAGATGTATAAAGAAGAAATGTCTGGATACAAATCAACCTAAAACAATCCTTATACTTCTATGAAGGGGAGAAAAGATTAACCTTTAGCTGTTAATGTTACGAAAATAATCCCCGAGGTTCTTTAGATGAAGGTTTTAATTGGAAAAGCCATGTAACAGATCCACTCTCTAGAGGAACAATAGCAGTGTTCTGCTGTCAAGAGATTATTTCGTGGAAATAATACGTTTGAATGATATGTTGGTTAGATATAATGCCCTTATTAGATTATTTTACAAGGTATTATATAAAACACAATGTAGGATGAACATAAATGGTCTCTTGAATTGAATGCTTTCTGAGTTCAATAAAAGGTCTCTAGTCTGATGTACTGACATATTACAAAATGAATAATGAAAACAGTGTAAATAATTTGATTTTCATTTAAATAATTGAAATAAAGGGAGCACCATATAATGAGTTAGAAAACAATTTGGAAATGTTTGTAGTCTGGAATGTTTTTGCATTACAGTCTTAAATTTTCACAGGAGTGGAACTGACAATAGTTCAAGAAGGAACCAGTTAAAAGTTGGCTACAAAAATCTAATTTATTTTACAAATCTCGTCCTAACCGAACTGACATTTGTAAATACACTATATTTTCAAAAAGAGAATTTAAAAATATATGTAGAACATATATTAGTAATTTCTCTAATTTACAATTCTCTAATTTCTAATTTCTCTAATTTCCAATAGTTCTGGAATAGTTCAAGAAGAAACCAGTTAATAGTTGGCTACAAAAATCTAATATATTTTACAAATCTCGTCCTAACCGAACTGACATTTGTAAATACACTATATTTTCAAAAATAATTTAAAAATATATGTAGCACATATATTAGTAATTTGTCTACTTATTTTTACATAACACTAATATGTATTTTTAATATTGATACATATCATAAACAACATTTTTTATAAACTAACATTTTCTGTGTAAAAAACATTTGTTTTTTCTTAATTTAGTAAGACTGATGACAAAAAATACAATAAATGTATGAAATTGATTAATGATACCTTCTGGTAAAATGGAAGCAGGTTTCATAATCCCGAAGGTAGTAAAGAAAATTAATTAAATGAACAGACTTGCGGCTTTATGAAGTCATAAATTTTTCCCAAATGACTTAATAGAAAATATTAGATGGATCAGTGATTATGTGCAAAATAAATTTTTATCTCAACCCTAAATAAATTTATAATGTAATAATTTGAAATAAATAACTTTAAAAAAATTTGGCATGGTCTACACTCAGCTTTAATATAATTCAAAAAATTATAAAAAAATAAATCAATGCACTAACAAAATTAAAGCGCTGACTTTAACTGCTATTAGGATGTAATTGTAGCAAGGAGCCTTTTGATATATTAAATATTAATTAAATTTATTATTTATTTTAATATTATTTAATATTTTATTGAAAATGTTTATTCCATTTATATTAATATTAAATGGAATAAAACCGTATATCATACAATCTGATGCATTAAATTTAAGAGTTATCTCAAAATATACATATGCATGTATAAATGTATGCATATACATGTAATGCTATCATAAGGTTGTTAGTTTATAACAATATATAATGGTGCGTCAAGCGTAGCAAATTATAAATATATCTTTATATTCCCAAAAGATATATATAAAACATGCTATATATTATTATGTTATATATCTTTATATCTGTTACTTTCAATTTAAAAATCAAATGAAGTAGCCCATAGGTCTTTGCATAAAAAATTATAACAAAATAATTACAACAAACATAACTCACATCAATATTTCAATACTTATCGTCGTCAGGAGACGACGATTTTCTAGATTGAAAATTTCTAAATTTATATTTTTATTTATGTAAAAAATTATTTTTATAATAATTACATAGAGTTCTGATTGGTTAACTAATTAATTGTTAATCAATTAATTTTTAATTAATTGTTGGTAAATTTATAACAATTTTTGTTGGTTTTTATCTTTTCTTTCAGACTTTTTATCATTTATTCATTTGTTTATTATTTCTTACATGTTTTGTACCACCTCCCTTTCTTTACGGTCGTGAGGTTGGCTCTACATACTCTTCGCCTCCAGATGATGGAGGTTGTCGAAGTGAGTAATGTCTGTGTCTATGTTAGTGTTACTTTCCTTGTAACATTAAGCTATAATAAACTGAGGAATTCTAAGCCGAATAGTTTAATAGTAATATAAGTAGAGAAAGTTGTAAAGTTCGTTCTAATAACTAAAAATTTGTACTTAACCGTAAATTAATAACAGATTAACTGTGTTATAATCAGTGGCATGGCAAGAAGAGGTCGGGGAGGAGGTGGTCCGCCCCGGGTGGTGCGGTGCGTGCCAGGGGGTGGAATTTTTTGAGGGTGTAAAAATAGAAAATAAGAAAAAAAATAGTATAATAAAAAGCTTAACATAAAATCTGAAATTTTATACCGAAATGAGTTTTTAAGGTCGTTGATTGTAATTTCATAAAATAAATAATTTGAGAACTTTCTGGAATTTTGAAGGTTAACGGATTATCAAAACAGCAAGCAGGGAGGGGGTGGTTAAATTGATTGCTACGTCACTGATTATAATTAATATTATTAATTATAATACTAACTGCAAATTAACTTTAAATATTATAATTACTTACATATTCCAAAATATTATTTTTTAGAGAACTTTTTGCAATAAAAGAAATACAAAAAAAGAAATAAAATGAATCATATACTGTTTGAATTGCCTATAAATCGTAATACTTATTTATAATGATAATAGTTAATGATATATTTTTAATATTATTCAATGAATTTTACAAACTTTAATCATTGGTGTAATTAACAACTATGATTTTTACTCTTATGGAGTAACAATTATTACATCTTTATTAATATTGACAAAATTGAGAAATAAATTAAAATAGGTTGAATCGTATTAATTATAATGCTATATTAGATCCATTATGATTATTATAGAAATGTCATGTGTAAACAGTTCAAATTTTTCATCTGTTTTTATCTTTCTTGGAATGAAAACAAATTCCAAATTAACTGCAGCTGGTTTATTAAATTAACTGCCGCACACATTTCATGTAAACTCACTAACACCACAAAGTCTTGCTCAAATAATATAAAAAATTTAATGACTTATTGTTTCTGCCAAATTTATTATTATTGAAGACTTGAAAACAGCTTTGGAATATTTAGTACAGAGTTCCTGTCATGTTTATTTAAAATGTAGGACATATTGATTTTCAGTCATGAAGGCTAACATTAATAGAGGTAAATATCTTACTGTAATCAAGTAAACAACTTGATTGAAATGTCCTTGTTACTCTAGATTGCAAATTAACTTGTAATATTCTATGGAGTTAATAGTTGTTGATTAAACATTACTGAAAACCAGATGTACGTGATTACCTCTTTTAATCAATATGTACTATTTCTTTCATTTATTATACTTCTTGTCTTCAATAATATCTTACAATAATTTATGTAAATTTATTAAAGGACGAACAAAAAAAAAAAATTAAATTATTGATGTCAACCAAACGATCGTTCTTGTTATGTAGCCTAATGATTTCACGAATTCAGAGGACGCATTGGATATAGAGATATTTTATTAAACTCTCACCAAAGCGTTCTAGTACAACATGTAATACCTTGTTTGGAGCATGTTTTAATAAAGAATTAAAAAGAAAACCATAGCGTTCAAATTACGAGAAAAATTACATTTTTATAAAGAATAAAATGTGAAGTTACTTTAGTATTTAATATATTTTGACATAGGGACACCATTCACTGAATCCATAAATGGTAATCATGACTCTACTGGAATCGTTATTGTAACCTTGAGCTCTTAATATCACAGATTATCATAGTGTTATCTTTTTCCTATACTGTCGGTAAAATATAGTCATATAAAAATCAAGTCAATCATTTTTTTTCTAATTTACATATTGTTGCACCAATTTATTCATTTTTATTATTTTTAGAATAATCATCCCGTGTGAATAGGTTTAACCATTATTAGATAATAGATAAACTTTTAAGTTGTTCAAAATTTGAAATATATTAAGCGATGTATTTTGTATAAATTATTATTTTGGTGTAGATATATTGCTTCTGAGTAAAACACTTCAGGGGAAAGGGACATTATTGTGAATAATACCAAAACAAGGAAAAAATTTTCCAAATTTTCAGGTCATTTTATAAAATAGAAAATTTATGTTTCGTATTAACATTTAACACAGTATATACTGTGGTATACATTTCAAACAAATGTTTTAAAAAAAATTGAAATAATTAGAAGAAAACAAAAAAAATTATTAGAAGTGTTTCTTTAAATTTAGATAATAATTAGTAACTAGTTATTAATTAGTAATTTATGATAATTAACAACAATAAATGTTGTAAAATTGTACCTCCAAAAATATATAATCAAATGAAATAGTTACGTCGAAAATTTTTACATAATTCATTGAGTTTCAACTGATAACCAAGACAATTGGATGATATATCTTGTTACTTAAACTCTTCTGCCCCACATTGATAACATACCAGACTATTATTGTGAACCATTACTGTAAACAGTTAATAATGCTTATCAGTTATTATCTCCCTTTGGCTGTGAAGGAAATCATTTAATTGATATGATTTATGAAATGCTTCATTGAATGGTGCAATCCTATGAGTTGCATCTTTTTGACTGATTTTAAGATTAGCAAATTTCTTTATTAAACTGTAGAGTTTAAATAGTTTTTCTAACATTTTCATTGCTCTTGATAACAACCATATCTTTTAAGTTTTCTAACAATTATTGTAATTATTTTTCATTATAACTAGCAAAATGAAGTAGTTGTTCTATAATTAGTTAATAAATATTGAATTCAAAATGAGATTCAGTTTTCTTGCTGTAAAGATAAGCTTAACCACAGACTAGACTTCTTTTATAATGTATAGACATATGTGTGTGAATTTGTTATGTTAGTGGAAGCAAATCCCATTCTTCCATGGGAGAGATTTTAATTTTTTCTATAATCAAATCTTCTGAGTTAAGAAATTTTTATGATTTGTGGTCGTTGGTATGATAACAGACTTTGAGAGCAGTATTGCATCATAAAAGACGAATTTTACTATATTTTTCTATCAAAATAAATGCTAAACCATCTCGCTCTTCCAGCAGTTCTATACATTTAAATATTGTATTATGTTTAGACGTAATATATATATATCAATGATCAAACCACAATAAGAAATGGGAAAACAAGACTAAGATCTTTCAACCGTAACAAGCGGTCTTCGTCAGAGTCAAAAACCCAACTGACGAAGACCGCTTGTTACGGTTGAAAGATCTTAGTCTTGTTTTCCCATTTCTTATTGTGGTTTGATCATTGATTGTTGTTTCACGTGTTGATGTGAAATCTTTTTATATATATATATATACAGTGGAACCTCTACATATAGAGATTAATTCGTTCCCGGATCGTGCTCGTATCTAGAATTTCTCGTATCTAGAGCGAATTTTTCCCATAAGAAATAACTGTAGCACGACTAGTAGCTACATAGGTTCCTAGTACGACTAATAGGTTCTAGCGGAACCATCTGGAAATTCTCGTAACTTGGATTTTCTCTCGTATGTAGAGCTAGATTTTTGCTCGAAAGACCTCTCGTATCTCGAGTTTCTCGTAAGTAGAGTAGCTCGTATGTAGAGGTTCCACTGTATATATATATATATATTAAATAATCACAATAAACACGTGATGAAAACTAATGGAAGTATAAGCCACAAGGAAAAAGTAAAAAAGACACAGAAAATGTGCTCTAAGGCCTTTCAAGTATATGTCCTCAGAGAGCATCAGTTGCTCTCTGATGACATATACTTGAAAGGCCTTAGAGCACATTTTCTGTGTCTTTTTTACTTTTCCTTGTGGCTTATACTTTTATATAATATATATATATATATATATATATATATATATATATATAAACCAATTAAAAAAGATAGCACACAGATAGACAAAGGAATAACTCACTTCTATATTTCGACCATCGTCATCATTAGGAGGCGAAGAGTCCCGCAGGAAGGCAGAGCGGCGACTCTGCCGAAATTTATATATATATATCAACAAAAATATAGTTTATCGGGACTCGGTCAGTTCTTCAGGTTCAAATTAAGCTCTCATTACCAATGTTTCGGTTTTTATTTAAAACGTTTTTCATAGGCAGAAGTATAAATTTTATAGTTTTATAACTCGTTTTATATACTTGTTTATACTAGTTTTTACGATTAAAATTCAGTTTTTATTGTTCATGAAGTAATTGTTTAACAAACTAATACAAATTATACATTGTTCAATTTATAATTTCAATTTGATTGTATTAAAATAAATATTATTATTAGGTACTCTGGTGAAAATTGCAGTATAAATTTAAAACAGGACTAAAGGATTGAATGGATTTTTTCAAAGGTGTTCATTAGAGTTTTATGGAGAGTTCTATAAAGCTCTAATGAGCAGTGCTGTCATATTTTTATATAACAGTTGCTGCTAAATATATTTAATAAAAACCTTTATACCATATATCTATTTTATACACACTTAATTGGTAATGAATACCTGTATATAATTAGTATTTACTTATAATATATACTTAAATCTAAGTAATTAATAAAGACATTAATTATTTATTTTTACATTTCCTTTATTGATCTAGCATGTTAAATTTGTATTTTTTTAAAATCATATTTACCATTCAAAATAAGGTGAAATTACATTGATTTACGCTTTTAACAGCCTAATTCATGTTTTCAAATAATAATTGCATTTTTTTCTTTCTTGAAGTAAATTTACCCTTTTGCAAATGACATTTGTCATTCTCTCTTAAAACTAATAAAAGTATAAAAAACTAATTCACTTTCATAGTCTCCATAATTACATTTGTACTCGTACACCAGATTCGTCTGTTTTAATGGAGAGTCCTTGAAGTGGATTTTGTTAGTCAAAAATGGCTGCTGATTGTAGGGCTTTAATATATGTGACCAGAGAGACTCTATCGTTGGCATTTTCGTATCTTATGTTGATTTTTAAAATGTCCTTTAGTACCTTTTCATCTATTTTTTGTTAGTTCGAATATGGGTTTCTATAGTATATCTTATGCATGGTTCCAGCTGTTTCTTCATTTCTTTTCTTGTTTTCCCTTTAAGACATGTTTTAAGACTTAACTTTAATTTAAGGCTTGTTTTCGTGTAGACACTCTTTAAGAATTTTATTAAAGTTTTCATTAGAATAACCGTCGTTTATGAATTATTGTTTTGTCTTATTGATGTTTCTGTTGAAAATCTATTTTGAAGGTTCTGTGTTTAAGGCTTTTATTGTTAAGTCTTTAAAACGTTGTGGACATTCACTATGGACATTGAGGTAGTTGATGGTATTTGACGATTTAACATGTACTGAAGTTTCAACATTTTCATTCTGCATATTAATATTGACATCTAGGAAATTAATTTTCCTACATACACCTTTTTTCACTGTAAATTTTAGGCATGATTTTTCTTCGAAAGCATTTTTTCGTGTTTCAATCTGGTCCATGTTTTTTGATATGACATCAAAACAATCATCAACAAATCAGAGGTTTAATTTCTGGCCTGTTCATCATGATACTGTTCTCGATATGGCACATATAATAATTAGCTAGAGTCACTCCCAAAGGCGAGCCCATGGCGACTCCATCAGTCTGTAACTAGATCGAGCCGCCTACATTTGTACATGCCTGAAGTAGTTTATTCAGCTGGTTCTTGCTTAAAGGTGGAGATGTTATGGTATTGCTGGAGTACACATAGTTAAGGATGATGTCAATAGTTTCTTTGACTGGCAGATTCGTGAATATTGATTCTACATCCAATGATGCAATAGCCCCTTCAAGTTTGAATAACAAGATCCTTAGTCAGAAAACTCAAGAATCTTATGAAAAAGCAAGTTTCAGCTAAACATGGTCTAATTTTCCACTATTTATATATATATCAATATATATATAGTTCAAAATTGAAGATAGGTAGCAAACAAAGTAAGAAAACTTCGAAAAAGTTCAATATTGCAAATATTAATATGACGATTCAACATAAAGCATTGGAATAAAAACCATGTCACAGGACTGTTAGAAATTCAAGAATAGAACTAAAATTTTTTTTTAAGCAGCTGGTTTGTGCAAATTATTAAATTGTTGAAATCTGACATGGATTAGTTACTTTACTAAAAGATATATATATATATATATGATGTGTATTTGTGTGCTCAGGAGATGACTCACACGTGTGAGAGAGGGATTGATAGAGTGAGTGAGAGAAAAATAATGAAACAACAAGCATTTAAAAAAAATTGCCACTGACGAAGCAAAGCAAAGATTATCATGAATTAGAAATTAACTAAATTGTGTTAATCTCCATAAATAAGATGCAAACGAATGATTTTTCAATTTTATTATGATTATAATTCTAAAAATTTTTGATCCTTTAAATTGATCTTTACTGTGGTGTTCCTGCAAAGTCTCTGACTGGAACGGAAGTTTTGGCAGAATTTGCATAAACTTGTACTTGACTTCAGCCACGGCATCTACTGCTAAGTTGATTCTCAAATTCATTTTCAGTATTAATTCTATTATCGGTTTTTCCTTATTCTATTTTGTGTTTAATTGTGTAATATTAATTATTTTATTATTTTCATATATAAGATAATTATTTTTAAATAATTTATCCATATTTAACTTGTATTTTTTATTTTACAGCAAATTTAATCTGCACAGTTTCCGGAATTAACCTTCCTATCTGACTAACTTCATTAAGATACGATATGAATAGCTTATGCTACCAATATTGCTAGTCGACATGTTTCGAATGTACCACATTCATCATCAGGACAATAATTAGGATAATAGTAGGGTTGTTAGTTTATATATATAGAGGTGGATTACTATTGGAATGTTCACAGGACATCGCTCTGGGTCACGGGGCATTATGGGGGATTAAGGAAGGGTGGTTGGACTCACCTACTACCTCGCTAATCTGGTTTGGCCTGTTGGAAAATAGTTTCAAAATTCGACAAGAGTTATTAAGTTGGATATTTAAATTAAGCATATATATTTAAATGAAGGACTGCTTCCAACTTTTACAAATATATATATATATATATATATATATATTACGAGTGTGTATTTGTGTGCTCAGGAGATCACTCACATGTGTGAGGGAGGGATTGATGGAGTGAATGAGAGAAAAAGATAATGAAACAACCAACATATTAAAAAAAATTGCCACATGACGAAGCAAAGCAAAGATTATCATGAATATAGAAATTAACTAAATTGTGTTCTCCATAAATAGGATGCAAACGAATGATTTTTCAATTTGTATTATGATTATAATTCTAAAAATTTTTGATCCTTTAAATTGACTCTTTACAGTGGTGTTCCTGCAAAGTCTCTGACTGGGAACGGAAGTTTTGGCAGAATTTGCATAAACTTGTACTTGACTTCAGCCACGGCATCTACTGCTACGTTGATTCTCAAATTCATTTTCCAGTATTATTCTATTATCGGTTTTTCCTTCATTCCATATTTTTAATAATAATTGTGTATATTAATTATTTTATTATGCTTTCATATATAAGATGAATTATTTTTATATAATTTATCAATAGTTCAAACTGTACTTTTTATATTTTACAGCAGAAATTGTAATTACTGGAGCAATCAGAAGATGTCTCTGAACCTAAACCTGATCCTGAATCTGATCCTAAACCATTGTGCAGTTTAGGATTGCACAGGAATATGGAATTCACTGGTATATGGCGTTAACAAGAGTGTCTGGTAGGACCTATTTTTTACTGCATTTGTTGTGACGTTGAAGGAAAGCCTGTGTTGCTAGTAACGAATTCAGCATTCGCAGTTACAATTTTTTATTAATTTTGGTTTTAATATGTTCATGTTGCTAAAAATTTGCTCAATTTTAGGATTGAAGTGTGGTAAAATTACCATCAAAATAGCGAATTTTGCGAGTTCCATTAAAGGGTTTGAACCATTCGAATCTTATATTTCAGAACCAATGTTATGTAGGTTAGGTTAGGTTACAGTGGCCGTCCCGAGAGAGAACACACATTGGCCGCAAGCCGGCCCCTTGTGATACCACAAAGAGGAATTGGGGCTATTCTCCCCCGTCACTGGTCCACTCGAACCATTTCGAGAGAACAATAAATCTAGACAGATCCCTGATACCAGTGGATGCTAAGTTCTCAAGATTGTCAAAGAAGTATTCTCCTAGTGCTTCTTTCCTTCTTTGAGCCTGACCAGGGCATTGACAGAGAAAGTGAGAAATTGTCTCTTCCTCTTCCTCGTTCTGACATGTCCTGCAAAAATCCCTCGCCTCCAATCCTAATCTGGTGGCGTGTCTACCTACGAGCTAGTGTCCCGTGGAAACAGCGATCACATTGACTACATCTCTTCTATTCTTAGAAAGAAGATCCTTTGTTCTTCTGGAATTACAAGAAGGCCATAACTGCTTTGAAATAGGACACGTGTCCTCCCCAGACCACCTTTGTTTGATGCGTTCATCAATTCTTTGTCTGATCCAAAGCTTACATATAGAAATTGGGGTCCCTAAATTGTATAGGATATCCTGTGTGGGGAGAGTAGTGCCAAAGCGGGCAAGCTCATCAGCCTTGCAGTTGCCTTCAATGTTCCAGTGACCTGGTAAATGTTATGTAATAGAACTTGCTCCAGAAAGTTTCTGTATCTTTTATTGTTTTCTATTTCACCAAATCAATTTTGTTATATTGTAACAATTCATATTACCTTTTCATCAGTTCTAATATATTTTGCAAGTATGAATGGGTTGTTTATTAGTGTGAAATATTTTTTAACTGACAGTAATGATATCCTTCGTTTTATTCAAATAATAGTGCACATTTGCTTCAGTTGTGGAATCATGGTAGTAAAAACTTTCGAGCTCATTTCCTCAAGTATTCTTCTTGTTTATATTTCATTTTTGTATTCTGTTCTCTTTAAGTTCCAAAGCGGTAACCTAGGTTTGGTCTTTTGTCTTTTTTCCCCCAGTATTTACAGTTAGGGGATCAAATCTAGCTGTTAGACTAACAAGTTTGTTCACAATTAGAATATATAAGCAAATTCAAATCATCTAGTAGTTTGACATTATTTTATGCATTGAACCGGTATCATTTGTTCACACTCTGTCCTTCTTCAAGGATAAGATGTGTAAACAAAAGAAACACCAGGTTATTTTAATTTCATTTACGTGGCGTAACATCGCTCACTTAATCATGCTATAGCAAAGTGAGTCCCTAATTCAATCAATTGTGACATTATTTGTCCAACATCTTGCTCAACTGATAGCCACTTCTCTTCTCGGGAGGATGACTGCTTAGCATCCGGGGAAGCTAGACCCCAGCCTTTACCAGTAAGTACGAACCACGATCTCAGCTAGGTGGGCTGGAACACTGGTAGTTGCTTTCTTTTTGGCTCTAACGGAACTCGGGATGGGTGTGAATGGGACCCTCCCTTCGAGCATTAAATCTAACATAGAGCTAGACAAGTCCTCCCACCAAGTCCTTACTGCCAGGTGGCGTTTGGCCAACAAGGGATTTTAATCCCTTCTTTCTAACTTACAATCCAGGAGCACCCAAAACGGGGCACAGAGGAGTCAAATCATTGCAACCCCTGATCCCGGGGTAATGGGTACTCTCCCATTGTGGGGGTCGACCGAATCCTTAAGGATCCTGTGGTAGACCTAAAACTGTAGACCTCTGTAGGGGGTCGGCTATTCAACTGATAGCCACATTGTCCATTAGGGAAATCGTTAGGACAGCTGTACACTGCCTCATCAACAACAACAAAAATTGATCTGATTTTAACATACTAGGACTGATGTGAATCGAACAATCAAAGTTAGGTTAAACAAATGTACGCTTTATCATATTACGTTTATAAATAGACTTTTATTAAAACAGTTTCTTTGTTATGTTGTCCAGTTTTTATTTAAAATAATTGAGATTCTAATGCATGCAAAAAAGTATTATTGAACCTTCATCACTACACATCAAATGCTTCATCCAGTAACTTTTAAATCAAAAGCAATCTTAAGCATAGAAGTAAAAGCAAAAGTCTTCAAAAGGGATTAAATGCCAATAGAATAAAGGATACAACAAGTATTTATTTGTATTAAATAGCTATTTCTTTTGTATTTTATGTAGGCTTCTTCTAGCTTATTTATTAATATTATCATGAAAAAACTTTTGACTATTTTAATTTTGCAGAAATAGATAGTCTCGACTTCCCAGTCCAAAAGATGTCATTAAAAGCCTAAAAAAAATCAGTAACATCCGCCTGAATATAAGTTTTTTAATATTAATAAGGTGAGAAAAGAAATTATAGATATAATAATCCACATAGATTGGATTTCTGTAAATACCATATTCCCACTCGCCATTATATCTCTTTCATAAAACCAAGTTCCATAAAAAATATTACCTCTTATAGAACAAAAAAAGTTATGTTCTGTCATAGGTTAGTTTTTAGACTGAACTCTGTGCTTAGAAAATAAATATTTATTGAATATAAAGGATTGTTTAATTTCCATTCATTGGTCAAATGAAAGAACAAAAACACCAATAACATAGCAAGACAATCTGATCATATTTTGTTAAAAAATATTTCAAGAATTTATCTTCATAAAATTTCATTTTAAAAATACGTTAAAATATAAACTATTCTTTACTTTGAAATTACTTGTAAAACTTAAAGAAACTTACTTTAAAAGTTGAAGATTATTTAATATAGGGAAAGGATAATTTTTCCTGGTTAATCAAAGTTTTTGTTTATAATATTTATTATTAAAATAAAATTTATAATCAGAGATACATTATTTAACAAGGTTAGGAATGCGTGAGATGGAGCAAGTTTTAGTTTATGTCTAAAAAATGTTTACAAAAAAATAAAGTTATTTTTAATCTTTCAGTTTAAAATAGATATTTATATAACAACTTGCAAAATGTATCACTAACAAACTCAATAGAGCTAATAATTGGGGTTTTTAAGTTTTTACTCATGAGCAGGCAGTCCAGGAGAAATAAATTCAGAGTCAAGAAATTCAATTAGATAATGAACTGCTTCTTCATCACTAATCCAATCTCTTTACTTGTAATGACTTGTAAGTTCTTTCCTCGGTATGATATAGCGTAAGAACTTGATTGTTGATTTTTCCTGCCTGTTAATATTAAGAAGTATTTTAAAGAAAAAGAATATCTATAATTTTCCGGGGGGGTGCCGGAAAATTAATATTATATATTTAAAGAAGTTCTAACATATGAGGTAGAGAGAAAAATTGAGGGCATAAAACAGGAAATTAGTTCTACACTACAAATTAAAAAAAATATTTACACATTTTATTGAAAGAACCATTTAATTTTTAAATTGGTTCTTGTTGAGAGTAGTTCTTATTGTTTAGAAGTCCTTCTATTTTGTTAATGTAGTCTACACTATTTCATTAACAAATCGCTTCAGATTTTTTCTCATTTAGTAGATATTAGTAGAAAGTATTAATTTTTTGAATTTAAAGTTACTTTTTGGGACCATTAGGGTAATAATGTGCTTTAATAAAATCATAACCAACCCCCTTATATATAGCTACAGGAGTCTCATCAATTTTATCTTTAGTTTTTCCTTAGTTTTCTATGATTTCCAACTGTTTAGTTTACGTAATTAAGTCACTTATTTTATGGATGGAAGCTGTGTCCATACCATGAAGTAAGCTTATCTTTAAATCTGCAGTTTGAACACCAAGAAGAAAAGATAACTGAAACAAACCAAAATTATTAAATAATTATTTAATAAAAAAAAAGATTAAAATAAGTAAATTGTGAAAGAAAAACAAGTAAAAAGGTTAAAAAATAATTCTACAAGTAACAAACAAGAAAAAAAATACCGAATCACATAGGTTAATAACAGGAGTCGCTCTAGTTTTAAGGAAACAAACTTGTTCTCCTCAGAAGCTATTATGATAACTTTGGTAGGAATTGAAAAACTTTTTTGAGGATTTGTTGAAGGAATTTACCTTCTTTGACACAAGATATATAGAGGAAATAAAAAAGCAGAAAGTCAGAAATACATGCAGAAAAGGATCTAGTTTAATTATATCATAGAGTAAAATGAAGAAAATATAGTCAATGATACAAGTGTCATTAGAGAGAGAAGAAATTTGACAACTGGAAATTTGAAAACTTAGCTATAATCATTTTTGTAAATCTATCGCCTTTGTAACATTGGTGTCTTTAGTTTGGGAATTATAAAAAGAAGTGTATTTTAGCATACTAATTATGAAATAAAAGGAGTGATTAATATAGGCGGTCTTGCGATAAAAAAATTTTTGCAATCAACACCCTGATAGTAGTCTATAGATGTCTAGATGAAAATAACATTTATTTGCCAATATATAAAACTCGATTAAGGGTTAGAGCTAAAGAAATACCATGAAGAATTTTACATGATAAGCATTTTGAATACTTCTAAAAGGTTATAAGATCAAATTAATTATTTAGAGGAAATTTCTATTACTTGCTTAATAAAAACTGTGGAAGTTTTTTAGACTGATATATATCTATAATATTTCGAAGACTATCATAGATTAAAACTGTGAGTCTTTCAAAAACTGGGAAAACCAAAAATTGGTTTAGACAAGGTATATATTAGGTTGGTCTTTAACTGATTGAATGGAAAGATTGCTTACATTTTTTATAGACGATCATCATGTACTAAATGTTGCTAACTTTTGAATACTTTACAACGGTAAATTATTGTATGTTGGTTAAATTTTTTCATCTGCAATAAGTAAATAAAATAATGTATCTGAATAATGAAGACAAGTAATGAAATTTACATTGCCATTGCAAATATTTCTTCTGTAAATTTCCGCACTAGTTTGTAAAAAAAAATGTTATTCTAAATATTAAATTAGCTTTAAATTAACCTAGCACTTTAATGAAGTTCACAAAAAAACATGTTTGTTTAGTGTTCTTGAGCAAATGAATTTGGTTTAAATTAAATTAATTCTAAGATAACTTTTGCTTCTTGAATATATCTAATCAAGAATTCTAATAGAAATTCATGAATAATGGTAACTTTAATAAGGAATGACTAATTAAGATTGAGTGTAAGAAAGGAGATTGAAGAAAGGTTTTTGAGAAGGCTCAAGAAGAGAATTGCTCTTGCCAAATTAGCTGTTTGGTGCAATGCTATTGGCAAGCCTGACGACAGAGTGAGAGGGGGGGGGGCCTTATTAGACAAACACGAAGACATCAGCCCTACTATACGGTGTTATTAGTTGCCTTGTACATTATGCCCTAAGTACATAGGCGGTTAACAGATAGCTTCTGAATTGCATACCCTGCGAACTTAACTCTCTCAACACAATATTCAATTAAACCTTTACTATGTCCTACTTTAACACCATTCACAATTTCATCTTATTTTCATTATCTAAAATAGGAAAAAAATAAAATCAATATAGAACCAATTAAATATTTTTAGCAGTATAATCAAATAAACTTTTAAAAAGACCGTAATGGTCTACACTCATTTTTTTTTAAGTTAATCAGTGGTTATACTTTTAGTACTGAAGCATACAATTTGTGACTGGGATTCGATTCCACTCTTAAAGGAATCATAAAACACCCACAGAAATTTAAGTGTTTTTTATTTCACCAGAAAGAAAATAAAATATTGTATAAGTAAAAAATAATAAACATTAAAAATTTTTCAATTTACATAAATCCGTTATTTTATAAAGTACTAGCAGACTAATATAGTCGGTTTCCGTGTCGGGTATTGTTAGGAAATAGGATGTGGTTTTTTTAGTGGGTCGGGACCCCCAACCCCACATACCCTAAGCAAGACGTCTTGCTAAGGGATCTGATGAACAAATTTTTCCACATCCTACGACGAAAAAAAAAAAAAAGAAGAAAAATGCAGACTAATATATACTGCTAGTATTTTTAGCTGAGTATTTTACGGTTATTTTACAAAAATTCATTGATGGTACGTGGTATCCCAAAATATTATTAAAAATTATAGAATAGTAGAAAATATCATTATTAGTACAGTCAATAACTATAATATAGATATGGAGTTTCTTTTAAGTTTTGTAACTTTTGATACTGACCTCAAATTTTATTTTATTCTAGTCATAGTTTATACTCGTATTTAGTACATGAGTAGGTAAGACTAACTTTTTTAAAGCGAGCAAATTATGATATACGAAAACAAAATTAAAATCAACTAACAATACCTACAGTATCAGGCACCTATATTTTTATTTTAGGTATATACCTGTATACCTAGCCAAAACACAGCTTCAAAATCCATAACTTTCCTTTTACTTTGAATTCCCAATCCATTTAAATGATAAATTTTAAGCTAGGCATACGCAAATCGACTGTTAAAGTTTCATCTCACTATGACTTATGCTGGTTGAGTTTGCTTGTGGCAAAATTTTTGGAGATACAAACAAAGAGATAGATATTTTTCTAAGAGTGGGATTCAGTTCTCTAATGTATAAGACTTAAAGATAACTTGAAATGAGTCAGTTCTAAGCAATATGGAGACAAAATCTTTCTTTTGTTTATACAGATGCTAATAAGGTAGGGCATTCATGTTTGTGATAATTTAATATCAGGTTTATTTTTATAACTGATCACTTAGATAATATTATCTGAAGAGTGTTGTTACATTTTATAAAAAAATGCTACTAGATTTGTAGGGATAAACTCACTGTGGGTAAGAAAAAACACATGTATTATAATACCTAATCTTACCTTCAATATTTTCTCTGGGCTACAAAACAGCGTTTTTGGTTCATTCTCTATGATTATTATAAATTTTAATGATCTAACATTTTTGTAAACTTAAACGATAAATATTAAGATGCTAATAAAAATAAGTAATTCTAACGTAGTGCAATCACTTATTATGTGGTATTTACTCATTGTAGGGTAAAAAGTTAATTAAATGGTCTTTATCCTCATATAAAAATTTTAATGGTATAAACAAAGCGTTTTGAACACGTAGCGTTCTTCCTCAGGCATTAACTAAAAAGTACAATGACACCAGAGAGTTATCTATAGTATACAGTAAATATAGTACGAAATAAAAATAAAATAAAATAAGGAAGAAAATACGAACCTAAGGGTGAGTGTCTGTGGTACAACTGACTGGGAATAGGATGGACGTGGTTAGGGTATGGGGTATATCTGTTTCATATTAGAAGGCAGGTAGTACATTTCATTGTTATTTTTTTCTCCTAAAGGTTAGGCTGAGCCTTTACATTTGCTGTAGGACTAAGTGTAGGAAACATATTGGAAATATAACAGAGAACTATAACGAAATGTGGAGACCATTTCATTAACTTTTTACCCTACAATGAGTAAATACCATATAATAAGTGATTGCACTACGTTAGAATTACTTATTCTTATTAGTATCTTAATATTTATCGTTTAAGTTTACAAAAATGTTAGATCATTAAAATTTATACTAATGATAGAGAATAAATCAAAAACGCTGTTTTGTAGCCCAAAGAAAATATTGAAGGAAAGATTAGGTATTATAATACATGTGTTTTTTCTTACCCACAGTAACTTTATCCCTACAAATCTAGTAGCATTTTTTTATAAAATGTAACAACACTCTTCAGATAATATTTTTTGACTTTCATGACAGTTGGTTAAAAAACTGATTCAATATCACCTGCGACTTTTTTCTCTTTTTGAAAAATGCCGACATTTATAAAAATTGACATTTGTCATATAAATTATTTTGTTTTATTCAAATTTCTTAAAGTTTTTGTTATGATATAACTATTTTTTAGTATCAAAAATTATAATTTTTCATGATTAATAAAAAAAAAGTTTCTGTTTTGACACACTGTATAACAAAAGTCCTTCTTTAATTTTGAATATTATATCTACAGACTTCTTTTAAACATCGTCTGTATATGTTTTTCAAATTTCCTTTTATTTGATCTAACACCGTGGCTGCGATTGTAGCTATATATAGATCATTCAACGCTTTTTCAATGCTCTTCACCTACCCACATTCTCACAACAATTAATAACAAATTTCTTAAAAATATTTTCAAAAACTAAAATATATGAATTTTGTTGAAATCTTTAAATAACTTCTTCTTCAAATACTACACTTCATTTATGGTAAATTAGATGTTATTCATTGGAGAATTTGTCAATTGGATTAACATATTGTAAAAAAAATTATATATATGTATATTATTATATTATAATAATGTTATATTAATATAATAATATTATATATAATATTATTATAATATATATTATAATGTATAATGAAAACATAATCACTAAGTGTACCAAAAATTTCTTCAGCTTTATAAATAATATACAAATTAATGAATTATAATAAGACTATGTAAATTATATATATAAATAAACTTTGACACATCGGAAATATCACAGAAAGATACTACAGAACTGACTTCAATATTTTGTTATCCATCATCATCAGGAAGAAGTGCGAAGTACTGGCGTTGAGAAGCAAGCTGCTACATATATATACTGCTCCATAATCATATATATATATATATATATATCAGTTTGATAATTGATTGTTATTTTAGGTGTTTATGTGAAATCTTTATATATATATATATATATAAGATTAAGATGTATAAGAATATTATATAGTATACTAAGAAATGTACATTTGCACTTAGTTTTCATCAGCCTTAACTATATTAAAGGTGCTTTATTAGGATGCAGTTGTTTTGTACGTTTTCATTAAATTCGTTTCGGAAATCAGGAAAAGGAAAGTGGTTTTTTTTTTACTTTTTTTCAAGAGTAACTACTGTTGTGAAAAGTTGAGAAAGCGTTTCTTTTTCTTGAAGTGACTAAGCAGTGCTGGGAGAAGTAGAGCGGTTGGCTAATTGTTCTTGTTGGCGCTTGCTAATTGGTGGAAAGGCGAGAGGGTGGTGGGATATTGGGGGTGGTGGTGGTGTGAGGGAGAAGTTAGCGGGTTCCCGAAGATAAAGCAAGCCGCTCCCATAAATAGCCAAAACTTCAACCTTCCAAACTCCGCCAGCGCTTCTTGAATGTATAACCACCTCAGACTGTCTCCACTTGTCTTCTTCATCAAAATCCTAACTAACATTTTTCAGTCAAAAACAAACCCTAGCATTCCATTTATGTAGTTTTGTAATAAAGTCACCCAAACAAATAAATCATCAAATAAAGTAAGTTAAAACCCACTACAAGAAACCTCAACTACAGAGATAATTATATTTACAACTTTGCATAAAGTTGTCAATCTTCATACTTTTATAAATTTTTATACTTATAAACTGTACTGTTTCGTATTCAATGTCAAAAATTCTGATTACAAACTAAAGACAAATATGAGTTGCCGATATGTATTAGTCAGTTGGAAAAATAAATAAATTTTATAATTCTTAAGGTTTGTATTGGTAAACTTGTTTAAAAAATATCTGAACAGAGCGATATGAGCTTTTGCAACTAATGAAACAATAAAAGTAACTGGATTGATAAGAAGTTCAAAGCTTCAAATAAAATTCCCGACTTCATGTGTATCAGAATAAGGTACCCTTTGACACTTCCCTGATTATTCGTTAACTTTTAAACAAATTTAGCAATTGGTAATGATAAAACTCCCGCTATAGAGATTATAGCTTCAAATTATATGTTATATCCCCGAAAATAAACAAATCCGTAAAGAGCCGTAAATTTTGAATGAACTATTGGCATTAAAATTGCATCACCATCTCAATGATACACATCAAAATTTTTTGTAAAAAAAAACGAACATAAGCGTATAATATATTTTCTTATATAAGCCTTCTACTACTGTTATCCTGCAGAAAGATTTGGAAATCTCTTAGTATGCATGTAACAGAAACAGTTTTAATTCCTTCAATCTTAATGAATTATAGCTTTATTGAGGTCTCCCATTCATTTTTGTGTCCCTTTCTAATTAAGAAACGGAGTCAAAATTCAGAAATTTTGTCTTAAATGTTATGTACGTAATATACATAGTTAAATTGCATTGAAATTGTAGAAATTGTAATTTTCATAAAGGTTTTAAAACCCTGAGAGATGTTCTATCTCTCATTCACCTGATTCAGTTTTTGCTATTTTCGCCATTATTTTTACTCAAATAATAATGTTATGCAATCTAATCAATTCTAACCTGCAGTTTGTAGTCTATAAGCCATTGCTTGTATTACTTATCACCGCCATTTTCTATTTTCTCTCTTTCTCCTTCTCCGATCGAATTGTTCATTTAAAAAAGAGACTAAAGGAAAGTAGCTAAAGAAGAACTGAATACTCAAAATAGAAATCCCTGTTTAGATTTATTATTTATATCCCATATAACTGTAACGGGATATAAATAATAGTTATCGAGTAAATATAAAATAATGATGAAATATTCTTTAGATAGCCCATCTAATTGCTCTCTTTTTTTTACTTATTTGTAAAAAAAATCTCTCATGTCCATATTATTTTATAATACGGTACTGTTTTCTTGACCACAAAATATTCACAAAACACTTTTTCTTTTTCTCGGAGTTTGGTCAGGGTATATATATGGAATCACCTTTTTGCCAACGTTTCGTCTTTATTTCAAGACATCCTCAGGGCTATAAACTAACAAAAAACAATAAACAATGGACATTTTTTCATTTCTACTTTAAAAACATCATAAAACAAATTGAAAAAAGAACTTACTGAAGGCTTGGTTCTGTTACATTTGCCAAACAACCGTTAACTGTCATTACATGTGCTGTTCCAAGCGACATATTATTGAACCACTGGTTTTTTAGTACAATCCATTATATATAAACATATATACATATACACATATTATAATATATATCTATTATAATATGTATCACCATAATATATATCTATAATACATTTATAATACATTATTATTTTAACAATCCTTAAAAATATAAACTTGTTTAAAATTTATACTTAATGTTTAAAATATAAACATATTATTTTAGACATTGGAAAATAAATAACATCCGACGCTTATAATAATATATAATTTGCTAAAGTGTTATTAAAAAGTAAAACACTTTTTGAATTTCGCCCGCTCTGTACACTCTAACGAAGTGATCTGATTTATTTACTTTACGCATAAATAAATTAAGGACCATAACAGATATTGAACACTGGATCTACCAGTCCAGAGGGTAGCCACCGGGCTAACCTGGCCGCTTAAAATATATTTGAGTGTAGACCAATCCAATTTTTTTTTAAAAACTTTTATTGCTACCAAAATTAACTAACTATTGTGTAAACCCATATTTAAATACATGTTCTTAATATTGAATTAACAGAAAGAGGAACTGTATTGAAAGATAGAATACATATAAATGTAAATGTTTAGAAACAAACATAACGTTTATGTTTGTTATTAGTTATAAAACAGTAAATCCTTCATTTATACTTATGCAAAATAATAAACAGCATATGGTTAATTAAGGTTTTATAAACATTTTGTTAATTAGCTATGGCGTTTAAAATATTTTCAATTATTTTAAAAAAATGGGGAAAAAATGGATTTCTTTACAAAAATGCATCATTAAAATGTTAAAAAACAATATAACATCTTAAATAAGAATAATAAAATACTATTTTTTATCAAGGTAAGATAAAATTACAATTAAAGTACCATAATATTATAATTTTGTGACCAAGTTGAAAAATGTATGAACACTAGTCTGAATTGTTATTTAACAATGATTATAAGTTCTTAATAGCCTCATTATTTAAGTTGACAAATTCAACTCTCACATAATTGCTGAGCTAATGTTACAAAGTAACTCGAATTACACCATTAAGTGTAATTTCCCAATAATTAAGGGGTGGTATTATTATCGAAGGATCTAATGGATGAGAGGGTATCTTATTTCTTGAGTTATTTCACCCATCTTGAAAGTTATCTAATGAGCCTGTTAGGTGTATTCCTGAATTTATTTTTGTTTCCAGTTACCTTCTTCACAATGATATAAAAATTAGAAATCCTTTTTCTCAGAATATCTTAAATTAACTAAGTTTATATGATTTGCTGTACTAAATGTTATGTGCATATTACCCTTCAAAATATCATTAGTTGTGCAATCCGTAATTGTGTGGTATTTACTCATTCTGAGGTAAAATGGATAAACCAAGAAAAGTCTCCATACAAATGAAGTTTTATTCAACGCGTTTCGAACACTTTGTGTTCATCATCAGGAAGACACTATAATAGAGGAAAGAAAAAACTTAAAAAATTCATTTTTAAAAATTAATAAAATAATATAATAAAAATTAATAATTTATAATTTATTTATTTTATAAATTATTTAATTAAATTTATAAATTAAAAAATAAATATAAAAAAAATAAAAAAAAAGTTTCTTTCCTCTAAATTAGTGGTTCTGGCCTTCTGTATTTCAAGCATACCCGACACCTTTGTCACCTTATCTCCTAAATGCCTATCCCCACTCTTTCCCAACGTATCTGTTTCCTACTAGTTGTTTTCACTGGACCAACCCGTCAGTACCACATCCTTGGGAATGTCTTGAATTCTCTTAATGGAAATTTATTATTTCACTCTAATTTTGTAACTGATTAGATATAATTTGTATTATAGTGTCTTCCTGATGATGAACACAAAGTGTTCGAAACGCGTTGAATAAAACTTCATTTGTGTGGAGACTTTTGTTGGTTTATTCATTTTACCTCAGAACTTCAAAATATGTACATGAATGTATTATGTAATACTTAACTAAGTAACTCTTAATGCTTCCTCCATTTATAAAAATGCATTCCATTCCAGCAGTCAGAGAATGTACGGAGATGAAAGCGTACAAAAGATGGCCAACACAATTAACTTTAATTTAGTCTTAAGTTTGTTCTGAACATAAATTTAAAAAATCTTTAGTGGCCTACACTCAACTTTACTATATGTAAAAAAATAGTAAGCTGGTTTACAACATAAACACAAACAATTTTTTATCTGATATTAAGTTCTGTTCAAGGATGCAATATATAGATTAATTAGAGCATTTTGTGAGACAAATTCATTATACCGTGGAAGACAAAGGAAATTTATGTTTATTGCCGGTGATTTTTTACTTATAAAAATATTATTTTACCTATATCTCATATATGTCAATAAATTATTTAAATTTTGTCCATTATAAACATGAATTTTCTAAGTCAATGTAAACAATGTAAAAAAATATCAAAAATTTGTCAAGTATAGCAGGTCATCCCTTAGTCTAGGATAAACAAACCGTTTTTATAGCTTTATTGCTCTTTGCTCTGATTGGAATTTAATGATCTTTTTTTTATAAATTGCTCCTTTCTTGCTCAAGTTTTGGTCACATTTTTATGGTCCTTCAATGAGACGTTTAGCATAAAAAAAAAAATTTATGAAAATAGAAACAGAACTGTAGCGCCCCTTTGGCGAATGTAATTTAGAAAAAAATTATCTCATCTCATCCTCTACATAATGTTCTATTTTTAGGCATAGCTTCATTTTGATCTGTCAAACGGTATGGCTTGTATCACTCTCATAATCTTTGATATTGAATTATAAATCAAAGATTCAATATGACTTATCTATGAAAATAATAACATTAATTATATTTAATTTTATAATTATATTTTTTGTTGAAAAAAAAATATTTTTCATTATTAAAAATCTGAATATATTTTTAATTTACTGAATTTGTAACCTCAAAGATAATGCTAAAATTTCAAAACTCTAGAATTAGCAGTTTAGGAGAAAAAACGTTGTTTAAAGACAGGTTTTTGCCAAAAAAAAAAGTTACTTTCTCGTCATGCATAATTTTTCCAAAACAATAGGGATGATCTACACTATGAGGTCCATTTTAATGTAAAATATCAACTTGATCCATCAAAGATTCTGGACCGTAGCGTGGTAACAAGCAATGCTAACATACTCACCCACCCACACACACATACACACACACACACACACACACACACACACACACACACACACACACACACACCATCGAGAAAACATCATAAAACGACTTCTGGGACCTCAAAACATATAATTCCGTCAAAATCTCGAGATCAAAATCTTTCACGATCACTATAATTTACTTATGGTAAAGTAAAAAAAATTCTCAAAGAAAAATTAGTTAAATGCTATTTACATAAACTTTAATTTGCAACTGAAGAAAATTGCACGTCTAAATGGAAGAGAAGAAACCTCTGAATTCGTTCTGTCAGAATGTGAGAAAATTATCTTTCAAAGTTTATGGTTTGTTAGTAAATTTTACTTAACAATACGATAAGTGTGAGATATTTCTTCATAAATTGTCAATAATCTCATGAGAGATCATACATTTTAAAGTATGGATCATAAAAAAAATAAATATCAAATCAAAAACATCAAAATATCGAAACCAATAAAACATAAAAAAAATAATATCCTTAAAGTATGGACAAAAAAATAGATCATTAAGTTTTTTGTTTATTAATTATAGTTTATTTGTTTATATTCATAGGCATAATAATTCTTGACTGAAATAGCTAACTTTCAAACCTTTTTATCAAACTTTAAAAGTCAGTCAAGTGAAATTTATTAGATTAAGCTGTTGGCCAACAATAGCATGAATTGACCCAAAACAAATATAGTCCCATGATATCCTCTTCGCTTTTAGACCACTATCTTCAATTGTTCCTCATTTCGTTCAAAAGTATAAAGTGTTTTTCCACTCAATTCGTTTAGAATTTCACAACAAGGTTTTCGTTTTATACTTCCATTATCTTATTTCCATATTGACTGATGAAAAATAAAACTGACATTGAATCAAAATTAATATTCTTTCCATTTTTTTTTTCACAGACCATATTCTCATATTTTGGTCACAACCATTATTAATATTGTAAATTCAGGTCTCTTTCTATCTTTGAAACTCTTTTTCTCCCTGTCTTTCACTCTATTCCTTCTCTAACTCACTCTGTTTCTCTCTCTCTCTCTCTCTTTCTGTTTCTCTAACCGTCTACCTTTTTCTTCAGATTTCTTGTTGGGATATTTTAATTAAAGATTTTTTCTTCCTATATTTGCTTTACACATCTTTAGAAGTCTGTTTTATAGATTTTATGTTGTCTTATTTTATAGTCCGTTGCTGCGTGTTCATTAGACATATTCAGAATTTTGTAAAACTAGTGTTGTCAATATTGGACAAATTAATGACTCTTGTCTACCTAATGAGCCCTTGTCAGTAGTGAATAGGAATTTCTGCCAACTTATACTAGTATATCTTCACTGAATTCTGAAGACCAGAATTTTTGTTGCAAGCTATATTCTTTTAATAATTAACATTAATGTTTAGAAGGAAAGAATATTAGGATTATATTTTAAAAAATATTCGTTTAATATTAACTTTAAAATGTATAAAAAATAAAGGACATCAAAAACTAGTTAAATTTAATTGTTATTAATATTAACATACACAACGTGCATCTGCAAGCCCAAAGCACAGAAACAAGCCCATACATGCATGTAGTTATATAGGCAAATGAAACTTTAACAAATATTTTGTTGAGCATATTTTTTTAGAATAAATATGTGATGTCCAACATTTTGTTATGTTTTTATTGTAAAAAGTTAGTTTTACAATTAATAAGTTTATTTTTGGTATTCTGTAGTATATATATATATATATATTGGTATAAATAGGCAGCAGATCCTCTTTTAAACAGGTATCATTAAAATTAACCGCAGTCTCGGCATTCACGATCTTAAGACTGAGAGATTCGATCCTACGAACTAACCTCCTGCTAACAGGGTTCAACTGGAAAAGGAGTTGGCCAAGTGACATGTTAAATTAAAATCGATGACTCATGCTTAGTCATTGCTATAAATAGATTAAAAGGATAGTACAGGTTAATATAAAGAGAAGGTTAAAGGTCAATAATGAACAAGAAACAAGCGGTTAGAATAAAAGAGTTGAAAGGTCAACGGTATAACTGGACTAATAGAGAATAAATAGATTAAGAATATTAAAGTAAATGAAGGATAAATATATGCCTTATATATTATTTTAATATATAAGGCATATTTTAATATATATAATCGAGTCATCGATTTTAATTTAACATGTCACTTGGCCAACTCCTTTTCCAGTTGAACCCTGTTAGCAGGAGGTTAGTTCGTAGGATCGAATCTCTCAGTCTTAAGATCGTACCTTAAGACTAAGACTTAAGTATCTTAAGATAATGCTGAGACTGCTGTTAATTTTAATGATATATAAATATATATATAACATTAATGAAATAAATTATTTAGAACTTCAGAGAGTTGATATTTATAGGAAAGTACAAAGCGAGATGAATGTCGTAGAATTGTCAAAAAGGTGTGTTATTTAATGGAGAGGGCCTGATTTAATTTTCTGGTGGATGTTGAAAGCTTTCCACCAGGCCTACCGAATTCATCTGTTTGGAAGTCTTTCAGTCGTCATAGCAATGATTGGAAACAATATTAGTTATCCACTCCGAAAATTTAAAAAAAAAAAGTTTTCATTATATCCACATCTGTTGTACGTAGTGGAAGGGATTCTCGTCTTCTCTAAACACATATGAAGGTAAACATCTATACGACTGGAAATTGTAGTAGTTTTAAAAGGATATGAGAGACATATGACAGAGATGGTTATAAATTTGTCAAATCAGAATTATCGTTTGAAAGAATTCTGAATTAAACCTTAAAAGAAATTAATTATATAGTTTATAAGAACTGAAAACACATTGGAACCCATTACTATGGATAAAAATGATAACATTGTTCATATGTTTAAGCAAATTATATAAAATATTTTGATTTTTGCCATAAATATACAAATGTATCTTTTATACATGTTTTGTTGAACGACCTTTGTTCTGTGGCATGAATAAATTTCATTAGTACTAGAAAGATTTAAAACAAAGGTGAGAAAACTTGAAAGATGGACAGTGAAATTTATTCATGCCTCAATACAAAGGTCGTTCAACAACACGTGTATAAAAGAAGGATTACCCAAATTTACAAATGTATCTTTGTGTATATTTGAAATTGTATATATTTTCTCTATGTAAAATAGTTGATAAAAAGTTTAAAGCACTATAAATTATAAGATCACAAAACTTGAGTGGATGAACAGTTTGAACATTGCACCATTAGATGGGACAGTTAAATTACGGAAGCATTATAAATTTGAAATATACTAAAATGAGTAAAAACTACTGAGAAATTACTATTTTCCGTTTCCGAAATTAAATCAAAGAAAGGATTAATATTTATAAACTATATTTAATATTTATAAATCTATGAGAGTGGGAAGCTAAATAATTAGGTTGTAGTGGTGGCCGTCTCAGAAGAGAACTCACATAGGCCATAAACTAGCCCTTGTGTTAAAAAAAAGAATTGCTTACAAACTAAAACAAAATTTGCCAAATCCAATAAAACAATTGTCATGAACGTTTTTCGTTATTTGTATTTACTTCATATAAAAATATAATTCAATATATAATTAAAATCTCCTCCTGAGATTCATTTATAATTTTTTTTTCATTAAATATTAAATCCTGACAAAACTTGGTATTTCTATTTTGGTATAACAAAAAATTCATTTAAATAATAGAAAATAGCAAAAACATTTATATAATTAAATGATATGCTAATTAATATTTTAAATATTTTGTGTGTTACTCTTGTTCATTAAATTTATTAATTATTTATGTGACATTTAATTAATATATATACTTTTTTTAATAATAACATATTTACGAAACTTTTACGGTTTTAACAGTTTTCTTTATTTTAAAGGACAGTCAATTTTTTTTAAGTTTCATGCATTTTTTGCATTTAGAAAAAACACTAATTGCTCTTTACTTTTATCAGATTTTTTTGTAACATTATTAAAACATTAAAAATAGATTAAAAATTAATTATGAATTATATTTTCTTTTTTTTTTTTTATAAAATATTATTCCATTCGTTATAAATTGTTATTCTAAACTGACAACCCTGTCTTGTCATTTACGCTAATGTTTCAATAATTTTTTTAGAAGAATTATGTTAAATAGAAATAGTATTATGCTCGAAGAAATTAGTTTTACAACAGTAATGTTTTTCTTTTGTATTCTGTATACATAAATAACATTAAATAAAGAAGTTATTTATGTTTGATACTTATAGGGAAGTACAAGTGACGTGAAGACGTCACCTTATGAAGACGAGATCTATTAAAGATTTTCGTCTGTATATATATGTAGATGTTTTGTCATTGAAGCAGACCTGTGAAATACTATTTTATGTTCTTATTTCTTGAGTATACGAACTGATTGCTTCAATTTAATATCAGAGTATTTTTGCATTTTTTTTATAGATTTAGATTTTAAGTAAAGTTCAATGTCGATGAAGAAACAAAAAGAAATTAGAAACACACACTTACAGATTCCAATTTTCGGTTTTAACCTTCTTGAGGAGAGATAAGAGAGGGAAAACAAGCGCATTGGTACAGAGACCTTTGGATACCAACAATATTGCTGCATACACTCCTGGTCACAGAGAATGAGGTAGACCGGAATCAATTTTGAATTAACTATAGGATAGGAAATATGAAAAAAATAAAAAAGTAAAAGAAAAACAGAGGGATGAACAGAAGAAATGACACATAAATAAAACATAAGGACTAAGTACTAATAAAAATATATAATAGAATAAAGTAAAACTTAAAATAATGTGGAGGCGTTACGTAATGCACATAAATATATTCTTAATAGTTGTCATTAATAAACGTTAATAAAGTTAAAAATAGAAAATCTAGACACCAAGTATTCCACACAAGTAGTACAAAATGAATCAGTACTTTTAAAACTGCATTTGCATGGTAGTTGAACCGTTTTGATTAAAAAAATACTAAACAGTCAGATAACAAGAATTGTATATTTAGAGAAGCGCTCCTGCAAAAGTGAAAGTAGATTTTATAAATATACTCAGAAAGTTTGCTGCCATCTATAAAAAAACAAAGTAATAACAATAATAATAAATATATGTACTTTTACTAATTAGAAAACTATCCTAATTGGATAACAGTATCTCATAATGAGTACAAATACGAGTACATAAATAAAAATAAATAATATGTGTAGTCTTGGATTTTTATATCAACTGTCTTTAGGACAAGTACAGCAAAACCAATCTCACCAATGGGGATAATGGGGAAAGTGAACGTGTGATAATCATTTATTAAAATGAGATACGAGTAGTTTACCAATCGCTTCTGCATTGGTGCGCTTGGTCACTCGGTCTATCTTCTCCATATGACGGTTGAAACCAAAAATTGAAAACTACAAATTTTAGTCCTAAGTTATTAGTAGATATATACTCATTTTGAACTAAATATATAAAATTTCTAATTTTTAATAAACACATGAAATAAAAATCAACTTTGCACGCACTATTGCAAGGAAATCAGATATAACACTATAATTATTCGAACAATTAGTATATCTTTGTTTAAGTCAAAGGATTAATTGAGAAGAGAAATGAACTTCTCCTATGGTATTAAGAGGAAAGAGAGATAAGGAGAGGTAAACGAATTGAGTTCAAGATAAATAAGAAACATTTGCTACTAGTTGCATAAAACTCTCAACCAGGCCCTTCTCTTTAACTCTGAAGATAATTTGAATAGCTCTGTACTAATTTATATTGTATTTGATCATATATTTAATTATTGAACAATAAAAATTATTTTATAAATTCCATAACAATATTACATTAATTATTGTATAAACGATGTTAAGCAACATCGGGAATCGTTAATACTTGAATGGGTGACCACCAATTAACACTATGTGTCGTTTGTGGTCCTAAATAGTAGCTAGTAAATAATAAATTAGTAATATGTTTGCCATTTGAAAAGCGCAAAAGATAACAGGCCTACAGTTGTGGTATTTCTTAACAAAATATATAACATCTGTTTAAAAACCATAAGACGAAAGTGTGACTGACTATGTAAAGTTTAAGTATGATGTAAGAAATAAATTATATTCACATAGAACGGTCTTACATCTCAAGAGAAAATAAAAAAATGATATGATAATTAAAATCTTTGCACTACACAAACAAATTAACTGATAAATGCAATAGAATTGTAACGTTAGTGACAGATTACTCTATTAAATTGATTGTTAATGTATTGTTGAATAATTTATGCAAATCATTAGAGATTTAATGATTACTGTTAAGATTTGATACTATTTTTAAATAATGGTAGAATTGTTTTTCATAAAATATTAAATTTTTCCGTTCCACATATTTGATTAATGATAGTATTATGCTAATGGGAACTGATTAGTGGTTTATCCCTTTGTTCTGGAGCTTCAGCGAGTATCGATTTGATAGCTAATCACGAGATAGCGTGTGGAACGCTTTTGTTATAACAGCTTGTTTTCTCAGGTACGTGATTTTTAACCAACTTGTATAATATTTTTATTAGTAGAATAGAGCTCTTAAAATTTTTAAATGATTTTTCAAGCAGAGACAAGTTAAACGATACAGATTTTGTTAACAAACTTGTTACCATTTACTAATTGAGTTATACATGTTTTTGAATTGAACATCAATCAGTTAGTATCCTGTTTCTAATTATTCTAGAAAATGAAATAGAATTCTCAGTGAAACACTTAGAGGGATAAACATAGAAAAAAACTGTAATAATTCACTTTAGTGTTTTGAGTAGGTATCTTGAGTAAGTATAACGACCACCTGACATCATACAGGCGTGCGACCGATGATGTCCTCTCCGAGGAACGACATACTCAGATAGATTTGCCCCCGAATGTGAGAAAATCAAAGGCCAGAGAGGTATTGAACCCCTAATCTACCAATGAGGCGAGCTTTAACCACGTTCCTAATCTACAGTATACGAGTAACAACAATATTAATATAATAGTTATTTATATTAACTATTATAGAGCTTATCTTATACAGTAGTTTCCCATTCAGCTTAGGCCTTTCAAATCTTTTACAACTTGATGACATATTTGATATCAAGTGTATTACTTCTTTTTAAATTAGACCCTAATTGATTGGTTGGTATTAAATTCCTTCTTTCGTCGCATGTTAATTTAAAAGTTATTTATGACTTCTTTTGTTAATTGACAATAACAGGACTAATCCAACATTACAAAGACAATTAGACCTAATTGTTCCCTCCCTTTTTAGTAGACGTATCTTCTAATTGGACAAGGTTTCCCCCTCTTTATCCATAGCCAAGCTTTCTGGTTCCATCTACGGCACAATGAACCCTCTTCCACGTGTCCCCTAACCCTAGAAGCGTCTCTATATTTTACAGCAAGCCTCAGCTGTCCTTTGTAATTCCCCAATCTTCTTATGGACCAATGTTCTTAGTCTCCAAATAAAGCGATAATAAAGATAAAGTACTTTTCGCTTTCTGATCTCATTGCCTCAAATGAATTTCACTCCAAACAGGGGTGTTTCTTGAAACCTAATATAAAATAACCATCTTGAGAGTATTTATTTATCTGAAAATAGCACATTTCATTATTATTAGGTCAATACATATTTATATATAGACAAAACAGTAATGAATTGTCGACCGTGGGACAGATATGTAACATAAAAAGGATAAATCGGGATACGGTCAGTTTCTTCCACTTTTTTTTTGTTCATTTTCAAATAGTCCTACTCTTGCCTTTGAAAAAGATTTTGAATAAAATCGAAATAAAAAACCCACACAATATGATTAGAATATACCCAGAAATATATATATATATATATATATATATGTATATATATATCCAAATAAAAGCATAACTGAAATAATGATCAATACATTTTCCTTATAGTAAAGTGAAAATCTGGAATGGCCTACTCTCAAGTTTATTATAACTACGCTAAAAAAATTGGAAAATTTTCAAAACTTATTCTATTAGACTCAAAAGACCTCAAAACGAGTCTTTTTATTGAAAAATTACTTCAAAATTTTGACCCAAATCCAAGACTTTCATTTCTCTATATTTTATATATAGATTTAATGAAAATGATACATGGTTGACTTATCAACAAAACTGGTGTTTGCTTTTATATCTTATTTTTTTTCTATTAAGATATAAAACAATTAAGATATAACATTTATGTTATAATTAAATTAACATTTAAAAGTTTTTATTAAGCCTTTAACTAGCAATTATGATAACTTGATTCTGATAAAGTATTTTTAAGTCCATGTTAACAAACTTAATACGATTAGCAGGTTATTAAGATTAAAAATTTAGTTTCGAGTTTATAGAGCTATATTATCTTTGCAGAAATCACAGTTTCTTAAAAGTTGCTTATTACATAGTAATTATAGGTAAATTTTTGTATGATATTTTATACTTTCATAGTTATCAGGTTTGTAAAAAATATATTTTGAAAATTATAATGAGTACCATGATGCTGTTTTAATCAAAGTTATTTCAGCTAAATAGTACATACATTAATACAGTGCATTCTAAATTGCAACAATTAAGACGTAGTAGTTTAAGGAGAAATATGTTTTCCAAACAATGGCACATTTAAATCATAAGTTGTGCAATCCGTAATTATATGGTATTTACTCATTCTGAGGTAAAATGTATAAACAAACAAGTCTCCACACAAATGAGGTTTTATTCAACAACAACAACGCTTTTCGAACACTTTCTGTTCATCATCAGGAAGACACCAAGGATGTGGTGATGAAGGGTTAGTCCAGTAAAAACAACTCCTTCACAACTCCTTCAATTGTTTTCACTGGACCAACCCTTCATCAGCACAACCTTTGGTGTCTTTCTGATGATGAACACAAGGAGTTCTAAACGCGTTGTTGTTGTTGAATAAAACTTCATTTGTGTGAAGACTTGTTTGTTTTAACATTTTACCTCAGAATGGTATATTTGTTCAAAAAATGAAATAAATTTAGTTCAGCAAGAAGTGTGCCCTGTTGCGTTGTTACTTTGGATTCACACCCTCCCGCAAATAGTAGGATATGTATCAATAATAATATGAAAGTAAATTTCTTAATATCTAAAATATCAGATACCAGTGTAAGATAACAAGATGATGAATGCTATCATAAAAAAAACACCTCAAAACGTGTAAATTACCTCAAGTTTTTTTTGTTATATTTGACTTTGCAAATAGTAAATTGCAAAGGAGAGAATCAGAAGAGGAAGTTCTGACATTTTTAGGGGTTTGTAATGAAAAGTATGTTTCGTCAAACGGTCTGAATGTATGTGATAGTCATCGAATTAAACTTGTTTGTAAATGAGGGCATTAAAGTAGGGATTGTGGAGGAAAATTTAAATAACAACAAAAAATTACCTGTTAAAGAAGCTCTGTATCAATAGGTAAAGAGTATTTATTTTGCTTAAATATATTGTAGAATGCTTCAAAGATTTAAGATCTGTCAGTTTTCCATAACATTTCCAGAATTTCAAAGAAAGAAAAGATAGCAGTGAAGAATTGTTAAAATTATTAAACAAACTTCCAATAAATGACCCAGTATAGTTTTTAGAATTTATCTAGTTTATGTTTTCTTTCTTTCAGAAGTGTTTATTACTTTGTCATGTAAGCAAAAAAATAAAATTTTAAATATTCTACCTACTCAAACATTTGTAATTAATAAGTTTCTGTTACTCAACAAAAATTATTATATTTGTATAATAAATGTTTTTGAATATTAAAATATGGATAGACAGAAAAATATTAATTCCGTACAATTTGCAATGTCATTCACCCTTGATTCTGTAATCATAGTGTATTATTATGAACAAATTACATTAATAATATTCAAAATTGAAATAATTTTTTTTATTAATGATAAAAAATAGTTTATACAACTTTGAACGTATTTAATAAATATCAGGGTTCAAATCACAGTAAGTAATCAATTTTTTCTCTTTATGATTTCTTACTGTGGTTTGGACTTTGTTTTTCATTTCATGTGTTCATTGTAAAATTTTGTTATCAATAGGAAATATATATATTATCATAAAATATATCTAAATCATTATAATAATAATAATAACCATTTATTGCATTATACAACTTTACACTCTTTTCTTATTTATATTATACAGATTGTGAATGCAAATCGGCTTTTGCCGTGGTACTCGTAAACGAGTGAGTTTCGTATTTCGATATTTAATAAGCTACATTTATATACAATGATATATACAGGCTTCAAATATTAACAGATATAATGATATACAATTAATGCGTCATTCTAAGGTTTGTTACCCAAATTCTTGGTTACATTTTTATTATTTTATGAATTCTTTACTTACTTCTCTCAGTTATCCAATTTTTATTATAATGAGTTTTGACTTTACTTCTGCTTTCTTCCTTTGATATGAATCTACATATTAATTTAACTATTGAATATATGAATAATACAGAAATTAATTACTAAATATCAATTAGAATAATTAAATTAATAAATTATTGAGTAAGTTATTATGCTATACAATCTAAGTCTTTTACTATATCTATCTAAATCATTAATAAATCAAAAAAGAAGTTATTAATATATCAATATCCTAATGCATTGTAAGTAGTAATACTGTAATATTATTGTTTTAGGTAAGTTGCAATGAATACTTTGCTTTGGTTTCTCTCTTGAATGCTATTGTAAAAGGTATGTATTTAATTTTTTTAAAATATTATTAACATTATTTTATATTTTATTGGTAGCCTTCCAGTTCTAATTGCAGTTAATTTCTTTGATATATTTACTAATATTTGTAAGTGAATCCTCTATTATTTAATGATTAGGTACAACAGTTAACGAAATGATGTATTTATTAAATTCATGACAGTTTTTCTTTATAGCCTAATAAAATTATTTAAAAAACTCTTCAGTTTCAACATAATTTTATTGACTACGATTAGAGAGTAATATACATTTATATATTTACACTTAAAAACTTTATGTCTGATTCCACTTGATTAATAATTTCGTCGAATATTTTTCTAAATTTTGAAATAAATAAATGATTTTATAAATAAAATCACTTTTCCATTATAAATAAAATGGAAATAGAAATAAATGATTAAAATAAAAACTGTTAATATAGAAAAATTATGTATATTATATATTTTTGAGTTATGAACTCTCTCTCTCTCTCTCTCTCTCTCTCTCTCTCTCTCTCTCTCTCTCTCTCTCTCTCTCTCTCTCTCTCTCTCTCTTTCATATATATATATATATATATATATATACATTACATTAGAGTGAGAAAAACTATATGATTGCAAGTTTGAAAGGCAGGAAACAATTTCCAGGTATATATTAATTAGAAAAAGATTATATGTAACAATTAAATTATAACTAGTATATAACTTTGAAATTCTATCAACGAAGATTATTAATGCTTCAAATATTTCTTATGAATTGATATTTTTTACTCACCTTATTGTATTTATTTTCTGTGAGTAAAATAATTTAAATTTCTTGATCCGAAAGCTAAAATACAACCGGAATGTATTTTTATATGATGAAACATGCAAAACTGAATAACATTTTTCTTATTCAATGATATTTAAATCACTTATTTTTCTTTTCCATAGTCTACTGCTGAAATATTAATAACTTCACAAGTAGTAGTCTAAAGAAATCGTTAAAAACTTGATGGATGAAGCAAGTTTACTGGCCATAGACAAAACTTGTTCTCAAGTCGAGATATTGAACTAAGAAGAAACCATTAACAACTTAACTTTTTGACACCACGTCAAACTGTTTTTAAACACAACTCTATTTATATTCTGATGAATATTTCTATTATAAAAGTTATTTTACAAGAGTTAATGCTTCTTTTCAACAATGATTTATTAAATTTTATAATACTCACTTTACTGGAACATTTATACTTTAGCTACATAAATCCATCTTTACTGAAGAGTAATATTTCTTTAATGTTTGTTAGTATACTTAATTATTAAATGAGTGGAAGCATTGAACTTATGTTTTGCATTTCACATATGACATATAATTTAATACCATCATAAGAAGCTCAGTTAAGTTTCTAATGCTTTAACATGGTTGATGTTAGTACAGATGATTTAGCGTTTTTACCCAAATAATCACCATATATTTCTATATATTTTTATATGTGGCCAATGTGATACTCTGACACTTACATCGTCTCACATAGGACTATTTTAGATATTTGCTAACTTTCCTGCTTTTACCAACTTGAATTTCAAATTAGTCATAACTCTTAAATTTACAATTTTGTTAATAAAGACAGTGATTGATTTGCTTATAAGTAAAGCAATAAGAGGTTTATATAGTAATTTAGTTTACTAGCACTACCTAAAAATATTATTTAGCAGAAATAAGATTTAAATGATTAGTTTTCAGCTCTGGAACTAAAAATTTATTAGCGGTATTTTTCAGACATTAATGAAGCATCTTCAAGTTTAAATTTTAAAAAAAATTATCAGTAATAACATCGCCCGTCACTCTCGTTATTTAAGATGAGATAAGTCATATCAAAGTAGGCCTACCGAAACGTGGGCCTTGTTCTTCAAAGAATTTCTTTAGTGAATTTTATTATTTACATTAATATATTGTTAGTGCAATTCTGACTTCTTTGATTGGCTCAATTTATTTTTTATTTATTTATTTATTTATTTTAATAAAATTAATTTTTTTTTAGAAATTTTTATTTAATTATTCTTTTATTTATACTGTGAAGAATTTTTGTTTATTGAATAAGAATTAATTATGAATCAGTAAAAATTAATTATTTTTACTGATAAATAAATTATATATATTGATATATTGATAAATTATATATATTCACTTGATAAACGGAAAGACGATCCTAACTGGACACAATAACAGTTCAAAATTGAAGATAAATAGCACACAAAGTAAAGAAACACACTTACAAACTCAAATTTTTGGGCAATCCGTCTTCATGAGAAAAGAGAAAAGGAGACGAAGCACGTTATAGACGCAACGGTTAGTAACCCAACTATTTTATTTTACTTTTATTTTACCCAACTATTTTACTAGCCGTTGGATCTACCATACAACGTGCTTAGTCTCCCTTTCTCTTTTCTCCTGAAGACGGATTGCCCGAAAATTTGAGTTTGTAAGTTTGTTTCTTTACTTTATATGCTACCTATCTTCAATTTTGAACTGTTATATTATATATATTTATATATTTATATATTATCTCTAATTATTTATAGTAAAATATTCAAAGTATTGAGCTTTATATAAGAAAAATGAATCAAATAGTCAATATACGCGTATAAATATATGTACATATAAAAACAAAAGGAGCAGAATTTTCCTTAGAAATAATGTATTAAACTTCACAGGAGGTTCTGAAATTACTCTTTTTTTTTACTAATTTTCTTGAATAAGATATCCAAAACGAACAACTAAAGTTCAAAGATAGATAAATACAAATCACACTCTTACTGATTTTAAATATTAGCTTCAACTTTGGGGTCTCTCCAACAGTGTACAAAGTACAATTATATTTTGTCTTCTAATAACTTTTAGTTGTGAAATTCTTGAAGTCAGCCTGGGATCTACAATTGTTTACTGCAAAGTCAACAAGAAGTAAAATGCCTTCATGAGATAAAAACAGTCATTAGAAAGAGTCTTCAAGATGCTATCTAAAACGAAGTTAAGTTTTTTTCCCTGACCTGTAAGCCATTTACAGTCGGCTAAAACCTATCACGAGACATACGCCATAAGAAACTCATTTAACCTTTGTTCTACTTTAAAGATTACAAAAATTTTGCTTGAATAGCACTATTAGTTCAAAAAACAAAAACAAAAAATATTAAACATGTTAAAGAACAAGTCTTTGGTTTTTTAACAAAAACAGAAATAAATTTTTACTATTCATCAAGTACCTAATATACAGGACAAAAAAATTAAAAATTTTACATTAAGTTTGATTATATATGTACACATATTTTCATAAATTAAACTATACAGAGTTTGCATTGCTACTAGAAAAATATATAAATTTAAGAAGTGTTTAAAATAAGAATATTTTAGTAGATATTTAAACTTCAACTAAATTATTACAGTTTTAAATTGACGATGTTTACATGAATAAGTAATTGCATTAAGCTGTCAAGAAACTAGGATTTCTTCAAGTCATATTGTCATACCCATATAGTCAATGATATAGTCGATATACTCATATATACCCATATAGTGAAATCTTTATTTTTTGTTTTGTTTAGACGTTCAACAATACTTTTTTTAATATGATTGCAAAATGATTTAGTCAAAAATGGTGAATTTTTATTACTATTACCAAGGTGTCAAAGCAGTGTTCAATGCTGTCTTTTTGTTTGGTAAAACCTTTTTATCAAACCACTTTATATTATTGTTTATAGACATATTGAATATTTTAGAGATGTTTCAATGAAGTTTTTTCCCGGTGTCGTTTACTATGAGTACCATCGCCAATTGAAAGAGACATTTTAAATGAACTATTTGCAGGATTTATCATGAAAAATCCTTTCAGCCGCAATGGGGGTTCGTTATATTTTCAGACTGACTGAATAGCTATGGGCCATATAACTAAGGTTATTGTCTAATCGAAAAGTTAGACTGTAAGAGAGCAGAACAGCCCGCATCTGTTCATGTGTGACGTTACAGCTGAGAGGATGAGGCACACTTAAAGTCAAAACAGTAAAGCTATGGGCTCAAACCCTTGGAGTTATGTTTGCTGACTTTTATAAATCTAAACTTCAAAACTAGGTTATATGCAGTAACATTAACATTAATTCAATAACCTGTTGAAAAATATGATCTTTTATTTATTTTTGTTTATTTATCTTTCCAAGTTCATCAGAATAAAAAAATTATAAATCTTTCTTCGTGTGTCGAACTAAACGGAGCAAGGGAATTTTCAGTGAAGTTATCTAAAAGTGGGGGAATTCAACAGAACTTCAGCATTTATCAACCCTTATTGCTGGTTGTTTCAATTGTCATCTTAGTGGTTACCCGTCAAATATAAGTCGGTTTTTAATTGGTTTTAAATATAAAACTATATTGTATATTAATAATTTGCCTAACTCCATGTACTTGGTTTTTTTTTTGACTTTCTTACTAAAAATCTGCCCAAATCCACAGTCTGCAGCCCTTTATTGAAGGTAACAGACCAAGCTACCGGTGCATGCTGATAGAAGATTTCATTAAGGTAAGCTTAAAGTTTGGCCATGCCAGCTTTACGTGGAGTTCAAAACACTAATGCTAAGCTTATTAACAACTTAGGGGCAACTTCAATACAATCCTTAAGCCAACCAAGAATCAATGCATCCATCTTTTCAGTTGGATGCACATTCTAACATTGCTGGTCAAACAATATTAGTCTGGTCAGACAATGTATGTATATTTATAACTATTCACACATTAGAAGTTTAATGATTGTAAGCAATGGAATCTATGAAGGAAGTTTTGGGAAAATTCTAGAAAATACACTTTGTTAAGTTGTTTGTATTGGATGGGATTTTTTTTATCCTCATAGGGAATCTATGTACTAATTTGCTTGATGGAGTCCAAGTCTTGTTGAATATCTACGTTTCTTTCACACAAATATCTGACGAGTACACTTATTTTGAAATATCTGAATTGTATTCTATTAGGTTTTTGCTAATTTGATGATGGTTGAAGATTCGCAAGTCATTGTAGCAGTAATTACTGTTTCTTGGTTACTTAACTTATGGATCTCCAACCAGCTGCCAAACAGCCAAAACTTACAATACTGCCATCTTCTGCAATACTAGATATTTTTTATTAAATGACTTAATATTGTAGTCATATAGAAAACTAGAATTACTAATTCTAGATATCAGTATAGTTCTGCAACATTTTCAAGTAAGTTAATTTGACATTTTAAAAAGAAAACTTACATGAACTTTACTGTATCTCAATCCAATATCAGGTGTAATAAAAATCATGACGTCATGACATCTAAAATCAAGATTATCCAGATCTGACATCATGATCATAATGATCTGACATGAAAAGGGAATACATTTGTAAACTCAACCACTGACTCTCTCTCTCTCTCCCATACGACAAACAGACACATACACACTCTTGCACTCATACACACACACACACACACACACACACACACACACATATTATGCACTTAGACGTATTTTAAACCATTATAAGTGTTATTATATTTATGATATGTTTTGTTATTATGCTGTGGTATATTACGCTATGTTATGTTATGCTATATTAATTATTAGATTTAAGTCAATGTGTTAATATTTCCTTTAATAATTAAGTTAAGTAATTGAATAATCTAAAAATTGTTATAGTTAATATAGTAGAATATTATAACATGTTATACTCAGCGTGACACATGTTTGTAAACTATTCAATAAACTCCCAACCAGCAGGGGTACTGCTGGGTGGAAAAAAACACACACACACACAAATTTAAAAATCATCAACAATTATTTAACATGAATATAAAGAACCTAAAAATGCATAAATCTGTCCAAATCTTAAAATCAGTTTTTGATTATGTTCTCACCAAATAATGCAATATAAAAACTTACTCCTGAAATATATATGAATACTAACTATAATATTACAGCATAATTTAAACGGTATAATTTGCAGTGCATGAATGGTCTATGTTTCCAAAGAAAACATGTTTGTACTTGATTTATTTAAACTGAAATATGATCAGTTTGAGAATGTATCAGGTATACAGCGTGCATTTCACGGCAGCACTGAAGGACACACTCATGTATATACCCCAATCAATCTATTCAATTTAGTATTTAGATGACTTGCATACTAATTATCAAACTGGTGTTGCGCTCAGCTGAATACAGAATTACTTTTGTCATTCAGTTTCTGAACAAAATGTTTTGTTTTTAAGTATGTTATATTTCAACAACAGATACAATTCGTCAAAGTAATTGTAAACAACTACAAAATCAAAAATATTTTAAAAACTTCTTTGAACACCTTTTTCGTAATTATATCATTTGATATTTTAAAATTTAAATGAAAACTTGATATGATGAAAATTTGTTGATAATTTTTATTATTATTATTATTAAAAGCATAACTGGATTTAAATGTTTATAAACCATTAATGATTAAACAAGTTTTTTTTTAACCAATAAATGCTCATTATCAATCATGATATAAAATACTAATACTAACATTAATACAGCCTAATTAATGTACAAAAGATACTATGTTTAATGCAGCAAGGATTGGAAAGAATAATGTACCTTATATAAGAATCAAAGTTTAGTTTTGATTAACTGCATTGATCAAAACTCCATAGATTAGGAATCAAATTGTTAATTGTCAATTAAAATAATAATTCTTAGAGAATTTGATGTTGACGCATGTAATACACAGTAGAACATACTGGAATAAAATATAAAATCAAATTTTTTTTCAGAGAAATTGGGCAATTAAAATTGAATAATGCCAAAAAGTATCTATAAGAGCTTGGTTTTTAGCTAAAGTTTTTTTTCAGTAGATTGTAAGTTAATATTGGATATAATAATTGATTCTTTCAATATATACTTTCCAATGTACTCGTGATTGCAATGTATCTGTCATATACGATAATAGCTATAGAAAATTATTTTTTAGTTTATTTACTAATTGTACTGTGTTTGAGCAACTGAAAATAAAGAATGTTTATCAGTTGATTATATTGTTTTAAAAATTTGTATTCGCTTTTTCAAAATAAGAATTTTATTATTTTACCAGTTTTTCTTCTTAATGTAATATACAACTTTGAAAAGAAAATAACAAGAAATAGGAGTGACTCAATTTCCCTTAAATTTGCGTTTCTTAAAATTGTAAAAGAATGGCTGATAGAGTTGTAATAGAGTTTTTGAAATTGAAGAAAACTAAATTACAAATACATATATTATGTATCGCGGGAGATATTATGAAGATAGAATTTCATTGGTTGTTGATAGAGGGGTTGAAGATTTTACCATCTGGCTGAGACAACCCTCCTACGCTTCTGTCAATTACCAACCAATGGGAAAAGCCATCGAGTAAAATTTGTCCTCCCTTGCACTGAATAAATGATTCTTCTCATTTCCTGGACAAAGTTGGCAGGGTACAAACTCGGAAATGGTGTCTCAAGAGTGTTTGAAAATCTATTTTATTTTTCTTGGGATTGAATGAAATGTATTTTATCATGTTTTAGTTCAATATTTCCATGACTACTAATAAACACAAAATAGTTATTTTACAATTCATTTTGAATTAAATAATGATATTAATTAGGCTTTTATTTGTGTATTATTCGATAAATGTTTATCTAAAATAAGATTTATCCATATATTTCAATTATTCTATTATATCTATAACTTTTTCACGAACTTAAACACAGTCATAGCACTTAATAAATAATAATTTAACATCTCAACGAACGGATATATTTTGTCCTCCATGTGACATCAATAAGCTTTTAAATAAAACAATCTAAATAAATTATACATTTCTTATTATTGACCAAATAAACATTAATCAATTATAGGATAGTATCCATCGTAAAAAATGACAGAATTTTCTCCACAGTTAATTGCTATTTCTATATGCTGACATAAAAACGTCTAACACCGTTAGAGGTGAAATTTCATTTTACATTAATAAAATTGATTCATTTCCAATTACAAACAAAATAATGAAAAATGAACAAAGCTATGTTATATCCTTGTATAAACTAGCTATTTCTGACAAATTCTTCTGTTCATTCAATTTGGCAAAACTTTAACCATGCTTTGATAGGTAGATATCGTATAACATTCTGATGTTCAACTTTAACAAGCCTTTCCTATATTTATTAATAATATGTTTCAATTGCTGATCTTTCTCTATAGTATTATATATTTGCAAAAGGTAAAATCGGTATTATAATAATAATTTGTAGAATTATACTGTGGTCTCTCAAAGCAGGACTGACATTGTATGTATTGTGCGAATATATGTATATGATCAAAACGTTAATGACAATTTGAGAAAAAAATAATGTGTAGTATTTCTATTCTTCCATTGACTGCCATTATATAATAATTATATTAGTAACGTACAATAAAGATAAGTTTTCTTCTACTCTTAGTTTCTTTATTATAGAGATGTTGGACATTATTTTAATTAAAGTTATAAATAATAATTTGGGCTATTATTCATATGTTAATAATTTTCTGATTATAATGATATGTTGTTCGTTCATATCAGTGGAAAATCAAAATGTTTACTCCGCCCAGTATTATTCAGTGCATGATAGATGTTGGGTGGAAAAAATCAATTCAGGTTGATATAAGCTCCTTTTCTCTTAGCTTGATATTTGCCAAAAGCAGTTGTTTCATTTTCTAACCCATGTATGTATATAGAATGATAATATGATTATTTATATATTGAAGTTTGCAAAACACCTAATTACTTGCTCTCTTTATTTAGCTCTCCTCTCCGTTTTTCTCTCTTATGCTCCCTCCTCCCTCTAACCTCTCTGAGTGTTACATTTTCTATCACTCTAACACTCACTATAAACACACACACAAATTTAGTATTGAAAAAAAGGTGTTTTGCGACTGAAAGAAACAAAAAACGAAAAAAATTGCCTACAATGAAAGAAATTGTCAGAAATCACACCCAGTTGAAATTTATTATGAAGTTTTTGTATGATCCATAAATAATTTTCCATTTTCGATATTATTTAAGAAACAGTTGTGAAACATGTATTCATAGATAGGAAGAATTCAATTATTTATCTCATAGAAAAAACAAATATTAAAATTATAATGGCCCGTTATGGAATAAATAACTATAGAATTTATAAATGATTTAATGAAAATTTTCTAAAATGATGAGACACGATTTAAGAGGGGTAAAGGCTATACAGTGCGGTTATAAATCTTTCAATTACTGGTAAAAAGTTAATGGCGCGATAAGAAGAAAATAGATGCTAAGTGGTTAGGCTATTCAGGATAAAAAGGGATGATTATGTGGTGGGAGTTTTATTTCATTGAAGGAATGACTTATAAATTAATATTAAAAGAAAAATAAATCCTTTGGAATACATCATGATGCTTGTTATCATAATTAAATTCAGTCAAGTGTTCATTATCAATTGTTTTGGCAAATATTGATTATTAAGTATGAAATAATTTTCTAACTTATTTTAAAAAGTTTAAATATTCTCTAATTCATTTAGGCTGTCATGCATTTTTAATTAGAGCTGATCTTTCTTTAATTAAATTCATGCATTTCGTCATTACCACAGAGGTTATTATTATAATTATGAAACAAATAATATACCGTCTTACCTCGTACACTGCTGCCGTGGCTCTCAGACCGGTTTCGGGTGTCACCCATCTTCAACAAGAACTATAGAATTAAAGAATTAAGGAATTAAATTTCTTTCATTGTTGTTGGTTTCCATCAAATGAAAATTGATTCTTTTTTCAACTACAGAGACAAACCTTTTGGCGGTAAAAAATCAAAATATAAATATATATTTATCATATTTTTTTGACTGATAAAGTGACATAATTATTCTCAAAGGTCATTATAAAATGGAAGTCATTATAATTTAACCAGGTGTTTCTCTAGATATTACTATAGTATAGACATAACAGTTCACTAAATGTTCTAATTCTAAATTACTTGTTTTTGTCAAAACACGTAACACTATAACAAAAAAAACACGTAAAACTTTACAGAAGGTAAAGTATTATCGTTTCAGTACACATTAAGAGAATTATTTACACTATAATGCAGTAAAAAATAAAAAATGCAGTCAAACATCAACGTCTTTTGTATTGAAATAACGAAAAATAAACAAAACTATATGTACACTAATGATAAAGCATATCTTTTATTTATTTGTATGCATTAAACTCAATTTAAAGTCTAAAATTATTGTAAAAAGCAGAATTCTAAAGAAATTTATCGAATTTAATACTTTAATCGAGGCTGATAGTTTAAAGTAGTTCCGTCAAAGCAATCATGAGTTCGTTTTTATACGATCAGATGCTGATTAAAATTAGTTCAACTTTTACAAGTTATTGCATAAATATATAATTTTGATAATTTATTTTTAATGATTAAACTCTAGGGAAAATCTGAAGCCAAATGGAATAATAACCAGATAGAATAATGTCATGGCAAAGTTTAAAATACTAATTCAATACTGAAACTTAAAGTAGAAATGCCAAAAAGTTTGGGGCCTAAGAGTCCATCATATCCAAATCATTATTGTGCTTCACGATGCGTCTTATATGGATGTTTAACTGTACTCTTAAAAACTATGAAGTAAAATTCAAGAATTTTTTTTTGGGTAAAGAGGTGAAATGCATTTACGAACATTGTGCTGGACTACCAACTAAAACACCCCATTTTCTTCTTGGTGTCTTTTTTTTGTGGAAAGGATATTTTTGACTAGCCAGTTATAATTTGGCCATAAAGGTTTCTGGTTAGAATATACCAATTCCCTTCACCAAATCACTCCTCTGGCTATTCCATTTCTTGCACGAACTAAAATTCAAGAAATAATGAATAACAACAGATTTTTTTTTTTTTTTGGGTAAGGAGGTGAAATGCATTTACGCACATTGTGCTGGGCTCCCAGTAAACCAAACTACCAACTAAAACACCCCCTTTTCTTCTTGGACACTAGCCTGGAACTGTTTCTCACATTACCTCAGGCTAGCCCATTCATTCCATTACGAAAGTCATCCTTGGATTTAGAATTAGTCATTCCCTTCTAAGTGCCTCTTTTTTGTAGAGAGGATACCTTTGACTAGGCCGTCAACCATTTTCCACACATCAGCCCTCTCTATCACTTTGGTCATGATGGTTTCTGGTGAGAATATACCAATTTTCTTCACCAGATCACTTCTCTGGCTATTCCATTTCTTACATACAAAGAATGTGTGCTCCACATCGTCTATTGCTGAGCAATACAGGCACTCGGGAGTCTCGTGCTTTCCTATCTTGTGTAGGTTGGCGCGGAAGTACCCATGTCCGCTGAGAAATTAACAACAGAATAATAATAATAATCAATATAATAATAATAATAATAACTATCATTAATTATAATTGCAATTCATAAATTACTGTGCAAGTGTTTACAATTTAGGAAAGCATTGCTTTCTGGGAGGTTTCTTCAAAAGGGATCTGTTATCTGAAAGGGAGATAAAATCTCGCTTTCACCTCGTGACTCTAAATTGCATATTCACTCGGCAAGTGAAGTCATATAATTGCTTAATTTTCACCTGGCATCCCAAAATATTTGTATTTAAATCGACTGATATCAAGATACTACTGTATTCGGTAAAGGTTATTTTAGTATGTCTGATGTCATTTGATTAAAATATTACACTTTTTGATGATCTATAGTGGCATAAAATGGTTCGATTCTAAATAAGAAGAAGTGTTAAGACAGGCAGAAGTTTTTCTATAAGAATTATGTTAGGGTAAGCCTTTGATATAAAGTTGACAGGCCCACCCTGAACCTTTCATTAAAGTATTTTGAGTGACAGCTTAGTTGTGCCTTAACACGAACTAAACTCGTGATCTCATATTAACCTATCTTTTACACTTTCAAATCCTTTGTTCAGTTCCTTACGAAAGTTTTGCAAAGCTAATTCAGTTATTCAAAATAACTAACCCTCTAATTTAATAATTGTTAATTGCTAATACATCTAGACTTTGTGTGACCTACGGAGTATTTTTTGGTATGTTGATCACTGTTTATTAGATAATTGTTATAATCTCAAAAATAGTTCTGTTATATAACCTAATCTTAATTTCTTATTGAACCAATAAGTTTTATATTTTAATTCTTACCTCATAATCTTGGATTGTGCGAAGTGTTTTAATGCCATTTTTTTTTCATGAGCTGCATTTCTAGATGAACAAGGCCCTAGAAAGTCAAGCGCATAATGTATATATGCCTTTAAATGTATATTTTCACGTAAAACTTTTGGTTCAATGAATTGGTTTAATCGTTGTTACAATCTTTTCAAAAGGAACATTCTCTATTTCTGAAATACTCTAAATTAACTCGTATCTATTTATGTTCTTTAACCAGTTTCTTCATCTATTTTAATAATTGTACCGCATTTATATGAAAATAAACCATGTTATTTGTAAAAAATTTAAAATATTTATCTGAAGTATAATCTTTGTTACAAGCAGTATTAAGGCAAATAAGGAAATTTTTATTGAATTCTCTTAATTTACAGTAAGTAAGTTTAATAGTTATGAACAAAGTTGGATATCATTATTTCAACTAATTTAACGCTCCCTGAGTACTATTTTATTAATGGTAATGTGTACATGTGTGTGTATGTGTGCTTGGGTTGGTGAGTACGCGGTTGAGTTTCCAAAGGTTTGAGGACATACAATATATTAGGTCTAGAATTTGCTAGATCTAATTTAAAAAAACACCTAAAACAAGCCCTCTAGTAAAATCATATCAAGGATAATGGAAACCCATTTCATTTCAATTCAAATATTGATTATTTAAGTTTTTTTTTTATGTTTTTATGAAACGTTTACTCATAATATGGTTAACTGTTTACAAATACACCTTTTTTTGATAGTTTTGATAATGACGGACGTCATAAAATTGAAATCTGATTTAAAGAATTCTGATTCTTTAATCAGAAAATCTACAAATATTGAATATTAGAGAAGTCTTTGTTTATTTTGATTTACTTTTAAGTTAGTAACAATTATAAACAAATAATTAAATTATGAGAAAAATGATTCCATATGAAATCTGTTTGAATATATTGTCAAAGTAGAATTGAATGATATACATATATTTAGGAAAAGGAATTTTTAGCGTGAATGGAGTTACTACTGACAATGCATCTGAATATAAAATAATATTACTTGCGTTAGATGCTTTGAAAAAATATATGTTTTAGATTTAAAATTTTTGATAAGGTTAAAAGAAGTTCCAAAAAAAATCCTGTACTTTTGAAGGCAATAAATGATTCATTGTAAGCGGCATGTATCACTCCAGTCAAACAAATTGAGATGGATACAAAATATGGACAACAGCGAACCTCACTACATGAATATATTATGATTTGCTATCCGTCAAAACACAAGCTTTCAGTATTGAATTAAATTATTTATTCCTGGCAACAGGCTTTTTATTTTTTGTTACTAATAAAAGGGTATGATTCCCCGTGAGAATACTTCACTGTACATGTCTTCTATCACCCCTGTCAAGAAGTCTTTCTAAATGTTAACAAGACCTTGGTTATTCCTATATAGTTTGATTCTAAGGTGGATAGGGCTCTGCACAGACATGTATCACATGATGTATTATTTTTCCATCGTATTACATTTTTCCAATGAGATACTTCTCTGATTATACCCATTCCGTGCAGATTTTCCTCAACTTCATAATATTTTATTACCAATCACAGCATAATAATCATTTTATTGGCTGTTAAAATTGGATAACTCAGTTTTTGTTTCCAGAAAAGACCTTTTAGCAGAAATTGGTTGGTTGATTATTTTTTTCCCATTCGTTTCATTGGCTTATTCTTCACAGTTTTACTTGATAAATGTTACGTAGATGATCCATAACGAATATTTTTCAAATAAATGCTCTAAAGAACAAAACCTATAATCAACCTACTGTTTTCATATTGTTTTCAAAGTAATTTAATTTTTTTTTTATTATTTGCATCTTTCCCAAATCATATCATTGTAAATTCATTTGCTGATGATCTTCTAATAGTATTTGAAGGGAAAATCATAATAAATGCGGAAGCACTGGTCAATTAGGTCTTTAGAACAGTTTACCATAGGTCTGTTGGTAACAAAATAGTATTCAGAAATAATAAATCAAAGGTTACTTTTATTTCCTGAGGATTTTACCAAGCTCCAAATATTTATTTTGGCCTAACAAATTTAGAAGTATCAGACAGGTTGAAATATTTAGGAGTAACTTTTGACTCAAAGTTCTCCTTTAGTCCACACGTTGATGAAATAACGAAACAGTGTTTCCAACTGGTTTATCCATTGTCCAGAAGTGCTAGAGTCCATTGGGGCGTAAAAAGCGGAGCGTTAGACATCTTACATAAGGAGTGTTCTTGCCTCGTCTTCTGTATACAGTGTCAGTCTGCATTCGGACAATTGATAACAATTATAATTATAGAAGATAGTATCGTTGCAACAATAAATTTCGACATAAATGAAATTTCTTACATAAAAGTGGAAGACAGGAAATGTAATTAATATTGCCACAATGGTAAGTAGTATTACCAGAATTTCGTACAAACTCTGCTTAGAACCTTTCTACCTAAAGCACTTGGTCATTTTAAACACTCTAAAGAGCACAGAAAGTTTAAAAAAATCTTCACCATTTGCTTCAATGAAAGCGCAACTTGAAAAGGTATCTGAACGTAGTTCACACTTTGAATAATACATCGGCAACTGTATAAAGAACGTCCAATTTTTGCTTAACAAATAGAGAACCAAAACATGTGTCTATAGATCAATATTTGTTTTTACTATGTCTATGGATCAATATTTGTTTTTACTATTTCTGTTCATATCGCTTATGTGTACTTTTACATTAAGCATAATGGTAATGTTATGTTGACTACCGGAAGTTCTTATCTATTTATTAAATTTAATATAAAAAAAAAAGGTAGAACCTTTAATGTAACTATTTCCAAGTAAATCGTTTTCCACAAATATTTTCCTGTTTTACATTTCACCAATTTTGACAGAAAATTAATATTTTTGAGTTGTTTTAAAAATGAAAACAATATGGACGCATTGCCGTAACTGTTCTGTACATCTAGAGATATATTAGTAGATTTACCAAATATGGACGTAGTATAAACAAAGAGAATTCTGAATCAGTTCCTAAACTACTTTTCCTGCTCTTGAATTAATTATAACAAAGAAATTCTGAATCAGTACCTAAAGTACTTTTCCTGTTCCTGAATTAACTATAACAAAGAAATTCTGAATCAGTACCTAAAGTACTTTTCCTGTTCCTGAATTAACTATAACAAAGAAATTCTGAATCAGTACGTAAAGTACTTTTCCTGCTCCTGAATTAACTATAACAAAGATATTCTGAATCAGTACGTAAAGTACTTTTCCTGTTCCTGAATTAACTATAACAAAGAAATTCTGAATCAGTACGTAAAGTACTTTTCCTGCTCCTGAATTAACTATAACAAAGATATTCTGAATCAGTACGTAGAGTACTTTTCCTGTTCCTGAATTAACTATAACAAAGAAATTCTGAATCAGTACGTAAAGTACTTTTCCTGCTTCTGAATTAACTATAACAAAGAAATTCTGAATCAGTACGTAAAGTACTTTTCCTGTTCCTGAATTAACTATAACAAAGAAATTCTGAATCAGTACCTAAAGTACTTTTCCTGCTCCTGAATGAACGTCAACATAAAAACAGTCTGTCTAGACAGTTGTGGCGCCTGTTGAAATCTATTAAATGGTACTTGCTATAAACATTTTTTTCTGATGACCATAAGCAAGTTGTTAAACAGGTACCAATTAGATGATGCGATAAAAGTCTAGAGACGTATTAGAATAAAACCCTACTTTAATCCTCTTATGATGAACTGTTAAGCTTTATGGATTTGTTAAATGATTCGTAAAATTAACAGTTATGACGTAGGGTGGCAATTTAATTAAAAGAGGGAGGTTCGAAGGGTTGTTTTGAGGGGGTCTCTCTCTTGTCTAAAGCGTATAAATGGATGGGAAGAAGAGAAGCATTGTTGAGTAATGGCCATTATTTAAGCCTAGTGCTGTTAGGTATTCACTAGCATGGCTAATCCATGACATCAGGAATGAATTATAAATTACCTCCTTTTCAAGAGAAATAGTTTTAAAAAAATTACAATGCCTACAAAAATAAAAAGATATAAACATAGTCACATTTATTTACAGGAAAGAAAAAAATACAAATACTATAAAAGGTAATTACTTTAGAATGGTATTTTAATTTGAAGTGAATTCTACAACAAAATCAAATCAATGCCGACTTGTCTACGGATAATTTAAGTTCCCTACGTTGTACTTTTGTTCTTTCTCTTTAAGTTTAAAATCCATATTCGTATAAGTAGCTTCTGCTATACATACAGAGTAGCCAATGTACTTCATTGCACTTTTAGTTCTTGAAAAAAAGAAGATGTAAAAATAATTAAGAGAGTTTTTTTTTTCAATTTATATAGCTATGAAGATGTCTACAAAATTTAGACTAAACTTTAGATTAAGGTGATTTTTGAAAATTCTTTCACATTGGAACAAACCTCCATAAAGTAAAAATAACATATATATATTGGTGTATACTGGCAGCAAGTCTTCTTTTAAACAAGTGTTGTTAAAAAGCACAGCGGCTTCAACATTAATAATTTTCTTAGAAATGTTCTATTTGCCTTATTATTTTCTTGTAATTCACTGGTAGCTCAAAAATTAATCTACCTAATTCTATAACAAGAATAGGAAAACAATCTTGAAGAAAACTAATGAAACAAACTATATTTGACACTACACAAACACAAACTTGGTTAAAAAACTAAAGGGAAACAAGCTTTTGGCCACATTGGCCATCATCAGGTAAACAGTAAACAATAAAACGAAACAATTAAAACATAAACCAAAAATTAACAACAAAATAAATTAGCACAGTTCAAATAATGGCAGCGTTTAACTCTCAAAGCAGCGCTACATGCGCGCACCCACGCGTTAGATAGTTGAATCACCCCAGCACTTCTCGCCTTCGACAGGTCACAACATGGGAGAGTTCCGAACAAATATATATATATATATATCCTTTATTTACGAGCTATTTAAAAAGACTATTCATTTATGAAATATTTACCATAAAACTTAAATTTACTATAAAAACCTTCTGTAATTAGCTGTGGATCTGTACAGCCGGAAAATGTTACCAGTTCTCCCAAATTCAGTATTTGAGGCTGCTGCCTTATAATTGATTGTCTGTGTCCGAGTTCTTGTTTTTTCTCTAGATGTATGTTAATTATTTTGGAAAGTCTAGGGTTTTATTTCTTTGGCATTGTGGTTTAGTTATATATATATTACTGATTGATGATGTCTGTTTTATACTTTTTTCTGTTTTTCAAGTAGCGGTTGTCATGAACGCGATAAAAACTAGAGGTTGCATAGCTCTTTTTTAAAAAAGCGAATTAACACTGAACTGAAACTTCTTCACGTAGAGAGAGACCAGTAAAGTAGTTTGCTTTGTTCATGTTGAAGTTAAACTGGAGCTTCCTGTAGAAGTTACTGTGTTAATGTGCCTGGCTGGATCGTTATATACTTTTTTTCCTTTGTGGCCTATAGAACTAACTACCAACGATCAATGAGATTTTCTGTACTATTCCTTACTCTGGAGCACGCAGTTCTAAACAACTTTCACTTGCTTGTCTATTTGTGTTGCACTAATTATAACGATGTGTAGTAGAACTCAGTTAGATAGTATTTGGTATCAGGAAACATCTCTTATCAAAGTTGGAGAATACTAGCAGTAGGAGCTAGTACCTACTGCTATGGTACTAGACTTAACGCATTATACCATAGCAGTTCTAATGACTGTCTTATAGACGTGCTCCTTCACTGCTTGTAAGCGCCCTTATACCATAGTAGTTCTAATGACTGTCTTATAGACGTGCTCCTTCACTGCTTGTAAGCGCTCTTATACCATAGTAGTTCTAATGACTGTCTTATAGACGTGCTCCTTCACTGCTTGTAAGCGCTCTTATACCATAGTAGTTCTAATGACTGTCTTATAGACGTGCTCCTTCACTGCTTGTAAGCGCCCTTATACCATAGTAGTTCTAATGACTGTCTTATAGACGTGCTCCTTCACTGCTTGAAAGCGCCCTTATACCATTGTAGTTCTAATGACTGTCTTATAGACGTGCTCCTTCACTGCTTGTAAGCGCCCTTATACCATTGTAGTTCTAATGACTGTCTTATAGACGTGCTCCTTCACTGCTTGTAAGCGCCCTTATACCATTGTAGTTCTAATGACTGTCTTATAGACGTGCTCCTTCACTGCTTGTAAGCGCCCTTATACCATTGTAGTTCTAATGACTGTCTTATAGACGTGCTCCTTCACTGCTTGTAAGCGCCCTTATACCATAGCAGTTCTAATGACTGCCTTATAGACGTGCTATAAGTACTATAACAGAGATGAACACACTTTTACCCTTCTTCATATTATACTCCCGAAGGCAGACATTGCCTTTAAGCTTTCCAAAATAGCTTAGGTACTCAGATTAAAAAAATTATTGCAGCCATGAAAAAAAATACGAAAAAGGATTGCGGGTGCTACCTTTGCAAAAACTATTATACTGCTTTTTATCCGAGTCGTTCTGCATTGGTCAGTAATATATCTATCGGAGGGAGACCTATTTATGTAGATTTCTACCTTCATAATACCATGACTAAGAAAACAGCTTCATCATGATCAAATATTATCTGCATGGATGACAAAAAAAAAAAATCTGGAGTAGCCTACACTCAACTTTACTATAAGTAACTTAATATCAAATTTCACAAGCTTATTTTTGTACATCACACAGCTGATGCAAATAATTTCATTAGTATAACTACAGCAGTAATAACATTTTTGAAAAACCAAAGTGAACATTTCTTGATACGAAATATTCTTTTACAAGAGAAAATGGCTTTTGTTCAAATAGCCAGTGGATTTATTACATCGTTTACTTGACATCCTCTAAATTGAATATTAAAGTAAAATTTTCAAATTTAAAACAGTAAAATACCCTTTTTTTCTCTGAACAACATCATAAACAGCGAAGAAAATGTTGTTTTAAGGTGATTTATAATTAAAGATGTACGATAATTACATTTATTAATCTCTAAACGAAAGATTTCAATTTTGAATTATCTTTTACATTTTTGGTTTTTTATAGAATTATTATACTGGGAATTTTATGACTTCTTAGTATTTAATAAGATCATTTTCCTTCCCTTTTGTCAAATAATATATATACAATTTTTTTCTGAGTGAGTGTTACCATTTTCCTGCACAATATTATTCCTCATACATCGCATATAAGTCAATAAACAATTTAAATTGTTCCTTTATAAATATAAATTTTATCTCAGTGGATTCGCTCAAAAAATTTCTAAGTCAATGTAAACAATGTAAAAAATCTGGAGTGGCCTACACTCAACTTTACTATAAGTAACTTAATATCAAATTTCTTGAGTATATAATGTATAACGTCTCATTTAAGCATAACGTAAATATTTAAATGGGATATGATTATTAGTCTTTCATTCCTGAGGTAGTACAGATAGTGATTGAAGGACATATCAATATACAAGCATATTTTTGTACATCACACAGCTGATGCAAATAATTTCATTAGTATAACTACAGCAGTAATAACATTTTTGAAAAAACAAAGTGAACATTTCTTGATACGAAATATTCTCCTACAAGAGAACATGACTTTTGTTCAAATAGCCAGTGGATTTCTTACATCGTTTACTTTACATCCTTCTATATTGAATATTAAAGTAAAATTTTTCAAATTTAAAACAGGAAAATACCCTTATTTTCTCTGAAAAACATCATAAACAGCGAAGAAAAAATGTTGTTTTAAGATCATTTATAATTAAAGATGTAGGATAATTACATTTATTAATCTCTAAACGAAAGATTTCAATTTTGAATTATCTTTTACTTTTTTGGTTTTTTATAGAATTATTATACTGGGAATTTTATGACTTTTTAGTATTTAATAAGATCATTTTCTTTCCCCTTTGTCAAATAACATATATACGAATTTTTTCTGAGTGAGGGTTGTCCTTTTCCTGCCTCCTGTACTCTGTTATAAGTTTGCTATGAGTGTATATTGAGAAAAAATATATTAGTAATTAGCCAGTTTACATACTCAAATCGAAGTCAAAGGCAGCTATTCAATATAATTTAAATCTTTTATAGTTGGGGGCTTCTAATTTTTGAAAATAATAAATATGAACTATTAGACTAGAATTGTAAAAAAAAACTGGATATTTCTCAACAAACATAAGTCCTCTTTCTTGAGGAAAGAGTCATTCATCACATTTAAATAGCATGGAAAGGTACTACATTCACAATGATAATGTAATTGTACCTGATATTAAGTTTTGCTCAAGAGTTCAATATATAGATTTATTAAAGCATTTTATAAGACAAATCCATCATGCCATGAAAGACATGGAAGAAGTTTATTAACTGAATCGACTGAAATAAAATTGATGTTTAGAGGGTTAATGAAATGATTTGAAATGTTTAAATGACTTATATGAGGTGTAAGAAGAATAATAAGTCATTACATTTATTTGAATAATAAGTGTAAGGATTTAAATCTTCTATTACACAGATAATCATATTTTTTTTTAGAAAATCAAGGTAACATTACTAGAATATTGATGTGAGCTTTTGCTTAAAATGTAAAACTAAAACTGAAATGAGAACATAAAGATTTTAATGAAGTCGTTAAAAATTGACTTTGCATATGTGGATATTTCACCTTATTTCAATTGAAGGCACAGCTTTCATAATTAAAACGTTTATTGCCAATGTTTAATCTTAAAGATTTACTATTTTTAATTGGGCTATAAATACAATACTTTAATTGTCTTCCTTAGATTGGAAAGAGGTGACTATGATTTAGAGGTTTTTATATGAACATAGTTAAAAGAAAATGTCATATTATTTAGCACAATTTGTCTTTATAGACAAGGTTTAACGCAGTGTTCTTTAAATAAATAAACTTACATTTATTAAGGTTTCACATTGAGCTAAAAATATTGCAAAGCGACTAACACGTTGATGCTTTTACTGGAAAATAAATGCCTGATTTATAATCTAGAGGTAGTGGATAACAGAAATTCACATTACAAACCCAACTTTATGAGGATATAATAATATTTGTGAAGAATGTAACGTGTAAAACAAATATCTACATAAATAAAACACACCAAAGTTATTACAATCCCATATTAGTAACAAATATGTTATTACTGGTTATTTTAAGACAACTATATCTTTCTGTACAAATAAACAACTTTTTCTTACTAATAAATCTTATCTAATGCTAATAAAATATTATTGAGAATAATTATTTAGATAATTGAAATTAAACAACAATTTTGATGTACAGTTCAAAGATTGACTTATACTGCAATGAATAATACCTAAGTTATAAGTTATGTAGGTTATATTAATTTATAATTAGACTTTCTAAAACTGTTTGATGTTTGTAATTTCAATTATTTGTTTCTAAATTGAAACATGATTACAACATAATGTTTCTGAATTTATTTTTCATTTTGTATTAATTAAATTTATGTAAAACTAAAACTGGGGGCTTAGTTTTAGTTTCACATTACTCTATCCCAATGAATCATAACACCATATATAACTCACAATGTACAGGTTAGATGATGAAACATGTTTATGGTTTAAATTATAATTATAGTTGACTCTCAACCAATAATAATAAAGAAAAGCTAAGTATTCTTGAGTTTGGTCATAAAAACATACATCTTCATATTAGAATCACGTTTAGTATGACTTATTTGGCTTTATCAAAGCTAAGAAAAGAGTAAAAAGCACAACTAACAGTCATTAAAATCTATTGTGCAGTTTAAATGACTAATTAATTAGAAGAAGTAATGACATAAATAGTAGTTTTATCAGAAATGTGTAACTAATCACACATTAAAGCTACGATTTTATTTCTTACTTATTGTTAACACATTAAAACTGTAGAACTGTTTTTAAGAATAATAATTATGTTTTAATGATTTGTTAACCCTAATGATAACAAAAAAACGTGAAAAAGTTGGGATTGTTGTGATGTATAAATGTTTTACATTTGGTTGGAGACCAAACCTACTAAAATATTCATTTTTTTTAATGTAGATAAACCATTGTTATGGGTTAATGTAATTTTATCAAATTTGATGTAGTCATTAATTTTCATTGATTAACTTTATTACAAAATTCATATTTTTATAATAATAATTGTATTGAAATAATAATTATAAGGTAGAAATAATTAACTAGTAATAATAATACTATCAGTTTCTAAATCTGGATATAGTCTACTCCAGATTCTGTGATAAATTTAAGAAAAATATGACTTTATTTGTGTTAATTTGATTATCTATTTCTATAGAATTAATAAAAGAATATTTCCTATTATCATAATATTTGAAGTTTGTTGATAAGCGTTCTGGTTAAAGCGCATGCGTGAATCATACTACTATAGCCAATGATAGTTGAGTATACATCTGATCATCATGAATTAACCAATTATTTTAGCAGATACATGATTTTGAATCAGTTGTTGTTCGGATTTCTTATGAGTAGCAGTATACGCGTCTTTTTCCCAAAACTCCAGGTAATTTTTCTAGTTTTACCATCTATTTGATATATTTATCTACAACATTAGAATAATGATAGTACTTATGTTGGGTTAGTGTTTAAAAAAAGGTTTTTTTTTTCTTTTTAATAAAGATGTTATTAGTTACATGAATGCAAGTAGTAACACTTGCGACTTCATGTTCAATTTATAAAACAAACCAACTTAATTTCAGAGAGTCACCAACAGCATTTTATGTTGGTTGTTTGATTTTTCTTACTTTCTGTTAGAATAAAACTTCATTTTAAGCATTGATTTTTCATATAATTTCATTTTCACAATTCACTATTAGTAAATCCAAATCAAATTCAAATCTATAAATTATTAAATCATATATCTTTTTTAAAACTGGAATATAAAAAAAAAATCAACGAATATTTCTGAAAACTCACATAAAAGAAAATGAAAAAAACACATGTTGAACTAGGATTCATCAAAAACATACGTTTAATAAACAAAGTGGAATCTCATGGATAACATTTTCCAGAAATTCTGAGATATAGGTGTCACTTTAATTGTGAAAAGTAGGTAATACTCGTATTTAAAAATTTCGTAGTGTAGGTTCTAAACAACAAATTAAGGATGCGTGATTTTTTCTTGAAAAGAACAAACAGTAACAATTAATTTTTTGACAATTCCTGTTTATAGGCAGAAGTCCACAAATCAGAAAGATAATATATTGTATATTGTTATTATAAGTAGGTACTTATCTAAGTTTTAAAAGTGTTCTATAATTAGTTAAGTATCGTTAATATCACATGTGCAGTTAATATCACTTAATAGCAGTTGTGAAAATAAAGATTTGTGAACACCCTTCAGATCACATGTTGGATGGGTTAATTTGATATTACGCTCAAAAATCACACTTATAGTTTAGGTTTTTTTTTAATGAAACATTTATTCAGCATGCTTTATATAGATATTATATGATGCAATATAACTAATTAGATTTATATTTTATATTTTTAACCCGATCCCCTAGCGGGTTAAATAGGTCTGCCCTTTACGGTCTTTTTGTTTGATCTGTGATTCTACATTGAGACTCCTAAATTTTGCCTAATTCAAGTGTATTTAGAGTAGGAATCTTAAACGAGTACCTGATATCGCACTGTCTCGGGACCGAAGGTTTAACGTCCTCTCAGAGGGACGATTTACTTAGATTTATTCACCTCCTGCGTGGGTAAATCGAGGGCCAGGTAGGCATCGAACCCTGGACTACCAGTTCAGAAGCGAGTACTTTAACCACTTAGCTAACCTGGCCCCTTAATTAGATTTGAAATCACTACATTTCTTTGCTACTTGCTATAGCATATCGTATTTTTAGCTATAGTTGGAATACATCATTTTAATACAAAATATTTTTAACTTTATACATGAAAAGTTATTACAAAAGTTTGGATTATAATAATTTATAAATCTTATTTCTTTAATTGTTCCACTATAATAAAAGTTTCTCAAATCTATTTGATTCATGAATTTGACTGTTCATCACAATTTTACTTTTGTCTAGATGCCAGAAATTTCCCGTAGATATTGTGAAGTTCATGAATGCGTGTTGCTCTTGATGGAGGTTCGGCGAGTTAAATAATATGTGATTCCTTGTCTGAGGTATTAAATTTTCACTAGGACACCAGTCGTTATCAATGATCCGAAATCTATTGAGGTAGCCTTTGGTTCGACCAAAGTAGTTATTATGGTAACAAAATAACTACAGAGTGCTTTTGTTATTATATGGTTTGTTTCTGTATTGCACTTTTTCCGTGAATGTATAGTTAGAGGAATGTTTTAGTAAAGACACCTTTGGTCGAGGTGACCATTCCAGTTCCCATTTCTGCATTGATAATTCATGCATTACTGTTTGACATGTCCTGTAGGAATTTGGGAGATCTAGGATTTGACAAGCCCTTTTAGCCAAATAGTTTACATGTGCTGCGGGGGGCCTTATAGGAAGACCAATTTATAGCCAATTAATGTACTTTCTTTCTTATCCTTAATTAATAACTCTAGAAAGTAGGCATTTTTGAAAGTTGCCATGTAACGAAGATAAGAAAAGTAAAAAAATAATTGATTTCTGTTTTAATCTGAAAGCATGTGAATATGATATTGGTCACAACTTTGATGGATCATAATGAAATTGACACAAAAATGGTGTTTTATAGAATAAGGAAGTGTTAGAATAAGTACGTCATCACCTAATACATGCTTTGGAATAATACTTTAACAATACATCTGCTAAGTTCAATTTGTAGGAATCTGTCAGGTTGGGATAAAACAATGATTACATTTTCCTTAAAATCTGGAGTGGCCTACACTCAACTTTACTATAAGAAACTTAATATCAAATTTCTTGAGTATATATTATATAACGTCTCATTTAAGCATAATATAAACATCTAAATAGGATATGATTATTAATCTTTCATTCCTGAGGTAGTACAGATAGTGATTGAAGGACATATCAATATATAAGCTTATTTTTGTACATCACACAGCTAATGCAAATAATTTCATTATATGAAATTATGCTGTATAACTACAGCATAAGTTCATTATATGAAATTATGCTGTATAACTACAGCAGTAATAACATTTTTGAAAAACCAAAGTAAACATTTCTTGATACGAAATATTCTTCTGCAAGAGAACATGACTTTTGTTCAAATAGCCAGTGGATTTCTTACATCGTTTACTTGACATCCTTCTACATTGAATATTAAAGTAAAATTTTCAAATTTAATACAGGAAAATACCCTTAGTTTTTCTAAAAAACATCATAAACAGAGAAGAAAAAATGTTGTTTTAAGATGATTTATAATTAAAGATGTAGGACAATTACATTTATTAATTTCTAAACGAAAGATTTCAATTTTGAATTATCTTTTACTTTTTTGGTTTTTTATAGAATTATTATACTGGGAATTTTATGACTTTTTAGTATTAATAAGATCATTTTCCTTCCCCTTTGTCAAATAACATATATACGAATTTTTTCTGAGTGAGTGTTGTCCTTTTCCTGCCTCCTGTACTCTGTTATAAGTTTACTATGAATGTATATTGAGAAAAAATATATTAGTAATTAGCCAGTTTTCATACTCAAATCGAAGTCAAAGCCAGCTATTCAATATAATTTAAATCTTTTATAGTTGGGAGCTTCTAATTTTTGAAAATAATAAATATGAACTATTAGACTAGAATTGTAAAAAAGAACTGGATGTTTCTCAACAAACATAAGTCCTCTTTCTTGAGGAAAGAGTCATTCATCACATTTAAATATCATGGAAAGGTACTACATTCACAATGATAATGTAATTGTACCTGATATTAAGTTTTGCTCAGAGTGCAATATATAGATTTATTAAAACATTTTATGAGACAAATCCATCATGCCATGGAAGACAAAGGTAATTTATTTATGTTTATTGGCGGTGATTTTTTTACATGTAACAATATTATTCCTCTTACATCTCATATAAGTCAATAAACAATTTAAATTATTCCTTTATAAATATCAATTTTATCTCAGTGGATTCGCTCAAAAAATTTCTAAGTCAATGTAAACAATGTAAAAAAATATAAAAAATTCGACAAGTATAGCAGGGTTTTTATATCGTTATTGCTCTTTCCCGTAATTGAAACTTCATGATTTTTTTTTTATGAATTGCTAATTTTTTGTTCCATTTTTGGTCTAATTTTCATTATTTTTTAATGAGCCGTTTAGAGTCAAAAAAACATTTTCTGTAAACAGAAATCGTACTGTTACGCCCCTTTAGCGAATAATTTAAAAAAAAATATCTCAACTCATTTTCCACATAATGTTCTATTTTTAGGCAGAGTTTCATTTTGATCCGTCAAACAGTTGCTCTCACAAGCTTTGAGATTGAATTATAAGTCAAAATGTTTACATTTTATTGAAAAAAAAACATTTCCTGTTGTTTAAAATTCTAAATATATTTTTCGTTTGTTTAATTTGTAACCTCAGAGATAATGTCAAAATTTCAAAACTCTAGGGTTATCAGTTTAGGAGAAATAAATGTTTTCTAAAAAACAGTTTTTGGCAAAAAAAAGTGACTTTCCCATCATGCATAATTCTTCCCAAACAATAGGGATCTTCTTCCGTATGAGTCCCAATTTTGTTTTAAATATCAACTTGATCCATCAAAGATTCTGGACCGTAGCGTAGTAACAAGCAATGCTAACACACTCACCCACCCACACACACACAGACATCATCGAAAAAACTTCATAAAACGACTTCTGGGACCTCAAAACATGTAATTCCGTCAAAATCTCGAGATCGAATTTTTTCACGATCACTATACTTCACTTATAGTAAAGTAAAAAGTGTCGTTGTCTTTTTATACAGGTTTTTATCAGTTCTCCAGAGGAAGATACACGATTAGATGGGTAATGACTAATAAGAATGCAATATTAATAGAGCAAATTATATTGTTTCTGCTCTTGAAAACAATGATTCAGCTATTCACTACACTCTGAAATCGCTATTTATTGTCTGTTTTTCGCTAGATAAGGACCAACATATCCTCCAAATTTGTGCCCTGAGGTAACGAAAAAACCTTTCAAACATCTAATATTGAGTAAATTTACAATAAAAATAGTAAATTGCTTTACATGTGCAAATAGTGACCTCAAACATAATCTTAAAATTATCAAGATATTTTTTGTTAATATTGCGTTCACCTATGATTTAGTAGTTGTACTAGTATAGGACAGTTGGGAGATCTCCTACATGTGATTCAACAATACGGAGAACCCATAAATAATTTGACCGAATATTAAAAGAGATCAAAGACTGTTATTTTGTAGATTTAAATAAAACTTTCATATGCATAATTTTAGGTTAAATATTCAGAAGTTTTAAATTAAAACATAGAGTAAAACCAAAAAAAAAAAAAAAAAATAATTGAATGTAGAAGTTCTTGTAGATTTTTATTATGATTCTTTTTTACATCAATCTACAGATATCAGTTTAAATAAAATCTAAATATCTGTATGAAAAACTGATTTGAATTAAACAAACTGGTTGTTTCCCGACCATGCAGCTACACAATGGGTAATAAATATATAAATAACTTTTTTTTGAATTTTTGATACTTCGACAACAATTTCATGTATTTAGAAGTAATTTTGTTTCAGGGTTTCTCCTTTAGCTTTTCGATTTTGTAGAGAGAATTGGGTGGACACCCATTAGTGGCACCCCGTAACTATATTTAATCTTTGTGACGACAGAAGGTCACGTGACCATTACAGTTTTAGTCGTCTTTGGGGGTTTTTTGGGGATTACTACGAGTATCCCCACCATGAATATCCCTCGTAATAGGGAGAGATATTGGGCAAGTGGGTGTCCATTTGAGTATGAGTGTATGGGAATGTGTATGAGTTGAGAGTTTACTATGGAATCTTTGGTAACGGTCTTTTGCATAGTTGCACCGTTAAGATCTCGGTGAATGGTTATGTTTAGAACATAAAATGGGAGATGTGAGAGTTTTCTATATATTTTTGATTGAATGACTTCTATAGGGCGAATATTTGAAGGTTTGGTAGAACCCTAAAGTTCTCTGACATAAGCCCAAGAAGGCTTAAAAATTGTGGTGTATATGTGGAGTCTGTCTGTTAGTGTGAGTTTTGATTTTCTGTTTAAGAGTCTTATAATTTGTTTGTAACATCTGTTTGTATCTGTTCGTGTCAGTCTTATGTGTGAGTTCCATGCCATTCGTGTGTCAGTGTGGTACCAAGGTGGAGGTATTGGTACCAGAGTGGTACAGTGGTTGCTGGAGGTATGATCTCATTGTTTAGAAATACCAGCGGCAATAGTTTTGACGAAGAGTAAAAGTTCTTTGAGAGCTTTTTTCCTCATTAATTTTCATGTGTAAATAACTTTTATCTACAAATGTCTTGTTACTCATTTTAATAGTTATTTATTCATATAGTACATTACAACGATATAACAACTGATTTGAATTTATCTTTTCACAGGTATTAAATATTTGAATTAGAGATTATTTGTGATATCTTGATGAGAGTCATATTAATCTGTTCTAAGCAAGTTATAAAAGAAGTAGCTTTTGTCATACTTGTCTTGGAATGTTTAAGAAATGAAGTCGATGGGACAGAGTGTAGATATTGGTAAGTTTGGCTGTTGTGAAATCGCCCGCTGGGACAGGCGCGGGCGAATACTGCTTTCCTTTTCCTTTTAATGCTTGGTTGTCAGAGGTAATTGTTGGAGGATGGGCTAGTAATTTTAGGTCGGTGGGTAGATGGTGCCTAATGAGGGTCACTCTGTTCAGAATGTGCACGGTATAGATGACTACTTGACTGCCTATTTACCATGAATAGCTGCTAGTTGCTTTTCAATTACCTTTCACAGGATGAGGAGGGGGAATGAGCTGCTGGAAGACGTAGTTGTAATGATAACAGGTTGGTTTCCAGGTGGCGTCAGTGTTTCTGACTCCATCAGCTAACGTCTACCTGAGGCCATTCAAATCGTTTGTTCTGCGCATGGTCCTTCTTTTGCTTGGGAGGGTTCACTGTTTTGACAGGAAATTACCTGCAGGCGATTGATCACTGCTGCCTTACCTGCTAATTTGACAGCGGTAAAGACCGGGTATTATTAATGCAGTGGACGTGTAGCGCTGTCCAACTGTTGAACCTACCACCTGCTTTCGTGGCTCTAGTGTCTTGGAAATCTCCAAATGCACCTGCTCTCCTCAAACCACCTTATACTATGATATACCAATTTTTTCAATATAAAAATGGCTCTCGCAGCCTGAATCAAATGTTTTTTGACCTGACATACCCCAATATAACTCTAAGAAACAATAGTGCCTTCATTTTTCTGTCAGTGAACGCTTGTCTTCATGTAGTGAACACTCAGATCTGTACTTTTGTGGAACCATTGATTGTCAAATGGTGTTACAATTAAAAGTTGATATTCTTGTTTATGCTATATTATTTAAATATATATATCCTACTAAACGCACAAGTGGAGCGTTCTACGATTATTATCCCTTGACAGCTGACGTTGAATTTTTAATCAACACAAAGAGAGAGAGAGAGAGAGAGAGAGAGAGAGAGAGAGAGAGAGAGAGAGTGTATGTGTGTGTAAAAGTAAGCAAACTTAGAGAGAGGAAAAACAAGGGAGACAAGAGATCCAAATAATCCATGCTAACATAAAAACCGATAAAAATAATATATTATAAAATTAAAATAAAAAAAAACTAAAAAAATGATGCTAAAGCTTTATGAGAGGAATATACGTAAAATAAAAATCTTGAGTGATCTTCACTCAATTTACTATAAGTAAACATAATATAAAACTTCTTGACTACTAACTGATTTTATTTTTATTTAACTGTCATTAAAAACTAGAATATACATTCTGATATAGTATTCTCGACTTATTAATAATAAATTTAATGATTTTATTTTGTTTTATTGTAGCTATAAACATTTAGTCAATTGGAACAAATTTTAAACCAATTTGCATTAGTCCAAGTCGTAAGTATTAGGATCTGCTGAGACTTATTAAACTTGTGAGCAGGGCGACCGTATGTGACATTTGTAGTTTCCTTTTCCTTTTTTAATAGAAGCTTTATATTCTAATTTCTTTATTCAAGATCATAATTTCTCTTCAAGAATTATCTTTCACCTGTGTTGGTTGTTGGTGTGGTTTGCGAAAATCTTTTCTTCAAGGTTATTGCCTCGCTTTAAGATTGAATGCGATCAAAGGTTTTCTCAACTTCCAGACAGAGTTTACATTCATCGTATTATGTTACTTATCATAAACACTGATACATATAATATAATTGGTGTTACCACAGTAGTAATGCCACTTTTATAAAGCCTAAGTAAAGTAATGAAATATATTATTGAACAATTCAAAGAACTGAAACAAAACATGACAAAAATATGAATGCAATTACATTTAAATTTAAAAACAATATTATATAAAAATAATTATATTTTCTTAATGTTCATAATAAACATATAAATTATGGCTAACATAAAAAGACAGAAAAGAGAACAAATAGAACAAGATCAGCAGCAACCATTTGTTGGTTTTTTTACTTTATTATTAAGTCACCTTAAAATAAGGTTAAGACATCAATATAAATAATTTTTCAGGAGTGAGTTTAGTTCTGAAATTAGAGCCATAAACAAAACAATCAACTAACTTAGATAATTGTGTACAACAGACCTACATTACCATTCATAATTGTGAATAATATTGCAATAAAAATAATAGTATGAAAGTTCTAATTATATATAATATTTTTTGTTAAATTTGCATAATGGCGTTCTTATCTTTCCTAATTGGTTTATTATTTAATTAGTACAACAATTATAAATTATGTTACTGATCTTAGTTATTAATTATTCTTATTAATTTTAAGTTTAATAAGTATAATTAGATGTTTTATATTTATAGTAGTCAGAGTATTATCATTAAAATAAACCAATTAATTTCATTAATTGAAATTATGTTAAATTGATTACGTTTATTTAAGATAACTCTAGATCATTATTACTGCATCTTTTTTGTTTTAAGATAAATTGTTATTACTATGAAAATGGCTGCGGGTTTATATCTGTGCTATTAACTTGGTGGGGGTATGAACTTCTCAATAATGAATGAAATAATTGTTGATTAAACACTTATAATTGCTATCATTTTTTATGTTTGGATATTTTTTCCCAGTAAGATTTGTTAACTTTATTTTTGTTTAGCATCTATTATCTGTACTTTTCTTTCATTCGTTATTTCTCTCTCTCTCTCTCTCTCTGTCTCTCTCAATCTCACACACAAACACACACAACTACACACAAACATACACAAACACACACACACACACACACACACACACACACACACACACACACACACACACACACACACACACACACACACACATACATGTATGTAAACTTCATTATGATTCATTCTAGAGTGAAATCTGTCGCCCATTTACAAAAATTTAGATGAACTCATTAATACACCCTTCTTACAGACTCAAACGAAGTGACACCAGTAGCAAAGATCATAAAAAAGGTATATAAGTGAAAGACCAGAGTATGTTTCTTTTTTTGTAATCTTACTTATTATAATGGAAAAATTAAACATTTTTGTTTTTTTAAAATATGAAATATTATATTTGCGAGCGAATAAATATAAATTCAATATAAAACGAAATATAAAGTTCAGTATACAACACATTAAAATTTATTACTACCTTTTAAGTAACTTATTAAATAATTTAGGAGGTAGTAATGCATCTGAGGGTGTTTAATAAATGAACTTGAGCTATACCTTGCAGAGCCTAAGTGCAGGGTTGTAAATTTATTGTTTTTTTTTGTTAAACTTAAAGGCGTGATTTGTAAAATATAAAGTTTTTTTTAGCATATGTATTTAAATATACAACTTATGCATATGTTGCGTAACAAGCATATTTAGTGTGAGTAATACAAATAACTTTGACAAACATGAGCAAAGAATGAAACCCACTGGTTCAGCTTTTCACTTCGTTTCCTGATTCTGGATCATCATGGCAGTAGATCCCTCGGTCATCTTTGCTTAAGTTGTCTTGGGGGATTCTGGGAAGGTGAGGAAGGAGCAAGTTTTTGTACGAGTGGATTTGTGTGAGAGGAAAGTTTGATATGAAACGCCTTGTAACGATCAGTGGCTAAATTATGTATAAAAGAGATTTTTAGATCTCTATGAACAGTGTGATTTTTGATATAATAAAGTGCAAAATATAGAGTAAAAAATTACCTAAAAAGAGTTATTAGAAACAGAAGGAATCTTTGTATTCGAAGGTTGAATGTTGTTTTTTCTACTATGACATCGTCATTTTGAACCAAATGCAATTCTTCCATTATTATATATTTCATAATAAGTAAATAAATAAATAGGTAAAGTTATAACTAATTGAAAATAGATGAAATAAATTAAAGCTTAAATATTTATACTTTTTGAAAATTGGGAGCAAGAAAAGGTAAAATGAATATAGGAGGACTGAAAGAGACTGATGCTAACACAGAAAATAGTAATCGATGTTAAGGTAAATTATGTAAGGGGAATCCTCAGAATGTATGTAGTAATTGTTACAGTTAAATGAACAAATACAAAACCAATGAAATGTGATAAATCTTTTTTTATGTTTTCCAGTATTGCCGCTAAAAAGAAATACACTGATTTAAATAGAATACTCAAGAGTATAATAATGATTACCAGATCTACTCCCATAAATCTTGTAAACATCTGATAAACTCTCTGTTCAAACAATGTTTTTCTAATATTTACACTCACATTTCTCTTTTAAGGAACAGAGCGTGTTATTAACCAATCTACTACATTAGGAAAAGGTTTTTCTTATTTTTTTAACAGTCGTTTTGATTTTATTTTACACCAAATAATATTATTATTATTTTAATAACTTTATAGTAATATTTAATTTGATTTTAAAGGTTATTGCAATCTTTTTTTTTTTTAATATAGTCTGATATAAGAAAACATTGAAAATAAACGCATCGATTGATAAACGTAATATTATGAATATATGTATGACTTTTGAATATGTAAGAACTGAAATATTAATATATTGATTTCATGTTGACATTTGTTTGTTCCTATCTGAATTATTTAAAAACTACCATAAATATTCGGTGGACTTACAACTAATTTTAACTGACAATGGTAAATAATCGTGTTATGAGAATCCTTTTATATCAAATTGATAATAATTTAAATTGTTTTGACTACTCGTAATATATTACTTCGTGGGCTCTGATCGTAAAGCGCTCCTTCACGTCACTCCTTTATGCCTTCATTCTCTTCAATGGAATACGCGGGGTGTAATCCATCGTAAAGCGCTCCTTCACGTCACTCCTTTATGTCTTCATTCTCTTCAATGGAATACGCGGGGTGTAATCCATCGTAAAGCGCTCCTTCACGTCACTCCTTTATGCCTTCATTCTTTTCAATGGAATACGCGGGGTGTAATCCATCAGGCGATGTTTAGCTCTTCGACAAGATTATATTGTTAAACCTAACAGGTAGCATACGTCTTACCTCGCAGGTTAAGTGTGATAAGTATGGTACCCCTACAGAAGAAAATTTTTGCTAAATCCTTTGTCTGATTCTGTTATAATTTCTGGTAGGTGGAACATAAATACTTTCTTTATTTTTTTTCAATAGAATTATTTTAATGAATTATTATTAACATTATTTTATTGTATACATGTTAATAGTCCGAAATAAATACCATTTTAGTTAATAATTTATTCACTACTACATACCTACATTTGTATGTTTATGTTTTTTTTTAAATTCCACTATTCTGTTAAAGTTTCTTTTTGATGCAATGCCTGAAGAAAAGACAAATTCAGGTTTCTATGTAATATCATCTTAAAGACCATAAGAACTATCTTTAAAAAGGTGTCAAAATCAACAGCTGAATTATCATCAGCCGAAAGAGTTGATTATTTAGTGACCGATATATTAGTCCTTTTCAATTTAGACTTAGTGACTTCCCGTCTCAACAAATGTTTCAGTAAAAAAATCATTGTCTCATATATTTTTTTTTACCAGCTACAAGTACATAAAACATGCAAATAGCTAACGACAAAAAACCAGTTATTTTGGTTATCAGTGTTGCAATTATACTTACTACAAGAAGAAGTCTAGTTCCTTTCAGTCTTAATTAAGTTTGTTGGCATACCTGTTTTTCTTTAGCATTTTCACCTACCAAACTCCCATTTCTCAATCTATTACATCTATTACAGTCTGCTTATTGCTTTTATTTTCTACTAAATAATTTTTGACTTATCTTAGAGAATTTGGAATTCAATTTTTTCTATCTATATATAAAGAAATAGAATAAGAAAACAAAACAGAGAAGAAAATGCAAGTGAGATAGAGTAAGGTAGAGATTTGAGTGATAGTTTGAATAGAGACAGAAACAGAAGAAAGAGAGGGAATGAGAGAGAGAGAGAGAGAGAGAGAGAGAGAGAGAGTGAGATAGAGCAAGTGAGATAGAGTGAGGTAGAGATTTGAGTGATAGTTTGAATAGAGACAGAAACAGAAGAAAGAGAGGGAATGAGAGAGAGAGAGAGAGAGAGAGAGAGAGAGTGAGATAGAGCAAGTGAGATAGAGTGAGGTAGAGATTTGAGTGATAGTTTGAATAGAAACAGAAACAGAAGAAAGAGAGGGAATGAGAGAGAGAGAGAGAGAGAGAAAGAAGGAGGGAGAGAGAGAGAGTGAGATAGAGCAAGTGAGATAGAGTGAGGTAGAGATTTGAGTGATAGTTTGAATAGAAACAGAAACAGAAGAAAGAGAGGGAATGAGAGAGAGAGAGAGAGAGAGAGAGAGAGAGAGAAGAAGGAGGGAGAGAGAGAGTGAGATAGAGCAAGTGAGATAGAGTGAGGTAGAGATTTGAGTGATAGTTTGAATAGAGACAGAAACAGAAGAAAGAGAGAGAGAGAGAGTGAGAGAGAGAATGAGTGAGACTGAGGGAATAAAAGTGAGAATTAATGTCGGAGAGAGTATGAAAAGCCTTTGTACCATATAAAACGGTTCTCGTAAGAAGAAAAATCATTTCTAATTAACTCCACCTCCACTTATGTCTCGGGTTTCATCCTTGCCAAACTTCAAAGTGCTTTACATATTTTGCAAGCAAATTGCATATTTTAAACTACCATCTCCTTTACTATAATTGAATTAAATGCTTCATAATTTATCCTTACACATTTGCAAGTATAATAAATCTTTAAATATAAATATTTCATTGGATTAATAACCTGGTGATTATTTATTAGGAATGAATTTATTATATAATAAATAAAATGCATATATAATAACAATAAGAATGCAATACGGTACATAACAACATAAATATAAACGGTGTTATTTATAAACACCGTTATAAACGGTGCAATACATAAGTATAACAACACTGAAAGTTTTGAGGATTGAATAGTTTCATAAATAGAAAAAAATTGGACTGGCCGATGTAAACAACGATACAATGACACACAGTGCAGCCACCTTACCAACGTGGACCGGTTTAGGCTGTGAGTAAGTAAAATTATAAAAGTGATATTTAAGTAAAAGGGAGGAGAAAAGTAAAAAAGAGAAAGGAAAGGAAAAAACATAAAACCAAAATTAAACGAGGAAGAGGGGAAAAAAATCATCTGATTAAATTTAGACCAGGGGAATTTCTTGCAACCAATAACCAAATGAAGGCTTCCTCAGAAGCCCTTAGAGTGGTCTGGGTGTCATCATTTGAGAGTTTTCTTAATACTTTAACCCTGAAGCAATCGTTGAAGGGAAGGTTATGGAGATTGGCGTGGGTGGCAAATATATATATATATATATATATATATGAGTCACCGCCCTGCCTTCCTGCGGGACTCTTCACATTTCCTGATGACGACGATGGTCGAAATATCAATGTGAGTTATGTCTGTGTCTTTCTGTGTGTTTCTTTTTGAATTTATTTTATATATATATATATATATATATATATATATATATATATATATATATATATATATATATATGGTTAATTTTGTATATCTCACCACTGATACTTATAATACCACCAGTATATCTACAGTAGTAATAAAATTTTTGAAAAATGTAACAGTAGATTTTGTGTTAAGGAATAATCTCTTACAGGATATCATGGCTTATGCTCCAATAGCCAGTAGATCTCTTACATACTTTATCTGACCTCCTTTTTCATTGAAGATTTCAAACAAGGTTTTCCAATTAAAACTTCAAAATATTTCTATTTTATCTGAAAAATGTCAGAAATATGTAAGAAAGAATACCTTTTTAAAATAATTTTTAATTTAAGATTTAGGATAATTTCATTTATTATTTTTCAAAGATTGTTTTCAATTTTGAATTTTTACATTTTTGTTCTTTTATAAAATTATTATACTGGGAATTTTATGGCATGCTAGTTTTTTTTTAAAAAAAATGTAGAATATTTTTTCTTCTTATTTCCTTTACGCCCTTTAAAATACTTTCTTTTCTCTGATCTTTCTGAATGCTACACCAAATGACCATTTTCACTTCTTTGAGATTATACATGACCCGGACCAAACCAGCAGTCTTTGTTAAAAATAGTTTCATTTCTAAATTTTTAATGTAGAGTGGACGTATTTATATTCTATTTGTTCACTCACAGTCTGGTATATATTTGAACGATCAAAAAATTATTTTAGTGATTACCTTTATCAGCATAATTTTATAACATTATATTTTGTACTGCATGACCGTTTTCTGGTTTATTAAAAATAATTTAAGTCAGAATATGAAGACTTATATTATGTTTATATGAAATAACAAGAAGAATTGAGAAATATATGAGTTGTTGATTCCTAGTGTACAACATGAATCATAACATTATATACTTATGCAAACCGTCATCTCTTAATTATTAAAATACTTTAAATAATGGTTAATGAGTTTCAGTTGGCTTTATAGATTGTTCTCGTAAGGAAGGTATTGATCGCAAATAAAAAGGTCTGCCACTATTAGGAACTCGAGAGCAGTCTTGTACACTTAAGAAAATAAATGGTGTTTCCTTATATCCTATCAATTGCTACCCTTATATTCTACCCTTCCATTTATCACACTTCGTACCATTTTCAACCCCCATGAGGTCTGGTCCCAAAGGGCGTTTAAGTGACTGGGCGTGCTGACTAAATTCAACTAGGAATAATGGGTGAAAATCTTCAACTTCCAGTAAAATTATTTCCAGATATTTCTTATAAAAAAAATTGTGTTTTAATTGTTAACTCACCAGCACGGTAGGTTTTATACAATCAACTAGAAACTTAGTTTGAATTTGAATGTTATATATAATATGTATATATCAATGATTAAACCACAATATGAAATGGGAAAACAAGACTAAACTAGTCTTGTTTTACCATTTCATATTGTCGTTTGATTATTGATTGTTGTTTCACGTGTTTATGTGTAATCTTTTTATAATATATACATCATATATATATATATATATATATATATATATATATATATATATATATATATATAATTAGTTGTATTTCCTTACTCTGTTGTATTTTAAACTTATATATATCAATGTTTAAACCATAATAAGAAAGGAGGTAAAAAGGACTAAAATCGTCAGACAAGCCTTTGTCAGAGTAAAATCCCAACTGAGTTCAGTGGGATTTTACAATCCATAACAATCCTTTGTTACGGTTGAAGATCTTAGTCTTTTTTTTTCATTTCTTATTTTGGTTTAAACATTGATTGTTATTTCACGTGTGGTTATTGTAAAATCTTGTTATATTATATATATATTTCGTTAAACACTTTTTGAACCTTTGTTTAGTCTCTTTTCTAATTATTGTTTTAATGTTTTCCGGGATATGAAATAATAACTGTCCAAAAGTTTTATCTTTAAAACACATTGTTCACAATATACACTTTTTAACAATTTTCCGACGTTTCAGTTTCCATGGACCATATCCAGGGTATTTTTTTAAAATTTAACTGACTAAGGCTAGAAGTTTAAAACTCTATATAAACTTAGATTAAAAACTATACAAAACAATAACACAGTTGACATGCATAATGGTTACATAAATGAGGGAGGTTACGATAAGGCTATGCTAACTCAATTGAAACAGTTTAAACTAGATATTTGTCCCTAAGGCTAAGCTAATTTCAAATATCTTCTGCATTTGAATTATATTATTATTTTCTGTACAAAATTGCTTAGAACTGACTAATTTCATTATCTTTATCTTTGATACATTAGAGAAACCGAATTTTTCCATTGAAAAATTTCTGTCAGTATGTTTCTCCAAAAATTTTGTTACAGTAAAACTCAGCTACCATGAGTCATGCCAAGTTCAAACTTTCACAGTAAATTTGTGTATTTTAAATTTGAAGCTAAGATTTAAATGGTTGGAAATTCAACGTAGAAGATAAGTTGTGGACTTTTAAGCTCTGTTTGGCTAGCTACACAGGTATATCAACTAACAATACCTACTTGCTACAGTATCAGACACCTAAAAATACATGTATATTTTTAAAATAAATATTAAAAATATTTTAAATATATATAAAATAAAAATATACAGTTTTTTTTAGGTTTTCGATACTGTAGCAAGTAGGTATTGTTAGATAATTTTGATTTCGTTTGCTATTTGTTATAATTTGCTCGCTTTAATAAAGTGAGTCCTATCTACCCGTGTACTAAATAAGAAGTATGCCTAGAATAAAATCAAATTTGAGCTCTGTATATAAGGCTGCAAAACGAAAAAGAAACTCGAGATCCAATGATAGTTATCGATCGTACTATTAGTGATATTTTATAGTATTTTATAATTTCTAATAATATTTTGAAATACGACGTATCATCTCTATTTTTTTTTAACTTCCCGTCAAAGACGATCACGTCTGCTAGCTTAATATGAAATATTTAAAAACGAACTTTTAATTGTTTTTTTAACTTCTTTTATATTTGATAGATAAGATTATACAGGTATTGGACACGGGTATGCAGAAGACAGAGTCAATTCATCAAATAAAGACGGTTCAGACCGCACCCTTAATGATAAAGATTTACAATAGGAATGATAGATCCTGCAGGCCAGCACTGATGACGAATGGCTCATTGTCAAAGCATACCCTGCTCCCTTGCTGGTGATAAATCGGCTGCTTCATGTTCGGGACACGCAATAGCTGAATGCATAATGCTTCTCGGCCAGTCTACCTACGAGTAGTATTGGCTATCAGCACGATTATAACCAAATATCACCATCTTTTAGCATTACTTTAGTTAATCCTTTTGCATGATACCCAACGAATCATTACCATTTCTTCTTCCGAGATATCTTCTTGAGATCCTTATCAGTTTTTCTAATCCCCCTCAGTTTCATAAATATGCTTACGAAACTTTCAATGTTAAATTAGGTATTCAAAGATGGCATTAGCCAGTTACCTTTACAACATACACATCAAACGTTACTAGTCTTATTTTTAAATGGTATTAATTACATATTTAATGAAAAGTTAAAGAACGATATTTAAAACGATAGAAATACTTTATGTGAAACAAAATTGCTAGTCATTCTTCAGACTTTTGAAAGTAATAACATGTGAAAGACCTAGTATGGTGTGCACTTAAGTTTGCTATAAGTTCACTTCTAAATCATTTCAAATAAATTTAACTAAATACTATATTTCAATGTGGCTTTCTTTAACACCTATAGACAAATAATTCAAACATTTTATTCATTTTAAAATTATTGTTTAGAAAACTATTATCTATATAAAACTCGAATTAAAATTGTTTACCGGAATGCAAATTTTTCGTAACTTTATATTTATTTTCAATGTTAAATGAAAGTCAAAATACATTTCCACTTAATTATTACTTTCAGTTAATGTAGTAACTTGTTTTTAATTAAGTTTATTAAGTAATAATAAAATTTTTTGCAGATAAAAAAATATATAATGTCTTATTAGTTTATTATTATTGCATTAAAATTATGTACCATATTTAACAATACATTTTTTAGAAAATATATTATGATAACTCAACGTATTTTAATTATATATCCAATGTAAACAAATAATGTGTTTCTTAATTATATTAGATATATGATAAGTTATGTATATAAATACATAAAATAATATTTTTATCAGGCCAGGTCAGCTCTTCAGGAGCAAATTAAACTCAAATTTCTAATGTTTCGCTTTTATTTAAAACCTTTTTCATAAGCAGAAGTATAAACTTATGAAACAGAAAAAATTGAGTATTACATTTCTTTTATTAAAAACTTTACATTTGGTTTTATTATTATTTTATTTTCATTATATTTTATATCATTTAGTTCAAACTATAGTAAGGAAATCAGAAGAATGACTAAAATCTTTCGACCAAAACAAGTAGTCATCGTCAGAGTCTTACAGTTACTCAATATCAGTTACTTCATATGGTGATGGCCAAATCTTTTTATATATATAGTATATATATATATATAAAGATTTCACATAAACACGTGAAATAACAATCAATGATTAAACCACAATATGAAATGGGAAAACAAGACTAAGATCTTTCAACCGTAACAAGCGGTCTTCGTCAGAGTCAAAAACCCAACTGAAACACTGGATGCAGAAAACATCTGGTGAGGGGTTGAGAAGAGTGGGAGGAAAGAGTGGTATTTTAAAAGGGTGCAAAGTGCAGGAAAGAGCAATAATCAAGGCAAGTATGTTAGGGTAAACAAAGGAGTATAGTAAGAAAGAGTAAAAAACTATCCGCTAGCTTTCAACCCTCTTAGAAGAGGCTATTGTCCTCGTAACGAAAGTATCAAGTTTGAAGAAACCGTTACTAATGTTTATAATATTTGATCTATTAAATTTAATTAGAGATTATTCAATAATATTTCTTAACAACATTGATTTTCTGAATCATAATTTTTCAATGAAAATTATGGAAAATTTTGTTTAAACAAGTGTTTTGTTTATATTTAACGTAATACACTGAGACAATCTGAATGGTTATTAAGCAAGCTTAGACTATGGTAGCAAGTACTCTACTATTCTGGAGTAATTTATCTAAGTCTGTTATTGCATCCAAATTAAAATAAAATATTTTAGACAAATAGAACTGCTTATGCAATACTTCAAAATCACTATGTATTGGTACAATGACACAAATGTTTACAATTTTCAACAAATAATGTTAACAGTCAAAATTTATCATGCACAAAGAGTGAAAATGAACTGTAACTGGCATTAAGTCTGGGAATTTAGTTGAAAAATGCTTGTTTTTCTCATGAATTGAAACAAAACAAATTTTGTATTCATCCATATAAAATAACTTAATAGATTTAAAAAATAAAATCTTCTAAAAAAATAATGATAAAAACTACCTAAAAATTTTTTAAACATCTGATATCAAACTCTTGATATTTTTGTGACTAACTTAACATTTGACTTACCTTATAATATACCATTACGAAGTTTTTAAGTACTAGGAGCTCATATTTTATTAACGAAATGAAGTTTCAATGAGCTCTTGAATATTTATGAGTCTGACTTGAATTTCAAACGTTTACGAATACCATTATCTTAATATGTTTTTATTATATATGGATAAGACACTGAAAGTTCATTTTAATTATAATATATATATATATATATATATATATATATATATATATATATATAAACTAATGTTTATCGGGACTCGGTCAGTTCTTCAGGTTCAAATTGAGACAGGTTTTTCATCCCTCGTTTCATATTTTAAAGAAAATCAAAGCCCTTACCATTCTTTGTATCTCCTTGACTAGACGCTGTTTTGAATTCCAATCCGTCATTTTCCTCTTCATCGTGTCTACCTTCTCATTATTTTCTTTAATATTCAAGAGGTTGAAAGAGTACAACACAAATTCTTGAGCTTTTTCACTGGTTCAATACACATATTTTTTTTTTACCTCTATGAATCATAATATTCTACTGAGTTTTTAAAACTATTAGATATTCAAATCCAGAATAAAATGTCAATCTATTTTTCTTATTTAAAAAAATTGGATTCGAAATTGACTTACAAATCAGTGTTAATTGTAATTTTCTAAAATAGACCACTATAGTTCCAGCTACTCAAAGCAAAAATAATGGTAATCATTAATGAAACTTCAGTATTACGACATGGAGAACAATGTATGTTCTGATGTCTTTACGAATGCCATTAAGAGATATGTATAAATAAATTTATCTTTACATCATTGCCCTTTTTTTATAATGTTCATAAAGTTAAATTTTTTTAAGATAATTATTTGCTTTATATTGATAAAAATGTGAAATTATATTATGAATATTTTTTATAAAATATATTTCATATAATTAAATCATAAAGCAACATTATTTAAAGAATCTACGAAAACTCTCTTCGATATTATGACCAATGCTGGTAATCAGGAGCGGAGATATGCAGAGTGAAATACCAAGTATTCCTTCGTTGTAATTGCAGTGCAAGTACTGCGAACATATACAATTGGTAGAAAGAGATAAACAAATAAAGTAGCCAAAAAATGAAATATAATAAATATTACAAATTTTAGATTAAATAAATATATCAATTAAGGAAAAAAGAACTATTAAACACATGATTCTGAAGGTATAATGCTAGATGAATATATCAATAAAGACCAAAAAAAATGAAAGAATGAAGAGAAAAAACAAATTATTGTGATTCATCCTAGAGTTTAATCTGACGAAAGGAGAGGGTCCTATAGGAGGGAGCCTGGTTGAGTCACAGTTAAACCCTGACGAACACCACTTATTTTGGTTGAAACTTGTTAGCTATATTAATTTCATATGTGGTTTGGAAGTTAATTTTCATTTTACGAGAAATCTTGTTATTTTTATTATTTCAGTTCCCTTAAAACAGTAAAAGGAAACAAGATAGGAATTAAAATTGTTAAATTTAGTTTGTTGATGACAAATTGTTTGTACAGTAAAATTATATTTCAAAACTTTAGGAAATTAGCATTTCTTAAGAATGCTAATAATTTATTCCATTGTATAGCTTCTTTTTGATTTTTTGCATTACCACTTAAGAAGATACATTGGTTACTAGAGACAAATAAAATAATTTTCTTTTGTAGTGATAGGCATTTTCTGTTAGACGGTTTGCTGATATTATTTTAAAGCATATTTATGAAATTATGAGTGGCATAGTATTGAGCCAGTTAGCCGAAAACTAAGTAAATATCTTGTGATATTTCTAATTCTTGTCCAAATTATGATTACATTTTGAAAACAAATAGTGTGGTTGCCAAAGAAATATTAAATTTTTTGAATATTTTTCTACTTCTCATTTCAAGTATCAGGGGTCCACCTATTGTACTTACTAGAATTATTGAAATCGATTTTATAAAATGTTCATCCTGAGAGATGAAGCAATAACAGTTAAATGTACCATGTTGTCCATGAAAGGAAAACAAACAAAAGCTGTTTCATTAAAGGACTCTATTCAATAAACAAGCAACATAGAAGCTCGAAACAAAATCTATTTAATTTGGGATCAACTTGTTTAATAGTGGTCCTTAAATCCAAATAAAATGATTTCACCAGAACGCAGTTGTAATATTTGCAGTGGGATCGTCTACTTTAAAGCAGGTAAATAAATGTCTTGTTTATTTTAGTGAAGTTCAATCTTTGCGTGAGTTCACAAGTTATTCTCTCCCTTAATTAACCCAAATACCCCTACGGCAGCCGTAATCAACTACTTCATTATCACTTGCTCTCAACCTTTCCGCTCCAATTACTTGGAGTATGAGTTTAAATCACTTATACGTGATTAATAATGAAACAGTTTAACTTTCCATTTATCAAGTACACGTATGATTCTCGAAATAATTAGCATACAATTAAGTAAGCAACTAACGCCCAACTCAAATTATAATTAGTAATTTGAGTAAACAATTATTAAAAAAGATGAATATTTACAACACGTGTAAGTTTCAAATAGCAATTAAAATATGAATATATATATATATATATATATATATATATATATATATATATATATATATATATAGTTCAAAATTGAGGATAGGTAGCAAACAAAGTAAAGAAACACACTTACCAACTCAAATTTTTGGGTTACAGCAACCTGGGTTACAATCCGTTGCGTCTACAACGTGCTTGGTCTCGTTTTCTCTTTTCTCCTGAAGACACATTGCCCGAAAATTTGAGTTTGTAAGTGTGTTTCTTTACTTTGTGTGCTACCTATCCTCATTTTTGAACTGTTATTGTGTCCAGTTTAGATCGTTTTTCCGTTTATTAAGTGAATATATATATATATTGATATAACTTCTCGACCACTGACTTAAAGTTCAAAGAAGGGTTTCTTCAGAATTTTGGTCTAAAGAAATTACACTCCTGTTTATACGCCGACGTTTTGCAAAAAATGTTGTGATCCTTTCGTGGTTTACTTTTTACTCCATTTTGGTGTTTTATGGTTTGGTTTTTGTGCTTTTTGTTTTCTGTCAGTTGATATTCCGTGGATGTACTTGTTTTCACTACTTATGTCGTTAATAAATTATTTTAAGCCTTAAAAATGCCAAACAACTTTTGTCGAAACGACGGTTTATAAACAGGAGTATAATGTCTTTAGACTAAAATCCTCAAGAAACCAATCTTTGAAGTTTATATATATATATATATATATATATATATATATATTGTCTAGATGGCCTCAGAGCTTATTTTTCTTCATTTTCATTCTTCCCTACGGCATTTTGTCTCGTATACATATCTTAGGTGCTGCTGGTGAATAATGAATACTGGGCGGTGACTGGCTGTTGGCTTGGCGAGTAGTTGAAGGAAAATAAGCTCTGAGGCCTTCTAGATTATCTCGTTAGAGAGCTACTACAAATAATATATATATATATATATATATATATATATAAATTTGAAATAGAAGAAGAGAATCACACAGAGTAAAGAAACACACTTCCTTACTCAAATTTTTGGAAAATTCCTCTCTCATTCCTCCTGAAAACGGGTTTTCCGAATATTTGAAATGGTAAGTGTGTTTTTATAATCTGTTACTCTTCGCCAATTTGAAATTTGTGTATGAGCAGTTTCAATCGTATTTATGAATTAATAATGAATATATATATATATATATATATATATATATATGGAATTAAAGTATGCAGCAGCTTCTGCATTAACGACCTTTTTGCTGATGGCCTCGATTTTTCTAACTATCTTACGGTGATGCTGAGGCAACTTCCATATATGCTGGGCCAGAGACATTGAGAAAACCAATATCAAACAACTTTAATGGATCACAAAAACACTGGGTTTAAACAAGCTTTCGACCACACATTGGTCATCTTCGGGTTACACTACTATTTAATTAATGAATGTTAATATAATTAACTGAAAAGTAATTTTTAAAATTAAACATAACAATTTTAACAAATATAAAACAAACGATACAGCGGGTGAAAAACAAAGAAAATAAATAGTAGTGTAACCCGAAGATTACCAATGTGTGGTCGAAAGCTTGTTTAAACCCAGTGTTTTTGTGATCCATTAAAGTTGTTTGATACTGGTTTTCTCAATGTCTCTGGCCCAGCATATATGGAAGTTGCCTCAGCATCACCGGAAGATAGTTAGAAAAATCGAGGCCATCAGCAAAAAGGTCGTTAATGCAGAAGCTGCTGCATACTTTAATTCCATTTGTCTTCAAGAAGATTTGCTGCCCATTTATACTAATATATATATATAATATACATATATCAGTTGAGTTTTTAACTCTGACGAGACCGCTTGTTACGGTTGAAAGATCTTAGTATTTTTCCTTTTTCATTTTGTGGTTTGATCATTCATTCATATATATATATATATATATATACATATATATACTTTTTCGTTGGAAATACTATCCAAAATGGACAAATATAGTTCAATATAGACAAAAAAACATAGAGAAATCAAAAGAACACACTTACAGTCTCTAATTTTCGGTTTGAACCGTCTTCAGGAGAGATAAGAGAGGGAAACCAAGCGCACTGGTTCAGAGACGGTTGGAGACCAACCTTGTCTATATTGAACTATATATATAAGAACATGTAGAAATAACACACAATTAACTTCAATATTTATTATCGTTTTACCAAAGTAAATACCACGCAATTACGGATTCCACAACTAATGAGCTAAGTAATGCTATTTTGGTGAAATGTATCCTTTTCTTTTGAACATTCCCCTTTCTTCTATTTCATACATGTTTTCTAACTTATTTTCTTTATATTTATTCTAAGTTTCTGTATAAGGTTGGTGGTATTACCAGTATAGGCGTCTTAAGTTTCTGGTAGAGTAAAGGACAGAATTTCTAATCCTAACTTGCTAAAAATACTTCTTCACGAGAAGAAAGTGAATACCAGGTAAGCAGGAGTTGCAACGGAAGATAACTCAAGTATGACAGTGTGTGTTACTTTACTTCGTATTTGAGCTTATTTTTCACAGTTTGCATAGTTTATTTTAATTTAAAGCGAGAGGGTTTAATAAAGAAAAATGTGAAGTATTTTATATGGGCCGTTAAGTTTAGAGCGTCGAAAAGTATACAATTTTTTTTATTTATTGTTAGAGAAACTTTTAAGCCAGTAGCTATTTGCTCTAATGTAAAGCAATTTATTCAGTTTAATGACACATGTCTGTAAGCTATTGTCTGATTAACTACACTAAGCTATCGTTGGTGACTGATTTTTGTATTCAATGTGGCAATTAAGCATAGCCCATCTTATCCTTAGAGAAAGTTATTTTTTGTTGTATGATGTCATATTTTGTCAACAAATCCTATTTCCTACATCTCAAATCCTATTTTCTGCAAGTAACCTTTTGATTACCTTTAAGTCCAAAGAAATAAATAGTTACATCAAAATAATACAATAAAAGTTTTTACTGTATTTTTATAAGTTTTTGCTATTAGGAAAGATATAGAGCTTTATATTTCTTGTTGAAATGTTTAGTTGTCACTAGAGTGCAGCACATGGTCCATTGCCTTGCAGCAATGCAATACGTTATGTGTTGATGTAATTAACTGAAGAGTATCAACGATTTGAGGTGATGAACACGAGACAAGGGAAGGTAAAATGAGGATGAATCAATTTAGAAAGTGAGGCATGATGAATAACTGAAGGTGTGATTTGTCTGAATGAATGATGTGCCCAGTGTCAGAGCCATTCATGTCCCTCTGCCTTCTCAATTCAGCAAATGGGATTTGTAAAATAGCTCTCTTATCTGGATATCATCTATCACCTTTTTTTACTTTCAACAATTTTTTTTCTGAATATTCAATTGAAATCAACATATAATAATCAAAAAAATGTAATATAATATATATTTATCTGTACATTTCTTTGTTGATTGATCATCACTTCTTATATATCTTAGTTGTAAAAAGTGAGGAGCGTTTATATGTTTGTCAACAACACAATAGACAAGAGAAGACGATTTAGTGGCATCACTAAGACACTATTATCACTAAGACTTCTTTTACTTGAAAAATTCAAATAGTCGCTTCAACATATAATACTCAAAAAAATGTAATATAATATATATTTATCTGTACATTTCTTTGTTGATTGATCATCACTTCTTATATATCTTAGTTGTAAAAAGTGAGGAGCGTTTATATGTTTGTCAACAACACAATAGACAAGAGAAGACGATTTAGTGGCATCACTAAGACACTATTATCACTAAGACTTCTTTTACTTGAAAAATTCAAATAGTCGCTTCAACATATAATACTCAAAAAAATGTAATATAATATATATTTATCTGTACATTTCTTTGTTGATTGATCATCACTTCTTATATATCTTAGTTGTAAAAAGTGAGGAGCGTTTATATGTTTGTCAACAACACAATAGACAAGAGAAGACGATTTAGTGGCATCACTAAGACACTATTATCACTAAGACTTCTTTTACTTGAAAAATTCAAATAGTCGCTTCAACATATAATACTCAAAAAAATGTAATATAATATATATTTATCTGTACATTTCTTTGTTGATTGATCATCACTTCTTATATATCTTAGTTGTAAAAAGTGAGGAGCGTTTATATGTTTGTCAACAACACAATAGACAAGAGAAGACGATTTAGTGGCATCACTAAGACACTATTATCACTAAGACTTCTTTTACTTGAAAAATTCAAATAGTCGCTTCAACATATAATACTCAAAAAAATGTAATATAATATATATTTATCTGTACATTTCTGTGTTCAAAAACTCTTGAAAATATGATATTGGGGTACGATGAGTCAAGTTGAGTAAACAAAAAAGAAAGTTTTTCACGTGTTATAGCACGTAATATACTTCCACAGGTAACTACTATTTCAACAAAGTCGGTTCTTCTTCCAAAGTCCAACATTCGTTTTGAATCTTTCGTACGTTTCAAGGAGGTAATGGAGACCTGAGCTATTTTAAGCAACAATTTTCTTATTAGTGCACCATATTGATGGTTTTATCTTAACTTAAAAACTGTAAATTTCACTTATTATGAGAGTTATAGCAGCAGGTAAATACTAGATAGGTAAATACTAGAAACACAATACTCCTCATAATTGTTAATTCGGTGGTACAGATCAAAAGTGCAGATCCTGTAACTCAACTTGAGCCTGTTGAGTATTGTGGTATCACTTAATAACATGATTATATTATTTCTTCATTCAAAATTGAAGTTGCACGCAATATTCTAATTTACCACAACTTCCTATGCTACTTCATCTTTGACAAACATATTTTTTTCATTTATAAAGAGTGGTAAAAACTAGAAGGTCATTTTTGTTTTTTAAACACGATTATTAGTATTTTCACCCGCTATGATAACATTTGAGTCCATAACAACTAAATAAGTGAAGACCTTTCACTAGGTAGCCGAAAGAATATGGTTTAGCAGAAACAGCAGGTTGATAAAGTTTTACTTTTGCCATCACGTTCTTTGTTAGTGTCATAACAGCAGTATACAAAAATATGATCTTCCGTTTTATAGATTCGAGATGTGATCAAAAAGTCAGGCACTTTTTGAACTTCGCTCGCTCTTTACATTCTAATTTTGGAATGTTTTGCTGTTGTGTTGGTACAATCGTCACGATCATATCTTCACAGTTTTGAATCTACAGCATATGCTGTTTTTATGTGAGAGACTAAACAACGTTAACGAGATTAGACGCGTGTTTGCGTGCTCGGTGATTTTTTGGTTTTAACAATAATGGAGCAGAGTGTTTGTATTAATGTTTGTGTAAAAATAGTATTAAGTGTTCAAAAACTCTTGAAAATGTGATATTGGGGTACGCTGAGTCAAGTTGAGAAAAAAAAAAGAAAGTTTTTCACGTGTTATAGCACGTAATATACTTCCACAGGTAACTATTATTTCAATATCAAAAAATCTCCGAGCAAGCAAACTCTATTTAACCTTCACACATGCTATATGGTCAAAACTGTGGACATATGATTGTGACGAGTGTACGAACCCAACAAAAAAAAAAAAAAATTGAAATTAGAATGTACAGAGCATGAGAAATTCATCACTTATTAAATGTTCTAGTTGTAACAAGCGAATATTATTATGTTTGTTTAATATTATATGTTTGTCAACAACAGAACAGATAAAGGAAGACGATGATGTGATATCACTAATACATTTTTTACTTGAAAAAATTGAAAAGCGTCCTTACTTTTTGATCACACCTGGTATTTCTACCTATTTTAAACATATTTACTGAAATATCTTTTTTAGGCATGACTCTATCTTCAAAACGAGGTTATGGTAACTCAGGATTACCTCTAACCACCTATAAAAAACTGTGTTATGTTCCCAGATAATAATTTTAAATAGTGTATAATGCTTCTAGCATTTTCTAACATTAGTTTCTTTGGCATACCATATATATCATTTTCGTTTCTGAGTTATTTGTATATTAAATTTATTTAGGAACTCTTTAGTTGGTAGCACCAATATATCTATATCAGACCTGGTTTGACATTGCACAAATATATAACCGTTAATCAAGCCGAGTAATTTCGACACTCGAAATTTGATTAAATGGGGTCAAGATCATTTAGCAACTGTTTGAACATATTATGAGACAGTTTTATGTGTTAAATCAAAACTTTAGGTTTAAAACTGCCTTATAGACAGAAATTTTGTGATTTTACTTCAATAGAGAATATGCAACATTACTACACACATCTATAGCAGATTAAAGATTTATTGTTTTATCAAGTCAATTATTTGCTTTTATGTGACTTTGAATAATCTGTTAAAATAAAATACAGCGCTTACAATATCTTTTCTGAAGTCTCTTTAAAGATTTCTACTTGATTGGACCGCATTTTTTACACATATAAATGAATTTGACATCCTTCAATGTTTCAATTTTTGGTGTGGAGAAAATTAGATAAAATTTGTGAAGAGCTTACAGAATACATCCTGATCCTGAAAAAAATCAATCTTGTTATTTTGGTAGAATTACATGTTTTGAGGTCTCACAAGTTGTTTTATGAAGTTTTATCGGTGATGTCTGCGTATGTGTGGAGGTGGGTGAGTACGTATCGAAAGTTGGGTGGGTGGTACGTACACACCACGCTGGGTGTATGTTGGTGTGTGTGTGTGTGTGTGTGTGTGTGTGTTTGTGCTGTAAACATTACTTTTATTTAGTCCTATGAAGTAGATGTTTGAATTAATAATCCTGAATGAGTTGTAATAAACACGCGGCTCAACTCTTCTTAGATAGTGGAATGATTAATTGCCTCGAGTTCAAACTTATTTAGGAAGTGCATGAACTTTACAAAAGTGTATAACCCTAACGTGTTAGTTGATGTTTGAAGACTAGAAGTGTTTGCTAGTATAATTAATAGGCAGCTGGTCCAGGACAGTTCTTCTGCTCGTTGTTGTGTTCCTCCAGTCATCAATCACAGCCCCATCTGCTTCCCAAGAATTCACCATCTGGCCCAGACGCTGCCAGTGACGTCATTCACCCTTACTTCCTCTTCTGCATTCAATCTCTGTCTTCAACTGTTTTCATGGTGCCAATAATAGAAAACACTTGAAAAAATGAGACCATTTTCAAAGATAATACACTTTAACTGACTTGATAGAGCAACAAGACAAATGTTTTTTCTGGTTATTTGTCTACCACATTTATTCACATTGCTTTCATGCCGAAATAGAAGTAGTGCTCCCAAGTAAAGAGTAATAGGTACTTTAAAATGGAATTTCAAATTTGGAGATGCTTTCTGTTTAGTGATATGAAGTAGATGAAGCAAGGTGAGGTGAAGTTTACTTCAGGCCACATTTTATGTATGTTACATCTACCTGACAGATAACAGATCATCAACAGATCACTACTTTAATAAATAGTAACTTATAATAGTATTATAATTATAATAACGTTTATTAGTTTTATATTTATTACAGTACAATAGAAATTAGGCAGCATCAATCAACTAGAATGAACTTATATTAATAAGTTAGGTCCTCTAGTAATGTAAAATTTTATAGCTTTTCTATGAAAAACCTACTTTTTCTGGTAACTGCTGAAATTATTACTAATTTCGTTTTATTTGAATTACTTCGAAAAATATAATAATCCATTCCTTTAAGTGCCTATTTATTGACTGATGCTCGACTCATGTATTCTTCTGTTTTATAAGTATATGAAAATGTTTTAAGTAAAAACTGAACTTTAACATTTGACAAATTCTTGAAAAATGGACCTGGTTCTAATTTTATATATATATTATATGTATATATGTTCAAACCACAAAAAGAAATGGGAAAAAAAGACTAAGATCTTTCAACCGTAACATGCGGTCTTCATCAGAGTCAAAAATCCAACTAAAACACAAGATGCAGAAAGATCATGGTGAGGGGTTGATAAGAGTGGGAGGAAAGAAAGGTATTTTAAAAGAGTGTAAAGTGCAGAAAAGGACAATAATCAAGGCAAGGATGTTTGGGGTAAACAAAGGAATACGATAAGAAAAAGTAAAAACTATCGCTAGCTGTAAACCATCTTGAAGAGGCTATTGCCCTTGTCAGGACCGAGTCAGCTTTGAAAAGCCCGTTACTAATGTATTAATATTTGACACATTAAATTTAATCAGAGAGGATTCATTATATTTCTTAACCACACCGATTTTTCATAGGGAATAAATTTAGCTCCGGTCTAATCGATTTGATAATTTTCATTATTTACAGGCAAGAATAAGGTGCTACTTTATTACTGTCTAGTTATAGGGACCCATTGGTATTATTTTACACGTGCCTTTAAAGGTATACTAGTTTGAATAGTATAAATTTATGGCAATTTTTGCACTGGATATTATAAATGCCACCGGACTCCAGTTCTCTGGGAGAGTTTTTAACAATATTAACATATTGCCCACAGTATTGCAATTAGAAAAAACTATATCAAAATGAAGTTTACGCGCAAGCCCAGGGAGAGAGTCCAATGACTCATGATCCAGTAAAAATATAGAATTTGACAATGAACTGGGCTCTGTTGAAATATTGGAGAAGGTTTTTTAGCACCCTTTAAAGCTAAGTCGATATAAGAGGAGGGGTACTTTAATGACGGGACAATTGACCTAATGTTATTAATCTCATCAATAAGAAATTCAGGGGAGCACAGTCTTAAAGCCCTCAAAAACATAGTTTTAAAAACAGAGATGTTTTTTGTCGTTATGTTATTGAGTTTTGTTTTTAAGAGCATCTTATTACGGCCAAGATTTGTCAATAAAGTTATTGGTTGCAACTTGGTGTTGCAAAAATCAGTAAAATGAGCTATGTTTGCTCACTCTTTGGCAAAGTTCATTTTGAATGTTAGAGCGGGGTGGTGATGGTATTTTACTGGAAAATTGATCGTGTTACTCGAAAAATGAACGTGTTACTGGAAAAAATCATACACTACTTCATTTATTAAAACTAGACATTCTGGTACTTTTAGTGTCGGTGGATTAAAAAAAAAAAATCTCCTTAGTATGCATGTGCTAATTTTTTGGGTACTTTTTTTATAATTTATAATGATACTAAGACAATTAAATTGTATTAAAAAAATATAAAAATAAGAATTATTGTCCAAAAAGTGTATTTATTGCATATAATTCAATGTGGAACATGCTGCAATAAAATTAAAAAAAAAAATTGGAGTGGCCTACACCCAACTTTACAATAAGTAAATGTAATAAACTCATTAAAAAATAACAGTTTGTTTTTATCTTTATGGGGCTATAGCGTAGATGTAATATTAAACACTATGGTAGAGATTATGAAACTTGAAATAATTGATTTCCTCTACTTATTAAAGTAATAGTGGTTATTTAGAGTACTCAGTCTGTCATCCTACTGCATAAGCGTTCAGTAGTCACAGTTTTAGCTGTGGTAAGTCCAACATTTACATTAAGTATTCTTGCATTCGATTATTTTAATCCACTATAACGTTTCTGAATGAATATATCAATATATTAGTGCACAATTAATAGAGTCAAGAGCATATTACAAAAAGCCTCTTCATATCCATGTAGCTGTCTAGAGTGAATCATATAATGATTAAAGAGTGTTCTATTTGGTTAACAAAAAAATTTTGGAAACATTTTTTTGTTTTATAGTAGTGAGAAGAGTGAAAAGTTGTTTTAGCATGTTGTACAAATAAGTAGTGCTATCATAATTTAGCTTTACCGAAAGGCCATATAGTGTTATCATAACCATGACTATTTGTTTGCCAAATTTCACCATTTTATGTGGAACTTGATACGTAGCGTGCTCACAAACGTTTTAAATACATTCCTGCTTGCATACACTTAGACATAAAAAAAAACTGCATTCAGGGGACTATAAAAGTGTAAATACTTAGAAATTTTCCAATCGGTTTGATCTTTTCTACTATATTTTAATGAAGATAAACTTATATTAAAGTTAATAAATTGTATTCTAAACGAATTATCTATACATCAAAAAATTTCTGGGAGCAATATAAAAAATCTGGAGTGGCCTACACTCTACTTTACTATAAGTAACTTAATGTCAAATTTCTTGAGTATATAAAACATAACGTCTCATTTAAGCATAACATAAATATCTAAATGGGATATAATTATTAGCATTTCATTCGTGAGGTAGTACAGATAATGATTGAAGGACATATCAATTTATAAGCTTATTTTTGTACATCACAAATAATTTATTATTTGCAAATAATTTCATTAGTATAACTACAGCAGTAATAACATTTTTGAAAAACCAAAGTGAACATTTCTTGAAACAAAATATTATCTTACAAGAGAACATGACTTTTGTTCAAATAGCCAGTAGATTTCTTACATCGTTTACTTGACATCCTTCTACATTGAATATTAAAGTAAAATTTTCAAATTTAAAACAGGAAAATACCCTTTTTTTCTCTGAAAAACATCTTAAACAGCGAAGAAAATGTTGTTTTAAGGTGATTTGTTAATTAAAGATGTACAATAATTACATTTATTAATCTCTAAACGAAGGATTTCAATTTTGAATTATCTTTTACATTTTTCGTTTTTAACCGAATTATTATACTGAGAATTTTATGGCTTCTTAGTATTTAACAAGATCATTTTCCTTCCCCTTTGTCAAATAACATATATACGGTTTTTTTCTGAGTGAGTGTTATAATTATCCTGCACATATTACTCCTCTTACATCTCAAATAAGTCAATAAACATTTTAAATTGTTCCTTTATAAATATCAATTTTATATCAGCGGATTCACTCAAAAAATTTCTAGGTCAATGTAAACAATGTAAAAAAAATACAAAAAATTCGACAAGTATAGTAGGTGATCTCTTAGTCTAGGATAAACAAAGAGTTTTTATATCGTTATTGCTTTTTTCCCGTAATTGAAACTTCATGATTTTTTTCTTTGTGAATTGCTAATTTTTTGTTCCATTTTCGGTCAAATTTTCATTATTTTTTAACAAGCCGTTTAGCGTCAAAAAAACATTTTCTGAAAACACAAATCGTACTGTAACGTCCCTTTAGCGAATGTAATTTTGAAAAAAAATATCTCAAATCATTCTCCTCATAATGTTCTATTTTTAGACATAGTTTCATTCTGATGCGTCAAACAGTATGGTTTGTATCGCTCTCACAAGGTTTGAGATTCAATTAAAAGTCAACATTTTTACATTTTATTGAAAAAAAAACATTTCCTGTTGTTTAAAATTCTGAATATATTTTTCGTTTGTTTCATTTGTAACCTCAAAGATAATGTCAAAATTTCAAAACTCTAGGGTTATCAGTTTAGGAGAAATAAATGTATTAAAATAAACGGTTTTTGGCAAAAAAAGTGACTTTCCCATCATGCATAATTCTTCCCAAACAATAGGGATCTTCGTCTTTATGAGGTCCATTTTTGTGTAAAATATCAACTTGATCCATCAAAGATTCTGGACCGTAGCGTGGTAACAAGCAATGCTAACACACTCACCCACCCACCCTCTCACCCACCCACCCACCCACACACACACACAGACATCATCGTAAAAACGTCATAAAACGACTTCTGGAACCTCAAAACATGTAATTCCGTCAAAATCTCGAGATCGAATTTTTTCACGATCACTATACTTTACTTATAGTAAAGTAAAAAGTTTGTATATCCTGAAATTCAATTATAATTATAATTTCTTTTGGCTGTGAAAATATGAAATTTATTTTAATTGAATTGCTCTATCAATTGATACAAATTTTGAATTTGAAGAAGTATATTCAAAGTTATTTCTTGCACTAAACTTTTTACTTTAGTGCGCTGATCTTGAATTAATGCAAAAAAAACTCAGAAATTTTATTTACTGTAGAATAAAACAGTAGATGATTGTTTTATACAATTTTGGCTAGAAATACTGTGCGGCATATATTTGTTCCCATAATAAATTAAGACGTAATTGTAAAGGTATAGTGGGGGTAGTTTACCAGTAAGATGAATGTACGGGAACCCTTGGACCCTATAGTTAGATTCATGTCTCAACACGTCAGTTTTCATCGCGCCTCGCCAGACCAACGACATCAAAATTACGTCTCATCATGTTAAGGTATACCTATTTGTTCATAAATCATGTCCTATGTTATTATTTTTCATCATTTTCTTTATAAATATTTTAACTTGCATTATATACAATATTTATTGCACAATACCTCTATTAAAATTAAATGGAAGTTATTTTTCTTCTTTTTGATCCACCAATATCAAAGTCTTAGTTAATGTAAATTTTTAGTTTAACATTTAGAATTTATAAAGCTAATCTAGAATAATTTCTTTGCAATACTCAAATTAAATTCATTGCAATGCAATTCAGAATACATAATTTAATTTCTTAGTCAAGTTGTTTTATATAATTTTACTAAACGATTGCAATGAACCGACTTAACTCCTCTATGTATTTTATGCTACTTTTCAAGTATTCAATAATTAGAGATTTCCTTCTATCAATTATTTGTAACATTTTGCAAATGATGTCAGAAATTTATTTATTTAATTAACTCGTTGCTGTTAGATGATCAACAAATCTGGAGTGGCCTGCATTCAACTTTACTATAAGTAAACTTAATATCAAACTTCTTGGGTATATAATATATAATGTCTCATTTAAGCATAATATAATCATCTAAATGAGAGATGTTTATTAGTCTTTCATTCCTGAGGTAGGAGAGATAGTGATTGATCCACTTATCAATGGATAAGCCTTTTTTGTATGCCACACAATTAATGGATATACAGTCATTGGTATATATACAGCAGTAATAACATTATGAAAAGCCAAAGTGAAAATTTGCTTATTCAAAATAATCTCCTACAAGAGAGCATGGCCTTTGCTCCAATAGCCCGTGGATCTCTTACATAGTTTACTGACCTCCTTCTACATTTAATACTTAAAACAAATTTTCCCATTTAGAACTTGAAAATATTTTAAGTATTTTAAAAACATAACAATGTTTTTGTCTGAGATGTCATAAACCTGTAAGAAAAAATGTCGTTTTGAAATAATTTTTAATTTAAGATGTAGGATAATTTCATTTATTATTTTTTAAAGAATTTTTTGAAATTTCTTAAGTAGGGTTCAATTCACACTAATTGATAACTATAAATATCATTTGACAGAATAATAGTAACTCTAATTTAAAACATCTATTATTTTATAGGTGATGTATGTAGAACTTTGAAAAGCTACATTATCCTGCATTATGTGTAAAAGTATATTTTTTTTAAACTACTCTTCCCGTAATTTTAGGTCATTAAATTCCGTTCTACATGTTATCTTAGTTAAAGTATTCTTAACTAAAATGAAATGTGTTTTAAATTTTTAAAGAACAAATATTAAATTAAAAGGAGCAACGTTAGTTTAAATCTAAAGTTACTTGATATACTGTGTTATAACAAAGATTATTCAGTTGTTATATTTAATGAAATTAAAATAAATTAATTTTTTATTTCATTTTCAATGGGTTTGATTGATTGTTTGCTTATAGTAAATTTGTGTGCAGACTACTGTGGATTCTATTTTATTTCCATTTTTTTATTTATATTATTTTTTTCTACAATTACATATTTTGCTGTCTAATCTCTATTAGGCGTCAATACATTATAGCGCTTTCTTATGAGAGAAAACAATATTTTCTCTCTGGCTCGCTTTATTGTTTCGAACAAGGGTTGTTGAAAGATCATGTTGAAAATTTATTTCCTCATCTAGTGATCCAGTCTGTCTGTGTATTTACAATATGCTGAAGGTGAACAATGCACAGAAACATTCATTGATCATGAAATTCTGAGACGAGAATTTATTTTATTTTTTTCAGTTTTTTTCTAAAGCAGCTAATAAAATTCTATTTGTTACATATTATTGCAAAATCAATTTTATTAAAAATTTATTCAAAACGCTTTTATGATGGAAAAATTTAACTGGATAAAGGAATAAAGAGAACCTTAGTGCAAACAACAGGAATTATGAGTAAGTGAGTGATATAAGCTGTCTTTTTTGGAATAGGACTTTTTTTGATGGTATCCTCTGCCTCGAGGCCGAGATCAAAGCATCAGCCGAGCGTATTCTTATAAATAACGCTTACAAGTCCAACATACATTCTTCAACAATTCTTACAATTATTTAATAACTCTTTTTATCATTATTCTACATTTTTAAGAAATTTGACACATGACATTGCACTTTTTGGCTATTTCTATGATTTTCTTTATTAAACTAAATAGGGGCAGTTAATTTAAAAAAAAAATCAATTTTAGGTTTTTGACAAATTTTTTTTTAAATATTATTGTACTGCTAAGGGATCGCAATGAGATTTCAACATAAAATGCTGTATAGCTGTTAACAATACAATTTTGCGTTAATTGTTAAAAATAAAAATAATTGTATATAAAATGTTAAGAAACTCAAAATGATAGTTTGTCATTTTATTCCTCAGCAACTAATCAAATAAGTTTGAACTCTCTCTCTCTCTCTCTCTCTCTCTCTCTCTCTCTACACACACACACTTTCTCTCTAATAAACACATCTTTTTTTCACATAAACACATAAAATAATAATCAATAATCAAACCACAATATGAAATGGGGAAAAAAGACTAAGATCTTTCAACCGTAACAAGCAGTCTTCGTCAGTAGTCTATGGTCTGACAAAGACCACCTGTTATGGTTGAAAAATCTTAAGTCTTTTTTTCCCATTTCATATTGTGTTTGTTCATTGACATATTATTATATTATAGGATAATAATATTCATACATAAAATATATAGCCGTTTGATAGAATAGATGTTGCTTCTCTAATCGATTGTTGGTAATACAATAAATCAAAACTCAATCAAAAAATTTTAAAAAAATCAAACTCTTGTTGCCAACGTTTCGGTTTTATTCTAGAACCTTTTACATAGAAGAAGTAAGAATTTTTTAACTAAGAAAATGAAATTTACATTATTTAAAGAAACAACAATGTAAATCTTCATTTTCTTAGTTAAAAAATTCTTTATTTCACTGAACCTATAAAAAGGTTTTAATAAAACCGAAACGTATGGCAATGAAAGAAGTTTGATTTTTTATTTCTGAAAATTGACCGATACACTCCGATTAGGTGAAAAACCACCTGTTAGTTGAAAATCTTATTTTTTTTCCATTATATATTGTTTTTATTATATATATATATATATATACTGATTAGCAAAGAAAGTGAAGAAAATTAACAAAGAAAAGAACAGAACACAGAAAATGACTACAGAACTCACTTAATTCTTTCGACATTCGTCGTCACCAGGGAGAAAAACAAAGTACTTGCGTTGAGAGGCAAATTGCAACTATATATATATCTTGATAAAAGCATCAACCAATGAAGTAGGAATTAAAAAAAAAACAGAACCCGGTAAGGTTCTTCAGGTCCAAATTAAACTCTCAATGCCGACGTTTTGGTTTTTAGTTTAAAACCTTTTTATACGCAGTACAATATTTTAAAACAAAAAAAAACCTTAGTGTTATATTGTTATCAAATTGTTTTCTTTTAAAAAAATTCTATTAAGTTTTTTTTATTTTAAAATGTTATAATTCTGTAAGTTTTCTCTTTTACTTGTTATCAAAATTCCTATTGTATTTTCTTAATTGTAACTTTTTGTGCTTTTTTTGTATGTTTCATTTTTGAATGATTACTTTATTTCTTATATTTTCTCCGTTTTGGAGGCCTATTTAAAAGGTTTTAAATAAAACCTGAAATGTCAGCAATGAGAGTTTAATTTGGACTGAGTCCTGATATATATTTTATTTTGTATAGATATATATTACATATCCACATAAAGTACACACATAAAAGAGATCAAAGATACTCACTACAATATTTCGACTTGTTATCGCCTGTGTTCGGAGGGAACTTCTTTCTTATCTTTCTATCTGATGATGACGTTTTTGGAATATGATAGTGAGTTTCTGTGATCTATTTTATGTACGTCCTTTGTGTGAATCTATTTCAAAGTTCGTGAAATCGTTTAATTTAATTGGTTATATATATATATATATATATATATACCTTTTTCTACTCCAGATTATGAGAGAGGATTATGCATTTCAGAATGAATAAGGAGCGAAACTTGTTAACATCATTTGTGATTTCGGCACCACTTTTGATATTTCATGAGTATATCACAACTTGAGATCCCAATAGCAAATACTTGGAATCACATTCAAAGTTGTTACACCACTGTACTTGTAACTTGTTAGTAAAAATAGTGCAAATGGAAATGTGAGATCCGAAATTTAAAAAACTGTATCAAAATAATGAATAGGAAGCTTTGAAATAACAGTCGTTTATTTAACTATGATATAGATATTGTATATTCATATTATGTCCAGTATATATATATATATATACTTTCTAGAACTCCAAATTATGAGAGAGAATTATGCATTCCAGAATGAATAAGGAGCGAAATTGTAACTCATTTGTGATTCGCACCCATTTGAACCATGAGTATATCACAACTTGAGATCCCAATAGCAAATACTGAAATCCATTCAAGTATTACCCACAGTACTTTAACTTGTTGAAAGAAATATGGTGCATTCAATAAGGTTGTATCCGTTGTTAAAAATATATTTCTTCAATATGTATATAATGATTTATACTTTAAATAACCAGTCGTTTCTTTAACTATGATCTGCAGATACTTGGTCTGGTTCAACGTTATGTCCAGGAACATGATCTATTGTGAGCTCTGGTCTAGAACTTCAAAATTATGAGACAAATCACCTCACTTTCCGTAGTGTGAGTTCCAAGAGAAGATCTATTATTTTTGACTGACTACAGATCATGATTGTTTGAAAATTTTGTTTGCTGAATAGTAGTCAGTAATGTACAGAATGTATATTGTGTGGTGATAGTTACATGGACTTAGTATTGACTCAGTAGTATGTATGGACCCATAATTACAACAAAACTTTACATTGAGTATTAAGAAATGGTGTGCTGAAATTGTTTTAAACTAACAAACACCATAGTGCGGGGAAGTCAACTAGTCTGTCTGAAGACAGGCGATAAGAAATAATTGTTGTTGATCAATGTGGTCACTTATCACCTTTTTTTTAAACATCGTTGAGTTTATTAAGCTGAGAGGTATCTGTCAATTTTTTTTCTATATTTTATCTCATAAATAGGTTCAATTAATATATAATTTTTTAATTTATTTTAAATTTACAGCAAAAAATTCGTAAACTGTCAAAAAAAAACGAGACCAAAAATAAAGTTTGACGAATATTACGTGAACTTACTATTTGTTGACATTTTGACATGTAGCAGCAACCTCTGAGATTAATTGCAGGTTTCATTGTAGCCGGTATTCTGTGCAAAGTTTAAATTAATTTTGTTCATGCATCAACTCTGTTACTTAAATTTAATAACTTTGTAGTTCTGAACAGAAAATTAGTCACTTTTAATGTATGTAAACAATTCTAAACAAACAAAACATAAATATCAGGTAAACGTATTATCTGAGATAAAGGGATTTGATGAACCTCTACTTAACCGACAGATGCAGAAATTAGACATTTAATGAGTTTGAAATTATTTCATAGACAATTAATTTAACATTTAAATAAAATTGAAAAGAATGCTGTAAAATATGTTGATAGAAACCTGATAACAAAATAAATATTGAATAACCAGATACATTTTGGGTGAATCTAGCATATTGTTACTACTCTAAATCATTAATAAAAATATGTCTGTTTTTCAATTAATATTTAAGTATTTGCAGTATATATTATAAAGATTTTCACAGTCTCTAAACTAAATTTCTTTTCAAAACAATCTTCCCCAACCTGTGATCTGTGAACCAATATTGGTGTTTGTGTCATTGACTTCCAAGCCAGATGCAACCACTTCATAATATCGTTTTGTAATCATCAGAGACTTAATCATTTTGATTTTGAAATATAGCCACAATATTGCCTGTTTAATTTACAGTAGTCAAAATTTACTACTTTTACTGATTTTTGCACTAATTTGGTTTTTTAAAGTGAATTTTGTTTGGAAATAATAGATCACTTAAATATAATAGTTTGATGCTGATATATTCTTTTAAGAAATCAGCCCCTAAGAAGTTACGAGACATTCAGATTCCCTGTAGATAAAAATAAATAAAAAAAAATTCGTTTTATGTTTATAAATAAAAAATATGACACATTTAATGTTTTACTCGTAAGTAAAGTTGTGCATACTAGTTGCAATAAGCCTGCAAACACCTATGAGAAGGAAAGATGCCCTGAAGGTTTCTTAGATTCTTTCCATCTCAGGTAGCTGTTTGATTAACTGTCAGAAATTTTTCACTCTACTCCGACTTTAATTGAAAACAAGGCCAACTAGAAGAAAAAAAAAACCTCTTATGAAATGAGAGTAAGTGTAAGAAAGATAGAAGGCGAGAGAAAAGAAAAAACCACGGTGGAGTCCAATTAAATACCCATTATTCAAAAGTCGGGTGCATGAAGGGAAGTTTAATTTTGAAATTGGATAATAGGTATGAGGACGATAGTGGGGAAGGGGTAATTGCAGGAGGTCCTTCATCCTTGGTCCTGCCAGGATAATTTATAGTGATTCCTGGACAGGTCTCTACTCTCTCTCTTCCTCTCTTTATTCAATCTATCCTGCATCACTCCCAGTAGTTCCTTTATTTTTAACCATCCACGTTTACGTTTCTAATTAACACAACTAACCTATAATTATTTATATGTGGTCTACAATATCAATTCACTTGAAGAGTAGAGACGATGATAGTTTACTAAAATTAGACAATGCTTCATACTAAATGCAAAACTGCGGTCTACAACAGCCCTGAATACGTAATTCCATCGTGTTTGTTTAAAGCCTTCATTAATTATAATATTATTTGAATGAAATAAAGGCTATAAGAACTTGCATATTATATGTTTAAAACATGATACAATTGATTAAGCACTGTTATTACATTCCTACATTAAATAATTACTTTAAACCTATATTTACGTTGGTTTTTATCATTTATTTTACAACAATTAATTTATTGAGATTCATTCATTAAAGATAATGAGGTTTACTGAGATACAGTAAATTATTATCTAAAGCAGGTAGCAAATAAAAAGTAAAGGAAAAACCTCCTTATAAATAATGATTTACTCAATGATATATATAAATGGATATCGAAGAGCTGTATAAACTTTAAGATACATATATATGTATCTACGAATTGAAAACTCAACAGCGAAGAATGTTGATTTGGCGAAGCAACGCAATACAACTACATGTATTGTAAGAGTCTTAGTATAACCTTGCGAGTAGCACTGATAACTCTCCGGATATCCTTAACTTTTATTATTAATAGAAGAAGTAACACATCACATTCATGTTCACAGTTACAGGTCAGAATTAAAATTAATCATACCTACAGGACTACGATTGTATTAACAGGACACGGAATAAGTAGATCATATTTGTGCCGATTCAGACATACCGACCCGCCCTGTTGTCCTGTATGGGCGAAGACCAGACCTTTCAACACGTATGATTTAACGGCACATATTTAGATAATCTAAGACAACAATTAATAACAAATATTAGCCTGCAAGCTGAAACTTGGCCGGATAAGAATGAAAACATAATCACTAAGTATACCAAAGCTTCTTTAGATTTATAATTAATATAACAATTAATGAATTATAATTAGCCTATGTAAATTATATTGTTTTATATATATATACAAAACTAAAGTTTATCGGGACTCGGTCAGTTCTTGAGGTTCAAATTAAACTCACATTGCCTTAGTTTAATTAATTCACATAGGCAATGTGAGTTTAATTTGAACCTGAAGAACTAACCGAGTCCCGATAAACTTAAGTTTTGTTCCTATTCCATGGTCGATACTTTTATGAATAACATGTCCTTGGGAGAGTTACCGTTATATCTTTAACCTAGATATAAAGTTAACAAGTTATCAAATGCAGTTAACAAAAGAATAATAATAATAATAATAATCCAAGACTGGCATGCTAAATAATCATTCCATTAGTATTGTTCATTTATAGACATTATAAAAATTAAATTAATTTTCATTAACATTTTAAGGAGCATTATATATTGATAGATTTATGTAATTTTATAAACTGTAGTATTTATAATTGTTAATAACTTATGCTGTATTCATAAGGATGTAAATTGAATAGACTTACGTTGGAACTAGTATGATTACTACATATTAACAATAAATTTTAGAAAAAAAAAACATCTCCACCTTTCATTCTTTTGAACTTTTGAACTTATAATCAACATAAGTGACTACAAATGTTTTTTTTATTTTTCTTAAAAAGTCAGTCAAAGAGAATCAAAGTGGAAAAAAAGTACTCTAATATTCAAAACAATTTTACAGTCTCTTATAACCTGATGCATTTTAGTTTAATAACCAAAGTACTTTATATATGCTGATAAAAAGTGGTTCTTGAATGAAGTTACATTCTGATAATTACATTTATAGCAACAATGTGGAAGAAATAAGTGAACCCTATATCAGAAATGATTAACAATACATATATATAGTATATTTATTATGGTTATTGTATACTGTCAGTTAGAATTAAAATGTAATTGATGTATTCGCTAAAGAGAATTGAATAACAAATGGAATGTATATTTCTTTTGAATATTTATGATTCAGTACTAAGAGGAAAGGTAACATAATGATTAATGTAAATTTCGTGATTTAGTAATTTGAACCCTCTACGATAAAATCAGATTAGAAAGTATAAATAATCAGTAAAGTTTTTTTACTTTGGACCAAATATACCTTTGATCATACCTATAATCAAATCAGTCGTCTGATGGGTTATCAATTAGAAGCAGTAATTCAGATAGGTTAAATTCATTGTCAATTTGTTCTGCTAGTCATTTTAAAGAGTTATAAAAGATGATTAATTCTCTAAAATATTATAAATTGTTGTTTGATTTTTTTCACTGAACTTCTTTATAATTTTATAAGTGCTATGTAATTTTTTGTAACTAATTATTTTTCTATCTTAAAATTTGAATGAGTTAAAATCATAAATAATGAGTAATTGCCATTCTAATTTTAAAAAGACATCTATATTTATAAATTGCTTATAATTAAAAACTCTAATATTTTAATAAACATAAGATAAAGAAATGCAATAACTGACTCCAAGGAGGACATACTGTGTTTTTTTTATTGTACGAATTGCCTTTCATAATCATTAAAATGCCATAGAACATTCGGAGTAAACAGTAATAATAAAACTACTATTAATAAAATTCCAATTTCTCTGTAATGACGAGAAGTAAAAATTGAGGACCTGATGGTCATTAGGTATACTGAATCACCTGTTTAATGTCCTAGTAATGCTTGAAAAAAAAGAGTTCTTTTTCACCTAAGGACTGAATATTTGCCAAATGTTATTGTAACCTTTCAAATGATTTGAATAAAATTTTATCTTCATTTCAAGCTAATCTATGAACTCTACTATACACATTCAGAAATAAACAATATATGTTAAAAATAGAATCTAGAGACTTCAAAACGTGTAAATTTTAATGTTAGAATCTATTTTTCCATGTTACTATAGTTTACATACATTAAATTAAAAGCCTATAGTCTAGTTAATTGCATTTAATTATATTAGCAGTAGTAAGATAGAGGTTTATTTGATTTATAATGAGGCTAAGATCAATTAACCAATTTTGAACATGTATTACTCAATGTCATTGTCACTTAAAAGAATGTTAAACTATCTTAACTTTTCTGAGGGGAGAAATCCTAGAATCCGAGAAATCCTTATTTAGGAATCACTAAGCCATCCAAAGAATTTTTTTTATGCATGCATTTCCTTTTAAGTTCAACTGCGGTTCATATTTAGTATAATTTTAGGTAAATACTTTTATAAAAATCCCCCTTTCATGTGAAATAACCACCTTCATTTTTCGTTATTTTTAGAACTAATTTAAAATATAAATTAATTTTTTTGTTAATCATAATGTAATAATTAAATGGCTCTTGCCATTTATTTTATACTATTTCTGGAAGTTATTGAAACTTTTCTTTAATTTTAAAGTGTTCAATTTATATATTTACATTTTTTATTAATAAACATATAAAATTTATTTTAATAAATCTAATATAAAGAAATATCACGTAAATATAGTACATATACATATAGTAAAATATAATAAACACTTTTTCTTCTTCTTGGAGTTTGGTCAGGGTTAATGTAGGGAATCACCTTTTCAACAAAACCGTTTTGTTGGTTCGGTATTAGAAGCTAGCCTTGATTTATAGCCCTGAGGATGTCTTAAAATAAAGGCGAAACATTGGCGAAAAGGTGATTCCGTATATTAACCCTGACCAAACTCTAAGAAGAAGAGAAAGTGTTTATTAGTAAAATGTGGTCAAGAAAACAATACTTTATTGTAAAATATAATGATAAGAATATTGATTTATTTTTTAAATCTTTATTATACTCATAATTAATATAAATCAATTTTGTATAAAAAAAATTGGTATTTTTTTCATTTGAAAGATTTGTATGGTAGCATTGTGTTTAAAATTTAATAAATTTACTTCTCAAATCGAAATGATATTTGTTAAATCACTTTCTCAGGTCTATTAAATTTTGAATAAGTACATAAATGAGCACCCATTAAAAAAAAAAATTCATACATTGATTTAAATACCTCTATAGGTATAAATCCGTCAAAATCTTTAGATCCAGTTAATTCATATTCACTATAATTTACTTAATCTTTATTAATATTCTGAAGTAATTTACAATAATGTTTATTGCATGATATAACATCAGGCGAGTTAATAGTTAATTTAAAAATATTATGCTAGGATTATTTTTCAGTTAACATAAAAATGTAGTCTATGGTTTATTCATACATTTAAATAATGATAATATCATATAATAATAATTGTTTTTAATAAAAAAAAACTTAAACATACACAACTATACTGGTATGAGTTTAAAAATTAAGAATATATTTTATAATAATAGATTAAATAAAATAAATGAAACTGTTGGATGTATCAGGAGACAACTGAATAAGCTTGAACCCGCTTGAAATGTAAAAATATGGGAAAACTTTACTTTCAAAATATACAAGTATTTTATATATTTTATTTATTTTGTACATTTATATTTTATATATACACTGGCATACTTTGCCCGATTTTAAAATTTAGTTACTTATTTCATAAGTTTCATTCCATGACTGATTCATGTTCTTCATTTGATTAACATTTCTTGTCTGATTTTCACTCAGTTTTCTACAGACTGATTGAGGATGAAAGAATAGATTAAAGGCTAGTTCTCAGTTGTTTTAGTTTGATAAATAAACATGTGGAAATTCGTTTTTAATGCAGATGTATGTTTAGTCTATTGGAACACATTTCTCATTCCGTTTTTATGATCAAAGTTTTTTTTTTCTGAAATTTCTTCTAGATTTAGGCTAAATGTTTTCCATCACATACGATATAATTCGTTGGTTTTGGTAATGAAGCTTCTAAAAGAAAAACAAAGAAATGAATTGGATGGTTGGAATAAGAAATGAATAATGTTGAAACAGTTTTACGTATGTATGTGATCCACATAGCAGATTGAAAGAAGAACTGAGTGGAGTTTCAATGAGCAGTATTAATATTCATGGAAGGTAAAAGAAGTCTGGTCTAAACTGGAGAGTGCATATGTTGCTTGTAGCTATATGAAGAGGGTCAGTGTACAGGCAAGGCTTTGATTCATGTGTGATTTATCTGCACTATTTATCATTGGTTCCTGTAGCAGGGGTGATTGGAGCAGTGCATGTCTCCGCTAATGCATTTCTTCCCTTTGCCTTCATTGATTTATCGCTGTTCTTCCATGGTGGAGGGGCTGTTCAATTGGAGGTCGCTTCCTACTCGGGGTACTGCAGTGTCATCAACCGGTGCTCTCTCCCACGCCTCCTTCAAATGCAACCCACACTCTTTCATTTTGAAGAAAACGTCTTCACTCTTTCTCCCTTCAGGTACACATAATTCTATTTTGAAAAAATTTAATTCCATAAAAATGTACCAATTCCTTCCATATAATTGACAACAAATGTCACCAAGTTTTCTCATAGGACACAAAAGTAACTTCATTTCAAAGTACTGGAGCTTATTCTACCTTCAATTATGTTTTTATCAGCATTATTCCACTCCTCGGTTATACAAACATATATTATGAACAAGTTAAATCATATAAATAGGTTATAAGGCACTCACTGGCATCACATAACAAATATTATAGATAAATGTATGACATGTCTAACAGATTATTACAGTTGTTGTATTGTGGAGTCAGCACCAATAGACTAGTGCCAACACATTTTGTACGTTCATCGCTATGACATGAGAGTAAATACATAACAGTAATGTGTTTAATTTGAAAGACAAAAATTCAAAGACATAAGATTAAATGAAACGCACTATTCAACTGAAATTACTCAAGAGTTCATATAAGTATGGTTTTAAATATCGAGAATGCTTTTCTTTCTCAGAGTACTCCAATAATTCCACTCTAATAAATAATTTTCCCTTCATTTTCATTCTCAATCAAACAATATGTTTAATTTTTATTTAAAGGACATATACTTTTAACATTTAACCTTGACATATTAAATCTCATTTGGAAAATTGGAAACGTATAAACAATACTCTCACTATTTCTACATTTTTATTAATGTATTTATGCTATATGTGGTTCTCTTTTCTGTGTTTGTTAGAAAGGCTTTGAATGGAGTTTAAATATCAGCTTTGAAAGTTTCTTGAGAACATGGAAAACTGACCGAAGCCTGATTGGCTGTAGTTTTATTCCACCAGATAATAGTTATTTCTTTAAAATGATTATGTATAATTATATATATATATATATATATATATATGTTTCACGATGAATCACAAACACAGAACTAAGAAACAAACAAACAAACAGACTTACTGTCTCTAATTCTCGGTTGAACCAAGCGCACTTGTGAAGCGTCAAGTGATTCATCGTGAAGTTAAAAGAAGCAACAACAAAGATGTAAAAAGATTAGAATATCACTCCAAGCCTTGATGATGATGTAAAAATACTTCAAAACGTTGGCAAACGAAGCCCTCAAGAAAAGTTACATATTATTGTGTTTAACTATTTGTGAATATTAATATATATAAAGATTTCACATAAACGTGTGAAATAACAATCAAAGATCAAACCACAATATGAAATAGGAAAACAAGAATAAGATCTTTCAACCGTAACAAGTGGTTGAAAGATCGCATTGGGTCTTCGTCAGAGTCCAAAACCCAACTGAACCACCAAACTTTGACTCTGACGAAGACCGCTTGTAACGTTTGAAAGATCTTATTCTTGTTTTCACATTTCATATTGTAGTTTGATCATTGATTGTTATTTTACGTGTTTATGTGAAATCTTTATATATATATGACTATTGAACCATTTTTTGATATTATTATTTCATTAATATTCTTTACCACTTTATTTCATTGTATTCGTTTCAATTAAATCAAGCTTTAAAATACCACCTTCAGAATTTATATCTTATATAAAGAATTCAAGTTTTGATGAACCTAAGGAAATTGTTAATTATGGGAATTGGACCAAACGGGGTAGGAAGTGAACAAAGGTAATACTGAGATTGTGCCGTAATGAAAGCCCGGCAGGTAATTTCAGGAAATACCCTTTCTTCTGAAATAATTGCAATGTCCCATTGGACCACTATTACCTTTGTATCTCCCTTATCTTCTATTAACTTGATACCAGAACAGAACGTACTATCTGTTTGCTAATGACTTCTCTGGGTATACTATTTTCTAATTAGTTGTATATAAATTAACAACCTTGTAATAAGTCAGTGGACCTTATAATATGTGTACATGGAGTTTATAGTATATTTTGTATACAAATGAAAACTATCAGACCATCCAAATAAAAAACTAATACTAATATTTTATTGTATTTATGAACCTCTGAAGTTAAGTTCTTTAGGAAAAAAATATACATATAAACATATGCACATAAATTTTGCATGGTTGAAAAAAATGGCATTGCTTGATGCTTGAGACTTTATTTGAAAAATAATGGCATGTTCTATTTTGCATTTCTGCAGTTCCATCATTAAAAATTATAATCACATGAATTATGAAAATTAAGAACGTATTATGATACAAGATAAAGTTTTTGAATTTTAAATAATGTCTTGTATATTTTTTTTAAAGTAATATATTTTAATGTCCTACAAAGAGAAGAATGCTTTTAGGTCTAATTGGGAGAGGATTATTCCGAATCGATATGATTATCATGTCCAATATTAAATTAATTATAGAGTAAGTGTACAGAAATAATAGGATGAAACCAAAGCTCTGTTAAGTGAGCACCATTTAGAGACTTTAGCATTTAGAGAAATTAATCTCAACTCTTTAATTAGACTGTTATAGAAGAAATGGATTACCCCCTACAGTCTATTTTCTGTAACCAGTTTCTCATCCCGTGGGTATTCATTTAATGGATCTTCCACTGCATTTATCTTCTTTTATAATGATATATATTATTCACTGTATCTATCTAATTTTATTTATATATCATATTGATATATTTATAGTATTTTGAATCTTTAAATTATTACAAACATTTAAAGATTTTTATAAATTACATATAGACAATATTTTTGTTCAGTTAAAATGCATTTTAAGGAATTTGAAGCCATCTTTATGATTCATACGCTAAGCTTACACATGGATCCACTTTTTTTTCAACTACCGAATTAATTCTTAAGAAGAATAATTTAGAATCGCAAGTGGTTGAGAAACGCAAGGAATAGTTCAGAAACAGGTGGTGTTTTGGTCAGTGACTGTTGCTTTTCTTGTTTCCAAAACTCAAATTTATATAATATCACCTTTTTGTTTTTCTAAATGACATAGTTTAACGCATTTGCTTTTTTTTTTTATCAATTTGTTATTGATAAACCACTCTGTCTGGGCGATTTTACATGGGGAGTAATATTTTTAAACACTCTAAAGTTTATTAAAGTAGGGATCTAACTAATACATAACATCTATGAGGGTCTAGACCAGTAGTCTTAACCTTTTTTCACCTATTCCTCACTATTCCTCGCTTTTTAAAGTACCACTCTTCCCTTCTACTCCTCTGAACCTCTCGCCATGATGTTTCTGCATCTTGTGTTTCAGTTGGGTTTTTGACTCTGATGAAGACCGCTTGTTACGGTTTGAAAAATCTTAGTCTTTTTTTCCACTATTTTCCATTTTCCGCTAGAGCATCGGCGTTTTACAAATTTGATTTTAACCCATGCAGTGTTTAGTACATAAATACAAATGAAGTGACAATCATACAATAGAGAAACAAAAAACTGAATAACGGAATTAGCATTGTATCAAGAAAATGATTAAAACTATCATTTTTTCTAATCTATACTACTCGGGCCCCACCTTCAAAAACCTATGAGCTGCTCAATTATTTTCTTTGAAGCAACAACACTGGTGAATATCACGTCAGATAGCAGTCCTTTGCTAGAATTCTCTAAAAATAAGCATTATTCTAGAATTTGCTTCACTTGTATAGTTTTTTCATTACGAATAATTCGTAAGTCTACTAATGTGCACTGATTCTTATTATTTCTAACCGAACAGTGTTGTCACTTTTACCCAAACATGACGTTCAATACCTTATAAATTGGTTGTTTTTATTATTAAAACAATTCTGTTTTTCAATTTTTTTTTGTTTCTCTCTTGTATGATTGTCACTTCATTTTTATTTACTAAATACTAAATTTACTAAATTTTTATTTACTAAATAATTACTATTTTATGTACTAAACACTGTATAGGTTAAAATCAAATTTGCCAAACGCCGATGCTATAGTGGAAAATGGAGAGTTGGCTCACTAAGTCAACATTTGAATGTAATATTTCATTCAATTTAAGTACGAATTATATATTTAGCATAAAAAGATTTCACCTAAACACGTGGAATAAGAATCAATGATCAAACCATAATATGAAAATGGGAAAACAAGACTAAGATCTAGTGTTTCAGTTGGGTTTTTGACTCTGACGAAGATCGCTTGTTATGCTTGAAAGATCTTAGTATTCTTTTCCTATTTTCATATTGTGGTTTGATCATTTAGCATAAATGAAATTTACAATGAGAAAACCATATTTGGGCTTACAAATTTTTTAAAAATAAAAATTCATCATTTTTTATTTATTTGAAATTGTTCAAGTACATTCCTGTACAGAAGCAGCGGACGTATCATAAGAAATGAAATAACATACACATCTTTAAACCTCATGATGTTGAACCTGGTTATATCTGAGGTTAACCAATATATACTAAGTAAGAACATATCAAATCAGAGTATATTAGAATATGAACATTTACTAATCATATTAATGAACTTAAAACAATTAAAATTCTCATAACATTTTTTGAACATTTTCATGAGAATCCTATTTAATATCAAAACTTGTTAAAACGATTTCGGCAGACGTGCTACAGTTAGTTGTCCCATACTCGTCACTCTAATAAATTTGAATAAGGTTTATTTTTAATATAAAGCCGGCTATGCGGTATATTCATGGTTAGAATAGAGAGACCAGTTCATTAATTTCCCTCGAACTGGGTCTGGAAAACTTTTCCAGTGATGGATTACTTTGTACTTCCTTAAATTTTAATTTAACCTTTTTTTTTTCATTTTCTTAGACAGTAATATAAAAAACCGTAAATAGTAAATGAAAATCGATTTTTTTCTTCTATAGTGAAATTCTTTATTTCATAACTATTTTCACTTATGTATCTAATTTATTTCTTAGATGTTTCAGTACAACCATATAACGTTTAAGTATTCTAATTTTTATACATCTCGTAGAGTATTAATTCAGTAGTCATTTTTTAATGTTGGTAACCATTTTTTTTAAATTGAAACAATTCAACCATTTTTCTATCGTTATTTGTAATCATTAAATGGCCTTGTGGCGTCTCAAGAACTACCTTGTATTATTACCTTGTATAAAAATATTAAATTTTCAAAAAAAAAAACGAACAATATAAACACAAAAATATATATAAGTACATATATATTGAATATATAATAAATTTATTCTACATTATTATAATATATGAAAAAGAAATGTCTATACTAATCAGACCCTGCCTTTAAAAACCTATGAGCTCCTCAATTCGTTTCTTTGAAGCAACAACACTGGTGAATATCACGTGGGATGCCTAGAGTTCTCTAAGAATAAGCATTATTCTAGAATTTCCTTCACTGTTGTAGTTTTTTTACAATTGCCACGTGGTTTTGGTATCCTCAGTAAGATGAAGCACCAGACAATGTTTCTCCCATTGTGTTTTGGAGAAACTTAGTGACTGTTCTAAGAAAGGGATCCTATAGAGAAACTTTTCGAGAGCTTCTCTGTTGAATCAACATTAAAAATTAAGAATTCATGTAAAAGTGAAGGGTTTTTTATAAATTTAATCAAGACAGCTTGATGAAACTAGTTGCGATAAACAAACTGGCGGAGTTTATCTGGATATCCGGACATGTAGGAATAGAGGGCAATAAACTGGCATATAATACTGCAAAATCAGCATTGTAAAACATGGACAGTAACTTCCTACAATATTTTGACCGGAATATTCTCAAAGAGGGTAAGAGTGTGTTGTTTGACGAACAAACATTACTCCAACGCTGTTTGATACAGCAGAGAGCTCTAGGTTATTACCGACATATCATGTAGTGGTAATGAACTGTCTGAGAATCGAGAACACCGGGTTGCAGAGGGCTTAAGCATTGTCTGAACCAGAGGTTCTCAGATTTCCTTGGCCCATTCACCCCTCCTCGCCATTTCCCACAATGCCCAATGCCCCCATCCCTAACCCTCATCTTTTCAAGGTACTATACACACTTTTACAACTTTACATTGTTTATCTATATACGAGGTGTGTAAATAAAGTAGTGAGACTGATTTTTTTTTAAATTTTCTGTTCAAATATAATTACAATGTGATATTGTCACCTTGAAAATAGTTCCCTTCGGAAGCCACACAGCGCTGGAGACGGTCCTTCCAATCATTGTAGCATTGCTGGAACTCGGATTCTGGAATGGCCTTCAGCTGGTCGGTTACAGCAGATTGTATGTTTTGTAGTGTCCCGAAATGAGTTCCCTTGAGGTGATTTTTCAATCTCGGGAAGAGGAAAAAGTGATAAAGACTCAAGTATGGTGAATAAGGAGGCTGAGGAGCAACAGGAATGTTTTTACTGGCCAAAAACTCGTTTTCTTTTCGGAATTTTCGGGACCATTTTCGCACAAATTTTTCTCATCTCCAATTCATTGGTCAAAATGTGATGAACGGAGGTGTGATTCAAATTCAACTGTTCCCCGATCATTCTGACTGTCAAGCGTCGATCTGAACGCACAAGGTTCCGTACTCTGTTGACATTTTCATCAGTGTTTGCACTTGAAGGCCTTCCGCTTCGTGGTTCATCTTCAATCGACTCTCTTCCTTCTGAAAATTCCTTAAACCACCGAAAAACCTGTGCCCTTGATAAAACACGTTCTCCATAGGCCGGTTTCGGTTGCATTATGTCCAAGTCTGAAGCAAAATTTGATTGCACACCGCTGCTCAACTTTGAGGTCACTCATTTTTAAAACGCTCAAGAAAAAACCATTTCACGAAAACCAACGCTACGGACAAACAAATGACTGTGGCGAGTTCAGATTCATACGGAGGCGCATCACACGTGCACCTGACGCTACTCAAGGCCACGCGTCTCCAGCGTTGCCAGATCGAAAGCGACGTTGCCAGCCTCACTACTTTATTTATACACCTCGTATATAAAAATGAATGTATGTCTGTTTGTTTGTACTCGATAGATTCAAAAACGATACATCCAATCGCCGTGAAAATGTAGGAAATTATTAGGTATATCCCCGGGAAGGTTTATGTAAAGTTTTTTTTAAAAATCAGAGTTGTGGTTCATGTAATATCCCAAAAATATTATAATAGATGAGGTTTGCTGTATAACCTGTTTGTTTACATTTTGACTTTAATTAGTAATGGCAGCCGCAGGTAGGTTATTCTTTATGATAATATTTCCACATGCTTTGTTCAATTGGAAATAACCAGGTACCAGAAATTTTATTATTGTTTTCAGATTGATATAAAAGACAATTATTGTAATTTTATATGGGTTTCTTATTAACTTTAACAAAGCTTTAGTTATTATCAATAGTTTACAATTAACTTTTCATATCTAATTGGTTTAACTTGCTTTAAGCATTAAAGAAAGTTATGCGTTAAATAATAACTTATTATCTTTAAGTATGCATGTTAGTATTACGAGTAATAATAATAGTATTTGAACCATTAATTATAATCTTAAAAGAATAGTTAAAGTATTGTTAAGTTTAATGGATGTAAGGCTTCTTTATTTATTCCTGATTGATTAATTCGTTTGTTTAAAATATTTAATTCTTAGTAATTAGTACTCTAATTACTAATTAGAATAATTAGAATTAATCTAATTTGTAATTAGGCTCTAATCCATGTAGGCAAAATGATAAATTATTATATATATCCATGATATCTAACTAGAAGACGTTTCATTTCTTTATGTATTGTTCAGCAAAAAATATTCTTTTTATTATTTGTTTAATCTAATCTATCAACTACCAATTGTATTATAATATTATACTAATTGTATTATACTACAAAGTGTGGAATTTATAATCAGTGTTAGATTATATCTTTATTGCGTAATCTATAATTTTAATTCTGTGTTAATTTCGTTTATCTCAAAAAAGTTAAGTGTAACGGAACTATAGAAAATTTAAATTGTTTTCGTTATATGTAATTTATTATTAGATTTGGAATTAAATTGTTTCCCGGGTAAAACCGGGTAGATCAGCTAGTCTTTACAATAAAGTGTAACAAATTAAATGCTAATTACAATTATTGATGGATACATAAAATATTATTTCAATAAAATTTTTTAATGTATAATTAAGAAGTCAAAACCTATAATAGCTTTCCTCATTCTATAAACATACTGTCGTCATAATTCACCCCCCGTGGATTTCACCCCCATTGAGAACCCCTGGTCTAAACTATTGAACTTCAATAGTACTACTACTACTATGGTCATTGAATGAATAGAACAATCCTCTTTTGTATTCGAGGACTGTCGAGACGTTGAGTTATATTAAAATTGTTCTGACTACCAATTATTGACTATAAAGATCTTAAAAGAAGACAACTTTTCGTTACATAAAACGCTTTTCAATTGCTGCAGGGTAACCAAACATTGACCTTAATTACTAAGCGTGAACTATTCAATGCTCAAGACGCCTAACAGCTTTATACTTTCAGCTAGAATAAAAAGAAACATGTTCTACCCTCTGGGGTGCATTGTGCAATGACAAACAATTAATAAAATAAAAACAATCGTCTTACAATGAGGAGGAACTATTCATTGTCTATAATTAATTTAAAATTATTATTTTAATTTTAATGTTAACACTAAAAAAAGTGTAGAATGATAAATAATATTTAGAATTATAATTGGATTTGGATGTCTAAAGTCGAATAAATATTAATACTCAAGTGAAATCAAGTGGTCTGATTCAATTTCAGTATGCTTAAATCTATTATTAATTGATTAAATAAGTTTATTATTAAGTATTATGATGTTAATTCCTCAATTTTGACTATTATAATGAAAATATAATCAAGTCACCCGACATTTTATAGACAATTAAAAGAGATGAACAACTAAATTAGAATGAATTAATGAATATTATTATTAATCAACTAAGAAAAGTTTATAACGAGCAATGAACTGTTCTGCATGACACAGTCATAAGGTTCAGTTTGTTGGAAGGATGGAAGTAAATATGGCATAATATATCTATAACTTTTTACATTTTTACATGTTTATGTAATATTTAAACAATAAATTCTTTGACTTAAAATATAGTACATTTATTGTTATTACTTATGAAATGCTTATTTATTACAAGTATGATTCTTAAATATTATAATAATTGAATTAATTAAATAAATTTATTATAGACTGAATTGCAAATTACTCTAAATAACATAATTAACACTAAGTTGTTTAAGAAGGCAAGTTAAAATAAATTGTATCACTGTTTAGTCTTAGGTTGTTTTATCCAAATGTATAAAATTGTAGGAATTTTTGTTTTTCACTAATAAAGTTAATACAATAGTAATAAAAATGTCCTTAACAATTATTGATTAGCATGGAAGAAATGATGATATATTTGCTTAAGACAATATGAACATAATATAAATGTAGTCTAGATTAAACCACGTAGAAAAAGATTACCATGATTTATGAAATGAAACGGATAAGGGAGTATATAAACGGTTAAATGTATCTCACAAAAAATTAATGAAATAAATTATACGCATATTTGACTTTAAAATTAATAATTAATAAATGAGTTATTTATTTTAAGAAAATAATATCTGGTTTGCAAATTACTTATGAATAGCAATCAGTAATATTAATATTATTAACTTTGTTTTAAGATTGCATTATAATTTCTCAGACTCTGGATCCTTAGTCAAGAGAAATATTAGCTAAAAAAATTTACATTTTTACTTTGTGTTTACTTAGAAATTTAGCTGACTAATGCTGATTACTTTTTTTCTTATGCCAGTTTAGATTTTTTTTAATTAAGAAGCATTTGTATACAGCGGTGTATCAAACAACATATTGTTTTTTTATTGTTGTAGGTTAGTCGTCAGATATTATATTAATCTAGACTACCCGTGACCCTTTGTGTCACACAGAAATTATAACAATAGGCATTGAAATTAATTCAATGAACATGATTAACAGGGATAATATTAATTGTTGTTTCTTGTTATTAAGGCATGGAAACAGATTCTTATATGACCCAAGCTTTTGATATAGTATTCTTAACATGATTCAAGATAAATACACAGTATGTATATTTAGAAAAATACAAATCGTTTAAAACTAAAAAAAAAATCATTTATTTTATCATATTAATTAATAAAATATCAATTCAAGTTATATGCAGAATGAAATATATTTAAAACAAACAAAACTTGTAAATTGAAATATCCAAAATATTTACCTGACATAAAATAACGTTAATGAAAAGAATGTGTCTTTATAATGTTATCTTTGAATATTCTTATTTTATCTGACAGTTGTGTTCAAGTTTGTTTCTAAAACTTTCTTTTCTAACGTTTAATGCAGTAGTTTATTATATATTTGTTACAATTATTTATAATACATTTGCACAACCGTCATCAGCGAGCACACATACCTCTGGGCTACTCTGGCTTCATGCTTTTATTTTATTACCAGTATTTATATTTTGCAAATTTAAAATTTTTTTTTCTTTTTTGTTACATTTATATATAATACATTTTTAGTACTGTCGTCTGCGAGCACGCAAGCCTCTAGGCTACTCTGCATCCATGCCTTTATTTTATTACCATTGTTTATATTATTCAAATTTTAAATTCAAAATTTTTTTTGTTAAATCTATTTATAATATATTTTTTCTATATCATCAGCGAGCACGCAAGCCAGTGGGCTAATATTGATTTATTTATCCTAAGATATTGTAATATATTTGTTAGGTTTTCAGTTCTGCACTACACTATTTTCTGGTCCACTACACTATAAGTGGTTATTTTTAAAAAAATTCAATAAACATTTGATCAGTCCAGCCCTCGGCTTGTTACTAAATTTTTTATTTGGCCCTCCGTCCATTTTGACTTTGACATCCCTGATTTAATAGATATAGGAATTTCAGGTAATGCTACTAGTTATTTATACTATTCAGGAACGTTTCATTTTATTAGCAGAAATTAAACGAGAGGTTTAAATTTGTCTTATATTAGAGATAAAGGAATGAATAACACTAACATGAGTAAGGTGATCTCCTTATTAAATTGACTTAATAATCCACAGTTTGTTTATAATACAAATGTTAAAGTAACTGTCGTCCAGAATGGTGTGATAGTAGAAGGGAAATATGAAGAGGGTTCTTCACACCCCTGCTTGTGGTTATGGCTTTCTATGGCCATATCCATAATCTCCTATTATCCATAACTTGCACCCTTCAAAACAATACTGCGATAACACTGTATGATGCTATTGGCTAAATCCCCACCCCTTTGCAGCCCCTGTTTACGACTTCGTCTCCTGCTGCTACCCCCTACACTTGTTACCTCTCTTATTTCCACCCTCTTTCACATAAACACCCCCGCTAGTCACCCCCCCCCCTTACCTATTCACATAATTACTTTTACCCTCAATGGTTCTCGGCATGCAGACCACGAAATCACCAATATTTCACTCCTTCAGACCTATAATATGTTTGTCTCTTCTCTCATAATATGACCCCAATAAAGTTTTGTTTTTATAAAGCCTTTCTCAACAGATTTTCAAATTGATATCTTTCAATAGCTTTACTACCTACATTATATGAGTTAAATGAATCATAATTTGTTGTAAATCAACACATTTTCTTCTAATAAATCTTGTTATATTTTTGTTAAATTTAAATGATTCAGTTTCTTTGGATTCCGAGTAGAAATTTTCTTTCAATCTATCTTAAAGTTAAAAACAACTCACTTTCCATGGCAGAAAAATGATTCATTTTTCAAAGACTTCCATGTCATATAACATTAATGAGTTAATAAAGGTAGTCATATTAAATTTAATTTAAATCTATAATGTTTTTGTTTGTATCACAGGCACAGTTACTAACAGTATAAAATAATCCACCATTATTTTTCTATGTTTTATTTATTGTCCTTACTATATCCCAGTCTGAACTGTCAGTACTATCTGCAATAAAGATAATTACTTAACAAAAGGTTTACTAAAAAATACTAATTATTAAGGAATATATATATATATATATATATATATGATCAAACCACAATAAGAAATGGGAAAACAAGACTGGTTTGATCATTGATTGTTATTTCACGTGTTTATGTGAAATATTTATATATATATATATTATCAAACCACAATATGAAATGGGAAAACAAGACTAAGATCTTTCAACCGTAACAAGCGGTCAACCCAACATTTGGGTTTTTGACTCAGAAGAAGACCACTTGTTGCGGTTGAAAGATCTTAGTCTTGTTTTCTCATTTCATATTGTGGTTTGATTATTGATTGTTATTTCACGTGTTTATGTGAAATTTATATATATATATATATATATATATATATATATATAAAAATAAATTCAAAACGAAGGAAACACACAGAAAGACACAGACATAACTCACATCGATATTTCGACCATCGTCGTCATCAGGAGGTGTGAAGAGCAAAGAGCGAAGAGTCCCGCAGGAAGACAGGGTCGCCGCTTTGTCTTTCTGCGGGACTCTTTGCTCTTCACACCTCCTGGTGACGACGATGGTCGAAATATCGATGTGAGTTATGTCTGTGTCTTTCTGTGTGTTTCCTTCGTTTTGAATTTATTTTATTACAAAAGTCCGCTGGACCGTTTCTTTTAATTGTTATATATATAAATATATATTTCACTCAATAATTTGTTAAAAAGGATCCAAACTGGACGCAAATTGAAGAAAAGCAACACACAGAGAAAAAGACACACTTACAAACTCAAATTTCCGGCGTGCTTGGTCACCCATTCTCATTTCTCCTGAAGACGGATTATCCGAAAATTTGAGTTTGTAAGTGTGTCTCTTTCTCTTTTGTTGCTTTTCTTCGTTTTTACACTTCTAATTGTAGAGAAAATACAATTTAAAGGTTTTATTTTAAATATTTTCTTATGTGGCAATGTAAGAGAAGCAGTTATATGGCATTTCAGTAATGAAAAAGCTTACTTTTTTATTTTATTATTTATTTTGTCAAAAATATTTGTTTAAATTTATTTATATGAATTAATTATTAGTTAAAATTAGACGATGTGAATATTACGTAATATTATTATGTGTAATAGTGAAAGTAACATTATATATGCCAGAGTGTTAGTTCAACTGATGAAATTTTTCATCTCTTTTTTTTTTGCTAAGAGAATGACTGGTTGATTTAGAGTAACTCGCTAAATCCCTGGGCAGAACGAATTTGGTGGTGTGTCGTAGGCCTTTACACCGGCAGTGTTTTATTTCTCTCCAGGGAGAGGTTTTGTTTGAACAGCCAGAAACACTTTTTGTGCCTCTCTGTCCTTCACATCTCGTGTCATCTCTTTTTCTCCCGTCTCTCTGGCGTCAACGGTTCAATGTGTTAATTTGTCACTCTTACCTTTGCTTAAAGATCCAACTGAGGTGGAAAAAGCTTGTCGTTTCTTTTGTTTTCTTTTTCATGGCACCTTTTGCTTTCTCTGTATACATCCCTGATAGCAAAATCACATTTTATCCACCTCCGCTTACTTATTAATGCTTCTTTTCTAGCTTTCGTTTTAACTACCACTAAAACAACTACTAATTCTTCAAAGAATTGATTAATGTTCTTTTCTACTTTTGTAATTCTAATTAATAATTAATCAGTCAGGATATTGTTACCAAAAATACAAATATCTAAAACTGTGCGTTCCTAATGGGTGTGCAAATGCATAAAACTGTATGAATTAAGCATAATAGTTTTTGGAGTTCCTGACAGGTGTCATTCAAAACTTTTATAAAGCCTACAAAATTAAACCTAGAGCTCAACTGTTCTACAAAGTCTAGAGTATCTAGTATTGGAGTCCTAACATCTGTTAGCACCTCCAAAAAGAGCCATTTCAAACAATTTCGTAATAACTACTAATTATAAATTACTATTATTATACTAGCGAGTAGGCTTTGACTACGTTGATTCAGATTTATTTATTCTCATTTTTTTTTGCTGAAATCTACACAAATTAACCTGTTTTGTATATACATTAGTGTAATGATAATCATGATTGCATGGACCATATTTTATTTAAATATTTCATATAGAATATATAATTATTGAAGAAATAAAAATAACCAACTAAATGTAATAGAAATAACTAAACTAATTTGTGTTAATTATATTGATGAAAATAACGGAGAAATTGTTATTTTTACTAAACAAGACATTACTTGCTTTTCAATTTGGGAACCAGGAACATTTATAAACTTGTCCGCACGTGTTACCAGCTTTTTTATTCTGGCTGCAAATCCTGGTGGTCGAGCCAATTTTTTACATTTTATTTTAGAATTCTCGTTTTTGTCAAACTTCTTCCCTCATAATCCTTCCTTCAGTGGACTAAACAATTTGATATCAGATGTTTCTAAATTGGGGCTAAAGGGAATGAGGCAGTTACTTACTTATGAGGCAGTTTGTCGATGGTGACACGATTTGTTAAGAAGAGTCAGGTATCGGTTGATCTGTTCCAGAATCATACCTCCCCTCTGAGATCAATGACGTTTCTCTTTCATAGTTAGGTTCACTTTGTTCAGTAGAATTGTTTTGATTATTTTAAGCTGATTTTTGGGGTGATTAAAAAAAAACGGATCTTTAGCGTGTCGAAACATCATCAACTTGACTTCCATGCTAAGTTTCCTGTTTTGACATTCTCCCTACCAGGTGACCTAGTATGCTTGTACTCCATTCATGCCTTTTGGACTCAGGCTCGTAATCATTTCAATTATGACACGTCAGTAGGCCTGAATATATCAACAATTGGCATTCCAAATGAGAGTATAAACATTTATTTCGATCTTACAGATATCATATCATTCTTCTCAAAATGAGAAGTTATAATTTTCTTTTCTATGAATTAAATAAAATTTAGAATATATATTTGTTTTTTTAATAATCTTTATTCTAGAAACGACTAGGGATAATGGCGTGTTTATTTTTATCACATCGTAAATATATTCGACAAGATTTAATTAAAATAAAAATTCAATTTACATTAAAAATGAATCTATAAATATGATTATCTAACAACATGTTTTTTGAAAATTAGTTTTATTTTCAAAAAATATTTTGAATAAAATTAATGGTAATTTAAATTATAAACTTGTATAATTATTATCAATTTAACCTCTTATTTTATCAACGGTGAGCATAAACTATTAATTAATATAAGAATTCATTTATTTTAATTGTACTTAATTGCGTTATATTTTATTAATATTAAAATAGCCAAAAAATGAATATTTTTCGCAGTAATTTACATTAAACTTACATATAATTGCCTTTAAAAGCTTCTTTACCAAAATCAAAATAATTCATATAGTAAATTACAATTATAAAACTGCAATCGTAAAAAGAGCTAAAACTTTGACAGCATTTTGAAAACTGAATTTTTAATGAATATAGAAAACGTAATACTGATGTCAGTATTGTTAATGAATTAGTATTAATAAAATAATTACAGCAGAAACTATAATAATTTTTTTTTCAGAACGATGACTTATTTTAACGAAAGTACATTTTTGAAAAAAAAAAATTACATTAATTAGTATTCCAAGTGAGAATAAACATCAACAGTTCGTCAGTCAGTGTCTTGACAGTTATGAACTATCCTAGGTTAATATGCAGAAAAAGTAGCCAGCCCCCGCCATTTTGCCATATTAAGTGTACTGTTATAATCTAATAATATATTATATTATTTATGACTAGCCGTTGCGTCTACATCGTGCTTGGTCTCCCTTTTCTCTTTTCTCCTGAAGACGGATTGCCCGAAAATGTGAGTTTGTAAGTGTGTTTCTTTACTTTGTGTGCTATCTATCTTCAATTTTGAACTGTTAATATATTATATTATGTATACGTGATATGCATACATAATATAATATCTTATATTGTGTATAAGACTTAGCTTATTCATAGTTACGATATAAATAGTAGATATGGATACGCCATGACACGGGCCCTCTTGTAAAGCCCAAGCTTTCCTTGCGAACTGTTTTTTCACAAAACCAAGTTTTCTCTTTAATTACTGAACAATACTCGTAGCTTGAGCATTTTGATGCTTTTGAGTTATATTTTTTGTGTTCTATATTTTTAGATTTCATTTCAAAAACTATTGATGTACATCTCCTCCTTTTCTTCTTAGCAGTAAATAATTCTCACTGTTTGTAATTACAGCATCAATATGGCATGTAACAAAAACAAGCCAAGGTTAGTTATGATTACAGTTGATAATGTAACACTATTTATAGCAATTGTTTTTAATACTTTTAGTCTTAATGTATTTGTTACTAATTTACACATTATTAATAATTATGTGAAACAATAATCTAAAAATATTTAGCATTCTAAAATGAGTTAAAAAATATTCTTGTACAACTAAACTGCATGAATGTATTCAAGTTCGAGATATAAAAGAATTATATTAGCAGATCTGACTCTATTGCAATACGTTTAGCTTTTATATGCTGCTTCAATGAAGAATTTGAATAATTTTTAGCTAATAACTAAATAGAGATTAATTGATTAATGTCATATAATACACATATATTGATATATCTATATTTGTATTATATAAAATAATATAAGAGTGACTTCTTATGCATATCAATGTGTATATACGCATCGTGTCTTTGCAAATTTATTAGCAATTTGATATAAGTATCAACGAGTATATAGGCATGGTATTTTTGCCAATTGATTTGCAACTCGATATAAGTATCAACGAGTATATAGGTATGGAGTCTTTTCCAATTTATTAGTGACTTGATATGTGCACCAACGTGTATATACGCATGGTGTCTTTGAATTTATTAGTGACTTGATATTAGTATCAACGAGTATATACGCATGGTGTCTTTGCCAATTTATTAGTGACTTGATATAAGTATCAACGAGTATTTATGCAAAAAATCTTTAAATAGTGATGAAAGCAAAATACAGTCATTGTTTCTATAATTTTTAATGTTTATTATGTTCATTAATTTATTGTTATATTTTTATTTCACTTATCTGTAATTAATTGTATTTATTTTAATTATTTAATGGTTGTGTGAAGCTCGTAGTCAGCTAGCGCCCCACCCTTCTCTATCCTTCTTGTCACCCTCTGAGAGTAATGAAAGAAGTGCCTTGACTCGTAATGTTACTTGGGTGGTGATTAATGCCTCTCCATGTTATATAATTCCATGACTAATTGCTGGTGTTCACAGAATGTCGTAATCTCGTTCTGTCACGTGACTCTTCCCATTTTCTTCTACCTCCATCGCCTTGAGAAGACTTTATGACAAATATCTTCCCCCCCCCCCCCTTAACCGCTTACAAACTCAGATAAACGTTCCTTCTAATTTAATTGGCATTAAATAACTGCTATCATCTGTAATATTAATTTACAACTAATTCTTGAAAAGAAATAACACCTTTACTCTTATTAATTTTATTTGGAATTATTCGTTTAATATAAAATATTTGAAACTTTTTCTCCAATAATTATAAATTATAAAAATTAATAAACACTTTTTATAAAAAGTTATTGAAAAAACCTTTAAAGGTTTAACTAATTATAAAGAAAAGTTTAACTAAATTGGTAGTGATTAAAGGACATTTTAATAAATTGACTCGTTAAATAAAATTGTTATTAAATTACAATGTTGTTATTATACGCTTACTAGATGATATGCCTCACCAAGTTGACTACAGAGAAGGAGAAATAAAATAAATTAAAGTAGACATTTTTTTTTATATCAATAATGTAATTTGTTCTTAAACATAAGTGTGCACGAAATACATAAGGAATAATTTAAAATCCAAAAGTCGTTATAAAATTCCTTGGATATTTATTTGTGCATTTGTTAACTTCTTCAATTAACAAGCAAGATAGAACTTTACATGTTCATTTATTTAATAAACGTAGAAGTTTTACGGAGTCCGAATTGGCCATAAATGAAAGTATAGTTTCACAATGAATGTTTTAACGTTTAAATTTTGGTATTTGTTAACTAGTAATTTGAATCATGAATAATTCATGAAACAATATTCTTCAAACAATTATATTACCACAAGAAAGTATAGTTCGGGACATTAAAAAATACCTATTGTGTACCTCGTTTAAATCTTTTGATAGGTGCATTCGATTTCAGTTTGATTGACTTACGGCTTTAGAATTGTACATTATAGTGCTAGCATCTATATTCAATCAGATGTAAGTTCTAAAACCATAATAGCTGAAGTCTACAAATGCTACAGCAACTATTATCTTGAATTAACAGTTAATATCAAGATCATTCATTTAGATTATAAGGATATAAGTTTTGTTCTAACATAACAATATATTTTAAATGAAATTAAAATATTTTTGAGAATGTTAGTGATTTTATCAGACTCAGAATTGTCAATTTTGATTAAAGTCTAGAATCCCTTCTAAACCTTAGTATTGCTATATTAATCAGGTCCCAGAGAAATCTGGTTAGGTTGTTGAACTCGATTTAGAAATGCATTCTCTTTTCATAGTAAGTTTGTTGGCTTGTTCACGTTTTAATTTCGTTTTATTAAAACTTCTAGCAAAAATAATATCACAAAATAATAGTATATGATCAAACCACAATAATAAATGGTAAAACAGACTAAGATCATTCAACTGTAAATAGGTCTTCGTCAAACTCAACAACCCAACTGTAAACAGAGTCAGAAACCCATCACTTTTGATTCTGATAAAAACCACTTGTTACAGTTGAAAGATCTTAGTCTGTTTTCTCATTTGTTATTGTGGTTTGATCATTGATTGTTATTTCACGTTTTTATGAGAAATCTTTTTATCAAGTAATAGTATATGTGTACTAATTCATATGTAATTATACTATTGTAGACTCTATCGTCAGCGAAACCAACTCAACCTCTAACTCAACTCTAACTTCTTTCTGTAAATGGTCCAATGGACTTGATATTAACGTGGATTTTCAAATGTGTGTGTGTGTGTTTTTATTCTTCTACATGCTCCATTTATTATATTACATGCATTTTGACTAAGGATTCCTATTAAAGTTGGTTGAAGTCTATTTTATTCAGGAATGCCTAAAGTCATGGATGAGTTCGTCTGTCACAAATTTGTCCATTGAAGGGGGCCATGTATATTTTGAACTGAGTATTATTTTCTTTTTGAGTGTTAGTCTTTCTCTTTCATGTTGGGGGCAGTCTATTATGATATGCGTCCATGTTTGTTGCGTGTTGTTGTCACAGCTACAGGAGGGTGAATTTTCAATTTGAAACCTATGGAGGTAAGTTTTGTTTGCACCGTGTCCAGATATTGCTTGCGTAGGTTTGTATGTCAGGGGTAGATTTACTGATGATCTTGATTTCGTAGTAGGAAAGAACAACCTTGTATTCTGTCCTTGTGTGTGTGTGTGTGTGTGTGTGTGTGTGAGTCTGTATGTGTGTATGGGTATGGGTATGAGTGTGTGTGTGTGTGTGTATGATCGTGCGTGTTTTGTGTGCGAGTGAGAGAGAATGTGCAAGAAGGATTTTGTAAAGAAGAGACCAGGACCATATATGGAGAGTGTCAGTACTCCATAGGCATGTGACGCTCATAGAGTCAGCCAGCCTTAAGTGCTTTGATTACTATCAGCTGAAGGAAACGCGTATCGCGTCTTGTACCAGAAATAGAAACAGAGAAGTAAGCTTATCTGGGAGCATGTCTTATCAGAGCTCCTTGGCCTAATTTTCTCCTTCCTAATATTCTTGAATATTATTAGCCATAAAAACAGAACACTCTGCTCGCATTTAAGTAAATCTAAATTTCTACCAAATAAAGTATTATTACATAAATGTATATTTCCTCCCCTATTGTTCATATTGTTATTTCAATGTCCATTATTTTATTTATTTTTTTTGAAAGAGATAATTTTTCATATTGATTACAGGATTAATCATATGTTTTTACAGAAATCTATAAAGGTTCACCTGGACGACTCAGTAAGTTTTATTATTTGTTACACTGAAAGACCTGAGTTAAGGTCTTTTGTATCAAAGAAAGAATTGAGGTTTTTTTCTTGGTTTTCAGTTCTGGCTTGTTTATCCTGTTCCCATCTGAAAATATGACGGAGTTTTAATAAGTTTGATTAGAGAAAATAGTCAAATCAATAAAAACAATACTTAAGCTTGAAGGATATAATGGCTACAAGAAGTTTACACCAATAATTTACCATTAGCATTTATTTATAATAATTATATAATTTACGATTTGAATATAAATATATTGTTGATAATTAGGAAGGTTATTTGTTTTTTTGTATAATATGAACAAAAAAAAAACAATTAAATTCATGATTTCATTTCAAATGTCCTGGAGTTTATATATACATTGAATGAATGAATGAATGAAAATTCTTTATTGGGGATTACTCCCAGTTTACAAATTTCAGGGGTAGCCGTACGGGGACACTAAGTATCACCCACCGGGCTTTTTCCCCTATTGTACAGTGAATCTTACAGTTATAATAATTTTATAAAAATAATACTAATACTAATAATAATAGTAATATATAATAATAATAATATATTGATACTAATACCAATGATAGCACTAATAATAATTTAGATTATAACAAGAATAATAATAATATAATATGACAATAAGAATAATAATAATTATGATAGTAATAGAATAGAAATTATAATTATTATAGTGATAGTACTATTTATAACAATAATCTTTAAAAATACGGACTAGCTTAGTCATGTTGTCGTAGACTCCCTGACAAGTCTTCTCGGCCTTCTCTACCGCAGCCGAAGCTATAGCTCTCCCCAGCAGCAGATCCTTTTCATCTTGAACATCCTGAGTGAGGAGTGTCTTTATGTTTGTTACCAGCGGGTTGGAAGAATCCGCGTTACTTACACGATTACCAACAAAACTAAAGCTGTTGTTCGCAACTGTTATTAAACCAACACCCAACGATGTACAACAATATAGCAGTTGCTAGGCCTCGAGTCACACTAGTCTATTTTGTACTAGTTTCATATTTTCCCATTTATTATGACTAGTGAACCTACTGGCTTAATATATACAAACGAATGAAACGAATGAAGTCTCTTCCATTGGTGAATTATATTTTTAAAACCTATAAGAACCATATATTTTTCATGAACGTGATTTATGAATGAAATTGAAATATTAGTCCTGAAGTTAGATTTATAATTGGGAAAATTGAAAGTCTTTTAGTTCCGACTTTGACACTATCATCAGAAGTGGTTATTAAATCGTTAAACCCTCAAACCCTGATGATGTTATGTCATTATTAAAGATCTTTAATTGAATTGACTTGAAAAAATAAAACGGGATATCCGAAACATGAAACCGAATCAGTCACAAGAAATGTTGTCTTGTATTGTCAGAAATAAGTCACATTTCGACTTTTATAACAGCACAATACTCGTAACTAACAGCCTGTCAACTCATGTAAAGGATGGTCACTAGAAAGCATATTGTTAAAACCATTATAATGTTTTTACTGCATCAAGGGCTATGTCATAAATTATTAAAATATAAACTCATCTTTTTCCAAACATTTTCTTCTTATTCTGAGGTAAAATGGATAAACCAACAAAAGTTTCCACACAAATGAAGATTTATTCAACGCGTTTCGAACACTTTGTGTTCATCATCAGGAAGACACTATAATACAAATTATATCTAATTAGTTACAAAAATTAGAGTGAAATAATAAAATTCAATTAAGAGAATTCAAGACATACCCAAGGATGTGGTACTGACGGGTTGGTCAAGTGAAAACAACTAGTAGGAAACTTGACCAACCCGTCAGTGCCATATCCTTGGGTATGTCTTGAATTCTCTTAATTGAATTTTATTATTTCACTCTCATTTTTGTAACTAATTAGATATAATTTGTATTATAGTGTCTTCCTGATGATGAACACAAAGTGTTCGAAACGCGTTGAATAAAACTTCATTTGTGTGGAGACTTTTGTTGGTTTATCCATTTTACCTCAGAATGAGTAAATACCACACAATTACGGATTGCAGAACTAATGATTTTCTTCTCATTTTCTCAACTTTTTTTCTTTATTATCAAGTCCTTGGTGAATAGTTGGCTACTGATAATAAACACCTTTCAAGTCTGGTCGAATAGAAATGTATTTACTTTTTTTTAATTTTTATATTATAATTAGTTCTGTTAGTATCTGTAGGAATTAAATTATTAATTGTCCACAGCATTTTAATTCCTATTTTTCTCTGATAGAAGTAAGAATTTAATGCAAGAGAAAAGTATATGCTTTTACTATATTTACCGTAATATTAACAGTACAAAACCTATCAGTGGACTGTTAGTTTGATTAAACCTGGAAAACTGACTGATTCCTGATTTTATTTTTGTATTATTCTGCCACAAAGTTTCCACCCAACTTAGTTATTTTCTATCAATACATCTCAATCCCTTGGCGAAATAGTTGACTTTTCTACTTCTCAACATCTCAATAGTCTTTTCTTTTAGTTTTCTAACAAACTTATCTCTCTCTCTTGAATACTCGTAGGTCTCCTTTGAGAATTGTTCTCTCCTAAACAGTCCCAATCCATCTTATTATTGATTTGCTATCTTATTTTTCTGGGCAATTGTTTACTTTTGTTGATAACGATTAAACTGTAGCTTTTAAATAATGTATGGATGGGTATTTAAGTTTCTGTATATTTGAAAGTCATTCTGATTTAAATATATAATAAATATGGCCTAAGTGCAATGGACTTAGATTATCAATATTATCAACTAGATTGCTTCCAGTTTGATTTCTGTAAAGTTTATAATAATAAAATACTTGATATGAATATTTTGCTATAAATATGTTATATCATTAGTTGTGCAATCCGTAATAGTGTGGTATTTACTCATTCTGAGGTAAAATGGATAAACCAACATGACTTGTGTGGAGACTTTTGTTGGTTTATCCATTTTACCTCAGAATGAGTAAATATGTTATATATTTTCTCACTTATAGCTTTTACAGAATGAGACGTAAATACTATAAAACAGTTGCTCACGTAGATCTTGCCACTACGTAATTAACATTACTTACTTTGTTTATTAGCTCTCAAACACAGAGAATACTGCCAGTTAAAAACTTTAAAGTTTCTTAATTTCTCATTGATACGTTTTAAATTACTTTTTACAATTATTTTAATAATTTTATTTCTATTGAAAAAACCAGCCTTATGTGTTTCTAAATCATTTTTAATACTCCAGAATTTCATTAATATATCTTCATAATTATTTTCCATAATTCAGATTTTCTTCAAACATTTTTTTCATAAATTCAGATCAACATATATTAAATATTTCAGATTTTTGAAAAATTTCATGACAATTTATTTATAACAACAACGTCAAAACATATTGTTTGAAATAAACACTCCGTTGGTTTGTTTTTTATTCAAGCATAGCTTGAAAAGCTAACGTAGTAAGTCGGTGCTATGGGCGGCGAGGGCCTATGGAGGGGTTCTCTCTCCATCCCGCCTCCTGAGGTTGGACTCGTAGTGGCTCTTGGTTCTCACCCAAGTTGGGTAGACCCTTGTGGTTACCGTGTGGGAAGTAGTAACTTCTCGGGAGAATGTCTGTTTAGTATACCGGGGAGCTAGAGACCTCAAATCCTTACCAGTGGGAACGGGCCTTGAAATCAGCTGATTGGACTAGACAACTGGACTTGCCTGGTAGAGGCTCGGGCTTTGGACGGGATCTCACAGAGGGGACAATTAGATACCACTCCTCTTCGATCCCATTTATGTTCCAGTACAGGTGGCAGTTAGCCAACGGGAGACCTTTCAGCCTCTCGCTAGCCCAGACAGGTGGCGTTTAGCCAACGAGAGATTTGTAATCTCTCTCTAGGAGTCGTTTCACTTAGGTACTAAGACCCCTCACAATGGCACCTTGAGAGACATCGATGGAATACTAGTAGAAAGCCCTGGTCCCAGGGTTTTGGGCACTGCCCTCTTCGGAGGTGAACGACCGAGTTCTTAAGAACCATAGGGTAGTCCAAAAATTGAAAGGCAGTGTAGGAAAGCCTGTTCATCCATTTATATAAATGGTAATTCCGCAGTTCAATAACCAATTTTACCACAGCTCACATTTTAAACAAAGATTATCTTGGTCACATTTTTTAAAAATTACTTTGATTTACTTGATTTTCCGTTGCTCACGTTTATTGTATATAATAGTATTTTTTATGAGTATCCTATATCATACAAAGTCTGTAAGATGGATACTTTGAGAACCTTACAGATTATGTGAGATGAATGTTGGTCCATGAAATGGAACATAAATTCAGCAACAGCCTTATGTCTTTTCTGTCTGATGGAAAGCGTACACAAAGTTGTTCATATCTCATAGAAAAAATCCAGGGTAAAGACGTTGCTCCAACCATCAGTACTAACGTTAAACCTCCTGTGAGACCTTAATACCAAAAGTGATTTGAGGTTTAGGTAATTAAATATTTTTTTCATCATTTGTTTTATTATATACCATTAAAGGTTGAAATGAATACCACTTTGTTCAACTCACTCGTTTACCTGAGTTGAATATTGGAAAATGTATTTTACATTTTCTAAAGTACGGCCTATTGTTTTTACATTTATTAATTTCCTTTAATAATTCTTTGTAAATTAGATCTTTCATACTCACTTTGGATATGCTTTTACCAAATATTTTAATTTTTTCAATAATGATTCATAAAGATATTTTTAATTTTATCAAATATGTTAGTATAGATTTTATTAACAACACCAATTTTTGTTTAATTCAGTTTTATTTAAGTAAATGATATCATACAGTTTTGACACACTTTAGAAATAAATCAAAAAGAATAAACGCTCTTTTATTGTGTTTATTAAAAAAAAAACACTTTTTTATGTGTTTTTAAATTAAAACACATAATTTAAACTATGTGCTTTGAGTTTAAATTATCTCAAACACATAGATTTAAATTCATGCATTTCGTCATTACCACAGATGTTAGTATTATTAATATTAGAACTATAATATACCTATTATATTATAGTTATTATATATAAGTTATTATATATATTATAGGTATATTATAGTTCTAATATTTACATAGATTTAAATTTAGAATTAAATATTAATTGATCGTCTACCAAACTTACAGGCATCCTGGCTTTCTCCTCTTAATGTTATTTCAGGTCAGGAAGTATGTTCATTTGTCACTCAGTACCCATATGGGATAGTCACGTTTCCTCATTGATTCTATATCGGAGGTTTTAAATCTTACAGACTCCGTACCGACTGCTCAGACTTCTATTTACCACCCATGTAAAAAATCGAGAGTTAGAGCAAGATTTGAACACGGATCTACCAGTTCATAAACGAACGTGGAAGCGACTGGACTACCCTGGCTCTTCACAAACCTAGGAAATGCCCCGTATTCCATCTATAGCTGTGCTAGGAGAATGGGTTTACATTTACTATAATTTCTATTAAACAATTAAAAAAAAATATCTGGAACTCATATCAAGAACAGAAAGGGGTTAACGATAAATTGATCAACACCTTTGAAGTATAACTGGGTATAAGGCTAGATTGGCATAGAGTATTGTTTTTATTTGTGTCATCTGGAAATTTAAAAGGAACAGTAACTGATTACTCAGAGATATAAAAAATGTCTTAATAATATTATAAATTTAATATAGCTCAAAAGTAGATGCCTGTAGTTTCATAGCAAGTGAGTTTGTTTAGAGAAAGCTCGTTTTGTTGTATGTTCGGTCTTTACTGCTCGTAGGTTATGGGTAGCAGAGAACTGGTAGGACAGTCTTTCGCGAAGTTATAAGGGTTGTTTTAGGGAGCCTTGTCCAGTTACGACCCCACTACCAACTGACTTTACGACACCCTTACGAGCCCTTTCCTCAGGCCACCCCCACTTCTTTCACCTTATTGCTACATCTCGGCATTCCTAGGACGTCCTTGAATTATACATCCATGTCAAAATCCAACATTTCCTCTTAACAAATGTCCTCGTTTCATTTTTACAATTCAACAATAATATTTTTTTAATAACTAACTATACTAAATATATTATATGTAAACAATAGTCGAAGATTGACAAACATATTCTTTAATAACTAGCTATACTAAATATATTATATGTAAACAATAGTCGAAGATTGGCAAACATATTCTTTAATATACAAATGACTATGTTCATTTATTAATACAACATTATTGTTGAAACCTACAATGTTTATTTTAAATCACAGTTAGCTTTCTTTTTCTAGGAAGGTTACAAAAAAAAGTAACTAAATCTTCTCTCCAGATTAGAACTCAATTATAAAAATAAAATTAGCAAAATTTCTTTAACTTGGTTATTATGAAAAAAAATATATTTAAAATTCTAAGCAATATGAAATGAAAAATATTTAAATCTAATGAAATTTTAAATATAATTGAAACTTTTTGTTTTAAAATTGAAACAATTTAGTTTTGAAAACTAATTGCCATTATTAATCCAATAATTAATTAATTTATAAAAAAATCATTGATGATCCAATCATGGATCATTGATTGTTTTTTCACGTGTTTATGTGAATCTTGTATATATATATATATATATATATATATATATATACATTTATGTATATATTATAAAAACACGTAACAAAAGACTCACTTTTCAATATTTCAACCATTATGGCGGTCGTCCTCAGAAGAAGAAGTGAATTCATGGAGGGACGATTATTTTTTTTCTATGTGTCACAATTTATTTTAAGTGTTATCAGTTCTTCTGAATCGCATTTCGTATTATATATATATATATATATATATATATATATATATATATATATATATATATATATATATATATATAGGTGTATAATGTAATCGGATTCGGTCAATTTTCCAGGATCAAAATCAAACTCTCAATGCCAACGTTTCGGTTTTATTTAAAACCTTTTTCATAGGCAGAAGTCAGAATTTTTGAATTAGAAAAATGCATTTTTCTAATTCAAAAATTCTGACTTCTGCCTATGAAAAAGGTTTTAAATAAAACCGAAACGTTGGCATTGAGAGTTTGATTTTGATCCTGGAAAATTGACCGAATCCCGATTACATTATACACCTATTCTATCCAACGGTTGATATATTATTGAATTTGTTATATATATATATATATATGTATATATGTATAAATAAATATACATATTATTGAAACTTCCAGACTCAACTATTTCTTATCAGATTACCAGATGTCATGTTCTAAAAAAAGACTGGATTGAAATTACATATTAATATTTAACTGAGTTGCCAATAGGTTAAATTGAGGAGAATGTAAATAATTTAGGTCCGCCCCGAATTGGAATCCTATCAGAGCCTCTTCTCATTCCAATAGAGCTTCATTAAAATTCTAGACAAGTTTGCCTTCGCTAGCTATCTCAATTAGAGATGTCCCATTTTGCCTCAACTTGAGTTCCTCTTTCCTCTTATGTATTTACTTTTAATATATAAAATACCACTCATTTTGCCTTCCTAAAGTAATAAATTTATACTATTAGAATTTGTATTATCTTCAACAAGTTTGCTTACTTTTTCAATGTTTTAAATATTAAAAACTCGTAATAAAGTGATGGTTATAAGTTATAATGATTTTAAAACCACTTGGAACTGTAATATTACCTAACTATCAAAGATATTTTTGCATTATCGTGTGCAATACAATAATAAGTAATAAGTTGGAGGCCATCTCCAACCGTCCTTTCGCATGTACGTTTGGTGTGCCTATCTCTTCACTTGTGATGACGTTTAAACTGATGTTTAAATTACAAACTGTAATTGTGTTTTTCTATTTACTGTGTACCAGTAGTTTACTCTGAAATGTTTGTTGTACCTTTGGGGATTGTTTTCTTGATGTTAATATGTATATATATATATTAGACGATTTAAAGAACAGACACATAGAAAAGATCCAGAACTCATTCCAATTTTTCGGCATCGTTGTCATCAGGAGAAGGAGAAGAAGAAGAAGAATTGAGTTTTGTTCAGCTGGCAAACAGCAACTTGCTTCAGAAGTCATCATCATCATCTTCTTCTCCTTCTCCTTATGACGATGAGGTCGGAATATTGAAGTGAGTTGAGTATTGTTTCTACTTGTTCTTTTCTTTAAATCATTTGATATTTGATCCTAACGAATCGATTAATTTTTTGTTTTATTGATATATTAGTATACTTTGTTACTAGTTCTACTTTTATACATGATTGTTATACTCGTTTGAGTGTTTTCTGTTGATAAACTTATTTTCTTATATTTCAAGATTGCAAAAAATTAATTTTTTGTTGTGAGAACAACATTTGAGATAGTGGGTTCTCTGCTTGTTAACGCGTTTTGATTGTTTCCTACAATCATTTTCAAGACATAAAACATACAGAGTCTGGGTTTCCTGATATATTTTAAGTAAGAAGGATGCGTGGTTCTTTCATTACATTAGACTATATAAGAGAACCCAGACCCCATATGTTTTGTATTTTGAGAATGATTGCATAAGGCAATGGAAACGCGTTGAGAAGCAGAATCCACGATTTTGACTGATGTTCTCACAACGAAAAATTAATTTTTCGCAAGCTTGAGAATTTAGAAAAGAAGCTCATGGACAGGTGAGTATAACAAATCATGTGTATATATAGTTATTATTTCATTGCATTTATGCATTGCAAAAGCAGGGACATAGTTTGCTGCTATAGAGTAATGCAGTTTAACTAAACAATTCTTTTCTTATGTTTCAATCCATTTGCAATCCATCTCAAGTTTTCTCAGCACATCGTCTCTCTAGAAACGTCAAATCAATACCCTTTCAACATCAAACTCGCCAATGACCTATAAAGGCAATTAAGTATTTCAAATATATCCTTAGCGTTCAAACGAGGCGACTGTTTTCCGAGAAATCCGGAAAGGAATCTGTTTTTATCAGAAGACTCCCAACCCTAGTTTCAAGAAGGCTCAGGACTTTTTGAAACTAATTAATAAAAATTATTTTACGCTTCACTGAATTTCTGCAGCGAAGTGACTTATTACTCTCTCTTCAATTTTTATTCTAGATTTAATTTAATTATGCTTATAATGGCAACTTGACTTTTTGAATATTTAATTTTCTTTTACTTCAGTTTTCTCTTTTGTATTCGGTAAGATTTCCTTTGAAATTTGATTAAATTTCTTTTAGTTGATACATAGATGCTATTTTAATTTATTTACAATTAATTTAAATGATAGTAATACAGTATAGTCAATCATAACGAAATTATGCGATTAATGTGTGAGGAAACATTCAAGTGTATTTTTTGTTTATGTTAATCTTATGGTAACGTTTCCATATTACATGGTTATCAGTTCCCTTCAACAGTCATTGGTAAACAATGTTAAAGGAATGATTGAATGTCTTTCTCCATACTTTGTCCTCTTTCCTAGGCCTTGCTATGTATTAGACTAACAATAATACATTATATTTTTCTATTGTTATTGTTTATAACACATAAATTCTCTGATTGACAATATGGAACTACATTCTAGTGTATCTTGTACTCGGTCCGTCTGGCTTTGAACTACTCTGGAATTCGTATTAGTTTATAATGTACACTAATTCTTTGGCCTTACTACGGTCGATCGACCAACGATTATTTCCGCACACGACAGTACACGTAGTTAGCAGTTCCAGGTCACGGACCTACTACTGCTGAATTATAGCAATACAGTGACTGTGAGGTCAGTATGTAAATGCTTGTACTCTTTTATTTGGTTAGTTGGTTTACATTATTTCGTGGTCGTTTGGTCTTCTTGAGTCGTGAAAGAGTTGTTAGTCTAGGAAGGGTTCAGTCTCCTATTTTAACAGCAGCCCCTACGATAGATGTGATTAGGACATTTTTAAAGATAGGCTCTGAACAAAGGGGTTTGGATGGGTTGAGATTTTTGTGTCCTTATAGGTCACTAGTCTATTAATGAGTTGGTCAGTTGATTTCAACCTCAGCTCTCTTTGAATATCTACATTTCTGGCATACCAAGGTTCAGACGTACCCCACCCATAAGGCATGCATATTTATTTTCACTATCTGTATGAGAGTTTTATTAGGTCTTGCGGCTTGTAACCAGGTCGAGCATCCTTAAGCAATGCTAGACTTAATAACTATCTTATAAATGAGGTCCTTTACTACCTGTGGAGTATCCTTTGACTTCAGGATAGGATAAAAATTTGACATTAGTGCCAGACCTAATTTATACTATTTTTTAGATTGTGTTTAAAAGTGAACCTGCTATCGATTATATACCTAGGTATTTTCTTGAGTTTTGTAAGGTATTAACTGACGACCAATAAAAACTGGTGGAAGTTGGTTGGTTGTTTCTTTACTGAATTGTGTTCAGTAAAGGTTCGATCTACTTTACTACGATGATAGTGTCCATAAAAGCTATATTTTTAGTGCTTTGCCTCAGTGTTTCTGAGAGATGATACAGGTTTAGTTTCTGGTTCATTTCAACTTTCCAATTTGTTTCAATACATGAATCTATAATACCTTGCAGGCATGATGTGCTCAACTGTGCAATGTGTCCATTGCAATAAACTATTTTGGCAACTATATATGATTCGCCACTCTCTGGAAATACAAAGGATGATTTAAAAATGTATAATTCAATTTATACAACATAATTCAGAAATAAAAAAAAAGTAATAAATACGTTAATGAATTTTTCAATCTTATTTTTACTTTAATTTTCTCTTTATATGAATTAGAGATTATTATAAGATTTAAATAAATTATTAAGTTCAGAAAAAGTTTCGGAAAAACTGCTAGCTAGAGTAGCAGTTTGCTTCTCAACGCGAGTACTTCGCACTTCTTCCCGATGACGACGGATGTCGAAATATCGAAGTGAGTTCTGTAGTGTCTTTCTGTGTTCTTTTCTCTGTGTTAAAGTATATGTATATATATATTCGTAAATTTTGGTAGCAGTCCTTCATTGACACACACATTATTGAAAATGACACCAAATTTAGCTGATATCTGTTTCTTAAGAAGTTTCTCAATTTTTCTAAATAACGAGAGTGTTATTTAGAAAAATTGAGAAACTTGTTAAGAAACAGGTATCAGCTAAATTTGGTGTCATTTTAAATATATATATGAACAAAGAAAAAGTGTTAGTCTTTTGGAAATTATAGTCTTCATGACAGTTTTATGCTTAACTGGTGCACCATTATATATATATATATATATATATATATATATATATATATCAGTTCAAAATTGAAGTTAGGTAGCACAGAAAGTAAAAGAAACACACTTATAGACTCAAATTTTCAGGTAATCCGTCCTCAGAAGAAAAGAGAAAGGGAGACCAAGCACGTTGTAGACGCAACGGCTCGCATATATATATAAATATATAATAAGTGTAAATTATATTATTTTTTCTCAGAAAGAATAAAAAATTGTCTGTGAAATATTAATTTAATTATAAAATAAATCATGAGTGATAAAAGTTACAAATGACGTTACGGCTATGAAAGGGTTTCCCCTAAGGTAATTGAGTTTAATTTTTCATATTCGTCGAGTTAACAGAAAGAGAATAGGAATGGAAAAATCTCGTTTAAAAGAATTTGAATTAAAGGTATGTTTAAAAATTCATGCTGAAGGGTGAATGGGAAATTTACAATTTAAATGAAAAAAGGTTTGAGGTAGATTGTATTGACTGATGTAAGAGAGGCTGGGTTATGAGATGTGACGGAGTGGAGTAGATTCAAAAGAACTGATTGTCTACCTCCCATGGGACTTCAATATATTCATACCCTTTTTCTATAATATTTTAAATATGAGTTGAAAATAGGACATGATTGTTTCTATCCCACTTAAGTCAGTGCATTCAGTTAAAGATCGAAGTATAGTCATATAAGGGGAAAAAAAGCTGTGAAAGTTATTGATTTTCAATTCACAATTCTTTCAAAAATTGTAGTTATCCTACATCTTCTCAAAACATTATTACCTTTAAAACAAATCTGGAGTGGCCTACACTCTACTTTACTATAAGTAACTCAATGTCAAATTTCTTGAGTATATAAAACATAACGTATTATTTAAGCATAACATAAATATCTAAATGGGATATAATTATTAGCATTGCATTCGTGTGGTAGTACAGATAGTGATTGAAGGACATATCAATTTATAAGCTTATTTTTGTACATCACAAATAATTTATTATTTGCAAATAATTTCATTAGTATAACTACAGCAGTAATAACATTTTTGAAAAACCAATGTGAACATTTCTTGAAACGAAATATTATCCTACAAGAGAACATGGCTATTGTTCAAATAGCCAGTAGATTTCTTACATCGTTTACTTGACATCCTTCTACATTGAATATTAATGTAAAATTTTCAAATTTGAAACAGTAAAATACCCTTTTTTTCTCTGAAAAACATCATAAACAGCGAAGAAAATGTTGTTTTAAGGTGATTTGTTAATTAAAGATGTACGAGAATTACAGTTATTAATCTCTAAACGAAAGATTTATATTTTGAATTATCTTTTACATTTTTGGTTTTTAACAGAATTATTAGACTGGGAATTTTATGGCTTCTTAGTTTTTAATAAGATCATTTTCCTTCCCCTTTGTCAAATAACATATATACGAATTTTTTTTTAATGAGTGTTACCATTTACCTGCACAATATTATTCCTCTTACATCTCTTATAAGTCAATAATATATTTTCATTTTTCCATTAGAAACATCAATTTTATCTCAGTGGATTCGCTCAAAAAATTCTAAGTCAATGTAAACAATGTAAAAAAATACAAAAAATTCGACAAGTATAGCAGGTGATATCTTAGTCTAGGATAAACAAAGAGTTTTTATATCGTTATTGCTCTTTCCCGTAATTGAAACTTCATGATTTTTTTTTATGAATTGCTAATTTTTTGTTCCATTTTTGGTCAAATTTTCATTTTTTTTTAACGAGCTGTTTAGCGTCAAAAAAACATTTTCTGAAAACACAAATCGTACTGTAACGCTCCTTTAGCGAATGTAATTTTAGAAAAAAATATCTCAACTCATTCTCCATATAATGTTCTATTTATTGGCATAGTTTCATCTTTGTCCGTCAAACAGTATGGCTTGTATCGCTCTCACAAGGTTTGAGATTGAATTATAAGTCAAAATTTTTACATTTTATTGAAAAAAAAATATTTCCTGTTGTTTTAAAATTCTGAATATATTTTTCGTTTGTTCGATTTGTAACTTCAAAGATAATGTCAAAATTTCAAAACTCTAGGGTTATCAGTTTAGGAGAAATAAATGTTAAAAAAAAAACGGTTTTTGGCAAAAAAAGTGACTTTTCCATCATGCATAATTCTTCGCAAACAATAGGGATCTTCGTCTTTTTGAGGCCCATTTTTGTGTAAAATATCAACTTGATCCATCAAAGATTCTGGACCGTAGCGTGGTAACAAGCAATGCTAAAACACTCACCCACCCACCCACCCACCCACCCACACACACACACAGACATCATCGTAAAAACGTCATAAAACGACTTCTGGGACCTCAAAACATGTAATTCCGTCAAAATCTCGAGATCGATTTTTTTCACGATCACTATACTTTACTTATAGTAAAGTAAAAATGTTAACCTTATGTGCTTTTTTTAATTCATCGTTATAAACTTGTATTTTGATTTCAATTTACGAGTATATTAATGAACATTAATACTGGAAGTATTAGAAGTTATTAATATTAATAACTAATTAATACTGTTGACAGCCCTTGTGAGTTTTTCAATTAGACCCCTTTAAAAAATGAATATTTAATTTAACATGAGGATTGACTGTCTTTCTTGCAAATTGTTCTATAGTACGTTTCTCAGTATATTAACTGATTATAAATCAGGTAACACTACTATATTTTTTTAATTTCTTCCAAAGGATACTTTTCGATTTATTGGAGTGAAATATGATCTCGTTGGTGTGTACCTGCGGACAGTACTAAGAATTATAGATTCGAAATTTTGTTATGAATGTATTTTTTCTGTGAGAGGTGGAATTCATACCTCTCTGTAATAGTATAAGCAGAGAGGTACGCTGCTGCATATACTTCCAACCTGCACAAATAGGTTTATACGATGAAGTCTGTCCACAGACCGAGGAAAATAACCTGTGATAGTATTCTCTAGTGTTACAAGTTTAGTTATCAAAAGAGAAACGAGTTACTAAAACTGTATCCGTAGATAATCCAAAACTATATATGCAGATAAAACTGAAAAGGACTAAAAATTACACTTACGGTTACCTTCGATTTTAAAATTATCTGGAGGATGTAGCGCACTCCTGAAACAGATCATTTATTATTATCTTCCATTACTATGTATGCATGCCACGCTCCTTCCGTGAGAAAATGGTTGCACTACTGACCCTAGGCTATACTCATATCTAAAGCCATCGGCTCAGTGAGCGTACTATGTTAGATATCAGATAAATCATCTGATATGACTATATCATTGATCAGATAAAATTTATTAAAACCAAATATAGAACTTTCCATTAGAGATTTACCCAGTAATTTTTTTTCAAACTAAAAGAGAGCAAATTAAGAAATTAGCATTATTTTTTCCGCTTTAAAAACACTGAAAGTGTTTCACTTTCACTACAAGTGAAATTCCACATGTGAGAACATTGCAAGCACACAATAACCCAATTATATTTATTCTATTTTTTGTTACTACTCTGCATTTTGTCTTTTTAAAGTGAGAATTAGCCCATGTTAGTTGGATTGTGATTTGAAATGATTTTAGATAGTATAAGAAGCGTGCACTTTTGTCGTGATCTACTTTTGACATGATTTTAAAAAATGTTCTCATACTTTGCTCTGAATTCAGCATGCTTTGACAATGAAGTCAATTTGCTGGCTTGAGAATGGTATGATAGTGGCTCTAATCAGTAAGGAGACGTCTAGGGCCAGTGGCCGATGCACGAAACAACCTGCAACGTGTCCTTGAACCTTGTCCTTGGAACCAGAGTGGCTATCAAGTTAAAGAGAGTCACGACTTAAGATGTCTGAATTCTTTCATCTTAATCCTTTAGTTCATAACGTCCTCAATAAAAAGTTAGTGTCTCTAGATGGTACCACTGGCATGTGAGCCTCTTCTTTGCCGAGGTAAATATTAACCAAAAATTAAAGAATAAGTTCCATTTATAAAAAATATGTTTTTACCAAACTTTAAAGTAAATTACCAAATTAAATACTAATCATTGCTTGTAAACTAAGCAACCTTGTAATAATTAAAAACATTACTTTTTTACATTGTTAGCTTTTTTAAGTATAAATCAAAATGTTGATTTTAAATGTAGAACAGTTAAAATATATGATTTTTTTGTCCCAGTATTTTTGTATTCATGTATTACATTTAACCGAAATATTTTTTATTGAAAACAAACTTTTTCCACTTTTAAGATTTTAAAAAGCAGTCAACCAATATGATATTAATATAATTTTAAATTTGGCCAAACATTGGTGTTAATGATACGTCACTTTATTGCTGAAATTATAATAATAATCTTACATAAAACAATTGTTATTCTACTATTACATAGCTGTTTCATTTCTTGGATAATCACTTAAAAACATATTTTAAATCTTTTAGAAAATTAAAGATCTCACAGTAGTTAGTCGGACACTATTAGTCACAGAATCATGTTTTTATTTCAAGATATCTATATTCTGTAAAATATTAATCAAATTAAGAAATTTCTAACATTACATTGAATTAAATGAATAATTAAAATTGTCAATTATTTTTGCTAATTTGTTTAATTTGTACAGAACTTGTACAGAATTATGAGTACTTTCAATCAAACGTGAGACAAATTTAAGGGATAACAAATAGCTCCATAGTGCTGGAACGAATAGAGAAGTTATGTAGATATCACCAAAATCCATAAAAATTAGACTTTTTTTACTGACTACGACAGCACGACTCTGTGAGCAGTCACAGAGCACACGTAAAACCCTAAAATTTGGAGTTACTTTAAGAATAGGGGGTCAGGCCAGCTCAGTGGTTACGTGCTTGCCTCTGAACTGAATGGACCGGGGTTCGATCCCCACCTGGCCCTCGATTAATTCACGCGGGAGATGAATAAATCTAAGCACGTTGTCTCTCGGAGAAGGACGTTAAACTGTTGGTCCCGAGCTTGTACGATGGCAGGTACTCGTTAAAGATCCCTACTCTAAATACACTTGAGTTAGGCAAAATTTAGTACTCCCATTGTAGAATCAATCTTCATTGTGTGGTATCACAAAGGGCCAATGCTCGGCCTAAGTGTCTTCCATTGTGGGACTGCCACTGCAACCTAACCTAACCTAACCTACTTTAAGAATAATATATATGTATGACTTAGAATCATTACAGAACTCAACTTAGAGAGTCAATCGGATTCTATGGACAACATAAATTTCTTACTTTTCTCTACCAAATGCGCTGAACTTAATGGACGTCATCTTAAACATATATTTTTGAATAAGGCAGAATAATCTATGGTTTAAAATGTTTACATTTTATTTATAAAGTAACTTACTTTTATAAAGTTTATAAACTTTTATAAAATTTATAAAGTTTATTTACTTTATAAAGTAACTTATCACGAATGTTTTATTCAGTTTTTCAAGATATGAAAATAACTTGTAAAGATGAAATTATTCTTATAGGGGTTACATAAAAATATTTTGTTGGTGCATAATACTAAATTTGAGTGTAAACCTCTAGACATTTTTGAATGTAATCTTCGGATATTTTAAACGATAAAAATTTAACACCTTATTGAAACAACAAATAACATAAATTAGCTGATAATTACAAGAAATGTGGTTGATTTGAAGCTGACAATGCTAAGTATGGTAATAATTGCCGTCACACAGCCGTTTACTGAGTGCACCAATGCTCTGCTTATTAAACATGTGGCTTATGTTGATTTTGGCTTTCAATATTGGTTTCAGGAATTCCTGATTGACATGCTCCCTTCCTACATCACACAATCGATCTCCTTCATTAAATTGAATTTCGGTTCAACCATTTTAATTACTACAATGAAACAATATCAATATATATGAAAAGTTAAAATTAAAATTATTCCACAGATAGTCGCTCATCGTTAATTAAATTTTGTGTTTTTGAAACTTAATCATGAATTATTATTTTAACATATTATATATATATATATATGCAATGATCAAACCACAATAAGAAATGGGAAAACAAGACTAAACTTGACAAACTTGACTAAACTAAACTTGACTTGACTAAACAAGACTTAGTCTTGTTTTCCCATTTCTTATTGTGGTTTGATCATTGATTGTTGTTTCACGTGTTTATGTGAAATCTTTTTATATATATATGCATATAAGTTTTTTATATGTTATTTAAGTAAATTATCAACATTCATCAAAGTTATATTTCTTAAACATGAATTTTCTTTAATAAGTAAATCAAGTTTTCATATTCTACGATAGTATTTTAAGCAGTACTGTAGCCATTTAACATATATTGTAAATTCATTAATTAATTTGTAAAACTTTTTTTTTATCAACTAGTTGTCCTACTTCTTAGTGCATAGATTTTATTTTCTTATTCATATTTGTATATTCACATTTTCTTATTTGAATATTTGCAATACAGTATACCTTTGCATATTTGCGTCTCCAAATACTTGTAGGTTTGACTTTCGTTGGCCTTTTCGAAAATATCTGATCGATTTTTAGCAGAAAAATAATTACATTCAAAGTTTATAAATAAATTTAAAATAATTCAAAATAAAAATATTAAGTAATATAAAGGGTTTGAAAAAAGAACCGCCACAGCGGCTACTCACATAAACGAAACTGCTCTACTAACTACTTTGGGAGGGTTGACAAAAACTTAAACAAGTAGTCTTATTACTTCATTATTATTGTCATTATATATTATATTAATATTTGGTAGGTAATAAATGAAGTGAAAAATGTACAATAGTAATTCATCAACATCATTACATACCTGGGTATATTTAACAGCATACTGTTACCTATACTATTACAGGTATACTGTTATTATACAGTAATAGGTAAATACTGTTTACCTATTACTGTATAGTTTTTTGTTTATGGTATGTATAGGAATGAATATTATCACACTGTAACATTAACATATTGTGTTACTGTATTAAAAAGCAAAAATGCCTTTAATATGTCTTTTATAAGCATATTTTAGCTCTGCTTTCCTGCGGGACTCTTCGCCTCCTGATTACGACAATTGTCGAAGTATAGAAGTGAGTTATTCCTGTGTATATCTGTATGCTATCTTTTTTAATTGGTTTATATATATATAATATATATATATATATATATATATATATATATATATATGATCAAACCACAATACGAAAAGGGAAAACAAGACTAAGATCTTTCAACCGTAACAAGCGGTCTTCGTCAGAGTCCCAGTTGGGTTTTTGACTCAACGAAGACCGCTTGTTACGGTTGAAAGTTAACAAGGTTGTTAGTCTTGTTTTCCCATTTCATACTGTGGTTTGATCATTGATTGTTATTTCACGTGTTTATGTGAAATCATTTTATCGTTATATAATATCATGCATAAGAGTTTTAAAACTGTATTCTACATTCGCAGATTTTCATGGTTTTCAGTGTGGGGGGGGGGGGGGGGTGGCAGGGGTGGAAAGAACGTAACCCAGCGAATAAAAATGGTCTAGTGTAATTACCAACCAGCTCAGTAAACTAGCACATATAGTTATTATTATAATTAAATTAATAGATTTTAACACTTCGTCCGGGTGAAAAGTTGTAGTTGTTAAATTTATAGCTTGTCTTTTGTTTTTAATATTAGTATACATTTTATCATTTCTATAATATAGAAAATCTAAGTCACTTTTCTGCCGAATCTCAAAACGTTAAAATTAAAATATTTAATCTAAAGGGATATAATCCACACTAAATAGATAAACGAGTATGAATTGGCTTACAATTATTTACCTTACTAATGGAATAAAGTACATATATTATTAGTCATAACTACAAAAACATATAATTAATTAAACCCAAGAATAATTAAAGAAAAAATCTTCTGAATTAAGAACCCAGTGCAGGTGATATTTTAAATTTTTTTCTATTCGCCAGAAAAAAGAGGCTCAAGAGATGCAAAATATCACATCTAATAAAGTGGTGTAAGAAATAAAAAAGAGGCTCAAGAGATGCAAAATATCACATCTAATAAAGTGCTGTAAGAAATAAAAAAGAGGCTCAAGAGATGCAAAATATCACATCTAATAAAGTGGTGTAAGAAATAAAAAAGAGACTCAAGAGATGCAAAATATCACATCTAATAAAGTGCTGTAAGAAATAAAAAAGAGGCTCAAGAGATGCAAAATATCACATCTAATAAAGTGGTGTAAGAAATAAAAAAGAGGCTCAAGAGATGCAAAATATCACATCTAATAAAGTGGTGTAAGAAATAAAAAAGAGGCTCAAGAGATGCAAAATATCACATCTAATAAAGTGGTGTAAGAAATAAAAAAGAGGCTCAAGAGATGCAAAATATCACATCTAATAAAGTGGTGTAAGAAATAAAAAAGAGGCTCAAGAGATGCAAAATATCACATCTAATAAAGTGGTGTAAGAAATAAAAAAGAGGCTCAAGAGATGCAAAATATCACATCTAATAAAGTGGTGTAAGAAATAAAAAAGTTAGTGTGCACAGTTTCAAGGAAGTTATAGTAAAAGTGTTGAGAACTGTTCACGTCAATTTAATTATATTATTGTAGTGTTTGTTGAGTTTTACAAAATCATATTGGTCTGTTATTCAAAATCTGGGTACTCAGCTCTAGCACTAAACACAGTAACCACTAACTGCCAAATAGTACTTGATGGCACATTTCCAGCTTTACTTATGAAACTACTATCAGCTATTTTTTTGTATTTTTTTTTCCATAGAAAAGAATACTTAATAGGAAAACAAATATATTTAGTTATTCATAAATCGATTTTAAGACAGACCAGTGTAATGACTTTAACAAGAAAGTTTAAAGGCATAATTTCAAAACCTTTTATAGTGTCAGACAGAGAGCTTTAATAAAGGTTGATTCAGTTTGCAAAAGTTGACAAAAGATGCTGACAAACTTAATAAGTGACCTTCAAACTTTGACTCCCTCCATCCTGAAGCTCAAATGAAATTAAACGCAATACCTGAACAGCATTTAATCAACTATTAATTACTTCTTTACTCTTTATTTATTAATATTCAACGAACACCACTGAGGTATCATCACTCTTTGACAAAGTGTACGTTTTCAGTGTCCTGGTATGATGGGAGAAATTACTGACAGTTTTGATGTTTCTGTACCCTAGACAAATGGCAAGAGGTGTGAGAACACGAATCTAGATGACGCTGGACGTTCAAGATAATTGGGGATGTCCGATTGTGAAACGAGAGAGGTTATGGAGAGGTGGGGTACTATCTTACTCAATTTCTCAGCCGACATGGGTACTTCCGCGTCTACCTACACAAGATAAGAAAGACGGGACTCCCGAGTGCCTGTATTGCTCAGCAATAGACGATGTGGAGCACACATTCTTTGCATGCAAGAAATGGAATAGCCAGAGAAGTGATTTGGTGAAGAGAATTAGTATATTCTCACCAGAAACCATTATGGCCAAAATGATAGAGAGGGCTGATGTGTGGAAAATGGTAGACAACCTAGTCAAAAATATCTTCTCTACAAAAAAGAGACACTTTGAAGGGAACGACTAACTCTAAATCCAAGGATGCCTTTCGTACGGGAATGAATGGCCTAGCCTGAGGTAATGTGGGAAACAGTTCCAGGGTAGTGTCCAAGAAGAAAAGGGGTTGTTTTAGTTGGTAGTTTGGTTTACTGGGAGCCCAGCACAATGTGCGTAAATGCATTTCACCTCCTTCCCCCCCCCCACCACACCGAAAAAAAAAACTGGAAATAAGTACCTTTCTACTGTTATGTAACTTTGTAGGCTTGAAATATTCATATCCAACATGATTATATTGGGTACTATTGATTACTACATCAATTGACTTACTACTTATGAAACCAGTTAAGTTCTTTATTCCATGCTGGAGTTTAGATTAATTTCCCAACCACTCAAAACTCTTATGAAGCTCTAACATCTTTGTGAAAATGTTTCACAATGTCTGGCTAGAAATATCACAAACCATTAACTGATAAGACCATGCATCCATGAACAGGTCCCCTTCACATAATATCCTAATTCACTATTTCACATGGCTTACTGACCTTCTGACTTATAGTAGGCCAGTTCTCAATAATACTGGATCTCTGGTTTTGAACTGTTAAAGGCGACCAGATTTGCACGGAATTATTCGTTAATCGTCGGTCGTGACCAAGATCCGGCTAGCCAAACTTGAAACAGCCAAAGATTTGTCCTCTTGTACATTCCAATCTAATCAGACATACCTCTCTCCTCTAAAAAAATAAAATAAAATACAAGCACTAAGAATGAAAAGAATTTTGCATAATGTTTTTGCTTGTTAATTATATTTTCAGTTACACTTATACTTAAAATATTGTTTTAACAATAGTGTTTATAATGATTTTATTTAAATCATTATAAGTGTGTTTGTTTTCATTTTTATTATCAAGATATTTGAATTCTGAAATATAATTATAGAGATCATTAGTTGTCCAATCCGTAATTGTGTGGTATTTACTCATTCTGAAGTAAAATAAATAAACAAACAAAAGTCTCCACACAAATGAAGTTTTGTCTTGAATTCTATTAATTGAATTTTATTTCACTCTAATTTTGTAACTGATTAGAAATAATTTGTATTATAGTGTCTTCCTGATGATGAACACAAAGTGTTCGAAACGCGTTGCTGTTGAATAAAACTTCATTTGAGTGGAGGGAGACTTTTGTTTGTTTATCCATTTTACCTCAGAATAATTTTAGAGACCAAGCGACCAGTCTACAAACCGATTTCTATATTTACATGATGATTCTCATAACTTAACAACTATTTCTATTTCTTACCCCTTTCCGCATACGTCTTTTATTGTGGCTATACCCCAGGTTGAGTGAAAGGAATAAAAAATAGAATCAAACTGAACTTAAAAAAAAATCAGGAAGAAAAAGGATAATTCTTTTAGTCTCTTTAACGGTGGTTTTTCTAATTTTCTGTGGGGGTCTTAGAACATGAACGAAATAAATAGAATTAATTTCAACAAGATCAAGTTGCATAACATGTCACTAACTAAATATGAGAAAAAAAGAAAAAAAACTTATTATGTCACCTCAGATCTATGTTAAGTATAGGTGTATGTATAGTCTTCTATAAAAATTAATAATCAACAATAACTCTTGATATAATATATGAATTAAACAACCACAATAAACACATATATATTAGATACAATGTTGTAACGAAAGGCCTTAGAGCATTGTGTCTAATATATATTTGTTTATTGTGGTTGTTTAATTCATAGTCTTCTATATAATTTGGCATGTTGTTTTTATGGACTGTTTCTTTTCAGTTTGTATTCATACATATATGAACTTAATAAAAATAACAAATTTATAAATTGGACAAAAATATCTCATGAAAAATAAATAACCTCGATGAGAATCAAATGATATTATTTTTATAAAATGTCTTAATCCAATTTCTGAGTTTCTTACTTTGGTTTCGTCGTTGATTTATATTTTGCATGATCATTATAAAATTTTTTATGAATATTGTACCTAGAGTTTGTTGTGAATTTTTGGAGTTTTAGAGTTGAGACCACTTAGGCATTCAGAGATAAATCGTCGATTTTGGCACAGCTATGAAATAGCATGGGTGACTGACTGCCATTTCGGTCAGCTGTTGAGATGAATAGGGAGAATATGCAGGCATAAGCATCTTGAGAGAGATACTTTCTCCCTAGAGTTTGTAGCTAGTTTCTAAAAGTAGCCTAAAACTCGCGCATTTTCAATAGCTTAAATGAATGGTTTGAATTTTCTATGGATACTTCTAGTACATTCCTGGTAAATATCCCTGAAATGTGAGGGTTAACTCACTTCCAGTGTGTTTGGAAAAGAATTCATATCTGTTTCGAGAGATGAATGAGATAACAGCGAAACATGGCACACTGACTGCACTGTAGATATTGAGTACCTGTTGATTATCATCTTTGTAACTACTTCTGGCTTCAAGTTACTTCTTGATGACTGGTGGTTAATTCCACCTTACCGTTAAGCCGTTAGACCCCAGATTCTCACTAACAAAATGCTAAATCTGTAATTGAATATACTTAAGTGCTTTTAAGTAGTTTTGTTGTGTTCGCATTCATTGAACTTGAATAATTGTTAATTATTACTCTTGATTATACAGTTTAAGTAATATGTTCCTATTTGTTAAACTTTTTCATTGCAAAAACAAATAGTATTTTATCAACTCATATTATAGTTGAAGTAACGAATATTTCAATTTAAAGAAATCATTTCCAATTCTATTTGATAATATTGAATGTTCTAATTAAAATAGTTCAAGTTATAGTCAACAGTTAGAAAAGAATATGCCTATTTATTTATAAAGTATTTATCATACTTTAATTTTAGTTTTTATTTCATGGCCATTATATCAGAAATTTTACAATAATCTTTAACTATTGCTTCTTTTTGTCAGTATTATATATTAGAGCATATTTTCATTTATATTTTAGTGTTGCATTTTAGGACTATTTCTTGATAGAAAATGTCTCTATATTATTTGTCTAGCAATCAACTTAGATAAACTATTCGCCAATTTAAAACTATTTTATCTGCCTATTGCTGTTATGGAATTTATTTTACTGTTTATTGAGAAACATAATAATGTTAGTAAATAAAAATATTAAAAATTAGTATTGAACTATAAATGAACAATCAACAAGTAAACTAATTCTTTAAAGTGCCTAAAAAAATAATTAAATTAATATAAAGAAAGAGTAAATTACGATTGAGGTTAAGTCCAGGAGTAAATCTACCTCCTAGGAAACAAATAAGTGCTTCTTCAGAAGCCTAAGAACATGTAAAAGGAAAGTCATTGAAAGTAGGTCCATGAGACCTGGCGCCGGGAGTGTGACTGCGACTACTTGTAGTTCATTGAAAGTGAGTCCATGAGACCTGGCGCCGGGAGTGTGACTGCGACTACTTGTAGTTCATTGAAAGTGAGTCCTGGCGCCGGGGGTGTGACTGCGACTACCTGTAGTCTTATTGCTTTTTATGAACAAGGAACATAGGGCTTTTTTGTGTTTGGTACACCGGTTAGTAATTGCAATGAACTTCCTGTAATGATAGCTGGCCATTTATACCAGTTGTCACAGACTCAGTTTCAATGACTGTATCCGTGTACATATTCTTAGGGAGATTCGTAATCCCAACATCAATATCACTTTGGGAACTTCAGAAGAATCACTTATTTGGTTCATCATAATATCAGAGCCGTCAAGTTTTGTAAGAACATCAGAAAACCTCTTATTGCAACATGTTTATCTGTAAATTGATATTGTACATTGAATTAGTATATATATTCATAAATGAGGGCTCTACCTGTTCCATCGTAATACCTCTGCAGGTACCCACTTCTAATATTGTATGTCAGAGCTATATGGTTTTTGAAATCAATTTCTAACTCTATCATTTTTGATGAAAAAAGTTATCTCAAGGAAATTCAATTTTCCATAATTTTCTATTGAATTAGTAAACTTCAATTCAGTCAAAATCTAAAATATAGTTCTAATTCATTGGGAATCATGATTATTATAGCTACTAGAAATAATCGTTTACGAATGGCTAACAGAGGAGAGATTTTATTTGTGGATTTTCGTGATTTGATTTTCAATATGAGTTATGAAAAATCTCGCAAATGAGACACCCAGTGGTAATACTACTGATAATGTATTTATTTCTTTAAATATTAAGTGATCAAGATATGAGAACAGGTTTTAATGGAGTAGGCATATTACAGTTTATCATAATATTATACGGCATTACAAATTATGTTTAATTTCTGTTCGACTGAGACGAAGGTAAAGAAGGACTAACTTCCAAAGATACTAGAGTGTTCTGTGGATTCATTGAATGAATAAATTTATAGATGTCATTTAATTCATCTAATGAATCTATTATTTCAAAGATTTATATCAGAGGTATTACCACATATAGTCTTCTTTAGTTTTATAGTTTGAAACGGAATAATTAATTTTTTTTTGCTTCTTGGTTTAAAATTTTGATGACACTGTTACCATCAAAGACGATAGTGTTAGAATGTCAGTTTACAAAAAAAACAACTAGCTTTGACAGATTTTAATGCTTGACTTGCGTGCTTCTCATAAAGAGTGAACATTTAGAGTGCCATTCTTTGAGTAGATGCCAGTAAATTATTATAATGTATAGGTACGTACCAATTTAAAAAAAAAAGGCATTTATCATACAAGAAATAGACAATAGAGAACAGGGCCACTATTAACCATAATATTTACTACTTGAAAAAGTTCTCGGAAGCCTATACATTGATGAGAGTCCTACAATCAATAGTCAAATGTATTGATCAGAAAAATATATGTTGTTAAAAAAATCAATGTAATGGTATTTTATAAGTGAAACTCTATCAATAATTTAATAAGTGTGAAAAACTAACTGTCTAGGAGTCATCGCTTGACGAAACAAATATTGTTTGTCAATGCAATTGTATGTTCATTGAAAAAAAAAAGAGATGGAAAATTACTATGCATTCTACAGCTTGAGCCCAATAAGGATATTGCGTTAAAACACAAGATGAATCAGAGATATATTGGTAAAAGAACCTTAGATATTAAGAAAAGAGCAAGACTATTCATCTTAAAAAAACCGAAACCTGGTTAAAAAACCAATGTTGACCAGATGACCAGTTCAGAAAGGTTTTTTCGATCTTCTGCTATTACTGTTGTCTTCTCACGGCACCATTTTTCTCTTGACGATACACATTATAACATTCAAAGTAAGAGAAAGTGTTTCTTTCACTTTTTATTATATATATACACTTTTTCGTTAGAAATACGATCCAAAAACGGACAAAAATAGTTCAATATAGACAAAGAAACATAGAGAAATCAAAAGAGCACACTTACAGTCTCTAATTTTTGGTTTGAACCGAAATTTAGAGACTGTAAGTGTGCTCTTTTGTTTCTCTATGTTTCTTTGTCTATATTGAACTATATATATATAAGCTCAAAAACGAAGAAAAGCAACACACAGAGAAAGAGACATACTTACAAACTCAAATTTTTGGATATCTATTTTTTCCTGAAGACGGATTATCCGAAAATTTGAGTTTGTAAGTGTGTCTCTTTCTCTGTCTGTTGCTTTTCTTCGTTTTTGATCTGGTTTGTGTCCAGTTTAGATCGTTTTTTTCGAATTTTGAGTAATATATATATATATATATATATATATATATTATACTTTTTCGTTGGAAATACGATCCAAAACGGACAAATGTAGTTCAATATAGACAAAGAAATATAGAGAAATCAAAAGAAAACACTTACAGTCTCTAACCAGTGCGCTTGGTTTCCCTCTCTTATCTCTCCTGAAGATGGTCAAACCAAAAATTAGAGACTGTAAGTGTGTTCTTTTGATTTCTCTATGTTTCTTTGTCTATATTGAACTATATATATATATATTTCAATGATCAAACCACAATAAGAAATTGGAAAGCAAGACTAGGATCTTTCAACCGTAACAAGCGGTCTTCGTCGGAGTAAAAAACTCAACTGGGTTGAAAATATGTTCAGTTAGGTTTTTGACTCTGACGAAGACCGCTTGTTACGGTTATTTCACGTGTTTATGTGAAATCCTTGTATATATATATATATATATATATACTGATGTAACTTCTCGACCACTGATTTATCCAGATTCAGAGCAAGGGTTCTCGAGAATTTTGGTCAATAAAAATAAATTAATTTAAATAAATTACATTTGTTATTCCCGTAGGATGCTGATGTAAATAGGGTTTTCCTCACAAAAAAGCCTTGATAATGCCAAACAACCTTTGGCAAAACGTCGGCAGATATTAACTAGCGGAATTTTTTATTGACCAAAATCCTCGAGAACCCTTGCTCTGAATCTATATATATATATATATATATATATTTAAACGATCCATAGGATTTTAGATAAAAATTATAATGAAAGTAACACGAAGATAGATACTGACATAAATACATCTACATTTATGAGTTATATTTATGAGTTATATTTATGAGTTACTCACTCATAGTATTGAGTTATGTCTGCGTGTATCTTTGTATTACTTTCGTTATCATTTTTATGAATACATATTTATATAAGTTATGTGACACATATTAACTAAAAATATGTAAATATTACTTCCAGTAGGATGTTGAAAAATAATGGTGCATTAGAGTGTTATTAAGTGCTTTGAAATTAATTTTCAATTTAAAATTTCATTTTAATTTGTTTATCTTTTTTTATAATATAATTGTATCTTAATCTATTTTATAATAAAATTTAAGGGTTTACCTTTTGATGATTTACATAGAAGCTGTGACATGCAAGAACTCGTGGTATCAACAAAACAAGCCCATAGTTGATTAAAACACCGTTGCAAATGATGGTGATTAAACAACCCCTTCTTGACCTGTTTCTCGTTAGCAGACTGTTACCCAATCCCAAGAAACAAAATAATTAAAAGCTCCTTTTATTTTATAATTTTGTCTGAAACTCTATATTATTTAATAAATTTTTAGCAATTATTTTTAAAATAAATAATATTTTTAACTTATAGAATATTGAAATATTCATACATTAAATATAAAAAGTCATAGTTTTGTGCTGAGGACAATGTTTTGATATTGTGTTTTGAAAGGAATACATGTTTGGAGATCTTGAAGTTAAGTGAAATAGGTTTTTGGAAATTAGTCTGACAGGTTGTTTGTAGTATTTTCTCAGCCAGTACCCATGCTTGATGAAAGTATATTAAATAAATCGAAAAAAGTATATTAAAGAAATCGTTATTTAAATCGAAAATTGTGTCAAAAAAGGTGTTAAATATATGTTTTTTTCAGTAAATATATCTATTCACACAAGGTATTAAATAAATAGATTCTTCGATTATGTTACGTTACAGTGGCAGTTTTGTGTGGGGAACATATAGATCATACATATCATAACACATGTTGAACATTCTATATTGGAAGTCCTGGATTTTCCCTAACTTAAGTGAATTTCGAGTAGTGATTTTAAAGAGTATCTGACATTGTGTAGGCTCGGAGCCGAAGGCTTAGCGTTATATTGGAGGGATGACTTATATATTGTTATATAAGCGTTATATATTGGAGACAGAAGAGCAGAGTGGGTATTGAACCGCGGATGTAACAGTCCGAAGGCGAGCACGTTCGCAGTGAGCAAATATGACCCCTTATATAATCGTAATTTATAAAACAATAACTAATTTTGTTTTCAAAACGAATATACAGATTAATATTAAAGGTACATCATAGTCTGACAGGTTGTTTACAGTAATTATAAACATATAATTTTTTTATATTTTTTATATATTTTTATATCTTTCATTTGTTATTTTAAATGCAAATATTTTAATTTGCATTTAAAAATATGCAATTTACATAATGCATGTCACACAAAAAAAGATATTGCACAATGTATAAATAAAAGTTATTAATGATAGTGTTTCTTTCTCTTTACTTCTTTAAAAAAAACGAATGAGAAAATTGCTTAAGTTGTAAATGGTTTGTGTTGCAGAAGAGCTGAAGGTGTCCTACCACCGAGGGGCTTCAAGGGACCCACCACAATGATAAACAGGTAGCCTGCATGAATTATCATTTTAATCGTGACTTTTTTCAGAAAAAAAAACAAAGCAAAACGTGCGCAAATAAATCTTATTTTAGAAAACTGTACAAAGCTAACTGATTTTATTTATAAAATTCAACAGTTTTAATTATATCATGAACAAATTAACACAAAATTAATAACAGTATAACAACTTCAATCGCACAATTCATACTTTCATTTACACTGTATATGAAATATAAATATTGAATGTTTGTCATTTTTTGTTAAAATTTTAATATCGAGTATTAAAAAGGAAATAAATTTATTTAACAATAAAAAAGTACTAGACAATGTTTGGTCTGCGCGCGCGCTCTTATGTGTCAAAATAGATCAAAACAAAAAGTTTTACAATCACTAAATCACATATAGAAGTCTCTACTATATCTGAGAAGAAATAGCAAGGTCATATTAAATATCTTATCACTTTAAGGGGAACTTCACATCAAAAACTTTCTATTTTTTTCAAATTTTTATTATCTAAAGAACAGAATAACTGTTATTTTTATTTTTATTTTTTTTTTTGGTTCAGTATCTGTTAGTTAGAGTGGTTAACTAACAAGATCATTGTAAAGTTGGTTTTTTAGTTGATATTTAATTTTTGTGAGATTGAATCTACGAACAAATTATCTTTGAAGGTGAAGAGTTTTAAAAAATATTCCTGAGTTGGTGATAATGAACTTCTAAACGATTCTATGGTTAGTTGATAGGAAAGTGCATTCCCAATTATATCAACAAAATAATAATTATTATTACCTTTTAAGTGATCATGCTTCTAGGGATAATAATATGTAATGCTATAAACTCTCACTGAAGTATGTTATTAATCAAATCCTCAAGTAACCTCGTTAGTAATAAGCTGTAATCTGATGTAATCCAGATAAATATCAGTTAAGTAAAGTAGAGATTACAAAGTTAATTATATGGTTAATATTTTTTAGTTAACGAATGCAGGAGTTTATAAATAGTTTATAAAAAATACGAAAATTCATAATAAAGAAACCATGTTTTTAAATTTGTATAGATTAATTAGATTTTATATTTTTTATTTTAAATAGTGCAAATAATTATTTCATTTACTTTATTGTCTTCAGATTTGAGCAATTTCAGTTGACTCTAATCCCAATTTTCAAAAGACGTGTACTTCCTGCTTTCAAATTACTGCTTCCATTGATTTTAATAAATTTAATATAAAATCCTTTGACTAGTGACTACAGATAGAACATAATAGTTCGCCACTTCATTATTATGATTCCCTCATCACAAAACAAAATAAATTACATTTCTATCAAGGAATACTCAAATTCCAAAAGACTAAATATAATAATAAGGTTGCTATAAATACCATCGAAGTACGAACATATTACCACCTATTTACCTTGTACAATATTAAAAAAAAAATTTTTATTTGCATATCCATATTATGTCAATGAAATTGAATTACGTTTTGTTAAACTCTGTATCAACAGTAATTTATGAGACACCTTTTTGCCAAAATTTGACATTTTAGATTGTTAACGAAATATTAGATATTTTTTCACTCATTGCATACTACTTCATATTAAAAAAAAAGAAAAACAAATGATCATCAACTAATTAAAAAGTCTTGAAAACATGAAACGATATCGTGATTTTAAAAACAAACATTTTTGTTATCATAATTTTTTTTCATATTATTGTAAAAAGCCACAATTTTTATAAAGTGTTTGATTTGTGTACCATCATTTGAAGTATTAGTGTAAATCAACCAGATTATATGGTCTATAAAGATACACCATGATATAATTTTATGGTTTAAATTTCTATATATAAATTATTCATCAGTAGGGATAAACAATTACCTATTAAAAGATCAAATTATGTTTGTAAAGTTATTTTAAACTTGACCAGGCTAAATTTAATTTTCTTGATTATAGTAGTGGTATAAGTAAGTAGCTTAAGGGGATAATTTAGTAGTTTATTCTGCAGAAAACTGAAACTTTTGTGTCATTTCTGAATTTCTTGTTGTGGTTTAAACGTTGGTTTTGTGTCAGTGTTTACTGAGAACATAATGGAATAATGAGCGTCTGGTCAAAACGTTTGGCATTCTCAGGTGAAAGTTTAGAAGGTTCAAAGGGTTTTGATGGGTTTGAGTTTAAAAGAAACGAATAAATCAGAGTAGAGGACACTGATTGGTTGACTGTATGGCTGGTTTGATGAATCTATTGGTTGGAATAGTAAAGATGTTATCCGCTTATGGATTAATACCAGGGTTATTTTACTTGAAATTAAGGAATTTTTTATTTGAGTTTGAGTGGGTTCCTGATCTTGTGTAGGATTACCGTATTTTTCGGAGCATATTTTTTGGTAAGGCAAGTGTATTTTATTTTTTTGAATGTTTCATTTGAACTTCAGGAGTCAGGTGCATAGCGTATTGTTAAGGAACCTTGCTGTAGTCTTCGGTATGCCAGATAAGTGTAGTGTGGCACTTTTTTCTGTTTTTAAAGTATACTTGTACAAAGTTGACAACACCGAAGATTCAACACCTGGCTCCATTCAACCCTCTCGCCATTTCCCACAATGCCATCCCCCCCCCAAGCTTCACTTCTTTCCAAGATATTATATATACTTTCACAACTTTACATTGATTATGTTTAAAATAGAATTTTATAAATTAAATGCTAATTATAATTATGACTATTATAATTATCATTAATATATAAAATATTAATTCAACCAAAACAGTATTTTTTATTTTATAATTAAAAACATATAATAGCTCTTCTCACACTGTAAACTTACTATGGTCATAAGTCAACCTCTGAAAACCAAAAATTTACCCCTGGGGGTGAATTTCACTCCCTTCGAGGACCCCTGATCTAGTGTTTTTGTCTTTAATTCACCCTCTAAAAACCCAAAATTCACCCCTAAGGGTGAATTTCACCCCCGCCGAGAACCTCTGATCTAGTGTTTCTGTCTTCCAGACCGTTTCAAATCACAAGATTGTGGAGCTTGTACTCGTAATTTGAATATTAAATGGTCAGGCGCACACTTTTATCAGTATATACGTTTAGAGTGAGTTTCGGTAATATTATTTAAGGCATTTTCATCCTGGCGATACTGCAAAATCATGATCCAGGTGGTATATGTTGATAAGCAGTGTATTGTAGTGTGGTTACTGCTTGAATACATTTACCACATATGAAGATGCTGTGTGAAGGCTGAAATGTTTACTAACTAACAAGGTGAACATTCGACTAAGTAATTAAAAGAATATAATATGGAGAACAAATATAAAATAAACATTATATTATAAATAAATAACTTACACAGCTAACAAAACTCACTTTGGTACTTCAACAAGCTTAATCCTGTGAAGTGCTATGCTTCAGCGACACTAAGCATAGTGTCGTACAAAAGGTTCACTAGTGCTGTTACAACTTTGTGCAGCTGAGAAAAAAAGGAAAAACGTTTAAATAAAATATGAAATAATTAAATGTAAACAATATAAAATAACATTAGAATGAGTCACAGAAACCAAAGAAGAAATGAAAAATTATTTAGGAGTGTACAAAACAAATAATTGGTAAATATAAAATATTAAAAAAATAATAAATAAATAAATAAAAAATAATAGTGATACAATTTAAGAACTGAAGAAAAAAAGTAAAAATGAATGTATTACAAAGAAAGACAAAAATCTTAATTTAAAAATTTAAAAGAGAATATAAAACTCAAGGTGGATAATCTGCCAGTAATGTAGTTTGTTAATAATTAAAGTATGTGCCAATTAATAAATGAGTAAAATATTGTAAAACAAGGTTGAAGGTGAAAGATTATAAATGTGGTCGTTTTTTTCTGGGAGGATTGAGGCTATGCTGTAATTCTATAATAAGGGAATATCGAAGTCTTCCTTTATGGTTCTTTATTGGGAGTACTAAGTTTTACTTACCACAAGTTTATTTGGAGTAGGCATTTTTAACGAGTACCTGATATCAGACTTGCTCGAGACTGAAGGATTAGTCTCCTTTTCAAAGGACAACAAACTCAGATTTTTTTCCCCTTCTCACGAGAACAAATTAAGAGGCAGAGGGAGAATCGAATCTGGGGATCTGGGGATTCACCAGTCCAGAGGTGACGATGAGATTTTCAAAAGGCGATTATGATCTTTCTGGAATTCAAAGTAATATTTCATTAAGAGTATTAGGCAATAATTTTGGTAACATATTCACCACTCTGTGAAATGGTGGGCAAGACACTGATGGAAGCAATAGTGGTCTGTTGTCAGAACAATCCTTACAATAGCGTACACCTGTTTCAATTGTTGCCTGTGCACAAATACCTCTATATTATCATATGTGACATATTGTTTAAATACAAGACATGAACAGAAATTGGTGCCTGATTTCAATATTCAGACAAAATTGGTTGAAGTACTATGTTTTTCTATGATTCCATTCTATTCTACTTGAGTGAGTGTCTTCCTTTGACATAGTGTGGGAAAGTTTGTACCCTGAAAGTCCAGAGACTTTTTACTGGTGCTGGCGGCAGGTACAAGAGGCTGGTTTCTTGTGAAGTTGAACGAGAATAAGGATGTATGAGGTCTGGATGGTAACCGAAGAAGGAGTATCCGGTGTTGAGGAAATAGCCCACTACACGCACGAGTGCTTACTAAGCCACTCAATCCTAGCCTTTGACAGAGTTCCATTAATCGCCTTCCCTTCAGATCAATAGATTCCTCTATTTCGCAGCTTAGCAGATTTCAGGGGACATACTTATAAATATGCAAAAGCCAATATTCTAGGACCAATACAATAGATGGCAATCCTCTCGTGCATTCCACATTTTACCGCACGTCCCAATCAATGAATTCTACAGACATTATTATGCATCACCCTTACCTCTTTATTATTAAAAAATGCATATTCTTTATTAGAATATTAATAAACGTCTTATTGAGCGAGCTATATCTCAAAAATAACAAGAGCCATGGCTTTAATTTCACATGATTATTCTTGCATTATTAAACAATTTAATATATGAGAATAATTTAAAAACATTAGTTCTTTTATGATATCAATTCCAATTAATTTTTATGATTCTGAATTTTGAAGAGAAATATTGTTTTTTTTCTGCTTAGACGAGTCATCATTTTTACATACTGATATATTTATTATACATATGTTAGGATATTTATATAGACTATGACGGAGTTATTAAGATATGACAAACAATCTGAAAATTAAATGAAGTTTGTATAAAATGCAAAGCATATTGCAGTCTGGGAGTTTTGCTTTAATCAACATAATGAGACAAAATGTACTGGCATCAAACACTCGGGCTAAATTGTTGCTGTTCCTATTTTTTTTTCCTGAATATTTCAGTACCGATGACAGATTTCACGGTACAGTATATTACCACTCCTACCTCTCCTTTTATCAGTATTAGAAAAAATTCTAACAACAAAGTAGTCGCTGATAAAAGAAAAACAAATAATTTTAAGTTTTTTTTAAAATGATCATTATAATAAATGAAAAATGAACAAATCATTGCATTCATAATTTATATATAGCACTTTTTTACAAGAATATGAACAAAAAGAATAATTATTTCTTAAGACTACTGAATTTAAAATTTTGTTTGTAGTATTACCATATTACAAAATTTGAGAATTGTTTTTAATTTAAATATGTATCATTAAATATTATACCATAATAACATTGTATTTAAAGTATTAACGATAATAAAAGTTTTTTTCTACCATTTTTCTGATTTTTATCAGTCATTGTTGCATAGTTTTGATACGATACGACTCTTTCCAATCGTCTTTAGAGATAACTGTTAATAATACTCGTATGATTGTTCTAGATAAAAATAACATTATGTTCTGTTTAAAGTGCAAAAGAAATATAATTTTAGAAAAGACAATTTATTATTAGATATTCAGTTAAAAATGTGTCAACAAAAACCAGTCACATGAAAACAACGCTTTTAAAAATGATAGTGTTTCGTTTGAGGTTACATTTACCAATATAAAAAGCAGGTTGTTAATTTAATTTCTTATTGGCTCTTTTTTTTCTTATCACTGAATTCTGATTTGAATATTCATACTAAGCTTAAATGATACCAATTTTCTCAGACAGGGCGTTTACCGAACGCCCATATATACTCTTATAATCTATACTGTCCTAGTTTTCAATATTCTCAACTAAATACAAATTCTGAGCCCTTTTCCAACTGAGTCAGTTTTCCATCATTCTACTATCATTGATAAATTTGACGTTATTATAACAGACGGATCAAATTCATTAACTAAACCACAGAGTCTCTGTGTATTTATGTGAGTGTGAGTGAGTGTGTGTGTGTCTGTGTGTGTGTGTGTGTGTGTGTGTGTGTGTGTGTGTGTGTGTGTGTACTATAGTGTAGTATATAGTGTATGTAGTGTATAGTGTACAGTTGCTAGTGTACAGAATTGTAATTTATAATAGGCACGGATAATTATTTACTTAATAGTCTTGAAAATTAGTATGCTATACTTTAAGAAAACATTAATGTCATAATAATTAAGCAAAAATTAGATTTATTTATTAAATCTGTGCTAAGTTATGATTACTCATGTGGATTTATGAGTTAAAATAAGTTAATATTAGAGTGTGGATTTTGAGTATATACCTTTACATTTCACCGTATTAAGGTATCAAGAATTGATGTATGCAGTTTTGATTATGATTGCATCAATAAAGTAATGAGTGCTTCAAGTGCAAAGTCGTAGGGAAAGACGTATGATTCTGAAAATGATGGATGAAGTCAAAACAGGTGTTACCAAAAGCCTGAAAGGGAAGATTAGAATCATTAAAAAGAGAGCAGCTAAACAGTGCAAGGAAAACAGTGCCGTGGAAAGCACAGAGTTTAAAGGAAATAAACAATTTTGGATAAGCGTAAATACACCCTTAAACTAAACAGATTCAGGGAAATGGAGACACCAGGACAGTATGAGGTAAGGCCCCAGGGTGGTCAGAACAGAGAACCAGCAAAGAGATAAAATCATCTGGTGATATGTGTAAACTTGGGCAATGCCATTGATACGTGCTGGAAATCAATAAAAGAATTCTATTTCAGAAACCAATAGAAGATTCTGATTTCTGTACTTATTATTATATAATACGTTTTAGAATAATTATTAGTTATATAATTATTATATTAGGCTATATATAAATATATCATTTCATATTTAGATAAATGTGCTTTATTTTTACGTATGTATTATAAATAGAATAAGTTTCCTATGATGAGATAATGCTTTTTATAGCAAAAGAAGCAGTGTGGAAAATCATCTTTTCCAAACTGATTGCTGATAATTATTCTTTTCACTTCATGAATAATAAAGTAAGAGAGACATTAAGAAAGCCCAGGAATACTAGTTTGGCACAATTTAGAGCTAAACATCTTTTTCTTTGACTAAAACTTCGAATCTCATTATCATATTCGGGGGCAGTTTTTCGCTGCTTCACCCTCGCAAGGGAATTATATCCCCAATGTTTAACCTAACAATAGGCGATTTTATTTTTTCTCCCTTTTCTTTAGGTGACAAAATCACCCCTTTTTTGTCAATTCACTCCCTATTGAGGACAATAAGTGAATTAAGAACATTCTTCCCACCAGCTTTCCTAACTTTTTATTATCTAAAATTGAATGACAAAGTTCGTTATATGTTTTAAACTTCAGAAATAACTTGAAAATCATTTGATGATGTTAAAACAATTGCTTTAAATGTTTTTTGTTGAAGTGATTATAAATCTCAAATTTAAATATTTGGTTTATTAATGATGACAATATTAATTTTAACAGTATATTTCATATTTTTTTTTTCTTTGATACTTTATGAGGGAGGATTTTATACAGAAATCACTATTAAAAGACTAAAAAATTACAGTGGTATGTCAACCATAGTTACAATAGCGTCCCAATATAAATGTTGTTTTAAACATTTAAAGAGTATAACTCTGAAAAAAATTGCTAAAGTTGTTCGCATATTCATTTGGTAGATAGTATTTATCCAAATTTCAAAATTATAAAATGTTCTATTTTATTAAAAAGCAACATGTTAAATACTGAAAATATTCTTGAAAATTTATCTAGATGTAGTGTAAAGGTAAAAACGTGAATGATTCTTTATTGCGAATATATAAGATTTATATTGGTTTAACGTTCTCACTTATAAATGTGTCTGCATATTAAGTTCATCTTAAATTTTCTGTTTATTACTCGAGTGTATATACCTTAAAAAAGTAACTCTATTGACATCTATATTCATATCTCTTCTTAAATTTGGTGCTTTATTATTATACAATTTAACTTCAAATCCGGTGTATATTTCATTTACTTTTTAACTGTAAATTTTGTTTTAAATAAATGTAATTTTAATTTAAAGGTAATCGACTAGAAGAGATTGGGTGACAGAATGTATAAAGGTAGTCAGTCATGTTATCTCAGTTTTTGGCAATCGTTCTCTCACTGCATGCGATAAATTCATTTATATCTTGATGAGTGCAATTTCGCAAAACCGTTCTAAAGAAATATAATCCTGCTTTTAAGTTATAATATAATTTATACAAATTTATGAGATAATATATTCTATTAATTAATTCTAATTGCATAAAACAGTGTAAATATATTCAGCTTGTGACACGAGAGTTTGACGTGCCAATAGAGCCTTTATAAGCGAAGCACTTTGTCACATTGCCAGAATTGTCTGTGTATAAATGGACAATATGGAGCGCTCGGTGTGACCATAGACACATAGATCACAGTTCACTGACGTTGACATGCCACTATTACCATACACCTAATTAGTCAGTCGCTATACCCTTCCTCCCTTCTCTTTCAAACCCCATTAAACGTCATCTCTAATAACCTCACTCTGTTTAGCCCTCTCATATTACCGCATAATTAATCACCTTCACCTATGCCAGACTGAAATCAAACTACCGAGCCAATTAGCAAGTCTGTTAGTCGCCACAGTTAAAATTCTACCCTCCCTCAGCCACTTCACACGTACGGTCTATTTGTATCAATCATGTTCCGAACAAGGAGAACAAGTATTATATATATTATTACTACACTCAACATATATATATATATATATATTATTTTACGATAAATATTTATATAAAATCATCAAAGTTGCATTAGTCATTAATAAGTTTTTTGTTTTTATTTTTTTTTTAGAAAAAATGTTTGATTCATTAAACTAAACTTGAAAAAAATCAACTACTATAACTATAATCTAAAAGGGCTCAGAGCTTATTTTTCTTAAGTTTAATTCATAATTATATATTTCATATATACTTTGAGAAACACGAATGGAAAACAGAAATTAGGACTCACATTCAATATTTCGACCCTTTTAATGGTCTTCCTTAGGAAAGGAAGTTTAGTGGCGAGAAGATAAAAGCCAATTGGACAGTTTTACGGAATATGACAGATTGGCCACAAGGAAACGTAAAAAAAGTAGTAGAAATGCTGAAGAAGAATAGTAACGAGGAAAAAATATAATAATAAAAAGGAATCTTCATAAATATAAAATTTAAAAATAAATATAAAATAATATACCAATTAAAAAATTAAATTTAAGAAAAATTCACCTCTGAACATTGCTTAACGGTTCAGGTTGATACCTGGATTTAAACAAGCTCCTAGCAGCCATATATGAGATTCTTCAGAAGCTCTTATAGTTACGGATTTATTGTGTCGAGCGACTGTTTTAAGTATGTGAACTCTGAAACATTCATTGAAGCATAGACTATGAGAATTAGCATGAATAGCAACTAATAGTGTACAATCACGACTTACAGAGGATTTATGATTATTCATATGTAGGTTTAACATAGTAGTTGTTAAACCTACATAGAATGCATCACACCGAGTACAATCTAGACGGTAGACACTACCACGAGAAGTGCAGGAGGAAGAATTAGATATATAATAACACTTAGGATTTGAAGGGGAGAGGATATGTATAGCGAGAGAGGGAGAGAGAGAGAGAGAGAGGGAAGGAGAAGGAGGGAGAGGGTGACAGAGACAGAGAGAGAGAAAGAGAGAGGGGGGAGAGAGAGACAGAGAGAGAGAAAGGGAGGGAGGGAGAGAGAGAGAGAGAGACGGAGAGAGAGAGAGAAACAAAGAGATATAAAGTGATACAAACCAAGAGAGAAAATGCAAGAACATAAGGAAGAGGAGGAGAAGGTGTGAGATATTTATTCTTATATTACTGAATATAAGAAAGAAATTCTTGACAATATAGCAAGGTTATTTTTAAAGCTTAAACAATAGAGTTACAATCAGTACTTGCTTTATTCCTCCTTTTAGACATATAATTAGGAATATCAAGTTTTTAAAGGTACAACTAAAACACATATACATATTCTTCATTTCTTCTAATACTCATTAAGTTTTATCAAAAATTGGGTGACTACCGAAAAATAAAAAAAAAATATGTTAAAATGCGTTGCTTTATAAATAGTAATACTTTATCGGATAATTTTAAAATGACAGAGACAGTAAGTTGATGTCTAATATAGGACAATGTTCTTTGAAAAAGAAGGCAACGTAAGCAGGTAGGGAAATCAAGTTTTTGTTAAGTTAATAGAAGGCCTGGCTTTGTCAGAGATCAGTAATATCATCCACCTGGTTTAGCATTGCTTTATGAGTTATTCACACTTGAGCGAAGTAATATTTAATTTTATATCTCACTGGCAAAGTTTCCATTCTTCTTTGTTGTTTCTAATTTTCGAAAATTAAAGAAAGGGAGGTTGTTCTGCTGCCATCAGTTTTCCTCTCTTTTCATTTCTAGTCTAACAGAAATAATGTTTACATAATACAAATTCTTATTACAATAGAGCTAATATTCAAAACAATTCACATTTATGTTAACAGATATTACACTTCACTTATTTCTATTCTCTCACTTCGTTCAGTATTTAGTATGATTTTAATTATAATTATCTCTTAAGATTATAATAAGAATAAAAACTGAATTTAGGACCACTCAACTACTTCAAATTTAAAATTAAATAAAAATTAACAATTATTCAATGTTGAATGATAACATTTTTGATTAATACACAATTTTAGTATTTAATTCAATAACCATTGAATTTAGTGTACTTGTTAATATACTACAAGAAGAGGTCATTAACTTGAGATAGTAGAGGTCAATGAATTGAAAGAAACTTATTCTACATAAACATATACATATATGAAGGAAACACATGATGGAATCAATATATGTATACATTTATATATATATATATATATATTGGTGTATACTGGCAGCAAGTCTTCTTTTAAACAAGTGTTGTTAAAAAGCACAGCTGCTTCAGCATTAATAATCTTTTTAGAAAGATGTTCAATTTGCCTTATTGTTTTCTTGTAATTCACTGGTAGCTCAAAAATTAATCTACCTAATTCCATAACAAGAATAGGAAAAACAATCTTAAAGAAAACTAATGAACAAATTATATTTGACACTACACAAACACAGTATATGTTTAATGCTGAAGCCGCTGTGCTTTTTAACAACTGTGTTTGTGTAGTGTCAAATATAGTTTGTTTCATTAGTTTTCTTCAAGATTGTTTTTCCTCTTCTTGTTATGGAATTAGGTAGATTAATTTTTGAGCTACCAGTGAATTACAAGAAAACAATAAGGCAAATAGAACATCTTTCTAAAAAGATTATTAATGCTGAAGCCGCTGTGCTTTTTAACAACACTTTATATATATTATATATATATATATAATATATATACATATATAAACACATGATGGAATTAAAAAAGTATAAAACTTAAAAGAAAAAGAAAAAAAATAGAAATAATAGAAATAATCCTTTCACTATATGGCATCAGAGAGCTCATTTGTCATTAAAAGTATTTTATTTGTTATTGGAAGTATATATTTTTGTATAAATAGCAAAATTTCTAGGAAGTAGAATATATAATACAGTATTTTTCAGTTGTGACTGTTAGTAGGGACGAGAACCGGCCGCAATAAACGAAAAACCGCGAAGTAGTGTGACCCTTTTATTTTTAACATACTGAATTTCTTATATGTATAATATAAGTATGCTTATTTGAAACGTGCATATATTATCATTAGAACATTAAAGAATTGTCTCAAATATGGAAATAAAATATTAATTGTAGAAATAGCATACATAATGTATAAATAATATAAATATGATAAGTCTGTGCGTGTGTGTGTGGGTGTGTGTGTGTAACATTTATAGATGTAACTAAAGTGTACGTACTGTAATTATAAAAAGCTTTCACATAAACACGTGAAATAACAATCAATGATCAAACCACAATAAGAAATGGGAAAACAAGACTAAGATCTTTCAACCGTAACAAGCGGTCTACAGTCAGAGTCAAAAACCCAACTGAACACTAGATGCAGAAAACATCTGGTGAGGAGTTGAGAAGAGTGGGAGGGAAGAGTGGTATTTTAAAAGGGTGAAAGCACAGGAAAGGACTAATGTCCAGAAAGGGATGTTTGGGGAAACAAAGGAGTACAGTAAGAAAAAGTAAAAAAAAACTATCTGCTAGCTGTCAACCCTCTTTTAAGAGGCTATTACCCTCGTGACGAAAGTATCAAGTTTAAAGAGACCGTTACTAATGTTTATAATATTTGATCTATTAAATTTAATTAGAGACGATTCAATAATATTTCTTAACAACATTGATTTTTCATGGGTAATAAATTTAGCTCCTGTCCAATCAAACATGTAATTATGTTTTTAGAACTATTTTATTTTCATAATAACTTTTATTTTATAAAAAGGAACGTAACTCCAACACCTCTGACAATAGCTTCCCTTCTCTTGATCTTTATAAGTATCTATGAAACACATATAAATGTCAATCAGAGAGTTAGATTTTGAATTTGTAGGGCACTGCCAGCCTTCTGCTGGTCTGCGGGCAACTTTTTATCTATAATTCATCAATTTAAAATTTTTGAACAATCCGTGGTGTACTGAAGCCGCGATAAATAAACTGCAAAGTGGCAAGACTTGAATTGAATGACTGTAATTCAATTATTTCTCTTAAAAATATCTTTCAACGAATAAAAATTATAGACTTGGGATACTAAATAAATAATATACCATAAAGTTTTTAAGCTTTATTCAAAAGGGTTACTGGATAATTAAATATGATGTAAGGAAAATTGCTTAGGAGACTTTAAGCTAGTATAAGGTAATGAATGGTATTATCATTAAACTTAATAGCTTTATCAATTCGAATAAAATATCTTAGTTTTAAAGCATTATGAATAAAATAAAAATTACTTTCAGTTTGTTTATAGAAAATATGCTGAGAGTTGACACTGTATTTGTCTCAAATCCATTGGTCACCTGTATTTTTAAGATGTAAAAGTACGTCTCTTTGAGGTTTATAAACAACATATTTTGACATATGATTCAAGCTTTCATGTCTTACCTACTGCAAATTGTCGACACACTGTCTAGGCACTCGACTTTTCCCATTATTTGCGTATTTTCCACAATTCCTATTTTGCATACATTTTCCTAATTAAATAGTACTAAATAAATTATTTAAGAGTGGCCAGCGTTTAGAATCTGAAGTGATATTTTTTTTTAACTGAAAATAATGGTTCAATTAATTGAACGTGACAAAATTTGAACTGTTTTGTATTTGATAAAATGGGCCGGAGGAATGGTTTCGTGTTCTGTCAAAAACGCTTTGTTTATTATAGTACCATAGTACGTCATGGCCTATGATTATACATAGTATATTATTACTACAAATAAATAACTTTACGATACATGTTTAGGGTTATAAATCTGACAGAATTCACTGTCACCCAATAAATCTTCTAGTCTAATTGAAAAACTATTTCACAAGTTTATGATTTAATTTATCAAACATATCAGACAGTATGATCTGTCAGCTGTAGTTATCATTAAAACATTAAGTGCTTATGGAAATCTATTCTTATATCGTTACAACATCACTGAATCTTTTATAAATATTTAATGTTATGCGTAATGATTTCTCTAAAGCTTTAACGGACTTTGTATAACAACTGTTCTCATAAAAATTGCTGGTTACGGAATCGCTGATAAACTATTAAAATAGAAAATACTGATCTCATTCTTATCTGTGATTTAGTAAGTAAAACAATAATCATTGGAAAATCTCTGAATAAACTGGTTTTATCAGTAAAACAATGCATTTAGAACGTATTGTCAGTTTTATCTGGTTATAGAAGCTGTTTATGTGAACAGCATACCATTTATTACATCTCACTATAAATAGACAAATCTGATGGAAACCTTCAAATTGGTGAAAGACGTTCTTCTGTTATTAAAACCTCTTTATGTAGAGAGTTTTTCCACGCTTTTTAATAACAAGTACATACCACATAGTGACTGACTGCATAGTTGGACAACAAATAATACTATTTCTCTATTACTTAATTGGACTGCTAAATATCCAAAATTGTTAAATTTTGACAAATATCCCGCTATGTCATGCGCACTCAATGGACCATTTTGGTTCCTAGTTTATTTGAATGACCTCATCACCATATTTACGGACACAACTAAAATACTTTTGTATATGACACCCAACAACGTCCAAATCACAATAAGAAATGAGAAAAAAAGATTAAGATCTTTCAACTGTAACAAGAGGTCTTTGTCTGAGTCAAATCTCTTTTGTTTCTCATTTCTTATGGTGGTTTGTACGTTTATTGTTATTTCATGTGTTTATTGTGAAATCACAATCCAGCAACCCCTTTGAATAAAGCTTAAAAACTTTATGGTATGTTATTTATTTCATATTCCAAGTCTATGATTTTTATTTGTTGGAAAATAATTTTTAAGAGAAATAATAATTTTTTTTTAAATAATGGTGTTTATTTTCCGATTATCATCTAATACATTTGAAATTTTTGAAATATTTATGCAAATGTGTGTATTTTGTTCTATGGTCAACATTTAAAAACACATTATATAAGATTGCATCAATAGTAGCTTTTTCTACCAGTGGTCCATTATTTTATTAAATTTTCAGAATTCTTCAAAAAATTCCTCAGATAACATAAATAATGCAACCATTAATGACTATTTCAATAGTTGTAACTCCATATTATAATATAATATTTTTTTTTTCATTTATTTACAGCATTCTTCATATAAATATTACATGCTATTGTATTACTAAATTTATTTAAAATTGGTTTTAAATTAGTGTTACAGTTACAATTATTTGAAATACTTATTTTAATTCTAAATATATTTAAAATAAAAAATATAAAATATATTTAATTAGATATGATGCTCATCGCATAGAAGGAATCTTGGAAACATTATTGTAACTCAACAAATAAGTCCCAACCATGAAATATAATCATATTACTTACTAATATATGGATGTGGTCTACATCACTTATTAAAATAAAGTATTTGGTTTACAATTTATAATTTTCTTCTTCATTAGATTATACTGATTTCTTATCATCACAAAAACTTCACACTTTAGAATAAACTAGTAAAATCTACTTTACTATTTCACAATATTATTAACTGCTCGGAAACATTTTTGTTTTTATTTCTTTCAATGCTACATCTTGTTATCCGAGTAGCAACTCTTTCTCCCCAATTCCATTCCGCTCTGATTTCCTTATTCAATTTTCCTCACCTAGTTGCATCAACCAACGACATACTATTAAAGTGACGTTTGATTTATTTTGTGTTATGTTAAATTCAAATAACATTCCAATATAATTATGTTTGTACTTTTTATTATCTATTTCATAGTTTGTAATTTCCTTCTTTTAATTTAACCAGTATTTAAATTTATTCGGTTTAAAAGTTTTCTATAAGTTATGAATATCTAATATAGAGGAAACAAAAATATTTATTATTCAATGATAATATTTAGTTGTTGTTATTAATTCAGTTTAATTGTTTTTCCGTAATGTTTATGAAACTTTATTTAAATTGTCTTTGGTAGATGTTTGTGTCTCTTTATAATTAATGTATTTATTCAGGTTTTTAATAGAATAAATCAAATAACCAAGTAAATAACAAAGATTACAGTAGATTTTTAACCTTGGAAAATATTAACAGCAATAAATAAATACCGTAAACAAAAATAAATATAAAGACAAACTAATAAAAACTGTTATACTTAATATATTTTAACGTCATTTGCAACTACCATTAGTTGTAAAAGACTATTATCTTCCATAGATTTCCAGGTACTACTAGTTGCAAAAGACTATTATCTTCGATAGATTTTGAGGTACTACTGGTTGTAAAAGACTGTTATCTTCCATAGATTTTGGGGTACTACTGGTTGTAAAAGACTATTACCTTCCATAGATTTTGAGGTACTACTGGTTGTAAAAGACTGTTATCTTCCATAGATTTTGAGGTACTACTGGTTGTAAAAGACTGTTATCTTCCATAGATTTTGGGGTACTACTGGTTGTAAAAGACTATTACCTTCCATAGATTTTGATGTACTACTGGTTGTAAAAGACTGTTATCTTCCATAGATTTTGAGGTACTACTGGTTGTAAAAGACTGTTATCTTCCATAGATTTTGAGGTACTATTGGTTGTAAAGTTGTAGCTTCTGTATTATCTTCTCTAAATTTCCAACCTGATAGTGTTTAGAGAAAGGAGCAGGCCAACATGTACTGCCTAAAATAGCCAATATGATTCTGACGTAGTGCAATCAGTTATTATGCGGTATTTAATCATTGTAGGGTAAAAATCTAATATGAAACAGATGTACCCCATACCCTCACCCACGTCCATCCTATTCCCAATCAGTTGTACCACAGACACTCACCCTTAGGTTCGTATTCTCTTCCTTATTTTATTTTTATTTTATACTATATTTACTTTTTGCTGTAGATAATTCTGGTGTCATTGTATTTTTTACTTAAAGCCTGAGGAAGAACACTACGTGTTCGAAACGCGTTGTTTATACCATTAAATTTTTATATGTGGAGACCATTTCATTAGCTTTTTACCCTACAATTGTCAATATGATATAATTCCTAGCAGAGTACAATCAGTCTAGTCAGTTAAATACATTATCATACAATTAGTTCCGGCTGGTAAAGGAGCAGTGCTAAATCCTGAACTGGACTGGTGAAGAGATCACATCGCAAAACCTTTGCATAGTCATTGAAATGTCATAAGCTATGTTCACTTGGATAGCATTAGATCAAATGCATTGAGGGCAATATTTATAGCAATATATACATATTTATATTGCAATATATATGTATATATTATATTATATTTATATATTATAATATATATATTATGCAATAGTTATATTTATAGCAATAATACATTTTTTTATAATACTTACAATGCTCTCATAGAGTCAGACTGGTTAGTGAGGAAAAAGGAGATAAATATTACAAGAATGCAAGATTTCCAGGTACTACTGGTTGAAAAAGATTTCCATTTCTAAGTATGGTAGTCAGCTAATAAATATGAAATAAAAGTTGTTACTATTCAAGCTAAAAGATGAATAACTTATGCCGGCGAAGAACAATTTTTTCTTCATACCTAGAATAATCTATATTATCCAAAGAAAAACATGAGAACTGTATATTAGAAAGCAAAAATACCCCCATTAAAAGTATTGATTCATTTAAAAAAAACATAATAAGTACTTTGATTATATACTAGGTGCTATTTCAGTATGAAATCTTAGGTCATAAAGTTCTTTTATATCTGACCTCACTTACTAACTGTGTTATTATAATTATAGTATTTAGGTGTAATCTGTGTTTTTGTCTTTAATTCAATGTGATATAAAATTATCTCTTTTAATAATCATCGGATAGTGTGACCACAAAAACTAAAGAAAATTGTAAATAGGTTAATTTCAACATAATGTATTTATGGGAAACGTAGCTGTTTACAGTGTTAGTTAAGTGGTAGTTATGTATTTTTTTAAATTTAAAATGCCCAGATATGCCAGTAAAAAAAAATTATTTCCTGAGGCAATATCGACCGAAGACTATCTGCATAATAAGGAATGAATGAGGAATGAATTTATTGCTTGCTTATATAAAATAAGAAGCTCATATGAAGAAGAAGACTTTATCATTGTCACAATGAATGTATGACAGATGCATGAAAAATAAAAAAAACAAATTCTTACTATCTCTGCATTGCAGTAGTAGCAGATGCAAGACTTAAGACTACTCGTATTCTATCTGGAAACATATTCTTCTAGTTCACAAATTTATATGATATCGTAAATTGCAAATTAACATTCTACCAAATTGAAAGTTAACATTTTATTTTATATTGAGTACATTATGGAGCTTTCCTACTGCAGGTTACTCTTGTTTTTTGAATGTTTTGCGGTTTTAGAGTAACATCACTCTTCTATAGAACCAATAATTGGCCAATTTCATTACACTATCCTTATTTAAATCATATGTGACACATAAAAATTAAGTTTATCTCTTTTTTTTTTAAATTTTTATAATGTTCTGTGATGATTCTTTTCTTTCTAGTTGTTTTGTTTAATAAATGATGAAATATTTATTTGTTATAATGAACTAATTTTATTTTAATTATTATGTTGATTGTATGTTTATTTTATTTTCGTACTGAGGTAAAATGGATAAAGAAACAAAAGTCTCCACACAAATGAAGTTTTATTCAACAACAACGGGTTTTGAACACTTTGTGTTCATTATCAGGAAGATACCAAGGATGTGGTGCTGAAGGGTGGTCCAGTGAAAACAACTGTTGTTACTGAATAAACCCTTCAGCACCACATCCTTGGTGTCTTCCTGATGATGAACACAAAGTGTTCGAAACACGTTGTTGCTGTTGAATAAAACTTCATTTGTGTGGAGACTTTTGTTTATTTATCCATTTTACCTCAGAATGAGTAAATACCACACAATTACGGATTGCACAACTAATGATTTATTTTTGTATTTAATTTTACTACAATTTGTTAAACAGTCTAATCTGTATTATGTTCTTATGCTCTTAGAATCAACTATAAGTCAAAATTTGTGCATTTTTTCAAAAAACTCACCTTTATATTAAAAAGTTCTGAAATTTGTTCAAATAATGTTGATATTGATTTCATACTCTTGCAAAATTCCAACTTTCTATTGTAAGTTGGTAAGAAAAATACACGGTACTAAAGTAAATTACCATGAAGCAACATTGCCAAAAAAATATAAGGATCATATCAACTATAAAGGTTGTTTGGATACATAAAATAATTCTACAAACTTGTGTCTTGTCGATAAACTTTTGGATACACAAATATACACAACCAAAGACATAGTTTAAAATGGATTTCAAAAATTGCAAAACATGCAATCAACGGTATTGTGTCTACCAACTTTAAGAATCGATGGTGTGTCAAAATCATTATACAAACACGAAACTAGTACTTCCGGTTTTGAAAATTCTTTGGGTTTGTTTCAGTTAGAGCAAACTGTTAGCTTTTGTAATAAACCTAAAATTACAACATACTAGAGTTTGTGGTTTAGAAAAGGAAGAAAATGATCAAACTTTTACAGCAAATCTACATTATAGTGGTCATTATAGTTGAGTTGGTTATGAATTTTATTTATCAAACTGTGTGAGCTGTAGCGTAAACACAAAATTTTGGATATATCCCCTCCACTCATATAGATCCTATCAAAAAAAGGTCAAAAAAATGAGTTTGGGACCCCTCTTCAAATCTCGACATAAATTATTTCAAGATTACTATAGTTTGAATATGGTAAAGTGATGAAATGACTATAATCCATAATAGCAGTCCGTCCATATATTTTACGAAATGTAGTTGTTTGTCTAAATTTGTTAGAATTTAAAAAAGTAATTTAGAATACCCTATCACTAAAATTGTAATGGATAACGTGTTTTCAACTTTTCTTCAAAGTGAATTACTTTTCAAATATTTTAATTTGAAATATTGTTCTCATATTTTTTCATTTTACTACATAATAATTCTACGGATTTACAATAAAATGTCTAAAAATATTATGTACAAAGTTTTTTTTAAGGCTTATTAAATGATGATACGATAGTGGAGGATTACAAAAAGTTACGTCTCCACACAAAAAATAAGTTTAAAAAGAAAACTAACAACGCGTTTGGAACACTTAGTGTTCTACTTCAGGTTTAAATCTAAGAAAAAATATATATAGAACAGGTTATCTAATGAGTGTTTGATCAAATTTTCTAAGTTCAAAAATCAAACTCTCATTGCTGACGTTTTGGTTTTTAGTTTAAAACCTTTTTCATAGGCAGAAGTAAGAGTTTTTTGACTAAGAAACTGAAATTAAAAAAACAACAATCTTAACCGGATAAAACCTTCGACTGTAGTCGATCAATAGAAAATTTGGCCAAATCCCGATTAGATAACACGCCTATTCTATCAAACGGTTGATATATTATTGAACCTGGTATATATAGATATATAACTGTAAGCTTAATGAAATATTTGAAACTGAATACATTATATCACTGTTGAATTGTACTATTGAGGTATTTTTCAAATATTTCTTTTTGATATTATTAAAGATCACAGATTTGTATATTTTTTTAAATGTAAACCTTAAGATGAGCGCTAAGTGTTCAAAAAGCGTCGTTAGTTATGATATTAAACTTTTTCTATTGTGTGGAGACTTTTTTTTTCTAATTTCTCCAATATAAGTAAATACCACACTATAACAGATTACATTAGTAATGAAATAATGAAACAAGTAGTGATCAAAAATACTGCCAAAAATTCGGAATGTATAGAGAAAATAGTCATATGACGTGATTATGTAAGACATACGTCAATAGCATAAATTAATTGTACATTTTGAAGAAGTCTGGTTTGAGTCTGGTGTCCGTAACTAAAATCTTAGAACTTTAATAGGAAACATACAAACTTAGAGACTTTACAACTTTTGAATTGACTAAAAGTTAATATGTTATGTCGTGATAGTATGAGTTTTAATGTTGATTATATTAAAATGTATATAATTTTGTCAAAGTATTAAGTTGAAAGTGTAAATAAAGTTGTCAAAGTAATGGAAAGTCCTTTGCAGGGGTTGATAATTTCTGAATGAAAAAAGAAATGTGTGTCTGTAACTTGGTAGGAAGGATTGCTTGCTACATGAACCCAAAAGCCGGATTACCTTGGCAGGTCTCCTGCTAGCTTTTGAAAACCTTTTCCTAATAAAACTCGCACGCCTTCATTCAACATTTCGAAAGAGGATCCCCCCCTTTTTCACATCTCTCAGGTCTCACTAATCTGCTCCTTTCATTCCTCCTCTGTATGCCATTACTCGATTAGTCAATGCAACAGGTCCAATTATACCCCATGAAATCTTTTTTTTTTTTTCATCATGGATTCAATTATTTGCTTCAAAAATTTTCAAGAATGTATTATCAAATTTCCCAGTATACTCAGTAAAAAATTCCTTTCAAACATTTCAGGTCATAAGTAAAGTAATATATTTTTGAGATAAAAAAAATATTAATCTTTTTATTCGTTATTTTAAAAATAAATTCATTCATAATTTCAGAATTTTTTTGGTAATGTAATTAATGTATAAATCAATGACATTATATAAAGTTAAAACAAATTTTGCTTTTAGTTCTTCAGTTTTTCTCTTTCTTAGTTTATTTTTCTTACTTCCCTTGAACAGGGCAGGCGTGTGACAACACTGTTGGTTTCCTATAGTCCCTTTGCAAGTTCGCTTGGTGTCCTTATCTCTTCTTTCCTGATGACGGATTAACCAAAAATTACAGACTGCACGTGTGTTTTCTATTCACTTATAGTTTAGTAAACCTATTAAACTATATTAAATTGAATATAGTAAATATTTATTTAATTAAAATGTATTAAACTATTGTTTACTCTGAAACGTATATATATACACTTTTTCGATGAAAATACGATCCGAAATAGACAAATACAGTTCAATGTACATAAAGAAACATAGAAAAATTAAAAACACACACTTACAGCCTCTAATGTTTGGTTGAACCGTCTTCAGGACAGATAAGAGAGGGAAAACAAGCGCACTGGTACAGAGATTATATCTCTTAAGAGGTAATGCTTCATTGCATTAGTTTCTTGTCTCTGCATCTAGTTTTTATGTTTTACCTTATACATTTTTCATTTATTTAATTTATTTTGAGTTTTATTCTGTATTTTTTATTAAAGCTTAGTCCATAATTTTTATTTATTTATAATTTCTTTTGTTCATCCCTCAGCTTTTATTGTTATATTATTTTATTTGTTTTTGTGTTTAGTATTATTTTTCATATTCCTATTTTAATCTAATTTAATCTTAAATTGATTCTTGTCTACCTTATTCTCTGTGACCGGGCGCGTATGTGGCAACATTGTTGGTCCCCAACCGTCTCTGTACCAGTGCGCTTGGTTTTCCTCTTTTATCTCTCCTCAAGACGGTTCAACCAAAAATTAGAGACTATAAGTGTGTGTTTTTAATTTCTCTATGTTTCTTTACGTACATTGAACTATATATATATTACCAATGCTCTAATTATACCACTGAGTGCATAAAAAATATGACATTTAATAGAGAAATGGGTTTGAGGTATCAAGGCAGGAAGGATTATTTGTTTCGGAAAAGAAAATGAATAATTAATGTTATGAAGATTAACCCTAACAGTTTGCAAGGTATCTGAAGAGGAACTGGGAAAATTTTGCATACCAATTGTCCAAATCCGGTTTTATTGAAATAATATTGTTGATTTTCAATATGTTTTGAGGTTATTATGAATAACTGCAAAAATAAATTTATAAGTATAAATAAATTTTTATAAATCATTTTATATGCTATTAAAACCAGATATTCATTTATTTTGCAATGCTTGTTATTATTTTTGTTTGTTCGTAACAATTGAGAGTTATTCAGTTCACATTTTAATAAATAGAATTAATTGTGCTATAAGAAAGTTATAACATTTGTTTACTTCTATAATTACTGAATATTCAGTTTTCAGTTGACATAAGTAGCAAGAATCTGGTGTTTTTTTACGCTAAGTTTATTAAAACATTATCGTGATTCGCAGTTTGTTGGGTGTAGAGTAGTGAATATTCTGTGTTATATTCAACTACGTATTTTGTTCAAATATGCATACCATACTTCTTCATGATCATATTAAAAGGCCAATTGAGGCTTTGAGAAGAGGAATCGTCATATAGCGTGTCTACTAGGTAAATTATTAAGATAATATGTATAAGGCAGTACTGTGATTACAGATCACAGTGTATTACAGACTTTGATTGTTTTCAATGCTGATAACACCACCTTATCTTAATATCAACATGTTTAGATCTCTCCTATACCCCATTTTTATATAAGCAATTTTTGGAACCATAAAATTTACATTTTGTCACATTGTATCATAATTTTAACATAACATCCTCATGATAAGAAAGAATTGATAGATCTTTTTTTTTTTTTTTTTTTAATAATTTACCAAGATTGCATAAGAATTGTCATTAGACCTGTGGATCTTTAAGAGTTTTTAGTGGGAGTTTCTGAGGGATCTATTACAATCCCTGTTGCAATCTGAAAGTTCTTTGTTTGTGAATATCTTTGGTGCTCATTGCCTACTTTTTCTCGATCTCGTTTTAATTTCTTTGCTTTCTACCCAGTAATTAAATTACTTTTTTCCTAAGCATAGTTTATAATATACGGAACAGTAATTAAATTGTTAGTAGGAAATTAGATTAAAAATAATTAGTTACACTAAATTAGAAACCCACAATTACCATATCTAAATAGATGAATATTATAATAATTTTGCAAATATGTATCTTGGGATGGATCCTGCAATAATTATTAAAATGATGAATCTGGTTACCGGTTTTATAGGCATTTCAACAATAACTATTGTTCAATTCCCAATCATTTGATGGCATTTTGTTCAATATCAATTAATTAGTAATTTGACTATATTTGAGTAGATTTTGGTGAAACTTGCAGACATGAATAACTCCTTCTTTTATCATTATAGCTGGTGTAGTAAAATGATATAATTTATATTAATACCAAACTATAAACTAATGAACAGGACAACCAAAACAAGATAGAAATGCACAAATATCTAATTTTTAAAAAAGTAATAAACATTTATTAAATGATCAGAATAAAAAAAAACTCTGTTTTAAATTGTTTGATATATTGTTTTTTTTTTCTGAAACTCCATCAAGTAGATTATCTTAAAGACTTTATATCCTGATAAAGATTTTCATTAGATAATATCTGTTTATTTAATTCTAAATTGTGTTTTGCGCAAATCACAGATAAAGATTATGCATTTATATACAAAATGAAGAAATTATAATTGTTTATTGAAATATTCTGGCAAAATTATAAACTTTCTTTAGTAAAATAGTAGAAAGCTGTAAATTTAAGATAAAGTTTAATAAACGAAAAATTTAATTTTCAAACAAACTTCTCCTGTTCTGTATGTGACAGTAAGAATGAAATTTCAGGCAGTGGAAAGGGAAAATATTTTAAAAAAGTTTTATACTCACTATAGATATCAGTTTATTGTTTTAATAAAGTTTTTAAATAAATACATTTGCGATAATATATTTAAAACAGTTGTTTTTTTTTTAAATTAAAATATTTGTTTACTGAAATAAGTTTTCTTTTTGAATAGTTTTACTTATCTTACTAGATGCCTATTCCATATTTTATAAGCTTCAATTTATTTCAAAGTTCATTTTTTAGTTGACATTTTAAAGCGAAGCATTTAAAGTTTGCCTCACGTATACAGTCTATTAAAAGTAAATTCACCAGCAGCATTATCTACATTGCTGTTGAAAAAATATATGTTTACCGGTGTAGAACGTGCTCACCGAGTATCAAGGTTTACGATACATAATCTACTGCTTCAATTTGACCTAATTTTGCCTGTAGAGTGGTAAAGAACTTGCATAACGAGGTGGTCTATGGAAAGTGCTCTACTTGTTCTCTTCCCCAAGCTACCATAAATGGGCACTTTTTAATCTTTTATCGCGGAGGTTGTAACCTTCATTTACCATATTTCTTAGAAATTTTACTGAATCTTTACGTTTACAAGCCATTTACAGCTATTAACGAACAGTGGATTAAATTAGTACTCATTGTAAGCAACGAAAACGAGTTATAAAACTCTGATTATATACATGTAAAACACAATGACGTATTCATTGGTTTTGTATTATCTATGAAGTTGGTACTACTGTGCAGGTGACTTAAAATATTTAGAATTAGTAATAATACAATCCGTCATACCTCGTAAAGTCATAGAAAAGCTCGACCGGTTTCGGGTCAGTCTGGATCCCATCTTCAAGAGAACCTAACTGACTGTGAATGTTATTTTCCTATAACCTACCTATATATATCATCTACATTGTGTAATAAGTGTTGTCTGTGTAGTTTTAGCAATTGTCTTGTGTCAATCTACTAAATGAGGAAATAAATTTAAGAAGGAAATTACACAAATGTTAAAGGAAACTAAACATTTAGACATAGAAACGTATGGTAGATAATATTTCAGAATAAATGTTACAAAAATATAATATTTTAGTAATTAAAATTACTAAATCTTTAGTGTTTCAGTGTTACGTGTTCTTCAGACTACAGTTCTTGTTAAAATCCACATACTATTTTTCTTTGTAAATTAATTTTTAATGTAATACTTAGTTTTTCTGTTTCAAAATTTATACTTCTGTAAGTTTTCTCACTAACCTATAGTCCAAATTTCTACTGTAATTTCTTAATTGTAACTAATTGCACTTTTATGTATGTTGGTTTTTGAATACTTGTAATATTTCTTATATTTCTTCTGTTTTTGTAGGCCTATGAAAAAGGTTTTAAATAAAGACCGAAACGTTGGCAATGAGAGTTTAATTTGAACCTGAAGAACTGACCTAGTCCCGATGAACTTTAGTTTTGTTTTTATATATATATATATATATATATGTGTGTGTGTTTATTCAAAAATTGTAAAAGAATGAAAACGGAAGTGAACAAAGTCTTAGCACAATCAGATTTTTTTTACCATTGTTTGCCGTTAGGAGAAGATTAGAAGAAAGGCTAACGAAGGATGAAAGTTCTTTATTGGTTGAAACGTTAATTGGTTTTTTGTATGGACACAGTACACAGATTTGCTTCATGGATCGTTTGCTTCTCATTTATCTGATCTGCTAACCTACTCCTGATAATTTGTAGTAAGTGTTTTGTTCTGTTCTGTGTTCTTCTTTTTTTGTATATATATATATATGATCAAACCACAATAAGAAATGGGAAAACAAGACTAAGATCTTTCAACCGTAACAAGCGGTCTTCGTCAGAGTCAAAAACCCAACTGTTTGATCATTGATTGCTGTTTCACGTGTTTATGTGAAATCTTTTTATATATATATATATATAATATATATATATATAACAAATTCAATAATATATCAACCGTTGGATAGAATAGGTGTACAATGTAATCGGGATTCGGTCAATTTTCCAGGATCAAAATCAAATTCTCAATGCCGACGTTTCGGTTTTATTTAAAACCTTTTTCTCCAGGATCAAAATCAAACTCTCAATGCCGACGTTTTGGTTTTATTTAAAACCGAAATTGAGATTTAAAAATCTTTTATTGAGAGTTTGATTTTGATCCTGGAAAATTGACCGAATCCCGATTACATTATACACCTATATATATATATATATATATTATGTGAGTGAATCAGAAAGACAATCAATGTATCTGATATATAATCTGTGTGCTACTATTTGAAGAGAACTTATTTAATCAATGCCGATGTGTTAAATGTGTTATTATCTCCCTCCACTGTCTCGATGCCTTTTCCCCCACCCCTACTCAAGACACCTGCAGCTACTTCTCAGCTGCTGTCGATCAACCCGTGCTTCTCTTTCACCATATCCATATTTTCTAGTGCTAATAAATATTGGAGCCTCAGATGGTCTTATTAGTCTGATGAGGTAACCTTTAATGATGATAATGATTTAATAATCTTATTACTTAATCAACTAATCATTAACTTAGTAAACACCCCTATAACTCTATTGTAAGTTAGAATGATGAGTGCTGAATAAGAGGCTATAAGATAGTGGATGACATTTAAGGGCTGTGTGCAGATTGGTTAAAGAAGGCATGGGAATTTACTGAGGACAGTTTTTATGAGTGCAGTGGATTTGCATAAATTGGTATAACAGGATTTGACAGGCAGTCCTAGGTTATGATACGTTGTATTCCACGGACCCCCCACTGTGTTCAGTTCTAAAGGCCATTCCTTTCCAATTACTCCATTAATATTTATGCAAATTACTTTAAATTTCTTTTCGTTTTTATATAGCTACTCAGTTTGAAACAGGTCGATTGTCTTGAGTAATATTTGTCTTGTATTCGTTTTAAATTGTTGTCGAGATACTAATGATGAATATTTATGTACTTTATGCTTTGAAAAAAAACTGTTTCCTTATAAATATTGCGAAAAAAAATCGATAATAAATCATAAATTTAAAATATATCTTGGTATAACGGAGAAGACTACATTGTTGTAAATCTTGCTCTACAGTCATTTATCATGAGCGATGCATTAATAACCACCCAATCTATCTTTCCTCCAAATTTAAACAATTCCTTTCTTCGACTAATGACTACTTTAGTAAAGCTTGTCTCTTCACGAATAATTTTTCCTTTAATTATTTTCAACTAATCAAACGTCTTCAAGAATTAGTCATTATTTAGCTAATTTTAAAATAAATTTATTATTCACCTTTACAAAAATAATTTGATAGGGAAAACCTTGAGTTCTAGATTGGATATTTAAATTTTATTTATGTAAGAATAAATAAACAAACTTCCATTCTTGACGTATTGGATTCCTACTCTTACCTTTTTTTGACCTTTTTAAGGAGTTTTGCCATAAATCTAGCTTAGATTTTCTGTGTTTTTCATTTTAATATTACTTATCTCCCTTTTAGTCGTATACATATAAAAACTAGATTCAGAGGAAAAACACACAAACAAGAGATCACAGAAACTCACTCCTATATCTTGACGGCGTTGTCACCAGCTAGAGAGATAAAGAAATGAGTATATATATATAGGTGTGTTCTCTAATCGGGGTTCGGTCAATTTTCCAGGATAAAAAATCAAACTCTCGTGTGTATATATATATATGGTCGGTTGCCGGGACGGTTTCCTGACGTTGTGTTTCCGGCGTGCTTGGTCGTCCATTCTTGGATTCTTGGTCTCTTTTCTCCTGAAGACGGATCATCCGAAAATTTGAGTTTGTAAGTGTGTCTCTTTCTCTGTGTCTTGCTTTTCTTCATTTTTAAACTGATTTATATATATATATAAACAAAACTAAAGTTTACCGGGACTCGGTCAGTTCTTCTGGTTCAAATTAAACCTTCGTTGCTTCGGTTTATTTAACTTTTTTCGGTTTTTATTTAATACCTTTCGGTTTCTATTTAAAACAATTAACGTTTCGGTTTTTATTATATAAAAAGTTTTTAAATTTTTCACAGGACTACAAAACAGAAGAAATATAAGTGCAATTATTTATAATTAAGAAATTACAATAGAAATTTGACAACAGGTTAGTGAGAAATATATATATATATATATATATATATATATATATCTAAAGATTTCACATAAACACGTGAAATAACAATCAATGATCAAACCACAATAAGAAATGGGAAAACAAGACTAAGATCTTTCAACCGTAAGAAGCGTTCTTCATCAGAGTCAAAAACCTAACTGAACGATTCGTTCAGTTGGGTTTTTGACTCTGACGAAGACCGCTTGTTACGGTTGAAAGATCCTAGTCTTGTTTTCCCATTTCTTATTGTGGTTTGATTATATATATATATGTATATATATATATAAACTAGAATTTTCAAACGAACACATAGAAAAGAAATCACTGAACACACTACTATATTTCGATGTCCTCGTCGTCAGCAATAGATGTGAATCGCTCTAAAGTCTGATAACGACTATATATATACAGCAGATTGAATAATATATTGACCGTTTGATAGAATAGGTATGCATTCTAATCGGGATTCGGTGAATTTTCTAGGATAAAAAATCAAACTCTCGGTGCCAACGTTTCGGTTTTATTTAAAACCATTTTCTTAGGCAGAAGTAATAATTTTTTAACTAAGAAAATGAAATTTACACCTTTATTTAAAGGACAACAATTTTAACCAGATAAAAATTTCGACTGGACTAATAAGATAACATTACTATTAACCTCAACTCTGTTCACTCAAAGGACCTAAATAAATCTATTTAGTTAACAAGAACATTGGTTAACTGACATTTTTGAACGCCAAACATGTACTTTTAATGAAGTGAATATTTATAGCCTTTTTTTTTTTTAGAAAACTCAAATTTATTCATTACTGCTATATTTTTCTTATTATAATTTAAACAGAGTTATCAAGTACGAGTAAGTATAGACCAGAGTTGTTAGAAGATATCAGTACAATGTCATCTATAGACTGGGTCTGTGGTTCTAGATTTCATGATGTCATGGATGCTCTTTTCAAGAAAGATAATTCACGTCCCCTCACCTTACGTAAAGTGTATTTGAAGGAAATAAAAATGAATAAACCATTTATTGAAATCGAAAATGCTGTCAATTCCATGCAGGCAAATTGAATTCGATTCTCCATTTCTAGACAACTAACTGGATTAGACTCTTGCCGTCTGCATTAATAAATGGATATGGAACAGCAGTGTTAAACTGATTTTAAGACTATGCAAAATTATAAAAATTTTTATTTTGAAGACATTTTATAAATTAGATAATTATTTTTTATAACAGTTCTTTTTCATAATGGTGTTTAAACTTTAAACTTAAAATATAAAGTTTATTTTGACATAAAAAATCTATGTAATATTGTAAACAATCCTTTCCCGCACCTTATTTCAGTTCTTCTCTCTAAGAGGAGTTTTTCAAAAATAGCTGAAATGTTTCCGTTTAAATCAAAAGGTTGAATTTTTTTGCCCGTGCAGAGAGAAGCAGGGAGTTTAGTTCTGGAATTCCCCCTCATAAGTAAATACCGCCCTATGACAGATTGCCCAAGTAATGAATTGAGTTTAGCTTTTTTAAAAACTGTTCATAAAATATGCTCGTATTACTATAAATATCTGCATCGGAAAAATATTTCCATTTTACACTCCACCATTTCTATCAAAAAGTAAGAAATTCCTGTCGTAATTTAAATAACAGCGATTATCTAATATTGAAATGCCAGAAAGACGAGTATGTGAATCGTATATCATCACATGACCTTCTAGAAAGGATTTACTTTTAATGGAAAAGTATTTATAAACCTTGAGACATTTAGTAGATATTGCAACACCTGATTGACTACAGTGATTTATATGCTTTGGCACTTGCTCTAACTACAATCTTCTCTCTGAATAATACAGTAAGTCCAGGGATTCATCAGCCACTTGCTTTGAGTAACTGTCTGTAATCCTCAATGGCTTCAAGTCATGGAGAATTCGGTACAAATACCCAAGCACTTCATTAATTCTATATAGTTTTAGCACATTAATCCTTTCCCCTAACTCCTGGTCCTTTGCTACTGTAGTGGTACTTCTGCTTATGATAACGCCTTCAGTAATATTACTGCAGTCTATGAGTCAAGCACATCATAAAAATAGTAGTTCATATTTTTCCTACTCACACAGCGCACAGTAACTCAGCTAAGAAACTTCCAGGTAAAAAAATGAAGTATAAGCTTTCATATAACCAGGTTGTTTATCAAACTGTTCCGCTTTTTCAAATATCTTTACTATATCATTTCCTGTTTCTACTTTCTATCTATCCTATATGTTGGTGCTATCCTTGTTCCTCATGTCTTATCCTTTTACGAGTTTTGTACTAACGATTTTTCGTCAACTCAGTTTTATTTATTCCCTGTTGGTTATTACTTTTAATTCAACCATTACTCTCATCTGTTGGAGACAGGATAGCTAAGTGGCAACATGCTCGCCTCTGGATAGCAGATCGGGGATTTAATACGCACTCTGACTCTTGATTTATTCATTCGGAAGATGTATTTACGACATCTGACCATGTCGTCCCTCGGAGAGGATGTTAACCTGTTGGTCCCAAGTCTGTGCGATGTCAAGTACAAGGTAAAAGATTCCTACTCTAAATATACTTCAATTAGGTAAAATTTAAAACTACCACTGTAGATTATTCATTGTTGTGGTATCGCAAGGAACCAATGTTCGACCATTTCTGTTCTCTTTGAGGGCCACCACTGCAGCCTAAGCTAGCACACTCTTGTTTGTAGAGGCATTGCAGCATCCGTGTGTGCAAAGCTTAGTTAGTCACGAACAACCATGCGCTGACGTCCAACATCAGAAGATAGTTCAACTGATTCTGAGTATATTGCTTGCCAACAACCTATAGACCTGGAACTATTTTAGTATGAATCAAGGTACTGGAATTCGTTTCAGTTTGAGTGTTGCTTTTAAACTTTCCCGATTTTCTTATAACAAAATGAACTTCCGTAAGAAAATTTTTCAATTTATAGTGAATTAGTTTTCTGTGGTACATTGTTATACCTGTTTGAGCAACATATCAGTCATTGAATACTATCTGCTACTGTAAATAGTGGAATAGAATTTATAATCTCTATAGTAATTATTATATAGTGTTTAATAATAGTTAAACACTATACAAACATAAATTATATTATATAGGACTCTTTGTCAACAAATATCAGATAAATATCTTTATAAATAAATATCTTTATCGATTTCAGTAAAGATAATTATAAACCAAGATGAACTTCTTGTTTGTAAAATGATCAGTATATAAACAAAAACGTTGAAAATTTGACTTCTTTAACTTTTAGACTATAATTAAGATTAAAATAACCTTCTGACGTTCTTATTTACTTGTGCGTTTCATTAAAAGCTCAGTTTAAAATCTAGTTTAGCAATCTAGTAAAAATTAGTCAACAACCGATTGTTTAGTCGTAACTAAATTGAGCATACTTCAACTTAAATTGATTACCAAATATTTTCTCTGGGTAATTCACTGTAGTGGAGAGAACACGTAAAGTATTATTCTCTCAAGACTGCATTTCAATATATACGTTTCGGTCTACTAAGAATTTTTAATATCAAGTAGCAATGGATGTACAAGTTCTTTTGAATAATTTTCAATTGTAATAAACATTAAAATAATCAATTCTTATAAATGGTTTTCTAATCCTTCTTCGGACAATTTTTGTATAATTAAAAGCTGATATTATTATTTTAACTATTATTATCAACAATGTTATTTTACATTACCGTATTATCAAAATCATATTTAACCTTCAAATATTCATTGTTATTATCATTGATCCCAAATGGTGAAACCCGAACCATTAAGAGTTCAATGGTTAAAATGTTATGTTTGTTATAAAAATCTGTAGAATTGAAATTATTAGTAGAACAATTATTTTATTACATTCTTATGGTTTTTTGCACCTTTTATTAACTCAATGTATTCTACATTGGCCCAAAACCGTTATGATGTCAAGAACTAGATACAGATCATATTATAAAGTATTTTAATTTCCTTAAAATTTAAAAGCCCTTATTTGGAATCAATCTAGCTGTGCGGTTCCACAGCTTTAACGTTTACTTGTGTACGTTAACCTACTACTGTTTCTGAACTACATTTTACTATTATCAAGTTAACTTGATACGCTGTTTTCGTATAAAAAATATCAATAATCGTATATAATTGAAAATATCAATATATATTCGTATAGGAAATTTCAATAATCTAAATTCAGTTTTAGATTAGAATTTTGTAATCAATTTTTTAAGATCTGAGCATAGACGAGGTAACAGTGAGAACTCATAGGGCATTGACATATAGGTTTCTTTAATATACTGTGGAATTGTTAATGTCTTACAGCTTAATGTAAAGCTGTTTACTTGATGTTTTTAAGAAAAAACAAATCGGAAGAAAACTTTGCAAGTTATGTTTATGCAACTATTTGAAGTTTTCTAAGCTAAGAGAAAGGACAAGTTTGCCAAAGGTAATAAGTCAACAGTGGTAGGGTGGACGAGTTGTGTCGGTGTCGTTTGCCCCCTTCGACTCCATCCATTACCAAAACTTGCCCTATTTATTGTTATTTATGTATGGACCAGCCTACAGCTAACGACCTGCCTCTCATTACTCCACTCTATGACGAACCCCATAGACCCACCCAGTTCAATTAATCATCTCTCCTACCCCCTAATTAACTGCCTCACTTTTTACTTGTCCCGCTCTTCATTAATTATCTCTTCCCTTTTAATTAATATTGCAGTAAATGTAGATTTTCAAATTTCAAAGCCCTTTTTCTCTTATTTAATGAATATTCAGTTTGAAGTTAATGTATGTAAAATGGAGACTGATAGTTCAAAGGAAACTCTCTAAAACATTAGTCAAAATTAATTCTGTTGAGTCTAAGTATATAACCTGATGTATTAATACTAACAATAAAAAGTATTTATAATAACATATTTAGAAAACCACATGAGTAACTATTACATTACTTCCACAAATTATCATGCCTAGTATATCTTGTAATTTGCTTCACGGGTTTTCTTACATGACGGCTTTTATTAATTAATTCTTTGGTTTCTACTGTTGAGTTGTTTAATGTATGATAATTTATTCTTATTACTGATAATGTAGATGGCCAACATGTTAATACATACCTGCATTATAATGTACAGAGTATGTTTATCGTAAAAATTTCTCTGGTGATAAGGGAAATCCATTTATTTTCTCCAGCTATCCCTGTTAAGACAGATAGGTGGGATTAAAACAGAAAAAATATACCAACTCTGGTAATTTTATTATAATATGCTCCTTAACAACAAAGGTGCTAAAATTTATAACTTATATGAGGTAAAATAAACATTTGTATATTTTTTAGTATCACAGATATTGGTGAATATGATATTATTATATAAATCGGTCTCCTAACTGATTTCCAACATAGTGCATCTTCAAGTAGACCAATTTACAAATACTGATAAACTAATTTACAAATTAAGACTAAGGACTTGTTGTATAAAATCATAAAATAATGTTAATTTGTAATTCTAACATAACAACACAGCTTGCTCAAAGTATCATTTAAAGATTTAACACATCCACAAACTGTTCTAGAAATAGGTTTAATTTTAAAAGTAATGTAACCAACGAATCTTGTGTCAGTTTGAATATTTGTGTGGCAAATGTAAATATATAATTAAGTGTAGGTAAATTTAAGTGTATTATCTGTTTTAAGAGTTCATGTAATCAGCATGTAAATGTACAAAATTTTTATTTAACCATTTTTTTCTTTATTATTAATGATTAATTGGTCTCTAGCACAAAATTACATCGAGTTATTATTATGTAATATGTAAATTATTATTATGTAATGAAATGTAAATTAGTTTTTACCAAACCTGATTTTAGTCTGTGAAAATATCACGTTCTTAAAATAAATAAGTTGTTAATAAAAAATAACATAGTTCATATTTATTTTAAGGCCATACTTCTTTTCGTTTAAATAATAGTAATCATTAATAAATAACCAAATATCTACTGGTTTAAAAATGTTAGATCTAAGCCCACTCTAAGGACTTAACGACAGTTTTCATTTTATATGAAGTTAAAAGCCATTTGGTAGATTTAAATATGGAAATTATTGGTTCCCTTTATAGAAATTCAATATTTGCACCATATCAATAAACAATCACAACTTTATACATAAAAACAAATATGTAGCTTTAATGGAACATCCTGGTGCATATTTTTTTTATAATTTTATTAAGATTAAACAGCTGGATGGTTAATAGAGTTCATATGGCTAATATCAAATTTATTTAGTTAACTTCACTTTTTTTAATTTTCGTACAATTGAGCTTGAAATACATAGTGCTTCTAATGTATTCTGCTACTGATGCAGAAAAGTTTTTGTACTGAAACTTTTGAATAACTAACTTCTTGCTAAAGTGTTCACATTACAAACTTGAAACTCAGTAATTATAATAATGCTTTTCAATCAACGAAACGACTTCTTTTGTAATTAACCAAAAGATAGTAAAACTTAGGAAACAAAACAAGTGTTAAAACTGCTTGTATATCTTATCAAAAATAAAACCTTTTTGGCTTTATAAAATGGAAGAACTTAGGTTTAAAGTTAGACACCTTGTAGAATATCTTACGTGATCCAAAAGACTAGCAATCTCTCTCAAAATTCTTCTCTCACTGACTTCTCAATTTAACTTTTATTGCATCCAGTTATTTTCTTAATATCTCTTCCCTATTTCTTAATAACTATCTAACGTTCTAATAAAAAAAGATTGTTATTTTCTCACAATTATTCTGTCTTCTATAAAAACAGTTTAACAGTTTCAACTTTAATTTACTAAAAGTTAGGAAAAACTTAATCAGTGCTCTAAACCAAGTGAAAAAGTATTTCATAAATTCTTTGAAAGAGTATAATTACAAAACTACGTTATTTCCTACTATTAATTTATATTATTTTTTCTGGCAACTGGCAACTTAAGCCTTTAATAAACCAGATACAACTCCAAAAAATAATATTGATATAATAAACCATCTTACATTGGAGATTTTCTTTCATGTTCCACTGATTATTGGGCATTTTCTTAAGGAATTTACATTTCTATTAAGTTTTAACTCACCGTTTTAATTCAAATTTTCAAGCAATCCATCTTAAGAAGTATTTGTTTCTATTTTTCTCTTTTTCCATTGTGGTTTAAACTTCTTTGATTCCACCACGTGTTCATTTATTGTAAATTTTCTATATATATAGGCATATGTAATATCCATAAAAAATACCAGCTGTCTTCTTTGATAGACAATGTGACAGAATGAATTTGGCAAAAGTATAAAAAAAATAGTTAAATATTAGATAAAATGTAAGGAAGAAAGTATGAAAATGTGTTAACTGATTGCAAACTACGCCAGGGTTTGCTACACTGAAACCCTTTTCCCTCCACTAGATAAAGTTTAAAAGAGTTAGGAATCGAAGCGGCCCCTAAATGAAGGTAATGACATTGGGGCAAACAGAATTAGCCCTCACTCTGACCTAATTGCCTCGAGGTGCTCCATCACCTACCCCTAATCTCAGTCCCGTTTTGCATTTAACCCCACAAAACATCCCTTATCAACTTACACCAACACTTCCTCCTTTTTCTCTTTTTTTTAAATCCATTTATTTTACTAAATTATGACGTTTGTAATTAATCCTGCCTTCAACCCTTTTACATTCCTCCCTCTTCTTGAAAATCAGTCCACTGTTTTAATTCTAGATAACAACTTCGAGTTACATCCCCTAATGAGCAAAAAAAAAACCCTCTATGGTTTAAATATGCAAAAAAATGATTAAATGAAGTTACACTTTTAGGTTTTTTTTTTAAAATAACAAAGAGGAATTTTCTGGTTAAGAGTAGAAAATGTATATGCATTTTTACTGGGAAGGGCAACATCAAACGGGATAATGTATGCCGTTTTAGAAGGGCTCTGCTTTTCATGAATATTAAGTAAGTCTACATTCTTTGTACTGGAAAAAAGAAACATTTCCTTGGTCCCTTGAGAGTAAGTGGAGTTATTGTGGAAAATCTCCTTAGAAAGCATATCCTCTTTTTATATAATAAGTAAAAAAAAATTGAAGTTGATAAAATATGATGAAAAGAACTCGATTGATAGAAGTAATTATTACTAGGATATTATTTGTTTCAAATATTTTTTTTATACGTCATATCTAGGGTTTATACAAAAACCGACATTTTAGAAAACTGGTTTTCGAATAGTAATTTTTTCAGAAAACCGGTTTTAACCGGTTTTGAATTTTCATAAAAAAAAATTTTTTCCTCGAATATTCTGTAATTCGAACAAAAATTTTAACAGAAAATTTAGAGTGATTAAAAGCAGTTTTTGACTGAGATTATTTATTGTTCAATTTTATTCATAGTAAAATTCTAATTTAGTAGAATAAAGAAATAATAGTTGACCAGAATTAAATAACTTAAAAAACAATTATTAGTTGTTTATGCATAATTTTCACATATAAGGATGTAAATATTTTTATAATAGTGAAACGAGTTATTCAGCAAAGGGTTCCACTAATAAAAACAATATATTTTTATATATGTATTTATAATAACCATATTATTTTATAACCATATTATATTTATAGTAATCATATTATTAAATCGGACCGATATGATTCCAAGAAGCAAACTGCTTGCAAAAGTGTTTTCATCAATCTGGTGCATATTTGGCTACATTTTTCACTTTCAAAATTTTTTTTAAATGTTATTCATACATTGAAAACCGATATTTTTTATCAAAAAACCGGTTTTCGAAATTTATAATTTTCTCCAAAAACCGGTTTTTAAAAACCGATAAACCCTAGTCATAGCCTACCATCACCAGCATTGACTAGACCATAGATTTTATCTGATATGAACATGATAATAATACTGCAGATTGGGTTTTATCAGTAGTTGTATCTTTAGCAGTTCCGCTCTAATGTTACTCAGCGATTTTAACAAAGGTATTAAAAAAAAATGGGTCTCTTGTTTACACCAAAATATAGCAGAAAAACATAATATTCAGGAGTATCTTAATGTAGATGTGTTAATTAGAAAGCTTGCGACCATCATTTTTTATATTCAGTTTCTTAAATTTTTTTTCACTATTAAGTGAGACAGATCTTCAGTAAGTACGATTGTAAGCCATCTCTGTTGAAAGGCATGGACTTTTTTAATAGTTAAGATACGAATACGAATCCATTCCAAAAACAAAACTAACATCAATAAATAGCCATCAGAGATGTTCTATAGACATTGAAAAGAAGACATTTTCTAAGGTTCAATTCCTTAACATCCTGAAAAACAGTTGAAAAACCACAAATTCCCTAGTAATTTTTATTTTATTTATAGAAAAAAACAAATTAGTACAATACTGAATATAATGATTGCATAAAATATTTATTAATTCAAAATAGAGATTAAAGCTATTTATTGTGACTGAATACGTGAGTTTAATTTAATTTTCTAATTAGTTTTGAGTCAGTCAAAAGTTTTGTTCAATATCATAAATTGGTGTCCTATATAAGTTTAACATAGGTACATAGATTTCATGTTACGAAGTTTTTTTGAAACATTTTCATATCCCCTTAACCATTTCATTATCTCCACTAAAATTCATCGAATTTTTTATGATTTTTCAATAATTATCATGGTGGAATTAATAGTTATGATAAATATTTATCGTTAATCAATAACTACTCAAAAATCTCCCATGCAAAGTTCTTCAATACAACATCAATGACTTTTTTTTAGTAGCTTACTAACCAAGGGTACAACCAACAAATTGAACAAAAATAACACTAAAAATTCTCGAATAGGCTGGTGCTCTTAGTTTGAATTATGTGGTTATTAGAAACTACCTTTAAACTCTTATGAGTATATTAATAATAGTCAGATGAAAGAACTGTAATACACATCTTTATTTGTATAATTGATAAAAGAAGGAAACGAACATTTTAGAATGTTTGTATATAGTTGTTTATTAAAGGATATATATATATACAAAACTAAAGTTTATCGGGACCCAGTCAGTTCTTCAGGTTCAAACTAAACTCACATTGCCAACGTTTTGGTCTTTATTTAAAACCTTTTTCATAGTGAGAAGTATAAATTTTGAAACAGAAAAACTAAGTATTACATTACAAATTATTTTACAAAGAAAAATAGTATGTAAATTTTAACAACAAAGTGTAGTTTGAATGAACAAGTGACACTGAACTGTATGAAAAAGGTTTTAAATAAAGACCAAAATGTTAGCAATGAGAGTTTAATTTGAATCTGAAGAACTGACCGAGTCCCGATAAACAATAGTTTTGTTTCTATTCCACGGTCGATACTTTTATCAATATATATATATATATATATATATGTTTTTGTAAAAGTTGGAAGCAGTCCTTCATTTAAACATATATTGTTAAATAACGCCCCATATTTGGCTTGTATCTTGTAACATTCCAATAGTAAGCCACCTCTATATGAGCCGCTTATTTTGAAAGTGGCCTAATTCCATTTATGTTAAAATCGAGATATTTAAGGGTTTGCGTTTTACAAAATTTAAAAATATTGTCATTTTATTTATCAACTAATTTTTGTTATAAAAAAACTTAGTAATTTTAAATAATTTTGTACAATTTGCTGCAAAAGATAAAGATAACGTAAAAATGTAATTATTTAAATAGCTAGCTAAATTTTTTTGGAAAATGGAATTAGGCCACTTTCAAAATAAACAGCTCATATATATAAACTAACAATCCTACTATTATTCTCATTATTGTCCTGATGATGAATGTGGTATATTCGAAACATGTCGACTAGCAATATTGGTGATAAGCTTTATAGTTTTAATGAAGAGACGAGGAAGGAATTGCGGAAACTGGAGAAATAGTGTAAGAAACAGATACAAGCCAAATATGGGGCGTTATTTAATAATAATATATATATATATTATTAATGGTGTATTATTCATAATTCCATCTTCATTTTATAAAATAAAACTTTTTTTTTTTAAATTAGTTCTCTTAATAAGTAAGAGGGTAGACAAAATCTCGGTATTTCTCTCTTTATAAAATTCCTACAGCACGGGAGATCAAAGTGGAACTGCAGCCCCGCTCTCGAGGGAAAACCAGAGAGTGAGAGAAAGAGAAGAGCTGGTTTGTCAAGTTAAGAGGGGAGGTTACAGATCAAAGCTGAGGTCTGTCAGGCGAACTGGCATTGCAGATATGTGACGTATTGACATGTTGAGCCTCGTGCCTTTAGATTCAACCAGAATGTCTCTAAACTTGAGCCCATATCAAATATCTTGTTTCGTACCAGATTCCTTTTGGCTTTAACAATAAACATGTATTAAACTGATCTGAAACGAGAAAGGCGTTTTGTTTTTTAATAGCTGCATGTTTTAATTTAAATTTTCTTAAAAACTAATTAAAATAATTTATAAAACTTCTTAAGTAAAAAGAAGGTATAAGTAAAAAAAAAAAACAAAATAACCAATGTTTCGTATACTTTTTTGTCAGTAAATAACTAAGGCTTCTACCTTAGCTGCCAATATTAGAACATTTAAACCATTATTTAAGATGCTCACCGAATACATATAATAAAGCAGTTAAGTGTTTTAAGGTAACACTGTATACTAATATAATTATACAGTGTTACCTTGGTTTTCAACCAAAATTTTGGTTGGCATCAGATTCGGTCGTAAACCAAAGATAATTTTTCCATAAGAAATAAATAATGAGAAGTCAGATAATCTGTTCGGACTCGCGTTATAATCCTATATTCTGCTGCATTCAGGTCTGGACAACTGTTCAAGTTCCCAAATTATGTTCAAATTCTGGAGGACAATTTTCTCTACATCTCTGTTCGAACGCGTGAACCTATTGGTCACCATTGTAACGAACCATATTCCTTTCCCCGGACAACTCACAGAAAACAATATATATATATATATATATATATATATATATATATATATATAATGCGAAATAAGCTTAACAAACTAATAATTAAGGGACACGCGATTACAGTCTGGAATAATTTGGTTTTTAATACGTGGCTCACCCAATGTACTGAGTTCATCTCTCCTGACTACAGTAGACTGAATTACAGTAGACGTTTTTATGTGGAATCTTTGTGTATATATATTAGTGCGTTTTTTTTTTGTAAACTTTTGTTTTCTTTCAGTGAATGAAGTTTATATATATATATATATATATATATATATATATATATATATATATATTATTGTAGCAGAGGTGTTTTTCCTCTATTATTCTTCGTAATCCGACAGTTGCCTTCCTTAACTCTTTTTTTTAGATTTACCGGCTTAGGTCATTCTACTTGCCACTTAAATTTTCATTTGTTCTTGAGAATATATGAGATTCTACAGTCCATTCTTTACATTAAGAGCCACCACAGAACTAATTTATATATATACAGTAAAGATATTGGTCGGAGTGAAGGAGGACGCGTGATTAGTGGGGCTTACTCTGGCTTGGCACACTCACATGAGCCTAGGCCGGCTGCTGCATTGCCCTTCTGGCTGCCAACATCTTCCCGCAACTTATACGCTTTTCCCCCCTCGTTACGCCTACTGCTTCTGCTTTTCCTTGAATTTATAATATTGTTCTAGTAATCTACTTGCCTACTCCTTCTTCAAACTAAATATTTTTTGAGCTGTTTTGATTTAAGCGATCTGTCAGGAAAAGGATATTACACTATCTTATGGAAGGCATTCTTGAAAATTACAACCTTCATTTTCGTAAGAACACCAAGTTTTACTGCTCTCCATTTCTGGTGACCTCTACTGCTATTTCTGAAGTAGTAAACATTTATATCGCCCCTTGCAAACAACATGCTGCGATATTTGTCTTGATATTTATAATTATTTTACTTCTCCTTCATCTAAATCTTCTTTAAATGATCTTCACTATTACAGGACACTGATTTTACCTACTGTAGTATGTTTGTGTTTACCTAATATACAACTTCGTTTTATATTAAAAACAATACTTTGTTTTTTTTTTCATCTAATTAATGTGAAATTTTGTTATATATTCAATTCAGCGTGCCACGAAGACAACACGTCAAATTTCTGAGAAAAAAATTTAGATGAACTTTAGCCACCACAGAGATGAACTTCCAAGAAGTATCCCCTTGTCACCTTCTTGTTTGGAGTGATACCGATTAGGCTAGTAGGTTAACTATGGTATTTTTCAGCAGGTAGATGGGTTCCAAGCTGGTCACTTTTCAATGATGATAGCATAGTTAAAATATTGAAGTAAGCTATAACAGTTCTTTATCTATGAGTTTGTATTTTTCTATAATATGATATATATATATGATGTAATTTTTGTTGAGGGTTGAGGTCCAATGATTTTAAACTAGTCCTTTTGCCGACGTTTCGACATATATTTAATATAATATAAATATATGTCGAAACGTCGGCAACAGGACTAGTTTAAAATCATTGGACCTTAACCCTCAAAAAAAAATTACATCATATAAATATTGGGTCAAGAACACAAATTATGATACATATATATATAAAAAGATTTCACATAAACACGTGTAATACTAATCAATGATCAAACAACAATATGAAATGGAAAAAAATACTCTGATCTTTCAATCATAACAAGCGGTCTTCGTCAGAGTCAAAACCCAACATCAGTTGGGTTGACGAAGGCCGCTTGTTACGATTGAAAGATCAGAGTATTTTTTTCCATTTCATATCGTGGTTTTATTATATATATATTCTCTACCTGTCCTTTAGTTAACCTATCACCTTTTTTCTCTTCACCTAGCAACTCTTTCCGCGTCCCCCCTAACACCTCGTGATCATCCAGGAATTGCGTCTACCGACTGAACTCTAGACAATGTGGAGCTAATTTTATTTTTTATTTTTAATTTTTATTTTTATTTTTAAGAGCGTCTGAGAGGCCCACATATGGTTTATTGGGGGCCCGATCTGCTCTCGGTTTAAATCAAAAGCGTAATCTTTTGTGTTTATTTTATTTTAGACTACATAGCATGGGTCCACCAAGCTCAATGAATATATGAATGGCCATAGAGCTTCAGTCGGTTAGCGCAAAAGTCTTCCTATAGCTATCCATGCTAACAGTCATAACCTGCTTTTAATGACTGCTTCAGTGTTCAGATCATGAAACAAGTGACCACTGATGACCGTAGTTTTACCTTAAGAGCGTCTGAGAGGCCCACATATGGTTTATTGGGGGCCCGATTGGGGGGACCTCTCGGTTTAAATCAAAAGCGTAATCTTTTGTGTTTTATTTTATTTTATACTTATTTCTTTTTTATTTTTAAAAAATAAAACTTTTTTAAATGTTTTTTATTTTTAAATTCATTTTGTTTTTTTTTAATTTTTTAATTTATTATTTATCTTTTATAATTTTTAATTTTATTTATTATATTTGAATTATACTTTGTCATTGTCCTTTCCGTTCTCCAACCTTTGGTGCCTAGTTCCCCTTTTACGCTAGTGCTGCCATCGTCGGTGGACTATTCACTGCTTCACTCGCGTTCCGTCCTTCGACGTGGGGAGATGTCTCTCACTTCGTCCTCTCTTCTAGTCTTCTCTTGATGACGAACAACAGTTTGAAATATTGAATTTAGTAAGTGTCCATTTTATCTTTTTTCTGTGTCGTGTTTTGTGTATTTTAAAGTCATATATATTACTTTACTTGCCGTTGTTTCTTGCCGTTGCGTCTACAACGTGCTTGGTCTCCCTTTCTCTTTTCTCCTGAAGACGGATTACCCAAAAATTTGAGTCTGTAAGTGTGTTTACTTACTCTGTGTGTCACTCTTCTTGAATTTTAAACTCGTATATATAATATATATATATATATATATATATATATATATATATATATATATATATATTGTAATGATTAATATATATATATATATATATATATATATATATATATATTGTAATGATTAAATATAAAATATTATTATGATTAAATATTTGTAGTAATAATTCTATTAACACCTATGAAACATTCTAGGAAGATACTATTTAAAAGAGAAATGTCAAGAAAAATATAGTGTTTTTGCCGAGGGAGGTGATCTATCTAGGTTTAAATACTCAGCAATCGTACATATTGGGAATTGTCTATCTTTCTTTTTCATAAAACCAAAAATACTCGAATTTATTTTATATATTAGAGATGTATTTATGAAATGTGATTCTGTTATTCATTTTCATGCATCTATTAAAATAATCTAATTTGCTTGGATTAATTATGGTCTTATCTTTAACTAATATTGTAATTATTACTAATATGTCTTATGGTTAAGCCTTTGGATTTGCTACTTGTTTACAAAAAGCTGCTGACCTAATCACTTCTTCCAAGCATCTGCTTTCAGATAGTAAGAAGCAAGTGTAAGTTTCAAAATTTTTTTTCATATTAATAGTTATTTATGACATTCTAGCCTAATTATGGATTTATTTAGATTAATTATCTAATTTATTGTTTTTTAATAATTATTACGAATAATGTTTTTTTCAATATTGATTAAATGTAAATTACCTAAAATGTGAGCTTCATCTTGATACAGCTTTGGAGCTCATTAATATTTCATTACAGTCTAATCACTTAAGCACATTTTTTTGATAAAATATTCAGTATGGATAATAAATATACGGGAAATAAGTTAGGAAGTCGTCTGAATCGGTAATGAGATGCTAGTTTTGTGTTTCTTAACTCTGGGTCGTTTGAACAATTCGTATTTGTTATTATATTTCTTTTTTTTTTAAATTTTTAATTTTTTAAAAATTTTTTCAAAGTTTCAATTTCATCTAATGATATGAACAGTTTTTTCTGGAAATACTTAATTTCTGTTTTCTTCTTTTTTTTTTTTAAATGAAAAAGGCTGCTTTCTTGTTTTCCGATTGTCTTAGGGGAAAAGGATTTATTAGAAGTAGGTCTGACAATCAATCAACATGCTAGCTGAGAAAAGAGACCGATGAGGAACTATCAAGGGAAAGAAATGAGAACCTGGCTATAACAGACTGACTCTGACTCTGATGTCAGCAAGACTTCAGGATTGAGTTCCTTGTTCTAGATTGAACCATTGAAAGACTTCACTCAATGCCAGAAACATCTGTTCATCACTTCATCAAAAACAAAACTCAGTACTTAGTGATTTATTATCAAAATATACCAGATCTCATGGTAAGTGATAATGGATTAATCCAATTAAGTTAAATTAAAATTAAATTAATTTGGTTAATCTACAAAGCTTAATAATCTAAACATGTTATCATGTGATTCAATTTAATGTTAACTTTAAAACCAGAGCATTTAAGTGCATTATTAAATAATAATAATAAACATGAAAAAAAAATTATATTTTTTTCAAATAAATGGTAAATTAGCAAAAATATCTTAAGTTAGTGAATATAAGTGATAGAATATTTCATTTTATGGTTGTTGGATAAAAATTAGGAATATTATTTTTAATTTCATTTTATGTTTGGTGAATGAAAACAAATTATAAATATTATTTCATTAATATAAACTTCATAAATATTTAAAATTACACAGAAAAGAGAGTAATGCAAAATATTTTACTATGATAAATATTTCTAACTACAGTGTTATCAGGGAATAATCAAGGAAGTGTATGTTCTAGTATCTTCACAATACCTTAAATACTCGTAAGTATTCAGATAGGCTTTGGTTTCCCAGATAGAATTCCTCCTCTTGCTTCATGTTCTTTTAAGAAATTCCTCTAATTAAGAGTTGTTATTTAATCATAATATTAGTAAGTGTTCCCTGTAGTTTTTACATCTATCAAACCTGGGTGGACGACTTTGTTCATATTTTAAAATAATGCATATAATGCCATAATATAATCAATCGGCATTTTTTCATTACCACAGAGGTTAGTATCATTAATATTAAAATTATAGTAATCCGTCTTACCTCGTATCCTGCTGCTGAAGTTCTTAGACCGGTTTCGGTCTACTAGTTGATCAGTTCTTGTTGAAGATGGGTGACGCCCGAAACCGGTCTAAGAACTTCAGCAGCAGGATACGAGGTAAGACGGATTACTATAATTTTAATATTAATGATAATCAATCGGGATCAGTCAGTTTTCTGACTCATGCCTGAATCATACTCTCAAATATCAAATTTCGTTTTTTATTTAAAACCCTTTTCACAGACCTAAAAAATAAAGGATATCAAGAATTATGCACCAGTGAGAAATTGCACATAAGTAATTTTATATTTTATATGGAAAATATAATCCATTTGAGTTTACTGAATTGATAAATTTAAATGTATTAATTTTGATACAGAACATATATGCACTTTACTGAAATTGTGTGTTAAAATTGTTTTGAACACAATTTTTCACTACTACGTTTCATACTGTAATGTGCGAGTGTTACAAGTGAAAAAAACTAGTATCAATGTACAATGTTGAAGTAATTTAACGGATGGTAGCACATACCACTGAAGTTAATATCACATTGTTGTGTCAAAATTATACTTAGCATGTAAATTACAACTAAAAACTACACATACAAATTATAATTAAAGCTTTAGATTTCACAGGTAATTATCAGACTTAAAAAAGAGTATATATCAATTATTTAGAATAAATATAAGCCTATCATATTTAACAGAAAGAAATTAAAAATAAGAGAACAAAATAATACTGTAATAGTCAACTTTATCATGAGATGAAAAATCATAATGTACATAGGCGTACTCTAGCACTCAGAGAGGAATAAACCAAATAATTTACTACCAACTATAAAAAAAAATATAATATTTTACAAAAGCCAATACCCTTGAGTTCTTCAATGTTCTCAGCTACTGTGTTTTACAGTATGTAGACATTGTCAAAGTTGGTATAGTTTGGCATAACGTTCCATGTCGTTCGTCTGAGTGTATAGCAGATCCTTAATGTGGATTGTCTTTAAACCTAGAGGTGGCCGACATTTTTAGCCATTAGAAGTGTTATCTCATTTGCTGGCACATGTCTTGTTAGTGGATCATTATGTACTTCTGTGGTATATTTTTTAGGTGATCCAGCAGTATCTATAGGGTATCTAACACCGGGTTAGACTTCTGGGTGTTTTGTTTTTGTCTGCTCAATGTGGCGAGAGTCGATTTATAAATTTTATAAATTTATAAAATGTATAGATTTATAAATCTATAAATCTAAAATTTATAGATTTATAAATTTTTAGCCTGTTTAAAAGCAAGTACATTGGTACTCTAGGGAAGCTGTTCCGTATGGTCGAGATATATTCCTAGGATGGTTTCTAAGGATTTGACAGTGAGTTTTCTTATTTCTATAATATTTTCGGACACTGTCATTTTCATTAATAGTCACAAAGTTATTTATACATTTCTTCATAGCGCATTCGTCCTGTTTGTATTGGTTGTGTATATATGCTCTGTACCAACAACATATGTCTTGCGCCTGGTTAATAAATAATCTTTTGTCTAACTCTGAATAGTAATAGACCTCTCATCCATCGGCAACTTAGCGACCTGCCTGTTGAAAACTTTGCCTAAAGTAACAATTTTACCTTTAATGACTCCTTTAGGATCCTCAAAAAATCAACTATTAAGTGTTCTAAATTAACTTTACAAACTTCTGCAGAAGTTCACAACTCGTGATTTGTGATACTATTTTAAGCTTGTATTCCCCTCAGTTTAAATCTAAATTTACAATTATTCACTAACTACTTTTTTACTATTTTCTATAAATTGTTTTAAGTTAATTTGTTCTGTATTTTTTCACCTTTTCCTATTTAATTATCTGCTAATCTTGTTTATGTTTTCTGTTTCCAACATATCACTTTGCGTATTTTGTATATGGCAATAATGTGTTGTATTCAACGATTACCAACTGATACTCTTATAACAACTAATTCAGACAGAACCGTTCACCTCTACACTTACTTCTGTTATCTTCTCTTCTGGCCTTCTTTGGCGATAAACTAGTAATTTGTTGGCTTTAGTCTATGCTATTGTAATCTTTTTCCTCTAAATATTACATCTAAATGTGACATGAGAGACTTAAAATTATTGAAGTTGTATGTATAGAATAAATGAAACAGCATATCAATATTCAGTTATAAAATAGCCATACAATTTTGAAGTTATTTGGAACACAAGGCCAAATATGTAGATTCAACTCAGGTAATAACAGCAACCCCTTAGGTCACTCACCCCCTTCAGCCTGAACAAACAACCTTAATCCTCCTAATTGACTCTACTTTGCTTATATAAAAGAAAAACATTTGAGAATCATTCTCGTACAAAAGATGGCTCGAGGAAAGAGTTGAAACTTGTTGACTGTAAGAAGTATGTTATCTAGTTTAGATTCTATAACCAAATCGTTATTCAGAAAGACAATTAAATATACCAAAAAGGAAGTTTCTGCAAATTATTGTTACATTTCCAATAATGTGCGTTTAAAGGAAGAACTGCTACCAAAATTTGCATACATATATAAAATTAAAGTTTATCAGGATCGGTCAGTTCTTCAAGTTCAAATTAAACTCTCATTGCCAATGTTTCGGTTTTTATTTATATATAAAACCTTTTTATAGGCAGAAGTATAACATTTTCAAACAGAAGAACTAAGTATTAAACAAGAAATTCTTTTTCTTTGAAAGCATTTGTTTTTGAAATCCACTGACTACTTTTCTTTGTATAATAATTTCTAATGAAATACTTAGTTTTTTTGTTTCAAAATTTTATACTTTTGCCTATGGAAAACGTTTTAAATAAAAACCGAAATGTTGTCAATGAGAGTTTAATTTGAACCTGAAGAACTGACCGAGTCCTGATAAACTTCAATTTTGTTTCTATGTCACGGTCGATACTTTTATCAATATGTATATATAAATATATATAAAATTTTTAAATGTATTTATTATTTAATATCATAGATTGTTTCACTTTTTTTATGATATTGTCGATTAATCTTTTTGGATACGAGTACATTAAAGAACCTGCAATTTTGTAAATATTTTTGATTTACTCATTTAAAAACTCCACACTGCAAATTTTGAAAGCTCTTAAAAACATACTACTAAAAACTGATTTTTTTTTGTTTTAAGCGGATGAAGAAGAAGAAATAAACATAAGATGATACATTTTTTGACTTTCTATAAATACTGTACTTTAATTTATTATCATTCCTATGTAAAAGTACATCCAAGAAAGGAAGTTTATTATCATTTTCATGTTCTATTGTAAATTTTATGGATCGTACAACCGTATTGAGGATATCCAAAAAGGTGTTAACATTTACATAAAATATCATCTACATACCTAAACCATTTAGCATTAGTAGGCAGTATTGTAGGTAGATAGGTGATCTCAAAATATTCCAAATAGATATTACTTAAAACTGGGGAGAGACAATTTCCCATAACCAATCCAAACTTTTGTTTATAGAATTTTTTATATATATATATATATATATATATATATATATATATAATATATATTTCACATAAACACGTGAAATAACAATCAATGATCAAACCACAATAAATTTATTGTGGTTTGATCATATATATATATATATATGGACATCCCTCCACAACAGATGTCGCCAGCCACCCTCCAAAAACCTTCAGTGTAATGTAAACCTTAAACGCGGTATGATGTTACCTCCCTAGTAATAATTATCTCTGTACGTTAAGTTTTAGTTTATAGTGTCTGAAATAAACCTGATGATGGTCTTCTGAAGGACCGAAACATGTCGTTGTATATAGTTAAGTGTAATCGTAAATCGTTAATAGTAAGCATTAGTGTAAAATAAGTGAATAAAATGAATTTTGGACGGCTGTTACATACGCTATCTCCTACCACAAGGAAATCCATAAGAAAATTGGAAAATATTTCAAAAAAATTAACCAGATTGGAAATAGGCGAGAAATTCGTTAATATATATATATATATATATATATATATATATTTATATCAATGATCAAACCACAATAAGAAATGGGAAAACAAGACTAAGATCTTTCAACCGTAACAAGCGGTCTTCGTCAGAGTCAAAAACCCAACTATTCTGACGAAGACCGCTTGTTACGGTTGAAAGATCTTAGTCTTGTTTTCCCAGTTCTTGTTGTGGTTTGATCATTGATTTTTGTTTCACGTGTTTATGTGAAATCTTTATATATATATATATATATATATATATATATATATATATATATATATTAATATATCGGTATGGATATGGTCAGATTTTCTAGACCTCATTATGTCTATTGATGTTTTATTTTGTTCTTGATAGATTACTGTAGGGAGTGGTAATGGTTTTCTTGTTTTTGTTTGCAGTGTAGATATATGTATGAATATTTAATATGATGCATGCGCTCTATTATGTGAGTTTTCTCCCTTTGTTTCAATAAATTGATGTGTAACACATTTGGGCAGATTTCAACTGAGAACTATGTTCTAATTATGAGAAAAGCTAACAAATGATAAGGGGCAGTTGTGTGACAGTCAGAATGTCTCTTCATTCAACACATAGATATGAGAGAAGTGTCAGGCTTTATCGCCCAACTGTTCTCCTCTCTCCAAATCACTTTCCATCAACTCACGACTACATATTTCACAAATTATTCTTGTTTAATACAAATATCGTTATGAACAATGCTTTAGTGATTGAAACGTGGAATATGTTTAACCCAATTTAAATATGAGCCGTTTATTTTTAAAGTGGCCTAATTCCATTTTCCAAAAAAATTTAGCTAGCTATTTAAATAATTACATTTTTACGTTATCTTTACCTTTTGCAGCAAATTGTACAAAATTTATTTAAAATTACTAAGAATTTTTATAACAAAAATTAGTTGATAAATAAAATGACAATATTTTTAAATTTTGTAAAACGCAAACCCTTAAATATCTCGATTTTAACATAAATGGAATTAGGCCACTTTCAAAATAAGCGGCTCATATCCAGTCCTGAAACTTTTAGTAGTTTGAATTTATTCTTCTTCAAAACTAAATAATATTTAAAAAAAAATACTTAATAACTTTATGTAAATGTTTTTATTTTGAATTGGCAAAAATAAATCATCTTCTTAGAATTTAACTATGTATGAAATATATATTAACCATTTTTTTTTCAAAATCTTACAGAAATTTTAAAAGTTCACTATTGAACTTTTACATAAAACTTTATGTAAATATTTTTATTTTGAGTTGGCAAAAATAAATCATTTTCTCAGAATTTAACTATATATGAAATATATATTAACAATTTTTTTTCAAAATCTTACAGAAATTTTAAAAGTTCACTATTGAAGAAGAATAAAATGCTACAGTATATGTGAATTTTAAGTGAAATATTATGTTTAAAACTTAAAAGAACACTCAAAAGTTAACTCTTTGAAAATGGGAGAATAAATTGGCTAATGCAAAAATAACATGTTTTCACATGTAATTACATATTATTACATGCATTCTGTAAACTGATAGATAAATTATCATCAATTTTTTAAACTCCGATTTATTTCAGTTCATATTAAATTTATTTGAATAAAATACAAACAAATTAAGTTTAAGGAAATATCCTATAAAGAAACAAAACAAACTTTATAACTAATGGAAAATAAACTTAAAATTAAGTAATTAAATAAATTAATTTTTCAGAGAGATGGATTAAAATGGAATAAGCTGATTTAGACTATAATTAAAATTTACTTCTGAAAATGGAATATATAAAGTTCTACTTGAGCCCTTCTCTTTCTCTCCAACAAGACAAAAAGATGAGAGTTTTGCGGTGGTGGTGGGGGTGATTTCATTTATCCTATTAGCCTCACAAGAGATGATAGGCCTATATTTCTACTTCCTTATTGCCTATTATCTTCGGGAAAAAATCACCTCGTTTCAAGTGAAAGAGCAGGCCTGCTAAGTTATAATTAAAACTCTTCATTAGCTTTCCGATCAATTCTTTAATTTTCAAACTTTCCTTCCAATTCAATATTCACTCAGTTTCAATATCATTTTATATTTAGCCATTTATTTTCAAATGTCCTATAACTTAGTTCTTTAAAATAAAAGTTTAAAGGTTTTAGTTTCAATATGCTTAAAAAAAAATATATGTTAGCCTGCATTTAGAAAACTAAAGAAATGTATATAATTTAATCATGTATAATGTCACGAAACTTCTGTACTCGTTGAAAAAAGAACTGATTTTACTAAACTACAGGTGAACTATTATAATCTTAACATAAATAAAACAACAAAATGAAAAAAATTCTAAAAGTATGATAAATAAATTATGCAAATTAGCAGCAAGTATACCAACCTACTGAAAAATACTCTTCTTTTAAAAAGCCAAATTCAAAATTATTTTTTAATGAAATAGTCACATGAAATAATTTAGCAAAAATATACCCATTTTAAATGAAAAGTTAGTGAGATGTTTTAATTTTGTCGTAAAATCTAGTCTTAATATAATATATATATATATATATAACAACTTCAATAATATATCAACCGTTGGATAGAATAGGTGTATAATGTAATCGGGATTCGGTCAATTTTCCAGGATCAAAATCAAACTCTCAATGCCAACGTTTCGGTTTTATTTAAAACCTTTTTCATAGGCAGAAGTCAGAATTTTTGAATTAGCAAAATGATGAAATTTACATTATGTAAATGAAGTAACAATAGATAGTTAGTGAACTAACATCTTAACTGGTCAAAAACTTGGACCAGACTGGTCCAATATAAATAAACTGGTCCAAAATTTCATCATTTTTCTAATTCAAAAATTCTGACTTCTGCCTATGAAAAAGGTTTTAAATAAAACCGAAACGTTGGCATTGAGAGTTTCATTTTGATCCTGGAAAATTGACCGAATCCCGATTACATTATACACCTATATATTATAATATATATATATATATATATATATATATATATATATAAATATTCAATGATAACTGATAAATTTTGTTATGACAATGAAATCTAAACCATTTCAGTGAGAGAATTCTATTATAACTTCTGTTTACAGAAGAAAAGAAATAAAATAATCGTTTATACAATACAGCTTCAGTAAAATTATTAAAAAACAGTGCAAAAATGTTATGAATAATGGAATTGTTTTTTTTTTTTTAGTAACAGTTTTGTTCAGATTGTTATAAAACAAATGGAATAATAAAACAGAGAGTAGCTTGAATATTAAAGGGACATAAATGATTTATTATTATAAGCAATTCTTTAAGATACAGCAGAAATGAAAAATCTTAAACGAAAGAAATAAAAAAAAAGTAGAAAAGAGTTAAATTGAATTGGATATATGATATTAATATAAAATGAATAAACAGGTATTTTAATATTCCTCTTTTAGATCATTATAGAAATAAAATGTTTAAAAGTGTCTTGCACCTCTTATATATATATTATTAATAGAAAACAGAAAATCATCTCCCAAAGAAATAGTATTGAATTTTTTAGCAACCTCTCCATTAACTAACCTTTTGCTGGTTGCCTCTAATTTGACGACTAACTTACTCTGGGTAATACTCAAATCTTGGTAATACTCAAATTAAATTGGCCCGAGACATTCGCTTTTGACTGTTCCAACACATTCCACTGTAATCTAAGAGTGGGGGTCAATCATACCAAAAAGAATTGCTTAATAGATTATATTTTTCACAACTATAACTAATATGGCTAAATTGTAGTAATATATAATTGGTAGTAAAGTTCATTTACTATAAGGAAATATTTGATAGAACTCAACTACACTTTAAATGCTATCCTATAATGTAATATACATATAATTTCTTTTTGGCTAGCTGTGCGATCTGTAGAGAAGTCAAAAACCTTTAGACTCACACAAACCACAGATATATACTCACACCAAGAAAACAAACGATAAAAAAGATGCAGAAGGTATCAAAACGCGTAATTCTGTCAAAATTTTGAAATACATGATTTCATGATTACTATACTTTACTTAAAACAAAAAATGTGGTGGTGCTATTGATTTATTGTGGAATATGTTGTTATTGTGAAGGAGTTACTAATTAGAAAAAACGGATCATTCATGTAACACTATTGTTGATTCAATGTCTTTTTAAAACAAATTAATAATGAAAAAATGTGGCATTCATATAGAGTTATTATCAAACAAAGTGGCATTGGAAATCAGTTTCCATTGACACAAGTGTCCAGAGATGGAATGTTTATAATTGCCTTTTTATTTGTGTAGCAAAATATTCAAAATCCATGACATATTTATAAATCAATGTTTATATTCAGTTAATATTTACATTGCAGTTTTTATAAATAATCTCAAATAAATAAGGTAAACATTTTTAAGGTTTTTTTAAACATTTTAATTTTGTATATAAACTTGAAAGATATTTACTTATCAGTTGCATGTTAATTTCTTTACATATAATGGTGGGGATATTATTTTGATAAGTTCTTATTTTAAATAAACAACAGGCTATTCAACAATAACTTATAATAATGTTTAATAGCAAACATTTATAATCATGAGTTATAAATTATAACAGGATTTATATGCATTATAATATAAATTATTTACATATAAACTGCGTATAAATATATTATATTTATTTTTAGTTTATTATATATATTTTAAATAGTTGGCCAGAGACATGTAGACAAACAAACCGAAATTGAACCATCCTTATTTCAACCCTCCTGATGACGTTTCAACCGAAAATTGGAGACAGTAAGTGTGTTTGTTCTTAGTTCTGTGTTTGTGATTCATCGTGAAACGTATATATATATATACATATAAATTACCACATATAATAATTATAATTATACTTAAATTATGATAGTATTATAAGTATATGATGTGGCATTAACTATAAATATATATTATAATTATTTGTGAGATAAATAAATAAATTATTTATGATTAATTAATTTAATAATCCATAATTAATTTAGTATTTAACATATAATAAAAATAGTTATTGAATCCAAGGAAACGTATTTTCAACTTTCGTTCTAATACGTGTTGTACAGATTGATTTGCTTCTTCTTTTAACTAAATTGGTTCTCCTTGTTAATTTATTCTTTTAATTAATGCTTATAATCATGTTTTAGTAAAACCAGTGCATACTGGATCTTATGTGGGTGGTGACTTGGTATTTGTTTTTTCCTCTCTTTGTATTACAGTCACATAAAATTCTTCTCCGAATGGGGGGGTTGTATACTCCTATCTTCAGGTCACTTTATGTTTATTACTTCAGTCATCTTTATTAAAAGTGCAGCTTCCTCTTTAGAGTGCTCTTAAGTGGTTTAACTTGTTTCAAGGGCCTTAAGTTATATACAAACTAAGATTGTTACGAATTTTTAACAAACATTGTAAAATTTCATACAAAATTCAAAAAAAAAGTTTTCAATGGTAAAACAGAAATTCTTTATTTAATATTTTGTTATTTAAATAATTAAAAAGTTGGAAAAATTTATTTTACTGATATATCTATATATTAGAATTATTAGTAATAATGTCCGTCATACCTCGTAAAGTTTCTGTAGAGCTTGACCGGTTTCGGGTCCATCTAGTTCCTATCTTCAAGACCAACTGACTGTATTTTATTTCAAATTTATAATTTATTTATTTAAAATGTTATTTTATTTATTTATTTTATTTAAAATAGATAATGAAATAAGATATACAAACATAACTGATTTCACAATTTTAGGTAGGTTGCAAGAAAAAATAAACGACAGTCAGTTGCTCTTGAAGATGGAAACCAGACAGACTCGAAACCGGTCGAGCTCTACAAAAACTTTACGAGTTATAACGGACATTATTACTAATAATTCTAATATTATTAACCTCAGTGGAACTAACCCAATAACTATATCTATATACTGTTTCAGAACATGGCAATGCCTTAGTGCTCAGTAAGTAGCTCTTATTTAATTATAAGTCTTTAAAATCTCTTTTTCTCTTTCTTATTAACTTCATTTTATGATACGTTAGTTACGTTTGGTTGTTCTGGCAGTCCTACAAGGGAACGCACATAGGCCAAATATTGGCCATTTATGATACTCGTACCACTCAAAGAAGATTGATTTTACATTTATACAGATTTTGAATTGTTTCTAGAGTCATAAATTTTGCCTAATTTAAATGTATTTATAGTAAGGACCCTTAACGAGTACCTGAGCAACGGCTTAACCTGGTCTCCAAGTGATTTCGTGATCAGATTTATTCACCTCTCACGTAAATAAATAGAGGAGTAGAGTGAGTATTGAACACCGTATCTACCAATTCAGAGGCAACTGAGTTGTCACTGAGCTAACCTCTTTTTATGATAAATGTCTTAAATCTCTTTATACACAAGTATATAATTGATTTTATTAACTCTCTCCCTCTCTCTCTCTCTCTCTCTCTCTCTCTCTCTCACACACACACACACACACACACACACACATACACACACACATGTCATGTGTAATTATTTTTTTTTTTCATTTTTAATAATATCCTTAATTATTGGAAGTCTTTTATCGTTTCTTTCTTAAAACTGTGTAAAGCACTTGCTAAGTTATTGGTCTACATGCATCAAATAATACTACATTCATTATCAAAACATAAACGGTGGGTGTGATAGGGGTTCTTGATATTTATATCTAAAGGATGGTAAAGGATGGTTGTTGAAGGTTTCTGTGTTTGTTACTGTATGTCAGGTAAGAAGTTAGATTAGGAGATAAGGCCCAGATGATTGGCACGTTCTCTCCCTGCGTAATCTGGGTGGTTATATAATTTTAAAACCCTTTATATTCTAACAATTTGAACCTATTTTCGGCTCCTTTTCTTTTATTATTATTGCTTTTAATAATTGTAATCTAAAATTATCCATTTATTTTAAAATATTTTTGGTTCCATTGACAATCAACTCTCTTGCTTTTATACATTTATGAGGATTTTCGGAGCATCAGCGAAAGGGTTGATTCTGACATTCTCCGATTGGTCTCACTCCGATACCTGTTTTTGCAAGAGTCTCACAACTCCCAATAGAACAGGTCAACTGTGATATATCATATCATCTTGTTTCTTCATTAGGTACTCTAAGTATACTAGGTATACTAAGATATACACTCTTATACTAATAAGTATATACTCTTTACTAATTTTCAAATTATTCGATTTCAGATGCAAGTAATTAAAAAGTTGTTAGGATGTTATCTTTAGGGTCGTTGCACTTTATTCGTTTTGTTTTCTTCTTTGTTTACAATATTCTTTATTATTCGTTCATTAGTAAGATATTCTTCATTTTGTTGGTTTTTGCTTTAAAGTTTATAAGTTTTCCTTGATAAGTTATCGTTTTTTAATTAATTCTGTGTCAAAGGTATACCTTTAGAATACTGTCGACATATGTTTTCAAGTAATCATAATTGCTAAATGCATGTTTGGTTGATACTGACGTCAATGAAGTTGACTTATTGTAACAGTGGTTCCTATTCATTTAAATTAATAGAATATGGATTTGTTTTTAGCTATTAATTAGAATTTTAGTTTCCAATTGATGAAAGCAATAACAATGAAAGAAAAGATCAAGAAAATAATATTTAACTCTCTGTCCCATCTCCTCGTCCTTCCTCACTCTCTCTCTCTCTCAGATGCACTCTCTTTTCTCTTTTCTTTAGACTCATATGCCGTCTCCTTCTTCTACAATTTACATCTAAATACGGTTTTGATAGTGATGCATATCACATAAGATAACAAATAACTTTGAATGATTTACCATATTATTATTTCTATAAATAATAATTTAGTTTTTTCAAAGAAATAATTATTTCTATTCCTAGAAATAATTATTTTTAGTTTTTGGTAATCTAACACCTGAATAACCATTGTTTTTCCCCGTCATTTTCTCCGTGTCATGTTTCATATCAATACATATATTTTAAGAAACAATATAATAACAAAAATTTAACAAGTAAGAACACGTAATTTAAATATTTAAGTTATGATTTTATTCTTTCACGAGAGGGACACATTTTTATGATTACATTAATGCAGTCATGAGTGTAGACTTTAGAAGAAAAAAAAACATTTGTTTTTAAGATATTTATATTTCTTATTTATTAGTATATTTTCCCTGAAGTTTCTTTCTGAATGGCTATTATTTGGTTTAAAAAAAGTGATATTTTTATAATGATTTGTGGGAAATTTACATGTTGCGTGTAAGGATTGGTATAAACGAAGGGGAGATATTAAATGAATTGGTAGTTGGAAGCCCCTAGAGACTGGAGGTTAATTACAAAACCGACTTCAACAGGCCGATACAACTTTCCCCTTTCGTCACTCCTCGCTGCAAATAAATTGTAATCAATCAAACTTTGGATCAACCTCTCTCTTTCTCTCTCTCTCTCTCTCTCTCTCTCTTCTCTCTCTCTTGTTGAAATACTAGAGACTAAATTCGTTTTGAAATTGCTTTAACTTGACTTCAATGAATTATAAAGCTGAGAGGTTTGTGTCTTCTACTCAGTCAAGATAATTACCTGAATTTGGTGGCTTTCTCACTTTGTAGGAATCAGAGTAACAGCTTAATATATTTCAAGTTCAGATAAATATGGAAATCAAATACTTAATCTTGGAAATTTATTTATCATCCAGACTTTAATCCCGGCTATATTACAACCGTAGGAGTATATTTAACTTTATCTTTTATTAGCCAAAAAGGTTTATTTTGATTTCTGTATCAGACATTTTAACATAGTATGTTATATTTGTTTATTCATGGTATTATATATAAATAATTTTTATTATTAGTATTTAAATAAATAATATTCATTTTTATCTACTGCATACTCGTATTACTATTGTCTGTTACTTATGCAATTATACCTCAGCACCTGAGCGGAATCCAAACAACCCCATTTTGAAAAATCTGGAGTGACCTACACTCAATTTTACTACAAGTCAACATAATATAAGAACTTCTTGGCTATTTAGTATATTATGTCCTATTCTGACATAATATAAATCTCTAAATAGGAGATTATTAGTCTTTCATTCCTGAAGGTAGTACAGATAGTGATTGATCCAGTTATGAATATACAAGCTTATTTTTGTATATTATTCAACAGAAGCATTTAATATCATTGGTAGTAGTTTAGGAGAAAAAAAAATGTTGAGTAAAAATAAATAGTGCTAAAAAAAAGTAACTTTTTCACATTATTTTGTAAGATCTTTTGAAAATACATGATAATCAACTCAAACCAGTTTTCCTTATTTTTTCTTAGTTGTTGTGTCAAAGAAATAAATGGGAAATCTAAAAATAAATTGCACAATACATTATATTGTTATCATTGTTTTCTATCAAGCTGTCTCCAAATAAAGCCGGTTTCAGTATAATTGTTGATGCAATTGGCCCAGAAGGAGTTGACTATTGCACGTCTTTAATGAAATGAGTGTGTTTGTAGGAGTTGACAGGGCTGTAAAGAGTTAACAGACCGGAATAAGAGCATTGCAGTCCGACTACAACACATGCTTCTCCCTCTTAGCCCACTACTCGCTTCTAAAAACAATTTATATTTTATTCCACAAGCTATCATGCTTTCAAACAACTATTATTTACAGTGAAGTTTATATTACAAGTCCTGTAAAAAGAAATTCGGTTCATTTGTGACCAGCTAAATACTTTAATTTTATATTTATATTCTAACATTTTTACTTAACAGATATCAAATGTGAATAGAATATAAAGTTTTATAAAAAAAAAGTTTTATTATAAAAAAATTATATATATACTAGTTTAAAATCGAAGAAGAGTATCACACAGAGTAAAAAAACACATTTACAAACTGAGTTTGTGTGTTTCTTCACTTTGTGTGTAGCTCTCCTTCGATTTTGAACTCGTATTGTGTCCAGTTTGGACGTCTTTCCAGTTTTCAAGTGAAGTGGTATATATATATATATATGCAAAACCACTCTTCCCTCCCACTCTTCTCAACCCCTCACCAGTTGTTCTCTGCATCTAGTGTTTCAGTTGGGTTTTTGACTCTGATGAAGACCGCTTGTTACGGTTGAAAGATCTTAGTCTTGTTTTCCCATTTTCTTATTGTGGTTTGATCATATATATATATATATATATATATATATATATATCAATGATCAAACCACAAAATGAAATGGGGAATAAAAGATCTATCAACCATCTTAAGAATCAAAAACCCAACTGAAATCTTTGTGAAATCTTGTTTCGTTTCATATATATATATATATATATATATATATTATATATTATATATATATATATATTTGAAGTGAGTTCTGTAGTGTCTTTCTTTGTTCTTTTCTATGTTAGTTATATATATATATATATATATATATATATATACCCGCACTCCTGAACACACATACCTCTTCTTCCTCCATTCTACTCTCTTCCTGATGACGAACTTCAGTTCGAAATATTGATCCAGTAAGTGTTCTCGTTTCTTTTATGTTTGTCTTTTTCATTTATATATATATATATATTTCATGTAATGATGTGTTATCAACAATTATTATTTGTTACAAACTGTTAGTAAAATTTAATAATTGGTGTACTAATTTCAGCCATTTCTGTACTTATAAATTTAAAAATACATCTTTACGTATTTAAAAACATGTTTATAAACAATTTTTCGATCATATTATTCATTCATTTATCCATATATATTTTTAATAATTTTCAATATTTCAATTTGGTAATATATATCTGTTCATTCTTTCTTGATATAGGTATACAGGCTTTTAAAAGTCAAAACCTTTATGTATTAAATGTCTCAAAATAACAATCGAACAATCTATGTATGAGTCTCGTTTTTAAAACAAAGATGCCGAGTAGTGTTTTGTGATTGATTGAGTACAGTCCATTCGTCAGCAGTGTGATACCAAAGCTAAGTTTAGTTTTCGAAAAGCTTGACGCATTAGCGTTTTATTTATTCTACTTATATATGTTACTATAACTGAAATCTTATCAATACTTTTGTTTATTTTGGACGATTGGAGTAACAGTCTGAAATTTTTAATTTACAAGAGTTACTGTTTTATATTAAAAGAGTTGTAGTTGAACCTAACTTCTATGCCTAAATGATGTATTAAATAATATATGAACATTAAATATATAATTATCATATGACATCATATAGGTATATTTTATTTACTATGATATTTTCTCAATTGTTTTTATATTTTTATATGGTTTAAACAATTATTTGAGCTCTGAAGAATAAATATTTATTATATTTATTTTTAATTCTCAAGTATATAGTGTAGTAGGTATGTTTTTGTTAGATCTACGAACATCTGTCTCTTAATTTTGGTATATAATAATTAGTAGAGCATAACAATTAGATTTATTATGCATTAGATATTGTGCACATATAGAATACCTTCGTAACCTAAAGACGCTATTTAAGAGTTGTATAGTTTGTTGGAGTAAGACATTTTTGACTCCACTCTGGTACTAGTGGAGAGTAGCTTTAACCACTCTTCTCAAGTTGTTCATTCAATGCATCCTGACAGGCTTCTGTTCCTATACAATCAGATGAGTGCAGACATCACCCTGTCATCTTAGATATTCATCAAAAAGGTCAGAAAAACTTTGTAAATATAGGTCAGAATACTTTTCTGCCTCAATTATTCTCCATGTTAAGCCCCTTTTAAAGATCTATACATAAGTATATAAATCTTTTCGCACTCCAGAAGTGATCTATTACTTTATTTATTGGTTCCTTGGCACGCTATTTGGACTGGTTTCAATTTTTTTAATTCCCCCAACCTTGCTCTTATATCCTTTTAAAGAAAACATCCCCTAAATCAAACTCGCTTCACGGCCCTCCTATTATTACTTTAATCGCTTCATTCCAGTTAATCTCAATTTCCTTATCTTGACAAAAAAGCCTTTTACAGAGCCAAACTGATAATTTGTATTTATATAACTTTAAATTACACTACTGACTCTTAACTGTATTTGTTCGCTCACAGATATATTCTTAATCTAAATAGATATTCTATCCTGACAACAAGAGGGAAACGATAGAAAAAATTAAAATATATATAATGGTTTTGAGTGATGTAGACATCAATCTATATGAATAATATACTATGTATCATACACAATTGAACACTTTTTCGATGAAAATACGATTCAAAACGGACAAATAAAGTTCAACATGTAGACAAACAAACATAGAGAAATTCAAAACATTCAGATCATGCACTCACAGTCCCTAATTTTCGTTTTGATCCGTCTTCAGGAGAGATAAGAGAGGGAAACCAAGTGCACTGTTGTTGGACTGTTGGAGACCAATAATGTTGCCTCACACGCCCTCTGGCACTGAGAATAAGGTAAACAAGACTCAATTTGTCTACATTATTGAAGTTTGTATACAATTGAAAGATATATATGCGATTGTAAATAAAGGTAAATAAACTTAGAAAAATATAACAATAATAATATCATTAAAAGTAAAATAAAATTAATTAGTACATAGCATTACAAAAAAAAAAAAAACAAAACAAAACAAAAACAACTTCAGTGTAACATGGGCTGAGTTGTCTTGAATGGAAGCCGTGATAATTACACTTAAAGGAGATTAATGAACTACATTAGTATATCTTGAAACGTGGTAACATCAGTAAACATCGGGAAAACATCTATAAATAATCTAATATGGTATCTATAGCAACTTTGTCAAGTATTATACACTCTCCTTTTCATTATGTTTTACTACTGTTTCTGTTCTTTTTCAACACTCTGGAAAACCTTTTCAAAACTGCTTTAGTTTTCCCTAAGTTGTGACTCACAGATTGCAGTTAATGATTCAAGACAAGTTGAAATATGTAAATAACAGCAAATACAACAACAATAATACTGTTATCACCAAAAGAATTGAACATCACCAAAGAAAATCACCAAGACATAACGTATGTATACAGAACATGGTATGGATTAGTCTTATTTAAAGAACTCTTATAGGTACAAAATCAGACTGGTATTTAAATTTCTTTGTGTGTTTCTTAAAACTTTACTCGTATATTACGTTTGGTTTATAAAAATCCGATATGTATACATACATATATATAAAAAGATTTCATATAAACACGTGAAACAACAATCAATGATCAAACCACAATAAGAAAATGGGAAAACAAGACTAAGATCTTTCAACCGTAACAAGCGGTCTTCGTCAGAGTCAAAAACCCAACTGATTCAGTTGGGTCAGTTGGGTTTTTGACTCTGACGAAGACCGCTTGTTACGGTTGAAAGATCTTAGTCTTGTTTTCCCATTTTCTTATTGTGGTTTGATCATACATATATATATCTAAGAGTATTGAGTTACAGCAATGTCTAAGAGCGTTGACAGCTAGAGGATAGATTTTTACTCTTTCTTACCGTACTCCTTCGTTTCTCCAGACATCCCTTTCTGGACATTTATTCTTTCTTGCGCTTTCACCGTTTTAAAATACCACTCTTCCGTCCCACTTTTCTCAACCAGATATTTTCTGCATCTAGTGTTTCAGATGGGTTTTTGACTCCGACGAAGACCGTTAAAAGGGTCGAAATATTGAATGTGAGTCCTAGTTTCTGTCTCAAAGTTTTCAATATATATATATATCCCAAGGTTGGGTCTCCAACCATCGCTTTGCAAGTGCGCTTGGTGTCCCTATCTCAACTTTCCTGATGACGGTTCAACCGAAAATTAAACAGTAAGTGTGTTCGTATCTTTATTCTATGTCTATAGTTTACTGTGAAACGTTTGTTATCCTTTGTGGACATTTTTCCTGATATAGATTCAAATGAAAACAAATCTCATTGGACTATATACTTTAAAAACGAATGAAAAACCGAAATTAGGACTCACTTTCAACATTTTGTCCCTCTTAACGGTCAATAGTAAATGTTTTTGTAAAAATATATTTAGGGAGAAAAGGTGAATAATATAAGTAAATAAAAAGATGGAAACAAATATGAAATTAATTAACCTGCAGTTTAATAAAAATTAAAAAAAAAACAAATTGAATAAAAACCAGTCAGTCATATTAATTAATTAAAAAAATTAATGAAATAAAAATAATTATTTTAAAGTAAATAATAAAATAATTTGAAGGATAGAAATTGAGTTCCACAGATAGTCCTGCGTCAAAGAGGCTAGTGTGTGCTTCTTTTGAGACTCTTAAGCTAAAATAAATGTTGAAAAACAGGGATTTTATTCAGACCTTTAATAATACTGAACTGAGCGGTTGGTTCAAATTCATGCGAATTTGCTTTCTGGTTAATGAGATGGTCAAAATGTTCATATGAATCCTTTTGGTGTAATTTTATGTGCTTGTTTTGAGTTTGATTAATTTTTAATATAATAAATGTTCTCAATGTTTTGTAATTGGTGTCAGAGTTGTTTTTTCTTGTACTGACAGTTTTAATTTAAAGGATAAATTCTAGTGAAGGAGATAAATTTTTGAAATAACATTTAGAACTAAGAAACCCGTAAAAGATTAGCATTTTTTTTTATTTGTCTCATTATTAAGAGAGGCTTTGAATTATTTAAAGAATTTATTATTTATTCACAACTAGAATTTCTTTTATATCAACTTATATAAAGTTGGCAGAAATTTTTACTTTTGGTTCTCAATTATCATAACATTACTTAATAACATCTGTATATAATAAATTAATTATACGATGAAATGGAAATAAAGCAAATTGTATTATGTTGAACTAGATTTATGATTAAAGTTTGTCCTTGGATTTGCTGCATCACTGATGAAACACGTGAATCAGTCCAAGAGGGATTATGTTTGTTATTTAGAGGATTAAGGCATAATTGCAAATTACATAACCGGTTTGTAAATGAAATTCTACTAAAATCATGATAATAAGAACAGAAAGTCTTTGAGATAACATCTTTTGATAAAGTGTGAAAACAATTTTTGTGTTTAATCTAAATCTAAATCTTAATCTAAATGGTTCATATGCTTTACGTTTAAGTTTCTAATAGTATATAAAACATATGTAATTATTAAATCAGTAGTGAAGGATAACAACAAATAAATGACCCCTCTAATGCCAGGAAGAATTTAAGACAAGAGCCCTTTAACAGGGCAACAACTAATGCCTCAAATGTTCCATGACTAATGGAAAAGCTAAAGTATAAGCAGAAATCATACGAGAAATCATACCGTATACATACATATATATATATATATATATAATATATATATATATATATAATGATCAAACCACAATATGAAATGGGAAAACAAGACTAAGATCTTTCAACCGTAACAAGCGGTCTTTGTCAGAGTCAAAAACCAACGGACGTTTTTTGACTCTGACGAAGACCGCTTGTTACTGTTGAAAGATCTTAGTCTTGTTTTCCCCATTTTATATTGTGGTTTGATCACTGATTGTTATTTTACGTTTTATGTGAAATCCTTATATATAATATATATATATATATATATATATATACTTTATTCTTTATTCTTCCCATCCAAAAAATGTTAAAATTTCTGTTTTTAGAAATATGTTTTTGAGGGCGTTTAGAGTTTGCTCCCCAGAATTCCTTAATGAAGAGATTAATAACATTAGGTCAATTGCCCTTTCAATAAAATACCCCTCTTCTTATATTGATTTAGCTTTGAAGGGTGCTAAAAAGACTTTCTCTAATACTTCAACAGAGCCCCTTTTATTATCAAATTCTATAGTTTTGCCATACCACGAATCATTGGACCCCCTTCCAAGATTAGCCAAACAACTTGATTTTAATATAGTGTTTTCTAATCGTAATAACATGGGTAATATGTTAATAAAAAACTCGCCCAGCGAATTGGAGTCCGCTGGTATTTATAAAATTCCGTGCAAAAATTGCCATAAAATTTATATTGGTCAAACTGGTAAATCATTAAAGACACGTGTAAAACAACACCAATATAATGTAAGTAGACAGGAAAAAAGTAGTGCCTTATTCTTGCATATAAAAAATGAAAATCATCATATTGATTGGACAGGAGCTAAATTTATTACCTATGAAAAATCAATGTTGTTAAGAAATATTATTGAATCGTCTCTAACTAAATTTAATAGATCTAATATTATAAACATTAGTAACGGTCTCTTCAAACTTGATACTTTCGTCACGAGGGCAATAGCCTCTTCAAAGAGGGTTGACAGCTAGCGGATAGTTTTTTACTTTTTCTTACTGTACTCCTTTGTTTCCCCAAACATCCCTTTCTGGATATTAGTCCTTTCCTGCGCTTTCACCCATTTAAAATACCACTCTTCCCTCCCACTTTTCTGAACTCCTCACCAGATGTTTTCTGCATCTAGTGTTCAGTTGGGTTTTTGACTCTGACGAAGACCGCTTGTTACGGTTGAAAGATCTTACTCTTGTTTTCCCATTTCTTATTGTGGTGTGATCATATATATACTTGTATTGTGTCCAGTTTGGATCGTGTTTCGTTTAATTAAGTGATATAATATATATATATATATATCACTTATATATATGTACTTATAGTACATAAGATCTTCTGTATTCCTAACTTTTATGCTGGTTCGCCTAGTCTTTTAACTACTTTACGGCTGGCTGGTGTTAGCTCCCAAATCATCTGTCCAAGAGACATACTACATATCTCTGAGTAGAGGTAAAAAAACAAAATCCCTTTATAAAAATGAAAAAAAATTTACAAAATTATCAAATGACAAAAACGAAAACAGTAAATAACAAAAAAAAAAACTAACAACAAAATAACGCAGAAGAAGCTTTCAACCTTAACGAAGGTTATATTCAGGTTAGCTTGTAGCTAACTACTATATTTTATATAATTACATAGACTACCTAACAGTGTATGCATTTATACTGTGTATGGTTGTTAATTTTTATAATAAACACATGAAAAAAAAAAGATTGTTTTGAAGAGAGTTGACAGCCAGCATATAGTTCTTTTACTCATTTCTTCTCTAGCATCTCTCCCTGAACCATTGCCTTTTCCTGCACTTTACACTCTTTAAAATACCTCTATTTCTCCCCACTCTTCTCAACTCTATACCAGATGTTTCTATATCTTTGGTTTCAGTTAAGATTTTAGTCTTTTTTCTGATTTTAGACTGTGGTTTGGACGTTGATGGTTGATACAAATAGGTAGTTTGGATGTTGAGGCTAAGTTCTGAGAAAGTCTATGTTTTCTTACTAGTTTTGTATCAACCCGCCCTTTTTACCTGTCCCTCCCCTAATACACGTCAACATATATACAAACTTCTCAAAACTGTTGCTACCGTTCAGAGAATGATTTGCTTTGTATTAATTATTACACATAAGTTGTTTTATTTTAATTTGAATCGCGTATGAAAAATTAATGGAACCATTCCTAATTAGAATTTAGTCATATTCTATATTCCATATAATACTGACCAGTGTGCATTTTAATGTTTTCTAAATTGTTGGTATACTTTCATGACAAGAAATATTAATTTGTGTGCGGCATTATCAGGTGAATTTAATTTTTGTTGAAACTATTCGATCTTGTTTGTCCCTTTTCATTTGTTATATATGTTGACTAATGATATGTCCATCTCTGTAATATACCTTTAAGTATATTTCTTGTAATATTACAAACAGATTCAACGTATATTAACAAATATGTTCAAATTATATATGTCCTAAATGGACTTTATTTCTTAATGGTGCAAGTGGAAATTCTTGGTTGATCGTACACAACAGCTCTAAATTTTCCTTTCCCAACTGTTTTAGGAGAGGGAATAACTGACATCTCAGAGACCTAGAACGACATTTTACGACTGACCTCATTACAAATTTATGTTTCCCATGAAAAATAGAGAATGACCTTGTGACTTTGATGTCTCAATCCTGAAAACTATAAGAAACAAAGTAGAAATGCAGGTAGGCATTCAGAGCTGCAGAACATAGCTTGAACTGAGTTCTCATATCTTTTATGGATCTTACATTTTTTTTACTAAAGTACTTATCCTTCTCACTAGCTTATTCATCTTTAGAATTCTATTTTTGTACACTATTTCGGTTCAATTTTTGATTTATATGGTTTTATTAACTTTATTTAACATACTATATTGATACGTTAAACTATTATTTTAACTCTAGGTTCAATATGCGAAATTATGTTGTATCCTTGTAATTTATCAAAGTTTTCAAATGTAATATTTGTTTTAGTTAAAAATTATTTTTACCTGCTCTATGTATGATTGAAAATACCAAAATGCTTATTACAAACAGACACGACTTATAAACCTGTATGAAACAACGCAAAACATACATCAGAACAAAACATACCACAAACAGTACTAAGAGATAGATAGATAGTATGCGGAGAACACTTGGAGATAAAATGAAAGACTTATCTCTTAATTTTAGAAAACAAACCGCACTAGTAGAACTTTATCAAGAACTATAAATATTGAGGCTACGCGCACCATATCTAACGGACGGTTTTCTTATCAGTCAACACAAACACCAAGAATCACATAAAAAAGAATTTTCAGAATGAAATGAAGTCTTTCTCTGGTGCATGTAACTAATATTTGCTTGACGATAATAAACAAGCAAAGACACAACAGAAATATTGCTTACTTCATTATTAATACATATTTTTTTCAAAAAATCATATTAATTCTTTTAAAAAAATGAGTGTTATTCTTGAGTTCTAGATCAGATATTTTTACTTCAATTAATAATAGTAATCATCATTTAAAACATAAAAATTACTTTAAGCTTATTAAATAATTAAGTACTCAACATGCTATATATTGGAGAACCCTTAATAATTCTCCTATTTCTCACCAAGAGCGCTGGTTAAAATATAGACGTCAGGTTGCATCAAGAAATCAACCTAACAAATGTTATCAATTTGAGATAACATTAGAATACACAATGGTCAGTTTTTTTGTGTAAATACTTTAAATTTTTGTGTTAAATATCTTTACTTTATTAGCTTCAACATTTCAATTTTACTATTGCAGTTTGTAAGCAAATTAATTTTCATTTAAATTCACTTTTTATATTCTCATATAATTTTTCATGTAAGTTTTTTTTCGTTTTAACTTAATTTATTTCCCAACTTATTATTATTATTTATGCTAAATTAATTGATTTAATCATTCTGAGGTAAAATGGATAAACCAACAAAAGTTTTTACACAAATGAAGTTTTATTCAACGCGTTTCGAACACTTTGTGTTCATCATCAGGAAGACACTATAATACAAATTATATCTAATTAGTTACAAAACTATAATTTGTATTATAGTGTCTTCCTGATGATGAACACAAAGTGTTCGAAACGCGTTGAATAAAACTTCATTTGTGTGGAGACTTTTGTTGGTTTATCCATTTTACCTCAGAATGAGTAAATACCACACAATTACGGATTGCACAACTAATGATTTAATTGATTTAAGTCTACTATTGGAATCGATTTGAATCAAATTTAATATCTATTTTATAATTTGCTACTTTTTTGTTTAATATTCGTCAATTTAAAGAAGATTTATAAAAGTTACTTAATCCATATTCTAAAATGTTTTTATAGGCTCGTGATCCTAAGGGCTGTTGAATCAATGTATCAATTGAAGTGCTTAAGTGAAATCCCAAACTTTGAACAAAGTTGAAATCAAATGATATGCTAATTTTACGCTCAACAATAAGAGTTTGTTTGTATTTTATTAAATATCTGATTAAATGAATAAATTGATTCTAATTAAAAATTAATTTCAATATTTTTCATTCTTTTTTTTCAGAATTTGTTTTTGTTCCTAATTTCATTAACACGTGTAAAGCGTTGCCTAATATATGCAGTTAAAATATGTATTGATATTTGAAGCAACACATAAGCTTTATTTAACCAAAATAATAATAATAATTGAACTTAATTTTAATAAAGGCAACAATACTAGTATTTTAATCGACATTTAAATTTTATCAACAAATAAGATTAATGTATTATTTGATAACAAGTTTGAAACAACTTGCTAAGCCGGATTCATTAAAGAAATTTGGCTTCCAACAGACATCTAATCCCTGCCCAGCTGATATTTGTCTCTGTTTATTAATGATTTAAAAGACCACTGGATCTGCAAAAGATAAATTGCCTTAATATATTTTTTTTCTCTTTATTTTATCATACTTTAAATGGAAAAGGATTTCCTATAAAGCTAAATGAAATTCACTTATTGTAATAATTTTTGCTCATTTTATTTAAATTAAAACTTGTGTTCAATTCTTAAAAAAAATTGATTTAAAAACAAAATTAGATATGATCATCTTTACCTTGTTAGATTCAACATTTCAATTTTACCTTTGCATTTTGTAAACAAATTCATTTACCTGTAAATTCACTTACTTGCATGTATATTATTATATCAATTGTTTCAATGATATTTAACTTCTTCTTATTACAAATTTTAAAAATAAATCATTTGTAATAATTAGCTTATCTTAGAATGTAAATGAAAAGTAACAATGTAAATGTAGATTATCAAATTTGTCAAGTAAATACAGGTGGATATTAATAGTTAAATTTGTTGTGTTACAGGATTATTTCCTGTAGTAATCGAAGATTCATGATTATTTTTTATTAACTTTGAACAAAAAAAGAAATATTATAAAGCATTTTGTATCTATGGACTAACTATTATGTATAAAAAAATGCATTTTTTTTGGGTATAATATACCCTTTTCATGATGGAATGTGTCCAAAAGAAGAGACTATATTGTCACATTAAGTACTACTCGGGCAGCAAAATTCATTATGGTCACTGAAATGTTTGATTCATCCTCCCACTGAACTAAGGAACAATCACTTGATAATGGAATATTGATCATGGATTCAGGGGGGATTAAAATGTGTAATTACGTCGAAATTGTGGAATAATTTGTATTGTCTTCACTTTTCATTACTTATGGTAAACGAACTTGTCGTAATGGATTCCTTGACAAAAAAGAAAATCACCTTTTTTTTTTCGAAAAACGTAAATAGTCGCAAATACTCGAAAAACATGTAAAATAATATCAAAAGAAATATTAAAGATCCTCAAAACTGATAAAGGACACAAAATCATGCCATATAATTCCCCCTTAATTATAAAAATTTATTTATATGAAAGTAAAAATGTTACCATTAAATTGTCAGTTTTATAATGCCTTTACCGTTTGACAACATGTCTGCATTATACCATGATTTTAAAAAAAAAAAAATCTAAATTTAAGTAGCTGTTTACGAGAAAAAAACCTACTCATCTTTGTGGATGTCATTCTGTTGCGAATAGATAAACCCGATTTTCATAATATAAATGTTGTTTCAATTAATCAATTAATAATCATTTCATCAATTTAGCTTTTGTGATTTTAGTTTTTATTATTTCTATAAAAAAATTTAGTTATGTGAGTTTTTTTTAATATTTTTATATATTAGATTATTTAAATATATGCTAAATATGAATAATATATTTTCAGGAAGACTTTATATCTATTTGTATAAAGGTGTCATGTTTGAAGTTTCCCTTGGTGCATGAGTTATTATGAATTCTAATTTTACTTACCAGCAGGTTTGTCATGTTGTATAAGTAATACATTGTCATGTGAGATGTTTACTGCAAGCTTTAGCTTCCTCTTAATGCCAGAGTCTTGATGCTCCGAAATCTCTTATTAGCTCTCCCCAGTGGCCCTAATGCTGTTTTAATGGCTTTACGCTTCTCTCTCTCTCAGTCCAGTTTTATCCTTCAAACCGTACCACTGTTTTGTCCTTCATCATTATAAATAACTCACCTGTTCCTTTTTTTTTTGTTTCCCCTTCTGGAAACCTGTCGCCCTAATGCTAATATTAACTTGACTATGTTTCTCCAGAGGAGACATCAGGATTTAAAGCATAATGAAACAAAACAACCAATTACCTATTAAAATAAACTAATGTCATTCAAAAAAAACAAACTTTTTCCTCGGCAGGATGCGCTAGTTTAGTTATTATGAACTTGTTAAGTGTACATGATTCGAAGGTACATCGTACAGATCTTTCTGTGCTTTAAATCGTCTGTTTACTGATCCTTTTCAATATTTCAATATAAAAAAAGATTTAGCTCGTTATATATACATATCACTATGTCTAAAGTTCTATAAAAAAAAAAGAAATAATTCTATTTCAACCACAACAAGTGGTTTTCATTAGTAGTTATATATTATTAGTAGTTATACGTCTTATATATATATATATATATATATATATTATATATATATATATGCTATAATGCCAGATTAGATATTGAGAAAGACGAGCCAATCCCTGTTGCGTATCATTTTGGACACTTCTTATTGGTTGTGGGTGTTTTTTCGTTAGACACCCTTCTCCTTCGCACACTCCGTCTGCTTGGCCGCCTCAGCCTTCACTCCAGGGGAGGGCTCACAGTCCCTACTTAATATTCCAATAGAGTTGGATGAAGGTCTTGGCGTCCTTGCTTGGAAGTGTAAGTCGTCGAATTTGGTGTTTCCTATGGGCTTAGTGGATTTCATTAGATACTGGTTGTAGGGACTGTGAATGTGGACTGTGGGACACCCACAACAATAGAATCTACAGAAAACACCAACAACCAGTATCTAATGAAATCCACTAAGCCCATAGGAAACACCAAATTCGACGACGTACACTTCCAAGCAAGGATGCTAAGACCTTCATCCAACTCTATTGGAGTATTAAGTAGGGACTGTGAGCCCTCCCCTGGAGTGAAGGCTGAGGCGGCCAAGCAGACGGAGTGTGCGAAGGAGAAGGGTGTCTAACGAAAAAACACCCACAACCAATAAAAAGTCTCCAAAATGATACGCAACAGGGATTGGCTCGTCTTTTTTTAAATATATATATATATATATATATATATATATATATATATATATATAACAAGATTTTACAGAAGCACATGGAATAACAATCAATTATCAAACCACAAAATTAAAAGAGAAAAAATACTAAGATATTTCAACCGTAAGAAGCATGCTTCGTCAGCGTCAAAAACCCATCTCAGTTGGGTTTTGTGACTCTGACGAAGTCCGCTTGTTATGGTTGAAAGATAAATTAATTATTTATTTTAAGTATATTATTTTTTGTCATTTTATTTGTTTTATTTTTTGTGAGTTGGTAATACTATAAATCACATGGCTATACTCGCTACCTTGTTAGTTATTTCTTCGTGTTATCCTCTTCTTACTGTTTATAAGTTGTCCTAAAGGACAGTTCCTTTTTTTAACCTTTTGTTTTGCTTAATATTTCCAATAATAAACTGAGTGTAGTCTACTCCAAATTTATTTTTTAAGTGTACATGGATTTTATATATCATTGTATAGAGTTATCTGTGTGCACACATGTCTAAAGGTTACTGTGAACAAAACCTTTATCTTTTTTAGGAATAGAAAATTAAGTAATTAAGTTGTTTAAATAATAAACTAAGGAAGAACCAAGCTAACTAGATAGTTTTATTTTTAATTAAAGCGAATAGAATTACTGGAAATCTCTCTAGGAGAACGCTACATAATCTATAAAGGCTCTGCTGCTATTAGTGTAATTAGGTGTGTGGCAGAGAAGCTTGCTCCGGGATCTCTCAAATAATTTCCAGCCATATTATTTTCTCTATACAAAGGTTAATTTTATTCAGCCTTCGGAAAACATCACGGCTTTTTGTTTAAAATTTACTCTACTAAATTGTATTATATCCTAAAATCTTTTGATATCTTTATGCTAATTTATAATAAATATTTTTACAAGTTACTTTTAAAAAATGATTTTTTCTTAAGTAAATAATAATATCAGATGTATTTTTCAGTGACCTAATAAGCATATAGTGTATAACTTCGGAGAGTTATAATAATTGCCAGCTAACTGGAAGCAGTGAATCTACACTTATTCATGAGTCTATACCATATTTTTATAAAATGTTCTCTTTAATTGGTATTTAATATACGAACATTTTTATGTAGAGAACTTAAGCAAACCTAGTAACTGTGATTTCCAATTACACATACCAACTCTTATTACAATGATAATCAAAATAGTATTGCTTTTCCAAATAAAGTTTGGTAGTGTATTGTTAAACTAATTCATTTCTTATCATCCCCTTAACATTTCTGTATGTTCTGATATAATTAAACAATTTGGAAGGAGCTTCAAATTAATAATGCACCGTAATCAGTGAAGTAATGGTGTAAATATATCTGTTTTAATATTCTGTTTGTATATTGCAGTAGTGTGTAAGGTTATTTACTTTACTCTAAATAAATTATAGTAATCATTAAAATATTTTTTGACGTTTTCTTTGATGTGTGTGTGTGTGTATTTGGGCAAGAGGGTGTGTTTGTATCTAAAAATTTGTGGGCATGCCACAGGTAACACAATTTAATGCTTCCAGTTAATACTTACCAAAATTAAGGACTACAATTTTGATGTTCCCTATTCTTTATATTATATAAAATTACTTTTATCTCAAAATCTGATTTTAAAGAACCCTTTTTTTTTCTTTCTAAGCCGCTAACTCTAGACTATTCAAATTTTGAGATGATTATAAAACTGGCAGAAGCTTTAACAAAAAAAAAAACTTCAGATTTTTAAAACATTGGCAGAGGTATCTTTTTGTATGAAATGTTAAATGATTGACTTATGATTGATTAACACTATTTTACAAATCATAATGGAATTATAGTCAAAAATAGGTTGCTTTGCGTGGATGGGCTGAAGATTTTTTATTTGGAATTATGTAACGAAAAAGGGCCTATTGTGAATTTTATGATTTCAGGAAATGTTTTTATACTATAAACTGTTAGTTACAAAACAATAATTTTTTCTCACAATAATTAACCTAAAAAGTAGTGTATTAAGCTTCTATCATAAAATATTTTTTTTTAACATATTTATTTAAATACGCAACTACGTATATTATGCATAACAGGCATATGCATGAAATATAAAAAAAAGTTCATAAATTCCATATACTGCAAACAGTTATGTAAGGCATAGTTATCTCCTCTACTTGTTCGATAAATTTACATTGACTTAGATGAATTTTACCAACAAAAAAAATAAAAAGAATTGCTAAATGAAATACTATAAACAAAACTAATGTTTTATTCGAAGAAGACTGACTATTAACGATACCAATGGCCTTTTCATACAGAGTAAATAACTATCGAACGATGTTTACTTATTTTTCTCTTTCTTACCTTTTTTACCCTCACTTGCCTGGTCGTTTCTTCCCTTGTCAACCCTTATACAACTCTTAAAATATGTACCTCATTTACTACCCTCCTCTCTTAACATCACACTACCTGTATGTTTTTAGCAGTCAATTTAGTTTCTATTTTCAATCATATTTTTAAAATTCCTACTGTAGTTTAGATAATAATTTTTATTTTACATTTTTCTTATGTTTAGATAATATCATTTTTAATTTGTTTTAACATAATCTAAGTTTCATTTTTGTTCAAATTACTTGATAAAGTTTGTAAAATTTTGTAGGAAATTTTCTTTTAAAATTAAGAAAATCCTTTTCCTTAATTAATGATGTTAGTTTAGATAATAATTTTTATTTTAGATTTTTCTTATAAATTGATATTTATATTTACAAATTCTTACAAGAAGAATACACATATGACAATAGGTACCAAAGTTTCGTAGCGAGCTGTAGTGTTGTTTTGTTTTAGTATTTTCTTTCTGAGTTAATATCTTTTATTACACAAACACACACACATACACCCACCCACCCACCCACCCACCCACCCACCCACCCACCCACCCACCCACACACACACACACACACACACACACACACACACACACACGCACACACACACACACATACACACACACACACACACACACACACACACACACACACACACACACACACACACACACACACACACACACACACACACAACTGGAACATCTCTCCAGAAGAAAGCCTATCAGACCACAAATACTTAACATTTCAGATCGGCAATCACACTAACTTCAACAACATAAATTCTAATTTCAGATATGTTACTAAGCGGGCAGATTGGGAAAAATTTAAATTATCACTTAAAATGAACCTTGCCTCACTGTTACCTCCATCACATGCAAAAGATGAATTAGACAGTGATATAGCTAAGTTTCTAATTGAAACGTCTCAACCAGAATTTGAAACCCTTGTAACATCACTATTTCAAAAAATAACCGACTCATGCGTACAAAGCATTCCCATGGTGAAACTAGGCAAAAAAACACACAAACCTCAAAACAAGAAGTCAGTAACCTGGTGGAATGATGAGTTGGATGATATTCGTAAAAAAACAGCTGCTAGTCGCCGAAGATACCAAAGAACTAAAAACAATAACTTACTCAGAGAAGAAAGAAAGAAAGTCTATTATACATACAAAAAGGAATATCAGACTAAACTTCGACAGGCAAAAATAGAATCATGGAAAACATTCTGCAGTGAAACAAAGGCCAACAACCCATGGAACTTTGCTTACAAAGTCGCAGCAGGGAAACTTCGGCATCGGACAATTCTATCCACTCTCAAGAGACCAGACGGAGGCTTCACTAGTAACCTAGGGGAAACTCTAGAACTACTTATGGAACACTTTCTACCAAAAGATTCAACTGAACTGGATGAACCTATCCATACAGAATGCAGAGACAAAGTCGGGAAGCCTATATATACAAACAACGATGTAAACTTCTCGACCCAAGAAATAGAGAGAACTATTAAACAATTTAACCCTAAAAGAGCCCCAGGACTCGACGGTATAACCAGTGACATTCTTCAGGCAGTCTTTCTGGAATTTCCACATACCTTATCAACTATTTATAATCAATGTCTCCTCAGAAGCATATTCCCATCAATCTGGAAAACAGCAAACATAATTATTATTGAAAAAACAAATAGAGGAAATCGTGAAGATCCTTCCAAGTACAGACCAATCAGTCTTTTACCTGTCGCTGGGAAAGTTCTAGAACGGTTAATAGCCCAAAGAATAACACATTACATCACATCAAATAGTCTAATTTCAGAGAAGCAGTTTGGTTTTCGGCCCCAAAAAAGCACAATAGATGCCTTGAAATATGTGTCTTCTTTTGTTACAGAACATTTGGCCATCAAATGGGATGTACTATTAATCTCACTAGACGTCAAAGGAGCCTTCGATGCTGCTTGGTGGCCAAAAATTTTGGAAAGTCTTAGAAATCTGAAATGCCCAAAAAATTTATACCAGCTGTCCGAAAGTTATTTTACAAACAGATTAGCCATAATTTCTACAAATTACACGACCAGATCAACAACAGTTTCCAAAGGAGCTCCTCAAGGCTCCTGCAGTGCTCCCATATATTGGACCGTGATGTTCGACTCGTTACTAAAACTAGTCCTCCCACGACATTGCGACGCTATCGCATTTGCTGACGACTACCTACTGATGGTGGCGGGGAAAAACTCGGATGAGCTGGAAAATACAGCAAATGAAGCCCTGGATAAAGTGAAAATCTGGTCATATGAAAACAAAATTTCGTTCAACTGTGAAAAATCAAAAATACTACACATCTCTAAAAAACTGAAACCTCCCCAAATCCAGATAAAATTGGGAGATCGTGTGCTAGAAACTGTGGAAAGGCTAAAGTACTTAGGCGTTATTTTCAATAATAAGTGGACATGGGAACACCATATTGAACATATAGCCAGGAAAAGTCTACAAGTAATAAATATTCTCTCCAGAGGTGCGAAGGTACACTGGGGGCTCAGCCACTCAGCCCTCAATATCATATACAGAGGGGCTTTCCTTCCCATGATGCTATATGCAGTTCCGGTATGGCGGGAGGCCCTAAAAATAAAGAAAAACATTACCAAACTCGAAAGAGTTCAAAGATTAGTGGCCCTGCGAATGGTCAAGGGATATAAAACAATCTCATACAATGCCGCATGTGTGATTGCAGGAATCACACCAATTAAAATAATCGCAGAGCAAGCATCATATGTGGATGCAATAAGATCAGGACTACACATAGAGAACATGGATGGAACACTCATCGACAGTCCTGTCAAAAGTAAGTTTTGGAGGCACCCTCGAGACTTCAAACACATAAACATAGATATTGCCGGAACAAGTGACTTCAACATCTATACAGATGGCAGTAAAGAAGGAGAGCATGTAGGATGCGGCTTTGTAATATACAATCACGGAACTCTCATAGAGGAACAAGGGTATCGTCTCGCACCACTGTGTTCAAATAACCAGGCGGAGCAGATGGCTATCCTTAAATCCTTGGAGTGGGTGATCTGCACGGTCACTGCCGGAGCCTCCGTTTGTGTCAATACTGATAGCAAAATTACCTTACAGTCCTTAAACAATTTCAAAAACCATCAACCCTTAATCGAAAGTATTAGATCCAAATTAATTTCCCTCGAAAACAAAGTTACAGTCACCTTCAACTGGATCAAGGCACACTCGGGGGTGGAAGGCAATGAAATGGCAGATTCGATAGCCAAAGCAGCATCGAAGCAGGAAGAAGAACCACAGTATAAACACTTCCCTCTCTCTGCGGTGACTGCATGGGCCAACGAACTCAGCAGTCAAAAATGGCAAGAACTTTGGACGGCCTCTATAACAGGTATAATAACACGAGAATTTATTCCATCAATTGAAAAAAGAAAAAAGCTAGGCCACTTAAACGTACATTGGAAACTGACACAGATCCTAACAGCTCATGGCAAATTCAAAAGCTATTTACACAGATTCGCCTTAAGTGAAAATCCTTCATGCACTTGTGATGGCAGAGAGCCTCAAACAGTAAATCATCTGCTATTCAACTGTCAACGATTGAGTGCAGCCAGGGCAACATTGATGAGGGCAGTATTGTCTCAAGGTGGGACCTGGCCACCAGAAAAACATCAACTCCTAGAAAAAGACTATTATGGATTCTTTGTAACGTACATTAATCAATTATTCAAGATTTTTGAATAGTTTATAATAGTATCATATTGTAACCATTAGTCATAAATGTAAATATTGATTCTCTCTAAATACAATAATATATTATTCTATCTCAACTAGCCCAATAAATATAATGTAATCAATTTATATGTAAATATTGTAAACCAAACTACTTGTAAACATGTAAATCACTAGATGTATATTGCATGTAATACACATTGTGGAGCATGCTGTAAAGCAAATAAATTCCCTCATGGCAGGGGTACTGCCCGTGAGGAAAAAAAAAAAAAAAAAAAACACACACACACACACACCCACACACACACACACACACACACACACACACACACACACACACACACACACACATACACCCACCCACACAAACACATACACCCACCCACCCACCCACCCACCCACCCACCCACCCACACACACACACACACACACACACACACACACACACACACACACACACACACACACACACACACACACATGAGAACGAACGTATATATATATATATATATATATAATGGGAATGTTATCTTTAGATAAATGTTATTTTTACATGATCATTGGGATCATGTAAAAATGATCTTTTAATTTTAATTTAACTATCTTCTCTCTCAGTGGGTTCCATCTTTCGTCTTCTCTTAACAGTTGTCTCATATCTGTGTACCTGTATTATCTATAAACCTAAAATAAATGTATGCTCTAAGTGATAAGTTTCAAAATAAATTAAATCTTTTAGGAAAATTGATAATCTAAAACCGAAACAATTCAATTATATTTACAACTTTAATACTAAAGGAAAAGGATTTTCTTAATTTTAAAAGACAATTTTCTAAAAAATTGTACAAACTTTATCAAATAAATTGAACAAAAATAAAACTTAGATTATGTTAAAATAAATTAAAAATGATAGATTACTATGAAACATTAATGAGAAATTTGTGCCTTGTGTTTTGAAGCTAATGTTTGAATATTTTAACAGTACTTGGTAGTTTAAAGGTATATTGATTCACATAAACTTTGTATAGAGCTCTTCCTGCGTTCCATAGACCCATTAATTGTTTTTTTTTTTAATCATAGAACTCCTTTAAGCTTCTGTGTAACACGCTTAGAAACTCTGTTTAAATAATGGAAGTTAGAGAGTTTATTCTAATGTGACAGTTCTTTTTTTCTACTTATTTAATTTGTAATTTTGTATACTATAGCCATGGTTTTTTTTGAAAAAAAACTGTAATTCAAAAGACTTGCTTTTTTAAAGATAATTCAAGTTACTAGAACCAAATGAAAAAGAAACACTCCTTGTAATAGCTTAGAATCCCGAAAGTAATTTTTTCCCTTATACTAACTTCTTCAGTTGGTTTTATCTTCATGGGAATGGAATCCTTAGGGGAGCTCTGTATAAATGAAAGTCAACACGAGTTAAGGAGAGTCTTTTAATTGAACGGCCACTTCAACCGTCCCAGTAGACCTCATGCTTTGACCTAGTCACTAGTCCTATTTACTGTTTACAATTTTCCATAGATTTTTATAAACATCTTTTTTTGTTTGATGTAAAAAAATGGTTGAAGAACGCTTTTTTAGACTTTCATTTTCCTTATTATAAAATATACATTACAAAAATTTACTTACATTTTTAAAATTGAAAACTACTGTCTTAATCATGAACAGAAATTATTAATTACTACAATAATCACTAATAATCATCATTAAAAATTGTAATTTTTACTAAAATGAATCAAACAATTAGGTATTCTTTCTTGTATAGGAATACCTTTTTCGTGTACAAATGTACAAAGTTCAAAGCTTATAAAGATATTGTTCCTGAAACCACATGAGGCACTGTTTGTGGCTTCTGTAGTTCCTTTCCATTCCAGGAGAATTGACGATGGATTGCATACTTTTTTACCAAAAGCAGAAATTTATCACCTATTATCAATATTGTTAAAGTTTACTACTTTGTAAAACACTGTATTGTAATTCCTGATTAATTATCATGAGAATTGAACATGACAAGTGATATAACTGTAACGTTTAATAAAAAAAATTTAATTTGAATGCTATCCCATCAATTCACACAATTTTTATGGTAAACTATGCACTTTTCCATATACTGCTCATAATACTGACTATTTGGAATTGATCATCGTTATTAAAAGAATGGGCTAATCTTAGAATGAAATTTTTTCATTTATTGTTTGAAGGTACAAACATTTTTAAGTTTTTACAATCAATTAGGTTATCAGCTACTAAATGTGCAAACATTTGTGTGCTACATTCTATAGAAATTACATAGTCTGGTTTTTAAATGTCTGATAATCACAACAGGTTTTTACTGCCCTGTAATTTTCTTATTCATAGGTACATTCCTTTGAACTCCAGGGGTTCAAAGTTGACCCATGATTCCTTAGAGAGTCCATTGTACCACTTTAATCTGTAATGGTGGTATTGCAGATCTTCAGGTTAACTAGGGAGGAACAGATATTAACTCAGAAGTCAAGAGTCATTCATTTCCAAGTACCCAAATTGATTACTCATTTAAAGGACATGTTTCAAAATAAAATTGCACTTATTTTGTTGATCCAGTAATCAGTTTTTGAAGATTGATTAAATATTCATTTTTAGTTGTATATAAATATATAAAAGCGCAATTTCTCTAAAAGAAATATTATATTTTACATAATTACTTCATTCTTAAAGTACTTTTGTTTAAACTTAGCAAACAATTTTACACCTGTTGGCAAATCAGTACTAAATAATGTATAAAATAAATTGTAGAGTGTTGAGAAAACTAAAACAATTTTAGGAATTAATAAAATTAAGGAAATCTTAACGAAAATTTTCAAGTGAATCATTTTTTTAAAAAAAGAATTCCTGATCTATAAATATTAAGGAATAAATCAAAGGGTATTGTTACTGGATAATTAGACTAAATCTTAAGAGGTAGGAAGGAACAAACTAGTTGAAATTTGAATCAATGGAATCCGTTTGATAGGGAAGAGATTTGTGTTGCTTAAAACAGTTATATCTGGTAAAGATATTTGTCGCAGTTTATACCAACTAAGTATCCGCAACACTTAATCAACTTCGAACTTCCTTGGTTGAGTCAACTTTAAATTGAATCCAAAAGATAGTGTCTTCAGATGGGTTTCAACTTGGTCCAATAAAGCCTCGAGTCTTATTGTCTTGCTTAATCCTTTGGACTTGGCATTGTCCTTACCTTAGTTACACTTCTCTCTCAACTTTCTTACTTAATCCAGTTGTTTACTCTGTTTTATTAATTGTTATAAAGGTAGAGTTGTTTCACGCTGACTAAACTTGTTGTTTTACCTGTCACTGGCTATACAGAGTTTGAAAATGTTTGTATAATGTTTTTCTTATTCTATTGATACTGAATTCAATTAACTGAATAAACAGAACCAACAATTTTATTAACAGCTGTACCTTACTAAAAAAAAAAAAACATATAACAAATATTACTGCCGACTATATATATTTACACACAGTCCAAAGTTTTATTTAGTACTAGCAAACGTACCCGTCTTTGACGGAATCAAAAATTCTATTATACTTGGTATTCCAAAATATCAATTATAGTATTATACTAATACTACAATTAGAAGTTATAGAATAGTAGAAAATACCATTATTAGTACAGTGCTAAAAAAAAGCCTCTGTATACAAAGATTAGATTTTAAGTTAGACATACACAAATCTACAATCAATGTTTCAGCTTTATATGTCTTATGGTAGCAATATTTTGTGGACAAACCGACAGACAGAAATTATTCTAAGGGTACATGTGGCTACTCTGAACTATGAAACGTAAAGAAAACTTGAAATGAGTTAGTTCTAATTAACGTGCTCCCAGTCAAAAGCTAGCACGCAAGCCACTGGACTACTCTGGTTCCATACCTTACTTTATTACCAGTGTTTATATTACGCAAATATTAAATTAAAAAAAAATATGTTTGTTGTGTTTATTTATAATACATTTGCACTACTGTCATCGGCGAGCAAGCAAGCTACTGGCAACCCTGGCTAGATCCCTTTACTTTATTACCATCTCTTATATTATCCACATTTTAAATTCAAAAAAATATTTGTTTGTTACATTTATTTATAATACATTTGCACTACTGTCATCGGCGATCACGCAAGCCACTGGGCTACTCTGGTCCCATACCTTACATTATTACCAGTGTATTTATTAAGCAAATATTAAATTAAAAAAAAGTTGACAGTTATATATAATACATAGCAAACGTACCCGTCTTTGACGGAATCAGAAGTTCCTGTTTTGGTTTATTGCCGTGTGCCTATTGCCTTTCGGCTATACCACGGAGGAATCAGAAGTTCCGTCATTTTTGGTATTTCAAAATGTCATTAGAAATTATAGAATAGTAGAAAATACCATTATTACTACAGTGTTAAACAAATGCCTCCAGCTTATACACTACATTAGCTGTCTGTCCTTCAGGTTCATGGTAGAAGAAAGAGTTGAAACCTCTGACCGTTGAGCATGTAAACTACATTTGACCATGTGAGAAAAACTTGGTTTTGCTACCTTGTATTCCTGCGTTAGATGAAGTCTCCCTTTGCGACTTAGTTAACGTCATTGCGAAATAGACTCTGACCCGACTTTGCAATCATTTCAACGTAAACAGATGGTTGCTCGGAATCAATGGTATGTGAAGTATACACACAGACTCCCCAATACCACATCCAGTCATTATGTCCGCCTCTATGGCATATCTGTGTAGAGCACGAACTCAGAGTCGTGTCCCGTTGCACAGTTTTGGGGCACTCATGTTTCGTAACATGAAATTTGTTACTGCTACTAAATTGTAGCATGATTGGTGCTCTACTTTAAGTTTTTACTCATGAGCAGGCAGTCCAGGAGAAATAAATTCAGAGTCAAGAAATTCAATTAGATAATGAACTGCTTCTTCGTCACTAATCCAATCTCTTTACTGACTTGTAAGTTCTTTCCTCGGCTTCATATAGCGTAAGAACTTGTTTGTTGATTTTTCCTCCCTGTTCATATTAAAAGTTGAGAATTGCTCGTTTACAAAACATTTATTCTCAATAGATAGTACATCCTTAACTCTGTGAAACACCATTTCAATGATGTCAAATACGCAATATATTCATATGCTCAATTGAAATTAAAATCAACTAACAATACCTACTTGCCACACCTGTGTATTTTCAAAACAAACTTGTCTGTGAAGTTAGGAAAATACAGCTAAAAGCCCCATAACTTCGCTTCTGTACTGAATTAATAATCTATTTAGAGCTCATATTTTAAGTTAGGCACACACAAATCCAGTGTCAATGTTTCAGCTCGCTATGTCTTATGGTGGCTGAGTTTGCTTGTGACAAACATTTTTGCGTTAAACGTCCATAACTTCACTTCTACGTTGAATTTCCAATCAATTCATAGCCTATATTTTAAGTTAGACCTACACAAATCTACTGTAAAAGTTTCAGCTTTATATGTCTTATGGTAGCTGAGTTTACCTGTGACAAAGTTTTGCGGACAAACCGACAAACCGACAAACCGACAAACCGACAGAAATTTTTCTAAGGGTGGATTCGGTTTCTCCAATGTATGAAACGTAAAGAAAACTTGAAATGAGTCAGTTCTAAGCAATGTACAGACAAAATCATTATTTTATTTATAAAGATTTCAACTAAAATAATGCCAGTAATAGAGATGTTTGAATGGAAAAGCTTTAGAATATTTTCATTTGATATTCATTGTAAAAGAACAGAGCAGTGAAAAAAAAAAGAAAAAAGAAATGACACAGGTAGAGACAAGTTAAATACATTGTGACTACATGATCACCTCAAAGCCTTGTTTCGTTTCATGTTTTCTTTTCGCTTATTCAAATCATTGAGAAGGATTTTTCTAAAAATTTTTGACAATTTGTAATATTTTCTTCATTATTTTAGAGATAATTTTATTATAAAGAGAAATAATTTTATTGTGATATTTGTGAGAATAGTTTAAGTTGATTATTATGTTGAATTAAAGCGTTGAATGAGTTTTTTTCTCTTCTAATACTATACTGGTCCTTTTTTAAGTTGTGTTTTAAGACCCTTAACAATTTCACCTAATATTACTAAGACTGAAATTACCAAAAAAAAAAAAAAAAAATATAGCGTTCAGTACTACTCATCCAGTACTTCATGAAACATATCTTTAAATTACCAAAACTCCTGAAGGCAATAGTAATACCAAATTACGTACATACTTACTTCTTACTTATTAGGTCGAGCTTCCACAGCTCTCCGCTTCGCGATGGCTCGGTGTCTCCGGTATAGGTCAGCCGATATTTGCCAGAAGTTGGTGTTGGTCAGGATTTTTTTCAGAGTGGCCTCATCTCATAGCTTCTCCTTTAGTACTTCTCGCACGCGCAGGAAATACGAGCACTGGAAAGAATATGTTTTAGGCTTTCTAATTACCTTAGTTACCGTGAGAGTATATTCATACTAAAATCCTTAGCATGAGTTTTTCTTATGAGACAATGACCGCGGTTATTACTAGTTTATACATACGTACATTTTTTTTTCTAGTTTGAACGTCATTTTGGGTTCAATATTTCATGGGAATCATGCATGGGTGATTCATTGACAAATCCATGATAATATAATCATCCATGATAAGATATATTCATATATACCTTACATTTTCATTTTTGAGAGAATTGAATAGTTAATGAATTTTGTTTACCAATTGACTCATCAATAAACCAGTATTACCAGTTTGTTAATGACTACATTATCAAACCACTGCATTAAAACTCGGTGAAGAAGTTAAAAAAATATAAATCATTTACTCGTATAAAAAGATTTCACATAAACACGTGAAATAACAATCAATGATCCAACCACAATAAGAAATGGGAAAACAAGACTAAGATCTTTCAACCGTAACAAGCGGTCTTCGTCAGAGTCAAAAACACAACTCAGTTGACCGCAGTTGAACGAAGACCGCTTGTTACGGTTGAAAGATCTTAGTCTTGTTTTCCCATTTCTTACTCGTATATGTATGAAGATAATTTATATGTAACTCTTGATTACATGGTATGTGTAAAATACATTAAAAATATTAAAGTTTTTAAACCATTTTCTTGATTCTTTATAAGAAAATCTAGAAAAAAATAGAATACTTACCTATTTGATGAGTCAATTAGACAAGATAGTTTTCAGATTGCATTAGTTGAAAAAAACTGCTTATAAAACTATTGGATATTTATTTGTTTATTTGCAATATCTTTCCGATAATCTAAACACACGCCAAATGAACATAAATACTTTTTATTCTTAGGTAGTATTAAATATAGAAATAATACAGAAAACTGTTCAGTTTAAGCGTGAGTAGGTGAAAAATCATAAACAAAACACAAATACAGAGGAGGTTGTAGACAATTATTATAAACAAAAATATGGTTTAGCAATGAGAAATTATCTTTCCCTCTATTTAGTAATCTTAATGATCAAACCACAAAAAGAAATGGAAAAACAAGACTAAGATCTTTCAACCGCATTCAAGTGGTCTTCGTCAAAGTCAAAAACCCAATTCAGTTGGGTTTTTCCATTTCTTGTTTTTCCATTTCTTATTGTGGTTTGATCAATGATTGTTGTTTCACGTGTTTATGTGAAATCTTTTTAGTAATCTTAATATGTCATATTTCTAATGTTATTTTACAAATTTTTCTTTATTCAATAGGGATTTCACTAAACTTATGATTATTTTCAGTTGACTGCAAAATGAAAATGGAATCACATTTCCATGAAAACTCATATGAATAGAACGTTTCCGATTTTGAATGTCTAGTTAAATAGTAGTGACTTTTAGCTGAATTTGGTGTTTTTTATGATCGAACTCATGTAGCTAATTATATCCATATATTTTTTGTCATAAGAATTATAATATCTATTGTCAGTGAATATTCTTCTGAACTTTTAGACTTTTTGAGGACATCTCTTTGGATTAGCCACCTGTAGACACCAAAATAGGATGGCAGTCATGTGGCCTATATTCTGTGGTAACTTTAAATATTTTATGAGATTCACAGGTTTCTATTCAAATCTTTCTACTACTAATAGTGCCTTCAAGTCATTATTAATACTACTTTCTTATTACAACATAATTGAACAGCCTGCCAACTATAATAGATGTGTTTTTTTTCAGTTATTCTTATAACTTAATATTTTGATCTCAATATGTCAAACTCAATACGATTAGAATATGCACTATTAAGAAACAAACGTTCATATTTGGCATGAAATAAACAACCAAGAAGCATAACAGACCTACTATATATTTAAGTTCACGATTTTTATTCTCTGAGGCATTGTTCTCAAAAAGGTACTTCATCGAAAGGGCACCATAACATTCCTGTATTTTTTCAGACAGTCGCCCCACATCCATGAGGCAGCTTTCATAACATATCTTTTATAATTGAGATAAATCTGATAGCTTATTCAGCATATCATACATTCATTTATCCATTATTTGTATTATTTGTTTACCTAAAGTCAACAGAATTAATTCCTTGTTTTCATTTGTTTTTTTTTTTTACTAATATTGATAAAGGCTTATTTTAATTTAACCACTTATTGGTGACCAAATAATTTAACATTATTTAGGTTTGTCGAATTTTTTTCTTCAAATGACCATTCTTTATGTTATATTTCTTCCAGATAAAGTGCAATAGTGTATCTTTGTAACAGGTTTCAGGCACACACTTTCGAATAGTTACAACCATTACAAAGTACCTACCTTAATGAGAACTAACTACTACATACATATCATATTGTGGTTTGATTATTGATTGTTATTTCAATGTTTATGAGAAATCTTATATATATATACATATATATATATATATATATATATATATATATATATATATATATATATATATATACATATACAATTAAAAGAAAGGGTCCAGCGGACTTTTTTAAAATAAAATAAATTCAAAACGAAGGAAACACACAGAAAGACACAGACATAACTCACATCGAAATATCGATGTGAGTTATGTCTGTGTCTTTCTGTGTGTTTCCTTCGTTTTGAATTTATATATATATATATATTCACTGATAAAACGAAATACGATCCAAACTGGACACAATACGAGTTCGAGATTAACAAAGAGCAACACACAAAGTAGAGAAACACAATTACAGACTCAAATTTTTGGGTAATCCGTCTTCAGAAGAAAAGAGAATGGGAGACCAAGCACGTTGTAGACGCAAATATATATATATATATATAATATAGTTAAAGCCCATTCCATAAGGCGATACAAAAGCATATGCAAACGTCAATTCACTGAAGTTACAGTTCGATAACGTGCTATTTAAAAGTTTATACAAACATTAAACGCAAAATATTGTAATTGGACCTTTGTCGTTCAATTTTTTTTTTCTAGATAGAAATATGCATTCCATTGACATAAGTTTTAAATAAATAGGTTTCTAATTATCATACAATATCGACTTATCACAGGTAATTTAAAATTATTTATCACAATTTAAAATTATATGTAAACAAAATATAACTATTCTTTCTCTATGTTTATATAATGTTAGAAAAGAAAAGTCATATTATTTATTTTAATAAAAAATATATGTATTAACAAAATTACTAAATCTATTACGTCTTTATGCAATTAAATGGAAAGATTGGGATAAATGATTACAGGACGGGCTGCTTTTCAAATAAGCGATTTATCAGAATCAGTCAAATGAGAAAACAACGAATCAATACTATTGATATTAAGAAACAACTAATATAAATAATGAATAAATGATGGAAGAAATCAATGTTCAGAATGCTATGAGACTCACTTTAATTATAAAAGATATGTTGTTAGATCTACCTTATGGACGCGGGTTATTTGGGTGAAAACAGAATAAAGGTAAAAGTAAGATGCCGATGAAGGATTTTTTTGAGAGGTATGCTTGTACAACACACGTTGAGACAATAAATAATAAGAATTTATGTATTATGTAGTCAGATGTGTTATGTTTCTTAGTTTTTTTATCATGCTACGTATGTGTGTTTATTTTTAAATAGTTTATATGAGCCGCTTATTTTGAAAGTGGCCTAATTCCATTTATGTTAAAATCGAGATATTTAAGGGTTTGCGTTTTACAAAATTTAAAAATATTGTCATTTTATTTATCAACTAATTTTTGTTATAAAAAAACTTAGTAATTTTAAATAAATTTTGTACAATTTGCTGCAAAAGGTAAAGATAACGTAAAAATGTAATTATTTAAATAGCTAGCTAAATTTTTTTGGAAAATGGAATTAGGCCACTTTCAAAATAAACGGCTCATATTCTACTGCTATTTCAGTTTGAAAAGTTGAAGATCAATATGTAAATAGTTAAAAGACTAACTTCTGAATAAAATACAAAAAAAAAACAAACAAAAAGATGAGCTCTCAGCTGTTGTATTCTTAATTTTTTTTTTTTTTTACCATAATGGAAACAAAAATTAAAGCATTTGTTGAGGAGATAAACAAAGCTGTTTAATGTTGATTTGTGGCTTGGAAATGGTTAAAGAGATAAGTGCGCAAAGAGGCCTGCTCTGAAAGCAATAAACTAGAGGAGATAAGGGAGCGTAAGTATAAAAAACAGCGCAAGTCGTCCAACTATAATGAGATTATTAGATGGGCCTTAGTGTTAATATTTCACAGGGCTTGTCAGATTTAGGAGAATCTGAATATAAAGGTGCAATAGGGGGATTCTAATTATATTAGAGGAGGATTCAAAGTAGCGAATAACCAGTTTATATTGTGCTTCAATTTTTTCTAATCTCTAAATCATCTTAAAAAAAAAACTAGACCAAACAGCTATTTTGTGATATATAAATAGACACAAAACTTAAGAATTTTTTAAACTGCAGGTTGTACAGTTAAGCATCTTAAATCATACAACTGTTGATCCAACATTTATTTATTTACTGCTTTTAATTTCTTTTTTCTTCTGTTAAAATGTTTAGGAAATGTAATACAAATAACAGTATAGTATTGAATTTGTCTTATTTAATACTAATGAACACACAAAGACTGTCTTGTTCATGCATATAACAAACAATTATAATTCATTAGGATGAAGCAAATGATTTAGTATTTGTATCTTTGGAAAGAAGAAGAAATATTGTCGAAGACACATATAAAGTTTATATGTTTATAAACTGTTCCTATACTAAAATGTATGCATACTTTGGGAATGAAAAGTATGCATAAATATTTCATTACTATAGCTAATTATAAGCCTTAGAATTCATAAAAGTTAACTATAGTTCCTACGATTGTTAAAGGAGTTCAAAAGTGACTTCTTAACATTTATGTAAACGTCGAAGTCTTCTGGATAACTTTGGGCAAAATGCCATGTGAAATTACTGCACATGCTTCTGAAATTTCTTATCTAAGTGCCTACAATGTTGTCGGATTTCTGGGACTACTACCTCTAACCACCTCTTCTTTTAAAGTACTACCACTAGTCAAGCATTCGTTGACATGCTACACATCTTAGCTACTATACACTAACTATGAAATGAGGCATTTTTCTTTCAACAAGTCTGCCCACCGCCACTCTGACACCAAGGCGTAAGGAGGCAATTTAAACGGAAATTTGAAAGAACACTGGCTAGGTCGAAGAGGTGCAAGCGAATACTGTTTATAGAATATCAATTCAATAAATTTTATGGGGTAATTCTATTTACATTTTTTAGATACCCATGTAAGGTTCGCCGTTTATGGGAACCACCATTGCAAAATAGCATTAAAGCTAGACAGGTGACAGTATTGTGCCTCAGTTAATACAAAATTCGAAAAAAATAGGCAAGGTATATAAACTTGCCCCAACCATTCACTCACACTAGCATCTTTCTTTTGCTCTCCTGACGAAAGACATTTGCGTACAAGCTAAACTAGCACTTTTCTGTGTCAACAATCAGTTGTTGCTACCTTATTCTTGCATCAGTAATATTATATATAGGCTGAAAATTCTACAGCAGGTAAAACCGAACGAAACACTTCATCTGAAGTCAATATTTCAAACATTTATCATCAGTGAAAGATTAGCACAAGAAAATTGAAAGGAATGCAAGTATTGTTGGCCGGTGGACATTTAAAGGCTTCTTAATCTTGTTTGCTAATTGCCTAAAGTGTTAGAACATGTGTTATCAAATTGTAGAATTGGATAATATAAACTTAAAATTGGAGGCAGAAACGAATATAGTAAGGAAGTATAAACATGGATAAAGTGTATGTATATAAAGGTAGTAAGAGTAAATTAACACAGGACAGGCTTATGAAAAACTAAATGTAAGTAGAACCTGTGTTTAAGAATGTGACTTTAAAGGCAAATTTGATAGAGGCAACAGTTGAATCACAACAACCCAGAATCAGCTGAAGGTTTAGCAATGACATGAGAAATAAATTTTGAGAAAGGTCGAAAATTCGAAAGGCAGCATTTTTGCTAAAATCTGTTATCCACGCCCCTTATACAGCCGAGTTTATCCTGTTATTATCATTCCGAATTCAAAAAACATTGTAATCACTATTGCATTTAGATGAACATAATGCTGTAACCGCAGCTCAGCACATTCTAACAGTTCAGGGACTCGATCAATATGACAGACCCTCCCATACTGACGAACATTCCATTTACGAACTTTTCGGAGATACAACAGATTTGTCAATTACATTAATATAAATTTAAAAAAAAATCAGTCTCACTACTTTATTTACACACCTCGTATATAGGCTGAAAATTCTACAGCAGGTAAAACCGAACGAAACACCATCTATAGTCAATATTTCAAACATTTATCATCATGAAAAGATTAGACAAGAAAATTGAAAGGGAATGAAGTAGTTAGGCCGGTGGACATTTAAGGCTCTTACTCTTGTTTGCTTTGCTAAAGTGTTAGAACATTCTTATCAAAGAAATGGATAATATAAACTAAATTGAGGTAAAACGAATATAGTAAAATATAAACATGATAAAGTGTATGTATATAAAGGTAGTTTAAAGAGTAAATTAAACCAGGACAGTTTGAAAAACTAATGTTACGTGTTTAAGAATGTGAACTTTAAAGGCAAATTTGATAGAGGCAACAATGAATCACAACAACCAGAATACCTGAAGGTTTAGCAATGACAACAAGTAAATTTTGAGAAATGGTGAGGCAGCAATTTTTAATGTTATCCACGTCCTGAAATCCGAGTTCCTGTTATTATCATGGAATCCAAAAAAATTGTAATCACTACTTCATTTAGATGAACATTTTGAACGGCTCAGCACATTTAAAGTTAGGGACTCGATCAATATACAGACCCTCCCATACTAACGAACATTCCATTTACGAACTTTCGGAGATACGAACAGATTTGTCAATACATATATCAAATTTTACAAATACGTAAAAAAAACAACAAAACGCTGTAAGTTAGATCTTGTATTCAGGGTTTTTTCCATCGATAAAGCCTCTTGCAATCTTCAAGCAACAGGACCTAAATGTTGAGCACTGTCCTAAGGTTTCAAACCAAATGCATGATGTAATACAGTGCTACCGCATCATTTACGATGAAAAGAAAACAAAAACCGTCCAATGGTCGAAAAAATGGATTTTTTCGTTCAATTTCCTCATTTGATACTGTACAGAATTATTGTTGTTCAGTGTGTTATGTTTTACCTCTCACTCTCACTCAGTCTCTCTTTCTCTCTCAATTTCCACATTTTTATAAAGTATATTTTTACTTTACTATAAGTAAAGTATAGTGATCGATTATAATATTATATTATAAATTATATAATTATATTATAAAGTATAGTACAGATGTCATATTCACGATTGTTATAACTAATAAAGGGATTACTGTCAAATTTAAACCAATGGCACATATTGATTTAAATATAAACAACAGAAAACATCAAATGGTGATTAATGAGTTTGATAACATGTTTACTTATAGTAAAGTTGAGTGTAGGCCACTCCAGATTTTTTACTATGTAGTGTTGTTTAAATGCAGAAGAGACCCGTACAGGTTAATTGTACAAGCCCTAAAAATACATTTGACTATAAAAAATGTCTTGTAACGACTTACAAACAAATTCAGCTAACGAATTTGTTTGTAACGACTACCATCCAAAACGTATCTCGTTCGTAAGTTGCGGAGCATCTGTATTTGTCATTTATACCATCGGTACGTTGTTTGACTAAATTGTCAAAGAAAGTTGACTATTGATAAATATGAGTAAAATAATATTATCGTAATATATTATTAGGTATAATTCAAATATCTCAAGTGTGGTGGATTAATTCAACATCTGCTTGATTAGTAATTAGCTGCTTGCTCGACACGCCTTCCGTTTGATAGAGAAGCAGTCTGTCATGTGCACTGTTCAGCCTACAGTAAATATATCCCTAAAGTTCCTATCACTTGAGAATGCTAATTAGAGATTCATCTTTCAGTGTTCATTAACCGTCTGAATTTAAACCATATTCCTGTAAACATATAAAATATTTTAGATTTAACTCATTAATTTGATAAAAATTGTAGTTGTTTTAATATATTAGTATATATTAATGTACTATTGTATTTTAACAACTAAATATAACAATTATATGAACAACTCGACTGTGTAAATGGTTGTGTCATTTCGGTAAAGAGCTGATCCGTGTTCAATGTACTTTGTGATCAGAAAAATTGAACACCGTCGTGCTAAAAAAAATAACAGTCTTGACGATCTCTTGATATGTAGTGGCTCACATTCTCCTCATTATGACGAAGATTCCAAGTGTCTTGTGATAATGATAGTCAATGTTTTTTTACTTTACTGTAAGTAAAGTATAGTGATAGTAAAAAAATTCGATTTCGAGATTTTGACGGAATTATATGTTTTGAAGTCCCAAAATTCGTTTTATGAAGTTTTTTCAATGATGTCCGTGTGTGTGTGTGTGTGTGTGTGTGTGTGTGGGTGAGTGTATTAGCATTGCTTGTTACCAAGTTGATATTTAACAAAAAAATGGGCCCTATTTGCCCTGTTTGGGAAGAATTATGAACGGCGGAAAAGTCACTTTTTTTGCCCAAAACCGCTTTTTAAAAAACATTTTTTTTTTCCTAAACTGCTAACTCTAGAGTTTTGAAATTTTGGCATTACAGGTAGAATCTCAGTAGAATCTACAGGAGCCAGCCATATGTGTCATCCACAGGTGACATCCATAGGTGGCATCCAAAGAGTGATTCTAATGTGATGTGTCAACTTAGTGCCAAATATATAGCTATATTGCTTTTAAATGTCTTCAGGACTTTGAGAAGGTTATGTACTCGTATGACAACAGGGTTTGAGCAAGTGAGTTTGTTTGAGCTACAAGTCTGTTGGATAAAATTTGTAGGTAAACTATTAGAAAATTTCGAATATTAATGTACGTAATTAGCCAGTTTACATACTCAAATCAAAGTCAAAGCCAAAGATTGAGTATAATTTAAAACTTTTATAGTTGGGAGCTTCTAATTTTTGAAAATAATAAATACGAACTATTAGACTAGAATAGTGAAAAAACTGGATATTTCTCAACAAACATAAATCCTCTTTCTTGAGGAAAGAGTCCATTCGTCACATTCCAATATGATAGAAAGATAATACAATTCACAAAAACAAAGTAATTATAACACATATTAAGCTTTGTCCAAGAGTGCATATATAGATTTATTAAAGCATTTTATGAGACAAATCCAGCATACCATACAAGACAAAGGAAATTTATTTCTGTTTATTGGCGGTGTTTTTTTTTCAAATATTATTCCTCTTATATCTCATATAAGTCAATAAATAATTTAAATTTTTCTATTATAAACATCAATTTTATCTTACTGGATTCACTCAAAAAATGTCTAAGTCAATGTAAACAATGTAAAAATATCAAATTATGAATTAAAGAGGTTTATTCTTATTTTGGTAGTGCAATTTAATAAACAATATATAATAAATAAATATAAATAATATTTAATAATAATAAATGATAGATAATTAAATTAAACCACAATAAAAAAGGAAAACAATAGAAATATAGATATTTTTCTTATGGTTTAAATTTTGTTGATTGCATCACGTGTTTATTGTGATTCTTCTGCAATAAATAAATATATATATATATATATATATATATATATATATATTGACCTACAGAAATTCAACGTCATTTACGAGTACAGATGTACGAAAGGAGAGTGTGAGCTCCTGTCTAATGCCAAATACATCGGAATGACGAGGACAACATTATCAAGACGCCTAACAATGCACCTGCAAAGTGGAGCCATAGAAAAGCATATCTTGGACACACAATACAGAGCTGACCCGAGAGGACCTAACAGGAAACACGAGAATTATCAAACAGATATGTATATATATATATATTTGTGTACAATGGCAGCAGGTCTTCCCTTAAGCATATGTTATTAAAATAAGCAGCAGCTTCTACATTGACCAGTTTCTTGTTGACACTCTCTAGTTTTCGTATCACTTTGCAGTGAGACTCTGGTAGCTTCCAAAGAAGGTTAGCAAAAGACATTAACACACACAATAAACATAGATCAAACACGAAAAACTAAATTTTAATCACTGTTTTAATCACTAAATTAATAAACTAAATAAAAATACGTACAAGCTTTCGGCTCTCATTCGCCATCCTCAGGTATAAACTAATGAGGATGGCGAATGAGAGCCGAAAGCCTGTACGTATTTTTATTTAGTTTGTTAATTTAGTGATTAAAACAGTGATTAAAATTTAGTTTTTCGTGTTTGACCTATGTTTATTGTGTGTGTTAATGTCTTTTACTAACCTTCTTTGGAAGCTACCAGAGTCTCACTGCAAAGTGATACGAAAGCTAGAGAGTATCAACAAGAAACTGGTCAATGCAGAAGCTGCTGCTTATTTTAATAACACATATATATTATATATATATATAACTCAGAAAAATATGAAAATATATATTCTCACAATTCATTACAACAAAGCAAACTCGTCTTCAAAAGAAGAGAGAAAAATGAAGAAGTAGCACTCGGTGTAACCAATATACTAATGACAACTTGAGAGGATAGAAGGAATAACAAATAGGGAAGACATAAAAGAAAAGTAGGAAGAAATGAATGTAAATGAAGATTTAAGAGTAGATAAATAAACTAAAGGACTGTATAATAATGTAATTCGTAATAAATAATCCGTAATTCAATCAAAATTAATTAAAAATTAATCAAAGATGAATTAAATATTTGATAAATAGAATGGTGAATAAGTTTAGTTATATTCAGCTAAAATTAAAACTCAAATTAAACTCCTTGAATTATTTTTCTCATTTTAATTCCCTTCTCCATGAGATTTATTCAACTAAATTCTCAAATGACATTATTAAAATGACCCTGTTTAATGTGTTTGTCTAAACGAATTCGAACAATTCTCAACCATATTGACAAAGGACTAATATAGTATTTTAAGGGTAGCAATAAATAATATTCTTAGTTCTTCTCAATTACATTATAATTTTTTTTCAATTGATTTTATATATATTTGCAAGTTACTATAATTATTGATCGGTATGTAAGCAATTATGTCTCGGAAAGCCAATGAAATAAATTTCCAGAAAGAAAACATATAAAATATCTCAAAACTTGATTGCAACATTTTGACTGCGTCGTCTTCAATAGGTAGATGGTAGCTTATTTGGATGAAGTTTCATTCAAGAGGCAATCAATCCTGTGTTGCCAACTTCCACATTGGCAGAAGGGAAAACGAGAAAATAAACAACAAAAATAAATAATATAGTTAATGGGTTAGTTCCACTGAGGTTAGTAATATTAGAATTAGTAATAATACAATCCATCATACCTCGTAAAGTTTAAGAAAAGCTCGACCGGTTTCGGGTCCGTCTGAATCCCATCTTCAAGAGTAACTAACTGACTGTGAATGTTATTTTCCTATAACCTACCTATATAGTTACAGTCAGTTATTTGTTCTTGAAGATGGGATCCAGACGGACCCGAAACCGGTCGAGCTTTTCTAAGACTTTACGAGGTATGACGGATTGTATTATTACTAATTCTAAAAATAAATAAGAAAAAATTAATTAATAAGTAAATCTAAAAGATTAATTAAAACAATGTAAATATATTAAAAACAAATTGTAACCATATTTGATAAATGAGTAAATAAATAATAATAAATAGTAACTAATAAGTGTGGTTAAAATGAAGAGCTGATCAACCTCCCAGGTAGTAAAGAGGTGCTTATCTGATGCTCTCAAATGGATGTTAGCGTTTACCTTAGTGCTGTACCCAAACAGCTGATCACTTATCTATACAATAATTATCATGGCACCTTCCTCACCAACAGCACTATGCATCTATCAAATTCACGAATAGAGCAAGTTTATGAAATATTGGGTACTCAAAACCAAAAATCTATTCGTTCATACACACAGACAGATTTCATTAAAAAATATTATTCATCGGTTCAGATGTCCATAAAACACTGAAGTCTAAATATCTAAAATGACTTTTTTTTTCCTTTGAGTGTTATATTTTACGTAGAATAAATTAATAGTTTACAGCATTTGTTATAATTTAAATTTCTTCATATCAAAGAGTTATTATTTATAATAATATCATAAGCAGTAGCAGAGTTATTATTTATAATAATGTCATAAGCAGTAGCTATGTTACAGCAGTTTAAAGCTATATTAACAATTTACACTTTGAAGGAGCTCTGTTTTAATTGCTTTCAGTACGCATAATGTGAATAATTAATTGTTTGTGAACACCTGATGATTCAATAGACTGAGCCCTGCTAGTTAGCGACTAACAATTAGTTGAAAGGTAATAGATGGCAAGGTGGAGCGCGTATGGGGCCCACTTGAATCAATATTGTATTAGAGCCGTGTACTTGCCAAGCCTATTATGGCTCTATCTCCTTACTGAGATATTCTCCTTTAATAACCTTGCTTCCAATTAACCTTATCCTCCAACGTCTTCTTATAAATACCACTTCGTGGTATTTATTAGCAGAATCATTAGAAAAGATACCCAATTAATATATATATATATATATATATATATATATATATATACACTTTTTCGTTGGAAATACGATCCAAAACGGACAAATATAGTTCAATATAGACAAAGAAACATAGAGAAATCAAAAAAACACACTTACAGTCTCTAATTTTTGATTTGAACCGTCTTCAGGAGAGATAGGAGAGGGAAACCAAGCGCACTGATTCAGAGACGGTTGGAGTCTCCAACAATATATATATATATATATATATATATATATATATATATATATAAATATTTCACATAAACACGTGAAATAACAATCAATGATCAAGCCACAATAAGAAAATGGGAAAACAAGACTATGATCTTTCAACCGTAACAAGCGGTCTTCTTCAGTTGGATTTTTGACTCTGACGAAGACCGCTTGTTACGGTTGAAGGATCTTAGTCTTGTTTTCCCATTTTCTTATTGTAGTTTGATCATATATATATACATATATACTTTTTTCGATGAAAATACGATCCGAAACGGACAAATATAGTTCAATATACAAAAAAAATATGGAAAAACTAAAAGCACACACTTACAGTCTATAATTGTCAGATTGAACCGTCATCAGGAGAGAGAAAAACAATTTTATTAGTCCGTACTTTTGTTTATGTATCAATTCCTCTGTTCACCACTCATTTTGTCTATTATTTTTTTATATTTCCTAATTTAATTATAAATTGATTCCTGTCTACCTTACTCCCTGCGACCGGTCGCGCATGCAGCGACATTGTTGGTTTCCAACCGTCTTTGGACCAGTGCGGTTGGTTTCTCTTATGTTGCCTTTTGTCTCTCCTGAAGACGGTTCAAACCGAAAATTAGAGACTGTAAATGTGTGCTTTTAATTTCTCCATGTTTCTTTGTGTTTATTGATCTATGTATATGTGTATTTCGGAAGCAGACCTTCGTTTATGCATGCCTTGTTAAATTGTATGCATATTTTTAATTTCAGAACTTTTCTACTGAGTTTCTCAATTTCTCTAATATAGTTTCCCCAAGTTTTTTTGGTACATGATAGATTAGTTGACCAAAATGTTTGTTGACATAGTCCACATGTTTCAGTCCTCACTGACCATTATCAAGGATTATAGTGGTATAGAAAACATAACTAAACTATATATAACTAGAATATAACTCAAGAACATTCATAATTAAACAAACACTAAATAATACATTCTAACGTCCTAATTTTGTGAAAACTGGAAATGGTAGGTTGACCAGGTGTTGTTATACAAGTGTTGCTCTGATACTCGTACACAATGTTGTTTCTTTGGAGTGTTGATTTATTCTGAAGGTTATTTCTAATTAAGATGATCGCTGTTGTTGAGCCTTTATAAAACATCTTCAGTTTTAGTTGATCCTCAGGATTGAGACAAGTTGTGTTGTCCGTTATTATCCCCTTTAGTACACGTTCATCTATTTTATTGACTATTATAGTATATTGTATAAGTTGTACCTTTTTTTTCGAGAACATTCTTAAAGTCACTGCTCTGGAGCCTATTTATGGTATTTCTTAAGATTGAGTCAACCGTTTGTTGCTGTAGCCATTATTAATGAGAACTTACTTGAGCCTTTCAGCCTCCCGCTCAAACAGAACCAACTAGAGCAGGGATGGGGAACCTTTCTTGGAGTAAAGGCCATTTTAGCACCGTACACTTCCCCAAAAGGCCACCAAGAATAGATAAGCAAATTCTTATATAATAGTTATATTGTAAAATACTTGATCTATCATTATATTACTAGATCAGTACATCTAAATCTGTTTTGCATCTTTCAAAAGATTCAGTAGTGTCCTTACTGCCTTCGTTTATTACATTTGTTAACCCAGGAAAATTATTTTCCATAAGCTTAGACTTCTCAAGCAATGATTAATGAATAGTCTTCTTCCTAAATGCCAAAATGTTTTTGTCTTTATTACCATAATTGTAATTCTTTATATTTTGAAACATTTTTCTCAACAAACTGTAGAAGGTTACATTTCACGGTACAAAAGGCCACATGCGGCCTTAAGGCCGCGGGTTCCCCACGCCTGAACTAGAGGATACTTTAAATGCCCTATGTATGAGCGCCTTGATCATTCCATCATTCGACCTTTCAGAGAACTCACTTCTAGTATTCAGATGTATTACACTGTTGGTAGCCTTCACGAAAATTGATGTTTCAAACTGCTTGGCATCTTTATTTCTTTTAATTTCAACATCCAAAAAGTTCAGACAATTGTTGTTACTCATCTCATGCGTAAATTTCAATACTGAGTTAGCTTGGAATGTCAACTTAATATCTTCTATATTCTGAGGTTTATCAATCAAAACAAAGCAATAGTTTATAGTATATACCTGCAGTATATAAGAGGCTTTCAGGTTAATTTTAAGTCAAAATATTATTCTCAAGATTGCATATATAAAAGTTTGCAAATGTGACCCATAGAGGAAACAATCGAGATAATTTGTAAAATGGCCTAAAACAATGCCATTATACCTCCTTCTCCTTTTAAAGAAGAAATAATGAAAGATCTGTTGGCAGCCTGCACTACTAAAAATCCATTTTCCCTCATACACAGAAGCTTATACTACCAGATTGACGGTGTGCCGATAGGTTCCTCTCTAGGGGCCACATTTGCAAACTGTTGCTTGCAACTTTTGTTTAATAATATTAAACATTTTGTAATATCATTAGGGATATTATTTCCATTTGATAATATTATTCACAGTTATATTGAGCCAGATGCTTAGTGTTCATTGTTTTAAGACCGTTACTGCACTATCAGACAATAAACTGAAAATAAACATTGTGTGATAGACAACTCAGAATTCGTTTGGATAGCTTGTAACTTACAAAGCTCCTTATCTTGAAGAAATATTCAATCTAATACTGAAAGGATTTATCATTTAAAAAAAAATCTAGGAATAGATTAATAGGCAGTAGGTGGGGGTAATGTTTTGGGGTGGTGTTGTAGCCAAAGAGTTAGTAAGGGGCGGAAATTTTGGTTGAATGAAAGGGAAGCCACCCCCTGCTATTTCCCTTCCTCCCCGTTCCCCTAAATCGCGAATTAATTACACCCCTGTCCTTTTTATCCTGTTCATTTCATCTCCGTTCGTCCCCACCAATGCTTCCCTTCCATTGATTTCACCGCTAAACCGGAAACCAGCTCAGTCACCTTATTGCGTTAGCCAACGCCTCACCACCTTGGTTCAGATGAGAGTTTGTAACGGAGTTAGGGCTCTGTCCTTCCGGAATTTTAATAACAGCTTCCTATCTATTTTCTTTCTTTGATTATATGTAAAAATAAAATATTATTACACGTTTTTTTTGTACAAGATTTATATCACTGCATATTCAATCACATGTGATCATAATTTCTGAATCAAATTTAATTTTTCGAAAGGAAATATATATATTTCTTTGTGACAAGTAAGTTACTTATACTTAACTCTTATACAGATATATATATATATATATATATATATATATAACATTAAAGTTTAGCAGGACTCAGTCAATTTTTCAGGTTTAAAGTAAACTCTCATTCTTTTTTGAACTGAACCTGAAGAACTGACAGAGTCGTGATAAACTTTAATTTTGTTTCTATTTAACGGTCGTTACTTTTAGCAATATATATATATATATATATATATATAATATATATTACAGCAGCTTCTATTGTAATATTAAACAACAATATTAGAAAAAACTAAATAAGACTAAAACATTCTACCCCGCAAATATGAGACAATTGTATGTTTGTGGTATAGGATATTTTATTTTTATTTATTTGTTTTATTTTATTTAGTTTATTTGTTTTATTTAGTTTTATTTGACTGTTACTAATCACCTGTGTACAATTAACAACTACAAGGTTTCTTTAACGATAAAGAATATTATAGTAGAATGCTTACTTCTTTCAGTGGTCCAGAGACAGTATACAGTAGCACCTCACCTGGTTATAGTCAGTTACCACTAAGAAACAATAAATTTGTTTTTATTTCTAAAAAAAAAAGAGTACTCCTAAAAATAGAGGTTGTGACTGATATATCGTTCCTTTGTTATACATAATGTAAACCTTTGTATAACTTTGTATCGTTTAAATACATGATGTAATTTCATATACATTTATTTTATTACAATAGTTGTTCATAGATATATAGACATTTATGGCTACAATTTCAAAATAAAAGAAGAGTAACACACAGTGTAAAGAAACACCACTTACTTACAAAAGGCCAGTTACACTTTTCGTTTATTAGTAGCTTACACACAGGCTAAGTCACATCTATATCAGTAATTTATACACAGAATAGGTTACAGGTTGGTAAGTTACATGTTTCGTTAGTTAGTAGCTTATACATAGGGCCAGCAACAGATTTCGTTTATTAGCCTTATACAATCGGTTGGTAACAGATTTCATTTGTTATTACGTTATAAACAGGGTCAGTTATGGGTTTTGTTTTGTAGTAGCTACATTTTACCAGTGATTAAAATAATAGATAATATTACTAAAAAAAAACTTGTTTTAGAACATCCTTTTATATGACATAATTATGTAATACAAGTGTATATAACATAAATAAAAAAACTATCCTGGTCCATTTAGTATCAGAATATACATGGCTGTTAGAGTATAACTTTTAAGCAGACTTTTCATATTTGATAGACAGGCAAAGAGACACCGAACTTTAATATAATAGTGAAAAATAATATGGAATGTACTATAGAAATAATTAACATTTATGTAATAATGAAGGCGATAATTTAAAAATAATATCGCAGTGAAGCTTTATCATTTTTAAATATCTGTTTAACTAATAAATTTTTTTTTAATTACCTCCAAAATAAATTTTGTAAGTTCTCTTTGCTTTGATTTTAACAATTTACCCAATAAAGTATTTGAAAATGAAACTTCAGTATTGAACGATTTCACAGGATTATTAATTTCAAATTAATTATTCACTAAAGAGTCCGTAATATTGTCAAATAACTTGAATAATTTACTCATTAGTATGAGCAGTAGAAAGGTAATTTTCATTTTTATGTGCCTTTATTTTCACAAAGTTTGCATATTTAATTGAGAATATTGAATTTTATTCATTCTTTACTAATGAATGCATGAATTAATTATTAAAATTCTTGTTAGTAATTACATAACGATTCATATACATTAGCACTGATATTTGTGAGTGGATGATAAAATTATAACCAGCATATTCGGTATGAATTATCTTTTATAAGAAATTAATATGTAAATTAATATTCAGTTAAAACTTAAATTCCAGTGTTTCATATGAATTGGATGCAATTAGACAATGTTTTTTAACATTTTCATATATGAATATTTTCATATATTTCAAATCATAAATATCAAAAAGAAATATACATATTTCAAAAGGAATAAATATGAAAAAAAAGCGTAAAAAGAAAGTCGTATAAGAGGAAATATAAGCTTTCTTAAAAGATTAAAGACAATGAAATTATACTCGTAGTTCTTTTAAATTGCTCTTGCTTATTGTTATAAAGCAACTGACAATTTTATTTTTCCGTTAAACATTCCTCAAATGTTACAATTATTTGTAAGAGTTGCTCTTAGATGACGGGAACCAGAAGGACCCGTAGCTGATCTCCAGCTAATGTATGAGGTATGACGGTTATTTTGCTCGTAATTCTAATATTACAAAAACTCAGTGGAAATGACCTATTAACTATATTCTTCAAATGCTTTAAAGACCGGTTTTGGATACCTTCTAATGTTTGTATGTAACTATATTGATGTCTGAATGTAAAAGTGTTAATAAAAAAGTGTTAAATAAAAGTGTTATTGGAATTTATTTTGTCCATATAAATTAAAATCCAACAATACACCTTCGATTCAAAAAGTTAATCAATTTGTTTGACAGAACTGACTTTTGACTTTTAAAACTGCTTTACAACTTTTTCTGTCGTGTGTGAAAGAAACATGTCGATTGGAGAATGGCAATTCTGATGTTGGTGACACAAGATTTATTGCCAATTCGCCGGATTAAGAAAGCTCCATGTCTCCGTCCCTTTCTTGACTGATCATAGAAAATGCTTGCTTCGTTGTGAAAAATTTCGTTTTTTCAAACATTACCTTAATGCAAAACTGTTTCTTCGCATAATTGAATGAGTCAAATAATAAGAAACAATGTTTTCATTAATCAACTAGTTCAAATATTTTATTACAAGTATTTTTTTACAGCTATGAAATAAAAAAACTGAATTATTATTATTAATAATAATTATTAACTTTACTTACCCTATTCATAAACTAAGTAAAATTCATATAAATACAGTTTAAAAGTTCTCTAAACACTGGAAATAATATATATATATATATATATATATATATATATATTCCGGGTTACTTGCCGTTGCGTCTACAACGTGCTTGGTCTCCCATTCTCTTTTCTCCTGAAGACGGATTACCCGAAAATTTGAGTCTGTAAGTGTGTTTCCCTACTTTGTGTGTTGCTCTTTGTTAATCTCGAACTCGTGTATATATATATGTATATATATAAAAGTTAGGAGCAGTCCTTCTTCAATGCATGCTTTTAAAAACTGGATATCTGTTTCCACTTGGTTCAATTTTGTCTTATATTTTTCCAAATTACGACATTTTTTCTATAACTCAGAGGTCAACTTAAAAATTAAATCACCATAATGTTTTAATTTATTATTGGACATGTTTCGGTGCTACATCCACCATCTTCAGCAAAAAAAAAAGACACAATTAAAACTACACTGAACAAATTAATCTAATACTTAAAATCACATTGCAATAATAAACAATAAATAAACAGGTTAACAAAAGGTTACACAGCCAGGTTTGGGGTAACCTGGGTGTAACCCCAGCAAGAAAGAGGAAAACACAGATAGATATACTCTAAACTAAATAAAGCTATATGTTGTGTTATAATAACTTGCAATTTTGATTTTATGCTGTTAACAATTATTTTTTATTATTTTCTTAATTGAATTGTGTTTGTTACAGGTAAGAAGAAGTTATTCCACACGTTCCTACGAAAGAAATTATCTAACTCATTGACCGCTAAGTCCATACATACATGGTGCTGACAAAAACCATACCTGCGGAAGTGATTGAATAGATAACTGAAGTATGTGCTGTGTTACACAGATTTTACAGAACAAGTTAACATTACAAACATGGATTTCAGAGAAAAAACAATGTTAAAGTGACATAGACTAAATTTATTCGAAATTTATTCTGAACAAAAAATGAAACGAGGAATTAACGAACTAGACAATAGGTTTCCTTCTTTATATAAACAAATCCAAATATTTTTCCTTTCTCTAGACACTCGTAGTATTAAGAAGCTTTGGTACAGTATAGCCAAAAGTCATTAAAAAACTAGTAATTTAGAAATATTTTCAGTAGGAACTAGCATAGCCAAAGACAATAATAGCAAAATAAAAAAAAAACTGCTAGGTAAGATTGACTGACGGACGGAGACTGACAGAACACAGAACTAAGGAAGAAGTATGCTTCCAGGGATAAACGTGGTTTCAGCTCATCTGGCAGAGAAGGACACGCAGCAGGTATAGTGTATCTTCTATAATAATAATATTGACAGGAAACCATATAATTTCCCAAGCAAATGAGTTTATTGATTTTGTTTCAACAAATTTTCATTTACAAAAGGGATATTTTTCTAGTATTTTAATTAAACATAATGTTTTTTAAAATGTTTTTCATAGAATTATATTGGGTTAAAATTGTCTCATTAGATATTAAAAATGGGGCTTGCTAAAAGCTGAAGAATAATTATTAGAAAAAAACTATTGAGTAACCTACAAATACTCTTCATAAAGCATTTTGAATTATTGATTAAAGTATTATAAAATTTATACATTAAAGTATTTATAAATTATTTACATTTGGCGAATTTAAAATCAAAGTTTTGTCCTAAGACAATGGTGGTCAGAGCATACTGCAGTCACAATTTCTCAGCTTTTCAGACAACCTGAACCAAAAAGGGAGGCAACTTGGGAATTGATATAAGATTTTAACCAAAATGTATAATGATATTGCATCAAAAGTGTTTTGATGCAATACACTTGGTACAAGAATAATCCTTGGTAATGCAACATTTTTCAATTACAATATGTTTAGATTACTGATATTTTACATATTTCTAAAACATTATTCAAAAGAGTATTGTTAAAGATAACAATGTAGAAAGCTTTCATGAATTTTAAGAGCTCTCGTGTTTTATTAGAAATTCATCCAATAAAAAAGTTTTTGCAGCAAGATTCTCATATTTAAATCTGCATATTTCACATGATTCAAACCCTGACACACTGTTTATTCTGTCACTGACAATGTCTGACCGACCCAAGACAAGTTGAGGATTTCAAACTTTTACATGAACAATGTTACTTATTCTTTCATGCAAAAACATCAAATATTTTAAGTGTTTTTATCAAATCTATTGTTGATTATTATTCCTCAATCGAGATGGGTTCAACTCCCACGCCAAGTGGAACAAATTTATTGCTTATACCGTGATTACGACTGGCAGAGATGAGAAACGAGATAAAGCCACCCACTTGGCTATCTAGACTTCCAACCAAAACTTGAATTACATTATACTTTTCTAACTCCACGACTGCACCGTTACTTTATCTGACCTCTCCTATTGCTCCTTGACCTCACCGATTTACCCATCATTATATTCCTCAAAATTATAGACTCTTCACTTCTCTTTTGTAAATAATCCATTTCATTATAGAGCAAAACATTGCTTGATTTACCTTCGCTATCGTTCCTAATAAGCGCAAAGATTAGCATGTTCTCAGTCGAATAGCACTCTATTCAAAATCATGAAGATAGCTAAATCATACTTTCAAATTAAAGTAATAATTCATATTTCCATTAAATAATAACAAGTAATTGCTTCAGTTTTCTGAATAATTTCACAAATTATCTGAGAAAGGAACTAAATTTTTAGATTGTTTTAATCTGAAAACGACCGATTAATACTGACTGATTTCCTTACTGAGGTTGCAGGTAAGTAATGAAAGACATTCATAAACCTTCTTCTTTCTCACCCCTTCTTGAAAAGAGGTGGGAACAACTGTCCAAAACTCTGGACAAATATTTTACATACGAATTGTCATTTATAGACAAGATAAATAAAGTTAAGGATATTGATTGTTATTTTACGTGTTTCCTGTGAAATATTTATATATATATGTATATATATGTATTTTTCTTTGTAAAATAATTTGTAATGTAATACTTAGTTTTTCTGTTTCAAAATTTATACTTTTGCCTATGAAAAAGGTTTTAAATAAAAACCGAAATGTTGGCAATGAGAGTTTAATTTGAATCTGAAGAACTGACCGAGTCTAGATAAATTCTAGTTTTATATATATATATATATATTTGGTTCCTTTTTCTTTTCTCCTGAAGAAGGATTGCCCAAAGATTTGTGTTTGTAAGTGTGGTTTTTTACTTTGTTTGTTACCTATCTTCAATTTTGAACTGTTATATATATATTATATAAATGATCAAACCGCAATATGAAATGGGAAAACAAGACTAAGATCTTTCAACTGTTACAAGCGGTCTTCGTCAGAGTCAAAAACCCAAGTGATATATATGTATATATATTGAAATATATATATATATATATAAAGATTTCACATAAACACGTGAAACAACAATCAATGATTAAACCACAATAAGAATGGGAAAACAAGACTAAGATCTTTCAACATCAGTTGGGTTTTTGACTCTGACGAAGACCGCTTGTTACGGTTGAAAGATCTTAGTCTTGTTTTCCCATTATTATTGTGGTTTAATCATATATATATATATATATGTATATGTATATATAATATATATATATATTATGTATATTGAAATATACATAAGTGGTCTGTATCTGTACCAAATACTTGATTGTTTTTCTTTTGTGGAGTTGAGGTGGTTGGGGTTGATGAAGTTGTAAATGCCGGCTCGAATGAAAAAAGTACTCTGAGCATATCTTGTATGAAGTCAGTTCATAGAAGAGATTCTCAAATATGTGTCATTCATTAGAGCCGGCATTTACAACCTCAAGAACCCCCACCACCTCAACTCCATACAAGAAAAACAATCAAGTGATTTGGTCATGAAACAACCAATAATATATATATCTATCTAACTTTTAAAGTTGCTAACGTTCATTTCTTTCTCTTTCTTCGACATAGTCCATTTATTCGTAAATGGTTTAAGAAATTTGGAAGAAAGTTTTCTATTTGTTCTTTGTGATTTTGCTTAGAAGTATGAAGTATGAGTCTGCTTAGAACGAATGGGTATTGGGTAAATAATTTTGGTAATAAAGGGAACATTTCAATGAGATAAATAACTTACTTTAATCTGTCGGATAAATTTCAACCAAAATGAAGTTCACTTGAAGGTAATTTGTGGAAATACAAATGAGAGAGTATTTATAAACTCAATTGTTTTAAGTTTTTAATTAACTTTGAGAAGCTCGATCACTTATCTAACTGAGGCTTGTGTATTACAATTTTTTTTTTAGACCGGGCACCTGGTCCACAGAACACAACCCCAATAGGGAGTTTTTAACAAATAATTCAGTAAGATTTAGGCTGAAATTATGAACATAACTTTATCTTCTTTAAACTTAGCATTGTTTTATGAATAGATTGCTGAAGATTATTTAGTATGTTGTCATTTTTATTTATTTTTGGTTTTAAATAAGACAAATTCCTTTGAGTCCATTAGTTTCAAGAAATATGAAAAATAATTAATTTTTAATATATACGAAGTGAAATTTATGCAATTTCTGACAAATTAGTTTGTGACAAATTAGTTTTTAAAGTATAAAAAATATACTTTAATACTTTACTTTAATACTTTATACTTTAATTGCATTATACTTTTGAATTCCATGTACCTTATTGCAGATAAGTGTTATTTTCATTAATATTTTTCATCTTTTTAGTATGTACACGTATTTTATGTAAATAAAAACAAATTAAAAAGATGGTAGCACACAGATAGACAAAGGAATAACTCACTTCTATATTTTGACCATTGTCTTCATCAGGAGGCGAAGAGTCCCGCAGGAAGGTTGAGCGGTAATTCCTGCACCGCATAATATATTTTACACAATATATTTATGTAACGAATATGGTTTGGTGTAATAATAACCAACAATTATTTTTTCTAACAATCACTTAGATTTATAAATGTAAACGTAAGTGGAAATACAAATTTTAGTCTGAGATTAGGCTGAAAATAAATTTAATTTAGTTTATAATTAAGTTGGGTGTCTGACTTTTTAACCTAATCAATGAATGAATAAATTAAGTTAAAAAGTTCTAAAATATTTGAGGTGATCTATAAAAAAGTTTTGAGAGTTCTTTACTGGTTTATACTTTAAGTAAACTGTTCATAAAATTTAATAGAACGTGAATATAATTGATTGAGTTATTATAATACTATCAGACTTGCCCTCCTTTGACAGATATTTTGCAAAAAATCAGAGATGATACGTGGTATTTTAAAATACTATTAGAAAAATTATAGAATTGGATAAAATATATTTATTAGCACATTGTTAACTAAGTACCTCTTTATACGTATGTTACATTAGTCCTTCATGTGCATGGAAGAACAGAGAGTTGGAAATTCTGACTCTTGAGCAAGCAACTTACAGTTGACCATTTGAGAAACACTTGGTCTCACTCACTTCAATTCTTGTCGCAGACCGGGTTTTACTTGCAACTTATTTACAATCAATGCGAAACAGACGCTGAAAGGAAACTGTAACTATTTTGAATTGAAAGGGACAGCTGCTAGGTATCAATGGTATACGTGAAAAAATCAGCGATTCTCCAGAACCAATCCCAGTAATAACGTATCTGTGCAAAGGACCAATTCTGAGTCTTGTCCCGTTGCAAATTTTTAGGGCACTCAAGTTTCATAACAGCATGATTGGTGTCACTACTTTAAATTATAAGTCATGAGAAAACAGTTCATGAGTAGTTACGGAATCAAGAAATTCAATTGGATAATAAATAAACGGCTTCCTCATCACTAATCACTCTGTTTACTGACTTGTAAGTCCCGTCTTTGTATTGTCTATTGATTTCTCATGCCTGCTCATTTGTAGGGGTGACAATTGCTCGTTTACAAAGGCAGTTATTCTGAATAGATGGAAGATCCTGAACTTCGGGAAACACGTTGTCATTTATCTCTTGCTAGGAGCTAAAGAACAAACGAAATTGAAATCAACTAACAATACCTACTTGCTATACCTGTATATTTTCCAAATAAACACGTCTGTGAAGTTAGCCAAAGACAGCTTAGAAGTCCATAACTTCGCTTCTACGTTGAATTTCCAATCCATTCAAAGCTTAGATTTTAAGTTAGACATACACAAATCTACGGTCAAAGTTTCAGCTTGTTATGTATTAGTGGCTGAGTTTAGTTGTGACAAAATTTCCAGAAAAACCTTCAAGCCGACAGAGAGAAATTTTTCTAAGAGTGGATTTGATTCCTCTAATGTATGAAACGTAAAAATAACGTGAAATGAGTCAGTTCTAAGCAATTTAAAGGCAAAACTCTTTCTTTTTTTATACAGATAGTGCTAATTCATCCCTAGATTTAAATCTTGAAACAATGTTTCATGTCATTTGGATATGCATATTGAGAATGTTAATAATTGTTGTTTAATACCGTTTTTATAACATAAAACAACAAAAAAAGGTACATCACTTACAAGAGGCCCACTTTGAGTCACATCCTTTCAATCAAACATATATACTTGTTGGAAGTATACACATCTATGCTTAGTGTACAGTTAACATTAGAAATCTATATACATTTGCAAAATTATAAAAAATATTAGAATAATCAAACATAAAAACAAATATAAAAAGATATTAGTAGATGATACCACTATACCTTTTATGCAGGAGTGCGAATGGTTAACTGATTTCAGGCGTTGGTTCATCTTCAAGTAGAATTAGTGCTGCCTAGATTTATGTCATATTATTAATATTATAAAACCGTTAAATTTATTTATTTACCTACTTTGATTCTTTTATTATTTATCATCGTTGTTATATCCGCCTAGTTATCTAGGTACAAAGATTTCTACCAAGTGAGAAGAAACAATTGTTCAGATAATTACTTCCCAAAGAAGTGAAATACACTCATATACACACGCACACACACACACACACACACATACATACGTGCATACATACACAGCGAAGAAGCACAGATACGTATTGTATTTTCAGGGCATATTAACTGCTTCAGAACGCTTATCTTCATTGAAAACTCTATATAAAAAGTTGACCTGTACGCAATACTTTCATGCTTCCATATTTCATATTGACATGGAAAAATACAAACAAATATCATGATAATTATTCAGTAATATAAATTGACCCATTTGAAATAGCAGTCATTAAATGAAATGAATATAATGTTTTTCTTGTTGTTTTCGAAAATAAAAAGAGTACCATAATTGAGAAAATAATAAAAAAAAAGTGAAACGATGTCGGCTACCCAGAGAATAATACAAGTCATAATGCTTCTATTATGATGTTTCTCTGGATATTTTCTTAATTGGATTGCAGATTTCCTGCTGTTAGTGATTTACTTCGCTTTCTACTGGCTTTTCTCTCCTATTTTTTCTTCTTATTTAAATTATATGCATTAAAAAAGTTGATATTGCCTCCTTCACCACTAAATTGGGACATACATCTTTTTTAATATGTCTATTTTTTTCCGGTTATTAATTGAAATAAGATTACATAATAAATTAATTAATATGCTTTTGGTTTGGTTGATTAACATTTAATTTAATTGATTACTCGCATAAATTTTACTTAACAGTGATTTGTGAAGGAACCATTGGAAGTACTAAATAACATGCCTCTTCTATGGTACATTTGTTTAAATAATTAAATTGACTTAATACTTAACTATTATAGACAAATATAATGAAAATCAATTAGTTAAATTATTTTGACTGGCTGATTATGAATAAATATTTTTACAACTGCAGTAAGCAAAATAGAAGCGGTTACAGTAGTAAAAGGGTTCAATATTTGGAAATATTCACCAAAGCCGGCCAAAAGGGGCTTTACTTACTTCTTTGAACAAATAAAGAAAAACAAATGTATCCAAATGACTCCTAGAGATGTGTGTGATTTAACAATTTTCATTGGGACTTCCTCACCCCTACATCAGAGGATCTCTGGTTAGACAGTGATAAGAGGGCCAGATTAGGCGAGTAGCAAAGTGTTCATCTCTGGATTTGTTGATTTGGGGTTCAATAATCACTCTGGCCTTCGCTGTATTCACGTAGGACGGGTTGTCCAAAGTCTAGCCCGACCCCCTTCAATGCGGCCCGTGGCCTTTTCTAGAAAACTTTTAAAAATTAGTATTATTTAGACATCTATTGAGTTATATTCGAAAAAAGTTGTTATTAAGCAAAGCTACAATGCCAATCACTCAATTTTGGCATCTTCTTTCTGAAGATCATTATCCTAATTTACGCCGTTTTGGATTGCACTTGCTGTCAATGTTTGGCAGTACCTACCTTTGTGGAGCAGCATTTTCCGCAATGAAGTCGATTAAATCCAAAGAGAGGAATCTACTTAATCAAACATCTCTCGAAGCCTGCTTTCGTTTAACCTTAACCTCCGTTGACATTGATACAAAGGAGCTTGCTTCCAAAATGCACGCACACCCATCCCACTGAATTTTAAGTAAACTGTACCGTTTTAAGTACTTCTTTAAATATTTTTAACAAATATATTTAAGGGTTGATTCTTATCCATACTTGCCAATTATTTTTTTATGATATTATATATCTTTATGATTAATATAAAGATTCATTTACATGTACGTCTTTTACTTTACATCTGGTACTGCGGCCCGCGTCCCCATAAAGTTTGGACAACCCTGACGTTGGAGGTGAATAAATCGAAGCATGCCATCCTTCGGAGAGGATGTTAAACCGTTGGTCCCAAGCCTGTACGATTTAAGGTTCTGGCTAAATATCCTTGATCTAAATAGAGATAGAGATGAGTTAGGCAAAATTTGGGACTCTCAATGTAAAATGCTCATTGCGTGGTATCACAAACGGTCGATGTTCAGTGTATGTGTGCCCTTTTGTGGGAACGTTATAGCAGCCTAATCTACCATATACACTGATAATTGTTTTTTGAAATACTATGGTTCCTTCTATACCTTGGTGTACAAATATATAACAAGGGTGTTATTTAGTGCTGACCATAATACTGATAGGATTTAGGATTAGGTGGACAAGCTTTGGCATAATGTGAAGTTTTTCTGCATTGATAATAGAGTCAAAGGATATAAAATAGTCAGAATCAACTTGTTAAATTTTGAAAAATATTTTTTCTTAGTCAGTGAGAACAAATACAGGGTAAAGTTTTTAGTAAATATCAGCAATTTATCAATGTAATAATATCTATACAAACTAATCACCACTGGAAAAGTTGGGCTCTACATATGGGAGGATCCTTTTGAAGTCCAAGCCTGCAGTCTTTCCCTTGCAGTGTTGTTCTACAGGCAAAAAGTCTGATTTGTTTATAATTTTGTATCAATTTAGTTATGTGTTTGCAACATTACCGGTCATATTCCACATTAGCTATGCTAAATTTTGTCACCCTTAAATGTAATTTAACATTGAGTATCTTTAGTGGTTATCCGAAATAGTTCAGCGTCAAACATACTGCTTTATATTGTCTCTGAAGGACAGCTTTTACTAATTTTCAATTTATTTCATAAAAAAATCAGTTATGGCTGAAATTCAGAACTCAACCTCACTTCTAGCAATAATTTATCTACCATTAGACCGCACTTGATTCCGCAGTGAGAGTGCTAAATTTTGTTACTTATTAGCACAATTTATGTAGAATTTATTTTGAGTACAGTGAAACTATATACTTAGTACGTGGCATTATATATGGAGGAATCGAGTAACAAGCAAAAGAAGGTTGATCTTTACCTCAAGAAATTCAAATAACAGCGGATGATGAAATCTGCAAGCAAATCACTTGTGTCATAACAAACATTGTCGTACAATCTCAATGATAGGCTGATGTTGCGAAAAAAGGCAGAAAGATACCCAAATAACTTCCATTTAGAGGTGAAAGTACTAACCTTCAAACGCTTAACTTCAAAGGAACTAGCGTAGAAACGGTATTGCTACTGTATACTGCTTTATCTGTGGCTGGATGATAAAGACCGCTGATTAACCGAGAAACTGCAATACTATGCAGGCAGATAAACAAAATGGAGGGACAGAAACATATCCAATAGAAAATATCGTGCCAGATAAATTATCAACTGAAGATTATTTTTAGTCAAAAAGAAGGAAAATATCGTATATTTATTTATGTAAATCAATAAGAATACATTAATGCACTTGTATAATATTTATTTATAAAAAAAATTACATATAATTAATAAACGTCAGGATCTAAGGTCGATTAGTAATTTCTGCTTCATGATGTAGAATCTAAGTAGAAATATTTTCTCATGTTTCTTCATAAGAATAATTCTAACGTGGGTATCATATCAACGAAACATTAAGAAGATATCAGCTTTTAAACAATTAAACTTCCAAAACTTCACTTTGCACAGTCAGTTTAATTTAGTATAAATTAAAATATATCTCGCTTTAACTAAAGATATTTGGATGATGGACCCCATTAAAAAGTGCTAACAAGTTGCTGACACGCTAAACCTCATCCCATTAGCAACACGCAAAGTTCCTTAATATTTCTGACATTCCACAGTTAAACGCAATCTTTATTAGCTCAAGATTATCAGACTATTACTTAGCAAGTTTGTCTAAAATTACGTATAAAACGACTGAATTAAGAACGACAGATCGTAATGCACATTATTTCTTTACTAGACGAAATGCAAACTTTCTCTCTCTCTCTCGATATATATATGTATATATAATATATATATATATCTATATATATTCAGGAACTCACAACAAATTACAGAACAGCAGAGATTATGAGGTCGCTCTACAGGCCTTATCGCTTTCCCAAACTTTTCGTCAGAGAGCCAATTGGGTATAAACCTTGCACTCTGACGACCTGTGAAAGCGAATCAATTCCTTAGAGCTGAATAATCTTCTTTAATTTGTGTGAATTACCTGAATAATTATAATCACGTGTTATTTATAATCCAATAGATGTATCTATATCATATATATATATGCAAAAGATTTCACATAAACACGTAAATAACAACTCATGATAAACCACTTAATATAAAAATCAATGAAATCAAGACTAAGATCTTTCAACCGTAACAAGCGGTCTTCGTCAGAGTCAAAAACCCAACTCAGTTTGAACGGTTTAGAAATTATATTGCATGAACATTTTCAATTTATGGAAATAGAATCCCCGCAAACAAACACTTCACTTACGCCAACGTTTCGCTAATTTTTATAGCATCATCAGGGCTTTACAAATAACAAGATATACGTCCGACAGATAGACACAACGATCTACTGTTTTCGTTGTGTCTATTTGTCGGACGTATAACTTGATATTTGTAAAGCCCTGATGATGCTATAAAAATATAGCGAAATGTTGGCATAAGTGAAGTGTTTGTTTGTGTAGACCAACCCTCAATAATCTCTGCTGTTTGATATATATATATATATAATACATATATACATGGCATTGGGTAATTGACTTGACGAAGACTGCTTTACGGTTGCAACGATCTTAGTCTTTTTTTAACCCATTTCTTATTGTGGTTTGATCATATACAAATATAAATATATAAATGATATATATACGGTAATTTTCTTGACCCACAAAATATTAACAAACACTTTTTCTTTTCTCGAATTTGGTCAGAGTGTAAATATATGGAATCACCTTTTTGCCAACGTTTCGTCTTTATTTTAAGACATCCTCAGGGCTATAAACTAACAAAAAAAAAACAATAAACAATGGACATTTGTCATTTCTACTTTAGAACCATCATAAACAAATTGAAAAAAAACTTACTGAACAATAAAACAAATGTCCATTGTTTATTGTTTTTTTTGTTAGTTTATAGCCCTGAGGATGTCTTAAAATAAAGACGAAACGTTGGCAAAAAGGTGATTGCATATATTTGCCCTGACCAAACTCCGAGAAGAAGAAAAAGTGTTTGTTTTTATATATATTTATACTTTAAACAGTAAACTATACAAAATATTCAACAGTAAACTGTATCTATTTAACAGCATCTTAAAATTAATCAGAAAATCAGTAAGTAAATCAAATATCAACATTTACACTTTGATTTTACCAAGAAAAACTGTCTAATTTCCTATTTTTTTGAGTGATATAGATTTAAAATAAAAACTCATCGAGAAAAAACGCTACTGCTTTTGACATCTTTCCTCATAAGCGTGATATAAAGTAAACCACTCAAAAGGCACACAAAAGAAAAGTTCTCTCAACAGCACTTTATTATTGTGGCCAGAGTACGGAGGTAGAGAAGACAAGGAGAATTAATAAATAAATAATCGTAAAATAAAAAAAAAGTAGAACATAAATAAATTATCATAAAATAATTCCAAATGTAAAAATTAATATAATGCAGCAGGGAATAACAAAATTACAGTAAACTTGTATGAATAGAATCTGCCCTATAACAAGGGGTTAGTAAGCATCAGTAGTACTATGCAATTTCACAAACTGAGGGGAATTAGGAATTTAATAGGTGAGGTGTCGGTATATTAGCAAAATTATATTTTACACAACATTGACAAATATATATTCCTCTTGTTTATTAATATCTACTTTTAGTTGAGTTTGTCAATCAATGGGTGTCAATTGAAATCAAACTTAGTCAATTAAAATTGTTAGTGAATTTAGGAGAATTCAGGGAAAATTGTTATTTAGACTCTTGATAAAAGAAATTTGAGTTGTTTTAAAGAATTAATATGATATTTAGGAAAAATAATTTTATTAAGTATAAAAATAATTTACTCCAGTCAAAGATATATTTTATAATGTTCTCTGTGTTGCAACCTTGAACAAAAGTTAGTGTCAGATGTATAGTTCTTTGTGTGTTTAAGGACCCCCATTGTCTTTGTGTAATACTAAAGTTTGAGAATCACACTTTTTAGTTTTTTTATTTGAAATCAGAATTAATGCAATCTACTTCTTTGGTGATTTAATGAACATTAGATTTTTTTACTAAGTATTACCTTACCACAATATTCATGAATTTAAATATTGAAAAATTAATATTACACTTTAAATTCCAACTATTTAGTTCTATCTGTTGTTGCATGATATGTTTTTTTGTAAATAAACCTCCCATAATAGAAAAAAATAACTATTTTCTCACAAGAGAGTATCTGCACAATCTGCTCCAAAAAATTGAATATAGTAGAAAAATCAATATTTTTAATGGAATCTCTCTAGACTGTTTTATGAACATTGAAGATATAGTTAATGGGTTAGTTCCACTGAGGTTACTAATTCTAACATTGAAGATGACAAAACTTTCGATATCATGCTCTGAAATCAATTAAATTGGGACTAATATATAGATGTATTGATCAAATAATTATCCAATGAATTACAACAATTGGATGGAAGAATTGGTGAACTTGTTGTGAGAGGCCTCTCGTCGGCATTATTGTTGCGATTAGATGTTAATGCTACTGAATATTATAAATGATCAAATTTATCATACACAAGGATAATAGACGAATGAAATTGTTTTATGAAGTACCATACTTAATGCTATTACCGTTTGGTGTATGCAGAATACTCCTAGTTGTTGAAAAATGACAGAAAGAAAAATATCTGTTCATAAATCCTGCAAAATTATTCCTTATACATTTACTAAAGAAAAATAAATTGAATGCAAACAACGCCTTTATTGAAGATATTAAGCAAGAAATATTAAAGATATTTTGTTATTTAAATGACTAAACTGGAAAAGCTTGTAACTGATACATTGGGTAATGTCATAAACAGACTTCTGCTGCTAGTAATTTTTTAGTAGAACATGAAGTCCTAAACACGAATCAGCGATTTTAGTGTAAAAAATTCCATTCCAGCTGTGATAAAATTAATCGCCGATGTACATTGATTGTGATATATCTATAGATAAATGAAAAAATGCATCTGTGTTAGCCGTAGCTGACTGCATGACAAGCCTGCCAAAGGATAACAGCAGCAATGATCTTCATTTGCACTACCCACTGCTTTTAAATATTTCTTTATGAAATTAAAAAGAAATTATTAAATTATTAAATTTGACGTAAAATGAACAATCTTCTGTTGATGATAAAAATGTCCATAAATTAATAAAACAAATCTTTAATACTTTGGCCGATATGTTGCCAGATACAATAAACCCCATGGAATATCCTACAATGGCGTTAACATTAATCACCTTGATTGTATGCTGCCTGATTCTAAGCGTGAAGCCCTTGCCTTGTATACTGATGAGTTAAAAATTAATACTATGACAAGTAAAAATATGTTTAGCCTCAGGTGAGTCCTTGGAAACAAAGGAATACAGGGGAATGAGGCAGTAGACCGGTAAGAAAAGTCTAGAGTCTTTTATACAACTTTCATAGATAATAGATTAAAATTAAAGCATACTCAAGAAGACTAAAAACCGGGGTATATTTCAATTTTAATAGCATTTCAAATGATTTTACGATTGTAAGAAAATAATGTATACTGAAAGGAAGGATATGAACATATTTGTAGAATATCTATCCGTACTTTACATTTTTTATTACTACGTTACAAGCTGTACTCAACATCACAGGAAGAATGCATATTAACACCCTAGAAGATCGAAAACCTTTGATCACATTCTATCTGAATGTGACTCACCTTACAAAGGTATATCAGATTATAATGAAAATGTCAGATTCTCCTAAATTAATAATTTCAAGTGTGTTATCATTTATAATTATGACAATATTGAATGTGGGCCACTCCAAATTTCTTTTAATGATAATAACGTAGATAAATTATTAACTAAAAACTCTCATAACGAACTGCATTAATTGTGACATTTAGAGAAGTCAGTCTTTTGTTATAAAATGAACATAAGTTAAACTGTTAAATTATTAAATTTTCTTGCAAAACAACGTGATTTCACCTTCTTCTGTTTGACGAAGATGAATGGTTTTGATTGATAGATGTCAGCCTCATTTCTGAATTTTTTACCATGGTTTGGGTAAAGGTTTATATTTCAAAGACTTAATTAATTACATCAGTGGCCTACAAAATTCAATTAGACAGTATTTTTACTCATTGTAGGATAAAAGCTAATGGAATGGTCTCCACATTGTTTAATTTTTTAGTTTAATTTTTAAACGCGAAAACAATTAAATTTTTATATGTGGCGACCATTTCATTAGCTTTTTACTCTAGTACGAGTAAATACCACATAATAACTGATTGCACTACGATAGAATTTTTACTTGTGATATTTATTCTTCGTATTGACATACTTTTAGTTATACTTATCTTACCCATGTTTAGTCGTGAAAAATCTCTTGTCACCAAAATATGCATTTTAATGCAAGTAAATTTCTTTTAAAAATTATTATGGAAAATGAGATTATTGATCGAAATGATTCATATTTGAAAAAATGATGAACAAAAAGTTCCATAGCAATTTAGACCAAATAACATGAAATTCAGTGTAAAACAGTAAATAGAATGTATAACAACTAAATAGAATTATTGCAATTGTATTGCGTTGCTTAATCATAATTTAGCATGTTTCTTTTACTCCTTTTAGTTGTTTTACTAGTGGTATAATTATGAATATTAATAATTTTACTTACTAGTTATTGTGACTTTTTTAATGTAAGAAAGTTATTATTACATTTTCACATAGCTGACAAACTAAAAGCATAACCCTTATAAGAAACCACATTAATTGAATTAAGTTTGAATTGAATTGTTTGTAGTTAAATTGAGTTTGACGCTTACTGTGTTAAAATTGAGTGCAGATTACGACCAATTTTTTAGATATTTTTTTTTATAGAACAACATGCCCCACCAGAAGGCATTACATGCATTAAAATCTTGGTTGGTGCATTATCATCCTTATTAAGTTGTCAACATGTTGATAATTTTAATTTATCAACATTTTAGGGTGGGTAAAGCATTCAATAAAATGAATGTTTTGAGCCGAAGATGGTCGGCTCAATAGTAATTAATTAATATAGTAATATATATTAATTAAGTAATTAATTAATTAATTAAGTAATAATATTAATTAATAGTAATTAATAAAGTCACTCTCAGTCTTTTTACTTTTACTTTACAAAAGTAAAAGAAGGTCTTTTGTAGAAGCGCAAAAAAACATAAATATATATCCAATAAGTACATACAGAACTGAGTATTTATATGTAACTATATAAAGTATACATGATAATATAATGTAGCTTATAGTAATAATAATTACGATAATATAGAGTAATAATACTACGAAACAATAATATCACGATAATATAAAACAATAATACTACAAAACAATAATAACATCACGATAATATAAAGTAATAATACTACAACTAATAATAACATCACGATAATATAAAGTAATAATACTACAAAACAATAATAACATCACGATAATATAAAGTAATAATACGAATTAAAATAATAACTACACAATGATTACAAGTAGACATAATGATGACAGAGTAATCGCGACAACTCAGACACAGTACAGGCTAGTATAATTGATCAATTAAGTAAGTTTTTTTTTAACATCTTTATTAGCAAATATACAACTACACATATTCTGCGTAACAGGCATATGTAGTAATAGATTACACAATAACATCGATGAAAATGAGCAAGAATGGAACGTACTGGTTCAACTTTTCACTTTTTTTTTTTTTTTTTTTAAAGTATATTATTGCAATAGGAGATCCCTGGGCCATTTTCTCTTGAGTTGTCTTGGGGGATTCTGGAAACGTGAGGGGGAAGCAAGGATTCGTACAAATGGATTTAAGTGAGAGGAAAGGTTGTTGTGAAATGACTTGTAAAGATCAGAGGCTAGGTTTTAGATGAATGGAATTTGTAGGACTTTATGAAGGGTGTAGTTTTTGACGTAGTAAGGAGCATTTGTGATAGTGCAGAGGATTTTCGATTGTAATGAATGATTAAGTAAGTTGAAATATGTTTTCACTACTTCCTTAAAGGTTTTGACCAAGCTCTCGTCCATTTTCTTTTCATTACATATTGTTATTCGTTGTACGTTAAAATGAGTTATGAGTTGAATGTTAAAATGAGTTATGAGTTGAATGTTAAAATGAGTTATGAGTTGAATGTTAAAATGAGTTATGAGTTGAATGTTAAAATGAGTTATGAGTTGAATGTTAAAATGAGTTATGAGTTGAATGTTAAAATGAGTTATGAGTTGAATGTTAAAATGAGTTATGAGTTGAATGTTAAAATGAGTTATGAGTTGAATGTTAAAATGAGCGGCTGAAATATATTTCTAACCATATTGTACGGTTGAGGAATTGTAATCAGATTTTATATTGATTTTTTGTTTTATTTTTTGAATCAAAACAGTTTTACTAAAATGAAGTTATCTTATACCAGTCTTTCTAAAACGGGTTTTCATAAAGTCGTGCGACAGTTAAATATCCTTGAAATGTAATTCTACTGAATTATTAAAATTGAATAATTTGAAAATAAAAAGAAGTTTTTTTATATTTGCAAAGAAGGCAGGTTGAGGCTTGGTTATTGCACAGAATGGTCCAAGTTTGGATTTATAATGGGTGGTGAAATTGGAAATGAGGCGCTGAAAGCCATCTGAAGTTGTTTATTTGCATGGCAGCCGGCTGGATAGTCTTTGTCAACAATAACATGTAGATAAGTTTAGACCGGCTCATGAATACAAAATGAGTAACAAATTGGACTCTTTTGTGACAGTAGAAAAGTTTCCACGCCCTCAAAAACACAATCCTTTATTCTGGCTGTTTTAATGTCCTACTCAATGAAAATAGGGTCACTGTTAGTATAAAGTCATATTCTTTAGATTAATGAAGACTAGTTCATTAATCATAACCTTCATTATGCCAAATGGAAATTAAGCTAGTTTTGATGTAAACAATAAATACTTCCTCAACTAACAACTACTGCCCTGCTTTAGTATAAATATAAAATAGTAATAAAGACAAATTAGTGGAGCAACCACGCTTAATTAATTATTGATTGGTTTTTACAAGTCTATCACAGATATGGTAGAGACATATTGAAAAAGTTTACAAAACGTATTTCTTTCAATGGGTTGAGTGAGAACTGTTGTAGTATTACTGAAGTAGTGTAAGCTGTCGGTGAGTTTGACGTGAACTGATGTAGAAGACACATTGTTCTGATGAGAGATGGTATGGCGTGATTGGATGTAGAAATTGAATAGGATCCAACATAAACAATGAAGGATTTTAATAGATATTTTGTTTAGTGAAATACAATAAATATCTTTAACAGAGTAATTGTAGAAAAAAAAAAAGAAATTTGTGTACAAGTATCCCAGATCTGTTGCTCAAAGTTGATACTTAAAAGGATAGCAAAATCTTTTGTTGTTAATTGCGGTGCCAATACGCCAATATCAACAAGAAATCGGGAAGCAGAACAAGAAAATCCCTGAAACAAGAATGAGTTAATAGAGTTTTATTCAGTAGCATGACTTTTAATATTAAACCCAATGTTTCTGAACAGCCGTCATGTTGAATGGAGTGCAATGGTGTCGCATCCTTAGTGACCATTATCACTGAGCGTCTCAGAAATCACTAGGTTAATAAGCATTTTCAGGAAATGAAATAAATATTTACAAATAGAATATTGTTATTTAACAAATGGATGGTAAGAAGGAATCGACGGTGAAAGAAGAAAGTAGTATTCTACTCCTTGTGAGAGTTATAGCTTAAGACTATAGTTCATCCAGGGTAAGGTGTAACAAACATGTGAAAACCTCTCTGTATTTTCAAAAGCAGATTGATGAATAGAAAACAGAGTTCAGAAGGAGGAATGAGTAGAGCTATATTTACTGATGAGTCTATTATGGAAGGTGGAGTGGTCAAGGGAGGAAAGAAGTGGAAAAGATGAACGTGGGAAGTCTAGACCGCGGTCAGAATCTAGGGAGAACTCTCAGTCGTCACGTTGTTTTATCTGTATTCATATGCTCAACAGTGGACCATTTCTTACAAACTAGTATGATAAGGATTGTTCTTTTTTCAAATTGATTACAGTGACTATTATATCAAGGTGTGCCAAACTGTCAAGGGATATTATAGTGATATGGAAAACGAGGTACAGGAGTTTTTTGAAGGTTTTATAGAGGTTGTGAAGCATAAAGGAATGGAAGTCTACAGGAAGACAGTGGTTTGTTCAAGAAAAATGTGATACATAGAAAAAGTACGTTCTCTACATACAACAGGATTCATAAATAAAATAAATTCGCAGAAAAAGAACACATGCAACACTAACACAAACATAGTACATTGCGACTAAGTGGAGATAAGACAGATAAACATCAGTGCTCCAAAGCCAAGAGAGGACTTGAAACAAGATTTTAATTTCAGTTTGATATTTTTTTTTATATACATTAATGTATATAGCACAATAATTACTCATGATTCTAAAATTAAGAAAATTACTAAAAATTCAATTAAAAAAAAGTTCGTTTTCGGGATGGCTCACATCTGTCTACATGATGAAGACTGAGTTTAACTGCAATAGTGAGTTTTTGTAATCCCTTGAATGTGTTCTTTTTGCTTCTGTGTTTTAGTTATATAAATTTCATGGTACAAACCACAGTAAAGAATCAAAGAAAAAGACTAAAACATTGAACTATTGAAGAAAGAACATAAGTCACTATATCGTTATATAGAATTTACAAACTTCGAATTTTCACAAAAATCATCAGCAAGTAGAAAACGTCCGCCCTTACGGTCTTTCTGTTGAATTTTGGTGATACGTTTGATAAAGGGATCTGTTGTTTTATGGGCATGGTCAATGCAGTGATGAAACAGAACTTCATTGGCAGTTTCGAGGTATGCATTTTTGTTTTTATCGTATTTGTAGAGTAAGTTGTGGGGAAGAACTTTCTGGGTTGAGGATCAACAACCTGTTACAGATGTGAATAAAAATGAATTTGGGACGAATGGATTAAATTATGATTCAATTGGAGTTGATAGAGGTAGCAGTGGAGATCTTGAGGGCAGAAATGTGTAGATTGATATAGGCCCACCGCCAGGTATTGAGCGCAGATAAATTAAAACACGACATCTGTTTGTTAGTTTAAAAAGCCAGAAAAATGTAGAAAGAGTATTCATTGCAAAAGCAGGATTGAAATAAAAAAGAAGCAGAGGCAAATGAAGAGCCGCTAGGTAATGAGGGGTAAATGCAGAGATAATAAGTTTTGCACAGGCATTTATAAATAACCAACATTTCCTCCGAAGTGTCCAACTAAATGTCCTTGTAAATACTCACCACCAAGCTGAATACCTTAAAGTAACACTGAATAACATTGACAAAACGTTAAGTTTTGTTATATAAAATTTAATGTTGAAACAAGAGATACGTGAAATAGTAGACAGTGCTCAGACAAACCACAATAAGAAATACAAAAATATGACTCAGAACTTTAAACCAAACAACTCACTCATACTTAGTTATTTACTGACGAAAACGAGTTATTTTGGTTAGAAATATCTTAATCAAATATCTAATTATTTAGAAATATTTTAATTATATTCTTGAATTTCCTACTCTGGATTAGGCATTAATATATATAATTCTATCTTTTTTCGACCACAAAAATTAACAGCAAACAGCAGAGGTTATTGAGGGTTGGTCTACACAGACAACAAATGTACAAATTTGTACAGTCCTGATGATGCTTTAAAATATAGCGAAACGTTGGAGTAAGTTAAGTGTTGTTTGTGTAGACCAACCTCAATTAACTCTGCTGTTTTCTCCTCTCTCACTCTCTCTCTCTCTCTTCTCTCCTTCTCTCTCTCTCTCTCCCTTAATATAATAATATTATATATATATTTCATGATTTTGTTTCTTGACCCAATATTTATATGATGTAATTTTGTTGAGGTTTTGAGGTCCAATGATTTTAAACTAGTCCTTTTCCGACGTTTCGACATATATTTATGTCATCTTCAGGCTAAACATGATTTTTTACAATTAGCACTACTATTAAACTATTTGGTAATTTATTACATTTTAATATGTACAGTAACAAAGAGGAATTTATTGATAAATCAGTTATTACGACTATGGATTATTTTTTTATACATTGCAATAAGGATATTGTTATAATTATTCTATTGCTTTAGAATTATTGCATAAGTATAGAGATCACTATTTGATTACCTTGGAAATCTGTTTATGTTGCAGCATACTTATTTAATACTGTTACATGATGGCTACTACTTGTTTTCTGGGAGGTTTATTTACGGTTATGTAAAGATTACATAAACAGATTTCCAAGGTAATCAAATAGTGATCTCTATACTTATGCAATAATTCTAAAGCAATAGAATAATTATAACAATATCCTTATTGCAATGTATAACAAAATAACCATAGTCGTAATAACTGATTTATCAATAAATTCCTCTTTGTTACTGTACATATTAAAATGTAAAAATTACCAATAGTAGTAATAGTATTGCTAATTGTAAAACAATCATGTTGTAGCCCGAAGATGACATAAATATATGTCGAAACGTCGGCAAAAGGACTAGGTTAAAATCATTGGACCTCAAACCTTAAAAAAATTACATCATAAATATTATATTATATATATATATATATATATTTTTAATATATATTATATATATATACAGGAAATCAGTTTATAAACATACAAGAATAAACTATATATTATAAAATTATGATTTAATAGTAACATTTATTGACCACCAGTAGTTCTCATTAATGTCAGACTATATATTTTTTTGACCATGACTGGTTAGAACCCTTTATTCCATTAGGATTTCAGTGTAATTTCAACAGTATATTGACATATATGCTAATAAATAGCATATATACAGATTTCGAATGAAATAATTCTGTCAGTGTATTATAAGCTAAACACGTCATGCATTGAGTTTGTAAGAATGCAATTCATGAATGATTCTATTTAAATGGATATTTAATTTCTATTTAAGTGGAAAGCGTAGATATTTGGCTTTTCTTTTTATCTCAGTCAGAAGTTTATCCCAATGCCTTGGCTCTGAGATTAGAAGACATTCTCAGTCAGATTGCGGTGGTACATGAGAGGACGGAGGAGTAAGGCCGCACGCATTGTTTACCAGGCAATTACAACCATCCACAAGACGGGTGGGGGAGGCTCGTGAAGTGGGGGCTGATCGTCTTCTCCAGGCCCTTCCAGTGCCAGTCGACCTTCCGGCACGCTGAACCATTCCTTTCGCATTTGTCGTGTGTACACTATACCAAAAGTGACTCAGTGCTGCTAAAACATCAACGCACTAGTGCCACCTCTGGATATTCACTCTTTCAATGGTGAGCCCAATTATCAATAAAAAAATAATAAATTTCCAGAAACTGTTGATTTCGATTTTTTTGTTATCATACTGAAAAAATGAAAATATATATACCTTAATATAGCATATAAAATTACTTCTACATTGCATTGTAATATATATATATATATCAGTTGACTCTCTATATGTTATTATAGATAAATAATATTTATATGTTAATAAATCATATTAAATTACTTATAACATTTATATATATCAATGATCAAACCACAATAAAAATTGGAAAACAAGACTAAGATCTTTCAACCGTAACAAGGTTTCAATCCTCAGTTGGGTTTTTGACTCTGACGAAGGCCGCTTGTTACGGTTGAAAGATCTTTGTCTTGTTTTCCCATTTCTTATTCTGGTTTGATCATTGATTGTTATTTCATATGTTTATGTGAAATCTTTATATATATATATGAGTGGACTGACTGTATGAATAATGACAAGACTTCCTCTCCTGACGATGACCGTCGAATATGTCGACATTATTTCGATAATGTCGAAATATTCGATATATAAAATTATATAGAAATTAATAAAATATATATACATAAATTAATAAGATGAATAACTACGCGAAGATTTGAAGAAAACCATAAAGAAAGTAAATAAATACCTATTCTTGAAGAAAATGTTATAATTTTTTGTATATATATATATATCAATGATCAAACAACAATATGAAATGGGAAAAAAAGACTAAGACAGTGGTTTGATACTTCATTGTTTTTTCACGTGTGTATGTAAAATCTTATGTATATATATATATATATATATATATACATACATATATGGTATATAAGAATAAAAATGAACGTAGCACAAAGATAAACAAAAGAATAACTCACCTCTATATTTCAACGATCGTCGACATCATGACACGAAAAGTTTCGAAGGAAGGTAGAGCGGCGACTTGTCTATATCTATATTGTGTAAATATATATACGCAAGTATGTAAAGACACACAAAGAATAATAGAAACACACTACAAATTTTGACATCAAGTAAAACGAGGAGAGCCATTCAAAAGACGAGTGGCTATTCGAAATATGTAGTGAGACTAAAAATCGATAAAGAAAATTAGTGTAGAATATGAGTGGTCAAGATAAGAAAACTTTTGATATATATACATATACATAACTTCAAAACAGTTTGTTAGAACAGTATATCAAAAACTTTTAATAAGTTTTTTTTTTTAAATTATAGTTAGTAAATATATTTAAAAAATATTTTTCTCTTATAATACTTAGTAAATAAATATATACAAAGTATTATTCTTCCGTGTATCCCCTTCCCTTAGTGACGATAGTAGAACTTAACTCAAGCTATTTATGGCGAAAAAGACATATAATTCATTTTGATATCAGATGTACCAACTTGAGGAAAAATCGTGTTGTAATTCCGGGTACAGTCTCCTGTGGATACAAAACATCACTTGCGTACTATAGGTACAACATGGAACCCAAGATTCACTGTGTCTTGATAACTGATAACATATGTACGATACCGTAAAGCTGGCGGAATAGGACACTGCAGTCAATATGATGTAGCATTCCGTAAACAGTATTCTACTTGCTATGTATTGTGAGTACACTACAAATATTAATTTAAGCAGTTATCATTGAAGAAACTCCAAATGCTGAGATAGAAAAAATGAATTAAATAAGTAAATATATAAATAATGTATTATACGAGGTGTGTAAATAAAGTAGTGAGACTGATTTTTTTTAAATTTTCTATTCAAATATAATTACAATGTGATATTGTCACCTTCAAAATAGTTCCCTTCGGAAGCCACACAGCGCTGGAGACGGTCCTTCCAATCATTGTAGCATTGCTGGAACTCGGATCCTGGAATGGCCTTCAGCTGGTCGGTTACAGCAGTTTGTATGTTTTGTAGTGTCCCGAAATGAGTTCCCTTGAGGTGATTTTTCAATCTCGGGAAGAGGAAAAAGTCACAAGGACTCAAGTCTGGTGAATAAGGAGGCTGAGGAGCAACAGGAATGTTTTTACTGGCCAAAAACTCGTTTATTGAGATGGCAGTGTGACAGGGCGCGTTGTCGTGATGCAACACCCACTTGTCTTTGATGTCAAAATGTGATGAACGGAGGTGTGATTCAAATTTAACTGTTCCCCGATCATTCTGACTGTCAAGCGTCGATCTGAACGCACAAGGTTCCGTACTCTGTTGACATTTTCATCGGTGTTTGCACTTGAAGGCCTTCCGCTTCGTGGTTCATCTTCAATCGACTCTCTTCCTTCTGAAAATTCCTTAAACCACCGAAAAACCTGTGTCCTTGATAAAACACGTTCTCCATAGGCCTCCTGAAGTTTTTCAAAAGTTTCGGTTGCATTATGTCCAAGTCTGAAGCAAAATTTGATTGCACACCGCTGCTCAACTTTGAGGTCACTCATTTTTAAAACGCTCAAGAAAAAACCATTTCACGAAAACCAACGCTACGGACAAACAAATGACTGTGGCGAGTTCAGATTCATACTGGAGGCGCATCACACGTGCACCTGACGCTACTCAAGGCCACGCGTCTCCAGCGTTGCCAGATCGAAAGCGACGTTGCCAGTCTCACTACTTTATTTACACACCTCGTATATATTAGAAATTACATATATTATACACTAAAAACTATCTGTGAGATTAAAAACGATTGTAATTTAAGTGTTAACCAAATACTCACAAATATGATTCATTTAATCATTGAGTTGTTGATCACACCAGATCATATTGTGCTCTTTAGAGTTAATATTTAAGAGTATTGATGATATATATATATATATACATTTATATAATTATATATATATATATATATATATATATATATATGATCAAACCACAATAAGAAATGGGAAAACAAGACTAAGATCTTTCAACCGTAACAAGCGGTCTTCGTCAGAGTCAAAAACCCAACTGACTGTCAGTTGGGTTTTTGACTCTGACGAAGACCGCTTGTTACGGTTGAAAGATCTTAGTCTTGTTTTCCCATTTCTTATTGTGGTTTGATCATTGATTTTTGTTTCACGTGTTTATGTGAAATCTTTTTTATATATATATATATATATATATATATATATACAGATATTAGGTATTTGTTTCCCCAAACATCCCTTTCTGGACATTAGTCCTTTCTTGTGCTTTCACCCTTGTAAAAATACCACTCTTCCCTCCCACTCTTCTCAACTCCTCACCAGATGTTTTCTGCATCTAGTGTTCAGTTGGGTTTTTGACTCTGACGAAGACCGCTTGTTACGGTTGAAAGATTTAGTCTTGTTTTCCCATTTCTTATTGTGGTTTGATCATTGATATATACAGATATATAAATGAAAATACTGAATAGTCAAAACCGGACAGATAAATTAAATGAAAAAGACAACACATAAAAGAAACGCCTTTTGACACTCCTGAACACAAGTACCACTTCTTCTTCCCTTCTACTCTCTTCTTGATGACGAACTTCAGTTCGAAATATTGAACCAGTATGTGTTCCGAAATATATCCAGTATATATAAATATTTATATACATATATATAAAAGAGTTAAAAATTCAAGAAGAGGAACACACAGAGTAAGGAAACACACTTACAGACTCAAATTTTCGGGTAATCCGTCTTCAGGAGAAAAGAGAAAGTGAGACCAAGCACGTTGTAGACGCAACGGCCAAAATGTCTATAAATGTACATTTATACACATTTTTGTGTATAAATGTGTATTTATATACATTTATTCTTTTGATATTTTTGTGCTACTCTTTGTATTTTTATTCATTTCAAACTTAATAGTGCTTTCAGATTTAATTTTGAGAAGTGTTGAGTCCGTGTATTGGAAATGTTCGTGGCTACTCGGACATTAAAGTATCGATTGATTTAAAAAATGAAACAAGCCATGCTGGAAAGGAATTTTTCCAAACCAATTACTGTCAGCCTTTGAATAGAGGAATGAATCCATAAATTATTGACTGCACTACAAAATGTTCAAATTCTTATGCAAAAAATTCCATGTTGGATAGAGTCCACATCGTCGAAGAGAGAGACAACACAAACGAGGGAATTAATATTAGAAGTGAAGGGGAGCTGTAGTCTGGGGCATGTAGAGAAGGATCATAAAGGGCGTGCCCTAAATAATGAACTCAGTGACAAAAGGGCCGCAGAAAACCACCCTAGCTGCATTAATAAATGACGCATTATAGGACAAACAAGGCTGCCGTGAATCGCGGCGTTTCGCTGGGCGTCAGGTGGGTTTTGAACAATGCAAGTGAAATTCGACCAATTTATCTGACCGATTACTGAACCCTCTCAGCCTGGCCAGCCGATTTGTTTTCATTAGTGTGCCTCTAGGGGGTGAGCAACCCCTTCCATTTGGAGGCAACCCTAAAGGACAATTGAAAAGTTCCATTTGTCATCGTCATTCCTCTTTCCCAAGCACACATATATTTAAAATATCAAAGTAGTCCGCTGAAACTATAAAGTAGTTTCAAAGGCGTAAATGAAAAATACACTATTTTCTTACGCTGTTTTAAACTAAAATACACTAGACAAACCATTTATAAATTCTTAATGAGATATAACATAAAAGTGATTCATACCCTATTTAAATAAATGTAGTTATTTAATTATAGGAAGGCTCTAGAGCATTACGAAAAACTGTTTCAGGGAGAGACTATTGGCATTCAGAGAGTTCTTTGTTTTCCAGCGCCCACACTTATAAGGCGTTCAAATTTTAGTGCTGTTCTAGGGGCTAAAATTGTGGCTGATTTATTATTTGGCACCCATTGTAGTAATAGGCGAGCAAAATTACCTATGGATTCTACATTAGGAGTCCTACATTTTGCCTAACTCAAGTGTATTTGGAGTAGGGACTTTAGCAAGTACCTGACATTGTACATGCTCGGGACCAACGGTTTAACGTCCTCTCCGAGGAGACGACGTGCTTAGATTTATTCACCTTCAACATGAAACAAATCGAGGGCCAGGTGGGGATTGAATCCTGGGCCTACTAGTTCATAGGCGAGTACGTTAACCACTAAGCTAACTTGACCCCTTATTCAGACAGTTTGAAACAGAGATTCAATTCAATTTCGAATTATATGGTAGACAAAATGAAAGGACATGAAATGTCTAACGCACAACTCATGCAAACACACACATACATTTCTCGAAATAGAGTCTACCGACAGGACTGTACCCAGTGTCATTCGTTTTAATTTGGCTTAGCTTCTAAGTAGAGCATACTTATGAGTGGTCGAGGGCTTCCGTTAGTTAGCACAGTACCTTCCTGTTGTCATCTACGTAAACTCTCACGGACTCAAGTTTAATTACTTTTTCTACGTTAAATACGAGTAGAATTACAAATTCTTAAACAGATCACTGATTCCAACACTATGGTAACCTTGAGTGCTTCTGAAGAGGCAAATATCAGTCTTGCTGGTTCAAGAATTACTCCTAGGTTCAATCTGAAACATCAATTTATTTTTATTGTTTTTAACTCTTTTTCATTACTATTTATTTATATTACTTAGAATTTTATATTTAGTTATGTTTTTTTATTTCTTATTCTTTACGTTCTTTTTTTTCTCTTGCTTGTTCTAATTGATTTTATTTTATTTTATTATTTCCTCCATTGATATTATCTAGTTTAAACTTTAGTTATTTAATTTTTTATCCCTTCCTCTCCTAGCGTATGTTGGCAAGACTATTATTCCGACTACTACAAAGGGATTCTTCAGGAGGGCTTCCCTCCTCAAGAAGGAATCTTCTTCTGATGTTGACGAGTCGAAATATCAAAGTGAGTTGTAGTGTTTTCTAAATGTTATATATTTGAGTTTGATTTATATATAAATAATTCAAACTCTATGAATACAACAAAAATATTACTTCGATATTTAATTATGTAATTGAAATCTTTATTTTATTTACAGTTATATAATTATAAATTTTTTATATAATATATATATATATATATATATATATATAAAATTCACAAAGGAAAGAGAAAAAGAAATAAAAAAAACAGAAAAAAAAGACTCACAACGATATTTCGACATTCGTCGTCATCAAGCAGAAGTAGTCCCTTTGAGTATATAAAGAGCACAGAATAGAATAACTGTAAACACTTACTGTAATCGACATTTCGAACAACAGTCATTGTCAGGAGAAAAATAGAAGACTAATAAAGAATAATTTGTTTTCTCTCATTCGTTTAGAACTGTTCACGTGCAATGTCTCATATTCATAATCTCTGATATTCTTCCTTGAGGATGAATCTAAACAGATTCGTTTAGAATCTGTTCACGTGCAATGTCTCATATTCATAATCTCTGATATTCTTCCTTGAGGATGAATTGTTCCAAAGATCAGTTTTAGATAGTTTTCTTCTCATTTTGTTGATGATGTCGAAATATTGATGTAAGGCATTGTCAGTGTTTCCTATATGACTTTCTAGAGTGTGATGATTAGTTATTATGGACTGTTTCATTTTATTTCAGATATATACTGAAAATTACACCAAAATCCTTCACTCGCTGTTGCTAAGTCTGGCTATTAAAATTTGGTAAAGCGCTACTTACTAGCAATTCGTTTCTTTGATATAATTACTGTACAAGCTCCCTTTTATGTTTCATACGATGAAACCATTCATAAAGATCTTTCATCCACCAAGAAATCCAATCCCGACACCGCAAATTGAATGAATCACCCACCAATCTAAACCCTTTTATTTAGGAATTATCATCCCACCAGATTCCTACCAACCCTTTTAGAAGGCTGAAAAGATGTTGGCTCAGAGATCTACTCGTCAAGAAATGATAACCGTGAAGAATAGTTGCAAATTATCTGAACAATTTATGTATATGGAGTACTACGAACTCCACTATTTTACCTCTCTTTAATTTATCATTGATCAGTATTACTTGTTAGCACTCTAAGGGTAGTTTTAATATAATAAAAGAATAAAAAAAATTGATATAAGTAATTTATGTCAAACAGATTTTTTTATGTTTTATATAAAGCCGCCAACCTTTCACAATGACTGATAACGTTCCAAGTCTGTTCCATTCCTTTTGACTCACTTACTTGAGGAACCTCTTAACACATTTGTCTTATCTTATAAACTTTGAACACAATGGCTTCTTATTATCTTATTCTTTGGCCCCATATGATGGATGGTACTTCAGGTCGTTTTGTTGCTCTCTTCAGAGTGATAGGTTCTTCCTATCTTTTTAAATCTCTTTTTCTTCGTAATGAATGTTTGAGACTCCAGTATCATTTGGTTATCTCAATGCTTTTATGTTCCCTTCAGTCTAATAGATTCTGATATCTCCTTTACTATATAACCAACTCCTCTGTCCCTGATTAGTTACGAAATAGTTAAACCTACCTCTATGACAATAGCTTTTTATCATACTTCCTCTACATTATACATTTCACTAATTGCTACTGTAATTATTGGCAGTCATCTTAAAAAGCATTATTTACGTGTAACTGAAAGTCTAAGCCTTAAACTCAAACACTCCATTGATTGATTACCACTTTATTACCTGGGTTTTTATATAAACCCATTACGTTATAATATTACCTTTCATATAAAACCTAATGACGGAATGACAGACACTTGCTTACCTCGTCGTTCTCTTATCCCTCCACGTCACAATTATCCCCCACTCTCGGGTCACCACTTTTCTTTAATTTCATTAAATTCCTCATCTTTGGTCAGATCTAAGAATACTTACCGATATTATCTATAAATTTATCATAGTCAGATTTAAACTAAAACAGACGATCACATTAAATTGAAATATTCAATAAAATTATATAACTGAATATAGAATACGCTATTGATTGAAGTGTATTTAAATGTTAGTAGTTTTAGTTGATGTAGTGGATAATTTTTTTTTTTAGTTCATTAGTGTTGACCAGTTAGATTTTAGCAATTCTATCAAAAGTATAATAATAATGACGTCAGTTACTTTCAATTTTAATTTATTTCATTCTTCTGTTTTATTAAATCCTTATTTCATTTAAATATTTTAAAATATGTTTAGGAATTTTTAAATTAGTGCTACATTTCAATTTAAACTAGTAAACATATGAAATACAGAATTATTGAATAGAATTCAAAAGGAATTTAAAATAAAACAAATGGAAATTGCAAACATAAAAGCATTAAAAACAGTTAGTTAAAATAAAAAGAAACTTATACTAAAACTGAAATTACAACTAATTAAATATATTTTAAATTAAATAATTACAGTGGTAAATAAATAAGATGCTTAAAAATTACAGTGAAATAATTTCGTTGAACTTGAGATTGAGAACATATTGATCTGATGTGAATAAAAAAGAGGATAAGTTTAATATTAGATGGAGTACTTATTGGTCAGTTCTAATTGTTTTTATTTCATCCTTAAAGTTATTTAACAGAAATAAGATAAAGGTGGATACACTAAGTATATGCTCTTCACATGTAGTGATCAAGTTATGTAAGAAAGTAATTTACATAAGTATGCTATAGGCTTGATACCAAGCAGTTATTTACATTTCAAATATATATTCATTCCTTTAGAGAGAAAAAAAAAACAAATTAAGGAGAGAAATCAGTAAGAACTCAGAGGTAAGGAATTGGTGATTAATATTTATAGTGAATACTTTGAGCTTTACTTAGCTTTCTGCCGGTTAGTGTCAGTGGCTGAGACATGTTTAAATTATAAGTCAGCGCGGCTGACTCAGGTCGGTGGGTAGTAATAACCAGAAGTTAGATAGAGTTGACCAAGAGGCTGGAGTGTGGTGGAGGGAATATTATTCCTTCAGCGGTAAACTTGTTAGCATCAAGAACCTAAATTTGTTACATTTCTGTAATATTCATGATTTTTCTTTCATAAGTTTCCAAAGGTAATTTCTTGAGATAAATGTTTTTTTTTTCTTTCTTTGACAGTACTTGAAGAAGATTTAATTTATTCTACTGAATGCTTTTAAGGTTATTATACAACATGGCAGTACTTTAAAAACCACGAACACAAAAAACTTCATATTTTCATTAAAACATATATTAATTTGTAAGAAAATGAAGAAATAAACGTAGAATACAGTGATACCTTGGTTCTCGACCATAATTTCTTTCAGAATTTAGGTTCGAAACTAAAAATTATTTTTCCATAAGAAGTACTTAATGGGATAATCCGTTCACTCTGGTCATATAGAAGTTATATTTTTTTAAATATTTTAAGTTTCTCTGTATACAAACTACTAAGAGTACATTACTAAATCTAAAGTGATTTGAACGACTGTTTTAGTTGTAAAATTATGTTCGAATTCTAGGTGCATAATTTTCTTGAGATCTTGTTAGATTTTTTCGAGTTCAAAGTCTTTCGACAACGAGGTACCAATGTATCTTTTTCTGATGACGGAAAACTATTCATTCGTTTACAATTAGTTTTTGTTAGTTTTTAAAAAAACCTATTTGAATATAGAAATAGTAACCATTTTCAAAGAAGTAACTATCAGTAGTTTTTATTACAACTTAAGTAGTTTCCTAAGCTGTCCGGCCTCTGGTGTATTAACCACCTGTAGCTTAATCTCTCTAAGAGATAATTATTTGGCTTATTTTAGTGGGTTGTTTGACGTTATTTGACGCTTCTATTCTGCTTTCTCTGCAACATAATCATAGTAATTCTTTTTATGTCGGTGTCTCGTTGGTATACCAGTGTCAAAACTATTGATGTTGTTTGAAAATCAAAGTATTCTAGTTAAAGCAACATAACTTTATTAAGCTGATCAAAAAAGTAGTGAAATCAGTTTTGCTTCATAGAATAATTGTGTCTGACTAGGCTTTTGTGTGGTCGTACTAAATTTAGTAAGAAATGTGAACAAAACCAATACTACTAAAGTTGAAGGAAGCAATCCGGTTGTCTCTCTATATGAACGCGAACAACTTTAATGAATTTCCGAGAGTTAGCATGCATAAATATCTTATCTGACACAAAAATCAAGGTAAGAGCGAGATATGACTCAGGACTCTAGTAATGGTAGGAATCACTGGGCTGAAGTTCTATGTGGGATCATCATGGACCACCCTATGTGGGGTGAACTATGTGAGACCAGCATGGACCAGACTATGTGGAACCAGCGTGAACCACCAGCACCCTTGTTGTGGTATCGCAGCTCCATCTCGGACTAGCATAGATTACCCAATGTGGAACGAACTATGTGGAACTCTACCATGGTTCATCGACAGCCTTGTCGTGTTATCCCTCTAATCACTGGGCTGCAGACCTATGTAGGACCTGCATGGACCACCCTGTGTTGAGCGAACTATGTGGGATGCTGACACCCTTGTCGTGATATCTTGCTAATCACTGGGCTGCAGACCTATGTAGGACCTGCATGGACCACCCTGTGTGGAGCGAACTATGTGGGACTGCTGACACCCTTGTCGTGATATCTCTCTAATCACTGGGCTGCAGACCTATGTAGGACCAGCATTGACCACCCTATGTGGAGCGATGTATGTGGGACACTGACACCCTTGTCGTGTTTTCTCGCTAATCACTGGGCTGCAGACCTATGTAGGACCTACATGGACCACCCTATGTGGAGCGAACTATGTGGGACCATTCACACCGTTGTCTTGGTATCGTGGTTTTAGTTCTTAATTGTTTCAGAAAAGTTTATGAAACCATTAAAATGGTAATTTAACGTTTTTAAGTGATTAAAAACAATAATAAAATCTACATGATAATATTAAACTAAACCTAAGAGATTAATTGATTACATTGAGAGAGAAAGAGAGAGAAATGTAATTTTTTGGAAAAAAATAAGTACCAAAAAGCATCAACACTACTATAGTGATACAACTACTGCTTCTCTAACTAATAGACTACCGTTTATAATTAAGTAAATGAAAGTCATGGGGCATCTTAGATGAGATGTTGTAGCATAAATTCTAGCAAAATAAAAATTAAATCAATAAATGTCGAGCCCCTTCTAACTGTGCTCGTTCACCCCTCTTCGCGATATTGTATGGCCGTGACCTGTATAGTTAAGTCTTTAATATATCATTAGCTTTTGATTGAACGCTTTATATATCTTTAAAATATAATTTTTAATCTAAGTCTTTTGGATTCCTTCATATGATTTTTAAAATATATTAGCTCAAAAACGAAGAAAATCAACCCACAGAGAAAGAGACATATATACCAACAAACTCAAATTTTTGGATGATCTGTCTTCAGGAGAAAAGAGAATGGGCGACCAAGCAGGCCGGAAACACAACGACAGGAAACGTCTTAGCAACCGACCCTATATATATTTTAAAATAAAAAGATTTCACATAAACACGCGAAATAACAATCAATGATCAAACCACAATAAGAAAATGGGAAAACAAGACTAAGATCTTTCAACCGTAACAAGCGGTCTTCGTCAGAGTCAAAAACCCAAGCACGCCGGAAACACAACTGCAGGAAACGTCCCAGCAACCGACAGTTGGGTTTTTGACTCTGACGAAGACCGCTTGTTATGGTTGAACGAACTTAGTCTTGTTTTCCCATTTTCTTATTGTGGTTTGTTCTTTGAATAATTTAAAATATACTGTTATATTTTTAAAGAAAGTTTGTAGGATCACTATACGTTAATATAACTGGATTTTTTTATTATATTTAAATAATGAGAACTATAAGAGACCAGTTGGTATTAAAGGAATGTTAATTCCTTGAATAGATGGGGATGAACTGAAAAAGCGAAGGGGTGTGCGGCGACAGGACTCCGGCCGCAGAGGAGTATTCAAGCTGCTCCAGGACACCACCTGCCGGGGATTACGTCTCTAATGGCTTCTCCCCCCCATTAAGCTCCATTACTGCCTCATCCCAATATTCACTTTCTTTACAGACTTCCAATATTCACTGGCTTTAACATTCCACTTTCTATTAATAAAAAAAATCGCATTTCTTTTCCTTTTATTTGATTATTTTCATTGTTCTTGTTAAAAATTCAATCGTAACTAGTTTGTATCATTTGTATCATCTGGTCTGGGAGTAAACTAGGACAAAATGTGTACATAGCAAAATATGAAGACTTCTATGAATCTACTTTTCATGAATTCATATTGATAGTAACAGAGCAGTCTCTAATATAAGACCATTTTATTATTTTACCCTGCCATAACGTACATTTCTACCAGTAATACATGCCAGCTTTCACTAACAATACCTTTTGAAACATCTTCCAGTTAGTTTGAAATAATCCAGGTTCAATTTAATATTGTTCAAATAATTTATATTTAAAACAGTTTTGTGAGCTTGAAAGTACATATATACTATTCTGAAGTTTAAATTAAACTTGGATTATTTTAAATTAACCGAAAAAGTTGTATTTTATTCTAATAATATTAAATTATTTGTGAGTTCTACTTTTTTCCTTCATTTCCTTGTTCGAATACTACATTCAAATGATTTTCAGCAATATATTATAGTTTTTTTAAGCTGACAATTAAAAGAATAATGAAGGAATAAAATCATTAGTTGTGCAATCCGTAATTGTGTGGTATTTACTCATTCTGAGGTAAAATGGATAAACCAACAAAAGTCTCCAGACAAATGAAGTTTTATTCAACGCGTTTCGAACACTTTGTGTTCTTCATCAGGAAGACACTATAATACAAATTATATCTAATTAGTTACAAAAATTAGAGTGAAATAATAAAATTCAATTAAGAGAATTCAAGACATACCCAAGGATGTGGTACTGAGTACCATACTGAGTACTACTGAGTACTGAGTACTACCATACTGAGTACATCATTGGGTATGTCTTGAATTCTCTTAATTGAATTTTATTATTTCACTCTAATTTTTGTAACTAATTAGATATAATTTGTATTATAGTGTCTTCCTGATGATGATCACAAAGTGTTCGAAACGCGTTGAATAAAACTTCATTTGTGTGGAGACTTTTGTTGGTTTATCCATTTTACCACAGAATGAAGGAATAAAATGTTTCATAAAAATATATACTAATTTTCTTGAAAAATTAACATGAATTTATATACAATAAAACGTTTCTTACAATTATCATGGTAAAATTATATTAAAAATATGGAAGTCAAATTAAATAAACTATTGTTATTACAAGATTAAAGGAAGTATTCTATACAAAGGCCTTCATTAAATTGTATTAATTTATTCTATATTTGGTCTATTAACAGACGTGAGTAACGTCGATAAAGTGTACTTCTTTAAATTCAACTTGGATTATTTGAAATTAATCTATCATTTTTTTAAATTTAACTTTGATTATTTTAAGTTAATCCAAAATATTTGTAGAACAAGTCATATTAGTAGTAGAACAACAAATTGACTTCCAAAGAAATGTTTATTAAAATTGTAAAACAAAAAAAAAATCACTTAACTATAAAACCAGTGTACAATTTTAAGGTTAAAAAATTATTCACTCAATGTTATAATTTTAAAAAAATGGCTCGTTAAGAGAAGTGTATAATCCAATGTTAAGAATTATTAATTGTTCATTAGGTAGTAATATTACCATGTAATAATAATTTATTAAACTTAAAACTGAAAACGTATATTTGAGATTAAATTTTACGTTTTTGTTATTCTAAATCCCTTTTTAAATGTATATATTTTTTCCTGGATAACTTTAGAGCAATAATATTTGGAGTGGCTGATATGTTTTGCTGTAAATAAATCAAGCCTAAGACAGTGTTCTTTAAGTTCTTTGTTTTTTGATTGTCGTTGAATCTACTGAATACATATTCTCCAGAGGATTTATCCACTATAACTGTTTTCTTTCTCTGATGACTTTTAAAAATTACCGTATTTTCCTTATATCATTAGACGCCTCTATATAAAGGATGTGGAGGACATATCTTCCTTCCATTCCTCTATAGGTCATTGTTATTAGTAAAATTAATTAATGCGCAGTAAAAGAAATTAAATCCGATGAAATTTCAACCTTTTATTGTACTTTTAAATGTACAAGCAGTTTTAAACATGTTTTTTAAAACGCAAGTTTATGAAGTGCAGTAGGACTACTAACCCTTTGTTTGGTCCCTCTAAATAGCTATGAAAAATATGTTTGTCTTTGTTTATTATCTTGTATTTTTAAACTCTTTAAATTAAGTAAACTATAAGGATTTTGTCCTCCCATCAAAATAGTGCCAAAATTTTAGTAGCACTAAAAATGGAACTCCTTTTAAAATTTACTGTTCAACTTTGGGGAAAATATAAAATGTATGAGGACTTCATAACAATAAGCCAAATAAAGATAGAAAATATTGGCACCAGCAGCACCTTTTTTACTTTCACTAGCATGTATTACACATATAATATTTCTATATATATTTTTTTGACCAATATTATTTCTTTACACTGGCTGAATATCTTTATATAGCTATTTTATTTATTGACTGCTCTTTTTATTATACTTTATACTTTATTATACTTTAGTATAGTTTTGTTTTTTAATGAAATGTAGATAACATGTTTAAAGAAATGTTACCCATAACGAAAATAAAATACTACAATATAATCGCAAATGCCCACATAATATCATTTATCAGTCTACAACTTAGTAAATTAATTGAACCATGAGTTGGTAATCCTTGTAGTTTAGCTATCAGTGGTAAATGAAATGAAAAAGAAAATTAAAGGAAGGATACAAATTAAAATTTGACAAGCATATATTTATAAGAATAGTGAAAGGTTACACAAAAGAGGATTTGGTTCAGTCATTGTGTCTTGTGTAATGATCCATTGGTGAAGGCAGTCTATGCATGAAGGATGGCTTGAATATTTCAGTAGATTTTAGAAAGTTCATTAGTTATTTCCTGCTTGTTTAACTTTGCCTTGGAGAAGTTGAGCAGTCATTAAACAGTTTTAACTCTTTACGCTTGAGTAACATTTAAACAGTAAATAAAAATATTAGGCTTTATGCTATGCCTTTAAAACAGATGGATTTGGGTTAAAATGAAATATGCAGATGAATGCTTGTATTTGGGAGGTGGGAAGAAGACAGGAATGGAAGTCAGTAAAGAGATACAGAAATAGAAATCAACACGTGACACAGCAGACAAATGGCCCTTGCTAAGAACGTCCTTTCGGTCTTTGTAACGCCGTCTTCTTCAAACAAATAACCCGTCCAGCATGCCTAATCACCTGCCAGAGATGTGCTCTCAATCATTTCATTTTTAGGAAGCTTAATTAAAACAAAGCTTCATCATGTGCTTAAAGATTTCGTAACTATAAAATCCATTATCAATAGAACTTAATTTTTAATTCTTTTAGTACTAAAATTCATTACTTATGTCCAAACTCGCATTCAAAGGTTTTGATTTGGGATTTTATGGGGGGGGGGGGGGGCGCTCATATGAAGAATTGACACTACTTTTGTTTTTTATTAAATTATATTATATTTTATAAATCTATTAAATTATATAATTGTATTATATTAAATTATACCAATTATTTTATTAAAATAATTGATTATAAATATCAATTTACCTTTGTTTTTAGACCGATCTATTTAAAAATTAAACAAAAACGTTTCTTTTTAATTGATCAGTCCTTATAATTATATTGTTATAAGAATATAATTTGAACTTTCATCTCTTTTTTTTTTCAAGGATATATAAAATAATTTATTATTTTTTTTTAGTTTTAAATAGCTATTAATTAAATAAAAACAGAGAAAAAGGATATTCAACGAAATCTTAAAAATTACTGAATAAGACCATTTTTTGGACAAAAGTTCGAAAATTTATGACTGCAAAAGAAAAAATCTGGAGTGGCCTACACTTGACTTTTCTATAAGTAAACATAATATCATACTTCTTGGGTATATAATATTTAATATTCTATTTAGGTGTAATATAAATGTCTAAATGGGAGATGTTTATTAATCTCTCATCCCAAGGAGGTAGGAGAGTTATTGATCCACTTATGAATATATAAGCTTATTTTCGTATATCACACTGATGCATATAATATCATTAGTATAATTACAGCAGAAATAACATTTCGGAAAAGTGAAAGTGTAGATTTTGTGTTATTAAATAATCTCATACAGTAGAACATGGCTTTTGTTCTAATAGCCAGTGGATCTCTTTCATAGTTTACCTGATCACCTTCTATATTGAATACTTAAGACAAATTTTCCCACTTAAAACTTGAAACTATTCCTATTTTATTTGAAAAATGTCAGAAAGGTTTAAAAAAAAAATTGTTTTAAGATTTTAAGATTAAGATAATCATATTTATTATTCTTCAAAGATGTTTTCAATTTTAAATTATGTTTTACATTTTTCGTCTTTTATAGCATTATTCTACTGGGTTTTTATTTATTATTTTATGGCTTTTTAGATAAATCCACGTCTTTTTGATTAGATAAATGAAAGATGATGCGCTCATATAATTTTTTTGGTCATATTATACATAGATATTATTTACCAGTCATATATATTCAGACTTTATTCAAGTATTATTATTTATTTTTTAAGTGACTTTTTTCTGCCTTTTAATTACTTATATTTTTATAATCATGATGAATATTATTTTTCATCTTCATATCTCAAACGTTTCCATTTGTTTTTACTTTTTGTTCCACATTTTCTCTCTTTCATACTAGGGACCAACCAACGACCAAAGATTCTTTCCACTGAAGTGCACGTTGTAATTAGCAGTTCCAGGTCACGGACCTACTACTGCTGAATTTTAATACTGATTTGTTTGTGGAGTTAGTAAGTATGTGTCTGTGATCTTTTATTCAGTTTTCGGTATACATTACTTTGTGGGCGTCTGGTCTTCTTGAAGGTTTGGCTTTCTATCTTAACAACAGCGTCTATGATGGATGTGTTTGGGGAGTTCTTAGGGATAGGCTCTGTACAAGGGGATTTGGATGGGGTGGATTTTTCGTATCTTCGTTGTCCACCAGTCTGTTTGTGAATTCGTCAATTGACTCTAACCTGAGGTGTCTTTGAATATCCACATTTCTATTATACCAAGCCATAAGGCGTGCACATTTATTTTGAACTACCTGTATCATAGCTTTATTAGTTTTCGTTGCTTGTAATCAGGTCGATCATCCATAAGTAATACTAGCCCTAATTACCACATTATAAATGAGGTGCTTTACTACCTGTGGAGTATTCTTTGACTTCAGGATAGGGTACAAATTTGACATTAATGCCTGACCCAATTTGTATCTATTTTTTAGATGGTGTTTATAGGTGAGTCGGCTGTCAATTATTATACCTAAGTATTTGGCCAGGGTTTTATAAGATATCAACATACCAGGGATATACCTGATTACATTGTTCACTCCCAACTACTCATCTCTGTTTTTTTCAGGACGATTCTTCCAAAAATTTAAGATCCTAACTGTGTTTTTGTACTATCGGTAAATTTCTGAACTTCTTTCGCCTAATATTTTTTTTGTTTAAATATTACATATTAACTTATAAAAAAATTTTCTTTTATGTAATGTTGAAATAAAACTGATTCCTTTCAATTTACGACGATTTGATATGAGACCCCACCATGCAATGGAGAGCTTTCAACTTTTGACTGAAGTCCCATTTCGAAATTTTTTTCTGTTATTTATTTGTTAATATTCTGATGTATGTATTATACATGAAACTCAAAAGAGTAAATTAATATAGCGATATTAATGCTTCTAAAATTGTGAGACCGCTTTTTCTTTCGTTAAATTGCATACCCAATCAAATGTACTTAATTAATTCAAAAATTCTTATTCAATAATTTATTTCTAATGAAAATTAAAACTGTTAGAAAATAGATTTAAAATATCTTGACACGTTGACTATTTTTTTTTTGAGGGTTTTATTTGGGTTAAAATTACGTTCAAAGTGGCTGAAACCGAATGGGATGCTGGTGGCCAGGGACCCTTGAGTTGAGTGCTTAGGGGTGGTAACTCTATGATCTCCAAGGGATGAGATATATCGATTCACCCTCGCCCTCTACCAACACTATCCTTATTTTATGGGCTTGTAGAAAATCTGAAAAAAGAAAATAAAATATGAATCACCCCACTCCCTTCAGGCTCTTTTATACCCTACACCCACCCTATTCAAGTACTGCTTTCTTTATTCTACTTAGTTTAAAAATGTCTTGCACAGTTTTTTTTTCTTATAATATTATGCTTTCTATCAAGTTTAAAACTTTATAATATTTGAATTATTGTTCCAAGTATACTAGAAATTACTACTGAAGTTATTCAATTCTACCTTAATGAAATAGTAGATTCACTATTTTTCAATAAAATTTCAATTAGTCTTCCACAATTACTAAATTATGGCTTCTGCAAATTCGGCTTTATATTACTAAGATTCAAAACCAAGACTAAAATGTAAACATCTTTTAAAAAAAAAATGTTTTAAATGATATCTTCAGGAGACAAAATTATTGATTTTTTTAGAAGGATCTGCCTGAAATTCGCCATTTATGTTGAGACAAGTAGAGCTCATTTAAGAGTAGAAATATTTGAAAATGGAGATAAATTTAGGAAAATTCTTGTTTAATTAAAAAATGCCAAGAAGCAATATCATTTTTTTCCCTGCATACTATTTAATTTCATAAAGTTAATTCTTTTTAAAATTAAAATTTGAAAATTAATCAAAAATATTCAGTTGAATAATGTTGGTAAAACGGATGATAAATTAATTTCGTTTGTCGTTTGATGAAACGGTCAAAAATTGAGCTCAGTACTAAGACGTCATGCTCGACTTTTTTATTGATTCTCATGGATTGGCACAGGTATGAAATCTCTATCTTTAGAAATGAATGCATTAAGAACACGCAGGAATTAATATATAAAAAATAATTAGGGTAAATTAAAAAAATTATACAACCGTAAAATTCAAAAATAAAATTGCAAACCTAATTAATTGATACCACATTTAAATAACACATATCAAACCATATAAATTTGTAAACATGAATCCAAGTGCTCTAGGGAAAATAATAGATATGAATACTGCCTAAATCCATTAAATAATAAAGTCAAATTTACTATTATCTACATACATTTTATGTTTAATAAGAGAGTCTAAACAAATTTATTTTCAAAATATACAAAATAAATATAAATATCTATTAAATTCTCAAATTGTCTATCATAAGCATAAATAGCTAGATTTCTATATCTGAATTTGCCGATTTTGAGTTTTTGTCAAGAAATATGGCGTCTACAGCCTTAATGCATAAAATATGAAATGTTGGAAATAAAAATCGAACTCAATGTTATTTAATGATTTTTTGCTCTAGGATGCTTCTTTCATAGCCTAGGTACTACTATTCTCCTGAAAATGTTAAAAAACGTCCAAGGGACTGTAGATCATGAATGAAGAATCGTAAGACAAAAATGCATAAAATAATATTGAACCCAATTTTCATTTCGATCATTTCATATTTTATACTTAAAACTTCTAGACCCGGGCAACGCCGGGTATTTCTGCTTGTGTATATTATAATAATAACCCGAAGTTCTAAGTTCTATATCCTAATATACAAACATCTTATTGAACAATTTAAATCGATTCTTCTATGAAGATTGTTAATACCATATACTGGTCTAATGATTCCATCATCAGCAATAACCGAGGTAAACAGATTAACATGTAAACTTCTTTCAATTTAACTTTTATATTAATACTAAATTGATTCAATGTAAATATTTATTAATACTATCAAACCAGATACATTTGTAAACATGAATCCTAGTGCTGCTCTTACAGTAAAACAAAAATTAAGCCCATAAAATAGGAGAACCAATTAGGCCTATATTATTTTAATAAATTCAATATATATAGGAAATAAATGAAATATATATTTTAATAAATAAAATATGAGGTTACGTTACCTAACTCATACACTACTAAAAGTTTGCTGAATTAAAAAAAAATATATAAATGGAACAACTAAATGGATATAATTAGATGTTAATTAATATAATATTTATTTAAACTACAAAATGGTTTATTACAATATATGGGTTAAATTATCTACTAAAATGTATCTTAGTTGCAATTTTTATTTATATATAACTATCAATATCTAAACTTAAGGCATTCTTTTTTAAAAAAAAGAACAAATATTATACAGGTTATAATTAGAGTGAGTATTTTATATGAATTATTTCTTGTGAAAATTACAACCGAATCTGTTTTTGAAATGAAAAGGGAATTATGTAACCCGAACGAAGGAAAAATGTGGGTGAGTTTTCTCACATGAGACGAGCCAAGTCAACCACTCAAGTGTGAAAATGATTTCCCCCACTGCCTTAACTTGTGAATCCAGGAATTCGGTAAAGATGGCTGTCTGCAGAGGTCAATGCATACTGTCCTAAATTTCAAACAGTATGAAACCTTCATTGGATCATTTCCAAAGAATATTCCAACTACGTAGCTGTGTATTCTTAATGCACGAACCCTTTTTTGTCATTCCCTAACTCTATTCTTTCACTATTTATTTTCCCTTCTTCACTTTAAATAATGTTCACTTATTCAATTACACAATATACTTTTTTTTTTATCTTCATAAATTTATTACTTAAAACGACTTTTCCTTTCTACTTACTATACACATAACTTCGTTTTATTCATCCTGATTAACTTTATCAACTTCATGGAATATGCGACAGAGAGTAAAGCTTTAGTTCCGTAAAAAATGCAATATACTTGTGCAACCTATATTTGTACTTATTTTGTATTTTGTAAAACATGTATTTGTTCTATAAAACATAAATTATCTCTATAAAAATACCAAAAACAACGGAACTCACATTCACCCATCTTGTACAAAACATACCGGTAGAGCATAGCAAATAATAATCATAAAACATAAAACATACATAGGCAACATTCTTAGGAATCTAATTAGTCCCCAAAAACTTTTATGATAGTAAATTTTCTGCCTTCAGCATTATCTTTTTTCATTTTTTTATTTATTTCTGTAGAACATTTTTATTCGTAAAAAGTATATGTTTGTAAATTATTTTGTTTTCCTTCTTCATTTTTTATTACATATGAAGAATTATTTCTTCTTCTCTAAATTTATTTCCCCTCCCCACAGCCCCCCCAAGTAGTGGTTATATTTTCATTTCATCAGTGATGAACTCTTATTCTTTATCGTATTGTTTTTTTTTATGGAGTATTAATAATTTATATTTGGTAAACCCTTTATTTAATATTTCAGTTGTTATTCGTCTTGGGTATCCTTAGCCAATGGTGATCACTTTTCTTCTGCTATCTTCAGAAATACTGATACAGGCTTTACTGTTTTCTGTACTCTCTTCTCTCTCTGTGTGTAAATGCAAATGTCATTTAATATTATATATATATATATCAATGATTAAACCACAATAAGAAATGAGAAAACAAGACTAAGATCTTTCAACCGTAACAAGCGGTCTTCGTCAGAGTCAAAAACCCAACTGACTTGTTTTCCCATTTCTTATTGTGGTTTGATCATTGATTGTTATTTCACGTGTTTATGTGAAATCTTTATATATATATATATATATAAACTAAAACTTTCAGAAGAAAACACAGAATTGAAATCACTGAAACTATAATGACACATAGTTTTATGTATTAATCTTTCTTTTTCTTCGTAGTTGTTGTTTGTTTACGTTTACTTATATCCTAGTTATATTTTCCTTTGTCCTAGTTTAGAATCAGCTGTATTTGATATGACATAATTTCTGCTTGTCAATGTTTGCCTGATGGCTAGGTGGGCCTTTTCTACTCGTAATAGTGGCCGGTGTCAAAATGTAAACTTCAGTTTTATCAAGTTTATGTATTTTTTCTCTGTAGTTTAATTGTACATATATAAGTAATTATATAAAACAGTTGGATAAACTAAATATAATACGTTACAAAAAGGAAATACATACAAGAGATTACAAAAAATCATTACTATATTTCAACTTCATTATCATCAGGTAATTAGATTTGATGGTAGCTGCTTCGAAGACAAGTCAAAACTCATATTATATATATATATATGTATGTATATATAACAGTTCAAAATTGAAGATAAGTAGCACAGAAAGTACTCAAAACTGAAACACCCTTACAGACTCAAATTTTTGGGTAATCCGTCTTCAGGAGAAAAGAGAAAGGGAGACCAAGCACATTGTAGACGCAACGGCTAGTATTCGACACGGCAATTTTGAACTGTTATTCTGTCCAGTTTGGATCGTCTTTCCGTTTATCTAGTGAATATATATATATATATATATATATATATATATATATACCACAATTAAAAGAAACGGTCCAGCGGACTTTTTTATAATAAAATAAAAAACGAAGGAAACACACAGAAAGACACAGACATAACTCACATCGATATTTCGACAATCGTCGTCATCAGGAGGTGCGAAGAGCGAAGAGCGAAGAGTCCCGCAGGAAGACAGGGCGGTACTGAACTCGGAAACCGCAGCCAGTACCCCACCACTTACCACCAAGCGGGGAAGGGAGGGAAGGAAATGAAGAGCCAAATTAAGACGTAAAAGGAACGAGTAAAAATTATAACTATAAAAAATTATAAAAAAGTAGATAAATCAAATTAAAATTAATAAAAATAATAAATAAAAAGTAAAATAAAAAATAATAAATAAATAAATAAAAAATAATAAATAAATAAAAAAAAATAATAAATAAATAAATAAATCATAAATAAATTATCGGTTGAGGTTGAGTCCGGGGGAAGAGCGAGCATCAAGTAAGCATATGTATGCCTCCTCTGAAGCTCTTAGGGTAACTTTATTGTTGGATTCGGGGATCTGTTTCAGGATCTGAACCCTGAAACAGTCATTGAAACTGAGTCCATGCGAGTTCGCATGGATGGCTACAGGATAGTTACTGCATGCGAACTCGCATGGACTCAGTTTCAATGACTGTTTCAGGGTTCAGATCCTGAAACAGATCCCCGAATCCAACAATAAAGTTACCCTAAGAGCTTCAGAGGAGGCATACATATGCTTACTTGATGCTCGCTCTTCCCCCGGACTCAACCTCAACCGATAATTTATTTATGATTTATTTATTTATTTATTATTTTTTTTTATTTATTTATTATTTTTTATTTATTTATTATTTTTTATTTTACTTTTTATTTATTATTTTTATTAATTTTAATTTGATTTATCTACTTTTTTATAATTTTTTATAGTTATAATTTTTACTCGTTCCTTTTACGTCTTAATTTGGCTCTTCATTTCCTTCCCTCCCTTCCCCCGCTTGGTGGTAAGTGGTGGGGTACTGGCTGCGGTTTCCGAGTTCAGTACCGTCCTGTCTTCCTGCGGGACTCTTCGCTCTTCGCTCTTCGCACCTCCTGATGACGACGATTGTCGAAATATCGATGTGAGTTATGTCTGTGTCTTTCTGTGTGTTTCCTTCGTTTTTTATTTTATTATATATATATATATAATAAAATTTATATATATATATATAATATATATATATATATATATTATATATATATATGTGTGTGTGTGTGTGTGAAATTACTAAAGAGTTCAAACTGGAGAGTTAAATAACTGAAAAAAACAACGCATAAAGAACGAGAACACTACTGAATGAATATTTGGAACCGAATTTCGTCATCAGGAAGAGAGCACAAGGGAAGAAGAAGAGTTACGTACGTTCAACCCACGTTCAATACTTTTTGTGAAGTGCGTTCAAAATAATGATCCAGTAAGTGTTCTCGTTCTTTATGTGTTCTAGTTATAGTTATATATTTGTAACTAATTATTATTATATATTTATAACTAGTTCTTTCAGTTATAGATATAATATCTGAATTTATCTATATAATACTTTTTAATGATTTCTCAATAAATATATGAAAGAAAATCTTTGTTAAAAACTATAGTTCACAAATTTAGTAACCTTATATCTTCGTGTAGAAGGAATCCTTGTTGAAGTTACAAAATTAAAGAATCATTTTATAATTTCAGTATGAAATCAAGGTTTATGCTGAGATTGTTATACATATTTCAGGATAAGGAAGTGGAAAAAAAATTTCTCATTAAAGATAATTTAGAATTGTGGAAGAAATTTAAGGGCTCCCGATCATTAACAGTTCTCGGAATGTATAAAAGAAGGAATGAAGGGGACTTTTATTGTAGCCTCTAAGGGTCTTTTTACCAGGTGGATTGTTTCTTTGTTCCTTTTTATCTTGTTTTCTTTTAGATGGTCTGGTATTGAAACGACAGAAGAATCTAAATGTTACTTTTTTTTACTTCCGCCTGCATCTTACTTGCTTGTCTACATTGCTGTCCAATTCTTCCTCCTACACAAAGCAATTGTTAAATATCTGGTTATCATTTTGGACTTCTGATGGTTTTGAAACGACACTTTTGTAATAAATCTATATTAGAAAATAACTCATGTCAAGTCTGTATTCTTTCTTAAACTTAAGAGTAACTCTTACACTGTATATGGTCTTTCGTTCAACTATGTACTGTGAATGCTAGTCTGGTTCAAAACTCTACCTACCTTGAGGTTCCATTGATCATTAGTGCGTCCTTTGACGAACATTAATGAAGACCAAAAAAAAAAAAATTTACTTATCCTTGCTAAGAACCTTCTATAGGGTTTTAGTCCGTGAATTAACTTTTTCCAACTCTCTAAGTTCAATGCAATTTTAGCTACCTTAGTGATTTCCACAACATCTTATAAAATCAGTACACTTCATTTTATAACTGTTCACCGATAGAACCATATGACCGCATAGAAAACTATTTTACATGAAGGATTTATTAGGTATTTGACTTGTCCTATCATGTATTGCGGCATAATAGTAAACTACTATTACCTTTTCAATTATAAACTGTACTAATATTCGTTAGCTTTTTGATTTTTCACTTTTTGCGTGTAGTAAATTTAATATGAATGTTCTATTGAGTTTCTCTGTAAAATTAATAGCATTTTGTTGAAGCAGTATAACTTTTGAAGTGGATATTGAGCAATTTATGTTTTCTGAAACTACTATTTCTTGAGGTAAGATGTAGTGACCTTCATGTGGTAACTCTTAGCCTGTTTTGACTAATCGCTATGTGCCTTAGGCTTTGAGTCAGAGAAGAGCAGATCGATGTTATATAACGTGGAGATCATTAGCTATCTATGAAATCTCTACAGGGTTTCATAGAGGAGCACCTTCAGCAGTTCGCAGCGTGTACTACAACGCTCGCTTATACTTCCAAGTACACTTGGATTATGGTATACTACTTATTCTTTTTTACAAAAATACGTACGATGTACGATACGCTATTACACTTAAATCTCTACAGGGTTACATAGAGGAGCACCCTCAGCAGTTCGCAGCGTGTACTTCAACGCTCGCTTATACTTCCAAGTACACTTGGATTATGGTATACTACTTATTCTTTACCAAAATTCCTACGATGTACGATACGCTATTATACTAATACGATATCTTTTATCATTGCATCTTTTATGTACTTTTATTGTTGCATCTTAGATTAATAGTAACTCGTAGCCCATCGCTTATGATATAGAAGGCCTTTCAGTTTTTTTGGTGACCTAAGTAACTCAATCACATCTGTTGATTATTTCCATGATTACAGTTTCTTAGTTTGTTTGAAACTCGATGGAAATAATATTATAACCCTGCTATTTGTGTTTCATTGAAATGAATGTGTTTAAAAATAATAGTTTGTTGTTCAATTTCCTTATTTTAATTCCTTAAAAGTAAAAGTTCCTGCAATACCACACATGCAACAGTGTGTCTTCTGTAGCAATCACTTGAGTTATCACTGTTGCCTTATTGTTTTATCGTTAAGATGTTAAACAGCCTTTCTTCATTTTTTTAACAGTCATATTTTAAAAGCATGCACTTAAAAGTTATTCTGAGGTAAAATGGATAAACAACCAAAAGTCTCCATACAAATGAAGCTTTATTCAACAGCAACGCGTTTCAAACACTTTGTGTTCATTATAAAGAAGTCACTATAATACAAATTATATCTAATCAGTTACAAAATTAGAGTGAAATTATAAAATTCAATTAAGAGAATTCAACTGATTACTGATTAGATATAATTTGCATTATAATGTTTTCCTGATGATGAACATAAAGTGTTCAAAACGCGTTGCTGTTGACTAAAACTTCATTTGTGTGGAGACTTTTGGTTGTTTATCCATTTTACCTCAGAATGAGTAAATACCACACAATTACGGATTGCACAACTAATTACTTAAAAGTTATTATATGCTTTTTGTTTGATTTGTAATCTTGTGTGAGTAAAAATTATGATTGATAGGAATATATTTTGATTGATGAACGGAATTAATTGATAACGAACTAGTAAATAGATTTATTTATAATGTATAAGGGATCTATCACAGGTATTCTTCTTCGTCCACCGTTGATTAATCAACCATTTGGCACAATGCCTTCCATGACGTTTGTTCCACTGCATCTAATATATCGTATTAATGATCTGTCCAGTGCGTAGTTTATCACTGCCAACGCTTTAGAGTCAAAGAAGACGGCTTGCAATCAATTGACTGACAATGCTGATTTTATTATATTAGCTTCCTGGGCTACCAGAAGCTAAATCTACATCTCGGCTAGTGTTTTATTTTGGATGTGCACCACAAGTTTTCTATCATTTTTCCTACGGTAATCGCCCCAAGTGTAAACCGTGGCCTTCTTTACAACTAAATTGATGTTGTTGGTTACACCATTATTAGTAGTGAGTACCTCCCAATGATAAGAGGCCAGAGTTGCCCAGTTGCTTGCATGCTGTGGTAACCACTATCTAACTGGCCTTCGAGTTTTACATGCCAATGTAGACTCTAAGCACATCATCCCGTGAAAACGATGTTAAGCTGTCTGGCCCAAACATGTGCAATATCAGGTCCTCGTTAATGATCACTACTTTAAATACACTTAGGGAGACAAAATTCAGGAATCCCAATATCATTAGGGTGAAACAATTCACCCTTGAAAATCAGGGGGCAGAAGTGTTCCTTTCTGGCATACACTCATTCTACAAATATATATATATATATATTATTAAAATAAGCAGCAGCTTCTGCATTGACCAGTTTCTTGTTGACACTCTCTAGTTTTCGTATCACTTTACGGTGAGACTCTGGTAGCTTTCAAAGAAGGTTAGCAAAAGACATTAACACACACAATAAAATTTAGGTCAAACACGAAAACACTTGAATAAACCACTTTCTTTAAAATGCCGTTTTAATCACGAAAATAACAAACAAATAAACAATACGTACGAGCTTTCGGCTGTCATTCGCCATCATCAGATACCGTGATTAAAACGGCATTTTAAATAAAGTGGTTTATTCAAGTGTTTTCGTGTTTTGACCTAAATTTTATTGTGTGTGTTAATGTCTTTTGCTAACCTTCTTTGGAAGCTACCAGAGTCTCACCGTAAAGTGATACGAAAACTAGAGAGTGTCAACAAGAAACTGGTCAATGCAGAAGCTGCTGCTTATTTTATAACATATGCTTAAGGGAAGACCTGCTGTCATTGTACACAAATATATATATATATGTATATTATATATATATATATATATATATATATAAAGTGATTTTTCTTTTTCCCATCAAGATCTTAGTAACCTACATTGACGTATAATAATTATACCAAATATTATTTGAATAATAAAATTGTTTCATCTCAAAAGATACTGATATATTTTATGACAGTAATTACAAATGATTGATTCTGTATTACAATCTTTTACATTATTGTTTTGTCACTTGCAATGGATCCAAATTGATAATTGAAATAAGGTAAAGTAGAGCATTTTTTATGGGTTAATAATCAACACAGATGCAGTTAGTAGTTATTACGCCTTGTTTCATATGATATTATAAAAAAAAAATATCTTTCACTTTAAGTCAAAATGAAAGAGACCAGGATATCACAGTGCCAACGTACGCGCATCTGGACTGACAGAGCAGGGGCTGAATTCCTATTCTGGCACTCAATTTATTCACACTGAAGGTGACAAAATCGAATACGACGGCCCTTGGAGAAATAATTAACCTTCTGTTCCAAGTTTAATTCTTTAACCTTATTATTGTTCCAAGCCAATGTGTTGGCTTTTAAATTTCTCTGTTGCAATATTATAAAGCGTCATAAGATATTTAAAATGAAAAATTTCAGTGAATTGTTCCAAGCCAATGTGTTGGCTTTTAAATTTCTCTGTTGCAATATTATAAAGCGTCATAAGATATTTAAAATGAAAAATTTCAGTGAATTGTTCATGACATTATAAAAAACAAATAATTTAATTTACTGATAAGTAAGTCAGAAATGAATGCTATATTGAATCATTTTCTTACTGCAAAGTTTGTACAATAATTGCATATTATTATACAGATATATTATTTGAGATAACATGTTATGTAGATCTAATACATATTAATGTAAACAACCATTTGTCCAAAGCCGCAGTGTTTTGAGAACTATGCTTATCTACGATTTAAATTCATTGAAAGTGAACTAAAATCGAATATTTGGAATATAAAATAGAAATCTTTGTATTAATATCAACAGATAGGGATATTTCTACATCAAATAGATTCTTAAATAAAATAATAGGAGAATCACTAAGTCTTTGGACAAAAGGATTTTTCAACATCAACACATTTCGAACACCAGTGTTCATCCACAGGATACATCTACAATATAAAATATGAATAAAATTGTGAAATTAAATACAAAACAACAACAACATAAAGACTAATATAAAAACTACTAAAAAGTTACATATCTGCCTAAACAAGGTGATGTTGAGTGTTTGACGAATCATAGGTCACAAATAGATTCTGATAATAAAATTAAATTTATAGTTCAATAACTTTAAATCAGAAATTTAAACTATAAGATTGTATCTCTAATGTTTAGTTGAATTAAAAAGAAAGTTTTTTGTTTTTAATTTTTGTGAGGTGTTAGTTGATTAATCATTTTATGGTAGGACGCCCACTGTGCTTACTGATAGATAGAAGTAAGTCACAAATTTAATATAAAACTAAATTAAAAACTGCAAAAAAAAATATTCAAAAAAAAAAGTTTGGTGTAATGGAAATCGGAATAGAGCGGAAGAAAAGTATTCCTAGTGGGCATTGTATGAAACAAAGAAAGTAGAAAAGTTGTAAATAGTGAAAACTTGATTAGGAGTTCGTTAACTTTAATTAAGGATAACTTTTTAATAGAAAGTTGAGTGTTTCTTTTGGTTTACCAGTCATCAAGTATTCATTCAATTTAGTTTGAAAAGGCAGGAGGTAAAGTTAGTTTCATCTAAAACTGAGTTAGTTGCATAGAGTTTTCTTTCTTTTTCTTGAATTGAATAGTTCTAGAAATAAGGATAGAAGAAGAAGGTCAAAGTTGTTGAGTAAATATTGTTTTACAATTATAAAAAGAAGTGTGTTTAGGGTAGGAGGAATAACAATTGGATGGGTTGGATAAAAAGAAAATGTAAGAAAAAAAAATAGTAAAAGAGGAGTGGAGAAAGATATGCATATAAAACAAATAGAAGTGGAAAAGTAAAGTTTTCTAGTGAGAAAAGCAGAAGGCCTGAGGGATAGGACAAATAGACTGCGCTGGAAAAGTGGACAAATGGAATGTAGGGCCTGCAGCCATTTGAAGTAACTCCCTTCTCCATCGACGGCTAGTTGAATAACTTCAAATTAAAATAGCCTCATTAGGGTTGAGCTAACTGAAAACAACTTAACCTCATTTCGTCTAAAAAGCTGTTATTTACTATAACTAATATACGTTCTTGCATAGTTTAATTAATTTTGATAATAATTACTTTTAAACTAATTAACACAAAATTTACTATTCATTTAATGTTCTGTTTGAAATCCATCTAGATATGTATAACACCAAATCAACTCTGACTTATTAGTTATATTGGCTGTTGTTATAATGCATTATGTAAAAGTATAGTTATATAATTGAATTTTTGAAATCGGGAGTTGTTGGTTTTTTAATAACATTTTCCAAATAACTGTATTTTTGTTGAAGCAGATATATCAACGACTTACAAACTTACCATAACTTACTATTTATTAGAGTTACAGTTAATCAAAGGTAGATTAGCCATGTGGAAACATTGAAAAATTCTATATGTTTTTTTATATAACGGTGGTTTTACCAGGAAAGTATAAGGTCTAATGCCTTTGGTTATTTTCATTAAGAAAAAGTATACATTGTTCTTTCATAGAGTAGGATAGGTTAGGTTAGGTTAGGTTGCAGTGGTAGTTCCACAAGGGAACACACGTAGGCCGAGCATTGTGATACCACACAATGAAGATTGATTCTACATGGGGAGCCCTAAATTTTGCCTAACTCAAGTGTATTTAGAGTAGGGATCTTTAACGAGTACCTGACATTGTACAGGCTCGGGACCGGCGGTGTAACGTCCTTTTCCGAGGGACGACGTGCTCAGACTTATTCACCACCTGCATGAATAAATCGAGGGTCAGGTGGGGATCGAACCCCGATCCTATCAGTTCAGAGGCGAGTACGTTAACCACTGAGTTAACCTGGCCTCTAAAAGAGTACGGTAACAGTGTACAAACTTATCAAGGGCTTATTTTTAGTGTATTACTTGTCATCTTTTGAATCATTGGTGAACATTGTTAAATTTGACAGATTGTTTATGCAATAAGGTTAATGAAGGTGTTAGATAATATTTACTTCAAAGTAAGTAATATTTTATGAGATGGTTGAAGTCACCTTGGTGGAACAGGTGACACCCAAATAAATATATTAATTAGTGAACTCTAATTATAATGTCGAGCATCATGCTTACACAGGTGGTAACAGTATGCACAGAACTGCATGAAGATACTAAAGAAAACTAATCTAAATTGGACTTCTTAACGTAATATTTCACATAAAGCCTCTACTATACATATGTCCTCTTTGCCAAGAAAATTGATAAAAATAAATATAAAAATGAAATTTATTAAATTATATTAATTAAAATATTTAAAACAATTGCTAGATGGTTGTACTTTATTAAATGTGGATCTCATGGTTTCAAGGGATTAGTTGGGAAGGTTTGCATGGAGTATCGATATAGAATATAAGCCTGTATAGAATATAGAATTTTTTCTAAATCTGTTAATTCAATGAATGGATATCATAAGAAATTATTTCAAAATTATTGTTTCCCGTATTATTGAACAGCGGCTTGCAGGAGTAGGATGAATCATTTTTGGTACAGCTTCTTTCAAAAAGGTTTTATATTGACAAAAAATTGATAATAGTTTATAAACATAATGAAATATCAAACAAAAAGGGCGCTGGTTTGAAAAACAAAGGAGTCTTCTTGAGAGAATGATATTTCACTTATACTTTTTGCAGTTTGATTTGTCTTGGAAATATACTACTATATTTCAGATCCCGCTACCAAGATATGTTGTATGGTAGATTAAAGTTGTCGGTCCTGGAACAGGCGATATTTAAGAAAGGCCGATTTACTTCCTGGATAAGTGCACAGTCAGGAAAAAGGAAACAGAACCAAGTAAGCTTATGGCTAGCTTGAATTGGTAGGATATTCAGTCTCCCCTACCACATCTATCAAACAGCTTCACATGATTTGTATCTCCTCCACTTCTTCTATTGATAGATGACTTCGTTTTATTCACATGATTCAGCTAAATTTTTTTTTCAGAGTTTCAACTATAGAAATCTTTTAATTATAATTGAGTAACATATTGAAAAAAAGATATATTTTACATTAGCGACTTCATATTCGTCAACAAAATATAGTTTAAATCACGTTAATAAACAAAGAAAATCATGAATATCTTCTCTTTTTTTGTTTTAAGAAACTGCGACTGTTAATGATACAATCACTTGACATGCAAAGAGTTAATAAAATGTCGCCATTATATAATTTTATTATGAAAGGTAAATGTATTGCTTTACTTTATATAAAACAATATAGGAATTGATTTTTTTTGGAAAATAGAAAACTTTATCATTTTATTATTTTAAAATTTCATTAGATAAAGAGAGAGAAACACATGGAGAGAGAGTGTGAGGGAGATCTGAGTCAGAGAGAGAGAGTGAGAGAAAGATTAGAGGAGTGACAGAAATTGAGGAAGAAGTAGAAAATAGGACTAACAAAAGGATAAAGAGAGAAAGAGAGAGTGATGGGAAATATAAATAGAGAGAGAGAGAGAGAGAGAGAGAGAGAGAGAGAGAGAGAGAGAGAAGGAGAGGAATATGGCGAGAAAAATGAAAGAACTGAGAAAGATGGAGTGAGCAACAGAACAAGAGTGAGAGATAGTTTGATAGAATATTAACTCTTATAATGTTATTATAAATTTGTGATGAATCGCAGCTATCAGAGAGACGTATGCTTCGTTTATGCTAGCATCTTAATCATTATATTTTCTATTGTGCCGTGAATCATCTCTGATACATAGAAAGGGTTATTATAGAAGAGTATAATGGCTTCTGGGGGGTGTTTTCTGTGAATTGTGAAACACGTGCACATATCTTAGACTATATTCAGAGCAAAATAATTCTATCGATTTCAATTCCTTTCCAGAAAAAATACTCTTGTCACAGCATTGTAAACTTATATATTATGTATGTTATTTTACTAATTATTAAATTCGAAACAATATTTTCATACAAAAAATTTTAAAAAAATTTCTAATTATTTTTTTTATTTGACTTTTTTTTAGGAACTGAATAACTTCTTTGTTTCTCCTGTTTGTAACTGCATTGTTCGTCTTTTCTTAACTATATTTAAACCAATTACTTGGTTGTACTTATAGGTAGAGTAAATACTTCTTATTTTGAACACACTTTTCTAAGACATATGTAAAATAATTTAAAAAAAGTGCTTGAAGATTACTAGAACCGGTCTGTTATACCTGGAAGAATGTCGTGCATGAGTTCTTGACCCTGAGGAGGAAGTCGTGTCCGGCAAGTGCGTTGCTAAGAGGCCCGTGACTAAGGCGGGACATCCCTATCTGACCCGTGACTAACCAGGGACATCCCTAGGCACGCCTCGCCCTAGTAACGAGGTTTTTATAGCTCTAGGGAGGTCTAGAATGGTTTCAACTTCCTTTTTGAGCCGATTATTAAGTATAACCTAAAGCCCTCCCCTCGTATCATTCTACAGTATTTATCACACCTTTATCGCCCTGTATAAACAAGAAAGAAGTTTTATCTAAATATGTAATGGCACAAATTCACTCATAACTTCATAAAATGAATGTATACTTCTATTTTAACAATAATCTAATATTTAATTTTCGCAATCGAGTTTTGTAAAAAAAATAGTGATAAAATTTATAAACTATTTATTTAGCTACAAAAATTCTTGAAAATGTCAAAAAATTGTTTCAGGCATATATTTCTTGACACAACATTATACCAAACTAAGAAGAATATTATTCCAAACTACATAAAACAATATCTTACAGAAGTAAGAATTTTGTGACTAAGAAAATGAAAGTTACATTATAGAATGGAACAACAATCTTAACTGTACAAAACCTAATAAGATAACATTACCTCAACACTGTTCACTCAAAGGAACTAAATAAATCAAATTTCAATAAAACTCAGCATAACACTACAGAATAAATATTACTTAACTTAGTAGTGTGACTTCTATGATTAATCGAACTTAGGTCCTTTTTGATATCAAAAAGTTAAGTGTCTTCCTTCTTCACTCATCTTCACCTTCAATGAAAACGGTTTTAAACACTTTGAAAGTCACTCTGAGAAGCTCTTATTAGTCTTTTGAGGAGTATATTTGCTCCGGGCTTTGGCTTACTTAAATATAAATCAATAGATTTATTTTCATTTTTATGTTGTCAGTATTTGCGAATCATTTAATTTGTGATATATTCAATATTCAATACCTAGTATAACTGACAATTCAAAAAACTACATACTTTAAAAAATAAATGGAGAATATTAACACTCATAATATAAATTATTTTAGCAACACTCCATTTGTATTTTTACTAAAGATGGTGTGTTAAGAAAACGATTAAGAACCGAAATTGTGATTTTTCATTTATCATTTTTTTATTACATGTGTAGTAATTTTTTCAGGAATTGATCCATACATCAGATTAAATTCAAATGATTTGTACATAGGTACAATTAAAACCAAACTGCCACAGTAGAAAGATTACTTTGAATCTGAAAAACGAATCGATTTTTTATTTTTAAATCCGGATATTACATAATGTATTAGTTGTACTTTCAATAAGGTCTATTGAGCAGAAATAAACTAGCTGTCAAGGTAGTTTTACACTTGTTGGGTTTACTTCGAAAATGAAGTACCTATAAACTTGTCTACCTTCGTAGAGATATATTTGTAGACTCTTCTCTTGAGGATAATATAAAAATTTATTAGCATTCTTTTCTAACCACACAAGAGAGTGAACATCACGTACTTTCTCTTTTTTAACTTTAGTTTTAATGGTATTGCCACATAAAGTCTGTTAGAGATGCTAGTTAGGGAGCTACCGTTAAGTTTATTGTTCATTTCAAAGGCCCTTAAAGTACTAACTTTACAGTATAGTGGAGATTGCTACTCCTAATTACTGGTCTTGTTTTCACCAACATTTCTTTATTACACTGTTGTGTTTGTATTTGGTGTGGAATTAATTATGCATTGCATATTACATATACTTAGTTTAATTCACTTAAACCAATATACGGGATTATATATGAGGTTTAAACAGTAAATTTTATTACCGCAACAGTTACTAAAAGATCATATTTGAACCTCTCGTCTGCTTTACAAGACTCTGAACAAGTTCTCATTCAAGAACTAACTATTTACGGTTGTTTTTTTTCAATATACTAATCATGGACTATGAATTTTGTTTAAGTCCTATTATATTTTGAATTCAAGTTTGATATTTTTATCATGATGGCTGAAAATTTTTGTAGATATAAAAAACAAAAATGAATCTATTTAAACAAGTGGAATTGTTCAAAGAAAACTGGCGTTTTTATACATTCTCAAAATCTTTATAGTTAAGTTTAGCTAACAAAATCCTCTAAAACAGTGTTTCCCAAACTGGGTGGTGCTTTGATATCGGAGGGCGGTAATGCAAAAAGGGGCGGGGATTCTATTTCCATAAATTGAAAATGTTCATGCAATATAATTTCTAAATTTAAGTGAAAACACGACATGTAAACTTCTAGGAAACAGTTTCTTAAAATTATTTGTTTTGATAATTCTTTTTTATGTTAAAAGTATATTCTCACCTAAGTTTCTTTTATTGTGTATTAATTCTTTTGCGTAAATATGCTCTGAAACAATACATCAGTTGGATTCTAAATAAATATTCGATTAGTAATTATTTTAATTTAATTATTAAAATGTTACTCATTTTGTTATTTAGTCTAGGATCTGATTATTATTTCAAGGGTGTTGAGTTATAGGTTGATGGACCCAAGGGGGTGGTCACTCGAAATAGTTTGGGAAACACTGCTCTAAAGGCATCAATTCTATATTATAAACTAAAATATTCAAGATGGCATAGACTGTGATAATACAGATCAAAAGTTCTAAAATATTCCACATAAGATAATGGATATCGAGGACTGACGGAGTCAAGCTGTCTGTCCTCGTGATACAGTTATCAGTTCTGTTTGAATACAATATGTACACATGATAGACAATTGACCCACTCTTGGACACCAAATCAATTATACTGCCATTGAAATAATTTTAGTGAAACTATCATTATTTTATATATAAATTTACTTCCAGGCTTCTCAGATTTCTGGTTATTTATAACAATGTCCTTCCCTCACCTCCTTTTTCTTGTTTCCAACATATTTTTTTTAAAAAAAAACGTGTTTTATAAATAATATTCAAATATTAATAAAATTTCCTTATTTTATTTCATTATTTCCAATTACAAAATTTACAAATTTCTTTTATTTAAATTATAATCATTCGTAAAAGTTAGAAACAGTCCTTCTTAAATGCATGCATTTAAAAAAGATACGAGTGATTTCACTTTGTTAAGTTGTATCGAATATTTTTTTAAACTTCGAAACCATTTTTTCATCTCAGTGTTTTTCAACTTAAAGATTAACTCACTGTTATCATAAGATGTATATTTTCCTACATGTCTCACTGTGTTATGAAACCATTTTCATAAATCACCATTTTCAGGAATTAAATTAGTTATAACACTAAAATTAACATTAATTAACAACTAATTAAATTCAACATACTAATAAGTTACAACTAACAGTAACAGTAAGTTAATGTTAAATTCAATTAGGTAAGATGATTAATATCTTACTAAAGTTGTTTGTGAATATTTATTATTCTTTCAATTCCAACATAGTCGGGTATAAAATAATGATTTTTTTTTCTTTCAGTCGCTAACACATACTGTTTTTAGACTTAACTTTTTGCTTCCAGATTTATTTAAGTATTTAAAAAGCTATTCTCAAGGTATTCATTATTCAGAAGGCTATTCTTCAAAAATTTCTTTTACTTTCTTTTTAATTAGAAATTTATCACTATTCAGCTTTCTTTTCCTTTCTGCACTTTATCGTAAAGATTTATTTTAAAGAATAAACTTTTTCAGGTAATATTTTTTATGTTGATTAATAGTGTATACATCTCTGGTTTTGACAGTTACTTATTCTTTAAGTTCACTTTTTAATACTTAATTTCTCTTCCCTTCTATAAAAATCTTATGGGAGGTATTCTCACAACTGACGTAATATTATAATGTATTATGTTATTATTGATACTATATACATGTATATATATATATATATAATATATATATATATATATATATATATCAATGATCAAACCACAATAGAAATTTGAAAAAAAGACTAAGATCTTTCAGCCACAATAAGCGGTCTTTGTTAGAGTCAAAAACACAACTTGTTTGGTTTTATATATATAATAATTAAATGAAACGGTCCAACTGACTTTTAAATAAAACCCAATTAAAAAAAGATAGCACACCAAAATTTCTGCTCCTCCATCACTTTCTCCTATGATATTTCCGATAGTTTTATTTCTTTACTATACGTTGACATAACTTTTGACAAGGGACACTTTTCAACTTCCGTTCATAATAAACCGACCAATACTCAACAGTACCTCCATTACACTAGCTGCCATCCTTATCATGTCAAAAAGTCTATACCTCGATCCTTGTCCATCCTTATCCACAATATCTGCAATAACCTCCAAGACCGTAGACGTCACCTCGTTCTTTTAAAGGACATATTTTCTGAACGAGGCTATCCCCGCTCCTTCATTGAAAGCCATATATTACCTGCTCACGTCTCCCACCAACCTAGGCCTAAGAGAGATAAAAGTGATTCTTCCTTCTTCTTGACTAGCTACTTCCCTGGTGCTCATAAACACGGTAGTGTGAAGCTTGTGAAGCGACGGTTGGAGACCTTCACAAGTGCGCTTGGTGTCCCTATCTCGACTCTCCTGATGACAGTTCAACCGAAAATTAGAGACAGTAAGTGTGTTTGTTCCTTAGTTCTGTGTTTTTTATTCATCGTGAAACGTTTGTTTTCCTTTTGGGTCGTTTTCCTGTTTACAATACAATATATATACTGATTGTAGCTTTGAACTGCAGTATGTATGCTCATCTTAATGATATTTTACTTGCATGAATAAAATAATAATTTATAAAAATTTGTCATGAGTTTATTAAGGTCATCTGAATTAATCAGCCATGCAAATTTTGACACACAAAAGCCTGTCGTTAAGGTGATGATATCCACGTTTTCATGGTCGAGTTAAGTGACCCCACTCTCTGACCTATTAAAGTCCTTTAGACTTTAGTTCTTCAACAAACTAATGTAATTAGCGATATATTTCAGCCATCCATGCGGCTAAGTTCAGGCTTCAAACTTTAACAATTTACATAAAGCCTAAATCTACCTAATCTCTCAAGAGGCGTGTCCAAAGCTCTTGCCGCCAGGGAGCACTCCCAGTGGGGCCAGTCTTTCTAATCCAATCAAAATCAAAAGTAATCAATGAATGTTACCCCATTATTTAGATATATATATATATATATATGAATGAAAAATTCGACATGTAAATAAAAGTTTTTAACAAAATATAAATTGATGTATTTCTTAAAATAATTTAAACAAAATTATTACGAAATTCCACATGTAAATGTGTGAAACTCGGGATAAAACCTTTCCCCCTTCAGCATTACTTTGCTACAGGCTGTAGAAATACTTAATATCACCGCTATAAACGACTTAGTTCCTAAACTTTTTCTTCACTAGACTGTCTGCTGTTGAAATTCAAGTTTCACTCAGCAAGATGTAGTACCTGAAATCAAACGATAGATGAAGAAAATTTACGGGGAAGATGTGTCTTCTATTTTTTTTTTTTTTAGCATAATTAACAACCTCTGTGATATAACGATAATAAAATGTTATTTCTAATACAAAGATTGGTTATCTAATAAATCAAAAAAAAAATATGAATAATTAGGAAAAAAACTAACGAATCGGCAATATTAGAGTCAGGGAGATGATCCAGCACCAAGAAGGTTAATATGTGTCTCCTTTGAATGTTGATAGGCTTCATGCAAACATGAAAACATGGTTATATATTTGTTGTGGTTGATTTGGCTGCGAAGTATAATAACGGGGACAAGGCGAGAGTAACGGCTGGAAATGCGGTCACATTTCAAAATAAAACAACTTTCTGAGAAGCGATAAAACGCCAAGGATGTTCTAGTGTGCGGAGTGGTATCGAAATCCCGTTTTCATTAAATGTAAATTAACTATTTACATTTCAGGTGTTTGTTTAGCTCTTTATTAACCGTTAAGGTTGTACGCACATATGTTCAATTTTTGACAAATTTTGAAGCTAAATTGATGTTTAATCTCAGAAATGTGTATTTCAAAATCCATATTCTGCTTTGTTTGATAATTTTCTTGTAAGAAAAATTTTTGTATTTTTTAAGGCAGTTTAAATAAATTTATTTGATAGTCAAAAGTAGATTTGGTGAGAAATGAAACCAAATGAAGTAATAGTTATGCAATGATTTTGAACTTTAAAGTTACAGTATTTTTGTTATGATTTATGATAAATTACTAGTGGTTAAAATGAGAAGGCGTTTCAGTTACCTGTTAATCGTACAGTTGGTGAAACTGACTCGCAGACATTAAAGAAGCTCCTACGTATGTTATATAAAACTTGTTTTGATGGAGGGGTCGCATAATATCGACTTCTGTTCGTATGCTTTCGCTTCTCCTCCAACCCCCTGAATGTTCGTTAATTTTTTGTTATAACATAATTTGATATTAAATATGTCAATCCTATTAATTGTACCAGTTTCAACCAAAATTTCTTACAAGGCAGAATTAAATAATTCAATTTACAGAAATGAATTTAAATGATTGTCATTTCCAAATTTTCCAAATTGCATTAGGATGGTGTAGGGGGCCAGCGTAACCCAGTGGCTTGCCTCTGGACGACTAGATCCAGGATTCAATACCCACTCTGGCCGTCGATTCATGCATGTGGGAGGTGAATAAATCCAAACACGTCGCCCCAGTAGAAGGTGTCAGTCCCGAGCCTGTACGTTGTCAGGAACTCATTAAAGATCCCTACTCTAAACAAACATGAGTTAGATAAAATATTAGGACTTTCAATGTAGTAGAATATTCATACTCTTAGCTATGCTTCAACAAATGATGAAAAATTATTCCAGAACTGAATAGTGACATCTTGGCACAACTTCCATTTCATGACTATATTCCTCTATATAAATGGCCATATATCCTTAAGTAAATAAATTATTACTCCTACATTTAATTGAGAAAATAACAAAAATAAAACAACTCTCTCTTGATTAACATAAAGAAATACTTTTTTGAAGTACTTTATCAACGTATTCTACCATGTTTTCCGTACTATAAACCATTAAAAGAGGTAAAATTTTAAGAAAGACATTTCATAGTGAGGTCTGAAGCAATAGAGTTGAATTTCGGCATGAGGTGTTAGAAGGGGTAAACTGAAAAAAATCTTTCTTTTGCTTCAAGTATGCAAATCATCCGACCGTCCTGGCTGAGGACGCAAAACCCTCCCTTTTAATTTTGCATATAAACCTTGTTTGAAGCTGTGAAATAGCAAGTGTATGTTCGCAACATTGTAAATCCTCTAGTAATTTATTTAGCACAAAAAATTACCATTTAAAAACTTGTTGCTCATGTTTTAATTTATTAATAATTTTATTTTTTGTACTTAGTTCTATTTCCTCTTTGTTGTTTTATCCAGTTGTTTAGACTGAATAGAGGAACTGGGATCCGAGTTATTCAGGTATACAAACCTTAGAGAATGGCAGAAAACCGTTTGTTTTTCAACTTCAAGTCCCATTACTGTAGGTGAGACATGATTCGAATTAGCACATGCTAAATGATATAAATTACATGCATATTGTTAATACCACTGAGGTTATTATGATTTTTATTAGAAATAGGTAAAACCGTCATACCTCGTAAGATGATCCTGGAGTTGGAGCGCAACAACTACCTCGAGTGGGTTTGTTGCGATTGAAGATGGACAACGTCCGACAGCGCTCCAACTCCAGGATCATCTTACGAGGTATGACGGTTTCTAATAAAATTAATAAAATATAAAAAATAATTAATAAAATATAATAATCTAATAAAATATAATATTTCTAATAAAAAAAATATAAATTACGTTAGTATTGAAAAATTTTAACTTCAGACTCCCTTACCAAGGTGTTTTTCTTGTTGACTTCTCATTCGGTCTTTTTCAATGGGAGCAATACTCCATTTGTGTCTCATATCTGCCTAAATTAAATCGTCCTGATACTTAGACACACTCATTACTTTTGGTTCTTTGCATTCAGTAGACCGATCAGATTGATGGAAAACCTTCAAAAACTTAAATAATTTGCAGTTAACATAATGAGATAAATAAAGACGTAACTATCAAAAATAATTATTTTAAACCATCTTAAAATCTTAATGCAAAATTTATTTGAAACTCTTCAATTACCAAAAGCCCTTTTAACTTTCATAACTTATAAAATGTTTCTATTTGGTACTTTATTTATACGTTTGCTATAATTTAACCTCAATATTTTAAAAGATCATGGAACAGTGTGGAGTAAATCTTTTCTGTGTATAAACCTGTGACATAAAGTTAGAATATCTGTTTATAAATATAGTCACTAATCGTTTTAAGTTACCAAAAATTGGAAAATAAGAGAGAAGATATTTCACTGTATTTTAAATGAAACTTTCTGATAAACACAGATCGAGAAATTTACTTAAAAATTTTTAAAGGAAGCAAGTTTGTTACAGGGGTTCTCAAATGCATACTGTATTAGTTTGTTTTGAAGCCCTGACGGGTACCGTTACAGCTTTTACACATTTTATTTGAACCTTGATTTCAAATTTTAGCTAGAAACAGGTACAGACCTCAAAGTGTAAAATAGTGGTTTTCGGCATTTTTACTTTACTCTAAGTAAAGTTTAGTGATAATTAAAAAAAAATTATTTCGTGATTTTCACCGAGATTTTGAGAACCGAATTATCCTTTTTTGAAGTTTTTTTGATGCTGTGGGTGTATGTGTTAGTATTTAGATGGATGGATGTGTATACAAAAGATTCATAATCAAATTCATATCTTACACAAATGGCCTTTATAGTGTAGATGTGCGTGATCTATGCTTTGGGGGCAATTTGGCAGGTTATAGTAATTTTTTTTGGCAAAATGTGTTTTGAAACAAATTTTTTTCTTCAAAATTGTTAACTGTAGAGTTTTGAAATTTTCCCATGACTATTATTATTAGGGAATTTGTGAACCAAAAAAAAATTCTCACATTTTTAAAAACAACCAAAATGTTATTTTTTTAAGAAAATGTAAAAATTTGATTGAAATGAAAGCTTTATATGTGTATACATATAGTGTGAGAATACACATATAAAGTGACGTATAAACAACAATATGTTATTGATTAATATGTGTGTATAACCATATTAACATAAATAAAAAATCAGTTTGTTTTTAACTAGTTTCATATTGTGTTAACTTATTGAGATGTTGTATGTAGGCAACTTTAGATTTTTATATTTGTTTTAAAAATAAAAACTCAAATTACTAAATACTTAGCCTTTATTTTAGATATTGCTTTTCTCAATCAAAGGTCATATTGTGGGGGTTTATTCATTCTTGGACATCAGTCTAACCGTGGGTATCCCTCACAGAAAAGATATTTATCTTCGTCACTGTTTTGTCGTAAACTATAATCCTCTCTAAACCATAAATTGTCTGCATGCTAACTTTCAAAGTTAACAAAAATATGTCTCTTATATTTTCTTATATGGCTTGTATTTTTATAATACATAAATGATAGACTGAAAAAGTAATATTTTTTACATATGTGATTGGCATGTGGTCTTACCTGAAAATAGTAAACTGTGGCCTACAGTTGATGAACAGTTAACAAAACTCGCTTAAAATGTTGAAAAATACAGATTTCAGTTTGTGCTTTAGTGATTCAAATTTAGTCATATAGCATGCTTAAACTTTCAATATATGGTTTCTTGGGTGGAGAACACTGGAACAAGTACACTTGAGTTATCCCCATCGTATAAATTATTCGTTGTGTCGTTTCTAACAACTTTTTAACGAGTTTTATCATAAGATAGTTTGCTCACTGAAACTTATATCCTTGATTTCTTTTGCTTTATTTTTCATTATATATTCATGTTGATTTCAAATTGTTTACGACTCTGACAGTATAGGTTTTTACTTGTATTTCTGCTACAAGTGGAAAATATGACTCATTTGGCACCTATTTCAGTTATAGGAGAGCCGCATGATACTATAACAGGTGTTGTGAATTTTATCTCATTCCATTTTGTTAGTAAAGTGTTGTTTAATAAGTGTCTAATATAATACAGACAGAATTGTAACCTTTCCGGGATACGGTGTGCACAAAATTTTCTATTCTCACATGAAGAAATCATAGCAAAGATTTAAACCTCCTATCTTAAGAACATGCCATCTGTTAAATTACACCTGATATCCAGTGATGGCATTGAGCCGGTTCGTGCGAACCGGTGCTTAAAATATTATGAGTTCGGCGAACCGGTTGTTAAAATTACGTAAACCCCTATTCAGACCTGTACTAATTAGCCCACTATCAAACTCCGCAAGTGTCGTGTGACTCACGTAACTTGTGCATGTATGACTACGTAATTTGCGCATGTATAAGCCTATATATAACTAAACAATTTAGTTTCGTTTGCGTAACTGATACAGTGCTCAAACTGCTCATGACAATGCAGATGTTAGTTGGTCTAGCCTCCATTAGGCCTAGTTTTAACCTTGAGTTCTGAATCAAATATTGAATATTTTTAGATCTAATTTCCTGAAATAGCCAGATTAAAGTATGTGTTTGTTTAGATAAATAATTCAGGGATGGCTGCCCATCTTTGAAACAAAAATTTTCTGAATGACCTAGCTTTAATGATTGATATTTTGAATGAAATGTCATTGCTCAGAAATGCCCTCCAAGCAAGAAGCACAACTTTGTTCAGAGCATAAAACCTCATAAAAAAGTTTATTAAAGCATTTGAATTGCTTAAGGACAATATAGGGACATTTGAAAAAGAAATTGACGAGAAGGTTGCTTCGGACGCATTCAAAGAGATCCAGTTTACTGGAAACCACAGATTTGTTAACCTACCTCGTCAAAAAGCTACTGGAAGCAATAATAGAAAATATGAAAAAAAGACTGATCGCTGGTGATCATGTTAAAACAACAAGCAATGAGCAGGAAAACTTCCTTGAGCTACTTAAATCGCCGAACTCATACTATTTTAAGCACCAGTTCACACGAACCGGTGCGAACACACGATCTCTTTTCTTAGAACCTGTTCTTAAAAAATTTGAATCCCACCACTGCTGATATCAATTTTAAATTGTTGAACTAAAAATAAGATGTAGTTTTTACTAAAATTTTTTTTTCAATTAAAAGTGATTCCATAAAAAGATAAATACTGGCTGGGAACGGTTTCTGATTAGACGTTGAAGGGCTTATATTTTTTTCATGAAGTCCCAGTGAAGAGTCCTAGTGGCACACAATGGCACTTCACTACCTGTATAATCTGCAATGGCCGATGCAGCTGATAAGACCACCCTACTGTTTATCTGCCCCACACCTTACCCCTAAATCCCCCTCTCCTCTTTTTTACATTCAGTCATCCCCTTAGGACTTTCCCCTAACTTTCACAAACTGCATAAGCTTTTAACAGCAATGCAAACCAGTATATTTTTTGACATTAAAAGTTCACAATATTTACTTTTAGGTAAAATTGCTTTATATAATACATTATTTATAAACGTTTAAACGAACAAACAGATTGTACAATTTAATAGTGAAGGTTATTTTATCCAACTGCTACTAATACTTCATGATTTTTGTATTAACTGCTAGAAAAGTAACCAAATGTTCAACCTATGTGTGTTCCTTGTGGGACTGTACAGAAACCTAACCTAGTCTAACATTAGTTACTGCAAATACTGAAATTATAATGCTCGAATTCCATTATATTAAAGAAAAAAAAGCTCTAACTGTATATATATTACTAAATTTAAGAAACGGTCCACAAGGACTTTAAAACTTTAAATTACACAAAGCAGGACACAGAAAAAGGAATAAAAAGCACACTTACAGAATTTGTTTTATTTAAAAATGATATGCGATGATTACAAATGTATGATTTGTGGTGATACTGTAATATTTGTAACCGTGTATCTGAGTGACTTATATTGCCCTCTTTCTGTTTTGAAATGACAGAATTGTAACCTTACGACAATTCTGTTATAATTAAAATGTAACATCCACACATAAGAAAAATAGTGACTATTATGGCACGTATACAATTTAACTGCAAGAATTAAGAATATAACTAAAAATTTTGCGAACGCGTCTGGAATTCTAATAAAATATTTCTTGACAAAAAATTTTATTTTGTTGTAGAAACTGTTGACTAATATACTCCTGCAACTTTTTACTAGTTTGTTCCGTGCTTCAACGAAGCAAAACAACCATTGGGTTGTTTATACATAGGTATCCAATTTGGAAACTACAAACTTTATTATTTTAAAGTTTAACAATTCGCGTAATTGTTAAACAAAAGCTGTGTTTCGGAGTAAAAACAAAGTTTGGAAGGGAGAACAGACTCAACATGAATTAAAGCGTTTATTAGAAATGAAGTTATTTTATAACCGTAACACAAACATTAGATACATGTCTAATGTCTAAAAATTGTACCAACTTTCTTAATCAATTGAAAAAAATATCTAATTGACTTTCCTATTAAGTCGAAAAGGTAAATAAATTGTTGACTACAGTTAATCATTCTGTGCACATAGATCAGTTTTGATCTATATTACTTCTGAATATAAATTAAAAGTTAATTTTATTTAAATGTTGGTAAAGTTGTTTTATCGTTTCTAAATTGTACGCTAAACTTAAAATAAATCAAAATTTGATAAAATTAAAGTATAAAGTAAAAACTAAAATTATTCATAATAGCCTGATAAAAGGCTATTGACAGATTTATCTGGAACTAATAATCTAGTAATGTTAAATTAATGCTTAACTAATATTTTGTGCCAAATAACGAATGACAAACTTTCCGCCTCTAGAGCAGAACTTAAAGTGTGAGATTGTTGAAAACAATTGCAATTAACTAAGTTAGAGTTCTAAACTCTACCATGCAAACAATTTAAACATGATCACATCAAAACTTAAGAAAAAAAACATATAAATGGTTAACGATGATTATGTTACATTTGCACAGGTTTTTTTTAAGATTTTGAGGTTTTAGATGACCCCAAAGGCAAACATATTTCAATTATATTTTTAGTGAATATACTTTCCAATCGACCATATGTTTTCAGATTTCATAGAAGCATTTCAGTTGATTTTAAAATATTTTTATCTGATTATTTGTCATCATTTATATTTTTTCTCTAATTAATTTTATAGCTTTGATCCTATGCTCGAACTATAAAATCAATATGAAACTCTTGAACATGTATTTAGCGGTACCTGCTTAGTTTATTTGTAGCCTACATATAGTGAGTTTGGCCGAAGTGATAAAAAGTTTTTGTGGTATCATTATACAATAAGCTTATTAAATACGAACATTTCTTGAATGTCCACGGTTATGGGGTCTATCTCCAAAACTGTATTAGAGATTAATTAACAAACAAGCAGATTGACAAACGCCAAACCTATTATATTAGGATAGCACTTTTTTGTTTAATCACCAAAGCAACATGGAGTTCATTTGGAATAGTATGCACTTTTAAGTTTGTTGTGAGAATATATGTGTTGAAACACTGAAACTTAAGAGCTTCAAAGCTTTTTGATATGTCCACTGTGCCCTTATCCAAAAACTGTCTTTAAGTTTATTTCATTTTTAATTTTGTTTTGCTATTGAGTGGTGTTGTGCCTGTAACCCAAGCAGCAATAAAATATCTCTAATTGATATTACCAGAGTTACTTTGTAATGAAAGTCCTTCAATTAGGACAATAATTAGGACTGGCGAAAATTAAATATGTCATTATTTAAAATCCTGAGTTATAAACTTGTCAGAATCAGTGACGTTTATTATTATAGGACTTATCATTATACTATTCAATGTACGTACCTGCACATAAATCAGGAGTGGGGTACCTTTCTTGGAGTAAAGGCCATTTTAGCACCATCCACTTCCCCAAAGGGCCACCAAGAATGGATAAACAAATTCTTATATAATAGTTATATGGTAAAATCCTTTAGTCTATCATTATATTACTCGATCAGTGCATCTAAAACTCTTTTGGATCTTTTGAAAGATTCAGCAGTGTCTTCATTGCCTTCGTTTATTATCTTTGTTGATTCAGGAAAATCATTTTCTAAAAGGTTGATTTTTCAACTAATGATTGGTAAAATAATCTTCTTCTTAAGTGCCAGAATTTTTTGTCTTTATTACCAAAATTATAATTCTTGGTATTTTGAAATAATTTTCTCAACAAACCGTTGAAAGGTCGCACTTCATGATTCAAAAGGACTCAGGTTGCCCATGCCTGCTCCAAACCAGGCATGGGCTGACGTTATCTCCGTGAAATCATTTCTATCTCTGAAATTAAAAATCTGATTCCTGTTTAAATAATCGTAATGAGATAGTGGTAGTATGATTATAAATTAAATAGTATTATATAATATTATTATATATATTATAGTAAATTTTCAAACCACAATAAGAAATGGGAAGAAAAAGACTGAGATCTTTTAACTGTAACAAGCTGTCTTCATCAGAGTCAAAACCCAACTGAGTCAGTTCTATACTAAAAAAAACACTTAGTATTTTTTCCTCATTTCTTACTGTGGTTTGAACATTGGTTGTTATTTCACGTGTTTATTATGAAATATTGTTATATATTATATAAGATATAATACAAGATTAATTATAATTATATAGATTACAGATTTATAATAATATATATCTACGCTATTGCTTAACTTGTTTGAAAGTAATTTTGAGTTATATTAAAAAAAATTGTTGTTCACCTTTGTATAAAAAATAAACATTCCAACTGTCAAGCTGTCAATATTTAGACCAGTCATCGAAAGTAATCATAATCTGATGATTCACTGATTATCGCCTACTAGTTCTGGTGATTACCGGAGCGTGGACAATTGTTAAGTTTTCAATGTTCATTGTTTTCTTTCAATTTTGTTGAAATCTCACCTAGAAAAGCTTTTATTTGGTAGTATATGTACTTGTTTATTCGTGGAATGCATTAACAAAAAAGCGTTAGGGTTGAATTTGCTTGTAGAGTGAGTTAAAGCCATCCCTAACGAGGAGTAATTACCGTAGTAGTGATCTTTCTAGGGTAACTGGCTCTTTAGATGGGCCGTGCACGTGTCATTCCATCATCCGTATATAGGTCCTCTAGTGCCCTACTTTACTTGAATTTAAAAAGACTGTAAACAACCACACTGTATTAGCAAAAATTGATTACATATTAAAAAAATACACATTACAAAACTTCTGATTGAAATATCGGTCATAGTGAGGTTTTTGTTTCTGTTCTGTGTTCTATGTAATGTTTAAGTTTTTCAATGACCGGTTGGCCCACCTTTTCCTCATTATATATATATATATATATATATATATTTTATTTATATTCTTTAGTTTATTTAAAAATTGTTTAAATTCTTTCATTGTTTTCTAAAAATAAAAAAAAAATTAAATATTTTCAAATTTTCAAAAACGTATATTTTAATATATACGTATATATAAAATAATATATATAATAAATATATATTATTTATTACCTGAATAATGTTGAATAAAAGAAAATTATCACTATATTCGATATATAAAAATTGAAGATTTTTTTTTGAAGATGACTAGAGAAAGTCGAAAGCTAGTATACAATGGTCTTGTAAGTTATGTTAGCTTCCAATTGTATTTGAATTGTTGATATTTATTAAAGTGTTTCAAAAAAAGTGTCTCAATGTCCTTTGGACAACTTATATTCGTAAGAATGTCAGGAGACTGGAACAGCTTAGTTTAAAAGTCGTTAATACCGAAGCTGCGGTACATTTCAACAAAGTATGCCTCCAAGAAGATTTGCTGCCAACCTATACTAATATATATATTAGTGTATTTGGGGAGCAGGCCTTCATCTATACAAGTTTTGTTAAAACTTATGCCTATTTCCAATTTCACTCTTTTTCGGGTTAATTTTTCCATTCTTCTGAGTTCTGGCTTCCAAGAGTCCGGGACTAGATATATCAGTTCTCCATAATTTTTATTTTTGTACACCAACATGTTTCGGTCCACATCGACCATTTTCAAGGTTATTTTTACACAATTAAACTATACATACTAAATAACAATAAAAACTTAACATTGATACTGATCTATTAAAATACATTACTAAATAAACACGCAAGGTTAACAGTCATAATCATTGGAAGGTTGTAACAGGTTTCCGCAGGGTGAGGTTTCCCCAGGATTCTGGTTACCTTCCTACAGCCGTTTGTGCTTGGGAAGGTATTGGACTGTCTTCGTTCACTCTCAGTGACTGATTTTTCTTCAGGTTTCCGTCGAACAGCTTTAAAATTCTAGTGAATCCCCCACCCTGGCTGTTAATGGTAGGCTGGTTTTGGAGGATGAAAATAGCCTCCAAAATTTGCAGCCTGGTGTGGTCGTATTCTTGCTGCAAAATCATGGTATTGTCAGTAAGCATTTCCCTCATTAGTTGTAACCCATGTGCTTTCGCGACATGCTCCTTAGGGCCTCCAGAGGCAAGATGCATTGTAAGCCTTCTGGAAAGCGTGGTAGTGGTGGAACCCACGTATTTTGAGGATAGGGACTCACAGTTCCCTAGTTTGCAGTTAAACTCATAAATAACGTTGGTTTTCTGGAGGGGTGCTTTCTTATGTGGGTTATTATTCATAACCATTCCTGATGTGGCAAGGTTAGTATAATAAATCCTAAGTTCCAATTTGTCTTCTGGAACAATGCACGTTGTGTTGGCCTTGATAATCGATTTAACTTCTCGTTCGTCCGTTTTGTATGCTTTTGAAAACTGATTTTTATAATATACCACATGCTTCACGCCATTGTTTTCCTGATTCTGTTCATGGTTGTTAGTGCCATGTTTTCAAAAGCATACAAAACGGACGAACGAGTAGTTAAATCGATTATCAAGGCCAACACAACGTGCATTGTTCCAGAAGACAAATTGGAACTTAGGATTTATTATACTAACCTTGCCACATCAGGAATGGTTATGAATAATAACCCACATAAGAAAGCACCCCTCCAGAAAACCAACGTTATTTATGAGTTTAACTGCAAACTAGGGAACTGTGAGTCCCTATCCTCAAAATACGTGGGTTCCACCACTACCACGCTTTCCAGAAGGCTTACAATGCATCTTGCCTCTGGAGGCCCTAAGGAGCATGTCGCGAAAGCACATGGGTTACAACTAACGAGGGAAATGCTTACTGACAATACCATGATTTTGCAGCAAGAATACGACCACACCAGGCTGCAAATTTTGGAGGCTATTTTCATCCTCCAAAACCAGCCTACCATTAACAGCCAGGGTGGGGGATTCACTAGAATTTTAAAGCTGTTCGACGGAAACCTGAAGAAAAATCAGTCACTGAGAGTGAACGAAGACAGTCCAATACCTTCCCAAGCACAAACGGCTGTAGGAAGGTAACCAGAATCCTGGGGAAACCTCACCCTGCGGAAACCTGTTACAACCTTCCAATGATTATGACTGTTAACCTTGCGTGTTTATTTAGTAATGTATTTTAATAGATCAGTATCAATGTTAAGTTTTTATTGTTATTTAGTATGTATAGTTTAATTGTGTAAAAATAACCTTGAAAATGGTCGATGTGGACCGAAACATGTTGGTGTACAAAAATAAAAATTATGGAGAACTGATATATCTAGTCCCGGACTCTTGGAAGCCAGAACTCAGAAGAATGGAAAAATTAACCCGAAAAAGAGTGAAATTGGAAATAGGCATAAGTTTTAACAAAACTAATATATATATATATATATATATATATATATATATTATATTATAAGCGTTAAATATAATATATACGCTTATATTATTTATACTTATACTTTAATTATATTTATTTATATTTATATTTATTATTTATTTCTTATATTTAAGAAATACTTTATACATTATACAATGAAATGTATAAAGTATTTCATGTTATTATACAAAAAAATACTTTATTTGTATAATATCAATAATCTTAATATATTATACAAATATAGTAATACGAGTATAGTATATTATATATATATATATATATATAATATAGTACATAATATAGTAAACAAAAGTTATTAAAAATTAGATATGAAAAAACTATTTATGTTTACAAAACCTACTTATAATCCTTATTAATTTAAACCGAACAAATAGGCCCTCGAGTATGTGCTACACACTTTTCATTAAACATTTCCTTGATTATAAGCATTGTGTTGCAATTCAGCTGGTTAAAATTATGTCTAGGGATATTTCACATTACTTAGTTAAATATACAAAGGCCATAGATTTATTTAATACACCTGATCTTACTAGTCACTAAAAAGTTAATTTAAGGGACAAGATGAGCAAATATGAAAAAATTGAAAATGATATAAAAAGAATCACTCATCCTTTTAATATAAAAGTGATATTTTTTTTTATTAGTATAAACTCAGGTGTTTTGAGCTAATTAAATTTTGTCTTTGGCTAATAAATGGATAGGTCATATTACGTTCTCTCTCCCCTGAATATATTTTCCTAAGATTAATACAAGGTTAATCATACATAACCCTCACTTCTGTCTTCAAAAATAGAATGGCAAAAGTAAAGCATATTGGGGTCGATATTGGATGAGAAAAACTTAGCCAGCTGTTTTCAGAAAACAGGAAAGGACTTAGAATCGTTTTTGAACAGCTATTTGTCACTAGTATTAAATTTACCCTGGGTTATTGATGGATTAGATTATCTTTTTCAGTGCCGACTCTTTAATTATGGCACTATGACCAATGTGAATTATGCATTATATCTCTATATATAAAGTTCCTATATATACAGTTTGTTTGTTTGTTTGTTTGTTCACCTATTTTCCGTGGAGATGGAGACCTGAAATTAAATATATATTATTTATTACCTGAATAATGTTGAATAAAAGAAAATTATCACTATATTCGAAATATTGGAGCCAGGGTAGTATGTTACATATAAACACTGATAATACTCGTAAACTAAGGGGATGGAGCCAGGGTAGCCCACTGGTTTGCGTGCTCGCCGACGCAGTAGCACAAATATATTAAAATAAATGTAACAAAAAAATTTTTTTTAATTTAAAATTTGATTAATATAAACAATGGTAATAAAGTAAAGCCATGAATTTAGGGTAACCAGTCGCTTGCATGCTTGCCGATGACAGTAGTGAAAATGCATTATATATAAGTGTAACAAAACAAAATTTTTAATTTAATAAAATAAAGTTCGTATAATAAAATAATAAACTTTTTTACTTCGTTTTATTTTTTTATTTTTAATAAAATAATAAAATGAACTTTACTTCGTAAAGTTCGTAATAAAATAAAGGCATGGAGACAGAGTAGCTCAGAGGCTTGCGTGCTCACCGACAGTAGGGCAAATGTACTTTAAATAAATGTAACAAATATATATTATAAACTACTACATTAGAGGTTAAAGATGAATAATTTTAGAAACAAACTTGAACAGAACTTACAGATAAAATACCAATGTTCTAAGGTAATATTAAAAAAAATCACATTCCTTTCATTAATGCTATTTTAATTTAGGTAAATAAATTGAATATTTCAATTTACAAGCTTTGTTTGTTTTGAATATATTTGACTGCGCATATAACTTGAATTGATGTTTTATTTATTTTAGTGATAAAATAAATGATTTTTTTTTGCCAAATATGCTTACTGTGTATATATCTTGAATCATGTTAAGAATATTATATCAAAAGCTTGGGCCATATAAGAATCTGTTTTCATGCCTCAATAACAAGGAATTAAATCATTCATTCATGTTCAGTGAATTAATTTCAATACCTATTGTTTTAATTTCTGAGTGACACAAAGAATCATGGGTAGTCTAGTAAAATAAATAAACAAGTATTTCTAATTTGTATTAATTACTTAGATGTATTTTATACTCTGTTCTTGGATGATGAAATAGTATTAAAACGTCGAAATATTGATGTTCAAGGACTGGAAGTGATAAGTTAATTGACCAATCCTTAATACTTATACCAGAACCAGACATAAAGTTCATGTATTTATTTTATTTATATTTATTTTATTATATTTATTTTTTTATAAAATTATTTATTTTATCCATGAGATAGTACTATTGAAGTTACATATAAACAAACTCATTTGTTCAGTTATTGCGTTATTATATTGCATCAGTAGATAATAAAATTTTCAGTATTCATAATTTTGTATTAAAGCAACTTTCCATCGGATCTTGTCTGTTTTCCACTATAAACTCAGTGTTCTCAACGGATTTTCTAATATTTATACCTCCATGTAGTTTCTTCCTATTTGATAACCTATCCGATTGCATTATTGAATATTCACTTCTTTACTTTCTCACATTTATAAATGTATTCAGGACATTTTTAATTTTTTTTAACTTCATCTTTGTTTCTTTGTCTATTTCCTTCATCTTCTTGAAATTCTTAGTTTTTTAAATAAGTTAATTGACAGTCATTTTTTTTCAGTATTAAAAATGGCTTTAGCCCTTTGTGTAGTAAGTGTATATTGTTCTCCATAGTGTCCAGTTCGTGTTCAAATCTCATTAAATAATTGACAATATTTAACTAGATTTATTTTATTTAAAATCATTAGTGTGTTCTTCGTATTATTGTATTAAAGTCCTTCCTGTATTTGCGATATTGGATTGTTCACATAGAATTTTCTCCAATAATTTTTACAGCTATTTATGATGTTATTTTGTATAGTAATTTTATGAACGTTTCTATATCATTTTTCTGTTGGAATAAAGATGTTCACTTTGTAAAGAATTTATCTAACAGAAGAATAAACGAGTAGTCGTGAAGTTCTTAACAGAATTAAAGCGGTATCAAAGTTTATATATTTGAAAACTCTTTAAAGAGTAATGTAGTTGAAAGTGTGACGTAACAGTTATAGCGTGTCTGCTGCACAAGCTCCGTCATAATCGATCACGCCGAAAGGAGTCATTTGGCTGGAAGGCTTCGGCTCTTCTTACCAGTCGCTGGATCTCCACCGCTCTGTCACCTTGCATCAACCATCCGCTCACCAAGTAACCTTCTCCAATGACTTAGGGCCGGCAAAAAACTACAACTCATTTACCCAACTCCTGCATGTTTAGTTACGTCATTACATACCTCAGTTTTTAGGAAAAAACTCTCTCCGTTAATTTGGGAATTGGAAATGAGTATTAAATACTAATTCACTCAATAAGTATTATTACCACTGATTAACTACTTTCTTCAAATTAATAAATATATAATTCAAAATGAAAGTGGTGCAACAACCGGTTTTATTACACCAGTAATTAGACATATCGTAGGTTAGGTTTAGGTTAGGTTGCAGTGGCAGTCCCATAAGGGAACACACTTACGCCGAGTATTGGCCCTTTGTGATACCACACAATGAAGATTGATTATACAGTAGGAGTCCTAAATTTTATCTAACTCAAGTGTATTTAGAGTAGGGATCTTTAACGAGTACCTGACATCGTACAGGCTCGGGACCTACAGTTAACGTTCTTCTCCGAGAGACGACGTGCTCAGATTTATTCACCTCCCACGTAAATAAATCGTAAATAAATAGATCGAACCCCGGTCCTATGAGTTCAGAGGCAAGCACGTAACCACTGAGCTAGCCTGACCCCTTACACATATCGTAACTCAGAACAAAAAAATTACAACAGTGTATGAAACACAGTTGTCAGAAGAAGAATACGGGAAAAGTGATACCACTACAGATTAGCTTATAGAAACTGAGTCGGAGTCTTGATTTCGCTTTGAGAAACCAAACTGAATACATCTCACCGGGTTTATTATTACATCTGATCTTCTCCTGATTATAGCTGATGACACCCAACAAAACACTGCGGTAGTTTTTTATTAACAGAAATACTCTTAATTTACAACCATATTGTTAGTACTACAGAGGTTAGTAAAGATAATATCATGAACTTAATACCTCGTGTCTTGTTGGTAGAGTAGTCCGACTGGTTTCACATAGGCTGCATCATCTAATTAGACTTGATGATGCAGCACAGAGTCGAATTTGATGATGCAGTCTATGCGAAACCTGTCAGTAAACTCTATCAACAAGATACTAGGTATTACAGAAGTTTACAATAATATTGCTGTCATTTTTTCCCCCACATTGACACATCCTGCATTTATATAGATTTTTTATGCAGTCCTTTCATTGCTCAGTATCAAAAATGGCAAAAATTTGATAGTTTTATTAAAATAACTCATAGTTGATGATGCTGGTATTGTATAATGACTTGAACGGGTTAAAAAGCCGAGCGACCTCTAGTCCAACTGGAACAGGAGGCTTCAACATCTGAAATACTCGTAGTTAGGTAAATTTTCATCATAAGTAGAATAGTTCTAAACTCATACGATTCAATGAGTCATTCAAACACATCATCATGAGTTTGATAACACCATGATTTCGTGATAACTGAATACAAATCGGGTTTGAATATACAAGTCACGACCTCCATAATTTTTTATTGGTTATAACTTCTCGAAACATTTAGATATCCTTTGATATGAGTGTTATCTTTATATTGTTATCAATACGACCTTTCCATCAAACACTTCATGCTTCCTTCATCTGTCTGAGCATCTCATAATTATATTTCTTCAATTTTAATCCTTCAAGGTCCAATTCTTCTAATGAAGAACTGATTATATATAACATGATTTCACAATAACATATTTCTATGTGTCACAGTTAAGTTTAAGTGTAATCTGTCCTGCCGGACCGTTTTTTGTTTATCAGGTATATATATGTGTACATATCAAGTACATCGGTAATATGTTATTACATGATATCATCCTATGATGTATTGGTATTTGAAGTATGTTATTGTATGCTGATGGTAGCATTATTGTTGCTTACTTGCCATCCAGTTACCTCAGTCGACAAAGGAAAATACAGTCCTTTTTAAAGTAGAGTGTGTCGGAGCCTATATTGACCTAACAAAAGATATTTGCATTACATTCTTCAGACCCATGAAAAAGCATTGTGAAAAAATTAGGCATGGAAAACATATAACTTATTGTAGGTTCACAAATATTGTCAAGAAGCATTGAATTTAGCTGGCATATAGTTGGTATGCATTTATTTTTGTTAGACAAAGTGAACACTATTGTTTCCTTTAAGTGGATGAAATGCACTTTATCAACTTACTAAGTAGTTGTAGTTATTTTTCATGAAATTATTTATTTTTTAGTTGATATAAAGAATACTGTCATATATTGAGTAAATTATCCATTATACTGTATTTAACTGGTAATTGCCTTGCTGGCTCCTAATTTAATATCATGACAAAGAGAAGAGGATGTTGGATTACACTTATTACTTTTGATCATAATTATGACGGGAAAGGCGGGTCGGGTTACCTAATCGCCCAGTGAACTTGCTGGTCTTCAAACTTGAGGGACTTCGTGAAGCCCTTCTAACCTCGAGCTCGCCCTTCGACATCATTAGCTGTCCCTCCTTCGGACATCTGACCCCTCATTATGCAATACTCTGTTACAATCTTGTCTAAACAATCTAGTCTTTTATTGGATCTTTTTAGATATGTTCAAAACAAACTGAAAAGAACAACTGGCCAATAAATAAATTACATATTGTAAGGTAAAAATCTAATGAAATGGTCTCTACATATAAAAATTTAATGATATAAACAACGCGTTTCGAACACGTAGTGTTCTTCCTCAGGCATTAACTAAAAAATACAAGTATTTTTTATTTTGTATTTTTGTATTTATTTTGTAAAATACATTGTATTTCTAATGTAGTGCAATCAGTTATTATGTGGTATTTACTCATTGTAGGGTAAAAATCTAATGAAATGGTCTCCACATATAAAACTTTTAATGATATAAACAATATATAACAATATATATAACAATATATAAACAATGATATAAACATTGTATTTTTTAGTTAATGCCTGAGGAAGAACACTACGTGTTCGAAACGCGTTGTTTATATCATTAAATTTTTATATGTGGAGAGCATTTCATTAGATTTTTACCCTACAATGAGTAAATACCACATAATAACTGATTGCACTACATTAGAAATTACATATTATTTTAAATCAAGGTCCAAATCACAGTAAGAAATTAGAAAAGTGGTTTGAACGCTGATTATTATTTCAAGTGTTATTGTGAAATCTTGTTATTAAAAAATATATGCATATATATTCGACTACTACTCAATAGATCCAGAAATGTTATTGATATTATCGAAATAATCGTGCTCGAAAGTTTTTACCACTGTATTGGATGTTTTTGGAAATAATATTCTCCCTGCGTTTAATAACAATTTATAATGTAGCATATTTCTGTACAAATAATGTTCATTCTGTTATGTCCACATAATGCTTATACAAAAACTTAATTTACCTTATCATTGCAATTACTTTTATTCCAACTTTTATTAAAGTCTGAATACAAGAATAGGCTAAATGCTATTTTTGTTTTTTGATTAGCAGTGTGCAAATCATTTTGCTTTAATAGAACGATTGTAATGATTCTGCGACTTTAATTATGCCACAAATGGAAGATCAAAGAATTCCATTAAACCCTGTAATAAATTCGAAAACTAGGAAATGAAACTTCAATCAAATTTTGGTTAATGTATTTTTCTGATGAAGCTTTAAGAAAACAAACGACTTGATCAGAAGCGTTTTCAAAATATATTTTTTTGCCCATGCTTAACGGTGACTTGTTTACATAACTGGTACACTAAGTAAATGCTTAGGTCCTACGAGTATGTACTTCTGCTTACTTCTCTTTCCTTAGTCGAATTGTTTGCACTAGTATCTATGCTGTGTAGCAAAATTTAATTTTTAATATCAGAAATTATGTTATTTTCCCAGTTGTGGAGTAATCATAGATCAAAGGGATCAGGATTTCTGATAGAAACGAGTGCACCAACCCAATGAAACTTAATTCCCGGTACGAATGTATAGTGCCAAGCATTTTATTATCGTTAAGGAGCTTTCAGTTCACAAAGATGTGGTAGGTTAGGTTGCAGTGGCAGTTCCACAAGGGAACACACGTAGGCCGAGCATTGGCCCTTTGTGATACCACACAATGAAGATTGATTCTATAGTGGGAGTACTAAATTTTGCCTAACTCAAATGTATTTAGAGTAGGGATCTTTAACGAGTACCTGACATCGTACAGGCTCGGGACCGACGGTTTAACGTCCTTCTCCGAGGGACGACGCACTCAGATTTATTCACCTTCCGCGTGATTAAATCGAGGGCCAGGTGAGGATCGAACCCCGGTCCTATCAGTTCAGAGGCGAGCACGTAACCACTGAGCTAGCCTGGCCCCCAAAGATGTGGTATTCCTCTAATATGTGAAATATCTTTGTGGTCTGTATTTATAATACTTAATCGCACTTATTTCAAGAAAGGAGCTATTCACTATACTTTTTGAGAATATGTTACCTGTTCTAACAAGATTCAGTGTTAATAATTATTGAAGAAGATAAAGATCTAATTATTCTGGGTTTTATCAATGATTTTACGAATTTTTTATGAATTATCTGTTAAAAATGTGGTCATTGTGACAGACAACATAATTAAATTGAGCCAAGAATTCAAGAGAATTGTAAATTATAGCCATTTTAATATAAATCATAATTTTATTGAAGCTGTTTCAATGTCAGTTTGTTTATTATCAGTGATGGTTCTTTTGTATTGAAATGACTGCTTTCTGATTGAATATATTATTGTTAAAAATGAATTTGAAATCTAGATATCAAGCTTCTTCTGACTGTAGAGAGATATCTATTACCTGGTCATGACGTAAATCATTCATTGTCAGCAGTCTCAGTTGACTTCCCTCGTCTTTACTTGACAACCACTTTTGAGTTTTGAAATCGTGAGAGATATTATAAGCTTGATGAGTCTTATGGTTTACATTACGGAAAACATTATGGTTTGAGAGAGATACCGTTTGAAAAGTCTTTTTATAATAAATCGTCTATGATTTATTAGCAAAAATAAAATATTATTCATTCCCAGTAAACTGGAACACTAAAGATTTAATTATTTAAAAAGGGACTACTTCTTGTCCATTTTTACTTGAACATTCTAATTATTTTCCTTTTACTTATATTTCTTCTACTTTCTAATTATTCAACTGCTTATTTTATGACACATTTTTTTCTATCTGCACAGTCATTCTTGATACAAATTATACCTGAATGGCCATCGAGTTTGTCATTTTTTGCAATACCTTATCACTATTCATGCCTATACAGATTAATGGTTCCTTCTGGGGTGAATGAAGTACATATTCTCATACTTGTAGTGAGTATTACAATAAATTGGCATTATAAGTCTTTGAAGAGCAGACCTACCTTCGGGGCACCTTACCATTACTTGAGCCTAAATCCCCTAGAATATTATCTACAGTTTTTATGGATAAAGCAGGCTAGCCTTTCCCCACCCCTCTCCTCAGCACCTTCTGCACTCTCCCTCATTGCACAAAATTTGAAATTATTGTAGTCTAGCCAAACAAACTGATTGTAGCTGTAATTGTAACTGATAATATTTTTTTTTTTTTTTTTTTTTTTTTGGTATGTGGGGTTGGGGGTCCCGACCCACTGAAAAACCACATCCTATTTCCTGGCAATACCCGACACGGAAACCGTTGTCACATTACTTCGTGCCGGTGTCTCAGTCCTCCTGAATAGGATTCACCTTCTTGTCCCCATTCGTTCAATCATTGCCCTTGCCTCACACCACTTTCGTTCTTTTTATGAAGGAGAACCGCCTTTACAAAGTTTGCAGCTTTTGACCAATTGTTTTCGTTTAGGAGCATCTTTTGAACTATGGTCTCTGGAGTGACCTCACCCAGTGATGCTATTAATAGAGATAAAGATCTAAAATTATAATATATATATTAATTATAAATTATAAATATAATATATATTATTAATTAGCTGAATAATGTTAAATAAAAGAATATTATGATTTAATTTCAAAAATTGGAACCAGGGTAGCAAGTGTCTTGCGTGCTCGCCGATTACAATAGTGCAAATGTATTATATATAAATGTAATTTTTTTTAAATTTAATCTTTGCATGATATAAACACTGTTAATAAAGTAACGTATGGAACCAGAGTAGCCCAGTGGCCTGTGTTCTCGCTGCTGCCAGTAGCACGAATATATTATAAATAAATGTAACCAAAGAAAATTTTGAATTTAAAATTTGAATAGTATTAACAATGATAATAATGTAATGCCATGAAGCCAGGGTAGTCACTGGCTTGCGTGCTCGCCGATGACTTTAGTGCAACATGTATTATATATAAATGTAAAAAGTTTTTTTTTTAATTTAACATTTGCATAATATAAACACTGGTAATAAAGTAAAGGCATAGAGCCAGAGTAGCCCAATAGCTTCGGTTCTCGCTGATGACAGTAGTGCACATATATTATATATATAAATGTAACCACATTTTTTTTATTATTTAATATTTGCGTAATATAAGCACTGGTGAGAATGTAAGGTATGGAACAAGGGTAGCCTAGTATTATATAAAATGTCTTACATAAAATGACATTATAGTCTAAATTAAGAATACTCCCATTGAGAGTATCAGTTTGGTTGGTGGTTTGGCAGGTTTCACTGGCTTTTATCTGTTTCGATCAGTCTGCTGCTCTGGTCTTAGTTTCCCCTTCCTCTTATCTATTGTCCTAGTACGACTTCAGCGTCCGGACACCTAATATCATTTTATCTTATTGTAATGTTAATTTTACAATGAATGGTTATTTATATTTACTTTAAATTTGATTTTACATTGAAAGTGGTTAATGATGACCGAAACTACTGTGTATGTTAAGTAGATTAATTATAGTTATAAAATAAAAAAAATATAGATTACAAAACCGGAAACTTTTAGTAAACTTGTCTATAATCAATTCTGGCACAGAAAATATTAAGTCAAAATAGTGGAGAAGGTTTTGAAAAAGTATGAAGCAATTAAAAACATCAAACTGTTTAATCAAATAAATGTATAAGAAACTCTGCTCCACAAATACATACGCATTGTATATAGTTCAAAGTAGAAAAACAAACATAGAGAAATTAAAAGCACACACTTACAGTCTCTAATTTTTGGTTTGAACCGCCTTCAAGAGAGATAAGAGAAAGAAAGCAAGCGCACTGTTAGAGAGATGGTTGGAGATGGTTGCGTCTCTGAACCAGTGCGCTTGGTTTCCCCCTTTTAGCTCGCTTGAAGACGGTTCAAAACAAAAATTAGAGACTGTAAGTGTTTGCTTTTAATTTCTCTATGTTTCTTTTTTTACATCGAACTATATTTGTCTGTTTCGAATCGTATTTCCACACACATACTCGTATATATGATAAAACCACTCTCTCTCTCTCTCTCTCTCTCTCTCTTATATATATATATATATATATATATATTACACAACACACACACACACACACACACATATATATATATATATATATATATATATATATATAATTCAAAATGACACCAAATTTAGCTGATACCTGTTTCTTAACAAGTTTCTCAATTTTTCTAAATAACACTCTCGTTATTTCGTCTACACGATAAAGTGCATCTGCTATAGTCAACATGTTTCGAATGATCAACATTCATCATCAGGACGTGAATTTTTGTATTCATTTCCTTTATTTTTTTTCTTCACTTTTATTCTCCTTTTTAAATATCAATTATTTTTTCTTTTCTCTCGACTCCTTAGTTCCTTTTTTATTTTTCTCCTTTGCGACAGCACTGCTTTATCCCTCACCCAGTGAGTTCTTTAGTTGACTGTTGTCCCTCCGTCAATTCACTTCTTCTCTTGAGGACAACCGCCATTACGGTCAAAATATTGAAAAGTGAGTCTTTGTTATGATTCAGTCTATGTGTCACAGTTTATTTTAAGTGTTATATATTATATATATATATATATATATATATATATATATATATTCACTTGATAAACGGAAAGACGATCCAAAATGGACACAATAACAGTTCAAAATTGAAGATAGGTAGCACAGAAAGTAAAAGACTCAAATTTTCGGGTAATCCGTCTTGGGGAGAAAAGAGAAGGGTTACTAGCCGTTGCGTCTACAACGTGCTTGGTCTCCCTTTCTCTTTTCTCCTGAAGACGGATTACCCGAAATATCTTCAATTTTAAACTGTTTTATATATATATATATATATATATATATATATATATATATATATATCAGTTGGGTTTTCGACTCTGACGAAGACCACTTCTTACGGTTGAAAGATCTTAGTCTTGTTTTCCCATTTCTTATTGTGGTTAGATCATTGATTGTTATTTCACGTGTTTATGTGAAATCTTTTTATATATATATATATATATATATATATATTATATGTTTAAACAACAATAAGAAATGGGAAAAAAGATTAAAATCTTTCAGCCGTAGATGGTTTTATTACTTATTATTTTTGACACTATTATTTTATGTTAACTGCTTTCCACGTTTTTCTTTTCTTTCAAAATAAGTTACCCCTATTTATGTTACTTATTTCAAAATAAGTTATTCCCATTAATCTATAAGTTATGAACAATTTTTTTTTCATCTATTTGATTGATTTTGTCTATCATGCCAGTTGGTTAGCTTCTTTTTCAGTAGAATCCTCTTAGATCATTTGTGTTTGACTGTACTTGCTAAGTGTCTCCCTTTAATATTAGAGCCTTCATCTTCAGTAGTCATGGTAAGATGAAATAGTAAAATAGGTCAATTCATTCAGGTTTTATTTTACTTTGCTCAGAAGGGATATTTTAAGTCATCAGAAAAATAAAAATTCAATTAACTTTTAATGCAATATTTATACATTGAGTGTAATATTACATTCAGTATGAATATATTATACATAAATAGTCATTATGTTTGTTCCTCACTTTCTCTAATGAAGAGTATATTAATATTAGAATTAGAAAAAACCGTCATACCTCGTAAGTTGATATCGGAGATGATGGAGCGCTTTCGGATCTGGTCCATCTTCATTCGCAACTAATCTATGGGGCTATTGTCGAGAGGTTTTATTGTCGTGTCCACTGCTATATAGATATTGTTATTTCAAATTATGGCGTTATTTTTGAATTTATTTAATTATTATCTATTAAGAATTAGACTAGATAATAATTAAATAAATTCAAAAATAACGCCATAATTTGAAATAACAATATCTATATAGCAGTGGACACGACTATAAAACCTCTCGACAATAGCCCCATAGATTAGTTGCGAATGAAGATGGACCAGATCCGAAAGCGCTCCGACATCTCCGATATCAACTTATGAGGTATGACGGTTTTTTCTAATTCTAATATTAATCTTACTAACCTCAGTGGTAATAACAATATGCATGTATTGAAGAGTATATTGTCTGGCAGGTGAAGGTGCTAAATTTCAATGACAGTAAAGATTAGACCTTGATTGTTAATTCAATTTTATCACAACTGCTGAATAAAATACACTAACACTTTATGTAATTATTTAAGTACAAAAATAGTATTATATAACGAAATTTACAATCCTCTTCATTTCCTTCATCCTTATTTGTAAAATTTATATCCTCCATCGTTGTAAAATAGTATTTGTGATATAAAAACTTGGAGATTGTAGTTACACAACGTCGAAACTTATATGCTTTTACAGTTTAATAATTTTAATCCTAGAGCGCATAATAGGATTAGTTTATTATTTGGCACCCATTTTACTCCCTAGAGAGCCATATAACCGGGTTGATTCAACATCTGGAGACTTGAATTTTACCTCAATTAAGTTAATTAGAGTAGAGATCTTTTAGAAATAACTGACATCTTGCTAACATTAAGCTCTCACCGAGGGAAGACTTACCTTCTATGGTAAAATAAATAAAAAATAAAGGGAAATAAAAAATCTAGGATATAAGATTGAAGCTGCAATCTTCAGTACTAGAGACAAAAGGCTTTGGACTGATAGATTCCTAGTTCGATTTTCATTTTAGCCTGGATTTCTTCATGCTGGAAGTAAAAAAATTTGAACACAACGTCCCTGGGAGAGGAGATTAAGTGGCGGCCCCAAGCTTGGACAATGTCAGATACTCTTTAAGAATCCCTACGCTTAAATACTGTTGAGTTAGGGAATATTTAGGACTCCCAATCTAAAATCAAGAGGTAATGTGGCTCATCCATTACTAATGTGGATGCTAAATATGACCATTTCCCAATTCCCGCCGTAACAATAGCACTAAAAGGTGACAGCCTAAAAGTGTATACATTGGAAAACAAACAAACAGTACTAAGACAAGCACACTAGGGTTTAATACTGAAAACATTAGGGTTTGACTCGCTAGAGTACTGGTGTTAATATTCCTTCCTACCCAATGGAATTAAATACAAAATATGTTTAACATTTGAAAAGCTACTCGATTATCCCTAAGTAAAAAACTAAAACTAAAGTTCAATCAAAACTTGACTCAACTATATTTATTTTAAAAGATTTCATTTTTCGTAAGATAGGAAATGACTCAACTACATTTATTTTGAAATATTTCATTTTTCGTAAGATAGGAAATGAAATTTTGATCATTTATAAACTGTTGACAGTTATTAATAATTTTTTTTTTATATTAAAGAAAATGATGGCTGTTCCATTAGATGATGCTTATGCTATTTCTTCTTTATATTAATTATATATATATATATATAAAGATTTCACATAAACACGTGAAATAACAATCAATGATCAAACCACAATAAGAAATGGGAAAACAAGACTAATTTAGCGAAGAGTCCCGCAGGAAGGCAGCGGGACCGCCCTGAGTCACTGCCCTGCCTTCTTGTGGGACTCTTCGCTCTTCATACCTCCTGATGACGACGATGGTCGAAATATCGATGTGAGTTATGTCTGTGTCTTTTTGTGTGTTTCCTTCGTTTTGAATTTATTATATATATATATATATCAGAAAATAAGTTTTAAAATACAAGGTTAGAGAACAATGGAAAACGTAAGTAAGGTAATAAAATTGTCGAATATACACTTTTTTTGTTGTTTTTTTTTTTATGGCGAATTGGTTCTGTCTGTGTGTGGGACAATTTATTGATCTTTGCTATGAGGTGCGATCACCGCTTGGGCATTTATAGCCCTTGCTTACAGCCTGTTATAAGCGTGTTTTAACGTCCATCGCCATTAAGGTGACAAAAGCTCAGCCTAGTCTCTTCTCGATACCTTCCTATAGAATTCATCTATTTCTTTTTACTGTACAAAATAATAAAACAAGATTTGTTTCCCGTAAAGTTTTTACTAACCTTTCAGAATTTTTTTATTTTCTGAACTAAATTATTTTTTTTTTTGTTTAATAGAACAATAAAAGTGGCGAAAAAAAATAAATGGCATGCTATTCTTCTTTGAATTTGAATAGAAATTATCCCTTAAAATCAATAACTGCTTAAATCGGTTTCTTTATGACGTGTATGTAAATTAAAAGATTTCATCTCACTGGAGAACATCCTTGTTAAAGAAACTTTCGTTTTTTTTCTCGACGTCATCAGTTGTCTTCGCCATATCCCTCATTATTGGACTTCCTACTGATGTAAATGCCGTAGAGAACTAGCATTGATTTGATATTTACGATTCAAGAATCACTGATGTATCACGTGCAAATCGTGAAATTCTACAGTTGATGAAATATGAATAATAATGCACAGAATATTAAGCATTTGATTTCATGAAAAGCAACATCTTTTAACATAATTGCTAGAGCATTTTATTAACTGTGTAGTCTTATAATTTGTGATTCTGTTACTTGAAGGAAGGATATTTCACTTTCTTAATTTTTTTTGCTTTAGAGCTAATGCTTTGTAATTTTATGATCCAAATAGTGTTGTTTAATGCACTCAATGTATCAAACATCTACCAATAAAAATGATTTGACAAAACAGACAGAAATTATGATCATTTGATTAAAGCTATATTAAGAAAGTTGTCATTAGGGTAAGGAAAACAACAAATGCTGTGTAAGTGGTGTGATAGAAGTCAAAGAAGATAAAAGCAAAGTTGAACAAGAGCAAGAATCATAAATCTTATTTTAGAATGACACAGTTTTGAAAAAAAAAATTGCACAGATTGGCAATTAGAGATGTTTCAAAAGAGGGAACGAAGAAGGGAAGCCATGAAAGAAATTAATCAATACGTGCAGGTTGAACTTTTAAATGATGCTTATGCAAAATTGGATGCTTTACGAGACAGTGATTTTCGAGTTGGGTCCTCCAAACACAGAGACAACCTGAAGCATCGACATAGGAGCTGCTCTGAGACATCCAACTTGGAGGTTGCCTTGAGGCTTCTACACAAAAGCTGCTCTGAGACCTCCACGCAGATGTTAACCTGAGGCCTCCACACAGAGGTTGGTCTGAGATGCCCACGCAGAGACCTGTTTTGGTATTATATCGCGCGCCCAGCTTAAACAGTCATATCGCAGATCATAACATCCAAACAGACTGATGCCTTTTAACGTGAAAGCTCTTTCGCCGCATTTCGGGAGCACCAAGCTCTAGCCTAGGACAGGGCAACTAGCCTCCGAGATACACCCGAGGTGGATCACGCGGAGGCGAGCTTCCACGACCCTACATCACAAAATTAACAAAAATGAAAAATTTCATTTTTTCATGGTGTTAGAGACACCTCCACTCATATAGTGCCCGGAGGACTCTACACAGATACTGACCTAGGGCCTTCACACAATGACTGCATGAGATCTCCAAATAAATAATAAAGGGATAAATAAATAAAATAAAATATCAAATCCAAATAAATAACAAAACTTTGTTCAAATCTGTTCTACCCTGATTTTATTTTACAAGATTATTAAAACGTTTATGAATGCTCAGTTGTTGATATCTCTACGAAATTTTATGGGAATTCTGAATTAAACATTCATTTTTAAAAAATAGAAGCGAGATTGCTTTTTATTGGTTGAAAATTGTTTTGAATTAAAAGAAGTGTCTACCATTTTAAATTTATTAATATTTTTCTGTAATATTATCATTTGTAGAAATGGTCTAGACATCTGCATTAATTTTAATCATTATAAATTCCTTTTTTATTTCTTAAAGAAAAATATTGTAGTGGGAAAACAATTTTTAATTATTTTTCCATTACAGGATAAAATACGTAATCTACCAAAGACATTCAAGTTAAAATTAAAAACTAAATATAATAGTTATAAAGGAGGAAAAAAAAACTAAATTTTATATTGAAAGATATTAAAAACTTGATTTCAATATTTTCTTGAAGATGTAATAAACAAGCATAATATCTCTATCAATAGAAGTGACAAGAAAATTAATAGAAGGCTGCTGCAGTGGAGTGGGCGTCTGGTGAAGCCCATTTTAGCGACGTTATCCCAGAATGAAATCAGTTATCCAAAGGGAATTCAATTTACTCCCGGTCAATCTATCGACTTGCGTTGAAACAAAATCATTACAGACGACTGTTTGTTCTGTCTAATGGGAAACTTGCGCTCGTCAACGGGTCCTTATCTTATTTGGAGATGAATTGATGGTGACTAGCCTCCGATAAGCTTCTCTTTCATAATTCATCTCCTCAATATAACTTTCACTGACATTTACTTTAAAATATAAACCATTCCGGTAAATTACTTCAGTGGTCCTTGTTTTCATTTAGCATTGCTAATTTTTTTTTGTTAGAATTATTTATGAAATATTTTTAGAATATTCAAAACACTTTTAATGATAACTTACTGCAAGAATCAATTTTTGAGCTGAATGAAGGTTTACAGTTTTAATACCTTTCATATCATAATAAATGCTTACATTGTTTGTCTAAAAAATGCTTGCTATAAAAAATGTAATATATGTTTTGGAATTCAAAGTAAACAAATTCTTGAAATTTTCAATTTTTTATATAGAATTTCATTATATTTATTATGTGTTAAAAGCATGTAATTGCATTCAGTATTTTTCAATAACTAGATATTAATGATACATTTAAGAAAGAATAATACATAATTATTTTAGTATGCGATGTAAATCGTTTGTAATAGATTATTTATCACTAATTTAGATGGGAAGTGGAATCAATCAGATATTATTAAGATTGGTTCTAACCGAAACCCGCATCTCTAACAGAGAGTAACGAACATAAGTGATTCATTCATAACAAGATGGAATGGATGAATAACGAATGATGACAAATAACAGTGTGTCAATCAATTTACAAGCAAATGCAAAGGTTAGCCTAGAGGCAACATGCTTGCCTTTGGACTGATAGATCAGGGGTTCAATATCCACTATGATGGCCGTTGATTTATTCACGCAAGAGACAAACAATCAAAGAACTTCTACGGATGTTAAGCATTGACCCGGAGCCTGTACTTTGAGTTAGACAAAATTTAGGACTTTTAAATTTTAGGCTTTCAATTAATTCACGAGATAGATGAAAAAATCTGAGCCCGATATCCTTCGTAGAGGACGTTTAGTCATCGGCCAAGAGCCTGAACTATGTCAAAATACTACTTAAATCCCTACTCTAAAAACACTTGGGTTAAGCAAAAATTTATGTGGAACCGCAGCAACCTAGACTAAGAAATACAATTTACAAAATTATGATTAAACGAAATATCATAGTATGTGAATATGTTTTAAATTATAAATTTTAGTTACTTGAGTTATATATTGAATAATTGAAATATATAAAATGATCACAAAATTTGACTGACGACTGTTAATTAAGATCTGTCAAATATAAACTTAAAAAATATACAGTACATTTTTATATTAACTATTCGGCATTTCGAATATACAGTGATAAGGATAGCAGCTTTATGTTTTTAACGGGAAACCCTTAATCAAAGGATCAGTTTCAATCCCAACCTGCATAGACTTTTGAATGAGTCCTTTTGATATCCAAGGCAGGCTTGGTAAAGGTGTGCTTCCACGGCTTTCATCACAATTGTACATAATAAGTACTAAACAGTTTGAGATTTGCAATTTTCATTATGTTTATTATGTAAAGCATGTAATTGTATTCTGTATTTTTTTTATAACTAGATATTAAAGATAATTCTTACGATAATTATCTTTAAATATTATAATTTTTAATACGTACTAATGATTTTAGTCATAATCACTAACCTAATGAAGTTTTGTAAATGACTGGTAGCAGCTGGAAATAGTTACAAGGCATGAAGGAGCTTCAAGTCAGCACACGATCTAGAGGACAATCTGCCCGAGGGCACCAATCGGAGACGGCACTTCAACTAAAGTGTCTGGAATAAGATAAACGTGAGCCAGAAGAAGGAAAGAATATTTTTGATAGGTAAAGGAAAGCTACCTGAGATGGAGCACGACAGAGTGAACTTACCTTCAGCGTATTCTGGCTTAAAAAATCCTCTGTTGCGAAAAGGCAAGCTAAAGTGACATTGTGCCTCTCTTAATTCTTGACAAGAGCGGAAAACGAGCCAAGTATGTCAATGCCTGACATTGATTTATATATACTGATCTGCGGCCAAAATATTAAGGTTATGGTTACACGATCTACATATACCAGAGTTCAAATGTTAAAATATCCTAATAAAATTGTGTAGAGACAGTGGACTGAATCTCCATAACGATTACCTGGTGTCTACCGAATTGGTGTCGTACCTATGCATGGTTTCTGGAAAGGATGAGATAGACAAAGAAAACCTTGAGGAATGCAATATCATTCTACACTCTATTAGCCTGAGCAGATATAAATGATATTACTAATAAAAAAAAGAGCGTTCCATATATATATATATATATAAAATTCATTTTGGTACAAAAAAGATTAAAAGCAGGCACTAGAATATATAAAGCTTACCATGGTAGTCGCCGGATATACTACTAAGTTATATCATTGTAAAAAAATGTTTTGTTTTTATATAAACGATAAGTTTAATCCCATTTTATCTCAGCATTTTCCAGATTTATTAAACTGAAATACAATCTCTTTTCTTGAATAACATTTAAATTTATTACAATATTATTTCTTTTTTTAAAATTTTTGGAATAAACTAAATTTCTAAAACAAAAAAATAAATTATAACTATAACTTATAACATGAAATATATTGATTTTAAATGAGATAATCAAGAAAAATTTGGCATTCAGTGAGCTAGAGAGCAGATTGTTCTGTTTTCAAACTATTATTGATGATGAATTAAATTTCATTAAATATTTTAGAGTTATTCATAATTTTTTATATTTATCTAGGATTAGCCGAACTTCCCACCTTGGTATGTTTAGGAGGATTTGTAATTCTTAGTATTCACCACATGCTGATAAAATACACTCAGGCTATGATGTTAAAATTGGACCCCATAAACTCTTTGTAGTTTTTAATCCTCTAGAACTGGATTCATAGGAATAAGGATATTCTTAATCTACTAATTCCACAAAATCTTGCTCCTTCCTCACCTTCCCAGAATCCCCCAAGACGACTTAAGAGAAGATGGCCTAGGGACCTACTGCCATGAAGATCCACAATCAGGAAACAAAGTGATAAGTTGAACTAGTGGGTTCCATTCTTTGCACATGTTTGTCAAAGTTATTTGAATTGCTCATACTATATATGCTTGTTATGCATCATATACGTAGTTGCGTATTTAAATAAATATGTTAAAAAAACTAATTCCTTCAACTCCTCTTAATCTAAGGATAGACGCTACTGACCTCTGCAGATGATCATTTTTTGTGAGAGAAATAGTTCACTTGTTTGAATTTTACCTGTACGAGTGGTAAACACAACCAAATATAAACTACATCATAAAATAGTAAACATAAATGTAACTAGAGACTTCAGCCCCTACAAGGAGTTATGAAACGATTTCCAATAGAATTTTTGGAAAAGTGACATGAGGACGTGCCTTGAAAAGCATTGACTTAAATATAATCCATATAATATTCTCAGAAGCTTCTAAATCCGTAGTCGGAGTGGGTTTGTCGACTCCATATATTGCATTCTTACATTTTCTTTAGTTCCAGGTGATTTTGGTTTTGGTTGATGTTTTAACAAATTACGGGTTATGCAGTGCCTTGAGCATCCGGGCTAGCCAGCAGTGCTATTGATAAGGCCTGCCTCACTGGACTTGCGGTGAAGCACACCGCAGCAGCAGATGATGGAAACACATGCTCACCAAATCATCTTTTTCTGTCTAACCTCAACTTCAATCTGTCACAGATTGTATCATTCAATAATCCTTTTGTAGTTTTTTTTTCTAGTAACCCCATTCTAATATAATTTAGACGGAAAAAAAGAAAAAAAACAGTGTATAAAATGTTTTCTTAAGAGAAAAGAAGTAATGCAGATTTTCCCAGTACAGCAAAGTAAGACTGTTTTAGAAACAGAAACAATCCTCATAAGGCCTTCATCAGCAAACAGCATTTCCAAGTTTTATTAAATTGAAATACATTTATTTTTCTTGAATAACATTCTACTTCATTAGTACATTATTTTTTGGATTGAACTATTCTTAAAATATCAAAGAAACTTATAAGATTAGCTTTCTAAGTAATACAGATTTTCCGTTAAGTTTTGAAATAAAATTTGACATTGAGGTTAAACTTTTAATTAATAATAATATGTAAATAGCAAGCATTTTATGTTTATTCACATTGAAAGAAAATCATTTCCTCTATGTTTGTTTATAGCCGCCTGAACTTCCTTCTACTTAAATTTAAGAGGACCTTCACTTAAAAGCTGATATATACTTTGAGGTCCATTTATCAGGAAAGATATATGCTATGTTACAGTTTAGAATCTATTTCAGTATATTTTACCGATAATTTTGTCCCCGATACTATTAGATTGGAAAAGATAAATCAAGTTGTTAAATATTAAATTAGTAAAAATGTATTGATAAACAAAAAAAAAACGTAAAATGTATTTTTCCTAAACAGAAATAAATAAATTTTTGCAAATTATGTATACATAAATTTATATACAAGATTTCATATAAACACGTTAAATAACAATAAATGATAAAACCATTATATGAATGTCAAAAAAAAACTAATATCTTTTAACCGTAATAAACGGTTGGGTTTTGGACTCTGACGAAGATCATTTGTTACGGTTGAAAGATGTTAGTTTTTTCCATTTCATATTGTGGTTTTTTCATAAACTATATTATATATATATAATAAATTTAAAAAAAATAAAAGGAAATACCGAATCACTATATATTTCGATGTCAACTCGTCATAAGGAAAAGAAGTGATATATATATATATATATATATATTATACCTATATATATCCGATAAAACGAAATACGATCCAACTGGACACCAATCGATTCGAGATTACAGAAGGACCGACAAGTAGGGAAACACCTTTACCCAAATTTCGGGTAATCCGTCTTCGGAAAAAGAATGGACACCGTTTGGCGAACGGCAAGTAACCCGTTATTCTTCTTACTTATTACCCTTACGGGTTACTTCCGTTGGCTACAGGCTTGGTTCCCATTCTTTTCTCCTAAGGATTACCCGAAATTTGAGTCTGTAATGTGTTTCCACTTGTGTGTTAGCCTTTTTAATCTGAATCTATATATTAATATATATATATATATTATATATATATATATATATATCAACCCAATTGAAATTAATTGAATTATATTAAATATATTAATATTTAATATATTTAACTTATATTAATAACTTAATTAATTTATTATATAGTTAATATAAGTTTAATAATATATTAAATTATATATATTGAATTCAATACGATAAATTATAGAGATAAATAATATTTTTGCGAGTCTCACATTGATTGATTCTATTTGAATTTATTATATGTATAAATATATAATATAATAATATAAAGAGATTTCACATGAACACGTACGACGTGAAAAGAATTCACATAATAATATGTACGAATACTACCTACTAGAAATATTTGTTTTTACCTATCTATGTATGTTATTTTGAATTCAGGAAAATATGAATTTGAGTAGTGTTAGTGCCAAAGCAACAAAAAAGTTGTCTGTTGTTTTTACTTAAGATAGCATGAAGCGGAAAATATTAAGAAAAATGAATAATTCTAGCCTTTTTTATTTATTAATAGTATTAATTACTGTTTTTAGTTCCAGCTTGCGTATATGAAAAAAGAAATTATATTTTGTTATAAATATTTTAAAGAAAAAAGAATCTTATAAGAAATATTATTAATATGTTAACGGAGAATGAACATTATCAATGAAAAAATCTGAACGGTTTGCCTCAAATTAGTAGCTTCATTTAAGTTGAAATCTTTAAGAAAAATCAGCATCCTGTTATGGTTTGCGCTCTACTGAGTAAGGTTTTCTCAGATAAAGAAATACTAATATAGCCTTCTGAATGAGAGAAAAGGAAAGAAAGTAGGCCTTGGAAACGATGTGGAAAACGTTGGGTTAAGAGAGAGGGAGAAATATTCTTTTGTCTGAATTTCTAAACCTATTCGATTTGCACGTATAAGCGAATTGTGTCAACTTGTCGGCTGCTTTCTCCTCGGGGTCGACTGTTTAACATTTTTCTCTGAGCAATTGTCACTTTTATATTTTTTTTTTTTACTTACCTTTTCACTTAATGCATGTTGTCGCCAGAATTTGCATTCTATATTTATTTTAGTTAGAATTGTTAGTGGGAAGAGAAAGCCGCCCCTCCTGCTTTTCCCATCTAAGGATCCTCTTATATTTCTGAGTAACTAAGATTCTGCAAAAGATTCCTAAAGGTTCTACGTTGAAAAACAAAATTGACACACTTTTTGATTTATATTTAATTTTATTTACCAAATAATACAACAATATAACAAATTACATATTCTATAACATATTTCTGATCAACTCTAAGGGTCCGTAGAAGGTTTCTAAAGATTTTACAGGACAAAATTGACACACTTTTTGGATTTTATTTCATTTTATTTACCAAATAATACAAAAATATAACAAATAACATATTCTATAACATATTTCTGATCAGCTCTAAGGTTTCGCAAAAGTTTTCTAAAGGTTTTGCAGGACAGACAAAATTGACGCATATATTGAAAAAATTGGTGTTTGTTTAATTTTATTTACCAAATAATACAACAATATAACAAATAACATATTCGATAACGTTATGTGTTATAATTGTATAATATATTACAGTTATTATATAATTGTAATATACAAAATTGTTGTATTTATGAAAACAAAATGAGCATAATGCTAATTAATATTAGTTCAATTGCTCATTATGTAATATGAGTTTAGAAGTTTCTTCTGTGAATGGAATTTTTTTTAAAATTATTAAAACAGTATGGAATTCACTTTAAATTTATAATATAATATAATTCCTTCTTAAACTAATGATTCAAGATGTATTGACCATGGTATTACCACTTTCTTAATAACTTGAGCAAGATATGGTTTAAGCGCAGAAGTTGCTTGAAATTTCTAAGTTATTTTAAGGGTTAATGGATGGTATGAAGATTGGGAATCATTCGCTAGTGTATTGTCTGATCTAAAGATTGCCCAGTAATGCTGTATCTATGTTTAACTATATGTGCGAATCGGATAGATTTAAAAATTCAGAACCTAAACTGAAAATAGAATATATAAATAGAAACTGACATATGATAGAATGTTACAATGGTACTTGTACGAGTAAAATAGCTAGATTATAGAAGTATGTCAGACTAGTAGAAGAATAGGGTGAACTACTGTTAAAATAACATCTTTTACTGAATTTTAAACGCTGGTATATACCTTAAAAGCAAATAATCTAAAATAAGTTTTAACAGGAAAAAATATTTTTTGTTATTGTCGGAATTTTGAAACCTTGGTCTGATGAGTCCTACAGTTTGCAATCTTTAGCGTTATATTATATCGAACATGCTTTTCAGGTTAACAAATAAATTTTAAAGCTATTACTTTAAAAATACATAAAAATTACTTTTGTATATAATTAAACATAAATAATAAGGTTTCATCTAAAATATTATATTAAACTCAATAGTGGAATCACCGGATATTCTCCAAAAATTTTGTTATATTACGTCTGTATTCTTTTCTGTAACTAAAATTCTTAACGAAAAAGGCCAAAAAAGAAGAAAGTTACTTTAAACTGGCTCTAAAACATATTTTATACAAGTGTTATGTTAATTTATATTGTTTAAGTCAAGTTATTTTGTAGCTATTTTGAAATGTTTACTCAGAATATTTACATTTAGTTTATTTAACTGAAAGGAACATCTGGTCCTACATCTGGACAAATATTTAAGTATACAAACTATCACCATATGACAAAAAACTTTGTGAAAAAAATAATTCAGGTCACCAATATTGTCAATGCAGCTGATTTTTTAATTGTATGTGTTAAGACAGTAGCAGAACTGTATGTTCTACACTGTAATCAAATATGAATATTTTTAACCCATTAATGATAACTTAATAAATTAATTATTAATTAATTAATAAATCAAATAAGAAGCAATGTTAATAAGTTAACCAAAGAACGTTACTTTCAAGTCAAGGAGTCCAGGGAAGTGCAAGTATAGTACTTGACTTGATCCACATAATGAAGATATTTAACAACTGTATGAATCCCAAAAAAGAGTCAGGTATATTTCAAAATTTAGGTAGCAATTGAAATCTTTTTTACTTATGGGTTATTTTTTTGTTATTTTGTTGTATTAAATTCTTGTTAAACAATTTTTTTGTAGTGTTGTATTTTTATCAATTTATTTGTTATAGATATGTGTTTTTCTTTAGTTATATAACTGATTGATTACGCACTGATTTAGAAAACAACTAAAAATCTTCTTGGTATATATAAAAACATTTTATATACTTTAAATCATAAACTGAGTCAAAACAATTTTAAATTAACTTTACTTTTAATTTCACGTTAAATTCCCCTCTCAAAATTCTGCACCATTAATAATAGCTGTCTTCTCTTGACGGCATTTCATAGTTCTACAGATATTTTTTGTTAGAGAGAAACATAAATTACGAACGAAAAGAATATTAACTTTACTTTTAATTTCACGTTAAATTCCCCTCTCAAAATTCTGCATCATTTATAATAGCTGTCTTCTCTTGACGGCATTTCATAGTTCTACAGATATTTTTGGTTAGAGAGAAACATAAATTACGAACGAAAAGAATATTAACTTTACTTTTAATTTCACGTTAAATTCCCCTCTCAAAATTCTGCACCATTAATAATAGCTGTCTTCTCTTGACGGCATTTCATAGTTCTACAGATATTTTTGGTTAGAGAGAAACATAAATTACTAACGAAAAGAATATTTATTAACCGTATATTTAATTAAGACATCCAAGATGCTATCGCAAGAATAATATTGATTTACAATAGATATGATATATGACTCGGGCACTTTAACATTAAGATATCTAACTGAAAAATGTATTGAAAACAGTTTCCAACGTAAATTACTTTGTGTTAGTGGACTACATGTTTTTCATGTAAAATGATAAATATTGATATTTATCAACACAGCTCTGTCAAGATTTACGTGTGTAGCTAATATTTTAGCTATCAATCTACAGATAAGCGTAGAGTTGTTTTCTTATATCATTGTATTAGTAATCATAGTATTGAGTGTTTATATATATACTTTTTATAGAAGAAATATAAAAAAAATAAATAATAATAATATAATAATTTTATTATATATTATATAATTTGTTATAACATAATATATAAAGTATATATATATATATTATTTATTTATTTACTTTTCTTTATATAATCTAGGAGGTCTCAGAGCGTTATTTTTTCCTTCATTTTGATTCTTCCTACAACATTTTGTCTCATATACATATCTTATATCTGTTGCTGGTCTGAATACTGGGCGGTGACTGAGTGTCGGCTTGGCGAGTAGCTGGTGGTTGGTCACCTAGTAGCTGCAGTGTGCGTGAAACCCCCGTGTGTTGACGATTAATTAATGGGTTGTGCTTCATGATTTTCATGGCTTCATATATTTGCAGTCTGGCTGGATCATTAATTTTCTTTAAAATGATGGTGTCAAGCTACTCGTCAAGCCGACACTCAGTCACCGCCCAGTATTCAGACCAGCAACACCTAAGATATGTATATGAGACAAAATGTCGTAGGAAGAATCAAAATGAAGAAAAAATAAGCTCTGAGACCTCCTAGATTATATATATATAATTGTACCCTTAGTAAATGTACGGTTGAAGTGTAGAATGTTTTCTTATTTTATTGTCGTAGTTATCATAGTATTGGATGTTTAAGTATAAATATGTGTACTTATTTTGAGGTTAACATTGATTGGTCTGTATGGATGCCTCTCTGATGGAAAATTCCTTTCTCCTAATGATTATACATTAATTAATTTTTTGCTTAATCAACTGAATTTTTAATAAGAGATCGTTAATTTAACATCGTGCAGTATAGAAACTGAGAACATAACATCCTTTTCGGGGAACTTCATGCTCAATTTTTGTTTTTTCTCCCATAAAAAAAAAGGATTGAGAATCTAATCTGGATGTACAATTCAGAGGCGAGCTCGCAAGCCTCTGGGCTACCCTGGTCCCTTGAATTTCTATTTTTGTACTTTTACAATTTAAGTAATCTCTTACAAAATCAAATATGTTATAACTTATAACTTATACTTATACTTTGTTATAGTTATAACAAATATAACTTATTAAGGAAAATCATTTTGTTAAATGAGACTATAAAAGTCCTAAAGACAAAAACACTATATGCATCTTAGTTCTTGAAACAAAACCAAACAATTAATAAATCACAGAATAAACTAAGGAAAACATAATGTATAGCTTCACAAAATTTAAAAGGACGAAAGATAAGTATAAAGACTAAGATTTTTTTTGAATGGATTATAGACAATAAAATAGAGATGGTATACGGTATGATTTTTGCAAGGAATAAAGAGAAAGGTAACCCAAAATGAAACAGTTTGCTGTGACATGCAGAATCAAATAAGGAATCAGCACATCTTTAATCGAGATAAGAGAATTCTGCAAGCCAGGGACAGTTAACTTAAATTGTTTCAGTCAAACTGAACACATACAATATCAGTATATAGGGATTAAAACATAACCAAAAATATACTTTCATCCTGCTGCGCTTTTTGTGATTGTTCAGTTCTTACATACGTATATTATGTAACCGAGCCAAAAGCAAACTTCAATATCATGTTTTATTTTGATTAATTTTTCTATTAATCTCTCTTTGAGATAAATATGAAGCATTATAAAAAAGACTTTATATAATATATCAGTGCCAGTAATATGTTAAATCGGCAATCGCCTTTAGAAGTTTGCTAAAGATTCGCAGTAGAAATGCGAATGCAGTAGTATGCACTTGAAATTCAAGCGTATAGTAATAGCCAAGCTTCCCCTCTCCTCCATATAAATAGCTATAACATATTTTTATTTGCAGGATGCATAAGGAATATGGAAGGAGACTGGGTCGCTTGACTACTTCTAAATCAGGTGCGTTCTCTTTTATTTTTATCCCCTATGCATAATAACTAGTATACCTAGAGATTATTATCCCTTTAGAATAATCCTTATGCCACTCAAATTGTTATCAAAAACCATTCCACTATTTAATCATACGAATCAAATTGAACGTTCATAAATAGTACAATTTTCAAATTAAGTTGATTAACTAGTATCAGGTTTTTTTGGCATCATGATTGAAAATTTTCAGTTTATATTAATATTCTGACAATTTTTAGGTGAATATATTTTAGTAAATATGTACTTGCCCACAACGTTACAATATTTACTAAAAAAGTAAAAAAATATTCAATTTCTTTGTTCAGAATAAATCATTTTAATTTTTACTCGTAAAACCACATACACGTATAAATCATATAAATCACAATCTGTTGGAAGTATACCTACGTTGTATGTATACTACTACATCTATTGTATGCACAATATAGTATGCTACATACTACTACAGTTATATAGTATGTATAGTTCTACAGTTCAAGTATGACCCTATCGACAAGGACTGGATATTTTAGTGAAATTGTCTTAGTATCCCATTTCTGATACTTTGAAGAAGACCGCTGGTTACGGTTGACAGATCTTAGCCTTTTTTTTTCTTTTTTTTTTTTTTGGTGTTGTGGACGTTGATTTATATTTTACGTGTTTATTGCGATATATATATTTACATGTCTCTGTACCAGTGCGCTTGGTTTCTCTCTCTTATCTCTCCTAAAGACAGTTCAACCGAAAATTAGAGACTGTAAGTGTGTGTTTTTAATTTCTCTATGTTTCTTTATGTACATTGAACTGTATTTATATGTATGTATGTATCTATTATAATATGTTCAATGAATAATGATTTAGAGGAAAGTATACGTATGATTTATTTACCTGGAAATGAAATAAAAAAACCTTTATGAGATATGTATATGATGAAAAAATTACCCAGTTGAGGCATTTGAATTGTTGTTTATCTGGTTGTGTTGGACATGAGTTCACTGACGTTCATCTTGAAGACATTGTTCTGGTAAAAGAGAGTCAACATTAGAGTATCCATTTCAATCTAGAGTAAGGCTCCGGTGGAGTTAAGGCGGTAATCTTTTCCCCTCAAACGGGCTAAATCGTCTAACCAATTAATTTTTTTCTTTTAACTGTAATTTTTTTTTATGATTAAAAGAAAATAACGGTTACTAATACACTTTATAGTTTACGGTAGTTTATGAATAACCATCAGTGGAATATCTCGTAATGAAAGGTGGAACACGTAAATAGGAACTACAACCAACTTTGTATATCTTGTTTGACTATGGTATAAAATTCCAAAACATTTAACCAATGTGTATTGTTTTATTGTATAAAGAAAAATCTCTAATAAAAATTAAAAATAAACAAAAACTGGTCTAAATGTGAATAAAACTATTATTTTCTTCTTAAAAGTTGATACTTTTCTTAGAGATTTTTTTTTTATTTTAAGGTTAATTTTTTGGCAGCTGTTACTTTTAAAACTAACTAAGGCTGAATAATGTTAATACTGAATCAGACAGGAAAATTATTTCTTTTCTTTAGTGGAAATAGCTGTTGCATCGATAAGGTTATCCAAACACTGAAGTAATTTCATATGTAAATTTCGCCGTCTTTTCATAACTGGTGGGTTAATATTCAGAACCGTTTAGGTATCATCATAAGCCCTAGGCACTTTTGCATAAAAAACGTATTTGTACGCTCTTTGAATTTAATGTTCACGATATTGAATAGTTAATATATTTACAGTATTTTTAAATTTCTTTATATGATGCCTAGTAATTCTTATATACAATATTTGTGGAGTAAACGCAGACTGTGAAACACACATTTTAATATAAATACACAAAAAAACAAAACTTTAATATCGCTTGATGGTATTTTTTGTTTATTTTTGTTAAGAGCGTTATAAATCTGTATTCTGTTTTATGTTAAAATTATGGAACTAAAAAATATATGTTTTAAAACTTGAAGATGTTATATTGGGGTATTTGTTTTATGTAAAACAATTGTTTTACTTTTTTAGGTGTTTGTACTTTGTAAATTTTAGAGGCAGTGCTTTAATAGGATAATTATATTTTGTTTATTTTTCAGGGGATTAACCCTCTTCATTGAATGTTTTTCTCTAACCATTGCCAGTTCTTGACTTGCCATTCGACACCAAGAGTCCCAGAATTTTGTTGCTGTGTACTATTTATACCTCTTTTCCAAGAAAACTTTCTCAGTTGTCTCTTCACTATAGCCGTATAGAAGGGGTGCCATCAGCAACCGTGGAGCTCCAGATTGTCATGTCGAGAAAACGGATGCCATCCTCTTATCAGTCTCACATCATGCTTTTCCAAGAGCTTTGGGGTTTGGTTGTCGGTTTGAAATTTAAGGATAATGCTTGTCACTGTCCCTAGCCATGCCATTGCATCATTGGAGGCTTCGGGTTACCAGCCATGCCTTCATGGTTCAAATTCAATTTGAACCAAAGTTATAGTAGTGCCAGTTTGGCGTGACGTTGCATGGTGCGCACAGCCGATCTATAGCAGTCTATAACAATAGCACTTATATAGCCAGCTGGGTGTCAATTATAAACATGCCTTTTTCAGGGAGATGTTTAATAATAATTAATATGTTGTAGCGCTGTCTGATAAGTTGCAGACACCTGACTGTCGTATTGTCTGACATTGTTTTCCACAGCACAGTGGTGATCAAACACACTACATTAACATGTTGACAATATCCCGCTGCCTCCGCTATGTATGAACATTGGTCATAATAGTGACAAACTTTAATATCAATGTCTAAACGAGAGTAAGAAGTTCAAAAACTGGGCTATCTTTTGAGCTATATAATTCGTTTTCGGTAAAGTTACGTAATCTGAATTCAAATTTAAAAACAGACTCTGAGTTTAAGTGTTAGTAGAAGCAATTAGTTGGGTCTAACTATATTAGTACCGTTTCTGAATTACAAGCATTGATTTAAGGGTTGATTATATTTGATATCTTTAATGTTCAATTTGTTATATATATATATATATATATATATATATATATATATATATATATTATATTATATATATGATTCGCTCTTTGATGACGAAATGAATTAGTTATATGGTGTGGAGTAGGATGTCCTTTAAATTCTATTCCACTCCTTTTCTAATAAGGTGCGCACTTAGTACATCTTGTCTGTGGAGTTACTTCAATCAACAAGACAAATATTTGGAGAGCTCACACTCCCTCAGGAAATCAAAGTGTAGCCATGTGACATCAGCTTCTCTGTGTTGAGATCTCGGGTCAGTTCTTCATTATTGCCAGATTCCTGTTGAGACTGGTTACTAAACAATGAAGCTCTGTCTAGGAAAGGTAAAGGGTTCATACTCTCTCAGTATATAGAGGTACTGGGAATGGACATTGGCCCTCTCCCCCCCCCCTGCGTAGCAAGATCATGTTTCTATTGTTTTTGGTGGTGTTTTGTGGGTTGTTGGTGATATTTTTCATCTATTGATGATCACTGAATTTTCCATGAAGTGTTGGTCTTGAGAACGTATCTTGTTGTGCGACTTGATTGTACTGCATTTACATTAGTTTATTCTTACGACATGTTTCGACTGTTACTACAGTCATTCTATCTAGTTAATTTCTGTTTCATTCCACGTGTAGTTTAACATATAATATATATATATATATACTATATAGTTTATGGATAAGTCATGTCAGTTCTTATCACTTTGAGATTCATTGATTCCATGATCGTACTAATCAATATAGATATATATTATTTCAGTCGTTATGATAAAGTCTGTATAAATCAGTTTATCATGCTTTGTTGAGACGATTCACATTATGTCCTGACGACGATGAAATCGAATTATAGTGAGTGATTCAGTGATTTCTGTATTCTATGATGTATCTAGTCGTTCGAAAATTCTAGAAGATTTTAATATTACATATATATATATATATATATATATATATATATATATATATATATATAGGGTTACTAGCCGTTGCGTCTACAACGTGCTTAATCTCCCTTTCTCTTTTCTCCTGACGACGGATTACCCGAAAATTTGAGTCTGTAAGTGTGTTTTTTTACTTTCTGTGCTACCTATCTTCAATTTTGAACTGTTATATATATATATATGGTTCAAAACAATTTTTTTTACTTTGTTTGGCAAAAAAAACGTATAAAATTCATTTGTTAGTAATCTTAAGTCATCCTAAATTGTTTGCTTCTTTTATCCTTGCTTGTGAGTTTATTACACATTTCAGGAGTAAAAAACTCCTTTAGTACAGAACAACTGTGACAATAGTAAACCAAATAAACTTGAAATATAGGAAGCTAATAAAAAAAATCCTGGAATCACTCAATAAATATTAATATTTAAAAGAGTTGTATTCAAAGCAGAAAATGTATTAAATATTAACTTCACGTTTTGGTGGAAAAAATATATTTTGTTTGGTTTGAAATACCAGTTCCATTTGAGATACAATGGAAAGAGAATACTTCATAAATATGAATTTGAAGGGGTTTAGGGTGGGTGTCATTGATCTCTGGAGCCCTGTAAACTCAATCGACAGTGAGGTCTATTGATTGCTTTTATATCAAGGATAATGGTCTGATTTCAACTTGAACATAAGACGAATCAGAATTAATCTGTGATGATCTTTAAGAATTGTGCATATTTCATGAGGCACTGCTTGAATAACAGTGTCAGAAAGTGCTGCAAGTTTAAATGTAAGCAGCCTAAACAAACGAGAAATAAATAACCCGTAATGTCTCAGTCACAGTATTTTCATATTCTAAAACTGTACATGTTTTATACATATCCCCGCCTTTTTTTGCCTTCGTTAGGGATAAAAATAATCGCCTGTTCAAAATAATCTTACTATATGTATAATATAATACAACGCAAAAGCCTAATAGTATTTCTAAACATTTTATTTTGCATCAAAATAATAAAATTATAAATAGTATTTAACATTTATGAGTAAGTGACAATACTGTATAGACTCTATATAGCCTCTTTGTGGCAAAAAACGTAGTCTTACTTGTATACACAAAGCATATTTGACGACTAACTCACTGGTCTACACTCAAGACTGCCGCTTTGTGCCCCTCTTCCACCAGGACAGTGCTTCTCCATACAGTTGATTCAAAAACCACCAATTTATTTTCTACGACTTACGCAAATCGTTTGGGTCAACTACGTTTTTTGACAGTGCTATCCTTCACTTCTTCTTATGAATAAAACTGACATATTGTTTGTGATTATATAACATTTTTATTGAAATTATTGATTCCAAATATTTATTAACTCAATTGTGTTTTATATTAATAGTAATTATTATATAATTTTAATTCTCTCTTCCAAAAAATATATGAATGGTGAACAAATTTACACCTCTGTAAAGTTTATTTCTGTAATGAAAAACATGTTTCTAGAAGGGTTTAGTGAGCAAAAACTCTAGTTTATAAGTAACCACCTCTCACTCCTGTCTATCTTGCATGAGTAAGAAAACGCACAGTAAAAATCATGAATTATACAGAGAGAAATATTAAATTTCATTAAATATCACTTATATGAACATTTGCGATAACAGATTGCATGGATTACAATAACTTTTACACAATAACAGTGACACAATTTTTTTAAAAAACAAATACAAACTGCTAGTATAACTAGTGGTATATGTTTTCAACATAGAAAGAAATTTTAGCAAAATTTGAGTTCTGAATTTTTTGAGCAACCTAACCTTTGATAATATACCATAAATAAAATTGATACACGACATATATTAAGATTATTTGTTGTTTTGACTTAGTTACGGCTTTTCGTCTTTTTTTTTATATCATAGCATGACAATGCGTTAATAATAAACAGTACTGTGGGTTCAGTCATTGTAGATAGACTGCATTTCTCCAATATGAACATAACAAGTGTTTTTGAGTTTATGAACTCATTGTCGCGATATAAATAGCTGGATGTATTACATTAGCCAATTGAATGATTTGGAAAGCCCTGAGTTATTTTTGCACAACATTGAAAATATTTGTAGATATTGGTAATAATTTACTTGTCATCATTAATACTTCCATAAAATTGCTTGTTTTAGTGTCACCTAGAGTAGCGTTCCGCTCTGCTGTTCAACTTCTAAGCAAAACAAGTCAGCAGGAAATATAAAAAATCAGCACTATAGATCTAGACTAAACAGAAATAGTGGATTTATTCAATTAATGTTTGTAACACATTTAGCATTCTGAGAAGAAGGGGGATATGTAGTTAGAAATAGAGTCCACTTTACTTTAAAGCCAACATGTGAACTCAACTGTGTATAAACAGTTCAATCTCCCCCTGCCTATTACAGACTTTTCTTTTATCTTGTGTTTAGTAGTAAATAAGATCTTGTTTATATTAAAGGGAAAGCTCACTGTGAATTATTTCAAACTAGTATGTTGTTTACGTCCAATCTTACGATGTGACTCACATTCTTAAAACAAAAAATTACACAACCACTATCAAAATTTATTTTAAAAAAGAATTAAACATAGCTCCACCCTCTACCTACGTATTCCCCCCCCCCCCCACCTTCTCAGGCACTCTATATAGGTTCGGTTAGGTCGCAGTTGCAATGTTACAGAGAACACACGTAGACAAAATATTGTCCATTTGTGACAACACACACCAATGATTGACCTACATTTTGCCTAAATCGAGTGTATTTTTAATAGGAGTACCTGATATCATCGTACAGGCTCTGGACGGATTAACGTCCTTTTAGAGAGATACGTGCTCAGATTTATTCGCCTCCCACAGTATGTATAGTACATGCTTTTTTTTTGCACAGGGTGACAAAAAGCCGTGATAATGATGACGTTTGATAAATAATTAATTAATTTATATAAAATATTAACTTATCTTATATTTAACTACAACATAAGCGTTTTGTCAATCTGTTAGTGGATCTATTGTTAGTAGACACGAATTCTACATGCAGTTAAGCTATACGTGAAGATGCTATTTGTAACAATTGAAACTCAAGTTTTCTAAGAGTACAAATCCTTTCTTCTGTACAGTTTAAAGAAGGAGACTCTTACACCGTCCAAAGATTTTACAGTCGCCTTTTGCAAAACTGAAATTTACTAGTATCATATTTGTGTTTTTTGTTTGTTCCATCTAAAAGTGTATTATTTTGTTTTACTTTCTATTTTTAAATTTTTTTAGCTGAAAATTTTTCCTATAAATATTAGTTAAAACCATTAATTTTCTGCCGTTTTCTTTAACAGTCTGATTGGTTATTATTATTAATAATAATAAAATTATTTATATATTTCAGCACATTAAGTATTGTTACAACTTCAGTAGGATAGAATTATTAACGATTGAGCCATCAATCCAAATGTCTTGATTGTGCTCGTAAGGTTGTCTAAATATCTTTCTATTGGTTGTAAAAAAATTTGAGTTGTGAGCCACCTAACCAGTTGATAATATAAATAAATATAAAACACTATACATTAAGTAAAACTGTTGGCTGATAACCAATACATTCTTTGAATACATTAAAAGTGCTGAATGTAGATTATATATTTTAAACAATTTTATCCTTTTTAAACTAATCGTAAATTGCTGCAAATATACTGACTGAAATGATCTTTTGTATGCTTCAATTTACCATATAAAACCTATTTCCTGGAAGACCATAAAATAAGTCACATATAAATATTTTATTGTTATAAAAAATTCAGGATGAGAGCATGAACATTTTCTACAAAAATATTCCATCATCCTGATTCAATTATAGCCCAGATTTTTAACTCGCCAGCTTCAACGTCCATTAGAGCTTGTGCTACAGGCCTGCCAACAAGCTAATGTTCTCGGTATTGCTAATACGCCCAAGTAGCTTTAGGCCCTTCACTGAATTATTTAACATAATGCTAATTAGAAATTATTATTAATTAGTTGTCAGATCTTATAATTATCTTTGAGAGGATTACAAATCCCATTAGTTCGTTAATACTAAATCATTTCTCTATTAAATATTGTTGCATATTAACATTAATATTGCATATTACTTTATTGCTATTTATATTTTTTATTATATTTGAAGTACATTTATATATAATAAGAAAATTGTACATGAATTTATAATATAGTTTTAATTTAGCTATTGTTATATATTTTATACTGCTTAAGTATTATATTTTATTGTTTGATTTCTATTTGCTTGATTTCCACGGGGAAAACATATTAGTAGAAGGATAAGGAAAGCAATAGCTTTAATTCATAAGTAAGCAATGTTCACTCTGATCTCTTGCATGACTAACTTCTCATGTCATATTAGTCCTCGACATGTGTTGCCACGTTAATATATACCTGTATCTCACACCCCTACACCTCAATGATCAAACCACAATAAGAAATGGGAAAACAAGACTAAGATCTTTCAACCGTAACAAGCGATCTTCGTCAGAGTCAAAAACCCAACTGAAAGATCTTAGTCTTCTTTTCCCATTTCTTATTGTGGTTTGATCATTGATTGTTATTTCACGTGTTTATGTGAAATCTTTTTACCTCATATATATATACTAACAATGCCAAAACTTAAAGTTCAAGTGAAAGCGACATAAAAGATTGAAACCGTGCAGTTCATTGCATATCAACTGTTCAATATTTCATCATGGAAGGATTGAAATATTGAAAATAATGTTCTTTGTACTTATTCCTGCTTGTTTTCACCACCCCTATGTCATCCTGAGGATAAATATTTAAGCCTATTAGTTTCTTATATACTAGTGACGATTATGTAATAAACAATGTCGCTAAAGGAATTAATTTAATTTTAAACCAGTGAACTTATAGACAAGTAGGTCAGGTTGAAATTGATTCATTTTCTGACCTTACCTTACATTATAATGTTAACGCAAATCGCATCTTAAACTTCTGAATTAAATAGATTCATTATATTAAATTCATAAAATGTGGAGTGGTCTAAACTCGACTTTACTATAAGTAAAAATATATCAAACTGATTAACAACATTATAATTTTTGTCGCCTCAAAATCTTTTGCAGATATTTATAAGACAACATTTTTACAGTTTATTGAAAAGTATACCTCTTTTGTTGTTTTAGACATTTGAAAATAGCTTTCATTTATTCCTTCTTGGGTAAATCATAGATGTGTACCTTAGATCGCTGGCTTAAATTTCTATCTATTTATCCAAAATCATTGCATCTCATTCTCTAAATTTCATTTTAATTTATTATTATCACTATTTAATAATTGAAATAAGGAAAAATTTAATTAATTAAGTAAAAAAATGAGTTGGAAAATTAAAGTACATAATATATTTTTGTTTATATTCAGATTGCTAAATAAACAAAAATATTTTTCAATTTCCAACTCTTTTCATTACTTTTTAGTTTTTTTATTATAAAAAAACTATAATAATAACAATTTATTTAAAATTTAATTAAATTTTCCTTTATACGTAATACGTTTATAAATTAATGAATATAAAATAATACTTTAAAAACAATATACATATAGTATTTCTGTAACACCTTATTATATTGTTGTACAAGTAATTTCGGAGGACGAATATATTTAATATTGCTTTAATATGAACTGAACTATTATTTTTTTCTTTATAAATGAGTGCCTTACAATGTTTTCAACAATTTACTACCTCTTGTTTATATGACAGGTAATTTTATTTACTATTTTTCAAAGAATATTTTCAATTTTGAATTATGTTTTACGGTTTGATATTTTATAAAGTTACTATACTCGGAATTTTATAACATGATAGATATTTTTTTAAATCACTTTTGAAGCCTGGCTGCAAAAGTGGCATTTAAATATTAATATAAATAAAAGTTTTCACGTAACTTTTACTTTAAAAAAATCACCATGTCCCAATGTTACTATGAATAGCGCTCTCCTTCCAACGAGAGATGTGGTCAGGTACTTAGGGCTCTTCATTGACAAAAGACTAACTTGGAATCCTCATACCCGACTAAAAAGACTTGACTTAAAACGACGATTCTTACTACTGTACAGACTTCTAGGGAAACACTCAAAATTGACGCTACATAACAAAGTACTACTATACAAAACATTACTGCGACCGATCTGGACTTACGGACTTGAACTATGGGGTTGTGCAAAACCATCCAATATTCATAGAATACAATCATTACAATCTAAAATCCTCCGCACTATCACAAATGCTCCGTATTACGTCAAAAACTACACCCTTCATAAAGACTTAAAAATTCCATTCATCCAAAAACTTGCCTCTGATCGTTATAGGTCATTTCACAAGAACCTTTCCTCTCACCCAAATCCATTTGTACGAATCCTTGCTTCCTCCTCACCTTCCCAGAATCCCCCAAGACGACTCAAGAGAAAATGGCCCAGGAATGTGCTATTACAATAATATACTTAAAAAAAAAAGAAAAAACCAAAGTGAGAAATTGAACCAGTGGGTTTCATTCTTTGCTCATGTGCATCGATGTCATTGTGTAATCTATTACTAAATATGCTTGTTACGCATAATATGCGTAGTTGTATATTTGTAAATAAAGATGATGATAAAAAAAAATCACTTTTCTTTTCCTGTGTCAAAAATAATGAAGATCTAATTTACAAGTAAATTATTAGTTGATCCATCCATTATTGTGGAATGTAGTATACTCACAATCTTTTGGATACATACCCACCTACCCACATACACACATACAATCTCTCTCTCTCTCTCTCTCTCTCTCTCTCTCTCTCTCTCTCTCCTCTCCCTCCCTGTTTTTCTAACCACCTCTCTCTCACTCTCTCACATACACACACGCACACACAGACATAATCGAAAGAACATCATAAAACAAAACTTTGGGGACCTCAAATCATGTAAATCCGTCAAAATCTTGAGATCAAATTTTGTTATGATCACTAACTAATTTTTACATATAGAATGTAATAACAACTGTAAATATAATTAAAAAAAAATAATGTTTCAATTCTTGTCTTGTTAGATATAATGAAACAATAAAATATAGAAAAATAATTAAGGGACAATTTTTCTTTATTAGATGAAAAAGAGAGGACTTTTTTTGTAGTAAATTGGAAGGGATACATGTAGATATGACAGGGGTAGTAGCATTGGTAGAAGAGGTAATTCTCCTTTAAGATATTGGAGTTATGTTCTGCAACCCTCCGGCACCTGCCCACCCTCGTTATGTCTCCTCTGGAACATGGGACCGACCACCCTAAGGGTCCAATCCACCCCTCGCCATCACTTCACCCTCTCATACACCCCCTACTTTCAAAATCAACCCTCGCTCAAGATATTATTTTTATGCCACTAACAATAACATCCTTTCGAAACGCTTTTGTTTCCTCCAAACAATTGATAACAACAAGAGAATCATTTCATCGATAGTTCTATAACTGAATATAATAGACATATTGAAATAGTCATTTCTTCCAAAACTCATTAAATTTAAATTTAATACTCATTCAGTGGCCTATTAACTAAAAGTTAATTACGACCAATTATTCCAAATTGTTTGCAAAAATCATTACCCTTTTCTATTAGTAAAATTGATTAATTATGGTTTGAAAGGTAAAAATGTGGATTGCAATTTAACTTAATAATTTTATCGGCAACGAATTATATATATATATATCTTATAAATACTTTTTCTTCTTCTTGGAGTTTGGTTAGGGTTAATATACGGAATCACCTTTAAGCCAACGTTTCGTCTTTATTTTAAGACATCCTCAGGGCTATAAAATAACAAAAAATAATGGACATTTGTCATCTATACTTTGCAATCATCATTACAAATTCAAAAAACTTATTTACTCAAGGATAGCTTCTAATTCCGAACCAACAAAACCTTTATCTGTCATTGCATGTGCTGCTACCAAGCGACATTTATTGAAAACACTGTTTTTTATATTACAATTAATCCATGGCAATATAAACTAAGATAACATTGCAACATTAGCTATTTATAATGGAACTATAAATCCTACTTAAATTATCAGTATCGGTTTTTTTATTGTAAGTTTTGTTAGTATTTCTTATATGGATCATTTGATAAAAGATTGATAAAAGAAAATAAATGTCTTTATTAGTAAATTGTGGTTAATAAAACAATAGCTTATTATATATCTAATATATATGTAAAATTTGGTAATATACATATATATATATATATATATATATTATATAATAATAACCTTTTTCGATGAAAATACGATCCGAAACGTGAATATATATAATATATATATATATATATATATATATATATATATATATATACGAGTTCGAGATTAACAAAGAGCAACACACAAAGTAGGGAAACACACTTACAGACTCAAATTTTCGGGTAATCCGTCTTCAGGATTACTTACTTGCCGTTGCGTCTACAACGTGCTTGGTCTCCCATTCTCTTTGTTCCTGAAGACGGATTACCCGAAAATTTGAGTCTGTAAGTGTGTTTCCCTACTTTGTGTGTTGCTCTTTGTTAATCTCGAACTCGTATTGTGTCCAGTTTGGATCGTATTTCGTTTTATCAGTGAATATATATATATATATCAATGATCAAACCACAATTAGAAATGGGAAAACAAGACTAAGATCTTTCAACAGTAACAAGCGGTCTTCGTCAGAGTCAAAAACCTAACTGATATATATATATATATCATATATATCTGTGTGTGCGTAAAATATGTTTTCTTTTTGTTTCCTTATTAGCCCTTTTTTTCTTGGTGCTCAATGATGGAGCTCTGTTATTTAGAAGGCTTTCTTAACCCATTATTTATCGTTCAATTTTCAGTATACCTCCACCAATCTTACCGAAATCTTTCTAACTTTAAATGTAGTTTTGTTTAAATTGTTACTTTTGTATTTTTGAAATTTGGCCAAAGAAGAAAAAAAAATGTAAAACTTAAAATGACTGTATCGTTATCATTATTAGTTCAATTAATTTGTATTTATTCCTGTCTTAATTATTTAAACAAAAATGGTTTATGTAAATCAATATTGGGTAGTCATATTTCTCTATTAACACTTTTAGTCTTTTCATATTTTTCTCTAGTATCAAAGAACTATTGAGTAGAATATTTTTTAAGTATAAATATTAAAATGAATTGCTTGTATGTCTGTTTGTTCGTCTGCACTAATGAAACAGCAAAGTGACACCGAATTTAAATGGTAGAGGCATCATGTTTGTTCAGTTCAGTGGGCAGCAGGTTCTGCGAATGTAAAGAGTCCAGGCCTATGATTTAGTAGCAACTATTATTATTGTAATTATTACTATTATCACAGATGTTTCAAGTGAACATCGCGAGTCACCATGGGGAGACAGCACAGTGACTTACTATTAGTATTGATGCAAACTGCCATGATAGATTCGTTTATACGAATAGTCAATAGCCAATAAATGGAATATGATTCGTTTTAGTCAATTTATCTATTCTGTGTGAAATATATTTTCTATATATATATATATATAGTTAAATAACGCCCTATATTTGGCTTGTATCTGTTTCTTACACAATTTCTCCAGTTTCCGAAATTCCTTCCTCGTCTCTTCATTAAAACTATAAAGCATATCACCAATATTGCAAGTCGACATGTTTCGAATGTACCATATTCATCATCAGGACAAGCAATGTCGACTAGCAATATTGGTGATAAGCTTTATAGTTTTAATGAAGAGACAAGGAAGGAATTCCGGAAACTGGAGAAATTGTATAAGAAACAAATACAAGCCAAATATGGGGCGTTATTTAACAATATATGTTTAAATGAAGGACTGCTTCCAACTTTTACAAATATATATATATATATATATATATTTATATATATATATATATATACGAGGTGTGTAAATAAAGTAGTGAGACTGGCAACGTCGCTTTCGATCTGGCAACGCTGGAGACGCATGGCCTTGAGTAGCGTCAGGTGCACGTGTGATGCGCCTCCAGTATGAATCTGAACTCGCCACAGTATTTGTTTGTCCGTAGCGTTGGTTTTCGTGAAATGGTTTTTTCTTGAGCGTTTTAAAAATGAGTGACCTCAAAGTTGAGCAGCGGTGTGCAATCAAATTTTGCTTCAGACTTGGACATAATGCAACCGAAACTTTTGAAAAACTTCAGGAGGCCTATGAAGAACGTTTTTATCAAGGGCACAGGTTTTTCGGTGGTTTAAGGAATTTTCAGAAGGAAGAGAGTCGATTGAAGATGAACCACGAAGCGGAAGGCCTTCAAGTGCAAACACCGATGAAAATGTCAACAGAGTACGGAACCTTGTGCGTTCAGATCGACGCTTGACAGTCAGAATGATCGGGAACAGTTGAATTTGAATCACACCTCCGTTCATCACATTTTGACCAATGAACAGGGTGCAGCCAAACATCAAAGACATAGTGGGTGTTGCAACTCAGACAATCGTTCGCCCTGTCACACTAGCCATCTCAATGGAATATGATTCGTTTTGCCAGTCAATTTATCTATTCCTGTGTGAAATCCTCATTGCCTCTATATATCACCATACTATAGTTAAATACGCCTATATGGCTTGTATCTGTTTCTTACACAATCTTCTCCGAGTTTCCGAAAATTCCTTCCTCAAGGTCTTCATTAGACACTATAAAAGCATATCACCAACTTGTAAGTCGACCATGTTTCGAATGTACCATATTCAGAATCTCGAGTTCACAGCAATGTCGACTAGCAATGATTGGTGATAAGGACTTTATGTCTTATGAAGAGACAGTGAAGGAATTCCGAAACTGGAGAACATTGTATGAAGGAACAAATACAAGCCAAATATGGGGGTTATTTGAATAGATATATGTTTAAATGAAGGAATCAGTCTTCCAACTTTTACATATATATATTAAAAATCGTATATATATATATATATATATACGAGTGTTAAGGTGTTAGTATTTATATATATATATATATATATATATATATACAATTAAAATAAGCAGTGACACATAAACAGAAACACAACAAAGACTCACTTTTCAATATTTCGACCGTAATGGCGGTCGTCCTCAGGAGAAGAAGTGAATTGACGGAGGGACGACAGTCAACTGAAGAACTCACAGGGTGAGGGCTAAAGCAGTGCTGCCGCAAAGGAGACAAATAAAAAAGGAACTAGGAAGTCGAGAGCAAAAATAAAAAAAAAAAATGTTTTTGAAAGGTAGAAAAAGGTTAAGAAAAGAAAAAATAAAGAAAATATATAGAACAATTAAAAAAAAAATATTAAAAAAAAATAAATAAAAAAAAATTAAAAAATAAATAAATAAATAACTATCGATTTAAATTCAAGCCAGGTTTCGAGCGTGCCCCCAGGAGCCAAATGTGGGCTTCCTCAGAAGCTTTTAAAGTAACTTGTCTGTTATCACTGGGGACTTGTTTAAGAACTTGGACTGTGAAACAATCATTGAAACTGAGATGGTGGGAATTAGCGTGAGTGGCGACGGGGAGACTGCTGCGTTTACCAACCGAAAGCCTGTGATTATTCATCCGAAGGTTCAGCATCTACGATGCTGAAAATATTAAAATTTTTAATATTTTTTTTTTAATTGTTCTATATATTTTCTTTATTTTTTCTTTTCTTAACCTTTTTCTACCTTTCAAAAACATTTTTTTTTTATTTTTGCTCTCGACTTCCTAGTTCCTTTTTTATTTGTCTCCTTTGCGGCAGCACTGCTTTAGCCCTCACCCTGTGAGTTCTTCAGTTGACTGTCGTCCCTCCGTCAATTCACTTCTTCTCCTGAGGACGACCGCCATTACGGTCGAAATATTGAAAAGTGAGTCTTTGTTGTGTTTCTGTTTATGTGTCACTGCTTATTTTAATTGTTATTTGTCCTGCCGGACCGTTTTTCGTTTATCATGATTATATATATATATATATATATATATATATATATATATATATATATATATAATATAGATAAACTTACAAATTACGAATATTTTTTTCTTTTTATTCCAAAAAAAAAAAGAAAGTGGCAGTAATGATACTTTCAAGTTTTGTAAAGGACGGATTACAACCTCAGAAGTAGGTTGTACATATGAATAACAATAGTCAGCTAAAGCACTTTCTTGCATAATATTTTTAGCTTCCGCATGGACTACATGTTTCTTAAGGAGGTTTGCATTTCCTTCTTCCTAACAAGAGAAGTTTAATAGGAGCGACCTCCCTGCTGGGAATAGGGACTGGCTGTTAAGTAGCCAGGGTCGCCCGGTAGCCTGCGTGCTCCCAGCAGGACTCCTTGTTCACCGGGTTTGATTCTCACTCTAGCCTTCAATTTTTTCCCGATGAAGATGATTTAAATCTGAACACGTTGTTCCTTGTAGGTGGAAATATAAATTTATTATTTAAAGCCATTGTTTTCGACCCTGCTCGATGTTAGGTACTCGTTTAAAATTCCTACTCCAAATACACTTGAATGGGACAGCATTAAGGATTCCCGATAAAGAATCATCAGGGACACTGTAATCCCCTAAGGAGTCAAGAAAAAATAAAATAAAGATTAGAAGTTTAAATCTTAGAAATGACTCTAAATTCTTTTTAAGAGAAATGAAACTCTTTGAAGAGGGCGTAAAAACCAGGGCTGAGAAGTCGGAGTCGGAGTCGGGCATATTTTCGACTGGAGGAGTCGGAGTCGGAAGAAATCATCCGACTCCGACTCCGACTCCTCACATAGTTATTACTTGTGTACATGAAAACTAGATAAAATGATAAAACATGATTAATTAGTCCAAGTAAAATTGTTTCCTCCGGAGGACATTGGATATGTGATGGTAGAATACAAAATGTCTAGTTTAATACAAAATATCTGGCCTTGCTTGTTCAGTGTTTACTTGGTTATAAGTAAATATAATATCAAACTTCTTCGTTATTTAGTGTCGAATTTAGACATAATATCAATGCCTAAATAAGAGGTGTTTATCAGTCTTTCATTGCTAGCGGGCGATTAAGTCAAAGACCTTATCTATAATAAGGTTGTTTCTTCGGCTATGACCTATGGATGCTCCGTCTGGTTTAGAGCTGCACCAAAGCTACAAAGTATTAATTTTTATTATTAGCCACCTGACATCTGTTTTTTAATGATAAAAAGATGAGCTGGGGTCGGAGTTGTAGTCGGCTGTTACAAAATAGAGGAGTCGGAGTTGGAGTCGGAGTCGGCCACAATAGGTTCGACTCCATAGTCCTGGTAAAAACGTCCGTAATCGTCAAAGTTAAATTAATAAAATTATGCTAACTAAAGTTGGAACTATGATATAACTAACCTGTTAGGTGACTTTTGATTTACTAAAGTGGCTGATCTTCAACAGGGAATCAATGTTTTCTGCCCCTTGAAGACTATTGAAGGTGAAAACTCTATAAGCACTAGAATAAAAAATGAATGCAAATTTTTTTTTGTTTTCTAGAACCATATGACTTCTTGCTTCTTCATAAGTTTCCATGGAATAATTTGCTAAAATTTTTGTGTTTCAACCATTTCTTATTATTTTCTAAAGAGTAATTTTATATAATAATCAAACGTTTTGCATATTTATCATTTTTAAATGAAAACATTTTGCATCCAAGATATTGTGTATGCAACATAATGAGAGAGCAGGTCAGCCGATTAATTTGAAGCAGTGTGTTTTTTTAATGGCAGCAGCTGTTAGGGCAGTATGTCCAATTTGGAGCGAAGCACAGCCCTCTGGGAGAGGGCCTCTATTGCTCTTCCCGTCACGTACCCAATAACCCTCTCTGTATTTATAAGGCTGAGCAAAAAGAGGCCTCTGTGTATGTCCACTCGACCGTCTTGTTTGCTCTACAGTCATTGCAGCCACCTTCACCAGTCCTCTTTCATTTTCCTTCCTAACATTAAAAAAAGTTATTAATTTTTTAACAATTTGTAAAAGATTTCTTTCTTTTTTGCTTCCGATTTTTTTTTTTAATTTGAGACGACAGAATTGATTTATGAAACTCAGCACTTTTTTCCATTCGATCAGTAAATATCAAGATATATTACCTCCTAAAAATATTATGTTTTTATATGAAGAAAAAATTAACTAAAAACTGATAATTTTTAAAAACTGCCGAACAAAATTTAGTTTAAAATCAGATGTTTTTTCTTCCATTCATAAAAAATGACATTAATTTTTAATTATTTGTAAAAATTGTATTTGTTCTTCTTTCATTAAAAAAATTAAAAGAAATAACCGAACAAAACTTATGTGAAACAAAGTTTAAAAAGAAACCAAGGAAGGAAATATCTTTTGGTCTTAATAAATATTTATCAATCACAACTGTCATTGTTATAAATTTTATAGAATCAAACACAGCAATAGCACGAAATATTTAAAGCTTAAAATTATAAATCTTAATTTTGGATATGAATAATCAAATCCAATTTAAGGAAAAAAAAATTAAAAGTGAAATTTCTTCCTGAATGCCATCAATTGAGTATTGCATCATTGTAAGTAACAATGATTTTTTTTCACTCTATGAGAGCAATTAGGAATAAATATGAATCCTAAATATGATGGTTATATCAATTAATTCATTATTATTTATTTTTTTGTAAATGTTTGTACTCATAATTATTTATATTTTTGTTCAATATCTGTACTCTTATTAGACTATTTATATGGAAAAGGATGTTGATTTTGGGATTACATTTTTTTATCATTTTTAATATCTTTGAATGTTTTAGACAAGGATAATATTGAAAGATTTGAAATTGAGTGATTAGTTTAGAGGTAAAATGGTGTCTGATAGTGTTATTTTTAAGGCGTTCTGAATGTACTGGTTGTCATTAGAATGCCCATGTTATGCGGGATCGGGTATGGTTACTACTTTCATGGGCTGGGTATTAGCACGTCCTCTTTGTCAAGCGACCATAATTTACGGTGGTCACCTGAGAATTAGTCCAGATTAGGTGGAGAAATCCGCGAGTCTGCGGATGCAGCTATGTATTAGATGGTTGAACTGGCAAGAACGGCGGTAGATAAATAAAAAAAAAATATAAAATATTTGAATGGTTACACTACTTGCCGGTGTTGACCCTACTGATGTGACTTACTTATAGCTAAATGGTTGTGGGTTCACAAGATAAGCCACACTTTCTTTCCTTGCATACCGATTTCTGTTCCAATCCTGAAGAAAAGGTCTACGCTTCTGTTAGCTTGTTGATGGAAGCTAAATTATCGATGAGGTAAAGATATTTTGGTATTCCAATGACTTGACAATGAAAATGACTTTCATATAGCTAAATGGTTGTGGGATCACAAGATAAGCCACACTTTCTTTCCTTGCATACCGAGTTCTATTCCAATTCTGAAGAAAAGGTCTATGCTTCTGTTAGCTTGTTGATGGAAGCTAAATTATCGATGAGGTTTGGTATTTTGGTATTCCAATGACTTGACAATGACTTACTTATAGCTAAATGGTTGTGGGATCACAAGATAAGCCACACTTTCTTTCCTTGCATACCGAGTTCTATTCCAATTCTGAAGAAAAGGTCTATGCTTCTGTTAGCTTGTTGATGGAGGCTAAATTATCGATGAGGTTTGATATTTTGGTATTCCGGGCAGGTGGGTTGCTTCAGATTCAATCAGGAGCTAGTTTCTCTTCATTAAATCTTACATTATTGAAATCGTCTTTGGTGTGATGCAGGTCTAGTTAACAGCGTGCCTATCCTCCCTTCTTAATCAAACCAGTCATTATGACTCCACCCTTTCTCTATCTTATATTTACTCGTTTAAATGTAATTAACAAGACCAATATTTAAACGGTGTCCAATTCATCATAGCAGTAGTATATCTCAAATTAAATTACTCCATGGTGTATCAAAAACATTTAAATTATTTTTACATCGTCAGTTTGGATATTTATACATATTAACCTCAGACTTTGTAACCTGAAATCTTTAAATAAGAACTAACAGGAATGACTAGTTCCCTCATTAACAAGATATTCTTGTACTCCTTCATGGTAATCCCATAAAAAATAATGTCATGAGAGTAACATGAAATCCCAAATTGTCATCCTCAATTGTTATCTTACTATAAATAAAGTATACTGAGAGTGAAAACAAACAGCGAATGAATTTTTCGCGGTTTACACGTTCTTAAATTCTCCTGAATCCATTTTAACTAGTTTGAAATGATATCTAAATATATACAGGTGGTTGTTAGGTAGGTGTATCCAAAGTTGTTGTACGTTTACATTTGCTCCACATTTACGTTTAGAAAATTGTATCAAAATAATATATCAGATACATGGTCAATGCTATGGAAATATGCCATTTATTATTTGTATAATATTGATTCACGGGAAATATACATTACCGGTAGATTATATGCAATAACTAGGATATTATTCAGATAAATTTTGTCCCCAACATTGATGTTATTTTAGATTTTCGTTTATGATTGTAATCTAAGATAAAGATTTCGTGATTCTTAGATTATTCCAAGTAGCAATATAACTTTCAAATAGGCCAGCTGTTAAAATTTACCGATCAGAGACGTACACCTTAGTATTTTAAGAATCTCAGAAGTAAAACTAAGTAATTTACTTTAAATAAATATCTTTTAATTCCCTGGATGATAACTAATATAAATTATAAATCGGGATATTGCAAGCTCTAATACTACCTATAACAAGGAAATGTATAACCATTAATGTAGTTAAAGTGAAGTGGTATTAAGAATTATAAAATTAAATAAAATCATTATTTATATTATTTGTAGTTAAAGCATCTTGAAACTCGCGAATATATTTTTACTTTGCTAATATATTTCACTATATTCGATCTAAATATTTTGATGAATTTACATGATTTGAGGCCCCAAAGTAGTTTCATTATGTTTTTTCCATGATATCTGGTTGACTGGGTGCGTTGGTTTTGGGTGGGTGTGTATACATGCTACAGTCTGCAATCTTTGATGACATAAATTAATATTTTACAAAAAACTGGCCTAATAGTGTAGATAAACCCTATTGTGTTTGGGGAAATTTAAACATGATAGGAAATCACCTTTTTTACTAAAATGTGTATTTAGGCATTTTTTTCTCCTAGGCAGTTTAGTTGTTGTATTTCTCAAAGATGAAACCTTCCGAATAAGTACTTTGGCTCACAAATAAATTAGTACGGCTTAATTGCAAATGTGTAGTTAGCACTCTAAGTGACCTCGTATCTAATTGATTCACAGATTCACAGACACACAAGTTTTTGCAATTTATATAATTATATGATTAAACCACAATATGAAATGGGAAAAAAAGACTAAGATCTTTCAACCGTAACAAGTGGTCTTCGTCAGAGTCAAAAACCCAACTGAAACATTGTTATATATTATATAATAATACTTATAATTATATAAGTATATGTTTAAACAAATTTTGACAGTTGAAGATCAGTTTGGAGTTGTACTCAAATCAAACAATTTTTAAATTTAATCCAAAGTAACAACTCAAATATTACAAATATCAAATCTGTTTAACACTTTCACCATTTTTTTTTAAAAAAATATTCAAATATGTTTTATTTAATTTTTAAAATATTTAATTAATTTCAAATATTACATTTTTTATTTAATTAAATGAAAATAATATAAAGTTCTATTTGTCAATTTTATTGAAGTTATATTTTAGAGTTCAATGAATATTCATCGAAAGGTATAATAGGGAACACAAGTTAGTTGAATTGAAAGGGGTCTGGAGCAGGCTTTAAGAGAATTCGCAGCATTCAAGTGGCTCACTTTAAGGGCGTGCTACTATCGCCAATCGAGTTAGTGCTGAAGCTCCTCTATTCCTGCAAGTTCGATACTAAAGCGGCCCTGCTTTAATTGGTGCAAGCCTCGCGGGAAACTCCCCCCCAGAACAGCTTCGATTCCATTCACCATAGTTCTCCTTTCATCCTAACTTCTAAGGAACAAAACTACCTCCAGCTTGCTTAAAGCAACCGATTTCTATTGTCAACATCCAGGATTAAATTCAGTTTTGCATGGTTCAAGAAAAATATTCACAAGAGGTTAGAATAATAACGTTTCTCATTAGTCCAATTTAATCGTACCTAGCTATCCAGCTTCAACGAATTTCTAGAAACAATAAAAAATTTTAATACAGTTGAGTAATAAAAAACAAAATAAACATTACATCTAATTATACAGTTTGAAAATAAAACTATTATAGAATATAAAGTTTTATTATATTATTATTTATTTAAATATATTATATTAATATATATATTTTTAAAAAATGATCAAACCACAATAAGAAATGGAAAAACAAGACTAAGATCTTTCAACTGTAACAAGCGGTCTTCGTCAGAGTCAAAAACCCAACTAAACACTAGATGCAGAAAACATGTGGTGCATCTAGTGTTTAGTTGGGTTTTTGACTCTGACGAAGACCGCTTGTTACGGTTGAAAGATCTTAGTCTTGTTTTCCCATTTCTTATTGTGGTTTGATCATTGATTGTTATTTCACGTGTTTATGTGAAATTTTTTATTATATATATATATATATAATATATATATAAAAAAAAAACGGCCACAAGGACTATAAAACTTTAAATTACACAAAGCACAACACAGAAAAAAGAATAAAAAGAACACTTACAGAATTCAATGTTTCGAACTGTTGTTCGTCATCAGGAGTAGACTAGAAGAGAGGACAAAGTGAGAGAGATCTCCTCACGTCGAAGAACGGAGCGTGAATGATTCTTCGACGTGGGGAGATCTCTCTCACTTCGTCCTCTCTTCTACTCTACTCCTGTTGACGAACAATAGTTCGAAATTTGAATTCTGTAAGTGTTCTCTTTATTCTTCTTTTTTCTGTGTCATGCTTTGTGTAATTTAATGTTTTATATATATATTCTATATAATATATATATTATATATAATATATATATTATATATTTATTATATTATAGCACTATAAAACTATTATAGTTCATAGTGCTATTTGTAATAATCACTTCAAACAAACATTTACATATACCCATGGCTTCATATATAAAGTGCTGATACAAAAAAGGACTATGACCTATTTATATATTTTATTATTATTTATTTACAAAGATTAATGGTGTTTATTTAACATTATAAATATCTAATTTGCCATTTAGATTACAAAGTCTTTGCGTAATTACAATTTATGTGTTTATTAGTATGTGATATAATTGGAAAATGTCACCAGTAGATACTATAAACATCGGACCAAACACAACCCTGGTCCGGAGGTAAATTAATATTACAGGTCATCTAAAAATTCTTGTGGTTAGCAACCCTGCTTTGCTTGAGTTTGGCGGTTGATTTAGCAAATCATGACTTTTTTTTTTTTTTTTTTTTGTGGTAAGGAAGTAAAATGCATTTACGCACATTGTGCTGGGCTCCCAGATAAACCAGACTAACCAGACCCCCCCCCCCCCCCCCCATTTCTTCTTAGACACTAGCCTGGGACTGTTTCACATATTACCTCATTATATCAGGCTAGGCCATTCATTACTTTACGAAAGGCATCCTTGGATTTGTAGTTAGTCCTTCCCTTCTAAGGCCTCTTTTTTGTAAAGAGGACACTTTTGACTAGGCTGTCAATACAAATCATAACTAAAGTACTGAATTGCAATGATGATGATGTCGAAAAGAATTTTCAATATGTAAGAGCTCGTTATATAGTATTGTAAATAATAAATGTTATTATTTATTATTTCATAAAATCCAAATAAAAAACAAAAGATTAAAACTCTCAATATCAACAAACTGGAATCTAGAAAATATATTCGGGAGCGTTGAATTAAAATGGAATGTATTAAGTTTCATTTTACTTCTTCATCGACACAGAGAATCATTCATTCAGTATTACTTTGTTACCCCGTCCCCAATAAATGCAATGTTAAACTGGTTTGAAAACAATATAAGAGGAGTGTAAATAGAATAAAATGAAAGGATTTCCTTGAGTTTGTACTAGGTTAGGTTAGGTTGCAGTGGCAGTCCCACAAGGGAACACACGTAGGCCAAGCATTGGCCCTTTGTGATACCACATAATGAAGATTGATTCTACAGTGGGAGTCCTAAATTTTGCCTAACTCAAATGTATTTAGAGTAGGGATCTTTAACGAGTACCTGACATCGTACAGGCTCGGGACCGACGGTTTAACGTCCTTCTCCGAGGGACGACGTACTCAGATTTATTCACCTCCCGGGTGAATAAATCGAGGGCCAGGTGAGGATTGAACCCCGGTCCTATCAGTTCAGAGGTGAGCACGTAACCACTGAGCTAGCCTGGCCCCCTTGAGTTTGTACTAATTTATTAGCAATTTTCCAAACGCTAGTATTGTTTTTTTTTCATTAATTCTTAAATTGAAACTTTTTTTTATATCTAAAACAGATATCAGTCAAGTAAAGATTGTTAATAACTAACCTCTATGGACTCTAGAGGCAATTTGTTTGAACAGTAATTATTGTAAAAACTCCAATATGGATAGAATGGACAGGATAAGTTAAGGATGACTAAAAAGAAATAAATAGGGAGGATGCTGTGCCAACGAAGGGGCTACAACATACGGGTAGATCCTATGGTAAACAATGGGATCTCACGGTAAGAGTTGTCTTGTTAGTATTTATTGCAATAGAAATTGTATTATTTTAGTCTAACTATATGACATTGCTATAAAAATAAATACTGAATAATATTAATGTTATTTAAATTATGACTTTTTTGAGCATAGACTAAATCGTTATAATAATCTTAATACTGACATTTATTTTCCCAAAATACTTTATTTTAACGCTTTTAAAGTACTATTTAATCATTATTCCATTCATCTTAAAATTGACTATATGTTTGAATGAATTATTCAATCATATATTTACAATTAATACTGGGTGATTATCAATGGAAGGAAACAGGAATAATGAATCGAATAAGTCGTGCTGGATATTATTATAAAATGAAGTGAATAAAAACGTATGCAGATTCATATATTTTTTTATGCAATACATGGATACTATATTCGTCTTGTTTTGGATTCTCGAGACTCAAGAAAGCATTATTAAAGAAAGATAATAATAATTAAATATTATATTCAGTAGTAGTATTAGGACAATATACTATAATAATAAATGTAATATGATTCATTTCAGTCAATTTATCTATTCTGTGTGAAATATATTTGTATATATATATATATATAGTAGGTGTGTTCTCTAATCGGGGTTTGGTCAATTTTCCAGGATAAAAAATCAAACTCTCGTTGCCAACGTTTCGGTTTTATTTAAAACCTTTTTCATAGGCAGAAGTAAGAATTTTTTAACTAAGAAAATGAAATTTACATTATTTAAAGAACAACAATTTAACCGGACACAGTTAGTCGAAGGTTTTGTCCGGTTAACATTTGTTCCTTTAAATAATGTAAATTTCATTTTCTTAGTTAAAAAAATTCTTACTTCTCCTATGAAAAAGGTTTTAAATAAAACCGAAACGTTGGCAACGAGAGTTTGATTTTTTATCCTGGAAAATTGACCGAACCCCGATTGAAACAATATTCTTCCGGTGTTTTTTGAATTTTATTTTTTTTTATTTTTATATATTATATTATATTTTATATTTATATTTATGTTAAATAACGCCCCATATTTGGCTTGTATCTGTTTCTTACACAATTTCTCCAGTTTCCGGAATTCCTTCCTCGTCTCTTCATTAAAACTATAAAGCTTATCACCAATATTGCTAGTGGACATGTTTTGAATGTAACACATTCATCATCAGGACAAGCAATGTCGACTAGCAATATTGGTGATAAGCTTTATATTTAAAATATTTGTGCTTATGTTTAGGCAAAGGCTTATTTAAACCCTTTTCTATAGAATTTTTGTTTTTAAAAATTAGTTTGTAATTTTGAAATACACTTACCAGAATACCTTTGTAAATTGGTTTTTTGAGATGAATTTTGTCAAAGAGAGACTTCCATTAATACAGAACTTTGTCCTTGCATATGATTAGCTTTCACCATTTTGTAAACCAGCTGATGATGTCATAAAAGTAGAAACAAAGTAAGGAACTTATTATCTCTACTGATATTGGGTCACAAACTTACAACATTGCTTGTTGTAAGTTTGCCAGCTTCTTTCAACCTTAATAATCTCATAAGCTAGGTATTTTGAAATGACACAAGCCAACGGTAGTACAAAGTTAAGTGTACAAGGCTATTTAACAAAGTCCGTTCTGACAAAACTCTAATTTAATAAAAAGTCCTTCGAATAAATTCCATTGTTAAAATCTCTCAGTTAACCTTTCAAATTGTCCTGTAAAAAGCACATTTGTGATTCCACAACCCAATATTCATTATTCTTCTATACAACTATGCATTTATTATAAGCTTTCTCTTGTTGTCCCTTTAGTTATTTCAATTTTCATTCAGTTCTAATTATTGGTACCAAATTTTTCACACGTTTCTATAAATCTAAGACTTTCCGGTACTATGCATTATTGTTTTACCTTTGATAAAGCATATAATATGTGTAATAGCATAATTGTAGGGTAAAAAGATAATGAAATAGTCTCCACATATAGAAATTTAATCAGAAAAAGATTTCACAAAAACCAGAAATAACAATAATGAAAACCACAATAAAAAGGGAAAAAAGACTAAATTTTAAGTAACAAGCGGTTTTGAAAGTCAAAAACCCAACTGAAATTAGTTGGGTTTTTTTGACTTGAAAGGGAAGACCCTTGTTATGTTGAATGATCTTAGTTTGTTTTCCCATTTTTATTGTATTTAACTTTTTAACTATAAACAACTTCTTTGAACAAGTATTTTTTTAAGTTAATTTTAAATGAAGAACACTACGTGTTCAAACGCGTTGTTTATAGGATTAAATTTCTATATGTGGAGACTATTTCATTAGATTTTTACCCTACAATGAGTAAATACCACATAATAACTGATTGCACTACCTTAGAATAATAATATAATTAAAATATATTTTTCTTCTTATTTGATTGTTTTTAAATAAAGCACAGCTTTACTTTGTTCTACCGTTATTATCATCATTATTTAATTTCTTAGTTTTTGCCCTTCATTTTTGTATAAATTCGATTACAATTTATATACAAGATATACTTATAGTACAGTTTTCTTAGTTTTAAGAAGTGCAATTTAATATAAATAAAATTTATATTTATAAGTAATTGTGTGTTATTGTTGATTTTGCACTTTAACTAATATTTATTAATGTTTTATTTTTTATGATGTTCTAAAATAACTAATTGTTGTAACTGAATTTTATTAGCACATACATTAATTTAGCTACTATATCGTTATTTTATTTAAACCTGGCTAAATAGCCTTGCTTATAAAAATATTTCAACATCAAATAATCAAATAACATAATGGCCAACATGAACTATAGCAAAGTTAACTGATACAGTGAATTATGGTATAATGTATTAAAAATAATCTTGTTTGACTTATAATATATTGTTTAAATTACACAAAGCATGACACAGAAAAATGAATAAAAAGCACACTTACTGAATCCTCAATATTTCGAACTGTTGTTCGTCCTCTCTTCTAGTCTACTCCTAATGACGAACACAACAGTTCGAAATATTGAGAATTCAGTAAGTGTGCTTTTTATTCATTTTTCTGTGTCGTCCTCTGTGTAATTTAAATATTTATAGTCCATGTGTACACTTTTATCAATTTTGTTATAATATATTGTGCAAGATTACACTTGTAGGAGATAATATCAATATATGTATTTAGTTAAGTGAATGTAATTATTGTGTCATCAAAGTCCAAAACCATTTGTTAATCATTTATTTTTTAATTCATTTAGTTTATTGCGATAAAAGCGTAATTTATATGATGAGCTTGTGTTTGAATTCTATTAAGAGGACAGAAATACATGTATTACTATGCGAAAAAAAAGAAGCGACTATGGAGATGATGATGCAACGTAAACATAATGATTACGGGTATTTAAGAGAAGTTAATATTATTATTTAGAGCAATTGTAGGTGAGGTTTGATCTCCTAGGCATTATAGTATGTAATAAATTTATGAGCTACTAACATTTTTCTGCTCAAAAGCACTGTTTTTTTTGAATGGTTTAATTGAAAAGAATTAATTTATTTTTCGTTAAATTTTATATTAAATACCTTATTTGTAATAGAGTTAGTAAATATAAAAAAATAATGAATTTAACCTATGCAGTTTTACTATGAGACTGAATTGTTAATGTTTTACACTGTTCTCTAAAAATCAGCCTGATGTTGAATCGTAAATTACTGTTCAATACCCTTTAACTGTCAACGAAAACATTTTCTTGTTTTCATGAAATATAAAACACTATGAACATGAAATATAATATGTAGCTTAATACTGGAACAATCCTAGCTTTGTCATAACCCTATATTCATTGTGATTTTTTTTTTAATCTAACATTGACAACTTGAATTTCTAATCAACATAAAATATTCAATGTGAGTCAAGGTAGTTTTCCATCACCAATTAATAAAACAAAAAAATAGAAAAGAATAATGGACCAATCCACAATCACACTTTTATTATTAAGAGCTGTTTTTCAAATAATGATCTCATTATAGTTCAAAAAATTATCAATCATCTTAGTTTAATTTATCATTAACCACATTTTAAAATAATCTGTTTATTTTTCATGAAAAATTATTTTGGGTTTTGCTTTTTCATATTGTATTTACCTGTAGTGTATAATGTTTGAAATTTTGTTATAACTTATTAATATATTATTTTTAGGTAGAGGATACACAAAATCTCAATTTCTATATTGTGTCGTTTAGAAAAAAAACTGTTTGAATTATATATATATATAAATGCCTAATTCAGAGAATTTCTTCTATATGAATGAAAGGATTTTATTTTGTAAATTGACTAGATTAGATGTTTTGTTATACTTGACTGTTAATAACTATGGTACTAGCAATAATGTTATGTTATGAATGTTTGGATGCTTTTTGGAATACTTGAAATATTGCAGTTGATCTGAAAAATTTCTTGCACTTTAATATTTGTCTTGTATTAATTGCTTATTAATTATCTTATTTAATCGTGGTTATTACAGTGATGTCGTATAAATAAGCCTTTAGATGATATTAGAAGGTATTAAGAAGGAGTAGATCATCATTAATGTCGTTGGCCATATAAGACTAGTGTGGGTAGCCGAGAGAAAGACAGATAATGAGCTTATAGAAGTGACAAATGGTGATATATACAGGGATTATGTCTAGCCACCAAGACGGTCCCGTAATAGGGTCTTGTCGATGAAATGTAAGCCGCTATATGTTCTAGGAATGCCCTGTCATAAGAACACACCAGGAATTTCTTACCTATTTACTGTTGGATGACGTAAAAGCTATTTTTCATTTGAAATATAATACTATTACAATGAGGTAGTGTGGTGTGATATCACTTTGTAATTGCTTCAGTGATGGCTGGCTCGTTCATACCGTATAAGTTTTCTTATGTATATTCATGAAAAGCTACAACAATGAGAGCTATGCATTATTAAACAACCAACTGTATACATCCGTACTATTCGATACATATATATCTTCAATAATCAGTTAACTTAATGAATTTGGTATTGTCTTTCAGCCATTATTTTGTCCTTCTCAAGAAGTCCTCTTCAGGTATCACTTGATCTTATCAAGTCAGTTTGTAGTTTACCAGTGTTGTCGTCAAGAATGTCCATCTTAATCTACTTGGAGTTGTCAGTCAATCAGTAAATAGGCCAGTGTATCCAAGCTATCTTCAAGCATTAACCACAAAGCCTATTTCCTAATGTCAGTGCAGTGTTGCCACTGTTGACAGTCCACATTGAAGTACTAACTAAAAAATCTTCCTGGTCTTGCCAGTTAGTCAATCATCTGACAGACTTTCAGTACATCTTCAAGAACTAATGTCTATCTTCCAAACCACTAACAAATTTTATATAATGTGACATATTGCCTTCACTGAAATGTGTTATTTCTTTTTGTGTGGCCTTATTTCACAGATATTATGTGTATTCTTTCTGTAAACTCATTTTATTTAGCTCGTTAAGCCATTTTATATACTTATTCATATATATATATATATATATATGTGATCAAACCACAATATGAAGGGGGGGGGGGAGACTAAGATCTTTCGACTACAACAAGTGGTCTTCGTCAGAGCCAAATCCCATCAGTTGGGTATTTGACTTTGACGAAGACCGCTGGTTGTGGTTGAAAGATCTTAGTATTTTTTTCCCATTTCTTATTGTGGTTTGATCATTGTTTTTTACATGCTTATGTGAATAGAATAAGGTTTGTTCTCTAATCGGCATTCGGTCAGTTTTCTAGGATAAAAAATCAAACTCTCGTTGCCAATGTTTCGGTTTTATTTAAAACTTTTTTCATATGCATCTTCTACATACGCTCTTCTTATATCCTCATAAAAACACATATTTTTTCTTATATAAACCCAAATATATATATATAGTAGATTCAATAATATTTAGGTTTATATAAGAAGAAATACGGGTTTTTATGAGGATATAAAAAGAGTTTATGGAGAAGATGCATATGAATCAAACCAAAATGTTGGCAACGAGAGTTTGATTTTTTATCCTAGAAAACTGACCGAATCCTGATTAGAGAACACACCTATATATTTATACACTGGTATACTAGTTGTTGTTGACTGCCACATCTCGAGTGGTTTACTTCTGTATAATGGCGACGGAAGTCAAAATATCGTAGTGAGTCTATCTGTGAAGCATTTTATTTCTTCCTTAATATTCTTTGTCGTTTATATATATATATATTATATTATTAATATATATATATATAATTATATATATATATATATATCACTTCGACAGAAAGCAGTTTTCAGTTGGCATTTAAACGTCAAAGTAGTCATTAATTGTATATTTAGTTAATATAAGTAGTTTAAGAACCTGATGATGACCCATGGGGCCGAAAACTTGTTATCTTAGTTTAATCTAGTTGTAGTGTTTAATAAATATAGTTATCCCCAGTGAAGTGGTTATTTCCAGCCTTTGAATGTTGTATGCTAGTTTTGCTTTGGCAATTATCACCTTCTCAAAAGAAAATTGTAAGGAAAATAGAAGCTATAAGTAAGAAAGTCGTGAATGCAGAATCTGCCATCAAATTCAATAATATATGCTTGAAAGAGGACTTGCTGCCGAAATACACTATATATATATATAATATATATATATATATAATTTATTTATATATATATATATATATATATATATATATACATATTTTTTCGATGGAATTATAGAAAAATTAAAAGAATCTCCAACCGTCTCTGAACCAGTGCGCTTGGTTTTTCTCTCTTATCTCTCCTGAAGACGGTTCAAACCAAAAACTAGCTACTGTAAGTGTGTGCTTTTAATTTTTCTATGGTTGTTTTTCCTACATTGAACTCTACATATATGTATATATTTACTAAACCATAGTAGGAAATTCACAAATTTGACTAAAATCTTTCAACGAAAACAATAGGTCTTCGTCAGAGTAAATGACTGTAACTATTTCGAGGTAACTACGAAGGCATGTGTTTTGGTTGAAGGATCATAGACCAACTTCTGAATTTCTTACTATTGTTGAAAAGTTGATATATATATTTCCTACAATTTGAAATTGAAAATTTAAGATTAGTCAGTTTGTTTCTGTAATTTTAGCCGTTCACACGACTATCTTTACCCTATATATTTTCAAAATTCACATAAAAACTAAACCCTACATTACAATGTCAACTTGGTTTAATTTTTCTATATGAGTAAAAACTTGATTTTACCATATAGTTCTCGGATTTTAATTAAATCGTTATGTTTATACTAGACGGTATCTATAGGGTTGAATGAATTATAAATGATATTTAAATTAGTTGCTTGGGAATCTGAAGTTTTACTTCTTTTATCTTAGCGTATGGAGTTCTTGGAGTTATTGAAGTACAAAATCAAGATTATTATTGCAATATAGCCTTTTGTTCAAATGAAGGTTTAGAAAACGTATGTCATTTCTATTATTAATACATACATTGTCCTTTTGATAAAATCTTTCTAGTTCCCTTCTGTCTCTATGACATATCCTTGATATCTCTCAAGAGTTTCAATTCACCTCATTTCTTCCAGTCTATCTCTTAGAATTTCTTTTTTACTAACTTGTAACAATAGAACTTGTCTCAGAAAATGGAAAAAACAACTCAATTTCAACTTTTTTTTTTTCTCATAGAAATACAATTTGATGGTTTTGTGCCAAGTTATTCTCCATTATATGATCAGTTTAAACTATAAAATTGCTTCCAATATAATTGTAATTCATATTTTATAATTATTAATTTCAATTTAATGGAAAGTACTTAACATTCATTGAAAGTAAAGAAAAAAATGATTTTTGTTTGGCTTATGAAATTTGGATATATTAAGAAACAAAGTTTAAGATGAATTCAACTTAAGTAATTAACCAATTAATTTGTGACATATTTATACTAAAGGTAATTATAAATGTTTTACTTAAACAAAATTTTAATTTAACTTATTTAAATCTCTTTTTTTAATTAAGCCTTACTTAATTAAGTATGAAACTAATACTTGAAAGTTATGGGCTAAGCTTGTAAAAGTTTGTTTTTGTTTAAACTTAGTCTGTTATCATACCAAGTATGAACAAAAGCCAGTAACTGTATCAGATTACTCAAACGGGGAAGTATCCTAATATCTCTGTTTTAGTTTACTCTACTGTTCTTTTTTTCTTTGTGTATTTTTCTGTTTTTATACTTATAAACTATACTTTCCAGTAGGCAAATTTCAAAAAATATTTTTTTTTTCTCAAGCATTAAAGTAAATATGCTATGTAACAATACATAACAGAAGAAAAAACAAACATGAAGTGCTTGCTTTGTGATTGGTTACTGTAATAAAGGTCAGATATTTTTTAATATAATATATATGATACATATCATTGATATGTATATATGATATGATATACGATTAATACCCACATTTATTAGTTCAATTAGTTTCGATGCATCACTAATTAATAATAATAATAATAAATTTATTTGACTCTCCACAAACATATAGTGATAATATAAATTAATGGATATACATGAATTATTAGTATAATTTAGTTTACATAACTTGATTTTTCTCTTTTTTTTTCCTGCTTTTTACTTTTTGTGAAGGACCTCCTAGAAGGCAAAGCCTTGAGCGGAGGTGCCTGGCTACTTCATCAACATAAACCAAAAAAACAAAAAACAAAAAAAAACATTAAATTATTTTTACTATTTCAAAACAGTGCGGTATCTTTTCTTTATATTTTTACTTATTTACTTTTTTTTTTCTAAAATACAATGCTATAGATAAAATAATAATGATCATTAGTTGTGCAATCCATAATTGTGTGGTATTTACTCATTCTGAGGTAAAATGGATAAACCAACAAAAGTCTCCACATAAATGAAGTTTTATTCAACGCGTTTCGAACACTTTGTGTTCATCATCAGGAAGACACTATAATACAAATTATATCTAATTAGTTACAAAAATTATAATGAAAGAATAAAATTCAATTAAGAGAATTCAAGACATACCCAAGGATGTGGTACTGACGGGTATGTCTTGAATTCTCTTAATTTAATTTTATTATTTCATTCTAATTTTTGTAACTAATTAGATATAATTTGTATTATAGTGTCTTCCTGATGATGAACACAAAGTGTTCGAAACGCGTTGAATAAAACTTCATTTATGTGGAGACTTTTGTTGGTTTATCCATTTTACCTCAAAATAATAATGGTAATAATAGTACAGTTGTTAAGTAATTTGCTTAATAAATAAGAATAGGATAATAATGACGAATATAATATAATTAAAACGGATGAAGAATAGTTTTGATCCATTTTGGGTTAGCTACAATAAAATAAGTTAATATAAGATAAAAAAAAAATTGTTTATACATAGTAGCTGTGAATTAATAAACTTTCTCGTTTGTTAGTGAAGGGGATCTTTTGACTGGTTTTCAAGATCAAAAATTAATCTAAAAGACGACTAAAGAGACTTCTTAATGATAGGGAAAATAATAAGTGAATTAATCTATAAAATGATAAGCAAATAAGAAGAAAAATAGTTATGAACAAAAAATAAAATTTAAATATGATAGATTTAGATACTAGTTAATTGTAGGTTATATAAATCTATATCAACTATTTAAATGAGTTTTATTTAAAGACAGTTATCATCCAAAACCAGTTATAAGACAAGGTAACAGAGTTAGGACGGCTGAATATACAAGGTAACATGGTTAATTGATTCTTATTGTAATCAAACTTGACATGTTTACTCCTTTCTTCAATATCTTATATTTTACAACATGTTGTATCTATTAAGTTGATATTATTATTAAAAGGATAGTAGCTTTTGCTGGTTGTGAATGGTTTTTTAAATGATTTAGAAAGAAAAGATAACATTGCCTTTTTATTGAAATAGTTTACTATTTAATTATAATTTTTAATTTAATTTTAATATTTAAAATTGAAATAGCTTACTTTTTTGCTCATTATCTCCTATTTTTCTTTTTCTCACTTGTAGCATATTAATCACAACATTGTTATTATATTATATTTAGTTGTGCAATCATTTACTATGTGGTATTTACTCAATTTTGGATGTTTATTTATTTTTATGTTTATTTACAATAAACACATGTTTTGAACCCACTTTGTTCTTCTTTATGTTTATAAACATAAACATAAGATATTATGCTAACCTATTAAATAAAATAAACTGAAATAAGGAACTATAAAGAGACATACATGCTTGCAGTAATAGATAGAAGTGGAAGTGGACTTTAGGAAGTAAAGGTAAAGAGTAGATGTACTAGGAGGGTGGAAGGAAAAGAACAGGTCATATTTTCACAATTCATAAAAATAGACTATCAACAAAGTTTTTCATTAGAATTGTCAATAGAAAATGTCCTTTATTGACAGTAGTTTTCCTCAAATTGTTTTTCAACTTATAGTTTTTTCTAAAATACATCTAGGATGCATCATAGCTGATATGTTGAGTTTTCTTTGTTATTCATCTCCTCGTTATTTAATGAGAAAGAAATGAAAATGTGTCAAGAGTTTTAGCTTTTTATTAGCGATCTGTCAAAAAAACTTTAAGGTTTTTTTTTCACATAATTATTGAACTTTTAAATGAAATTATCATTTGTCATGAAGAAGCATTGGCAAATTCAATGTTTTGCCTATGTGTATTCTCTTATGGGACTGCTACTGCGACCTAATCTAACCTAGTGAAAGGATTTTCACACAAAAAATAAACATTCTGAGACAAAATGAATAAACAAACAAAAGTCTCCACACGAATGAAGTTTTATTCAACAACAACAACGCGTTTCGAACACTTTGTGTTTATCATCAGGAGTGTTCATCAAAGTGTTCGAAACGCGTTGTTGTTGTTGAATAAAACTTTGTTTATCCATAATGAGTAGGTTAGGTTAGGTTGCAGTGGCAGTTCCACAAGGGAACACTCGTAGTCCGAGCATTGGCCCTTTGTGATATCACACAATGAAGATTAATTCTACAGTGGGAGTACTAAATTTTGCCTAACTCAAATGTATTTAGAGTAGGGATCTTTAACGAGTACCTGACATCGTACAGGCTCCGGAACGACGGTTTAACATCCTACTCCGAGGGACGACGCGCTCAGATTTATTCACCTCCCGCGTGAATAAATTGAGGGCCAGGTGAGGATCGAACCCCGGTCCTATCAGTTCAGTGGCGAGCACGTAACCACTGAGCTAGCCCCCCCCCCCCCCCCCCCCCAGAATGAGTAAATACCACACAATTACGGATTGAACAACTAATGATTTAAAAAATAAACAGTATGCATGTAAATACTGTTCATTTTCATTTCTTTGATTTGGAATCAGGGTTGTTCCTGAGACACGTCAGCCAACAGCCACGCTTACTGTCTCTCTCTCTCTCTCTATATATATATCTCTCTCTCTCTCTCTTTCTTTGCAGTTGGTAATTGTAAAATTCGATAAATTTTTCGTACATTAGTGGTCTACGACAGTCACACGTTAATGGTTACGAAGACGGTTACTGGTCAAAAATATGTTTCCATTATAGTTTTAATTTTCTAGCTGTTCATTGCTGTGTATGTAGTTGAAGGGTGAATTGACCGTTTAATGGAATTGAATAATCGTATTTAATAAGTTTTACTCCATGGAGTTAAAATATCCTAACTGCCATTCATATTTGGATTCTCACTCAAAGACTCCAGTGTTTTAGATCAAAATTATTTTAGTAAGTCAGTAAAAGTCAATAACAAAGGATTCTGTGGTGATAAAAGGCTCCAAATGTTATCAAACTGGTAAAATTTAATAGTCACATTTTTATTTTCTTCAATATGGTTTCTTGTTAAGAGGATTCCAATCTAATGATGCCCAAGGCAATCATCCCGTTGACCCCCGACCCCTGGATACCACTACGACCAACTAGCCTGCCTCAATGTTCCCGTTATATATACTCTCAGTCGTCTACCCGATAACTACTTATATCCCAGAAAAGTAAATTGACTTTTCTATTCAATTGATAATTTCTACTACTAACCTATCTTTTACTCTAGTTTTATTTTTATCAAAATTGAATAGCTTTCATATCCATTGAATATTCAGATCTTAAAAATGTTATTCATGAATTGAAATTCATTTTTCATTCATCTTGATTCATTATTAACTGACATACTCATTAATGTGCAATGAATACTTATTGTCTATACCTCTAAGAGCCCTATTGTACGTTGTAAGTTTTTAACCTTTTTTTTTATTTTATTTTTCTATCAGCTAAACTTTTACTTAAATAAACAATTTTTTTTTCTAAACATTGTCCTTGGAATATTAAAAGCTTCTTATATTATCTACCAATCATTGTTAATTTGTGAAAAAAATTCAACAATTTTAAACTTCTAGAAGAAACGATAATCCAGTTAAAAATACAAAACTCAGAATATTCCTGCCTGATCTGCTTGTCTTCTTTGTAGTTATTAACAATTATTTTTTTAAAGAAAAATGTATAATCTCATCTTCTAAAGTTTCAGTTCAACTCAATTAGTTTTGAGATCTTGTTCATCTTCTGAAGTCAAATCGTAGAAGGTAGAAAATCTGTGGAGTAAAGAATGAAGTCTTACGAATTAAGATGTTGCATTATTCTTTCATCTTTAACAGAAATTCTGTGGTTGAAAGAATTATGGTACTAAGTTTAGTTTTCTTCATTAAAGTCAGCCTTAATATGTTAAATAAGATTTTAAATAGGTAAGGAAGGGCTTTCATTTGGTCAATTTGTTTATTAGTGATGCGTTTTATAGTAAAATTGTAGACCATTTGATATATTTTTCTTATTTCATGATTTTTATTTTGTATTTTGTCATTATTGCTAATATTATATGTAATTATGATTTGTGCTGTTGAGAGAGAGAGAGAGAGAGAGAGAGAGAGAGAGAGAGAGAGAGAGAGAGAGAGAGAGAGAGAGAGAGAGAGAGAGAGAGAGGGTGAAGGAGGGTGAAGGAATGACATAAAGGTGGTCTGCTCAGAGACTCCATTACCTCAGCTCTACAGCTATTGATCACACGTCTGTATAAAACGACCCCTGGTCAGCTTCATTTCCTATCCACCCTTTCCCAAATTGCCAACCCCCCCTACTTCTTCCTTCTCTTCAATCATATTTCATCCCCTTCCTTTCCACGTTTTCTTACACCCCCTTCTCCCCGCCTTTTCTCTTAAATATGCAACTCACGCTCTTTTTCATCAGCTCTGAAAGAAAAAGCCTCACGAACCTTTAAGAATTTATTTCGATCATGAGTACAAATATATGTATTTTAAAATATTAAATAATTATTATTCTTACTAGTTACTCTTTAAATATTAGAAAAAAAATAGTGGTTTACCATATTTCTTTATATGAGGTTTCGATTTGATTATATTTAAATACTTTTCTAAGGAAAAAAATAAAAAAAACATAAAAATAAAAAGGAAAAAGCAACTTTGGTTACCTATTATATAAGCATACCTGTGAGTAGCTTATTTATTAAAAATAATAACCAGGTCAGAAACTCGGTGTAAAGGACATAAATACAGTGGTACCTCGGGATACGAGTTTAATGCGTTCCGTAACCTTGCTCGTATGTCAATTTACAGCAATTTTTCCTATGGAAATCAATTGAAATGCCATTAATCAGTTCCAGCTCTAAAAATACTTTACCCCTAAATGTTTTTCCTACGTGATTTTGAATAAGAACAATGTATTTATACATGACAAATATTGTATAAAAACATAATAAAAGGGAATGTAGAGGTGGTTAGAAAAACTGGTTTTATTAAGTTTACGTACATATGTAGTTAGTTCTTTAGTTATTTAAATTTAACTTAGACATAACTTAAATGCTACTGTATGCTTAATTTGAGTTACTGCTTTTCTCTTCACTGGTCTTTGCCTTTTTCGCATGATTAAAAAAAAAATACTGTCCAAGGAAGTTTGTTTCTTCCTCCCTTTCAGAATGCTACGGAAATGAGTTAGGCAGGTTTCATTAAATAGATCCGATGCAGGACTAGCTGCAACTTTTTCGGGGTGTTTCTTTGCCACGAACTGTGAAATTCTCTCCAATATTTTCAAGATCTTCCAATTTTCAAAGGTAAACTGAGAACTGAGTGGGCCGTAGGCGGCATCGTAGGAAAAAGAAATGTACATATTTATAAATGATCTGATACTACAATTAGCTGCTTCCTCGTATCTCAAATTTCACTCGTATTTCAAAACAAAATTTCGCTCATTTGACAGCTCGTATCTCAAATAACTCGTATGTTGGGGCAATCGTATCCCGAGGTACCACTGTATAGTGTACGAATGTACGTTTACCAATGTGAGCTGGCAATCCCAAAAGCACATGTGCGAGTATATTGGTTCTCAATATCAAGAAGTGTCACTATGTATTTATTGGTTGGGACACCCAAATATTATATGTAAAAAGTACTCAACACGATCGAGAAGTGCTGATGAAAAAGACAGAAATAATTACAACAAAAATTAAAAACCACAAAATGAAAAGTTTAGAAGCCTTACTAATACAAAAATGGAAACCATATTTAAATATTCAGATAGAGAATATCAACAAAATATTATAGTTTTTTTTTTTTTTAGTCATATCAAGGACTAGCAGAGCTTTTGCAGATAGTCATAGAGACCTCAAGGCCATTCAACCAACATTTTAGCGAACAGCTTATTAGAAACTTAAGAAAAACAACCCCCCACTGTCTTTACTCTGATTATATTAACAAAACAATTCTCCCAGAAAGTTATTAATGTCCTGAAGATGAGTGGTGATCATTTTAAACATGTCAAGTGTTGTAAATATGCTATATTGTGTAGATGAAGTTAGAAAATTGAAGAAGAGAGATAATTGAGAAGTTAGAAAATAGGTATCAGCTATGTTTGGTATTATTTACAATAATTTATGTCTTAAGGAAGGACTGTTACCAAAATTAATGTATATTGTATATGTATATACTTTTTTGATAATAATACGATCCGAAATGGACAAATATAGTTCAATGTGCATAAACAAACAGAGGCATTAAAAGTACACACTTACGGTCTTCAATTTTTGGTGAAACCCTGTCTTATCTCTCCTGAAGATGGTTCAACCAAAAATTAGAGACTGTAAGTGTCTGCTTTTAATTTCTCTATGTTTATTTATGTACATTGCACTATATATATACATAATTAATAAGAAGATTTCACATAAACACGTGAAATAACAAACAATGATCGGTTGAAAGATCTTAGTCTTGTTTTCCCATTTTCATATTGTGGTTTGATCATTTATATATAATTAATTATAGTAATGAAAACTATGAAAAAACCATGCAAATTTGAATTTTGTTTTTGCATTCTATTTTTATATGTTTTATTTATTAATAGGAGTATTTTTACATTATATTTCTGTTATTTAAATCTAGATGACTTCAAATATTAAACCATTTAAGATAGTTAAAAAGTATGTTTTACCGTGCATAACAAAATGACTGCTTTTGCACGACCAAAAAATAATTTTGAAATTAGTACATTTTGCATGTTGCTTCATTATTTATTCAGTTTGATCATTGTTTTAATAATATAATAACTACGAAGTTTTGTTTATTAGAAAAATTAATTTGCTTTATTATTTTGAGCCGCAAAATATGAGAACATTATAAACTTAATTAGTCCTTGATGATTTAGCCTATGTTCATTCATTATGAGTACACTAAAATATGTAAAATAAACGTACTGCCTGATATTTTAAAAAAATATCAAGTAGAATTCTCGCTGAAATACCTTGAAACCGGTTTTAAATTATTGGACAACACGGATGCCACTAACTCCAAGTGTAATTATTTCCATATCAAATGATTAATGCTTCAAGTTTCAGCTAACGTCATTAGTATCATTTTGATTCTTGTTTTATTAATTTAGAATTCACAGTATAATTTATTGTCCTTGATTATCTCTTACACAATATTATATGACAAATTGCATTCTTATTAGCATTATTAATTGAATATGCCTTTTACTCAATGATTATCAACTTTGTTGATTTTTCATGTTGAAAATTAATGTAGATTGATGATCTTAGGGGATTTTTTTTTATCCTTTTGTGCATGATAATAATCAATGCTCAAATTTTTAAACAAAAAATATTTTATTTCCTTACTTATGTTTACAACAATATGATTCTTCTATTTGTTCATTAGGATTATCCCCGCAAAATGATCCTATGAATCAAATCATTGATTTTGCGATCAATAAAACAATAATTAGTAATGAAACATAACATGGATGATTCAGAAAACCAGTTTTGTTACATAACATGGGCTTCATTAATAAGCTTACATTTTAGTTACCATGCAGTTTATTGTAATATGCTACTAATGTTTTGGATTTGGAAATTTAAAATTAAATTTACTCGTATACTTGCTCCGTCTGGTTTAGAGCTGCACCAATGAACAAGGCGCTTATGCAGATTGTTCAAAATAAGTGTGCCCGCCTTGTAGCCAGGGCTCCTTGGTACGCCCGTACTGTTGATATTCACCATGATTTGAAAATGGAATACATAGATAGCTACATCACCCGACATACTATCAATGAAGACAACAAACCATCTACTCATCCAAACCTCCTTGTACAAACTCTAAATCATGTCGCCAAACCTTCCTCAACCTCACTGAATAATTACTTCATCCAGTGACTATCTGACTACCTTTCCAACTAATGACTAAAAACATTGAAAACTCTGACTAACAAGACCATATGACCACGAATACGACATCATTACTGTACAGACTAACTTAATATCCGACATGAATTACTGTCATTCCAAGTTATAGTAGCACAGTAATCAAGCAGTAAAAGGCCTCTGGTCTGGAACTGCTAGTTACGACGTGCACTGTAGTGCGCGGTTATATTCATTGGTTGTTGGTCGTATATTGAAATAAAAAAAAGAAAGTTCTTACTAAACACACTTTATCCCTCGCTTGGTGGGGCTAGTGTGATTGTTTTCTCAGGACTGCTATTCTTGGATGCCAGTCTGAAACTCAAATCTGCCACATGGGAACAACCTGTCAATCCCCTTTCTTTCTGTAGTATATTTCTAAGTAAATGTATTATTTTATCAAATTCCTCAACTTTGGTTCATCCATCTCAATAGCCTTTTAGTGCCTTTATAATGTTAATTCATTATTTTAAACCAGAAATTTATCCATATTATATGATAAAAATGCGGATAACATAAATCATATAAACCCTAGTCTAGAACCTATATTGTGAAATTAAATATATATTGAAAAAACCAACAAAGAATGATATCGAATAATAAATATTCAAATAAAAAGTTGACTTTTAAAGGATTAAAGTAGGTACACTATGAATTCGGAGGAACTAAAAAATTACCCTCTTGGAAGCTCTCAGATAAACAGTTTTACTGTGTCGCAAAATTTTTTAGAAATATATCCTAAAATCTTAGAAAATCATATTTTAGCCTGCAGCAATTCTTACAAGTTTTAGTAATTGTTGATATGCAGAGTTAGGTCTTTCAGCAAACATTGAGGTATGAATTGAGGTATAAAGTAACAGCAAATGAACGTCATTTTCCCACGTTGCCCTAGGCGTTGGCCAAGAACAATAATAATTTCTGTTAGTTAAATTTAATTTTTAAAAACAAACAAATTAACCTATGTATTAAAATGTAAAGTAAAATCGGATTTGATTGCAAAGTTATAACCACATCTGCACTAATAACTTTTGCAGACATTTAGCAGAGCACAAACAAACGGCATTCCCACTCTTTCGCTTCATTTAAAAAAAAAAAAACAATCAATTTAAAAAAAATGCCATTAATTTAAATTGTTATCAACTAAAGTTGAATACATTTTTATGCAAATTATGGCCATTTTTAAGGGAGCACCGTACGATCTGAAAATATATTCAGAAATACGTATTAAATAAACAATACTGTGATACTACTCTGAAACTCTGAATATGTCCCCGGGGTCTAGCCTGTCAATCCAGTTTTTTGTCTGTAGTATGTTTCCAAGTAAATGCATTATTACTTCAAATTTCTTAACTTCTGTTCATTGGTCCTATATCGCCTTTATAGTGTTAATTCTTTATTTATCGATTTTGTTTATGGATTATTCAGTTGAATTATATTTATTGAAGGATTTTGTTAGTTTTTTTTTCTAAAAACAATATGTACTCAAGATTTCAACAACAATTAATTCAAAATTTTCTCCCAAGTGTATGTTTTAACATATTTCTTTAAGCACATTAGGATTGATTAACTGATAAGATATCCTATGTTACAGCATCAAGAAAATGAATGTTTTAATATCAACAATATTTTATTATCAACAATAAGGTTTTTATGTCGGTTTATTTTCTGAAGTGATGTAATAAAGGGATTTGGAATGAATAAGTGGCCATAAATAAGAAGTAAAAAAAAATGTATCGAGGTTGAAACTGAAAAATGGTTGTGAACTGGGTTTTTTTTTTCTTTTTTTTTTTGAGATGTATCATTGAAAAGTTCTTAGATATCAAAAAGTTCTTAGATATCAAGAAGTTTTTAGCTACTAAGAAGTTCTGTTGAAGTATGTTTCACTGTTTTAATTGAACTGTGAACACATATTTATTTATTTATTATTATTCTGTACCTACTCATATATAATTGAAAACAGCTTAAATTAATTTAAACAATTTTTTACATTTATTTTCTGTTTGGCATGAAATATGTTGTTGCTTTACTAATCTAAAAACTGAACTCCAAGCTACTTTATTTAATACTATTAAATATTTATTTTCCTACTTATAGACATATTTATTATGATGAACTAGTTCAAAAGTTGTTACTAATCACAATTTTGGTTATAATTCTGTTCGTTATGTTACGTGCTGATAAATGATAACACACCACTATGTGTCATGACTCCTAGTGTGATCCAGACCCATTCAATCTATAATGATAAACCCTCTCTAACAAATAAATATCTCCTCCTTGATTTTTACCAAGTGAAAATTGTAGTAGCTGATAGCTATTTTTATTAATATTAATTGTAATAAATAGTGAGTAAATGAGCTCTTAAATCATTTCTAATTAAAAAATATTGAGTTTTCTAGCCAATAAAAACAGTGTCAAATCAATAGTTTTTCTCTTTATTATTTCATTAAAAACTCTGACAGAATAAACGACTGTTTCTTCTTTTTTGTACTCAACAGATTGTTTGTATTAAACAAGCTATGTTAAGCAAAGATGATGGATTGTTATTTTCGATTGGTAGGCAGAACTGTGAATGTTTAAATAGGAATAGAGGAAAGTTATGACAAAAAATACATTTAACCCTGCTGGGTTAAATCGGGCAGCAGCTGTGAAGAGCGTAGTTCAAAACCCATTAATCCTATGTTTGTTTGCACTGCCTCATTTGACTAATTCAGAGAGAGATTGTGTTAGTTACAAAGAAAATGCCAATGATAGAATGAAAACCCGGCGTATCTATAAACAGCGTAATTTGTATTTGTTTTATGCTTTAAGTTATAATTTATGTTGATTTTATAAAAAAAAATATTTTTTTCAATATGTGGCAAATTTAAATAAGTGACTAGATTTTTACTTTTCTTTCATTTAAGGATACGCTTTCATTCATTAAGTTAGGTCATTCCGCCCTCTAAAGGGATAAATCCCACGTCTGTGAGATTCAGAGCATACTCGACAGTGAGAAGCATGCTTCCAGCATAATGTTCTTTAGAACTGACCAATGCCTTCTGGTAAGGGTACAATTTTTTGTATCCAGACAAAATGGAAGAATATACTGCTTGACATGACAGTAACAGGAGGGTCCCTATGAGCCGAAGAATAATCATATCTGTAATCAACTTTGTGTTTGGAACCTTTTATGAAGACAACACCACGTAAACAAGTGTCTCAGGATATTTTTACTCAAGTCTTTCCAAGATATGGACAGACTTGAATATACGTACGAATATACAGACGAATATACTCGTACATTGGAGTGAAACAATCCTACAACTGTTAAAATAGTTCTACTAATTTCTGTGTAACGTAGTGAGATCGACCATTTACAATTAGCCTTCGCCGTTTAGACGAGAAAACTTTTACAAGGGTCCACTCCTTGTATATATATAGCAGCAAAGCGAGGACAAAGTAAACAAGCACTTGGAAACACTAAAGCAACTCCTTCTCCGGAGGGTCCCTAAGCATTTTGCCTCATTAAAAACTAAGTTTAATACATTTCTACTCAGTACTTGTTACTAAAAGCCGTTGCTCCTCCTTCAGTTGAAAAATGGCAGGAATTTTGGTACCGCCCGGCAACGTCGTTAGAAAATTTCTCCGGCAACGCCACTTTTGTGAAAGCATTTCAGCTATCACATTTCAAACTAAGGTTTATTCATTAACATTAAATAAAAATTATTACAGAAATTGCATCAGTTATCCAATTATTACACTAAACTCGATTTTCTGTGCAATATGAATAACGAAAAATTTATGGTACAACATTATCACCACCGTTACTATAAACAAACGGATTATTTCACTTGACTCCTTTTAAAAAATAGTCTGATTTTTTTTATTTTTTTTAAAAAAATAGTAATAAGATTTTTAAAACTTATTACAATCAAAATAAAACTTTCAATAATATACAATAAACTAATCGAGAACTAATTATACAATTTCATACAGATTGGTTTAGATACAATGATTTTTATAAATGATATACATACTTAGTTGTGTTTTATTAATGTTATATATATATTTTTTCAACTTGTCTGCCAAGGTATGTGACTCCAAGTCACTCACTCTAATAGAGCGAGATATTCTGAATGGTGAAGCCTTCTCCAGTATCATAAAAGGGACGGACGAGAGAATTAGATACTCCTAACCATCGATTAGGTCAGACAGGTGGATTATATAGTGACAACTAGAGGATACCACAAGAATGTTCCACAAGTTGTGTTACATTCTAGAACAATTATTAATTAATTAAGTTATTATTGTTTATATTAATTATTGGCTGGTAAAAAAGGTCCCTTTAGTCATCGCCATGAAAAGTGAAGATAAAATATTATTTCCCAAGGCCTCATCATGACTGCATGGTTATTCAGAGCTTCTTTTTTGATTGGATAGCCCGCTCACTGTCCTGTACGTCACCGACATAGAACGTATTGAACTTAGATGAATGGCAGTAATTTATGTTAGTAACAGCAAGTGATCATTACAGAGATATATTATATTACTATTGTTATAAAACATATGAATTTACTAAAGTTTTTCCTAATATGTTTGAAAAGAATAAATTAGTTAATGATACCTTCATTATATTGCTATGATTGAATATTTTTTATACCTGTCATTCTTAGGCGTGTATTCGTTTACTTTAATTTTTTCTATTTAATTAGAACAAGAGAAAAGATTTGTTTGTGTGGGTATTGTTTCTTTAGCTTGGTTTTGAACCTGACAATAAAGAAAACTTCCAATATTGAATTTTGCATCTAACAGTAAAAGCGTGTTCACTTAGCCAAATTAAAAACGTCCCTTTGACAAAAAGCGACACGCCCTAGTCGATTATATAAGTAATTTTTCTGTAGCTGGCGTTTCTGATTGGTTTTTCCAGGTGCATTATCTAATAAAAAAGATATATGTTTATACACTTTATAATGATAATGATAACATATATATTAATTACTATATACAAAGTCATATCTCTATCTATTTATCTATCTATATATATATGTATAATCAAACTTCAATAAGGAATAGGGGGGGAACTAAGATCTTTCAACCGTAACAACTGGTCTTCGTCAGAGTCAAAAACCCAACTGACTGACAAAAGCCCAGTTAGTTTTTTGACTCTGACGAAGAGTGCTCGTTACGGTTGAGAGATCTTATCTGTTTTCCCATTTTATATTGTGGTTCGATTATTGATTGTTATTTTACGTGTTTATGTGAATCTGGTATATATATATACATATAACAAGATTTCACAATAAGCACGTAAAGTAACAATCAATTGAGTTGGGATTTAACTCTGGCGAAGAACGATTGTTACAGTTGAAAGATCTTAGTCTTTTTTTTCATTTCTTATTGTGTTTTGAACTTTGCCTTATATAACTATTAAAATTAGTATAATTTATATGTATTTCAAAATATGAAATGGTTCGTTAGGAGAACTTATCAAACAATTATAAGAAGGGAACACATAGAAGCAACAATCAACTCACTTCATATTTGTTTAAATGAATAAATATGATTTATTCATATTTAAATATTTAATATGAATTAATTAATAATAATGAATAAATTAATAGTAAATAATAATAAGGAAGAGAAGAGGAAGAGGAAACGAGGTTCTTCTCGTTTGGCAAATAGCAACATGAAAGCAAACTGAAACGAGTTGTGTATTGTTTCTACGATGTTTTTCTTATAATCGTTTTATATATATTGATTATTCTTTGAAATCATCTGCACTTAAAGAACTTTAATCATATATTATCTCCATAAATGTGCTAAACAACTGCTGCACGGGTTCTAAAATCTCAACTAATTTGTGATTCTTTTAATGTATTAATTTAATACTTGATATCTCAACTAAAATGTTGTGAGGACGAAGGCGAACTTGACATGGGGCCATCATGTTTTGTATTTCTTATTGTATAAAGAATAGCTCAATATATTTTTCATTGATCAAACCACAATAAGAAATGGTAAAACAAGACTAAGATCTTTCAACCGTAACAAGCGTTCTTCGTCAGAGTCAAAAATCCGACTGACTCAGTTGGTTTTTTGACTCTGACGAAGACCGCTTGTTACTGTTGAAAGATCTTGGTCTTGTTTTCCCATTTCTTATTGTGGTTTGTTCATTGATTGTTATTTCACGTGTTTATGTGAAAATCTTTTTATATTTTTCATGTTGAGCTTACATCTGTTCAGCCTGAAAATATTAGTTTTATGCTGTAAAAATGTGTAAAAATCGTCAATAGATGGACGGAGAGGAAATGCAAACTCGACGGTCTGCATAGTATCTCCCGACCTCCCCACACCAAACATTTCATCTCATTCTGCCAATCTGTCTTATCATGTTTTTATTTGATATTTACATCAAATCTTTATTTAGTATTTTTCGTAACACACTTTGCGAGTTTGGTACTTGTTATATTTTTATAGAAATTTTCTTCTCGATTTACTCTGTTGCTTTCTGTTTTTGTTTCATCATGGACCAAGATGAATCTATTACTGCTGAAATAACAAATTGTGCTTAAGCAGTAAATTGAAAAAGATTGCGAACAATCGCTGGAACAAACAAGAATGACGAGCATCTTGAGATAAGAAATCAACAAATGGTTTACTTTTCGTTTACAAAGGATCCCTCCTCCTTGGATAATTTTATTAAAATGTAATCATTATTATTAAATGGTTTAAGTTCAGGATGCACTAAGTGCACCAAGTGCTTCTTTGCTTATTGCAATTGTTGCATTTCTTTCAATTCTATGATTTCAAACAATTCTTGCATTTCTTCTGATTCAGAAATCTGTTACCTTTATTATCAGAAGAGCCATTTGCCTACTCTTCCACCAAGAATAACATTCAGTTGTAGAAAAACATAATTTATCACATTTAAAAAAAAATTAATCTTCTTTTAAACATTAACTGTTGCAATTAATGAATACAACTAGCATAAATGCAGTGTGAATGTGTGGACCTACACTCAAAATAAATTTAACAGTGAACTGTGCAGACCTATTTGAGTCATTCCTATATTTGTGCAAAATTAAAATAAAAACTAGCCTACTAGAAATATAATAGAGCGACCGCATCTTTTGCAAAATACTTCAACATTAGAAGATACAGAAGATGATGAAGCTAATGATCAGCTAAAATTTGCTTAAAAATCAGCTTTAAAATAAATGCTTTTATTCTATTTAACGAAATTTTACCAAATACTTTTATTTTACCTAATATTATTTTATGTGAACCCACTTTTTTCATTCATACATAATTGTTTGAAACAATAATACTTAAATTAACTTTATTGATTTTTAAATGTTTATTACATTATTTGTTTTAATTTTGTTCTAAAAAATAAATATATCATTATGAAATATCTTCTTTATTCACAATAATGCCAGGGGATAAACTTAATTATATTTTAAAAATATATTTTATTGCCAGATTTTTAACTTTTGTAATTTCTTTTTTATGAGAGAAACAAGTTGTTGAGTTAAATTATTATTATTAAAAGAAACAAAATAAATAATTTTTATAAAAATACTAACTGAAAACAGTTATAAATAATGAAGATTTACTTAAAAAGAGAAAATATGATATTTGTTAAGTTCGTCTTTCTTTAAAAAACATGAATTCTTAACTTTCTCAAAATCATCATTTGTTAAGTTTACCCTTAGTCTTCTCAAATCGTCAATTATTACAGACTTAGTTCTTTCAGTAATGAATATTCCTTTTTTTTATCTTTTGACTCAAAATTTCATTTTACAGTACATAAATAAAATGCATACCTCTATTGTAATGCCATAACACATTTAGTAGTTGCTCGTGAAGATGGGAACCAGATGGACCCGAAACCGGTCGAGCTCTACAGAAACTTTACGAGGTATGACGGACATTATTCAAAAATTTAGGACTATTAAATAAATAATTAATGTTAATAAATAGTATTTAAAATAAATAAAACATGTTAAAGAATAGAAAATAGACTTACTGATGTTTTAAAAACAGTTTAGTCTATTTTATATCTAAGACTATCTCTTACCGCCCAGCCAGTTCTATAGGTTTGGAAACAAAATAGTAGCCGGGGGCTAAATCAGGAGAATATGCTGAATGGGGTAGCAGTTCGTATCCCAATTCGTGGATTTTGGCCATCATGACTAGACAAGTGTGCACACGTGCATTGTCTTGATGGAACAGCACTTTCTTCTTTGCCAAATGCGGCCGTTTTTGCTTCAAAACGGTTTGATATTAGGATGCTGTAAATAGAAATTCTTTCTCATGCACAATGGTTTAGTTTTGATGTACTCAAATATTAAATATTATTGTTTTCAGTCCAATGTTTGAAATTCCGCTAAATTTAGGATTAACAATGTCTATTAGTAACCATCATAGAGTTTAGTCTTTGATTTTTTAATATTAACCACTGTACTAAAATACTAATACCGACTACATATACAGTACTTGTAACCTGCTATACTAGGGGCAAAATTGCTGTTGATTCTTCTCCAATTCCAGAGCCTTATTCCAATTCCGATTTCAGGTGTTATTTTTAGTACGTGTGGATGTGGTAGGTAGTACGTGTGTTTAGATGTACGTGCATGTGCACTGCTCTTGCCTCTGTGGGCGTATATGGGAAGCTGGTAGGGTATGTGGTGAGTATGGGTATGTTTTTTCCACCCAGAAGTACCCCTGCTGTTTGATAGTTTATTAATTAATATATAAAACATGTGTCGCACTGGGTATTGCATGTTACAATATTCTAATGCATAAAACTAAAACAAATTTTAAGTTTATATAAAAAATTTATTTAAATATTAACATATTGAATTAAATCTAATAGCAGACGGAATTCATATTAACTTTAAAAATATCGATATAGCTTCTGAGAACTGATTCTTAAATTTTAAACCGGGTTTGAATTTGTCTGGGGAGGAGGGTATGTTTGTGAGAGTGACAGAGAATAAGAAGTTACAATTACATAAGCATATATATCACTTGGGTTTTTGACTCTGACGAAGACCGCTTGTTATGGTTGAAAGATCTTAGTCTTGTTTTCCCATTTTCATATTGTGGTTTGATCATTGATTGTTATTTCACGTGTTTATGTGAAATCTTTTTATCTATACATATAGACCATTATAAATACAAAGGTAAAACATTTTCATTTTGAATATGTTATCATGTTTTCTTAGCTAACTGTTGGATCTAATTTAGAGTTACTATGATAATCATAGCAAATATATTTATTCTATGTAGTTCTGGAAAAATAATATTTAAATTTGTAATTTCCATTATTCTAATACATGATGTTTAGAAGTCAAAATTCATATTTGTTCTGAATGAAAAGTTAAAACAATTTGTTTCATCTTGTGATGTAGTACCCTCTTGGGATTGGCAAGACGACAATCGCCTTCCTATAAACGTGAACAGAACTTTCCATTTTCTGCAAGGACACTTCTTAACTGCCTCCTTGATCCTTTGAAAGGTCATCTTGATTACTTTTCTCAATTCTCCTCCTACATTACAGTATCAATAATCAGCACTGGCAGCAAATCGTGACTAACACTTCTAATATTTCATGATATCATATTACTTACTGTTTACTTTTATTCATACCATTAATTATGAAAAAAACCCTGAACATAGTTATAGGTATCCGTAAAAAAAATAAATAGTGATTTATATTAAGAACAATAAAAACATTCGACACGATACTGATAATGACCCAATTATTCAAAGATTTTAATATACGTCATCATCAGGAGGAGATTATTGCTTGAAAAGTGTAAAAATACTCGCCTATTCATCAACAAAACAGTACTGAACTGTGCGGCAGTATTTTTTAACTAGTTAAGATTGAACTTAAGATTTTCCTGATGACAAATATCAAAATATTAGAGAAAGCTATGTAAATGTTTTTTTTTTCTTTTACTCCAAAAGGAATTTACGCCATATAGGTATACAGCTTGATTAAGATATGAAAAAAAAAATAATTATATAATGATATATAAAAACTAAATCTATAATGAATATATAATTTATTCAGGTTCGATTCAAATAATCAATTGAAAACTCAGTTTTGCTAAAATAGATCTTAATTTCCTACTAACATATTTTGTTAAATTTTTCATACCCCAAGTTCTAAGAAAATATATAAAACAATAAAGAATCAAAATCTGAAAAAAAGAGAAAATATTATAAACATATAAAAAGTGGGAGATCTTGTTATAAATATTTCATATAAAAAGTGGGAGATCTTGTTATAAATATTTCGTATAAAAAGTGGGAGATCTTGTTATAAATATAAATATTTCATATAAAAAGTGAGAGATCTTGTTATAAATATAAATTTTCATATAAAAAGTGAGAGATCTGGTTATAAATATAAATATTTCATATATAAAGTGGGAGATCTTGTTATAAATATAAATATTTCGTATAAAAAGTGGGAGATCTTGTTATAAATATAAATATTTCATATAAAAAGTGAGAGATCTTGTTATAAATATAAATTTTCATATAAAAAGTGAGAGATCTGGTTATAAATATAAATATTTCATATAAAAAGTGAGAGATCTTGTTATAAATATAAATATTTCATATAAAAAGTGAGAGATCTGCTTATAAATATAAGTATTTCATATATAAAGTGGGAGATCTTGTTATAAATATAAATATCTCATATAAAAAGTGAGAGATCTTGAGGAAAAATTTTTAACAACAATATTATGAACAGTTTAGAGTTTTAAAATTTGCGTGAATTTGTTTAAAATTTTAATATATGTGTGAATATTGGGGGATTATTTTAAACATATCTGGTCAGTTGGCGCAAAAAATATTGTGATTCTATAAATACTATTTAAATGTGCAACATCCTTTTTATATTTAAGGATTGGCTGATCTTTTTAACATATAGCATATCAGTGTTTTTCCCCTGTTTTTATCTTGTTCCTAATTGGGTTAAGAAAGAGCGTTCCATGGCATGTAATATTCAAAAGACTGCTAAACTATAAAATGCTTTCTTAAAACCAAGGAATAGTTATATTTTTCTAAGTTAAAGAAATCTTAATTTCATTATGATCCGTTGAAAAGTTTAACCGATACTATGGTTAGAAATAATTGATTTTAGACTCACATGCACACATACAACACACGCAAGTGAATGCGCACACACCCATATTTAAATGCAAACACATAATGATACTGAGAATGAGCTAATGATAATGAGAAGCTTGGGAGAGAAAGTGATATCAAGGCAAAAATATGAAAAATAGGTTGTGAAAAGCTAAAAAGATGAAACGTTCACCTTCTATTAAAGACCAGTACAAATTATTAATCCACTACAACATTTAAAGTTCCTGGACTCTTTGAGGGTTATTGTGGTGTATTAAAAACATGAAGCGTTCACCCTTCACTAGGACTAGAGTTATTAGGACTAGTAAAAAGTATTAATCCACTACAATACTTAACGTTGTTACACTCTTTGTGGGTTATTGTACTGTATTAAAAACATAAAGCGTTCACCCTCTATTAAAGACCAGCACAAAGTATTAACCCACTACAACATTTAAAGTTCCTGCACTCTTTGAGGGTTGTCTGGCCAAAAGACAAGAGTTGAGTTTTTGGCCAGACAGCCCTCAAATAGTCCAGCAACTTTAGTTGTTGTAGTGTATTAAAAACATGAATGTTTGTCAATAAAATCAAACAAAATTTTACCATAACAATTTTACACTTATCCTAGTCGTATAATGCATATGAGAAATAAGAAAAAATGAGCCTAATTATTGCTTTCAAGTTAATGCATTTACAATGAATGAATAACATTCGAGTCTAAATACTTTGTTATATAATTTAGAGGTTTGTGACTGTGTATCGTTAATATTCTTCAAATGGTAATATTTCATCTTATTTGATTTGATGAAAGCCTTAAATTTACCTAATTAGCTGTTATATGTGGGAGAAGATTGTAATTACTCATTGTGTATTAGGCCTCTGTGCCGTACGAAATATTTCCCCTGTAACTGCACACGACAAGCTCCGCCAAACTTTCTAATTGTGAATAGTTAACGGTATCCATGATAAATAATCAAAAATTATGTTTAATTGTTTATTCTCTCTGGAAAGAATAATTTGATGTAAATATATAAAAAAAATTATTAGTTTATTCCTAATTTATAAAAGAATCAACTTACAATACAATACTTCGTAGATACAATAAAATTTGTTTCTATAGCAAACAAAAGTTAGAATGTAATATTTGGAATAAATGAAGTACAATTAGTTGTAAGTCAAAGTGTAACGTTATACTTTTAATGTTTCCTTTCTGCTTTGTCAAGTTTTGGAGCTATTAGTGAACTGTGTGAGGAAAATATTACTAATTCATGTGTATGCATGCGCAAAATTTAAGTGTTATAGTTTACTTGCTAAGAAAATGAATATAATTTCTAATTTTATATTATATTCGTTTCAGTATATGTTTGAATTTGCCGATTCTTATTCAAACTTGCTGGTCTCGTCAGCTAGGTGTGTGGAACATTGAGAAAGTCGATGCTAAGTCAGGGCAAATATTTCAAAAGTCCTTTGGACAAATATCCGTTTGGAGGATTTCTCTAAAAATTCCTAAAATAGAAAGTATTAAAACAGTTGCTTGTAAAAATTAAAAAAAAAAAATTGCATAATATTATCTCATAAGTTTCTTGTCCTCTTGACTGCTTTCAAAATTGCTTTCATCTTCACGGAGTGTTTCAACAAGTTTACTGTAGTTTATTAAAAAAATTCTATGAAGATGGAAGTAATTCCAAAACCAGTTGAGTAGACAATAGATTAAAATAGAAGTAAACTTCAACACTTTTATTCTTAAATTTTTTATACTGTTATCGGAAAATAAGCAGTCGACTGAAATTTATATCCTTTTGCTAGCTTAATAAAGAAATATATTTTTGTATAAAAAAAGAGTTGAGTGTTTAACAATAAATTTTAATGAAGTTTCAGCATAAACTAATTAAAAATTATTCGAAGTAATTAAACATTACCTAATTAAAAGTTGACTTTATATAAAGAATGAAGGAGAAGTTTCTAAAGTTATGAACCATTAACGGTAAATATCATTGAATCATCCTAAAATATTAAGCATATTATATTACTACACACATTACAAATACACAAACATACACTGTATTATTTAAATTGTATTTGTAATATACACAAATTACAAATACATAAACATTTAGCACGACAATAGGTAAAATAATTCTAGTTTTAGATGCTTAAACTAGTTCATATATCGATTTTATTTATTTATTTTTTCAATTTTTTTGATATTTATCATAATTTTCAATTCTACTTTGATGACAACCTGTTTTCAAATGTTTATTACTGTTACTTTGGGACTCTATTTTGTTTCTAAAACAGAATTATAATTAGTTTATCATTTTTAACCACTTTTTTTTTACTTTGCGGGTGATAACGTCAGCCGTTTACCGGCTTTTAGTTTCATCGGTAATTCTGCAGATTCTACATTAGGAGTCCTAAATTTTGTTTAACTCAAGTAATCGGATTTATTTACCTTCCACGTGAATAAATCCACGGCTAGGTAGGGATTGAACCCGGAACTACCAGCCCAGAAGCGACTACATTAACCACTGAGCTACCATGGCCCCTTAATTATTTAAGATTTTTTCTTTTTTTTTAACATTTTTCTAACTTTAAGGTCCGTTTGAATGGAAGTACTTCTTTTTAAAACAATGAATAAATTATTATCTTTATATTATACTTAATGTTGTACTTAAGTATAATATAAAGATAATAGTTATAAAACATTTACAAAATATCTGTTTGAATTGAAATAACGACAAGTTTAAGTACATTTACTAAATTAATAAATTATTGATTTGCTGTTGTTTCATCAAATATATCATATTAATAATACGATATTTATTAATTAATAAAATAATAAAAAAATAATCAAATAAGAGTTATAATTTCAGGTGTAGTTTATTGCCTTTTTACATTTTTATATAAATATGAAATTTAAAAAAAATATTTGTCCATATTTTTTAAAAGACGAATCATTTTTCAAAAATCGCATTCTTCATCAATTCATTAGGTCTTCTGTGAGATGTAGTTACATGAACGATTAAAATATACATTTATCCCCTGTTTACAAGTAAAGATAACTTATAAATTAAATATGTAAAGTGTTTTATCGATGAGAATCTCTGCTGTTTCTATTCAAGCTAATAGTTTTAACAGATTCGAGTTTCAGTTTGGTAGTTTTTTAATTTTTCTCGATTGGTGTTTTCAAGAATATTAATTCCATTTTTTTTTTATTAGTTTAGAAGAAATATATTTATTCTAGAAGGTTCTTTATTTCAATTTGACTTGATTTTCCCGGTCTGAGGCCCACTCAAGGTAATAAAACAGTTTGCGCGCTATGCAAACCAATAGAGCAGTGAGCGATAAATATCAGATTAGTTGAGTGGTATAATTTCTCGAAAATATCTGCAATCTCCTCTGTGTTTATCATCCATTTATTTCTCCAAAGGCAGAAATACATGATACATAAGATAATAAGTCCGTATCATTGGTAATTGGATTTTTATAGGTGGAAGAACTGCTGTTTTGCAATATGACATTTATAGACGTTGTGTTTATATGAAAGTGTATCTTATTTCTTACTTTTTGCTTAGTTTAGTAATAACCAATATTGGATTGATTATTCATCTATTGGCCTAAATTTTGCATTTATTGTTTATAATAGTAATTTAACAAGTATCTGACATACTAGTGGTTTGATACTGAAGGCCCTCCGGAGGGGAAAGTTTACATGATAGAACCATCTCCGCATGCAACCTCCAGAACAGAAGTGTTCGAACATTTTCTGCAAGCGAGCTACTTATAAGAACTGTATTTATTTAGAAATATATTGAAAATCCTTACAATTTATGATGATGTTTGCAATATTTCAACTAAAAAATCCTTCTTTTCCTTTTTTATACGAATGTGAATGTTCTTTCCTTCATACCCGATCTAGTCATCTTTATATCTTTTATTAATTTTAAAAGTAACAATTAAAAGTAAAAAACCACTTAATCACTAGCTTATTATTATTCATTTACTGCACTTAAAACCACTTTGCCTTTGCACAGTAGCCTAGGTATCATCAAATCAAAATTGATATGACGCCGTTTTGTGTATCAATCAGTGAAGGGATGAAGCACAGATTGATGTCGATTATAAGCACAGATTGAGTGAATTGATTGATTGATTGATAATTTTTTAATATTATAAGATCTACCAATAATACCTTGACAATCGACTCTTGCGATCAGGCAAAAATTACAGTAATGAATTTTCTGTACTAACAACAGAATACTAGACTACAGAGAATGTTGTATATGAGAGAGATGTTGTGTTGAAATAGATATCTTGTACAGTTTTACTTTATTGCCTTTCATCTTTACTTCTTTCAAAGAAAAATGTAAAATGTTAATAAAATTTATATATTTTAATAAAATATATCTTAAAAAAATTAAATAAGAGATCATTCTTGTAAAAGAATTGAACGTATTTGAATTTGTACATATTTACTATTATTAACTTAATCTTTACAGTTTCAAAGACATTTCAATATCACATACAATTATGGTTCATCTCTATACACTCTAGTTTAAGAGTGTTTAGTGATACACTTATGTCTTTAGTGATGGAATAACATGTTTGTCAAATGCTTAATAAATGTCAAATTTTTATATATATGTCAGATTGAATTTACGGCCTATTGTTTTTTTAATTAATTTTTTGGATAACTTTTCCAAAGCCCTTAATAATTTTTTAAATTCACAAGGAACTAGGTAGATTAACTCACTATACGTTTGGTTTTCAATGGTTATATTTTTTCCAACGTTTCGGTCGTCTTCGACCATCTTCAGGGGGTAAACCTATATATAATATCTAAAAAAACTATTAAACATTGTTTAAAACACTTAATTATTACACTCAAAGTCCATGACTACTAAATCAAATATAAACAATTAAACTGGCCGGTTGGCATTTCATTTCATGCCAGCAGGTGTCTTTAAATTGTTCTACATTGTCAAATTTGTTTGTTGCGACTGTCCCATGTGCAGCTTCAATAAGTTTGTAAAACTTACTGTTTGGTTATTTATATTGGGCTTCATTTTCAATATACTAAGGGCCTCAATAATACCTAATCTGCCATGGTCTCTTTCTTGGTATAATATTTCAGTGTTGTTAGTAAGCATATCCCTGGTCAGCTTCACTTTGTGTAACCTTTCTGTGTAATTTTTAGATTTTTAGGTCCTCCTGCAGCTAGGTGCATTGTCAGGCGTCTGGATAAGGTTTATATATATATATATATATATATATATATATATATATAATATATTATATATATATATATATATATATATATATATATATTTATCTAATTTTTTAATATTTTTCCCATAAAATCATAAATTTGGATGGTAGTTAACTCATTTTTTTATTTAATAAACTGGTTTTCATCGGAAAATGTTTGAATGTCAGTGCTTTAATATTCCTGCTATCATGACTGAAAAAAATATAAAAATAGATAAGAAAAGAAGAAATTGAGCTCCTCAAAGCTCTTTGGTAAATATTACATTGAATGTAACTCGATTATTTCTGAGGCTTTAATGATAGTCATTAGACTTGATCAATGGAATGAAGGGATGGCTTGTTTAAATTGCAAGATAGTACGATAACTTATTTAGTTGACTAGAGCTGGGTAAGCAAAATGTGTAGTTGAGCTTTATCAGCTTAACTGTTAGAAGAAAATGAGGCAGTGTGCATGTGAAGATAATGTGTAGATAATAGTCGGTAAGTGTAGAGCTGGTCGACAATAGAGCCTTTATTTATAGGGAAGCAATTTCCTGTCTAGTCAGATCAAGGCTTTGGAGGCACACATGTGTGACAGTGTTCCAATCAGTATGGTAGAATTTCATTCCACTTGGCAGAGCATTATTATCATTACTCCAATCGATTCCAATCATTATTTAAATATGGTTCATTACATCGGACATAATTATTCCTGCAGTTCGCTTATTTTCCTTCATTATCCAATGCTTTCTTTTTTTTTTTTGATAGCGACTCACTTATAAACCTGAAAGTGCTGAATATGACTTTCTCGTACTCAATAAGCCTGCAAGTAATCTTAAGTGTAAGAAGTCTGAAACATGAACAACTTAAAATCTATTTATGATCTCTTTTCGTCTTTTTTTGAGATATATAAATTAAAAAATATACAGTTGAGTGTTTAAAAGTGTAATGAATATCTGATTAATTGACTTAAAAGAATCTTATCCGTGGTTGCTTATCTTTTCTCTTACCCTGCTCAGGTGGGAGCCTACATGAAATGTAGAGCTAATCGCCTTTTACGCTTTGTAGGATGATGCAAAACTGGGAAGGGAATGTGTCATTACAATATATAGGACTCCTAAGGCAATTGCTGTTGTCGACTAGCTCTACACTTACCGCCTATTATCTGTACATTATCTTTACTACTTTCTTCTTTACTCTCTTTACAGGTCTTTGAATTGAAGAATAGTTGAACTCAAAACTGGCTCAACGGATGAACAAACCCAAGGCCGGATATGCAGAGGCCACTAACACAGCATTCACCGCTAAAACTTAAGCCCGATAGCAAACATAGCTGACCATTCTCACTGAAGGGCTTGGAAGAGTTTTAGAAAAGATAGACACTAGTTGGAAGAAAAACAAGCCATCACATGATCTATGGACTTTCTCTCAAGGACGCCCATTGGAGAAACACACCATACAAAAATGGCAGGCTAAACTACATGTTAAGCACTGCAGTAGGAAGAATATTTTTAAAAAGACAGGAGCACGTTGCGAAAGACTGTAGGGATAACCAGTGTAAGATTCATCAGACTCTCCACTCTTTTGAGTCAAGGAATTGACCACCTTTGTGCTTATCTTTGTCCCTACTATGAAGAAAAAATCACACAAGCAAGCTAAACCTCCACCACCACGACAAGGTGAAGTCACATCTTATGAGAGGAGGGGTGGGGGAGTTATGAGTGAATAGAGGACTACTCAGACTATACCTCATAGCAGAGAACGTATTTACCCTAACCTTCCATACTGCCATGCTTAATCAATGTTTATTCAACATTAGTAAACAAATAATTGTTGTAAACTAAAGAATTCCTAATGGAGTTTGATATAACTCGTTCATAATTATTTTCAAAATTTTCTCTCTCTCTCTCTCTCTCTCTCTCATTCCCTTCTTATAACCCTCCTCCACCTCACTCTACCCACATTGTATATTTCTAATTATATTCAAGCCATTATATTATTATAAAAATCCATTAATTCTGCAGTAATAATATGTTATAATTTCAAACTCAATGTCAACTAATTAAGATATACCATAAGCCTACAAAATAAATTCAAATCATTAAATTGTGTTTCTAACAGTGACCTAAATACTACAGGCCTTTCTCAAAACAATTTACTACTGTGGCTTCAAACCAGTGCTCTTAATTTGATACAATCTGCAATGTTCTTTCTCTAATAAAAAAAATAGCAAACCATTATTATTTTTTCTTTCAACTTAATAATAAATCCATTTTTTTTTCTGATCATATTGTGTAGCGTAAGAATTTATTTACCAGGCATATTTATTCCTAGAATTCGCGTGACATGTAAAGTTTTACCGTATATTCAAAAACTTAGTGTGTGACACTAATACTATAATTTATAAGTAGTTATACTAACTTGAAGTAGTTATTTATGCATTATAAATATGTTAAAGTCAATTATAATCTATTTACGTAGCAATTTTAATTTAGTTTGTTGTATCTCACAATATTACTTATAAAGTTGCGTTAATAATTTTAACAGAGAACTAAATCTTAGTAAAATTTATAAATTAAAAATTATCCATTCATTTTCATTATGACTTTTTATATGATATATCTGAAAATTAAACTCAAACGATATAGAATAAAGTTCATATTTGAGTGCATGAGTTATTCAACATCTAGACAGTGAGATGCTGAATAACTCATTAACTGACTGTAGACTTACATTACTTTATGTAAGTACACCTTATATTATCACTGATTAGGGTTTATTCCCTCTTAAATAATTGCAAGAAGAGGATCCACATTGTGTCAACTTACAAGCTGCCAATTGAAGATCATGCAAAATTTATTTACAAAATTATAAAAGTGCGAAAATTACATTAATTTGTGAATATTATTCATTGTTCATAAACACTAGGGCAGATGTCTGTCGCTCTTTTTTGCTTCGTGGTTTGTTTCTTTGGAGAAACTTGTTATTGGAATTATATATGACTTCACTGTACTTCACATATACTTTCTTTCAAGTAGAAATAAAATTCTTATGGATGGAATAAACTGACGTCCTATATGTTTTAAAAAAAGTGCCCTCCCAAACTGTATGAGAGTAAAATGTTTTTTTTTTGTTTAAACTTTAAGCTGTTAAGTTAAAGTTTATTTTAACTTAGGTATGCGAAATACTTGGACGAATTAATTATTTCATGCATTTTCTGAAATGTTATTTAAATAAATTAAGTTTTTAATTAAAGGTTAAATCTTTAATCACTTCTTGATTAAAAAATTTAATGAACTATTTTGAATGAAAGTGGGATACTTGATTCATAGATATTTTTTTTTTAGCTAGTGGTAGGAACGCGACTCGAATGCACAATTCAAATAGTCACTGCGTCGAAAACGTGTTGTGATATCATCAGACTCTCTGATCTACCAGAAATAAAGTGTGAAACAATCATTATGCTGATGAGCTATACTCTACCAACTATAATATGTTTTTATGCAATGCTGTTTTGCAATGTTCCTTTGTTACAGTCAAATATATATCCATCGTTATAATAGGCACACCAAACGGAACTAAAAATACAATTAAATGTCTGAATATTTATTCTATATGTGATAATAAATTCCTTTGCATTCGTAGATTGTTAAGAGCACCATGAACTTTACTAACTAAAAAAATATCTCTGTCAGTATAACTCATTTTTTCAAGGATCTGATTGCTTTAATAATCCGTAAAGCTGGCCTTCATTAATGTTCTGACTGCTACGAATGTCTTACAAAAATCCATCACTAAGTAGCTTCAACTTTTGGATACTATATTTCTATTCACTAATGTTTTATATAATTACCATGTTATTTCCAATTATTAATAAAACATTTCTTTTTCAGGTACAACCGTTCATCTTTTTTCACTGACTTCATTATTTAACTGTAAGTGAATAATTTTTAGTTTATTATTTAAGAGTTGATCACTGAAATGATAACAATTAAAAAAAAGCAGCTAATATACTCAGTATTTTGTCTTTTAACTTATATACTCAGTCAGATTATAATTCTGCATTTAACATAAGCATTAGCACAACTATACAAACATTGTCCTGTAATATCTGATCTAACTACACTGAAAGATCTCATTTTCTTCAAACTAAGTATTTGCCCCTATGGATGTATTAGTTATTTGTCGTCTAAATGGAATACACTGATTTTGGTGTACTTTCAAATTAGAACACTAAAGATACTAAGTTCTCTATTTAAGCATTACTGCATTTATGCAATTATTAGTTCTGTGTCTTCTAAACTAGAGACTCTACAAGGTACTTTTCAAACATTATCACCAATGTAATTATTATGCATGTATCTTCTACAGTAAATGAACTGCCAGATGTTAATTTCTGCACTTAATGTTAGGTCAGGAATGTAATTTTTAGTCGTGTGCCTTATAAACTAGACAGTGTAGTGCACTAATATTTCCATCTAAATAGTGCCACCACTATGCAATTATTAATCGTCTATCACCAAAACCAATAAACCACATCAGTGTATTTTTCTGTACTAAAAATATGGTTAATTATACAAGATTATTTTCACCACTATAGGATTCGGGCAATACTCAGTCATCTATTTTATAAACTGTATACTGCAAGATAACTTTTCCATTGAAGAAATAAATGAATCAAACCACAATAAGAAAATAGGAAAGATCTTAGTCATGCTTTCCCATTTTCTTATTGTGGTTTGATCATTGATTGTTGATTTCACTTGTTTATGTGAAATCTTTTTATTTAAGAAATAGTGCAACTATGTAAAAGATAAAATATTTGGAATATAAATGCAAGGACAATTTTTTTTCTAAATTACTGAACACCTATACTGATATTATTTTTGCTATAATAACAACAAATTAATAATAATTAATTTTTGCTATAATATAGGAGTCATAGGGCATAGTCGTCAATTAGAGTCGGAGTCATAGGACATAGTCGTCAATCAGAGTCGGAGCCTTAAAAAGGTTAGAGTTCTATTCGGAGTCAGTGTTGAAGAGCAACTAAAGCCTTTAGGGTTTAAAGTGACCGCTAGAAAGCCTGATTAAGTATATTGTAATTTAAATGGGGGCTCTAAATGCCTCCATATTATATATTGAAAAAACAGCAGAGGAAATTGATGACAAAATCAACTGACTTGAGTGTTCCACTTATAAGCCTCACGGTCATATCCTAGATACGGTCCACTTTACGGTCCACTTTACGGTTCACTGCTTTCTTAAACCGCTTCTTGCTGGCATTCATTTTTATTAAGTTCGTTTAAATTTATGAATACATGAGTTATTATTTCTCTAAGGAAATATTGTGCTAAATTTCAAATAAATTGAATTTGTTAAAATTAAACTCTAAAGTGTGCAATCAATTATTATATGGTATTTACTCATTGTAGGGTAAAAATTGTAATAAAATAGACTACACATGTAGACGTTTTTTTGTTTTTTTAGTTTTATAACTGAAGAAGAACACTTTGTGTTCGAAACGCGTTTTTTATATTATTCAACTTCTAAATGTTGAGAAGACTCAACATTTGAGAAGACAACTGTCTTAAACTGTTTAAACTGTGAAACAAAAATGAATATTTATATTAGAAATAGGTAAAACCGTCATACCTCGTAAGATGATCAAGGAGTCGTTGGAGCGCTTTCGGACGTTGTCCATCTTCGATCGCAACAAACCTACTGAGCTGTTTTATAGGAGGTTGGTTATCTGTCAAGTCCACTGTCAAAATAATAATATCAGGATAGCAGTGGACTTGACAGATAACTAACAACCCCCTATATAACAGCTCAGTAGGTTTGTTGCGATCGAAGATGGACAGCATCCGAAAGCGCTCCAACGACTCCATGATCAACTTACGAGGTATGACGGTTTTACCTATAATATAAATCATACTAGCCTCAGTGGTATTAACAATATGCATGTATTTATAAATGGATATATTTCACATAAATAGATAAAAGGGTATCGATGAATTTATTGTTGTACATTTACAAAAAAAAAAAGAATAATTTTTAACAACTACTATTAATTAACTTGCAGTACTTATTTTCATCAATGGAATAAAACGAATGAAGCTTTATCAGGTATTGAAGTAAAATGATGCAATGCACAGGATAGTAAAAGTATTGAAACACTAAACTGTTATTCTTATTATAATTGTGTAATCAGATTATGGTAGCTTTTATATTTCTATAGCATATTCTTTAGTGGCATTCTATATAATATCAAAATTAAAAATAATTTTATTAGTTATATCTCTTTGTTTGTAGAAACAGTTTTTCCCTTTTTACAAATATAGTTATGGAGTTTAATAAACTCAACAATAACTATAAAACTAAGAGTGACAATCAAGGCTTTATGGTATTTTGATTGATAAAACTCAATTAGAATGCCTACAATTTATTGATGCGATTTCTTTAAAAGTCAACGTTCTCTGTTTTAGAATCATAGATTTCTCCTTCTTTTTTAAAGCAAGTTTTGATTATTTATGACACAATTGGAAACCATGAAGTTTCTTTAAGTAATAGTAACAGAATAGGACAGTATTCTACGATTTTTATAAGTGTGAAGATTTGAATGAATCTGAAAAATTAAAACGATATATCATCACCTGAGTCCTTCAGTTAGCATTTCAAACAGTTTAGAAATTTACAAATTTCATTAATTATATTTGTAATTAATAGTTAATTTTACAAAAATACATTAATTTAAGTATAAACTTCAATAAAATAGATTTTAAAGCACTAATTCATTTTCTGGTTAACTTTTACATAGTTAATTTTGCTTCACTTCAGTTCTGGATTAATCAAAAGCTATAGTACATTCTCTGTCGCTCTTTTTATTTATGTTTCTTTGCTTGCTATCTTTATTCATTTACATCGATAAAAAGATTTCACATAAACACGTGAAATAATAATCAATTATCAAACCACAATAAGAAATGGGAAAACAAAACTAAGATCTTTCAACCGTAACAAGCGGTCTTCGTCTCAACTCAGTTGGGTTTTTGACTCTGACGAAGACCGCTTGTTACGGTTGAAAGATCTTAGTCTTGTTTTCCCATTTCTTATTGTGGTTTGATCATTTATTCATTTACTTATTAACCATTTAATAAATGTTTGTATATACTCGTTTCCTACTGTACTTTATAATAATGTTTGTTTCATTCACTTTAGTTAGTCTTATTTTAACTTATTTCTTTGCCATCTAGTGTCACTGCTAGTTTACAGACAGTTAAGAGCACCTTACTCGGCTCTTCTTCGTCTGTTGTCATACTGTAATTATCTCTTACTCTTAATCTACTCTTTTGGTTTATATTCTGACGATGAACCACTCTTCAATATATTGACCATCACAAGTGCATTCGTCTGCTTTATGTAATTTTAAGTAATATAAAGTATGAAATCATCACCATTCTTCATATATGAATAGAGGGCTCTTGAGAGGAAAAAAATGTGCAGGTGCAAGACCATTTCTGGGCCTCCCTTTCCAGTGTTATGCAAAGTTTATAATTCATTTTATATAGATATATCTTTTATTGTGAGTGTGTATGTATGATGTAAAGTTATTCTTAGCATAATAACCATCACCAGAATCCTATTCAGGTAAAACAAATAAAAAACCTACCAATGAAATGGGGAAGGTGTCGTCTAGACCAGGGGTTCTCAACCTTTGTTTGCTTGTGGACCTATAAAAGCTACTTGTGGACCCCCTAAAAGCTACTTGTGGACCCCCACTCCCCCCGGATACTTAAAAAACATAATTATACGAATTTATAAATAAATATTTGTTTTTAGGTAAATGAATATCGTTATTTATGAAATAATTTCATTACATCTACAACGCATGCCGAAATACAAAAATGTTTTTAAAACAATAACAAAATATTTCTTTATTAACATATTATAAAGTACCCTGAAATAAATTGTAACAGAATCAATTTTGAATGTACCATAAAGAGAAGTGCAATAGAAAATTTTAAAACATTGGAACATTTTAACAAACTGACGAGGATATTAGGCCTTATATTTTAATTATGTGTGAATATTGTACGGCCAAAGCTTACTACGCTTTGGTTTATTTTTGCTTTGCTGATAAATTCATTTAAACTTAACATAGAGCTCTAACCACGTGTCATGGACCTTCAGAATACTACTTTTCTCATGGACCCCCAGTAATCCTCTGTGGACCCCTGGGGGTCCATGTGGACCACGTTGAGAACCACTGGTCTAGACTGTCCAGATAGTAACTGGCTGTCAGTAGGTACTGTTACTACTGGTCCTCGACTACTACTGATATTTACCAGTTTGGCAAGAGCGTTTTATACACAGGTTTGAAATACATAAGTAGGTTTTGATTGGATTAAGCTATAGACATGAAGAATATAAGATTAACAAAAGTAAATCTTTGGTAGGATGTTAGGGTCAAGTCACTGAGGACAAATATACCAATAGCTGCCGTCTTAATCTGACCGTTGGGAAAGATTAAAATTAAATTCATCAAATTGGAGCCGTTTTTTGAGGTTCTTTTTATAAAACGTTCATCATTTTAGTCTGTTTTTTAGTCACGTGAATAACAGACTATTTACATCGATATAACTTTGAAAGTAAAATGTTAAGCTCAATATTGCCTAGACATGTTAAATGGTATAGATATTGTAGGGTAAAAATCTAATGAAATGGTCTCCACATATAAAAATTTAATGATATAAACAACGCGTTTCGAACACGTAGTGTTCTTCCTCAGGCATTAACTAAAAAATACAATGACACCAGAGAGTTATCTATAGTACAAAGTAAATAAGTACAAAAATTAATAGAAAATAAAATAAGGCAGAAAGTAAGAACCTAAGGAAAGGAACAACTTTTCTTAATTTATTTATATAAAAAAAAAAACCACCCATGTCCATTCCATTACCAGTCAGTCTTATTCAGAGGCACTCATCCTTAGGTTCGTACTTTCTGCCTTATTTTATTTTCTATTAATTTTTGTGTTTATTTACTTTGTACTATAGATAACTCTCTGGTGTCATTGTATTTTTTAGTTAATACCTGAGGAAGAACACTACGTGTTCGAAACGCGTTGTTTATATCATTAAATTTTTATATGTGGAGACCATTTCATTAGATTTTTACCCTACAATGATTAAATACCACATAATAACTGATTGCACTACATTAGAATGGTATAGATATGTTGACGATATACTTTGCATCTGTCCTAATTCTATAAATAAAGATGATTTCCTAATAAAAATAAATTCATCAAATGGAGCCGTTTGTTGTAGGTTATTTTATAAAACGTTCATCATTTCAGTCTATTTTTTTATTCACGTAGATAACCTGCAAAAAACGTCAAAAAAGAGTCAACATACAGGAAAATGGAAACTAGGTATTTTTTTTTACCTATTTGAAAAGAATTAAAATTTGATGAAGTTAGATTAAAAAATGACAACCTGAAGAATAAAGATTAGTGTTTGTGACAGGACAATCTAATCGCTTTTCTTCTTGAATTAAACAATAAAAAAAAATGATGCATAATTGCCTATTTCAATTTTTAAGAAGTTCATAGGCCTCCTTGACCCATATCAGCCTTGGGGCTCCACCCCCTCACCCTCTTCTAATAGGGCCTGTATAAATATATAAAAACTCTACTATAATTTTTACTTCTTTTTTCCGGAGTGCCAATAAGTTGGACACTGTCATTAAGGTGTTGTTTCTTTCCAATCATCTTCTATTTTTAGTGAACTCTCTTTTACTTCCTATTGTAAGCCGCTTAATATTAAGAGTATGTTCTGAACACTCTATCTTCAATACTTTTACTGGCAGGGGAATAATAGAATGTGGACGTTGTAACTGTCAAACAGGTGTCATTATTAAATAAATACCTTATTTACTTCTTCACCTAGGAATATGTCTTAGCCTTGATCTTTTTGTACATACTGCGTTTACTGTTTATATCAAGCGTGAGTAATCTGCATCCTTATAGCAGTATGAGGCCTTTGAATCATAAAATTCGGCCTTCTTTGGTTTGTTGAGAAATATTTTTCAAAATAAAAAGAATTATATTTATGGTAATAAAGACAAAAAATTCTGGTATTTAGGAAGAAGATTATTCATCAGTCATTACTTGAAAAGTCTAAGCTTTTAATAAATTCAACGATTTTACAATATAACTATTATATAAAAAGTTGCTTATCCAATCGTCGTGGCCTTTTGGGGAAGTGGACGATGGTAAAATGGCCTTTATCTCAAGAAAGGTTCTCCACTCCTGGTTTAGGTTGTTCCCGGTGTGACACACATTACATCAGTCTGACCTCCACTAAGCTTAGTCAGAGTATTCCTTCCCTTGGTAAACACAGTAACATGCCTGCTGCCACGATGTCATTTGGCTTCAATGATTGCTCCCCTGTCCAAGTCCTCAATTATATCTCTGACCCAAACACGTAGGTAACTCTAAAAGTATCAGAGGAGTCGTGTAACATGTATCACTTCTTAGAGCCCGCACTCTCTTTACCTCAATCTCTACCGATAAACTTCGTTCATTTGATTTTTGTTGTTTTTTTTGTTTATTTTATTATTTTTTAATTTTAACTGAATATATATATATTTTTTAATAATATTTTATTGCATTTATTTCTTTTCATATATTTTTAAATTGATTTTATTTTTGTTATAATTGTTGTTAATATTTCGATTAAAATGATTTGTATATTCTATTTCCTTTCATCTTATTTTCCCCTATTTCTCTCTTTTCTCACTCTCTCTCTCTCTCTTTCTCCCTCTCTCTCTCACTATACACACATATATATGATCAAACCACAATATGAAAACCCAACTCAGTTGGAGTTTTTGACTCTGACGGAGACCGCTTGTTACGGTTGAAAGATCTTAGTCTTGTTTTCCCATTTTCATATTGTGGTTTGATCATTGATTGTTATTTCACGTGTTTATGTGAAATCATTTTACACACACACACACACACACACACACACAATACACATGTATATATATTATATACATAAGTTTATAAATATATAATATATATATTATATAATATATATATTAAAGATTTCACATAAACACGTGAAAATAACAATCAATGATCAAACCACAATAAGAAAATGGGAAAACAAGACCAAGATCTTTCAACGTCACAAGCGGTCTTGGTCAGAGTCAAAAACCCAAGTCAGTTGGGTTTTAACTCTGACGAAGACCGCTTGTTACGGTTGAATGATCTTAGTCCTGTTTTCCCATTTTTTAATTGTGGCTTGATCATTGATATATATATGTTTTATATGTATAGGGCATATTTAAACATTTATAGGCATACTAACGTGCTTCAAATTGTTACGGTACATGTATCACACTAAAATTGATCAGTTATATTAAAAATTTATTTATATTTATTTACAATATTTGAAATAAAATAATTCGTAAATACAATAATTTACAGCAAAATTTTAAAAAAAAAATTACTTTATAAAGGTATGAATATTTTTATATCTCTATTACTGCGAATTCAATGCAGATTAAAAAGGTGGTGCAGTGTTTTGAGAGTTTTTCACTTTCATTGCTGTGAATCAGGTTTGTTGCTTTAATGATTGGTTTACTTAAATCTTGGCTAGAGCTGGTCCACTGTTGCTGTTGTTTTCCTCAGTCATAATGCCGTTGCGTGCACCTCTCTTGATGACCTTCCCTGTTCCTGCCTGTTTGGGTAGCCAGTGCCCATGTGTTTTCCCTCATGCCCTTCTCTTGCCATTTCCTTTGTTTATCGATCCTCTCACCCTCCTGCCATCTGTTCCCATTAGTTCCACCCCCTGCCTATACTCCAGCACATTTTGTCTTTCACCAACTTCCCCCAATACTAAAAACCATCCCTTCCATATCTTCTTTTTTTTTTTCACATTCTTGTTCTGCCTATTTTCCCCCTGTCTTTTTTTTTTCTTTCCTTTTTCAACCATCATGCAAACATCTTGAAGGCAGTTAGAGAGGTCCTTCCTTTTAGAAAGCCACAAAGAACTTTGGCTCCCTTTCTTCCCCCTCAGACACAGTATTTATCAAGTTCATGGAGGAGTCCTCATCTGTGTATTTAGGATCATCTACCTATTCCAATAACGAAAGAAATAAAACTACCTGCCCTGTTACCAGCAAGATTCAGTTTTACAGAGTTTACTATATTTTAAATTCATAAATAACAATCTTTAAAACACTGGCTAAAAATGTAACGTGAGGTCATATAAACGAAATTTCTATTTCGTTTCCAGAAGAGTCAGAATAAATAATGCAAATCCATCCCTGTGAACTATATACTGTGTTACTATAGTGTTGTAGTTCACATACTACAGTATATAGTTCACAGTATATAATTAGAATTTTCATTTGGTTTCTTTAAAGGCGTGGAACCTTTTAAGTACAATGATCAAATATCACACATCATTCAGATTATCGTAAAGAGACTGTAAAGTAGTTGAAACTTTTGAGTAAACAGATCAATTGTAGAATCTCTAACCTAATTTCAGACCAATTGTACAATCTTTACCCAAAGTCTAGTTAATTAATTGTAAAATATCCACCCTAAAGTCCGAATCGTGCAATATCTACCCAAAGTCTGGTTAAAGATGCAATCTCTACTCTACGTCAAATCAATTGAATATCCTCTCCAATGTCTGCTCAATCGATACAATTTGTATCTTAAGTCAACTCCAAGGCTTCACTATTCACTAATCTTTACTCCAAGACAAGTCATTGAAGAATCTCTACTCCAAAGAGAGGTCAGTTGTACAATCTCTACTCAAAGTCAAATCAATTTTAGAATTTCTACCCTAAGTCAAATTAATTGTGGAATCTCTACTCCAAAGAGAGTCAAGTCATTGAAGAATCTCTACCCCAAAGAGAGGTCAGTTGTACAATCTCTACTCAAAGTCAAATCAATTGTAGAATTTCTACCCTAAGTCAAATTAATTGTGGAATCTCTACTCCAAAGAGAGAGAGGTCAATTGTACAATGTTTTGCCAAAGTCAAGTCAATTGTGGCACAGATGATTTCAGATTAATATCATCTGAATTGATAATAAAAGATCTGAGATAAGAATTAATTATCAGCATATGATATAAAATAATACTATAATTATTAAAGTTAATGAAAGGTCACAATAAAAGCATGATAAAATAGAATTCTTAAATTAATAATGATGAACGATAAAGATTTAAGCAAATACATTTTTTGGTTTCCAAACAGATTCCACTGCGCAATCTCCACTTCTAGAACGTTTGGGCTTGAGATTATACAATTGATGCAATAATAAATTTGCACTATTGGGTATGGTTTCTCTATTGTAACGAAAAGTCCTGTTAAATTATAGTTAATTTCATTATAAGAAAACGTTTCACACAAAAACAGATACTTCAGTTCATGAAGTGCCATGTGTTAATTACAATTGTATGTTGATTTTCTTCACGTTTGGGATGCAATGATAAAATTAAAGGCTATTATAAAATTCACTATAGTGGTTAGCTTCAGTATGAGACTAGAGATATTTTCTTAACTTGAATATTCAAACACTCATTCAAACAAACATTGGGCTTAATAGCTAAGCATACTATTATTATTGGATTCACAACTGTTTCGCACAATCATAATTGATTTGACGTAGAGTAGAGATTGCATCTTTAACCAGACTTTGGGTAGATATTGCACGATTCGGTCTTTAGGATGGATATTTTACAATTAATTAACTAGACTTTGGGTAAAGATTGTACAATTGGTCTGAAATTAGGTTAGAGATTCTACAATTGATCTGTTTACTCAAAAGTTTCTACTACTTTACAGTCTCTTTACGATAATCTGAATGATGTGTGATATTTGATCATTGTAATTAAAAGGTTCCACGCCTTTAAAGAAATCAAAATGAGAATTCTAATTATATACTGTGAACTATATACAGTAGTATGTAATAACATTTAGTTTTCTTTGGATGATAGAATTTGTCAGAAACTAGTCAGGTAATCAAAAGCATACGACATTTGAATGTATATTTCTAAATAATGTGAATGCAACATCTGTTCTATTCACAATTAAAGTATTTTATGACCACATAGGTGTTTTAATGTATAAATCTCATGGAGCATGGAAACCACATCTTGTTCTGTTGAATATCAAAAAGTTTCATTTTGAAATAAATAAAAAGATTAGAATGCTTAAAACATAAATAGTATGGAACAATCAAATCAGATATTCCTAGTTTAAAGAAACCCCTTCTGTAGATATCCAGAGATCAAATTAAATTCGTTCAAAACAATAATAATAAATATTTATTATAATTAATACATTATAAATAATAATAAATTAATCAGTAATAACAATTAATAACATTCTTACGATTATTAATTAATAATCAATAATTAATAACATTATCACGATCCTTACGATAAAGATCTCTGCCATTTTGGGAATTTGGAATATGCTGTAAAGTTATACCTCTGACACTGATTACCAATGAAGAATTGTGTCTCTGTAATGATTCTACATTGGGAGTCTTAAATTTGCCTAACACAAGTGTATTTAGAGTAGAGATCAATCACAACTTTCAGATACACTTTTAACATAACTAATGAATTAGTTATGTTAAACATATGGCAACCTTGATCCTTTTTATTACTTTTGTACTTCCTTCAAGCATTTTCCTGGCTAACATCCCATTATGAGCTCCATACATGTTTGACTCCAGATACATCGCAAGTCAACAACAAAGTCTGGTCATATACCTCCAGTATATGTATTGTGAAATATTGCTTGTATGTGTGTCAAAAAGATATGTCAAATAAAAAAAAATCAACAAATTTTATATTTGATTTAGTTGTTAATCTTTATTCAAAATAGCAAGGTCATGATCAATATTGCACTTTTTTATTTGGTACTTCATTTGACAAAACAAAATGTATTTGTTATTATGTAAAAATTTATTTTTAGAAATAATATTAAAATCTCTGTAGTTATGGCTTTTTAGTTGACATTTCACGTACAAGAGTAATTTAAGGGAAAATTGATGTCCAGGGTCAAAAGTTGAACAACTTTTATGGAATAGCAACAAACTACTTTTAAAAGGTTGCGATTAAACCACATGTATATTAAACTCAGTAAGAAACTAATTAATAAATATTTAATTTGGTGTTAATGAATTGAATTATTAAGAGGTAATTTAATATGAATTACCTCATTATTAATTATTTCGTTTTATTTAGTTATAAATAGTTCAACAAATAATTGTTTAATAAATAATGGAACCTCTATATATTTAATGTGATTATCCGTTGGCTTATACAATTCATTAAACAAACATGGAGGTTCTGTTAGGTTAGGTTTGCAATGGTCGTCCCAGAGGAGAACACCCATACGACAAACATTGATCCTTTGTGATACAACACAATGAACATTCTACCTTGGGAGTCTTACATTTTGCCTTACTCAAAGGTATTTAGTGTAAGGGTCTTTAAAGAGTCCTGAACGTCGTAAAGGCTCGGGACCGATGGCTTGATGTCCAGAGTATGTCGAGAGGTTTGTTTAGCCAATTTCTGAAGTATGTTTACCATGTGTGGAGGAGAAGGAAAACCCTTACCCTCTAGTGACAGGGACCTCGATGTTGCAGTTCAGATTTTAGTCTTGGCTAGTTACCATTAGTGATAAATTAGTTTTAGTCTTTGTCCCCTCAAGGAAATATTCCAAGTACTCGTACCTTGGGGGTTTAACGTAAGTTGTGCTCCTTCTGTATGTTTATTTATATGTTCTGTGTACTTTAGTTTAAGCAACCGATAAGGGAATGTCGAGTACCTTGTCGGACATTATATTAGTTTTTAGTCTTTTAGTATTGAGTGTTTCTTAGTTATAAGTTAGTTTAGTTTCCACCTCAAGAGAATATTTTAGTACCTTGAGGCGTAGTGGGAAGTTGAGTTGGTCTTGATTGTATGTATATGTCTTCGTTATATGTGTTCTTTAGTTAAAGTGCCACTGGTAAGGGAATTTTTAGTACCTCCGCATGTTACCTGGGCTTTTTTATCTTGTCTATTACTCGTGGCCTAGGTACCGTTTTGCGGAGTAACTATCAGAATTCATGCTTAGCATTGCGTTGTTTGAGGTGCCCTTGACAAGGGTAACTTGTCAACAAGGCGGCCTGGCTTGACTAAGCAGTTATGGCATAAAATGCCGAGGAACGCGAAGATCAAAACAGGCTTGATGTCCTTTCCAATGGACGATGTGCTCAGATTTATTCACTTCCCTCGTATATAAATCAAGGGCCAGAGTGGGTATTGAACCCCAAATATATCCTGTCCAGGAGCAAGAATGTTGCTACTGGCAACCATGGCCCCCAAAATGCAAGTATTACACATGTAAAAAAGTATTTTCATGTACATGTATTTATATTTTGTCTGAAAATATAAATGAAGACTGGCTGTGACTTTCGCTAACATAAGAGGTTGGCAAACATTGCTGCAACCAACTGTATTGCTATTATTATTGGCAGTTGAAATGTTCCCATGTCAGAAAAGGCATTATTGAAATACAATAAATAATGGTGAAAGGGCTTGTTTGTTTAAACAAAACCATGTTAATATCACCCCAATCGATAATGTTAGATTTAATTGCAATAACTTCAAAATAACATGAATTATTGAGGACGCATACATTAAAAAAAATACAATTGTCTCATACCGGTATTTTGAAATGAGAGCGTATTAAATGATAAAAAGATCTCATAAAACTCAGGTGACCTTTGCATAGCAAACAATGCGTATCGTGTGATTAAAAACAGTAAAGGTTAATTAGCAATCTCAGAAATGAAAAGGTCAAAATTTTATATCAATAAAATAAAAGAAGCTATATTTTCTTTTATTGTTTATATTAATCTGTTATCTACCAAAATAATTTGAATATTTAAGCGTAGACTGATTTTCATTGGAGTTATGATATTTTATTTTGTGTGCAAACTTCTTAACGAATGCTTCAAATTTTTTGCAACAGTAGCTGAGCACTTCTTCATCTCTTGCTGAAGACGTGGCTGACGATATGAACGTGGAAAATCAGGAATGATTTGTTGCTGATTAATATTCTTACTAGATAAAAGGTTTCTTTTTCTTAAGCGATTAAATTTTGTTCCCTTGTCGAAAGATGATTATCAATAATATTGTTTTGTTAAAAATACTGTAAGAATATATAGACTTTCGAACTCACTAATCAATTCTTCATTGCCTCTGAAAATCAATGTGTTTTCAAATTATTGAGAATCGTAAGTTTCAAGTGTTTTCTAACTTTAATAATATTCACACTATTGCTAATACATGGTTCGTGATTGAAAACAAGTTTAAAGCTATTTAAAGTCTCACCTAGATAAAAGGTTTCTTTTTCTTAAGCGATTAAATTTTGTTCCCTTGTCGGATGATTTCAATTTTGTTTGTAAAAATATGTAAGAATATATAGACTTTCGAACTCACTAATCAATTCTTCATTGTCCCTGAAAACAATGTGTTTTCAAATTATTGAGAATCGTAAGTTTCAGTGTTTCTAACTTTAATAATATTCACACTATTTAATACATTTCTGATTGAAAACAAGTTTAAACTATTCTAAAGTCTCACCTAGATAAAAGGTTTCTTTTTCTTAAGCGATTAAATTTTGTTCCCTTGTCGGATGATTTCAATTTTGTTTGTAAAAATATGTAAGAATATATAGACTTTCGAACTCACTAATCAATTCTTCATTGTCCCTGAAAACAATGTGTTTTCAAATTATTGAGAATCGTAAGTTTCAGTGTTTTCTAACTTTAATAATATTCACACTATTTAATACATTTCTGATTGAAAACAAGTTTAAACTATTCTAAAGTCTCACCTAGATAAAAGGTTTCTTTTTCTTAAGCGATTAAATTTTGTTCCCTTGTCGGATGATTTCAATTTTGTTTGTAAAAATATGTAAGAATATATAGACTTTCGAACTCACTAATCAATTCTTCATTGTCCCTGAAAACAATGTGTTTTCAAATTATTGAGAATCGTAAGTTTCAGTGTTTTCTAACTTTAATAATATTCACACTATTTAATACATTTCTGATTGAAAACAAGTTTAAACTATTCTAAAGTCTCACCTAGATAAAAGGTTTCTTTTTCTTAAGCGATTAAATTTTGTTCCCTTGTCGGATGATTTCAATTTTGTTTGTAAAAATATGTAAGAATATATAGACTTTCGAACTCACTAATCAATTCTTCATTGTCCCTGAAAACAATGTGTTTTCAAATTATTGAGAATCGTAAGTTTCAGTGTTTTCTAACTTTAATAATATTCACACTATTTAATACATTTCTGATTGAAAACAAGTTTAAACTATTCTAAAGTCTCACCTAGATAAAAGGTTTCTTTTTCTTAAGCGATTAAATTTTGTTCCCTTGTCGGATGATTTCAATTTTGTTTGTAAAAATATGTAAGAATATATAGACTTTCGAACTCACTAATCAATTCTTCATTGTCCCTGAAAACAATGTGTTTTCAAATTATTGAGAATCGTAAGTTTCAGTGTTTTCTAACTTTAATAATATTCACACTATTTAATACATTTCTGATTGAAAACAAGTTTAAACTATTCTAAAGTCTCACCTAGATAAAAGGTTTCTTTTTCTTAAGCGATTAAATTTTGTTCCCTTGTCGGATGATTTCAATTTTGTTTGTAAAAATATGTAAGAATATATAGACTTTCGAACTCACTAATCAATTCTTCATTGTCCCTGAAAACAATGTGTTTTCAAATTATTGAGAATCGTAAGTTTCAGTGTTTTCTAACTTTAATAATATTCACACTATTTAATACATTTCTGATTGAAAACAAGTTTAAACTATTCTAAAGTCTCACCTAGATAAAAGGTTTCTTTTTCTTAAGCGATTAAATTTTGTTCCCTTGTCGGATGATTTCAATTTTGTTTGTAAAAATATGTAAGAATATATAGACTTTCGAACTCACTAATCAATTCTTCATTGTCCCTGAAAACAATGTGTTTTCAAATTATTGAGAATCGTAAGTTTCAGTGTTTTCTAACTTTAATAATATTCACACTATTTAATACATTTCTGATTGAAAACAAGTTTAAACTATTCTAAAGTCTCACCTAGATAAAAGGTTTCTTTTTCTTAAGCGATTAAATTTTGTTCCCTTGTCGGATGATTTCAATTTTGTTTGTAAAAATATGTAAGAATATATAGACTTTCGAACTCACTAATCAATTCTTCATTGTCCCTGAAAACAATGTGTTTTCAAATTATTGAGAATCGTAAGTTTCAGTGTTTTCTAACTTTAATAATATTCACACTATTTAATACATTTCTGATTGAAAACAAGTTTAAACTATTCTAAAGTCTCACCTAGATAAAAGGTTTCTTTTTCTTAAGCGATTAAATTTTGTTCCCTTGTCGGATGATTTCAATTTTGTTTGTAAAAATATGTAAGAATATATAGACTTTCGAACTCACTAATCAATTCTTCATTGTCCCTGAAAACAATGTGTTTTCAAATTATTGAGAATCGTAAGTTTCAGTGTTTTCTAACTTTAATAATATTCACACTATTTAATACATTTCTGATTGAAAACAAGTTTAAACTATTCTAAAGTCTCACCAGGACGTAAATGATGTTCAAATTGATTAGTTCCTTTAATTGAAGAAAGTAAAAAGTTTGAGACGTATTTTTTCTAGGTTGAGTGACCTATGTGTCATACGGGAAATAGATGATTGCTAATATCCGGGTAGGTCAAGCCATGTTTTGAGTTGATCCAAACAGTTTTAACTTAACCACTACATTCAAATTGTTTGTGATTAATAAATGGTCTCAGTCTAAACATAATCAGTATTACTTCAGTTATTTTAAACCATATGGTGATCATGATCTTTTTTATTACTTTGTCACTTCCTTCAAGCATTTTTCTTGCTAACTTTTCATTATGTCCTCCATACATGTGTAAAATCAGATAGATCGCAAGTCTACTACAAAGTCTGGACACCCGAGGCACGATTGTTTTCAGGTAGAAACTTGATTCGTTTATTCCAATGAAGAGTTCTTGTTATGGTTGTTTTTAATGACCCAACTATTGACTATAGGGCTAATATAACATATAACTAGAGCAACTTAACTGTTGGCATTCGGACAATTTTCCCGATAATGCTTCAGTATAATTTCATCTGTTTTGCGCAGGTCCGAACACTAGTTTGTATAATAAACTTCATGAATGATTCCAGTTTCTATATTAAATCATCTGTTTTTACTAGTGGTTAGACAATATGTTGGTACTTAGATCTTTATTAGTTTTGTTTTCTTCTTGATCTGTAAAAAATCTCCAAGTTTCATTATGACACATAAGTCTCGTCAATCACAAATTTGACTAAGAATTATAACTCTTAATATGTACTTTTTTCAATATAAGTTCAAGGTAAATCGTAAATTCTTTATCAAGTTGGAACAAAGAAATATTTCTTTTTTTTTTAATAGTTAATTTTATATCTTCTATGACAACTGAAATTATTGTATTTATCAATTTTACACTATTTTTCATTTTTATTGAGGTTTGGTCTAGCATCAATAATACAACCACCTTTAAACCACGTTTCGTCTATATATTATGTATAGATTTGTATTATTTAAACTAGACCAAACCTCGATAAAAAAGAAAGATAGAGTTAAATATATGTGGTCGAGATAAGGAAAACATTCTATCAATTTTAGAAAGAATCGAAATGAAGAATTTGCAATATATATTTGTATACATCGATAAAAAGATTTCACATAAACACGTGAAATAACAATCAATGATCAAACCACAATAAGAAATGGGAAAACTCAGTTGGGTTTTTGACTCTGACGAAGACCGCTTGTTACGGTTGAAAGATCTTAGTCTTGTTTTCCCATTTCTTATTGTGGTTTAATCATATATTTGTATGTATCTTTTTTTTCAGGTACCATTATGTAAGATCCATAGATATATAAAGCACAGTTAAATAAATTTAATTCACTATCGATTAAGCTAGTTAAAGAAACTGAAATGTAAAGTAGAAAAATAATAACTGTTCAGAAAATGGAAATGGGTTTTCAGATAGAGTTGAACTTATCTTAAATTACAAAAGATTTCATCTTTAAGATTGCTTTGTCAATGAAGATAGTACGATCCAATTTCAAAAGAACTAGGCTAATGTTAAACAACCTTTCAAAATTACCCTATTATATAAGCAAACTCAAGAATATTCAGTTTATATGACACCCAAATAATTTCTATGCCACAAATGATTATTACTTTTGCCTTTCTCTGATTCACAAAAGATTTCCATTCTATGAATATATTTGGAAGCATATAATTTAAGTACAGTGTATTGATTCTTTTGTATTATTTAACTTGAGACACATCTACACATATCGACTGCCATAGTCGTACAGTGTTGATCATAGGTAAAGTGGTATTTATCAGGAAATAACAATAATATCAGTTTTGGTTAAAACATGCATTTCCGTTAAACATTCCATAGAAAAATTTATCTCCGAACGCAATACATTCACTTTTACTTATTACATTTACAGAACAAATTACAAATAAACATGAGAAACTACATAAATAAACAAAGATTATCAACTGTTGAAAGATGAAAAAGCACATTCAATAAAAATGAAAAGGGAGCTTCTCATTAACTTAATAAAGAAATAACATTATTATCTATAATATACCAGCATATGAAACTGGTTCATCTATAAGAGCTTATTCTTGAAGAAGCAGATTTTTAATTATAAATATGGAATCATTTTGAAATGGTTGAGCAAGCAGAAAGATACAATTTTGATTAAATATTTTAATAATTAAAGAATTGATGAGGCTCGTTTTTAACTCTTTTTTTTTTCAACAGTCTTGTTCAGGGTTTCCCCTTGAATGGAGTTTCAGTGGAGACCGTGACTTATTCGATAATGAGACCTAATGCCATGTTTGCCTATAACCTAAACTAGTTATGGTTTAGGACCCTCACTCTCTTAAAGATCTGCAAAAATTCTAAACAAAAAAGAGGAGGTCTGTAGATTAAGAAGGGAAATATTGAGAGGGAACAACACTCCACCGAATCCTCTCGTAAAATAATTATTAACCCTCACAACTAAGATCTTGTTTACAAATAAAAAGCATATGACATAAATTCATAACAATCATATGTCTTCGATGAATGATGAATTATGAATTCATTCACTGAATGAATGAATTTATGCTATTTCACTCAAAATTTGAAAAAACGATCCAAACTGGACGCAAATCAGCTCAAAAACGAAGAAAAGCAATACACAAAAAAAGAGACACGCTTACAAACTCAAATTTTCGGATGATCCGTCTTCAAGAGAAAATAGAATAGGCGACCAAGCTAACAATGCCGGAAACATAATGGGATTCTTGCCGTTGTGTTTCCGGCGTGCTTGGTCGTCCATTCTATTTTCTCCTGAAAACGGACATTCGAAAATTTGAGTTTGTGTGTCTCTTTCACTGTGTGTTGCTTTTCTTCGTTTTTGAATTTATGTTATGTTGTTTCACTGTTAAGTCCATTGATAGTGACATGACAAATGTTTCAGGTTTCCATTTGTTGATATTAGCAGTTATTTTAAACTTACAAATGGAAGAAATAAAATATATTCGTTTGATCACTTTTCTATTCTGTTTACATACATATTGTACAACAACCCTTAGTTATTATAATAACAAACTCTTATGTGAAGCTCCCAGAGACTAAATTATATGCCTATGTTTTTTTTAAAAAAAAGTTTTATTTATTTACTAAACTGTGTAATACATTAAGTTTTTATAAATAAAATAGAGCTGTTATTGAGATATAACAATTATTTCTTTTTATTTGTATTCAATTTTACTTTACTTTGATGGAAAAGATATTTTATCAAATGAGATTGGCTTCTGACAACTATCCTGTCTTTAACTGTCCTTAGGATAACTATCCTTCTGATCCTAAACATAATGTAGTGTATTTTTGTATGTGTTCCTCACTAATAGTAACCGTACCATGAGGGAGTTCATAATGAATTTTTTTTAACTTGTTTCCATCTTAAATTACAAATTTACTCTTATATTTTATGTACACATTTCAACTGCATTATTGCATAATAAGAGCCATGATTCCCATATCACCCTTAGAGCTTCTGAAGAGGCATTCATATGCCTCCTTGGGGCTCGCTCTCCTCCTGGTCTTAACCTCTACGGTTAATTTTTTTTTCTCATTCTTTATACTTTTTATACTTTACTCTTTATTTTCTTTTTTAATTTCATTTTCACTCTTATTGTTGTCTTCATTATTATTTCACATTATATATTTTTTATCTTGTTTTATAAATAAGTATTGGAGGGATTTCTATTGTTTCTCTCCTCCGCTGGAGGACAGGATTGCGGTGGTTCCACGAGTTACTCTGGAGGCCAGTAGCAGTTTTCATCTCAACGCAAGTACTTCGCACTTCTTCCTGATGATGACGGATGTCGAAATATCGAAGTGAGTTCTGTAAGTGACTTTCTGTGTTCTTTCCTGTTTGTTAAAGTTTATATATATATATATACAAATGAAAAAGACAACACATACAAGAAACGAGAAAACTTACTGGATCAATATTTCGAATTGAAGTTCGTCGTCAGGAAGACAGCAGAAGGGAAGAAGAAGAGGTACACCTGAACGCACGTACTTCTTCTTCTTCCCTTCTAAAGTACTAAAGAAGTCTTTGCTGTACTTGGTGATTAGGTTTTCTTTCTTTTCCTCCTGGGGGATAATATTTGTTATGAGTTCAACAGTTGTCTATGATTATCTAAGTAATTTACTATTTTGAACTGCCTGATTATTTAAAATAGAATATGACTCATTATCGAAATCATTCCCTGACTGGCACTGATTTTCATTGTGATCCAGTGGCACTACCGAGCTAATTTTACATCGGGACTCCTAAATTAATTGTAGCAAGATCATCAGGCAGTACTTAATTAAAATCAAGATAAAGCTTGGAATGACAGATTTGCATCCTCTCGGAGATACTCCGTTCACAAGAGTTATTTCTCACTAACTAATAGCAAACATGTTATATTATTACTAGGACTTGGAAGCTATAAGCTATAGAGCACGTGATCACCTCATTGATATTCTGAGTCATTGCTTCAGTTAGGAATGTAATAACATATGTTCAAATTAGTTTTAGACAAAGTATGTTTAAATTACAATCGTGAAGTGAAACAGTTTCTTAAATTTTTTGAACATTATAGAACTTGATTAGTGGATCAAGTTTAGCAAGTAAAGTTCATTAATTACTCAAGTAATTAGTAATACTGCAGTTTTTGACCCAGCACCCAACACCCAGTCAACCCTAAGGTCAATTAATACAAAATTGATAGTTTATAATTGATAGGCTACTAATCTAAGTTTGAGGGGATGCGTTATCAACTCTGAAGGGTGGGTTTGTTACCCCTTCCAAGTTAGGCTTAGGAAGCAGGCATTATATTTGACGAGGGTGTTCCATCCCTTCCTAATTCATTCATGACTGCCTGAAGTACTCCCTTATACTCTATGCGTTATCCCAAAACAATTTGTCAAAACTATCTACTCCGATATCGACTATAGTGCTTTGGATTGAACTTAGTGTCTCATCAAAGTAATGCATATCTGTAATAAAATCAATAAGGTTGTTTAAAATAATCACTACAAATAATCAAACAATAATATTGATAATCCTATTAATGTTACAACAATAAATAAAATTATAGAACGATGAAGAAATAAGAAAACTACAGTTCTCAAATGTACAATTTTAATTTTATTTTCTGGTCACTAATAACCCACAGGTATTATTGTATACTTAAGTACCCGTGACTCTTTGTGTCACTCAGAAATTATAAAAATAGGTATTGAAATTAATTCACTAAAAATAATTGACAGGGATAATTTTAATTTTTTTTTGTTATTAAGGCACAAGCTTGGGATCGTTGGTTTAATGTCTTCTCCGAGGGTCGAATGATTCTTTTATGAAATACCAGTAGTTCCTGGCTGAACAACTTTATTTTACTGACACCGTAACACAGTGGCTCACGATAGTAAGTGTGCTCACGATACCAGGTGCTTACGATATTCTATGCCCTCCTCCTTTCTATTTCATGTGTGAAATAATGTTCTCTTCAGGATACACATACGATATAATTAAAGGATGGGCATAGATTAATTAAAATAACTTTTCTATTATTTTCCGATAATAGTTGCGCTTACAGAAATAGAAATAGAAATGAGTGTCACCCTAAAGGATCCATATTTTGAGTATTCAATATAGCAGCCAAAAAAATGGCTGCAGATATATTTTTGAGAAATAATAAAATTACAAATAGCAACATATTTGTTCTAGGGTTGGTTGTGGTCCTAAATATTCCACATAATGTGATTCATTCATAATTCAATATCACATAACTCAATATCACAACAAATAAATGTGTTTTCTTTTTTTTATAAAACAACTCGTTTTAAACACGTACTGATCATCATCAGTATTATAAGTGCAATACAAATAATTGTCTTCGAACTCGTTGTTTTATTAAAAAAATTTTATACTTTTCAAAAAATGAGTAAATACCAAATAATAACTGGTGACCCAAGTTTTGAATGAAGACAAAAATGTATCAAAAGCATGATCAGATACAAGCCATTGGATAAGAAACCACATACAACCAATTCAAACAAAAAAAAAATTAATAATTTGCAAAATCAAAAAACGTTTAGAAACCTTCAGGTTTCTTAGTTGGAGAGTTGATGATGCCGCTGGGGAAAGCATATAACAGGAGTTGCATAAATATCAGTTGGAGAAAAGTTGAAGCAAGAAGAAGAATATAAAGGCTGATTGGTTTAGGTGTAATTTCGTTGGCGGATTAGAGATGAATGTGGCAGCTGAGGCTCATGGAGTTTCAGTGCTCTTTCAGTTTCTCGGCTGTAATCATTTACTGGAGTCGACAGGGAGAAGGTGATTTAATAGTGGGACGTCACGAAGGGTACTTGATGGTGCCACCGAGTCCAGAGCTCGTGCTCAATCTCCTTGCGTGTCTTCACAGTGCTGTCACTTCCACGACAAGTTGATTTCTTATAGATAGCACATCTAAACCGGAAATTGACTTTTAATGGCTTGAAAAATAGCCAGAGTCATTTTTGTTGAACTAAGTGAAAAATAATTCACCAAGCATTTTAGTGTAACTTTCATAGCGCCCAGTTCATAGCGATCAGTTATAATAGCTCTTTTGTCTTAGAATGATATATGTCTATTCATCAATCAACGCATTATCAAGAAAATAAGCTAATGAGAAAATTTTTGCTAATAAAATTTTTTGACACTATTCTTCCTTTGAAGAGTAAGTTACTTTAGTTTGCTGACTGAAAATGTTTAGACAAAAGATTTGTAGTAATTTTCTTAATCACATTACTTTAACATAAATTTACAAAAATAATTTGCATACAATAGATCACAGAACCCACTGCTGCATTTTGACTTCGTCGTTCAGATGGAAAGCTTTAACTCTCTCAAGAGAAGCGAATCCTTGCTACCTACCTGATGATAACGCAATCAAAATGTACTTGTAATTTTTTGATCTCTTGTGCGCGTTCATAGTTTTAGCAATTATAACCTCAATTAGTGTTTACAATTAATTTAAAATCTATAGTTATACAATTAACGATTTACAGTTTCACTAAACTAGGATAAGATCTATCTACAAGTCCAATGCTTTTAGATTTCCAGATTGTTTTCTTTTATAATCATTTATGAACATTACAATTGTTTAAAGACATATATATCAATAAAAACTAAAAATGTTTGCAAGAATATATATTTATAAACCGATATTGATTCATATATCACATGTCTAAAGAGTGACTAGGGGCATTCAATCAGTAACAGGCCTTGTCATTGGCAAATTTAAATCATGATCGACAGCGGTTTTTTCCTTCATTTGCTACTTGCCTTCTTTATTGTGATTTTTTTTTAATGAATACAGTTTAATATTTTTTCTGCACTAACTAAAGCGAGAGTTAGCCAAATATCTCGACTTCACTTCATCATCATCGGTGCGATCATAGATACCAACAATAATCCTGATTTTACATGTCAACAGATATACACACACCCACAGATCCAAAGGTGTGCCTCATCAATTGGATGATTCCTATTTATTAACAAGCTTCTCAATTTTCTGAAATAACACTTTGGTTATTTTGTTTACACAGTAAATTATATTTACTGTAGTCAACATTTTAGGGTAAAAAGCCAATGAAATAGTCTCCACATATAGAAATTTAATGGTATAAACAACGCGTTTCGAACAAGTAATGTTCATCTTCAGGCATTAAATAAAAAAATACGTCATCTATTTAAAATAGTAAAGTAAATGATACATTGTGAAATAAGGAAGAGAGTACATACCTATGGGTATGTATATCTCAGTATATACTTACTCAGTATGTGCTCTCTTCCTTATTTTATATTGTACCATTTACTTTGTACTATAGACAACTCTCTGATGACATTGTATTTTTTTAGTTAATGCCTGAAGATGAACACTACTTCTTCAAAACCCGTTTTTTATACCATTAAATTTCCAAATTTGGAGACTATTTCATTAGCTTTTTACCCTACAATAAACAAATACCACATAATAACTGATTGCATTATCTTAGACGTATAGTCAACATGTTTTGAATGATAAACATTCAACTTCAAGACATAAATAACATATTGAGTGAATTTTCTCTTTTATATAAACAAAGTAAAGATAGTGGATATTGTTTATTTAATTTCATGATGAACTGTTCTTTAAACATTTGGGGGTGTTTCCTCGCGGTTAGGATCACCTAACCGCGTATCTTTGATATAATTGAAATAATGAAACAATCTGAAAAAAACATGTTGCAGTTCGCAACTACGAAACTAGTTATTAATAGTAATGTCAATTGTTCATAACTACCAAACTAGTTATTAATAGTAATTTCAATTGTTTTTAAGATAAATATCAAAGAATAAATGAAATAAAAACGATTGTTTAGAATGTTATAGATTTAAAGTTCAAATTCTAAGCATAATGATCTTTCCCTCGCAATAGCCTCAAAACATTCAATAAGTTCTAAAAGCTTAATTCTTTTTCTGTAATGTAAAGCGTAATAAGTCTCTTTAACGTCCCTTTCAAATTGAATTCGTTCATGGATTAAATAAAAATAAAGCCAGAGGTCAGTAATGTGTCTTTCAAAACTTCTACCGATACTTTTGCTTAATCTATTGTTTCAAAATTAATTATTTATCTAAATAAAACCCCCTAATTTATTACAGGTTTATGCAATAAATTTAGCGATGATTTATACTTTTTATTACATTATTTGATGTAGCCATTAGTAATGTTTTAGCGAGTTCTTAAGTTAATTTAGAAATGTACAAAAATAATCAAAATGCGTGTGAAAATTTATAACATTATTAAAAAAATATTACATTAACAAACATGAGTTAATAGTACTTTATTTTATAAATAAGAATTAAAAATTTCGCCTATAAATACACTTTGCTTACCAACTCACGTGCATAAAATAATAAGATAAAACAAAACTAACGGGTCCTATTTCAATAATGTTTAAAAATTATTGTAAAGATTTTTACTTATTTTATATAAACACTTAACTTCTGTACTGTTATATAATATTTTTTTTTAAAATTGGTTACATGTTGTTGGAGATCTCCCTCCGTTGGTTTATTACAATTGATATGGGTAATTTTATGAATATATTTTTTGCTGTTTTGAGCCTCTGTTATTGAACTTTTTCCTTCATTAGTGTCCATCGCTCTGTTTGTATTTGTTTATGTATGTGTGAATGTGAGAGAGTGAGAGTAGGGGGAGAGAGTGAGAGTGAGTGAATGAGAAGTAGTTTCCTGTCTCCCCCTACCATCCTGACTCTCTCTCTCTCTCTCTCTCTCTCTCTCTCTCTCTCTCTCTCTCTTTCATCCCCTCCCAATTTTTATATCCTTTTACTTTGACTTATATAGAAATAAACGACCTGACTAAAACCAAAGAAAACACCCCTAATCCAATGAAGAAATAAAAAATTCCTTGACATGTCGAGGTAGCTCACAGGTAATAAAGGACCTCATTTATAAGGTGGTAATTAGGGCTAGCATGACTTATGGATGCTCGACCTGGTTACAAGCTGCAAGAACTAATAAAACACTTATAAGATAGTTCAGAATAAATACGCACGTCTAATGGCTGGGGCACCTTGGTATGCCAGAAATGTGGATATTCAAAGAGACCTCAGGTTAGAAACAATTGACCAATTCACGAGTAGACTGGTGACCAATGAGGACACGAAAATTCCAACCCATCCAAACCCCCTAATCCAAAGCCTATCCCAAATAATTCCCCAAACACATCCACATTAGAAGCTGTTATTAAAATAGAAGGCCAAACCCTTGAAAAATACTGACTAGACACGACACAATGAGACTAAACGACCACGAAATGACGTAAACGGACAAACCACATAATAAAAATAAAAAAAAAAAAAAAAGTACAGACATTTACTTACTGACCCCACCACCACAGCAGGACAATAATTCAGCAGTAGTAGGTCCGTGACCTGGAACTGCTAATACAACGTGCACTATAGTGGGCGGAAAGAATCGTTGGTCGTTGGTCATTGGTAGGTAGCTCGTTAATGCTAAAATGCTTTAAAAATTTTCCATTTTTATTGTAAATGTATAGTGATCTTTAATATATATGATATATAATCAAACAAATATTTCACTCTTTATTAATTTCTTGCAATATTATACATATTGGGTATTCAACCTTTCTACCGTCATAATCTACTTCAACGTATTCACTTTATAGATTAACACAGCCCAGTAGACTATCACAAAAGTAGGAAATATATTTAATAAAACAATTAATTAATTATTTATTATTGTATTTAACTTTATTATTAATTAAAGATTACTTATTAGATGAACAAATTTAGAAAAATAAATAGTAATAAACTTGTTTAAAGAGAAAGGTTTTGTTTAGTAAACTGTAACCCGTTCAAATTAAAACTATAGAATAAGCCAGTTCAAATAAAAACAATTGGATCAACTGTTTTAAATTTTACAGCTGATTTTATTGCCCTATTTTATTTTTAACTTGTTTACCATAGCTGGTAGGAGGTATTCTAATAAATATTATTGTTTAAACAGATGTTTCCTTGAATAAGTGAATTACAAAAATTTTCGACTTATACTTCCTATAATTTAACAAAAATGGATCACTTAAATTTTATTTTTAATCTAAAATTGTGGGAGTACACCTTTATGAATGTATGATTAAATTTTAACACGCAAAACTCTTGTTGGACAATTATCCCTGTCGCCTGCAATATACTTTCGTAATTTAGTAATTTACAAGTCCCTCGTAGGACCAATCAGATAGGTGAAAAACAACCTACCATTAATGTTGAATTAAATAATTAACTTGGTTAAGAGCACAATTATGTCATTAAAAAATTGTTATCTTGATACAGCAAACATTTGCACTCTTAACTTCTTCTTAATACACAATCAGATTTTGGGAAAAGTTTCAACTGTTTCAATTAGGATGATCTATGAATAACTGATTGGACTCTTCTGTTATTTTCTAAATAAAATAGATAATTTTGATTCTATTCTGAAAATTGCACTGCATGGAAACAGTGCATGGCGTGTCAGTACTCTGTGGGACTCATGACACACACTTATGTGCCTAAACAATTGGCATACACTCCATGTGATCGTCATACACTTCATGTCAAGTATCATGCCGACCACTCCATGTGCTAAGCCTCATACCATTTCTCCATGTGTCAAACCTTATGCTACACACTCAATGTGCCAACCCTCTTGTGAATCACTCCAAGTGCCAACCTTCTTGTGACTCCTCCATGTGCCATCCCTCTTATGACTCACTCAGTGTATCAACTCTCTTGTGGTTCACTCCATGTACCATCCCTCTTGTGACTCACTCAATGTGCCATCCCTCTTGTGACTCACTCCATGTACCAACCCTCTTGTGAATCACTCCATGTGCCAATCCTCTTGTGAATCACTCCATGTGCCAACCCTCTTGTGAATCACTCCATGTGCCAACCCTCTTGTGACTCACTCCATGTGCCATCCCTCTTGTGACTCACTCCATGTAACAACCCTCTTGTGACTCACTCCATGTGCCATCCCTCTTGTGACTCACTCCATGTGCCAACCTTCTTGTAACACAAACCATGTGCCAATCCTCTTGTGAATCACTCCATGTGCCAACCCTCTTGTGAATCACTCCATGTGCCAACTCTCTTGTGAATCACTCCATGTGCCATCCCTCTTGTGACTCACTCCATGTGCCAACCCTCTTGTGAATCACTCCATGTGCCATCCCTCTTGTGAATCACTCCAAGTGCCAACCTTCTTGTCACTCACTCCATGTGCCATCCCTCTTATGACTCACTCCATGTGCCATCCCTCTTGTGACTCACTCCATGTGCCAACCCTCTTGTGAATCACTCCATGTGCCATCCCTCTTGGGACTCACTTCATGTGCCATCCCTCTTGTGACTCACTCCATGTGCCAATCCTCTTGTGACTCACTCCATGTGCCATCTCTCTTGTGTCTCACTCCATGTGCCATCCCTCTTGTGACTCACCCCATGTGCCAATCCTCTTGTGACTCACTCCATGTGCCAATCCTCTTGTCACTCACTTCATGTGCCATCCCTCTTGTGACTCACTCCATGTGCCATCCCTCTTTTGACTCACTCCATGTGCCATCCCTCTTATGACTCACTCCATGTGCCATCCCTCTTATGACTCACTCCATGTGCCATCCCTCTTATGACTCACTCAATGTGCCATCGCTCTTATGACTCACTCCATGTGCTATCCCTCTTGTGACTCACTCCATGTGCCAACCCTCTTGTGACTCACTCAATGTGCCATCGCTCTTATGACTCACTCCATGTGCTATCCCTCTTGTGATCACTCCATGTGCCAACCCTCTTGTGAATCACTCCATGTGCCAACCCTCTTGTGAATCACTCCAAGTGCCAACCTTCTTGTCACTCACTTCATGTGCCATCCCTCTTGTGACTCACTCCATGTGCCAATCCTCTTGTGACTCACTCCATGTGCCATCTCTCTTGTGTCTCACTCCATGTGCCATCCCTCTTGTGACTCACCCCATGTGCCAATCCTCTTGTGACTCACTCCATGTGCCAATCCTCTTGTCACTCACTTCATGTGCCATCCCTCTTGTGACTCACTCCATGTGCCATCCCTCTTTTGACTCACTCCATGTGCCATCCCTCTTATGACTCACTCCATGTGCCATCCCTCTTATGACTCACTCCATGTGCCATCCCTCTTATGACTCACTCAATGTGCCATCGCTCTTATGACTCACTCCATGTGCTATCCCTCTTGTGACTCACTCCATGTGCCAACCCTCTTGTGACTCACTCAATGTGCCATCGCTCTTATGACTCACTCCATGTGCTATCCCTCTTGTGACTCACTCCATGTGCCAACCCTCTTGTGAATCACTCCATGTGCCAACCCTCTTGTGAATCACTCCAAGTGCCAACCTTCTTGTCACTCACTTCATGTGCCATAACTCATGCTATAAACTTCATATCTCTTATATCATACATTTCATTTGCCAAGCCAAATTTGGCACACTCCATGTGTTTCATGGTGCACACTCATTTGTCAACCTACCAGTCACATACAACATGTAAGAAGCCTCATGCGTATGTTCCATGTGCTGCGTTGCACACTGCACTTGTCAAGTTTTTATTGACATAATGGATTTAGTGCCATACAAGTAGAGAAATAGAGGTCGTGTTATATTACCAGTTATATTAGATTTACAGGAATAGTAGGGGGGGAAACATTGTTTGATATATTGACGTTGAAGAAATAGAAATATAGAGTGGAGATAGAATATTGAAATCAAATTTGATGAAAGGTTTTTAAGCAAATAACGCTAATTTGTTTGTATCATCAGATAAACAATATACCTTTATTGGGTTCTGAAAGACCCAGTGATCAATTTCCGACTTGAATTTTGCAATCCAAATTCTTTAATTGATTTTTTATTATTATTTTAAATACATTAAAACAATTTAAATTTTTTTCAAATTGATGAATAGAATTTAAAACTAATTAATGTGAATATCATTAATTTGTGAAAATAATTATAAATAGTCTATTAGAAGCCTAAATTAGTTAAATAAGAATAATTGATGTAGAACATCTGACTGGTCAGCTGAATATTAATTTATAACATTAGTGACATTTGAATTAAATTTGAAAGCTGTCAGTCAACCGAAACAGAGCTCAGTGGCGAAAGCATTTGAGCAAATATATCATTTGATTCCAGTCTGTGAGCTAATTTTATTAGCTAATTCTGTCAGCATTTGTGACAGACTTTGCAAAATATTTATTTTTAATCTTAATGATAAAAAAAAACTCTTCTCTGAAGTATAATAAGCGCACCTTACTCAGGCCTTCTGTAGGTGTAAGTGTGAAGTCACCTCTAAAACAGGTAAAACCCAGTCGTATGGAGCGAACCCCGTCTGGTACAAAGATCTCTTAGTGGTAAGCAAGAAGGTTCTATAATCCTTATCAGAAGTAATTATACTTTGACCCAAATGATAATTTCCATTCTTAAAATTGATTTTGATAATTGAATATTTCAGGTTTACAATCTTAATGTGAATTATAAACACTGAAGTTATAAACCAGGTAACTTGAGTATTACCTAATGATGAAAATTATTTCATCACTGATTTTTGATGGTGTGAAGTACATCATAATATATATAGTTCAATGTACATAAAAAAACATACAGAAATTAAAAGCACATACTTACAGTCTCTAATTTTTGGTTGAACCGTTTTCAGGAGAGATAAGAGAGGGAAACCAAGCGCACTGGTACAGAGACGGTTGGGGACTCTTCCGTTTAGTATAATATATATATCACTTTTATATATGTAGACTTGCCGTTGCATCTACAACGTGCTTGGTCTCCCTTTCTCTTTTCTCCTGAAGACGGATTACCCGAAAATTTGAGTCTGTAAGTGTGTTTCCTTACCCTGTGTGTTATTCTTCTTTAATTTTGAACTCGTGTATATATATATATATATATATATATACACCCTTAGAGCTTCCAAAGAGGCATTCATATGCCTCCTTGGGGCTCATTCTCCTCCTGGTCTCAACCTGTACCGTTAATTATTTTTTATTTTATTATTATTATTATTATTATTATTATTATTATTATTATTATTTATTATTATTATATTATTATTATTTATTTATTATTATTATTTCGTATTTTATATATTTTTTATCTTGTTTTCTAAATAAATATTGGAGGGATTTCTATTTTTCCTCTCCTCCGCTGGGGGCAGCATTGTGGTGGTTCCACGAGTTACTCTGGAGGCCAGTAGCAGTTTGCTTCTCAACGCGAGTACTTCGCACTTCTTCCCGACGACGACGGATGTCGAAATATCGAAGTGAGTTCTGTAGTGTCTTTCTGTGTTCTTTCCTATGTGTTAAAGTATATATATATATATATATATATATATATATTCCCTGGTGCTGTTTGGTTTCATTTGTACGCAGATTTTGTGTCGCTCTAACCCAAGATGTATTCTTTTGACACTAGAAAAAACTTTATTCCTTCTTAGAAGAGAACAAAAAGCCGTTATCACAAGTGTTTAAGATATTTTTTAAACATCTTTACTTTAAAGAAACATATGAATAGAAACATTTAGAACTTCCTATATCCAATGAAGTCTGATTCTTTTGGGGCATGCAATTTCGAATACTGTGGCTTGTTTTCTAATTCAATAAACTATTCGCTATAATGTTGTTAACCATCACTAAGCTTTCCAAATGATTTTTAATTAATTTTAAAATAACTTAAATTAAATAACTAAATGATCAGTTTATCCCAGTTCTAGTAGGATATTAAAATAATGGCAACTCCGTACAGTAGTTTACGGTTTTAGGATCGATAGTGTTTGTTATTCTGGATACGAGCTTAGAGAGCTCGAGTATCAGTTGTCTTGAAGAGAACTGACAGGCTGTCTGTCTGTCTGTTCGTTACGGGTAGAGACAGCAATGCCATGGTCCTACACTTGCTACTTTACAGTGAAGAGAAGCCTGTCTCACCCAGAGGAGACAGTATCTCACTGAGCTCTCAAAGGAGAGCCACCAAGAGGATAACATAACTGAGGGTCATGTACGAATTCGTCGTGTCAAGTGTACTCACCTTTAATAATAAGTACCCTTTACTAATATAAGTGAGCGCTGATAATTGTAAATTGTACTTCCAAACATAGTCAAAAACTGATACCTCAGAGACTCCCAAAAGATGGTTAGCATTACTTTTCTCACTAATGTTTGCATTTTTTAATTTTGTTTGGGCAGAGAAGCTGCTGTGTGTCAATTCCAAGATTCGTCTTTAAATATGTTGAACACAAGAGCTTCACATGTTTAACGCCTTTTTGACTTGTGAGTCATCTTCACTTTCAGAATTTATGAAATTCTCTAAATATTTAGATATATAATTCTAAAAACTTATTTTTTATACTTATAATCATCATAATTGACATAACGATTCAGCAGGTGTGATTAATTAGTAGTGGAAATAGAAACATCATAGAGTTTATTGTAAGTCACATTTAAATAACCTTAATGTAACTTAACTTACTGAACAACTAGCCTAGGAGTTCTTTGACCGGTTTCGAATGTTGTCCAAAGTGACTGATGTAGAACTTATGTAAATCCTTGAATATTATTATGATGTAATTCCTAGTTCTTATAAGTAAGCAAAGTTATTAATATTAAATAAAATTATAAGATCTCAATTATCACGGTTGATACGCGGGTTTTTTTCAATTTCACTTTCGTTTCAATCCTGTGCACATTTCGAGCCTTTTCCTTGCACTGTTTGGTTAGCTACTGTGAAACACACCATAACCTTGTTAATCCTTGCCTTTTTATTGTTACTGATAGCATTATGATCTGTTTCAACCCTTATTGCAACTGATTTTTCTATATCTTTAACTACAGCAACCTTGATCTTTGCCTAGAAGAATGTCATTTCGGGTTTCATGTGAAAGAGTTGATACTTCAATTTGTTTGCCAGAATGTTGTTCGTCAGTAATTGAGCTCAATCGTTTTGAACATACATTTATAAAAATTTGAACATTTTATACAACTTTCAGAATACTATGAAATTAAAAAGGATTTTAGCTGGTTATACGAGGTGTGTAAATAAAGTAGTGAGACTGATTTTTTTTAAATTTTCTATTCAAATATAATTACAATGTGATATTGTCACCTTCAAAATAGTTCCCTTCGGAAGCCACACAGCGCTGGAGACGGTCCTTCCAATCATTGTAGCATTGCTGGAACTCGGATTCTGGAATGGCCTTCAGCTGGTCGGTTACAGCAGTTTGTATGTTTTGTAGTGTCCCGAAATGAGTTCCCTTGAGGTGATTTTTCAATCTTGGGAAGAGGAAAAAGTCACAAGGACTCAAGTCTGGTGAATAAGGAGGCTGAGGAGCAACAGGAATGTTTTTACTGGCCAAAAACTCGTTTATTGAGATGGCAGTGTGACAGGGCGCGTTGTCGTGATGCAACACCCACTTGTCTTTGATGTTTGGCCGCACACGAAGGACTCTTTTTCGAAGTCTTTCAAGGACCCCGATCATTCTGACTGTCAAGCGTCGATCTGAACGCACAAGGTTCCGTACTCTGTTGACATTTTCATCGGTGTTTGCACTTGAAGGCCTTCCGCTTCGTGGTTCATCTTCAATCGACTCTCTTCCTTCTGAAAATTCCTTAAACCACCGAAAAACCTGTGCCCTTGATAAAACACGTTCTCCATAGGCCTCCTGAAGTTTTTCAAAAGTCCAAGTTGTCCAAGTCTGAAGCAAAATTTGATTGCACACCGCTGCTCAACTTTGAGGTCACTCATTTTTAAAACGCTCAAGAAAAAACCATTTCACGAAAACCAACGCTACGGACAAACAAATGACTGTGGCGTACGTATTCAAAATTTCAAAAATGTATCAGTGATTGTTACTAAACTAATCTGAAATCTTCTAAACCAAACGGGCCATCGTTAAACGTAATATTGAGAAAAACAAACAAGTTTTATCTGTCAGCTGTTCATATTATTATTACACAATTATATATTGTTCAATTATTTCTATTCCCCTCCGAGTTATTGTGAAATTCACAGTTATTTTGACACAATATAAGTTGATTATACTTATACTTGTATTGTGTCAACACAATATATGTTGACACAATAAGTAGCTGTCACAATATGTAATATCGGAAAATGAATTGATATCAATAGTTACTACATATTTGTTTGGAAGCCATATCGAAATAAAATATTTTTATATCAAAGAGTATTATTGTCATTGAAAACTTGGATTATAAACCAGCATACCATAATGATTTAGATTTTATAATTTTATTTAATATTAATAATTTTTTTTGCTTACAATAACTAGGAAAAAGTTAAACAATGAAAAGGATAATGATTATATTATAATAATGTTCAATGATTTACATAAGTTCTAAATTAGTCAGTTCGGACAACATCCGAAACTGGTTAAAGAACTTCTAGACTAGTTCTTGAGTAAGTTAAGTTAAATTAAGGTTATTTAAATGCGACTTGTAATAAACTCTGTGATGATAATGATATGCTTGTGTTTATACTACTAATTGATCTCATCTGATGAATCATTACGTCAATAATGATGATTATATCCACAAATAATTTATAAGAAATGATGAAAAATTTAAAAAAATTACATTTTAATTTGATTTATCTTTACTTGTTTATAAAAAAATTACTTGAGACAGAAAGCTTTTTCGCATAATTTAAATTTCATATATAGCAAGAGATATGAATTATTGGTTGAGGATATTCCCCTATAAGAACCTCAGGAAATAGAACAGTTCCGATCCATTAAAGGAAGAAAATCCGACATTTGCTTATTTAATAAATGTTTGATATTGGGTTAAGAAACGGAAGGACAGGACGCTAGAAGAGGGGGAATTCCCTGCTTGGAGAACCGATAGGGGGACATTTGATTTACGTCTCTTTCAGGATATTCAAATGTTATTGCCAATAAATAATATACATTCACAAATTTTACACAATCTATCAGATATATTTGCTTTTGTAAGCTAAGAAAAAAAAATATTGGCAAGTTTTGAATTAATGACTAAGTGAAAAGTGAAATACAGCGCCTCTTGCAAAATCAAGAGGTCGTAGGCTTTGCTTTAGGGTTAGACATAAACATTGCAGATTTTTTATAATGTCAGAGGTAATATAAATCGGCCTTATACTTTGAAATCATCTTGAACTTTTATTATCTAAAAATTTATCTTTACTAATTGTCATTGATTATCAGTAATTTTTGTTGCAAACTCATTAAATTAATTTTCTTTCAAACACCAATTTCCATTTTATGTAGCTTGTTCAAGATCTTAAATATAGCAAATTATTATTTCCAACCATTATCATTTGACAGAATAACTTGCTATTTTGCTTTTAAAATAATGTGGTGAAGTATGAAGGCTTTAAAACAAAAATACCTTAAAATTTAATAGCTGACATTTTGTATTGCGCCTTCTCCAATTATTTTTATCTTCCATTTGGTATTTGATAGTGCATATGTTTGTTCACTTTTGATCTAAGTTCTTAAGAAATATTTCATTGATTTTAGGGGATTTTAGAAAACAGTATAAAAATCATTAACTCTGCTATAGTCATTTATATCAAAATGTTATTTTTAATTTGATTGCTACAAAGTTTCCTATAAATTAATTTCAAAATCGCAATGTATTTCTCTCATTGCTTCTTCTATTGTAGACAATTTTGATTAAATCCTCTTGCAATAATTAATTTCTGTAAATAAGTTACTTTTATAGTTCTGTATAATTTATGCAGTGTAACGTGTGTTAGTTTGCTCTCTGATTCGTGTATCAGTTTGATGAAGTGATACAGGAAGGGCCTCAGAGAGTTTTTCTCCTATGTTTTGTTATGAGTTATTTGAATATTTACATCACGTGTTATTCCGATAATTTTATATATGTATATTTTGTCCTTTTTCCTTAACTTCTGGTTTTTTTTTTTAAAAAAATACGTATCTCCGAACTCCCCAACTATTTTCTATTCTTTTTTTTATGTTCTATTTCTTTTTAATCTATCCATACAACTTTTAACTGTGACAAAGACTATTATAAGGCCAAAAGATCTTAGTTCAATTTAGTTAACTTCTTCTGTGATTTATATGTTAAAAACGTGTGTAAAGACATTGTTTTTATTTCGCTATATGAAAGCTCAATTTGTTTCACTAACCCAAATAAATTTAGAAATCAAAGGGATGCCGCTCAATCGTATATTATAATTAGAAAGGGTCAAAATAATTGCTGAATGCAATATTTATAACAATATTTATGCGTTTGATTTCTTTGTAGTTTTTTTTTTAATTGACTAATAAGTCAACAGAACATAGAAAAATCCGTCCAGAAGGTTTAATTAAATAAAATTTAATGAATTTGGAAACAAAACCATACTTGTATGCTTTGTTTAATGAAATATACGGAAAATTATTGAAATATGCAAAAAAATCATAAATGTTTGTAATCTAAATAGGATATGGTTCAAAAATTGATTTTAATTCTAAACACTCATAGGGCAGGGTGTTTGATGACAGGATCATTACAAAATTACTGTTACAAGCAGAATTGAAAAGATAATGGTTGAAGGAAACAAACTGGAGGAGAGACGGCAGACAAGAAGGATGGGCAAGGTTTGTTCTAATTTGGTTTGGACAAATATGCGGTCTAGAGAGAGATGAATAGGGAGGAGATAAATGGACTTGGTGCGGGGGGATCAAAGAGCCGCCGCGAAGGGGGCTCGGAGGCCTGTTAGCGCCGACCAGTGCGACCCCTGCCTCGCCTTGGGCCCCCTCCGTGTCAGCCGTCACTGGGCCGACTTTCTTATGGAAACAACGCGCACCAAATCAATCTTTGATAGCAATAAATGAATATGCAAAGCGACAAATTATAATACGCTCTTTTTAAGGAGACAAGAATAAATAATGGAATAAGTGAATCGATAAAAGTCAAGACAAAAATTATTTTCAGCTGCATGTGTTTCTATGAACGTTAAATTGATTTATTACGTATATTTCTTTTGTGAACATTCCTACTCTAATAGTCGTGTAAACTGTTTTATAACAAAGAAACAGAATTTATTATTTTTAAATGGTTAAATTACAAAACATACAGACACACGATATCCAGGCAGTATAGACTAAGTTACACACTCAGCCATGAAATGTTGGCCAAAGTACTTAGCTCTCTTCTTTTCTTGAAGAAACAGAGATCCAAAGATGCAATGAAAACGACAACAAACTTAGCCGATTAGTAGGCTATAAACAAACAGTCACAATAAACACACGACACTGCAACCGCATAAAGTACTCGAACCGTAAAATCATCGGTTAAATTTTAGTACTTTGTTATAATTATATATTTATTTTTATACTATACATTAAACTTAGAAGCACAAAATAAGAATTCACAATGAATTTCTCTACACCCACTATATGACTGGTCTATTTTTTGTGTGCTTTAGTTTAATTTATTTCACCCCATAGAATAACCGATTTTTACTATAGTATCTATATGCTTGCATATATATATATATAAGTAATGCCGGCCCGCGAGAGACGCCGGCCCGCGAGAGACTAGAGGGTTGAAGTCCGTATCAACATTGCCTCTCCTATAAACAGAAGGAGCTGACTAATAAACTCCATTCTTGTCTTCAACCACGTGCGAGCTAGTTTATTTAAATTCCTTTTTTCTAAAAACCTATTCATTACCCAGACACGCGTAACTGGTGCCGAAACCCGGGATCATTCGCCAACTGTTTAATAGTGTAGTGTTGTGTCCAGTGTAGAAACCAACATGACGAGTAAACAGACAACAGGAGCCGATGTTAGGCTCGCAGTGAAAATAGAACAAGCGAGAGTAGCAAAAGCAGGGTACCTGATGAACCTATTAGATTCGATAAAGAGGTTCGAGGGTGATGCTCGAGAGTTGGACTTGTTCATAGAGAGAATGGACTCCATCAACGAGCAGTTAGTCACAACTCAACTAGACCCAGCTACAGACAAGAACATCAAGACCTACTTCCTCGCCAGGGTCAGCCTTACGGTGATGCTGGAGTTAGGACTTACGTTTTGTGCGGAGTGGAGTGCGGTGCGAGCAGTCCTTAAGGACAGATATGCTGGAGCCGCAAAGCCTGTAGCTAGAAGTGCGCTAAAAATTTTTGAAATGCGGAAGGAGAATGGTGAGACCTGCGCTGAGTTCGGGCGCAGATTGGGGGATGCGACAAGGAAATTAACTATGAAGATAAATGAAAAGTGCACAGACAGTCAAGAAGCGAAATGGAGAACGACGATATATGAAGAGATAGCCAGTGAAATTCTCCTCAAGGCAGCTCCAGAACGAGTGAGAATGGCCCTCCGTATCATGAAGCCCACTAGTCTCGAGGAGGCAATTAATGCCATCCGGGAGGAAGAAATGGACCGAGAAGATAACGGTGTTATATACAGAGGGAAGTCAGAAGGAGGATGGGCAGTTGTGACCAGGAGGAGAGTACCTCAGGATAGGCAATTCAGAGCAAGAGCCTATGAGGATCGAGGACAAGGGAGGTATTCACAGGAGAGGAAGCCACGGGGACGTTTTGAAGAGAGAAGATCTCAAGCCAGGAGGAACAGCTATGAGGCAGTGGGAGGCTACACGCGAAGAGAGAAGCCAGTAAGAAGAGGATGTTGGGAGTGTGGTGAACTCGGTCACTTCGCGCGAGAGTGTCCGTATTTATATCGCAAGGAGAGACCACGAACCAAGGAGAGAACGAGACCAACACCAAGAGATGAGCCCATGGAAGTTAACACAACCCGGCGGGAGAAGATGTGGGGCAGGAGAAGACAAAAAGGGGAAGGCTCTTCAGAGGACGGGAGCTCATCAGAGTCGACAGGGTCGGAGCAAGAGACATCGATAGAACGACACGAGCGCTGGTACGAGCGAGGGAAGTAGCCTTCACTGGAAGAGACTCGTGGTGGGAGGATCGCTATTCGAGAGAAGAGGAAGAAGGATTGAAGGTTAGGCGAGAGGTATATAGGCGAGCAACAGAGGAATAGCATAAGAGGTAAGCTCCCTATATTTTTTTTTCCCAAATGGAAGACTAAGTGTTTGGTAGATACAGGGTCAGATAGCACAATTATGGACAATGAAGTGGCAAAAAGGATGGACAATTATTCAGGGCTGACACCGTGCAACTGCACCTTGGTCACCATGGCAGGAAGGAAGAGCCTGGTAGGCGAATTACAGGTAGAGATGGGAGAATTAATAGGAGAGACCTTGGAGATGAAAGTGCATGTGACCCACTTAGAGACCCAGAAATATGGAGTTATTTTAGGGTGCGACTTTTTGGAGAGAATCAATGCAAAACCTGAGTGTAAAAGAGGGAAGTGGGACATTAAACTAGGAAAAAGGAAATACTTCGTGGAAGGGAGAGTTAAACCAGGGAAGAGAATAACGGTAAACTGTGGAAAGGTGATACCAGGAGAACATCAGGTGAGTGAATTAATGAAAGAATTTGAAAAAGTATTCTATAGTGAAGGACAGAGGTTATCAGCTACAGGTAGGGTCAAACACCAAATAGAACTCCCTGAAGGTACAGTTGTTTACGTGAAACCTAGAAGGTACCCACACCAATTGAAAAAGATAATGCAGGAGCAAATAAAGGAAATGCTGGACCAGGGCATAATACAGAGGTCTAAGTCGCAATTTTCGAGCCCTATTTGGCTGGTCCCGAAAAAGGTCGAGGAGGGTAAACCCCCTAAATACCGGTTGGTAGTAGATTTTAGAGAGTTAAATAAGTACACTAAGCTTGAAAGATACCCTCTGCCAAGGATAGAAGACATACTCGACCATATGGCAGGAGCAACTGTATTCAGTACCTTCGACCTCAAGGCCGGGTATCACCAGATTAGGATGCACCCGAGAGATGTCGAGAAGACGGCCTTTACGTTCGATAGAGGCCACTTCGAATTTTTGAGGATGCCCTTTGGCCTAAAGAATGCGCCTTCCACGTTCCAACGCCTCATGGATGAACTGCTTGAAGGACTGGGAGAAGACTTTACGCAAATCTACATGGATGACATCATAGTGTTCAGTAAGTCAATAGAAGAGCATAAGGAACATGTTACAAGGGTGCTGAAAAGAATAAGGGACTTTGGCTTAAAGGTAGCGATGGATAAAACCCGCTTATATCAAAAAGAGGTTAGATTTATGGGGCACCTTATCTCAGGTGAAGGAGTAAGACCCGACCCTAAGAAGGTTGAAGCAATAGATCGATTACCCCATCCAAAGGGACCCAAAGACATCAGGGCTTTTCTAGGTATGATAGGTTTCTATAGAAGGTACGTAAAGGACTTTGCAGCAATCACGAACCCCTTGACGGACAGTTTAAAGAAAGGAAAGAAGTTTATACAAACAGAAGATCTAAGAGAAGCAGTGGAGCAATGTAAGAAGGCGTTGCGGGGCCCGCTGTTGCTCCAATTTCCTGACCTAAACAAACCATTCATTGTAATGACAGATGCCAGTCAAGAAGCTATCGGGGGAGTCTTGATGCAGGAAACTATCCAGGGAGAGCGACCAATAGCCTACGCCAGCAGAAAATTATCACCAGCAGAAAAAAGGTATAGCACAATAGAAAGGGAAATGTTAGGCATAGTGTGGACTGTAGAACATTTCCGACCCTACCTTTTTGCGGCTGAGTTCACTATTAGAACAGATCATAGGCCCCTAATGTGGATCGGGAATTTAAAGGAGACGTCAGCCCGGATAGCAAAGTGGAAAGAAAGGATAGCTGCATACAACTTCAGGGTCCAGCACGTAAAGGGCGTTGATAATCAAGTAGCCGACTGTTTGTCCAGAAACGTCAACGTCATTACGAGAAGTAGTACGAGAGAGCCAAGTACCTCCAGGGACGTGCGAGAGTTCTTCGCCAACTGGACACCAGACGCAGATGAAGACCAAGAACAACGAAATGGACCGGAAGCTGAGATTAGTCAGGATATAATAAACAACAAGAGAAATCAAATAATTATAAAAGACGACACAGAAGAAATAATAAACACCCAATTGCACAAATATGGCCACTTAAAAATAAATATTATTACAGGAGGAACGAAAGCGAACAACGAACAATTAAGTACAGTCATAAACCAACTAACAGTGCCAGGAAAGGTATACCATTTCTTTATAGAATCACAAGAACTTGAAAATAGACTACTCCGACTAATTCAGGAAAGAGAGCTGAGACAAGGAGCTCATTTCATAATCTGTAAGAACCAGGTAGAAACGGTAGAAGACGAAGAGCAGCAGAAAGAGGTCATCCTAAATTATCACAGGGGAAAAACCAACCATCGTGGTGTCACAGAGACCCTTAAACATCTACAGAGGTCGCATTACTGGCTCCAAATGGGCAAGAGGATAGCCCAAGTGATAAAGGACTGTGAAATATGCAAAAGGAGGAAGTATGAAAGAGTACCACTTGTACCTCCATTATTACAAAGTCAGACGCCCGAGGGACCCTTTGAGGAGCTAGAAATTGATATATTTACATACGACGGAAACAAATATTTAACAACAATAGATATACTAACGAAGTTAGCCTCAGCATGGCCACTAACAAGTAAATCAAGTGAAAGTACAGAAGAGGCATTGCTGTCGTATTTGGCCACGTTTGACTGCCCGAGAACGATCTATATGGACAGAGGGCGAGAGTTCAACAACGTTAAAATAAAAACCCTGTTAAAAGAATTCAATATAAACCCCCATTGGTGTACACCGGGTCATCCAAGGTCCCACGGAGCAATAGAGAGACTACATAACACTCTAACGGAACACTTGCAGTTATTGGCTGATGCAAAAAACATAAAGGGTCATGTGGCAATGGCCAGAGCGGTCCTAGCATACAACAGTAGTATTCACTCGACCACAGAGGCAACACCATTTGAATTGCGGAAAAAGGAAGCGGATCCACAAAGGTTACATAATAGAGTCAAAGCAGCAAAAGAAAGATGGACCAAGCAATATAATCAAAGGAAAGCAGAAGAAACAGTAGGGTTGATACAAGAAGGGGACTTCGTATATAAACTGAATAGGCAGAAGCGAAGGAAATCGGACCCGAGATACGTAGGGCCATACGAAGTACTCGCAACGTTACCACGGTACAGAGCACAGATATGGAGGATAGGAACGGACACCCTGAAACAAGAAATAGTTCATTTTCAGGAACTGCGACGGGTGAGAAGGAAAATCCCACCAATGGTGCGAACGATATAGTGTAGTTATGTGTGTTTACCTTTGTTAATTTTGTTATTTTTGTTTTGTACAAATAATCATAGAAGTTCATCTTTTGTTATTTCTGTAATTTCTATAAACAATGTTAATTCAGTTACTTGTGTGGACGTCATTTTATTTTTGAATGTTAAAACATTATATTCATTTCTTATGTTTAGAGTCAAATTTTGTTTTGTTATTTTATGATATAACTCAGACACTTGTACGGAGAGCATTGTTGATAAGGACTGGGAGGGGGCAGTAATGCCGGCCCGCGAGAGACGCCGGCCCGCGAGAGACTAGAGGGTTGAAGTCCGTATCAACATTGCCTCTCCTATAAACAGAAGGAGCTGACTAATAAATTCCATTCTTGTCTTCAACCACGTGCGAGCTAGTTTATTTAAATTCCTTTTTTCTAAAAACCTATTCATTACCCAGACACGCGTAACTTATATATAAATTTCACATAAACACGTGAAACAACAATCAATGATCAAACCACAATAAGAAATGAGAAAACAAGACTAAGATCTTTCAACCGTAACAAGCGGTCTTCGTCGAATATATATATATATATATATAAAACACGCAAGTTGAGCTTGCGTATGAACAATCACAGGGCGTCCGTTGGTCAAGGCAGTGACCTACCCATAGCTACCCATGGTAATTCCCATGACCTCCGTTTCAATGATTGTTTCAGGGTACTAATCCTCAATTAAATCCCCGAGTCTAATTCCCATGTCACCCTTAGAGCTTCCGAAGAGGGACTCGCTCTCCTCCTGGTCTTAACCTCTACCGTTAATTATTTTATTATTTTTCTCATCTCAAAGTTTTTCTTTTTTAATTTTATTTGCATTCTTATTGTTGTCTTCATTATTATTTCGTATTTTATATTTTTTTGTCTTGTTTTATACATAAATATTGGAGGGATTTCTATTTTTCCTCTCCTCCGCTGGGGGGCAGCATTTCGGTAGTTCCACGAGTTACTCTGGAGGCCAGTAGCAGTTTGCTTTTTAACGTGAGTACTTTGCACTTCTTCCCGATGACGATGGATGTCGAAATATCGAAGTGAGTTCTGTAGTGTCTTTCTGTGTTCTTTCCTATGTGTTAAAGTTTGAATACTATTATACTATACTATGCTATGATATATAGTTTATATAGTTGAGTATCTAAGCGTCTCTGTACCAGTGCGCTTGGTTTCCCTCTCTTATCTCTCCTGAAGATGGTTCAGACTGTAAGTGTATGTTTTTAATTTCTCTATGTTTCTTTATGTACATTGAACTGTATTTGTCCATTTCGGATCGTATTTTCATCGAAAAAGTGTTAAAGTTTATATATATATATATATATATATATATATATTAGTGTATATTGGCAGCAGATTTTCTTGTAAACATATTTTATTAAGGTAGACGGCAGCTTCCGCATTTACGACTTTTTTGCTCGTTTTCTCTAGTTTTCTTACTAGTTTTTTCTGGTAGGGAGTGATTTCATGGAGGAGTTGTCCCAGAGACATCAAAGAAATAATCTTTTAGCTTAATCAATAATATTATATTTTTTTACACTTACAAGCTTTCGATGTTTTCATAAATCATCTTCAGGTATATATCATTATTAAACAGATTAAATTCACAGAATAAAATTTTTTTCTAAATGTTAAACAGACATTAAAAGGAATAAAAATTTAGATGTTAATAGAACTAAATGAACTTTGTGAAAAAAACAAAACAAGTCCACTGTGACAAGTGTAAGGTTACAACTTGTCATTCACATTTCCTGGGGGTCCTGTCAATGTAGGCTTATTAAGTTTATAAGAACTATCGAAGTTCTTACAACTTGGTATTATGCCTATACAATTGGCCTGAATGTTCATAGAAGGTTGGACGTCCTTGATGTATAAGGCCTCGAGGATATGAAGGCGGCTGGTATTATTTTCTATTCTTAAACTTGTTGTTCCTTTTTCTAACATTTCCCTCGTTAATGTTGTGTTATGTGCTTGTCTCGTATGGTTTTTCGGACGTCTTACCTTCCACCTTACAGCAGGTACTCCGAAAAACCATACGAGACAAGCACATAACACAACATTAACGAGGGAAATGTTAGAAAAAGGAACAACAAGTTTAAGAATAGAAAATAATACCAGCCGCCTTCATATCCTCGAGGCCCTATACATCAAGGACGTCCAACCTTCTATGAACATTCAGGCCAATTGTATAGGCATAATACCAAGTTGTAAGAACTTCGATAGTTCTTATAAACTTAATAAGCCTACATTGACAGGACCCCCAGGAAATGTGAATGACAAGTTGTAACCTTACACTTGTCACAGTGGACTTGTTTTGTTTTTTTCACAAAGTTCATTTAGTTCTATTAACATCTAAATTTTTATTCCTTTTAATGTCTGTTTAACATTTAGAAAAAAATTTTATTCTGTGAATTTAATCTGTTTAATAATGATATATACCTGAAGATGATTTATGAAAACATCGAAAGCTTGTAAGTGTAAAAAAATATAATATTATTGATTAAGCTAAAAGATTATTTCTTTGATGTCTCTGGGACAACTCCTCCATGAAATCACTCCCTACCAGAAAAAACTAGTAAGAAAACTAGAGAAAACGAGCAAAAAAGTCGTAAATGCGGAAGCTGCCGTCTACTTTAATAATATATATATATATATTATTGGACTGTATATATATATACAGTGTTTCATACGACAATATGAAATGGAGAAAAAAGACTAACATCTTTCAGCTATAACAAGCAGTCTTCGCCTTCTGAAGAAGACCGCTTGTTGGCTTGTTGCGAATGAAAGATCTTAGTCTTTTTGTTCCATTTCATATTGCAATTTGATCATGATTGTTTTTATGTGTTTATGTGAAATCTTGTTATATATATTATCAACAGGAAAACGATCCATAAAGGACAACAAACTTTTCACAGTAAACTATAGGCACAGTGTAAAGATACGAACACACTTACAGTCTCTAATTTTCGTTTGAACCGTCAAAACAAAAAAAAAGTTTAACATAAAACTGTCAACGCGTTTCGAACACTTAGTGTTCTTCTTCAAGACAATATGTAAAAAAATAATATAAACATATCTTTAAGAACTTCAGAGTCAATTCTTCGGAATTGAATATAATATATGTATGCTGAATTGCACTATTGAAGTTTTTCACAAGCCTTAATTCATCCTGAACTTTGATAAAGCATGACGACATAAAACGTGAACCCATTCATAAGTAGCAAAAATGTTAAATTACTTGCACTCTTGAGAGTCAATCTACGGGAATGTCTTAGAAGGGCAAGAAAAGGTTGAAGGGGTGTTGGTAGGAGTGTTTTGGAGTAATTTAGGAAGCACCTGGTATATGCACCTAACTGTACATTTCAGCATGGCTGTTTTGCAAGAGATACCACATCTTTCAAACTATATTAAAAGGCCAAGTAATTTCGGATAACTTGATATTGGAAACACGTTGTTAGTTTGATATTCAACTTTTTTTTTGTGTGCAGACGTAATTATTGATATCCCCCAATATGCGTAAATATCACGCTACAACAGATTGAACAAGTAATGAAGAATAATTCAATTTTAATTGAACAAAATAATATATATTATTAATGTTATATGATCTATGGTAGATAATCTCTTAACAGCGATTCAAAAAAAAAAGAAAAAAAAACAGAATGAAGCGTGTCAATAATAACTGAGAAGTAAAGTACGTAAATTTATTCACCTTACAAGTGATCCTTATCAATGTGTCAGAATAGCGAAGAGCTTCACTAATTAGCTAATGGAAAAAAGGGAGATAACGCAAAAAATGAAACGTAAATTATCCCTCTGAGATAATTAATTTTTGCCAGGATGGGATAACCGGATTGTGTAAACTGAGGGTCGAATTACAACAGGAGTGAGGAAGAGAGAGAATGGATGGGCTCGGTAAATTACCTTTGATTCCAATAAGACTAAGGCCAAAGCAAATATTGGTAGAAAAGCAATAACCTGCCAGAACCAACAAAAGCGTGAAATATATGCAACGAGTCTTCTCCAATATCGAGCCTTCGATTGGTCCATGCCTGCCTGATTTATGCTCAATGTTAAGTGATATATTTTCAGCAACATTTTCAGATAATCCCCTACGTATAGGCTGTCGGTTAACAAGCAAATTCTACTCTGGCACTCTTATGTAAATTAACTTCAATATATATATATATATATAGAATCGGCCCATTAGTAGTGGTTTGAATCGAACCCAAAGCATTGAGTATGGGCGGATTTAACCACTAAATAAATTAATTCACCGAGCAAACAAGAGCTCTTAACAATTCAAATGATCTCTTCTGCAATATTTAGTACTAATTGTAACAGGTTTGACCAAATAATATTGCCAGTCTCTCCCTCTATTCAGATAACGAGAGAAAATATTACACGTTATTGTAAACTACTCAACTTTGAAATGCTTTTTCATTTATAAAAAAAATTGATTTTAATATTGCTTGATTTTAGAGGTACTATAACTAATTTGTAACTTTGGAATTAAAATAATTTTTAAAATAAAATTGTAATTTCCTCAATCTGGAAACATGAATAAATTTCGTGTAACCTATTTTTAAAAGAAGCTTAAAATCTCTTAATTAAGGAAAGAAAGCTTACTAAATAAAATAATAATAATATGTAAACTAATAAAAATATTTAACTTTGAAAGAAGTATATTCAGAAATACACTGGCGAAAAACTTCTGTCATTCGTACACAAATGTCAAAAAAATAAAAATAGAAAAAAGAAAAAGAAAAAGTTTCTCAGTGAATAGGCAGCAACTTTGCAAACTGTTTGCCTCTTCTAGACAGTACTACTACCAATTGTAGGGAATAAGAAGGGTTAAAAAGTTGGGGGAAATAATGACGACAAAAACAAATGGCGAAGTTGATAGCAGATCAAGTCATACTTCTCTCCTTGGTACCTCTTGACTTTCAGAACTCTATCTTTGCCTTTGACGCTCCTAGTTCTATTTATTTCTCTTCGCTTTTTTTTCTTTCTTTGCTTGATAGCAACTGGTAACCCTGATGGTTGCTTTAACATTCTGTACGGTCCAGTTTTATTGATAACAAAGGATTTTAAAATAAAGATAGTTAATAGTTTGAGAAAAACTTCAATAACACCTTGAAAATTAAATTATGACTCCAGGTCATAATACGAAGCATTTTGTTCTTACTGTAATCTGAATAATAAATATTGTGAATAATGTTTTTCTGTTTTTGATTCACTTGAGCAATTAACTTGCCTCTTTCTTGATAGACTTTCAAATGTATTCCATTGTTGACAGTTAGGTGGATTCGGAATTTTGATGGCTCTATGTGTTTGGAAGTCATTTTTAGAAACTCACTACTATTTGGCATGTCTATGTTATTTCAAGTAAACAAGTATTCCTGAACTTTATATTTAGGCCCAAGACGAGATATTATAAACTATTGGGGGCTTTCATGAATTACGTTTGCACACACAAAAAAAAAAGATTAATATGAAACTAACAACGCCTTTCGAACACTTAGTGTTCTTCTTTAGGTTAACATCTCCACTGTTGAGACTTCTAAGTCCATCCTAAGTCATTCCCTAAGAAACTATGAACGCGTTATTTTGGCAACAGCTTCAACAAAAATGTAGAATACAAAAAGCATCAGAAGCAAAGATGTTTCAAAAAATCTTTACGAAGACCACTACATTATGTTTCCCAAAGCACTGCCAAGTTTATAACTATTAATTCACTACAGTTATCATTTGACTTACAATTAGTATGTTACCTTTTATTGACTTCTTGTTTCTGATCTTATGTAAATACTGGTCATATTGTGGTATATCATTGTCTTTGTATACCAATATATCATTAGAAAACAATCTAAAAATAAAATAATTACTAAATAAAATAATGGTATGCATACCAAAATTGTCATCAAATAATGAAGAACATTAAATAATAAGTTTTCCTGATGGAAAACTATTATATATCGTAATTTTTCACAATTTTGGTTCCACTTAGAATTTTTTTCGAATAAATATTAAAAATGTCTAGGGCCGTTGTTAATTTTATATAAATATCTAAATAGCGGCTCGCATTACAGGTTGAAATAAAGAAGACAGAATAAAAAGGCACAATGAAATATTTTTTTAATATATATATATATATATATATATATAAAAAGATTTCACATAAACACGTGAAACAACAATCAATGATTAAACCACAATAAGAATGGGAAAACAAGACTAAGATCTTTCAACCGTAACAAACGGTCTTCGTCAGAGTCAAAAACCCAACTGAGTTGGGTTTTATTTATATTATATATATATATATAATATTTTTATAGTGCACTCATTATCTGGCATCAGCGCACTTTTCCACCTTGCATAAATGGGATCTTTATATTTAATCTACGTTAATTTATTAAACAGCCCCGGGAACTCAATAAGATGTAAAGATATTACTATGATCTTTAGAAACCCAAAACTCCGTGAGAGTTGCGCTGACAGTTTAACGATATCCCCAGAGTTAATCTCTTTCTGTCAACTGCTATGTCAAAACAACTATAAATCGTGGGTGTGGATGGCCTCAACGTTTATCCATTAAATAACTATGCGTCAGTCTAGGGTGTCCTGTTCTCAATCTTTTAAGTATGAACTGGTCACGTCGGCCAACACACTCCCTCCCTACCCTCCCTCCTTCCAAAGTCTCAAAGAAAAACATCTTTATTTTCCAGTCATGTTTCCACATTTTTCATGCAGGACTTTTCAATCTTCTTTGCCCCGTTTCTCGGTCTCTCAACTACTCCATTACCTTCTATCACACGTTGCTTGAAATCCACATAAATTTGACTCATTTTCTATCAAATGTTGAGAATAAATCTGTAAAATTCGTGTATAATTAAAGCATCCAAAAGTTTTTGGAGCTGCTAGTCTTGTTAATAATTTTTGATCACTAACTGTTGATAACAGACTGCTTAACATGACTTAATTTGACAGTAGAACACTAAAACTCATTAGGAAAGGCCATGAAAACAGATCTATTAACCCTGAGTATATTGTGCTATTGTTTACTTTTGCGTGGTTTATGAATATCTCAATCAGCATGTGTTTTTCTTCCAGAAAATATAGAAATGATAAGTTTTTATAATTAATGAATTGCATTAAGTGAAAAATCAGAACAATGTTCAAAAATTGTTTCTTTTTAATGCATGCATTTAAGAACAAATGTGAATTAATCCTTGAGAATTTATTTTAATCTGTGAATTTCTAAAACAATGTTTTTTCTTCTGAATCTGTTCGTAATTCAAAAAATGTAGCAATTTTTATAACAAAGAAACATTTAGGGAACAATGTGTGATTATTTAAGGATACGAGTATCTACTGTTCAATAAACAAACTATATTCTATTCATTGTGTTTCCAATTTATCTTACTGGAATCTTAGGCGTACTTTTTGTGTTATTTAAAGTTATAAATAACAGTCAATGCTGCATTAACTATTAATTGATTACGTTTATATTTGAAGGCAATATGTTCTCAAAGAAGGAATTATTTATTAAACTATTTGTTTTATATTTAACATAAAATTAGTGGTTAAATGTTTTTAAACTTTAGTGTTGTTTTATTCTTCAATAAACCAGTAGATATTGTTCAATTTCTGACAAGCAAATGAGAAAAGCTGGTTTAAGTGTTTTTGACGGAGGTCCATTTAACAGTTTTCAATGAGCCAAAAGCAAGGGTAATAAATGTTTGGGTTGCGGACAAGAGTTGGCTTTAATCCAAGACAGAGAGTTGAAAGAATTGGCGACCAAGTGAAATAGCGCACAAAGATAGGAAATTCATGAAAGCCAGAAGGGGGGGGGGGGGAGAGATAAGAGAAGGTTGTTCAAGCTGGAAACAGTGGGACACAATGGAGCTTCGCGAGAACACACGAGGTCCAGACAAGGATGGAGAGTAGAAACAAAATTGCCTCAGTCACTTTGCATATCCACCACTTCTTCAACAGTCTGATAAAACTTTTCCTATTTCTTCTGCCCATCTGCTTTCTTCTATTGATTCCAATATAACGCTTGAAGTGTACAATTTGTTCAAAGATCAAAAGATCAGACCAAAATTACTCCAAAAGATCTTCAATGAAATAGACAAGAATGGCAAAAAACTGCATTAATAACAAAAAAGTCTGTTCAGTAACATGAAAAAATCTAGAAACCAATTTTTATATACTATTTATGGTGTTCATAGTCAGTATGATAGAAGTGATATTTATATTCATCATTGCTATCACATGTTTTTTTGAAAGGTGTGACCTGCATGTAAATATTATTCTGTATTCGAAAACTGTAAACTCACTACAGTTTACAGTGTGTTGACAAGTCATAGTGAAGTTTAAGAAATAAATACGGCTGACTTTGTAGCCCAACAAAGTACCTTAACTGGGATATGTTTTATTGTTCAAATTTTTATTTCTGACGTTACATGGTATTATCACAAATGAAATGACAGTACATATTTTGAGTTAACATTTGGCGAGATATCATCGGAATCTTTCATTTATGCGGAATATACCTCATGGTATTTAAGTGGCTGTCTACCAAGACTTCACTCGTGTCGTTGGGCAGCAGACAGTTTTTGATTTTGAACTATCCAGCTAATCCAGAGGGCTTTCAAAACGGCAGGCTTAGTCGCTACTCCAGAGGAGCATTCATTAAGCCTTCGGCTCCTCTTTACCATATGTGTGGCCACAACCTGTGTACCACACGGGAAAAGACATATGGTTATTATTCATATACTCTTGGAAAACTATATGTCATGGTGTTTGTAGATATTCTAACAGAAATGATAGTTATATTCATAATTACCATCATTTGATTTTTTTTTTTGACATTTTTGGATGATGTCTGTATGTGATATTATTCTGTACTCAAAAGTTTATGAACAACTACAGTTCACAGAATTTGGCGAGTCACAGTAAAATTGGTGAGAACTCAGTATTATTAAAGTAAAGTGGTCGGCGATGAAGAGGCATGTTATTGTGAAACTTGCCAGTTCTTAGAAGAAATTGCCAACAGAATGAACTCAGTGGCTCGAGGAACGACTGACATTATCGGGTACAACCCACTATTTCGTGTACCTCGTGTTAGCTGTAGTTTCCTATTGAAAACACTCTAACAGTGAGGGTGGATTTGTTATGTGAAACTATTTTCTCGTTATGTTACTATAGCTAATAAAAAACCAGAGGTATACAAGACTGATCTCAGCCAAGGTATAGATCTCTCTGCTAGGGAGATTTATAGTTGTCTATAAATGTAAACATTTCTAGACAACTACTTCTCAGGTTCTCTGAATAGCTCGACTAAGGGGTTTTCCTTGAACACTCAAAAGCTACTTTGTCTCATATAATCTTAGTTATGGTTTGCATAAATCTGAATGAATATATTTAGAAGAAAAATGTTAGACAAATTAATATTGAAATATTTATGTAAGAAATATAATAATAAATCCAACGGTGAAAAAAAATCATACAAAATGTAAATTACCAAAAACCTTCATGACAATGGCAATTATTTTATTTTATTTAACTGAGAATGTTATTCAATGAGTATTTGTGAATGTTGCATCATCTCTAGGAGGTTCTATATAACAGAAGCATATCCTGCAAAACGAATTAGTGCTAGAGCAATTGAAATCTTGTCTGAACAATGATTTTATTCAGATAGTAATTGCCTGGATCTCATTGTATGCAAATCCACACAAGGTTTTCTATATAGCTGTGAACATGATGGGAACGGAATCCAGTAATAATTTGCATTGAATGAATTAGATGAATTGTATGAACCAACCATCTATATAATGGTAGAAGAATTTAACACCAAAGATTATAAAATGTTTAATTTCAGTGTATTTTTGGAAGTTACTTCTACAAAAGTTAATACCAGCCAGTCACTTGTATAATATGTTTAAATTTTTGACAGAGCTTTTAACTATAAAATCAAGTTTCTGCGAATAAGACTGTAGGGTTGTAGAGCAGCTATATGCAAACGATTTTCAATAAAACCCACTCTATGAAAACAAGTAAGTTTCAATTTTCGGAATTTTATTAATTGAATGGAGACAATTATTAACAGAACTAGATATTAAACACCAATTAGAACTTTTATGCGTTCATAATTCGAAATTTTTTTACTACTGCCAATAAATGGCTGTGTTCTTTTTATATTTCCATGACATATATAAAACTTCTAATTTCAGATTAATGAATTATTAACTATCTCTTAAATTATTAGACTTATGTTCACTTAACCAGTCACCTGATTGGTCTTGAAGTCTATTGGTCTTATAGAGATATGTTTACAATCTTATCTACTTACTTCATATAATTTGAAATTGTATATACTTTTTAATATGTTTCCCTTTATTATGATATTTATTTATTATAAAAATTATTTTCCATTTTCCTTACTTATTATAAAAATATCTTTTTAGCTGGTATAATAGGTTTTAAAAATAGGTAGATTTCTAATTACTGACATTCAGGTATAAAAAGAATGACGTATAATTTTTGTAGAATTGTTAGTCTTAAATATGATGGCGTAATCAAGTTTATGTCAAATCATTTGACACACTAAATTGTCAAAAAGGATTTCAACAATTTTAAAATGAACTTTGAAAACAGTATAATTTATTTATGTGTATGCTAATATATAACAATTTCATTTAACATTAAATTCATTTAAATATAAAAGAAAGGAGGTATTGCATACAAGTTAAAATTTCGATGTCGAGTTCTCGAGTTTTCGAGTTTCCATTGCAAAATGGAACATTTGTAAGTTTCCTTAAACTGAAAAATTCATCAGTTTTTATATATATCACTTATAAATGGGAAGGCGATCCAAACTGGACACAGGACACAATAACAGTTCAAAATTGAAGATAGGTAGCACAGAAAGTAAAAGAAACACACTTACAGACTCAAATTTTCGGGTAATCCGTCTTCAGGAGAAAAAGGAAAGGGAGACCAAGCACGTTGTAGACGTTACTAGCTGTTGCGTCTACAACGTGCTTGGTCTCCTTTTCTCTTTTCTCCTGAAGACGGATTACCCAAAAATTTGTGTCTGTAAGTGTGTTTCTTTTACTTTCTGTGCTATCTATCTTCAATTTTGAACTGTTATATATATATATATATATCACTTAAAATTCGGAAAAAAGATCCAAACTGGACCAAAATCAGCTCAAAAACGAAGAAAAGCAACACACAGAGAAAGAGACTCAGTTACGAAATCAGATTTTGAGTTCGTAACTGTGTCTCTTTCTCTGTGTGTTGCTTTTCTTCGTGTTGAGCTGATATATATATTATATATATATATATATATATATATATATATATATATTTTTATTGATACTTTTTTATTGAATACACTTATGTTTAAATGTCGAGAGTTCAACATTAAAGTTAAAACAAATATATACTTTTAGCAATTAATTTTCTATCTTTATATTTTGTCAACTAATGTACATACAAATAAAGTCATTTACGTTTCAGTAATTATAATTTAATAAATATAAATATAAATATATTCATAATTAGGTAAATGAAGCCGTTTGATGTCTAAAACCAGGTTTTTTAGTGTGGAATTAAAAAAAAAATCAGTGCCATTAATATGTTTCTATTTTTAAACAATCGGTTTATTTATTTCCAAACAATTCTTTTTTATCGGTTTAGAGGAATCGTTTATAAAAGGTAGAGAACTACAAAAAAATTTGGTGCTGAAGTTTATTTTGAGTGATAAGTATATATTGAAGTCAATAAGAGGGTTATGCAAAATTAAAGTTTTCAGGCTATCGATCGATTTGGAAAATGTGGTTTTCGATTCATCATATTCTTATTTCTTTCTACTTACATTTGTTTAACCCTTTTTTAATTGTTATTAATTATATTCAATCTTTATATTTAATATATTTTTATGCATATGTTATATGTATTTGACTATTGTTTATTACATCCATTTCTGATTGTAGCTTGTATTTTTTATAAAAACATCCGTCGTTCTTTGGAACAACTTCAATTTATTGTAAAATATTCATCACTTCTAATCCATGAAGCATTGCTGTCTAATGGGGTTTATATATATATATATATATATATATATATATATATATATATATATATATATAACTGTCATAGTTCAAACCACAATAAGTAATAGGAAAAAAAGACTAAGATCATTCAGCCACAACAAGCGGTCTTCGTCAGAGTCAAAAACCCGACTGGGTTTTTAACCCTAGAATAAAAAAGATTTTAGTCTTTTTTTCTCATTTGTTATTGTGGTTTAAACATTTGATAGTTGTTTCACGTGTTTATTGTGATATATTGTTATATATAACTGTTTGAAATTTAGATCTAAATTATATACTAGCAGTTTGAACAGTATAACCAAGTTTTAAAATTTCGTAATGGTAGACAAATAATTGAAATTGTTTTTACAACCTAAAGTTGTTAAAATTCTATTTGTTAGTTATTTCTTTATCCATTAATACTAGGTATCAATACGCAGAAAATAATATTCGTTTTGATCTGGCATTAACCATGGCACACGGGTTCCCTGGTACACACATTAAGAATACTCTTATGGCAATAATAATTTTTTTGCATAGGTTTGTTGGATTTGTGTCGTGGGAAACCTTGATAAAGAAGAATAGTGTATTATTAATATATATTAACTATATATATATGTACTATAATATATATGTACTTACGTCATTCATTTTCTTCATATCTTAAATACTTCAGAACCTGTAAATAGACCTGTAAATAGTAAATGGATGGTATCAAACCTGATCGAAATTTCAAGGAATGTAACAAGCCGTAAAAGCCAATATTCTTATATTACTAACGTCGTCTTTGATGTTACTCTAATATTTATTTAATAAATACAAATACTCAAGTTATATAAATAATGGTTCACTCTGTTTTAATGTTTACCCTTGTGTAGACCAATTTCATAAAAATAATGGAAAGGAAAATAGTTGAGGACAGTTGTAAAGTGCATGCTTCCAGGAAACCCACTCAAAGTAATGCCTAAGCAATTCGACTAACGAGATGAAGACAAGCTGCTTACGTCTGCTTTTCCCTGTAGTCTTTATTGGATGTGTTTTAGTTCTACAAAATAATCCCTTCAGAACTAAATAACAAGACAATTTGCAAAATAATTAACTTAAAAAAATCATTGTAATTATAAACATTATTTAAATAATGTAAACTAGTTTTTTATAATAATTCGTTTAATTTTAAATATGTAAAAGATTTATGGAACTCATTATATTGTTTTTCCACTACTTGTACTTACTCTGTAGTTTGTTCTGGTCCAGATACTAAGGTCAACGCGAGGTGGAATAGAACATTTCAAGAAACTATTCCCTTGGTATCTGCGTTCGATGGTTGTTTTCAATTCAGTCTATGGTATAAACCTGTCTTAAAGGAATCCCTACAAAACATACATACATATAACAAGATTTCACATAAACACGTCAAATAACAATCAATGATGAAACCACAAAAAAGACTAAGATCTTTCAACCGTAACAAGAGGTCATCCCTTGTTACAACATCAATACAAAGTAAGTAGACAGGAAAAAAGTAGTGCCTTATTCTTACATATAAATAATAAAAGTAGTTTAGCAGTTTAAACAATTTAGATCAAGTTTAAATTTACTATTATTTAATGAAACATATATTACTTATATTGATATAGTTTCTCGACTACTGATATTTGAAATTCAACGAAGGGGTTCTTGAGGATTTTGGTCATAAACATACAACTCCTGATTATAAGCCGACGTTTCGGGAAAAGTTGTTTGGCATTTTCAAGGTTTGTTTTAGAGGAAACATTATTTACAAGTCCCTGCTGTTATATGGCTGCATCTTTGTGTAACTGTTATGATGCAGCTGCATCTTTGTGTAGCTGTTATGATGCAGCTACATCTTTGTGTAGCTGTTATGATGCAGCTACATCATTGTGTAGCTGTTATGATGCAGCTGCATCTTTGTATAGCTGTTATGATGCAGCTGCATCTTTGTGTATCTGTTATGATGCAGCTAGATAACAGCAGGGACTGGTAAATAGTGCTTCCTCTAAAACTAACCTTGAAAACGCCAAACAACTTTTGCCGAAACGTCGGCTTATAATCAGGAGTTGTATGTTTATGACAAAAAACCTCAAGAACCCCTTTGGTGAGTTTATATTACTTATATGCATTTATGACAATGAATAACTCTGCTTACTAGAGTTAGAATTAACTTCATCTCTGTTAATTTCACTTGTACAAAATGAACAAAAGCAAAGGAACATGTATATAAATCTGGTGTAATGAGATTGTTAGGTACTTTGTGTTTACATATTTATAATTTTGTAGCTCTCCTCTGCTTTTGAGTTATAAACAGATAATAACAATTATAATAATTTATTTAACACTGGTATATATGCTCTGATATTTCTGTAGTCTAGAGTATCTAAGCTACTCGGATATTTTAAAGGAATCAAATGTCGTTATAATTGTTCTATTAAATAAAAATAAATACAATTTGCAATATAAATGAAAGTGTGATTACATTCCTTTCTTTTTTTTTTTTGAGATATCCTGCTCAAAACGCAGACACACAGACAAACCAATTTGTAAATTTATATTTCCATTGAAATCTGAATTTTGAATTTTCCTTCAAATTCAATGATCTAAATCTCATATAAAGAATAAATGAAAGTAATAAATTATACCGAATACAGAACAGAACAGAACTAATATCGATACAAAAAAATCGTAGAAAGTAATTAATAATGAAATGTAAACAAATAATATATAAAAATATTATTATAAATTCATCATAATATAAATCAATTGTCAAACCACAATAAGAAATGAGAAAACAAGACTAAGATCTTTCAACCGTAACAAGCGGTCTTCGTCAGAGTCAAAAACCCAACGTTGGGTTTTTGACACTGACGAAGACTGCTTGTTACGGTTGAAAGATCTTAGTCTTGTTTTCCCATTTCTTACTGTGGTTTGACCATTGATTGTTATTTCACATGTTTATGTGAAATCTTTTTATCATAATATAAATAAATATATAAAAAAAAATCAATCATTAAATCATCCAGTAGTTAACTGGATAGTTGGTACATTATACTTTAATGTTACATGCTAAGGTAGTACTAGTAATAATATTACTTCTATATAAATTGTTCGAAATTGTGGCCTGAGGATAAACATATTGAAGGATAAATGGCATAAATATGGTGAAGAACATAAGTCGTATGAACTAGCTCTTTAGTTTAGATAGAATATAGAATATTCATGTTATTCATGTGTCTAAGCCAGTGTTTAATTCAAAAGACGTGATAAACGTTCATGCACTGTAGTTTACTATTAATTAAGTTTTAATTATATAAGCCTAGCCTGTTATCAACTATAATATTCACTTCAAATTAACAACTGTAAAAGGCTATGATTAAAAGAAATTTGTTCTTTGATTAATCATATGTAAAAATAATATGTAAAAATATTTATTATTTAAATATTTATTACAAAATAAATAATATGTAAAAAATCTATTGTAAAAATGATTTCTAAAACGTAGATAATCACCTCTTTATGGTATTGTTTCAAGCTCTTTTTTGTAATATTTTTAATGGTAAAATAAATGAATAAATAATGACAGATTATAAGAAAGATGAAATAAAAAACAATAGAAATGTATAAAACAAAAACATAAACCATGCTGTTGGAAGTCGGCCAATTTTATGGTAAGACGTAGCTTCATTGTACTTATAACTAATGGGAACTCGCCAACAAATATATTAAATGAAGTTGAAATATAGTAGTGCTACTAGCCAACGCCCACCCTTGTCTGTACAGCTATTCGGTGATTCGCGGCCCAGCAGAGGCGGGCTTCTTTGAACATCCGGTGTTCTCTGTCTGATTGAGGACCAGGAAGGCCTGATGGGGGCTGCAGCCCTCGTACCCTCAGAGTTGGCATTCATCTGTTCAGTACTTTGATTGAGATGCCATCAAGTAGCCATGTCTGATTTTGCGCGGAAAGTTGCAAAGCTGATGCTCCTCGGAAGGTCGTGTTTGATATGACTCTATATAACCATGCTTTCCTATTTTGACCAGCAGCTTTACAAGCAAACTTTTCTAATGTAGTGCAATCAGTTATTATGTGGTATTTACTCATTGTAGGGTAAAAATCTAATGAAATGGTCTCCGCATATAAAAATTTTAATGATATAAACAACGCGTTTTGAACACGTAGTGTTCTTCCTCAGGTCTTATTCATCTTCGTCAGTCTTATTCAGAGGCACTCATCCTTAGTTAATGCCTGAGGAAGAACACTACGTGTTCGAAACGCGTTGTTTATATCATTAACATTTTTATATGTGTAGACCATTTCATTAGATTTTTACCCTACAAAAAACCAACTTTTGTTTCACCTTCTGCTCTACGGTTGCAATGATGTAGGCTTTAAAGCAGGGGTTCTCAATGTGTGTGAAATTCACCCCCATGGGTGAATTGTGACTACGGTAAGTTTACAGAATGAGGAAAGCTATTATAAATTTTTAATTATAAATTAATACATACTATTTTGAATGAATTAATATTTTATATATTCATCAATAATTGTAATTAGAATTTAATTTGTAAAATTCTATTATAAAGATAATCAATGTAAAGTGTATATACTACCTTGGAAAGAAGAAGGGATGGGGGAATGGCATTGTGGGATATGGCAATAGGGGTGAATGGGCCAAGGGAGGCTGAGAACCACTGCTTTAAAGCATTGAGGTCTAAATATCACAACACTTTATTTTAGCCTCAAAGGAGCTGTTTAGCCCTAACACATATTTTCTCTTTGGAGCCAGTGTAACCACAATATTGACCAGTTAGTTGTCTTTCGTAATAACTTAATAGTTATTATAATTAGTCTAAGAGATTGACTACCATACGCAACGTCAATAGGCTGTATGAAGTGTTTCGCGAAGATCAAAGTCAACTGTTAGGAAATGACAACTAGTGCCACGTCATGGAAGATCTGTAGCAAACATAAAACTGTTGAAATATTCTAAAAGTCAAACTTCCTTTGATACTTTACATTCAGATAATAGTACTTTAGTTAGTTCAAACACCTTTTGTTTGTAAAATTATTTGAAGTCTACTTCCTTATCTCACCTCACACGATTTTCTTACCTCTCATACGGTTTCAAAACACCTACACTGTCAAGAAAGATTAAAAAAAAAATTTTTTTTTTTTAGCCTTTATTGTTTCTTTACATAAATGACAAGTTTTAAAACAGGTTGCAGTGAAATAAAAGTGAACAAAATGAGATAGTAAACTTATTTTTTTACAATATTAATTATTTCGAAATATAAATCATGTAGATTAATTCCGTAAGAAATTCAAAATTTGGTTTAAGATTGTTGTATCAAAGAATGATATTACTATGAAAGACAACATTTGAATGTATGGATCAACAGAAAGTAACGTGTGCTTGTGGTAGGTTAAGTTTTTTTTAAACTTTCAGTTTTTCATTTTCTCAATTGTCTTTTTTGCCGTGGTGAGATTTTTAAATCACTTTTTTTTGTGATCCATTTTGTGGATTTAGTTTTCCATTTCGTGGAATGGTTGTGTTTAATATACTACCATAGTATGTATATCTGGGGAGCAATTCTTCGTTGACACATCTTTATTAACATATTAATATATTTCGTTGATCAGCTTTCTAATAGTTTTTTATATATTTCAACCGAACAGTTGGGTTTTGACTCTGACGAAGACATCTTGTTACGGTTGTAAGATTTTAGTCTTTTTTTCCCATTTCATATTGTGTTTTAATCAATATATATATATATATATATATATATATATATACACTTTAACACATAGAAAAGAACACAGAAAGACACTACAGAACTCACTTCGATATTTCGACATCCGTCGTCATCGGGAAGAAGTGCGAAGTACTCGCGTTGAGAAGCAAACTACTACTGTATTGTATATATATATATATACAATATATATATAACAGATTCAATAATATATCGACCGTTTGATAGAATAGGTGTGTTCTCTAATCGGGGTTCGGTCAATTTTCCAGGATAAAAAATCAAAAAATTCACAAGAAGAGATCCTTCATCAACATTACGAAATAAAGTAAACAAGATAGTTGATGAACTGAAGAAGACACTATGTATAGATCTACGTCAAGCTTCGAAATTAAAATCTTACAATGGAATAGCACCAAGAATATATGGTTTAGTGAAGCTACACAAGCCAGGTTTTCCTCTCCGTCCTATCGTGTCGTTCATTGGAAGTCCAACTTATGAACTGTCTAAATATATAGAGAAATATCTTAGTTACGTTACTAACAAGAATGAATTGAATGTAAAAAATTCATTAGAATTCAAACAAGCCCTTTCAAATCAAATACTAAGTGATGACGTAAGTATGATTTCACTAGATGTTCAGTCGTTGTTTACTAATATACCTTTAGATCTAGCATTTGATTTAGTAAATAAACAGTGGAATAAGATTAGTTCACAGGTTGGAATGTCGAAAAAGGTTTTCCTTTCTATACTGGACCTTATATGTGAAGCAAGGTATTTCTCCTTTGATGGTACTATTTATAAACAAAAATATGGATTACCAATGGGATCACCAATTTCACCAGTTCTCGCAAATATAGTTATGATTGAACTATTGGAAAACAGTATCAATAAATTAGGTACGAAGGTGAAATTTATTAAATTATATGTGGACGATTTGTTTTTAATTATTGAAAAGGGAGAAGAAGAGAATGTATTAAATATATTTAATTCTTTTCATAATCGTCTACAATTCACTTGTGAAGTAGAGAAAGATGGAAATCTGCCATTCTTAGATGTGAAAGTTATAAGAGGTGAAAATGGCAATATCTTAACGGATTGGTTTAAAAAAACCTACCAGTGCTGCAAGAATCTTGAACTACCATTCTTCTCATGCTATAAACCAAAAATTAAACTGCGTCCAAAATTTGGTTAAAAAAGTTATTGAAATAAGTAGTCCATGTTTTCTAAATGAAAATAAGAAAAAAGTGAAATTATTGTTACAGAAAAATTGTTATCCGAAGAACTTAGTTGAACGATATTGGTTAAGATATTTAAGACAGCAACCAGCACATTCAAATGAAGATCATGCTGAACTGGAAGTTATAAATAGGAAGTATTTCAAATTTCCTTATGTTGAGGGCTTATCACAATCAATTAGAAAAGTGTTCAAACGAAACGTACCTGAAGTTACACTGGCATTTTATAATAAAAGAAAAAATAAATCTTTATTTTCAAATTTGAAAGAAAAATACCGAAGGAGTTACAAAGTAACCTCATTTATGCCATCAAATGTAAAGACTGTGACAAGTGTTACTATGGTGAAACTAGTCGTTTTCTCAAAGAAAGGTTGTACCAACATAATTATTCCATAAGAACAAATAAAAGTAACGCAACAGCCTTAGCTGGGCATGCAATAAACGAAGGTCACACGTTCGATTTTGAAGATACAACTATAATAGAAAAAGAAAAAGATGAGCAAAGAAGGAAGACACTTGAGATGTTATATATTAAAAAGGATCTAAGTTCGATTAATCATAGAAGTGATATTACTAATTTAAGTAATATTTATTCTGGAGTGTTGTGCTGAGGTTTAGTGAAATTTGATTTATTTAGTTCCCTTGAGTGAACAGTGTTGAGGTTATTTGTAATGTTATCTTATTAGTCTAGTCGAAGGTTTTGTCCGGCTAACATTGTTGTTCCTTTAAATAATGTAAATTTCATTTTCTTAGTTAAAAAATTCTTACTTCTGTAAGTAATATTGTTTTATGTATCTCTGAAATATTTCTGCTTGTAATATTCATGAGTTGTAACAATCCATTTTCATATTGTGTATATGTTTGATGTTGATATGTGATTTCTTATTATCCTTTGTTTGTAGGCCTATGAAAAAGGTTTTAAATAAAACCGAAACGTTGGCAACGAGAGTTTGATTTTTTATCCTGGAAAATTGACCGAACCCCGATTAGAGAACACACCTATATATATATATATATATGATCAAACCACAAACCCCAACCTCAGTTGGGTTTTTTACTCTGACGAAGACCGCTTGTTACGGTTGAAAGATCTTAGTCTTGTTTTCCCATTTTCTTATTGTAGTTTGATCACTGATTATTATTTCACGTGATTATGTGAAATCTTTTTATCGTTATATATATATCAAACCAAAATATGAAATGGGAAAACAAGACTAAGACCTTTCAACTGTAACAAGGTGTTTTCGTCAGAGTTAAAGACCCAACCGACCCGACTCTGACGAAGACCGCTTGTTACGGTTGAAAGATCTTAGTTTTGTTTTCCCATTTCATATAGTGGTTTGATCATTGATTGTTATTTCACGTGTTTTTGTGAAATCTTTACAATACATATATATATATATATATATATATATATATATATATATATATATATATATTTGTCCGTTTCGGATCGTATTTCCAACAGAAACGGTCTCTGAGAACCAAATAATTCAAGCTGCAAAAAGTTACCACTTAGGGAACACTATAGAAACTCACTTTGACGTTTCAAAAAACTGGTGACGACAATTAGACGAAATATCAAAAAAAGTTTATGTGTTATTTTTAAGGTACTTTTTTTTGAGTTTGATTTATATGTATAACATGATTTCACTATAATCATGTGATACAAAAATTACCGTGTAAAGTTTTATCCAATGAAATGTCATTCAACCATGGAAAGGTACTTGAGTCACAAGTTGAATTAAACATGAAACTTTCACATTCAACCTGTTGTGAAAACAGTTATCGGTGGAATGTTCTTAATGCTATTTAATAATTTATTATTGAAATTTATACAATGAAAATTATATTTTACATATAGGTAAAAAAATAAAGAAAAAAAACTCTTATTGCAGTATTATAAAGATTCATCCAAGAAGGAAAACGAATTCTGCGTTGCAACTATATGTTGGAGTAATTACAGAAAAATGAAATATCTCTCTCATCATAGTATGGTTGAATAATATGTTAATACTTTAAATAAATTCTATAATTTAGATTAGTTGATAGATATTTTTTTTTTTTTTTTGGCTGGTGACACGAGTAGTTTTGAAATGATTGAGACAAATCTTCTAAAGTGACTTCAGACAGAAGGCATTCAGCCAGATAATAGCCTAATGGACCACATCCGGGCGGCTTCATTTTAATAAGAGCAACTAAGTTGGAAATGTCAACTCTCACAGTCAATGAAGTCGTCAGACACATTCTAAATTCATGAAAATACTATGAAAACATTTATTGTATACAGTAGATATTTTTAGTTTAAATATATCGAATACATAGTAGTTTTTAAAACACTTTTTTGTGGTCCTTTCTGTAGATTTAGTTTTCAATTTCGTGGAATGGTTGTGTTTAATATGTATATGTATATCTGGGGAGTGAAAGTCGTCAGTTGGGTTTTTGACTCTGACGAAGACCGCTTGTTACGGTTGAAAGATCTTAGTCTTGTTTTCCCATTTCTTATTGTGGTTTGATCATTGATTGTTATTTCACATGTTTATGTGAAATGTTTATATATATATATATATATATATATATATATATATTTCTATCTTTTTTAGACCACAAAAATTACAGCAAACAGCAGAGGTTATTGAGGGTTGGTCGTCACAAACAAACACTTCACTTACGCTAACGTTTCGCTATATTTTTATAGCATCATCAGTTCTGAATAAATAACAAGACGTACGAGTATATCTTGTTATTTATACAGCCCTGATGATGCTAAACGTTGGCGTCAGTGAAGTGTTCGCTTGTGTAAACCAACCCTCAATAACCTCTGCTGTTTGCTATATATATATATATATATATATATATATATTATATTTATATAAACATTTATATATATAAAAAAATAATGAAAAAGAAGATAGCACACAGATAGACACACGAATAACTCACTTCTATATTTCGACCATCGTCGTCATCAGGAGGCAAAGAGTCCCGCAGGAAGGCAGATCGGCGACTCCCTGCCGGACTTCTCGCCTCCTGACGACGTGGTCAAAATATAGAAGAGAGTTATTCTTGCGTCTACCTCTGTGCTATTTTCTTTTTAATTGGTTTTTTATTTAAAAGTCCGCTGGACCGTTTCTTTTAATTATATTTATATGTATTACTTAATAAAACAAAACACGATCTAAACTGGACACAATACTAGTTAAAAATTCTAGAACAGTAAACAGTATAACACACAGAGTAAGGAAACACACTTACAGATTCAAAATTTCGGGTGATCCGTATTCAGGAGAAAAGAGAAAGGGAGACCAAGCACGTCGTAGACGCAACTGCAAGTAACCAACCCAGCAACCGCCAGTGCTGCTCCCTGTATCCGGTCTTAAAGTATAGAATTAAGAGAAGATATAAACCGAAATTCAGATAAGCAGTACTAGTTGGGTAAATATATAAAATCGATAACAAATTATAAGCAATAGAAAATAAAAACAAACTATAATAATCAAAAATAATGATAGAAAAAAGAAAAAAGTTTTATTTGTATTAGTAAATAAAAGGTAGAGACTAAATAAAAAGGTAAAATAGGAATCTATTTTGTTTATACTTATTTTGTCTTCTTTACTTACTATTACTTTTTTTATCTTACTTTATTTCTCTAGATTCTTATTCATAACTAGTTTCCTATATTTACCTTTTTATTTAAACTCTATCGTTTATTTACTAATAAAACTAAAAAAATTTTTGTGTTGTATTTAATTTTTTTTCTTTTCTCTATCATTATTTTTTATTAATACAGCTTTTTTTATTTTCTTTTGCTTATAATTTGTTATCTAATTTATATATTTACCCAACTAGTACTGTTTATCTGAATTGCTGTTTATATCTTCTCTTAATTCTATACTTTAAGACCGGATACAGGGAGCAGCACTGGCGGTTGCTGGGTTGGTTACTTGCAGTTGCGTCTACGACGTGCTTGGTCTCCCTTTCTCTTTTCTCCTGAATACGGATCACCCGAAATTTTGAGTCTGTAAGTGTGTTTCCGGGTACGGGGGGCAGCACTGGCGGTTGCCGGGTTGGTTACTTGCCGTTGCGTCTACAACGTGCTTGGTCTCCCCTCCCTTTCACATTTCTCCTGAAGACGGATTACCCAAAAATTTGAATCTGTAAGTGCATTTCCTTACTCCATGTGTTACTCTTCTTGAATTTTGAGAAGGAATTTTAAAATAAATATCATTAATATTTTTTTATATTATGAACACATGGGTTTACAAGTCTTCAGCAGTGTCAATCTATCATATAACTTTTAAGTCAATGTTTAAAAACGTTGTTTAAAATGTCTTATAACTGGTCCATGTCTCATACTGACTGGTTGAAATTAATAATATATGGTCTCCACAAAAAAGTAGCTTTTTTCATTTAAACTATGCGTTTCAAACACTTCATGTTCATCATCATGTAAACCTCTACAATACAAAATAATGTCTGTATAAGAACGCATCATTAACTGCCACATCTTGCTCAGAAATGACATAATCACTAATATGTTTCAGATAAAACAACTACCACTTTCCTCTATGAAGTAAATTTGTTTACATGATTGTATTGCTAACTTTAATTTAGCAAGACAATCATAGTGAAACTTCTCCAGGTCTTCTAACATTCACTCACATCTTCACCATATATTCTTATAACATTTTCCCATAAGAGTATATCTCTGCTATCTTTCATATTAAACAGCATGATAAAGAAAATTAAACGAAAAAGGCTTGAACATTTTTGCAAAGTTGTGTAATTCATGCAACAGTATAAAAAATGTTAATAATATAGAAAAACGTGTTGTTTTTTGAAATAACCTTTCAAATGTAGTTGTTCAACAAGAATATTTAAAAATAATGGAACTGTTCTTAAACATCACACCTTTCATTTTGAGAATATAATTATTATAGATAAGGAGCTAGACGCAATATAAAAAAGTCCTTAAAGATAAGGAACAATAAGAGAAATACGCAGCTTATAGAATTTATTATATTATAATTATATATATTTATCATATTTATATTTATATAATTATATATATATTTAATTTATATATTATAGATTAAATATTTTTAATTTTATAGAATAAGAAGTGATTTGCTTTAGAAGCCAAAAAACACAGAAGAGAGCTTGAGTGTGACCAGTTCTACCAACAGTTATAGATATAAGAAAATGAATAGCAATCAATAAATAAACACATAAATAAAAGTATAAAATATAATAAAACTTATTAAAATAAAAACTAATGTACTACCTACTATAAACCAGCATAAAATAAAGGGAATATATTAAAAACAAAGAAATAAAAAACGATTAATGATTGATATTGGTTTAGAAGTTGATCCAGGACAAATAAGACAAAATCTACTCGTACCTCAGAAGTATCATTGATGTTACAACCGTCTGGGATCTGTTTAAGGAATCACTCTTGTTGAACAGTCATTGAAACTTAGTTCATGATGTTAACGAACGAACCTATGTAGTGCGCATTTTCATAGGTGATAAGTTACCAACAGAGAAGTAAAATTTTCATGAATAAAGGAGAAATAGTAAAAGAAAAAATAAAAGAATTAATGTGACATGTTTTTCAAAAATATTTAAGATCTAAAGCATGTAAAGAAATATTGGAAGGTATTTTTTCTTTGAATCTTTTTATAGTATTTATAGCGTAGTAATTCAGTGTATATTCCAAAAGATTGAAACAAAAAAATGCAAGTGATTTTTATTTATTAAAATGATGTTACTCCTATAAATATAAAAAACATTCTTTTAGTGTAATTCATATTGAAGACCTGAACACGAGCTGACATGATGACATTATGGCTTAAATTTAAAATGAATAGAGTTCTTTGTAATCTATCAATAGAATAGATTGTTGTTTTTAAACGAGTCTCTAACAAATTATTGTCAATATAACACGAAAATTTCATTCCATTTAACCATGAATTTTAAATATAAGAAACATTGGTAATGACAGATATCAATTGGTAATAGCTTTGAGATCAACTTTAAAAGTAATAATGAACTGGGAGAGGCAGTCATCTTAAGGTGAACAACATACCAATTAGTCGAACTGACTCTAGGGAGTGTCTATAGCCAGACGATTCCAGAAATGGGGCACATCAATCAGCAGGGATTAGTCTTCTATTCCTAGTCTAGAAGCCTTCACATCCAGCCTTAACGACTTGTCCACTAAATATCTCATTTTCCTGTCATAGTCAAACCAATCCTTTAAAGTTTATTTATAAAACACGTCTATTTTCTTTCATAGGGTCAAAGAAAAATCTATTTTCGAAATCTTAGTTGATTTTTTTTTAAATTTTAATTAAATATTTAATTTTTTTTAAAAATTTATTTAAAAAATAATTTTTTTAATTTTACTTAAATTGTCTGAAAACCATTTTAATGTTATATGTGGAAGAGATCAATTATTCAAACTGATGTATTCTCGCCATGTGAACACTTGCTGGATAGTAAATGAAGATATAATCATTTTTTTATAGATGGTTTGATTTAGAGTTTTTATTAGTCTAATATCTATTATTGATGATACAATTGGTCTTTAAGTCATAACTCTACTCTGAAATTTTCCCAGTTTGATGACCAGAAGATTCTGACAACCTAACACAGCTTAACGTAAAGAGTACTTTGCTGTAGATATTTGAAATATAGTATCATGATATTTGAAAACATGCTTAGAAAAACAATTATTTTTCATGATTTTACAGTAATATTTATTGTATTTCATTAAAATAACAAAATTACTTGATTTATTTTCATTGAGTACTACAATTATTACAAATTCGAGAATACTACAATGAACAGAAAGTACAAAACAAAACTTAATTTCCTATGCTTAGATTTTAATTTGATTATCTTCATTATGCTCGTATGTGTTGTTAATTATGATTTTATAAGTAATAAATTTGCTTTGACTAACGAACCAGGAAAAGCTGTTTTTTTTTTAATGATGTAACTGTTTAAAAAATATTGAATCCTTCGCTAAAATAGGAAAGCTGAGATTCAGTTTCAAATCATTAACTTCTACCTTATTTTTTTCCTTTATATTAAAAAAAATTTACCATCTCTAATAAAAAAAAAAAAAAAAAGGGAAAATAACAAGTTGGTAGATGCATGCAATTAATTTTTTTCCATCTGGTTTAACTTAAGCATTAGAGGGTGCTCTTTGAATTGAGTAAAGTTATTTCTGTTTTTGCACCGGTAAACAGAGATTTACATTCACGTAATTACCTCTTCAGACGCCTTAGAAATCTTCAAAAGAAATCTCTTTCCACTGTAACTTACTGTAATTTTGTTCCACTTTTTTTTCTAAAAATAAATTTATTTTCTTTTATTATTATAATTGTTATATATTTTCCTCTTCAATACAGCGAGTAATGAAATTTTAAAAGGACATCTGTTGGAAGTTAGTAATCGAAGAAAAAAAAAAGTGATATTTATTAATTTTTGAAATAACTAGTCTATTTAGATTCTTTTTTGATACTACTAATGGAGAGTTCACCTTTCTCCAAGGTTGGTTAAACTAAAAAATTTTTTTTCAATATATCAATTGAAAGCATTCCCTTTGTCCTTTATTAAAACAAAGATAAAATAGCGGAAACAATTTAAATTTAGTATGAAATCAGATACAAGGTCGTACTCATTTAAATTTTTTTTTTATTTCAATTGAAGCAGTAGCAATTAATAATGTAACATTAACGCCTAAGTTGTTATTATTTATGCCACTTATTATAAACCGATTTCAAATAAAAAGAAATACATCCTTTTAAATTAATTTAATCTAAATTTAAAAAAAAAACCTGGGTGTTATTTAGCAAAAGAAAAGTGAAATATCTATTTTATCAAATTGTTCTTCCTGGCTGTTGTTTGGCAGTATTTCTAAATGTAATTTTAATATTCTGGTGAATCCTGATGTATGGCTATTTATACTGGATTTCTTTTCTATGGTATTAATAGCTTCAGTTATTTAAAGATGACTTATCCACTTTCATTTTCAGCCTCAATTATTTCGCTCTTTTGTTAACGACAACAGTTTGGTATCAAGGTTCTTTCTGTTTTTTTTTTTAGGAGCTCCTGCAGACAGGTACATTGCAAGCATCCTGGATACCCTTGTAGTCGTTGAACCATTGTAGTTTGGTTTAAGGATTCGTAATTATATGAATGTACTACATTAATTCTTTTGGGTTTTCCCATGAATTTCAAGCTATTTTTTTATAATGGTTATAATTATTTTAATGAAGCATTAAAAATTCACCGAAATATTAAAATTCCATTTAAGAGAATTTCCACAAAACAATATAAGAAAACATCATGAAATTGAGTTTTCCCTTGAACTGTAGATAATTTATAATTATAATGTTAGCTGAAAAGTTATAAAAGTGATTGAAAGCATTAAAAATTAATCCAAAATTCATTTCATGAAGGATGTATCAAGAAAAGTGTTCTTCCTAAATACACAAATATATATAAACTAGCAGAACTACCCGGCGTTGCCCGGGACAAAATAAGAAAATAATGAAATTATGGCTAAGTATTGAATGAAGCAAAGAATCTAAACTTCTAAGTATATATTTCTATCAGAAATTCTATAACAGTACAACATATTTTCTAACAAAACAAAACTTCATAACATGTTAACAAATTAAGTTTCTTATAAACAGAGACACATTCCATTATTGAGGTTTAATCCCAACTAAAATTCTGATACAAAAAATATTTAATTTTTGTCAGGTTTAGGTTTGAGCTTTAAGAAGGAAGAATTTAAGTTAATATTTATTCTATCAAATCATAATAAACATATCAGAGTACTTCATGATAAACAACATTTTTTGTCTTATCTTCTGGTGCAAGGATGTATAAATTTTTGGAACTGCCAACTCTTGAACATCCTACATATAACTGTCCATGAGAGAAACATGGTTCAAGCAGATGCAAGCCAGCAACTGAAAGAGTTTGTCCTTGCGATTTGTTAATGGACATTGCGAAACTTAGTTTGACGGGAAATTGTAGACGCTTGAAATTGAACGGAACATCTGTTGGAATGACTGGAATTCTTGGGATAAAGACATCCTGCCCTTTACCATATCCTGTTAGAACTGTAGCTTCAATCACATGGGGTAACATCTTCTTCACAACTAATCTAGTACCATTGCTGAGTCTTGGAGGATCCAAATTTCTCAAGAGCATAATTGGAGCTCCCACTTTCAGGTCTAGTTTGTGTTGTGGAGTACCAGAGGGATCTAAAGAATTTAAGAATTCAATAGGATATTGAACGGCCTCAGATTCATCTGTAACTGCATCTATGGATTTATAGGTGTGCAGAGTTAGTACTTTTTTCTTTAAATCACTAAACAAAGCAGAGATGTACACTCACTGTAAACAAAATTAATACTGTTACTTTTGTAAATTGAAATGTTCTTTATATACCTTTCCAAATTTAGTTTAAACATGTTCAAACTTGTTCTTATTTTATTTTTATTTTTCAAAGAATTGCACCATTTTCATCTGGTATTTCACCATAATTAGAAGTTATTGCACCATAACTTGGGGGATTGCCTCTGGTACCCCCTTAGTTTTGTTCATTTACCCCCAAAGACCTCCCATGCCAAGTTTCAGCCCAATTGGTCCAGTAGTTTTGATTTCTATAGAGAACAAACAGATATATAAACAAGACACTACGAAAATATATATATAGATAGTAGAATAACATATGTAACAGAATTCAGGTACTCATTCAAGTTTAATTAAATTTTACAAAACCCTATTTTCAGATGTATTTAAATAAACAGAAGTACCAAACCTTCAAATTGGCAAATAATGAAGTAAATATCCCGAAGGTACTGTGTAATGCTCTTGTTAATGTAACTCCGCCTTTGAAAAAGGTTTGGAATGAAAAAGTTAGATTTTAGCTTGGAAGACTGATGTAATCCAGATAAATATTTAATATTCTATTTTATGGTCAAACTATTATGAAATTATATATACATATATTGGATGTAGGAGCTTTCGAACACTTATTAGTCTTCTGGATAGTACGAGTAGATCTGCTTCCGGGCTTAATATATATATCCTTAATAGTTGGGTTTTTGACTCCCAGACTCCATGAAGTGATACGGGATTCAATACAGGGAAACTGTCTTTTGTATCCTATGCACTCCTTTACATGAAAACGAAGAGTCAAGCATATGGGAAGCAACAGGTGGCTACAGTGTTGTCGAACAGATGCCTGTACCATTTTTACGGAATTTAATATTAAAATTATAGTAATCCGTCTTACCTCGTACCCTGCTGCTGAAGTTCTTAGACCGGTTTCGGGCGTCACCCATCTTCAACAAGAACTGATCAACTAGAACTACGGAGTCCTACCTTTCTGTTTATATAACCTACCTACTTCCCAATGCTGCCTAGATTTTAATATTTAATTATTTTAACTTTACTTTTATTTTTATTTTATTTTACTTTTATTTAATTACTATTATTTAGTTTAATTCTTTTCTTATTATTTTCGTCATTGTCAAGTCTGTCAAGTCGTCGCTTCAATTTCTTTAACGGTTTAAATAGTGTATCGCTTTGGTGATTTATTTGTTCATTTATTAGCTTACCCGATTCTTTATTTTTAAATATCTCTAATTCTTCATTTACGTTTAGTCTTTTTCCTTTTTGTCCTGTTTTTATTAAGGTCATTGAATTTTCTATACTGTCCGGTTCATGTCCATATTCAGTTAGGTGGTTAGCATAATTAGATTTATTTGTGTTATTTAGATAATCTTTAATGTGTTCTTTATATCTTAATTTTAGGGTCCTTCCCGTTTGTCCAATATATATATGATTACAATTTTTACATTTTATTTTATATACACCGCTTTTATCATATTTATTAGTTTTATTTTCCGTTGAGTTATCTAATCTTTGGTTAATTGAATTATTTGTTTTAAACCCTATATTTATATTGTATTGCTTTAGTAAGTTTGCGATTTTATGACTTATTTGACCTATAAACGTTATACACGCGTATTTATCGTTATTAGTTCTTTCATTATTAAAATTTATTTTATTTCTTCTGGTTTTTAGCATTTTATCTATTACGTTTGCATTATATCCGTTGTTATTTGCTATTGTTTTTATTATATTGAACTCGCTATTATAGTTAGTTTTATTCATCGGAATTTTTATTAATCTATCTATCATATAACGGAAAGCTGCTAATTTTTGTTGCCTAGGATGGATTGAAGTTTTATGTATGGTTATATCGGTCGCGGTGGGTTTCCTATATATTTTAAAACTAAGCTTTTTGTCATTTTTTTCTATAGTTAGATCCATAAAATTTATTTTATTGTTTACTTCTATTTCGTGTGTAAATTTTATTTTATTATTTAGTGAGTTTAGGTAATTTTTAATATTTAAACAGAAAGGTAGGACTCCGTAGTTCTAGTTGATCAGTTCTTGTTGAAGATGGGTGAAGCCCGAAACCGGTCTAAGAACTTCAGCAGCAGGGTACGAGGTAAGACGGATTACTATAATTTTAATATTAATGATACTAACCTCTGTGGTAATGAAAAGATGCATGAATTTTTACGGAAGTTGTGGGACGTAGAATGAGACATAGCTATATTATTAAATACAAACAACTTCTGACTGGATTAATAAAAAATATTGTCTCAAGAATTAACTCTAACGTACATTGATTGTTAAATAGAAGATGAAGACAAATTTAAGCTTTCCATTTAGATGAGCTCCCCTTCCACATGAGTCATTCACAAACGTGTTGTCATTAGTCATGTTCCTTACCATGATAAGCAGAAGAGGTGTATTTTTTCTGCGTTGAACCCTTTTGCCACATTATTGAACCTGTGGTATGACGATAATGGACCTTAAGAAACCGAGATCCAATAAGATTCTTCAAACGAAACATAATTCCGGTATTCTTCCAAAGACTGGTGCTTACATGATGAAAGAAATAAATGACTGAGATTTTTACAGTGAAAATTAAACGAAAAAGGATATATTAAGACGAAAATATTGAAATAGGAAAAACTAAAAAAGTTAAAAGAAGAGGGCAATGAAAGAATATTAAAACAATGTCAGGATAGTAACTCAGTCCTTCTGCCAGTAGCCACAGAACAAACTGTTCACAATCGAATGGACCTTTCACCTGCGGGCGTAAATATGAGAAAAAACACATCCCGACTTAGCAACTAAAGCTATCATATTGTTTTTTTGAAAATTAATGCCATCTGAAGAAAACCTACAATTATAAAGTGAAGGCGCATCGCAATAGACCCAGTATTATATCCTGTTCTTTTATTTCAGTTTTACCTCCTGTGTACTGTCTCTTTTTCCCCCTGAAGACGGATTTTCTAAAAGTTAGAGGTAGTATGTTTTCTTTCTTTTGTTTGTTACTTTTCTTCATATTTATGAAGACAAGGACTACTTTCCCTTTATCAATGTTTGGTCCAGCATGAACAATTCTCAAAAAAAGTACTTTAAATCAACGTTTCTTCTCTATTTCTAGACATTCTTAGTGCTTTATCAATATCCAAAAATCAAGATGTCCAAAAATACAAACGCACCTTTAACGTAGGTGGTTTTTTAAATTGTTCCCGCTGGAATGAATCTCGATAAAGAAAAATAGTGTAAAAATATTATTGTGGAGACAAGAAACTTTGATATAAACTTACATTTTATTTAAACTTACTTGTAAATTTAAAGGTACAAAACCTGAACCATAATTACTTATAAATAGAGAAAACTGTAGTAGATATAAGCAAAAATACAGAAAAATGTATATATATCTATATATAATATAATATGCTATAATGGCTGACACATGCCAATATTTAGTTTATTAGGCATGTATAAACAGAGGATAACCTGAACGCTGGATTCAATAAATATACTACAAAAGTTATTTTACATAATGTGAATTATGCTAATTTATAGAAACATTGTGGTGTGTTTAAATAAATTATGTATGATTAGAGACTATAGATTCATTTTTTGTACATTGTTTATGATTCAGCCTAAAATGGCTGAAACATATTTCTAATTATATTACTCAGTTGAAGAAGAGGGATTCATAATTTGACAGTTATAATTATAATATTATTTATATGATTAATAAGTTGAAGCAAGTGTTTACTCAGAGGATGTCATAATGCGTTCATGGGCAGGGTATAATAAGTTTTTAACTGTTTGATGTAGACTGGCTAGAATGCGCTAGTGGCCCCAATGGTGTTCCCGGTGGCCCAGCGCTAATGGCAGTAATAATCAGAGACTTGATGGTCCTAAGGCCCCAGTTTTGGTAATATTACTAAACCTCAGGCTAAGTAGGCGAGGTTAGAGTAACAGTTTAATAGCTCTTGCAGGAAGGAGTTGGGAGAAAGCAAAGTCGTTTGTTCCACAACGCCGGTGCATAATTCAGAGTAGAATTAACTGATGGGTTCTAGTGTCGAATATCCCACTTCATCTACCTAATCCTTGAGCGTGCCGCCTCGCTAGTGAATAGCATCCTTGTTCATTAGAGTCTCTATGTAACAAATAACATATTGCCCCTGACCTCAGTAACTTTTACCCTTGCATATTATTACCTTACAAAACGCATATGCGTTACAAAATCCCAAAACGAAAAAAGTGAAATGCATGGGTGAGTTTAACTACAAACATTATTCTTACTAAAAATTGAATGAAAAATCTCTCATTATAAAGTCAGCAGGAAATCTCGATAACCTCTTTGTTGGTGCTGCCATAGTAAACAGCTTTTTACTTTCGAACATATCATTGACGTTTAAGAGTATAACACCATCTTAATCATCAGGCAACCCAAGGACACTATGTTCAGACCAATTTCACTTCCGATGAATGAGGTGAAGTTGATCTGAGCAATTTGCTTATGATTCCCAAGAACTCAAACATGTTAACCTGTTCATTTTTATGTTTGTAATATTGTTGTGACAATAAATTAACACCACCCTTGTGATATCAACTAATTCCTTCCAAACCGTAAAAACCTCTTTTTAAAAAAGTTGATAAATATATTTTTTCACAATTTTGTCTAAATAATCCCACGTATGAGACATTGTGTCTATTGTAAATGGGATGCCTGTCATTACAATTAATGAAAGACATCGTGTTAAACATAACAACCGAAGTACAAGAAGTACTTCAGTTGTTTTATATTTATAATATATTCCAGATATTCCAAGCAATGAAAACAATCAAGTTTGATTATGAGACAAGCAATCATAAATGAGATCGACTTATGTAGATTTCAATTTATATGTATATATAAAAAATGTTATTAAGTCAATGTTGTTAAGAAATATTATTGAATCATCTCTAATTAAATTTAATAAATCAAATATTATAAACATTAGTAACGGTCTCTTCAAACTGGATACTTTCGTTACGAGGGCAATAGCCTCTTCAAAGAGGGTTGACAGCTAGCGGATAGTTTTTTACTCTTTCTTACTGTACTCCTTTGTTTCCCCAAACATCCCTTTCAGGACATTAGTCCTTTCCTGCGCTTTCACCCTTTTAAAATACCACTCTTCCCTCCCACTCTCTCAACCCCTCAACAGATGTTCTCTGCATCTAGTGTTTCAGTTGGGTTTTTGACTCTGACGAAGACCGCTTGTTGCGGTTGAAAGATCTTAGTCTTGCTTTCCCATTTTCTTATTGTGGTTTGATCATTGATTGTTATTTCACGTGTTTGTGTGAAATCTTTTTATATGTATATATATATATATAAAGATTTTACACAAACACGTGAAATAACAATCAATGATCAAACCACAATATGAAATTGGAAAACAAGACTAAGATCATTCAACCGTAACAAGAGGTATTCGTCAGAATCAAAAACCCAACTGAAACACTAGCTGCAGGACACATCTGGTGAGGGGTTGAGAAGAGTGGGAGGGAAGAGTGATATTTTAAAAGGGTGAAAGCGCAAGAAAAGACTAATGTCCAGAAAGGGACATTAGGAAAATCATGGTTTTTAATATGACTATTAAAGCCTGATTATTTGACATCCTTTCATATAATATTTCACAAATATGATTATTGTATGACATGCAAAGCTACTCAAAAAGTAGATGACAGTCATCTACTAATAAATAATTAACAACAATCGGCTGGCACTCAAGGGTTTAAATTAACATAAATATCACAAGACAGCAAAACTGTTCCAATCTTTTAGGTGTTATTTTGCAAATAAATAAATTGATTAAGGAGTTGACTTTTTCTTTTAGAAAATTCTTTATTACAGATGACATGGAATGTAATCCGCTCGAAAAAGTGAAAATTAAAACAGCGACAAAAAGGATGAATGTAATATTTTTTCTCTGCGTAGATTGGAAACTTCAAGTTTACGAGTTTGAAAGACAAAATGGTTGCAAAGATAAGGGACATACCTGTACAGTCGGAGCTATCCAGACATTGTTAACGACCGTTTTGTTCTTGAAAAGAAGGGGAGCGTCCTTTATATTTCTTTCTACCCTTCTATAACCTACTGTCCTTTTTTTTTTCTCCTTTAAAGTTAACTTTCCTTTAAATATTTTCCCCATTAAGTAGATAAACATATCCTTTGCAAGATATATTTCAAGAACTAGAGCAATAAAGCTTGACTCTTATAAAGAAAAGGTGTTTCATATTTGCCACATGATTCTTTTATCTGAATCTAAACAATAGTTTGAGTTATTTCCATACATCTTACCCTTTCTAAATGATGATTATGTTTTTTCTCTCTTTCCTACAAAAAGAAATAACTGTATCATTTTTATAGTTGATTTCTTTGCAGAAAATTTTCTGTATCATGCATTTTTATCCTTTTTTGAATCCATACAGTCTAAATGATTATTACCTTGAGACAAAGTGGAGAATAGCATACTGTTGGGTTATTCTTGAAATTTGTTAACAAAAAATTAATAAAAAAGAATCTCAAATGACAAAATAAAACCAATGTTTCGTTCCTCTTGAACCATCTACAGGGTGTAACAAACATAACATTTCTAATATAAACCGAATAAAATTCCATGATAAATTAAGGGTTTGTATTAAATTATTTCTTGAATGACTTTAAATGCTTGGTGTTGTATATACTTCAGACTTTTTATATTATCTTTTATTTATTTAATTTTTATTATCAGTACATTATCTAATTTTAGAGGGTTTTTTTTTTTGAAAAAAAAAAGAAAAAGAAATTTTGAGGACATCTAAAGTGGTCGGAACACATTTACTCTTTTTGTTTAAATCATAGAATGATTCTATAATAATATATCATTAATTTATCAAGATATTCACTTAGATTTGTTATGCAGGTTTATCCATTATATACAGTGAGCTTTCTATTTAAAAAAAAAAATTAAGAATTACTGAAATAAAAGCCGAAGAAGAATACATTAGCACCTGTTGCGTTCCAATGTCCCATAGCGTGTTTGAATGACCCTTATCTGACAGGACAGGTCAGCTCTCCTCTCTTTACTGCCTTCTACCAACATTATGCAGGAATCTCCAGACTTCCCTTTGTTCGTCATTACTATCCCATCATCCTACTGGCTTCACCTCATTTACATAATTTCAAGATCTTTAAAAACATTCTGTTGGCTTTTTTTTCCCCCTCTAACTAAGACAATAAACAAGTCCAAAACGAACCTTTATTTGAAATATAAACAACTAACCCAAAAACGAATGAAAGTTGTGTGAATATTTTAAAGAAAATATTCTTCAGAAAAATGAAAACAAATAATATAATTCGTGTATTCTGGATTTCAGTCAGAATGATTTTCTATTGTATATGTATATAAATTGTTATCATATCAATAATATGTTCCACGGAATTCCCTGAAGAATATACTTCACGTTAAAAGAAGTATTTTTCTTTCTTATGCAGAAAGTTAGAAAAGAATTAGAAGAAAGATGCATGGGTAGAAGATGCATGGGTAGAGAGAGACAGACTGAGAGAAGAGTAAAAAATGAGAAATATCTCTTTGATATTTCTTTGAGAATGTGTAGGAACATGGATGAATCAGCAAGAAAGATAAGAAAAATATTAAGAGAATACTAAAAGAAAGAGGAAGAGAATCACTTAAAGGTTATTTATAGAAAACAATGAAAAAAGTGGGATATTCTAGTGGAGAACAAGATAATAGATGAATAACATTTGTAGAACAGTGAGTGAATTTGGTTATCTCTGCGAAATTGTGCAAAAGTATGGGATCAAAAGTGGAAGCCTATGAATTTAAGTAAAAGATAGATGCTGTGTTTGATAAATGAAAATTAAAGAGTTGAGAAAAGTGTGAAAGAAGGGAGTAAATTTGGGACAAGATAGATATGTAAATAACCTAAGGAATACAGGAGAAATGAGAGGAAAAGTGAAAACTTGAATGTTGGAAATCATATGGGTGAACTGCAAGAATGGATGAGTTGACTAAAAGATGAAACGAGTAGGTGAGAGAGTAGAGTGAAAGTATGAGAAAAGAAGTGTGATTAAAGAATATTAAAAGTAAAATTATGAAATAAAAGGAAATTAATTTGAGAGAGAAAAGAAACAATTGCTTGATTCTTGATGAGGTGATATCTGGAATGAATGAGTAAAAATTATAAGAAGCAAAGATCATGTCAGAGAAAATGGGATATGATTAATGATATGATAGAGAAATGAAGAACAAGTAAAGTACAAAAATGATAGTGTGAGTAAGGTATGAGAATGGGGAGATAAGTGAAATAACTTATAGAGCAAATGAGTGAACGGGAATGAGTAGCCGTTTGGGAATGCATGACAAAATGTAAAGAAGATACGAGAAAGTGCAGACTAGAGTATTTTATTAGAATGTGCCAATACGAAATGTAGTGGAGAATAGCAGAATATTATTTAATAATGAGTAACTAAAAGAAAGGTAATAAAAGCGAGTAAGAAGTAAATCATAGAAAATAAGTGGCGTAGCAATTATTTTTGCTTCCCGGAGTGGTCGTAAAATTTGCCCACTCCACCCCCTCAACATGCTCTGATAATCATTCTACTCGTAAAAAGTTTTCCAAATATTTGTTTCAGGGATTTTGAAGCCATGATCTACTAATTTTAGACTATTATGAGTCACAGACTTTCGTCTTAATACAGTATTCGTATACTCGTAACTCAAAGATGATTTAATTACTTCTTTCAATTTACATATTAATACACTTTCAACCGTAGTGCAGTCCTAAGAATGAAAAATTTGGCTCATTTGTTATGTGAACCCCCTTTTCATTATAGGCAAGGCTCTATACTAGATGAATACAAATTGTTATGAATTATTATTATTAATTTCATGAGAATAGCCATAATTCATAGATAACAATTTAACTAAAAGTATGAGATATTTTAATTTTTTTATTTTATCGTTTAATTTTAATGAATTTCTCTTCACATGAAAGGTACATTAGATTCTTCACGATCTACAATAGATAAATAATCTGATGCATACACTACAATTTTATGGGGAAAAAACGTTATATTAGTTATTAATATTATAATTTATCCTGGGAAAATAGTGTGAGATACTGTTATCTAATGAAACGGAAAATAATAGGGAAACTTGACCAATCTTAATACAACTTTAAAGTAATTTAATTTTGATCTATAGAAAGATAATTACAAAACTTCATGTAGATTGTTTCGGTTACTTACTATGATTTCTGTAGAAAACATGCATACTTATACATAGTATGATTCACAATAAAGCGTGAAACAAAAGTCAATGTTAAAACCACAGTAGGAAAGGTGGTCCAAATTTGACGTAGCTGGACTCAAAACGAAAACCATTTACGAGTAGTTTTGTTGAAAGATTTTAGACATTTTTCTGCTTTCCTACCGTGATTTCGGACTTGATGCTAACACATATAGTGTTGGGTTTAATCATTTTCTTTGAACATTATACTGCACCATTGGAATCTATTATTTTCTTTATTACTTATTTATGTTTATTTTATTTCAATATCCTGTTTTTTTGCATAAATTATTTATAAGGAATTTATTATTTAGTTATTTATTTATAAAATCGTTTAATTAAATAAACTGCAAAAATAATTCTTTCTATTTAAAAAAATTAACTTGTAGAAAAGAGCCAAAAAAAATGGCTATTATTTTCAGGTTGAATCGAAAAAATATATTCAATTTAAACTATTTTTCATCGCATTCAATTCAAGTGGATGTCAACTAATAACCTATACTGAAAGCTATGTCACAGGACTTCCCATCTGCTATATTAATACATTTAACGATCCACAATTCATGTAGGAATAAATGTTTCTTACTTGTATTATATGTATGTTTAATATGAAATATTTATAAAAGAACTTGTGTGTGAATTCTGTTTGGCTGGATATTTGTTCCCTTTTCGATTTAGCCAATTTCATTCCTCAAACCATTAAAATGGTTTGCCACCCTTTACCTATCGACATCCCTTCCAATTGTTACACACAACTTTACACAAAAAAATATTTAACAATTCTTATGCAAATTTACTTTATGAAATAATTTTGAACATTAATTGTTTTAAAAAAATCAGGAAGATAATAGTTAATAAAAATAATTTTCATATAAAAATTATACGTTTCTTACAATGTAATTAATAGGATTTATAAAATCATACAATTCACTCTATCGTGTTAAAAATCTGCTGCGCTCTCGAGTTATCGAATCCATTTGTTAATAATAATAAGTAATTAAAACTCCATGAAAGTTCTTTACCTTTCTGAAGAGAATTTGTTCATAGTGAGACACAACATTTGGTTTCAAAACCAAACTGTCCTGATGGAATGATTCTAATAAGTTAAAAATTCTTTATACTTAAACTCTTTACGTTTCCACTCTTCTTGATCAGATAAAGCAAACAGCTTTATCATGAATAGGATATCAACTAGTGTATGATTAAAAAGATGAACAAATAATTTAGCAGGGTTGAATGGTTTTTTTTTGTGTTTCTATTTAAATTTATTCTTTATTTACACCTTCACCTCTACTTCTCTGTGCTCCCTCCTCCTCCTTGCTTCTCTTGTTCTTCCTGATCAGTTCGTTGAAAACGAGGTAACATTGAAAAGCGCTTAATACTTCTTCACTTACTTTAATTTATTTTTCTGACTGATAAAAGCAGACTGGTTGATAAGCGTATTTCAGTGTGATATACGTACTCGTTTGATGTTTGTATTGTTCATAGACATTTACAAGCACACCTGGTTCTTGTCTTCTTTGAATGTAGTTATTCATAGCCAATATTTTTCAGAGTTTCATCCTTCAATAACTCCTTTTCCTTTTTGATTATAATATTTCCAACTCTTATTATTATATTATTATGAAAAAAGGAATTATAATATTTTATTATAAACTAAGATCATCTAATTTGAGATCTTCATCAAAATCAATAGCAAAATCAAAAAGAATGAATTAATTATTTTTTTAAACTATTATTAGGTTTAGTTGTGATACTCTAACAACCTCTAACCACCTCGTAACATTCCGCTCATCATTATATAGGTATTACCCATGCAACAACAACAAACTTTTTATATAAATAAATAATGTTATCTTCATTTGCTGTCTGATTTAATGGTTCCAATTCCAATTTGTTTTACTTTAGACCATTTACAAGTGACGCTTTAAAAAAAAAAAACAAACAAACAGATAAATTTCTTTATTTGTATAGAGTAAAAAGAAAAAATACTATAAATACTAACAATAAAGTTAAAAATTGCAGATTTATTGTTCCATTTACAATGATTATTAATAGCCCTGCAAAAAAAAACTACAAAATTAACAAACAAATGTTTACATAAATTACTTTTTTTTATGCAGTTGAACTAAAAGACCTAAATTTATCTATGAAGAATGACAAGATTGTAGTAAATTATTAATTTTTTTTTTAAGTGAAATACAAATCTAGTTTTAATGAAATCTAAGATTTGCATAGAAATAGTACGTCGTAAAGAAAGTAATTTTAATAGCATTAAAATAATTTTGAATGCAACGTTTAAAAAAAAAACAGTTTTAGAAGTGGTTTAATTCATTTTGAATACTTGATGTTCCCGTTACGTTTGGAAGAACTGTTAATAAACAGTGATAGTGGTAATATTGTATCCAAAATGGATTTAAAAAAAAAACCTGTCTTTTCTCGTATATTTGAAAAAAAAAATCAACTAAATCTACCTTTATAGGCATGCATATCTCTTCTACGTATAGCTTCTTTTAAAGAGTTTAAAAATTGTTAACGATCTACGAATAACTGGTTTTATATATGGATATAGGGCTACCTTTTTTATGCATCATACGCTCAACTTCTCGTGGAGATGACATGGAGAAAATCGTGTATACATTTTATCATCGTTAAATAATATATAGTAATGTTTTGATTCTATGTAAATCAAATTACAGAAGAACACTTAGAAAAAAGTTATGCGTTACTCATATCATTTTTTTGCAATTTGTAGTCATCAGGAGAAGAACTGTTTGGCTTTGTTGTTAGTTACAGAACTCTAGAGTAAGAGCCATCTAGTTTACTACTTCTCCTCCTAATGATGGAGGGTGTTAATAAATATTAAAATTACTGAAAAAAGTATTCGGTAAGAAGTGACGTCTCATTACTATGTTTCAAAATATCAGGAGATGTTTTTGAGATTATAGCCGGCACCTAGCACCGTAGTCGACAACTTCTTTTGATGGCGATGATTTTCAAAATGTTGAAACGAGTTTAAATCGTTTTGTCTATATGCATTTCTATATATGTCTTCTTAAACGACCTTGTACTAATGTATGAATAAATTAGAATAAAGGTCGTTTAGAAAAACATGTATAAAAGAAGGATACTCCCCAAATTTACAAAGATATATATATATATATATATATATATATATATATATATATATATATATATATATATAAATGATTAAACCACAATAAGAAAATGGGAAAACAAGACTAAGATCTTTCAACCGTAACAAGCGGTTACCCAACCCAACTGAAACACTAGATGCAGAGAACATCTGGTGAGGGGTTGAGAAGTGTTTCAGTTGGGTTTTTGACTCTGACGAAGACCGCTTGTTACGGTTGAAAGATCTTAGTCTTGTTTTCCCATTTGTTATTGTGCCTTGATCATTGATTGTTATTCCACGTGTTTATGTGAAATCTTTATATATATATATATATATATTGTAATTAATATCTTTGGCTCCTACCCGTCACTTTTCTCGAGTATTAAGTAAATCAAGATATTGAGTATATTTTCTGCTCAATTACCTTTATTATTACCTGTATTCGTTGTTGACATTACAGAGGCTATTCTATGATATAAATTATACATCGTTAGTAGCATAAGAGGGTATTAGTAGATGTCAACTCCGTATATATACCTATTCACATCTAGAATATATTATTTATAGTTTTGTATATGTAAGCCTGTCAATTTTGTAATGACGAAAACTTCTTTATATATTATATTCAGAATGAACTTAACGACCAGAACTTTCAAGAAATAAATGGAAATAATCCACTAACAAATAAACTTGTGAAGTACTAGTAGCAGAAATAATAATTGCATAACATAGAACTGAGTACATTAGATTACAAAATAAATAGATTCTACACTCAGTAAAAAAAAAGTAAGGATGTGTATTGAAATTTAGTTAGAAAATAGGAATAACATTTTAATAATCTTAAAATTTATTCCTGATGACTTGAAACTTACTTCAAATGGGTTAATTGACATCGTATTTCTATTAGGATGATTTTAAGGTTTAAAGAAGGAATGTTATTGGTAATAAAAACCATTTAAATCTAAAGAGATACAAAAATAGAAAGAAGTAATGATAGACTTCAAATAATAATTTTGTGAACAATGAATAAATTGGCAACGAAAATGAAAATGGTAACTTATGTCTTTGTACGTGAATCGCTCAACAGTGTTTTGTAAAGAACGTTCTTTATGAAAATGTTTCCAATACGTTTGAATATAATGGAGCTCTTTTACTGTTTACGACTATTGTTTTGTCAGTTGCTATTTATTATTTTGTAAAGAAAGTCTGAAAATTTAGCTGTATCCGATTCAGCCTTATGATTTGTGATTTCATTCGCAAATATTGAATCGTATTTTAGCAATATTTGTTTATGTTCTGACTGTTTTCATCATTTTCACAATTTGATTCATTCATCAGAAATTATTCCTCACTAATAGTTACTGTTTTTGCCGTTTGTTAAATCTACTTGTAAAAATATTCAAGAACAGATATACTAAAACAGTAGTTTTTTCTTTTCTATTTTATTTTAGTGGGATGGAGAGAAAGATGTACCTCAAGAAATATTGTATCTTCCTATTAATTTTCATTGTTTGTCCTAAATTCTGCCTAACACAAGAGTATTTAGAGTTGACATCTTTGATGAGTATCTGATATTATTGGGGGCTGGAGACAGACATCTCAACGTCTTATCTGAAGGACGATGTGTTCAAATTGTTTTCACCTTCTTTTCGTATATCGAGGTCCAGAGTGAGAACCGAACCGGATCTGCCAATCCAGAGGTGTGCATGCAAGCACAAGGGCTACCTGCTCCGGGTACAGTGCCACGTTATACTCGTAGACCCTGTTATTTTTCTAACTTTGTGAGCAAAAGATTCAAAGCCGTTTGTTACAGCTTAGTCCAAGCAACATGCCATTATCGAGGCAGTGTTACTCGTACATTAAGATTGCTTCTAGTTACACGTACTATAACTACTCATTTACAAATTCTTAGTTAATTAAATAAGTAGATATTTTTAGAAATAGTTATTCAGTCTCTAAGATTTGATGACAGGTGAATATGTGCCCCCTCCATGGGCAATTTTAAAATAGATGCATGTGATTTTAAAAATTGATGCCAATCGATCTATAAATGCATTCAATACAAAAGATTGAAATCAAGTGATACATTTCAATCCATTCTATAAGAAGTCCATTAAGAGTGATTGCGGTTTTGTTGGTTCTGAAAATTCTTTAGGAAATAATGAAAGTCAAGCCCTTCCATCTGATGGATTACTTTCCTTCAGAAAAATGTTTCTTTTCATTTTTTAGTTTATACTGGTTAAAATTTCCTTCTCAAATTATAAGATCATTTGATGGCCTCACAAATGCGTCCGATGCTACAGCTTTTCTGTTCTTTAATTAAAGTTAGTATTCATTTAATTTAAGGATTTTAATATTTTAAAAGTTACAAATTAAGGTTCCTAATAATCATAAAATAAGCGATTTTTTCTGCCACCAATTTAATAATCCTCGGACTACAAACTTCAGCAGTTTACAGTAGGTTTAAATCTTTAACCAACTAGAATCAATAACACTACTTAACTAATCTTCCCTTTTCTTCTTATGATAAATTTGAATAATCAGTATTTATTTAGTGATAGATCATTTAATGTTATATGCAGATTTTTTTTTCACAATAATTTTAATATTTGACGAACCAAATATCTATCAATGTCAATTTGACTCTTTTAGATTATCATTGTGAGGAAAAATAAATGCATTCTCAATATTAAATACCAATCCCTTGTTCAAATAAATGGGGCACTTAAATTAATAAACAAATGATTATTTGTCAGCCACTTTATAGCCCTTTGCCTTTATACATGGGCTCCTCTGTACGATGACTCTATCTTCTTCTGGTATGGTTTAGACCAGTAGTTTCCTAAGTGGTTCACATGGACCCTCAGAGGTAACTCGACTCTGCACTGTTGATCTGCCAGCATCGTAGCTCTTCTTTTTCTTCTCTTCAGTACCTTCTTGACGACGAACTGCGGTTTTGAAATTTTGATTCTAGTAATTCAATTGTTTTCGTTCTTTTAGTGTTGCTCATATATATATATATATACAGTGTGTTCTCTAATCGGGATTTGGTCAATTTTCTAGCATAAAAAATCAAACTTTCGTTACCAACATTTCATACAACGTTAAACGTTATTTAAAACCTTTTTCATAGGCAGAAGTAAGAATTTTTAACTATGAAAATGAAATTTACATTGTTGTTCCTTCAAATAATGTAAATTTCATTTTTATGTTAAAAAATTCTTACTTCTGCCTATGAAAAAGGTTTTAAATAAAACCAAAACGTTTTCAACGAGAGTTTGATTTTTTATGCTAGAAAATTGACCGAATCCCGATTAGAGAACACACCTATTTTATCAAACGGTTGATATATTATTGAACCTGCTATATATATATATATATATATATATATATATATATATATATATATATATATATATATATAAAGATTTCACATAAACACATGAAATAACAATCAATGATCAAACCACAATAAGAAAATGGGAAAGCAAGACTAAGATCTTTCAACCGTAACAAGCGGTCTTCGTCAGAGTCAAAAACCCAACTGATATACCCAATATACCCAATATAATTGATATACCCAACTGAAAAACCCAACCATATATATATATATTTGTAAATTTAGGGAGCAATCCTTCTTTTATGCATGTTTTGCTGAACGACCTTTGTACTGTGGCATGAATCAATTTCATAGTCGATCTTTGAAGTTTTCTCACATTTGATTTAAATCTTTCTGGTATTAAATACACTAGTTCTCCAAATGATTTATTCTTCATAACTGACATGTTTCGGTCTCCTTGACCATCTTCAGAGTTAATCATATTTATAAAAACTTATTCCTACTAATCACAACTATATTACACTATACATTTCATAAATTAACACAATAATTTTCAAAAACATCAAGAAATAATTCTATCACCAAAATAAACATTTGCTTAAAGCAGTTTTTGCCACCTGTCATAATCAGGTGTACCTCTTAACTTCTATGAAATTGATTGATGCCACAGTACAAAGGTCGTTCAGCAAAACATATATATATATAAAAAGATTTCACATAAACACGTGAAACAACAATCAATTATCAAACCACAATAAGAAATGGGAAAACAAGACTAAGATCTTTCAACCGTAACAAGCGGTCTTCGTCAGAGTCAAAAACCCAACTGGATGGGTTTTTGACTCTGACGAAGACCGCTTGTTACGGTTGAAAGATCTTAGTCTTGTTTTCCCATTTCTTATTGTGGTTTGATCATTGATATATATATATATATAGAATAAGTGGAAGAAACACTAAATTCACACAAAAAATTTCATCAAACGTCTCGACGGTAAGATAAAATACATAGTGTTCACAAACCTAACATAAAAAGATGTGTAACTCTTCTTGGTTTATATTTTTTTGTATTTTTCTGTATTCCATTTCACATTTTTATTCATATTTTATATTGTAGATGCAACCTGACGATAAACATAAGATGTTTGAAACATATCGACGTCTAAAATCTTTTGTGTGGATACTTAGTGGTTTCTTTCACTTAATGTAATCCTGAGTTAATACCACACAATAAATTCTTCTTAGCTCATGAGCAACTTTTTACGACTGCAGTCTTTCACAGTATTTTGTGTTGAATATATGGACATTTTGGGACCTATCTACTTATTGAACTATTTTCAAATGATCTGAAATATAATTATATTATATAATATAACTGAAATAATTTAATATTTGATATGTAAATAATTATTAATCCCAATTTTAAATGATTATTCATTCATAAAACAAAATCTTATTTCAATCATATGATGTTTAGGGTTTTAAAATTTTATGTGAGAAATCCATATCCAAACTCTTATTAATCTGTCAAGGCTTTAAGCTGTAAACTGATTAGTTTACATGTAAATCTATAGAATTGTTCAATGCATATTAGATTTGTTCAACTTTAATCCAGAAAATTGATATTGATTCCGTTTGAATCCAGTGAATAGCTGGTAAGTGTGGTCTGCTATTACCCTCAAATTTCCCTGTTTCCTATCAATTTGTCAGTCCTTTGTAATGTTATCCTTTTACATTCCTCACCCGACAGCTCCAATTTCCCTTCTATTGAACACTTTCTTTAGTAGTTTGACCTACATTTCAAATGCGTAACCCCTTCTCTTTAGTTGTGTTTAGTGAGATTAGTGGTCACTAATGAAAAAATTGTGGTTGTACCGAGTTGTACATGAAAATAATGTAACAAAATTCATAAATCATAAACTATCACTATATGTCACTGCATAAACTTATAGAGCCCTATAAAATGGCAGATTGATATATATCAATTATGATTTATTGGTATATTAAGAGAGTCATTAAGGATTAATGGATAACAGCATCTAAGAAAGATTGGGGTAAATTCATTTAATTCTCTGTGAAAAGTATCTCTATGCTGTGTGATTGATTTCTTCCTTATTGTATGCTTTAAATGAAAAACATTTTTTTTCAAAGAAATATTTCATTTAAATATTGAAAATTAAAAATAGAAGAGGACTTACTTATAATAATTACTTAGAATTTAATAATTTACTTATAATTTCGGGAAAATCTCAGGGTTCCTTTTTTTAAGTCTTATTACAGGTGTCAGTTCTTCGTTTAATAACAATTTTTAGCCTGTTTGGATTCACCGTCGTTCCCAAAAATTTTGGCCACCACACGGTAACAAGGTTTTAGCCAAGATCACATACACGAATTATCAATCATTAATAAAGAAGTACTAATTATCAGGGTTTATTTGTACCCTGTTTCATTTACTTGCTCTGCAGACTTTTAAGTCATTAGATCTGGGGCGCAGGGTAGCCAGTAACGACGTACTCGTCTCACTGGAGTTCAATACCTACTTTAGAGCTCGATTTATTCCTTCGTAAGGTGAATGAATATGAGCACGTTGTCCGCGGCCCCGAGTCTGTACCATTTCAGGTACTCCTTAAAGATCCCTGTTTGAAAAACTCTTCAATTAGGCAAAAATTAGGACTCCCAATGTAGAATCAATCTTCATTGTGTGGTATCACAAACAGCCAATGTTTGCCCTATGTGTATTCCCTTGTGGGATTGCCACTGCAACCTAATCTAACTCATTAGGTCAAATACATAATTTGGAAGAGCCATCAGATATTACAAATTTAGAAAGAAAAATATTTTATCATTGATAAATTAATACACTTTTATATCCAGCTTTTTCAGTTTCTTAGAAATTCATAAAGTCATACCAATTTCTAAATAGAATTAGCTGTTACTCTATGGTTACGTAATCAGAATAAGATCATGAATTTTAAAAACTTGGCACTATAATAGTAACAAGTTTCTTACAGAGCTGGCTTCTCCTATCTCAGGAATCTGCTCAAATCTAATCCATCTTAATATAACATTCAATAGGCAATGGGAATGAACATTTTTAGAAATCCGCTGTGATTTTATTAAGTGATTAATTATTTAGAAAATAAAACAAGTAAAATATTTTATATTTTAAATAAACAAATTTAAACAATGCTCTCGAAGAAATTATTGAAAATTAATTATGAAGGAAAATAAAAGTGTATTTTAAGTGGCTTCAGATTATAAACAAAATGGTTGTGCTGGCAAAAATTGGACAAAATCAAATCAAGCCCTTTGTAAAAACAGTTTATCGCTTATTCTAATATAAATGAAACTCTTCCCTTCTCTGTTGCTCTCTTGATATACTTATATTTCTTTCCTCTTTTTTCACTTTTATTATAACATTCTCTCAATAAAAAGATATACGTATACTTTTTTTTTCTTTTCACTCTAGTTTAATAAATTGAAACTCTTAAAAGTAATTTAATTTTTATTACATTTATGAAAATAAAAAGTTTCTGGGTTTATTTGGATTTATAAATTTCAAAAATCATATTTCAATTAGTTAAAGAAAAATCAAAATATATTTTGTTTAAAATTTTAGGTTTTTTTTTTTGAAAATAATAATAAATTCAATTTGAAGTTATATTTCTACAATCAAACTTAATAATATTCTACTTACATAGAAGGAGATGCAGATTACCTCCATTGCAACTAGAAAATTTTATTATTTCTTTTCATATTATACATAATTTTCTTATTCAGAATATTTGATAAAAAAAAATGTATACTTTTAATACAGGTTATAATGGTGACCAATAGGAGAGTAGAGTTTGTAGGTCCATGCGTGAGGTCCCAGTTACCCGCTGCCCAGCGAAGCCTCTGTTATTCCGCCAATGGGTATAGAGGTTGCACAGTCCCTCTGTGAAATGAGATTATTGGCAGAAAACATGAGCCTCACATTGCAGCGAACTCCTGTTTTCTTTATATTTTTGATTTTTGTGGTGGTTGAGTATTGGTTTTGGCTATTTTCTGCTGCGGAAATTGAATTTATTTTAATTGATACTCTCATTCGTCTTCAACACTGGATGATAAATTTCAATATGGTTTGTATTTATGATTTAAATTAGGTTGTTGTAAATACATTAGTATGCTTTTGCATATTGAAAGTTAAGTTTTTGTTTGTTTGTTTTTTTATTTCCTTTGTATTGTATAAATGAACCGTGACTTTAGATTTTTTCCTGGACCATAATTTAGTTTTTCGCCTGGACCATATTTAGATTTTTGCCTGGACCATATTTAGATTTTGTACAGCATAAAAATAAAATTCCAATTAAATAGAATTCTAAATAGAGTTACAAATAATTAATAAAATTCAATTCAAAACTGCAATAATTTTGACAACTTGATATATTGTGAAAATTTAGGTTTCTTTTTAGATTTAAATTTCTTTTTAAATTGTATGAATAAACTTTTGACTATTTACTAAATGGTTCATTTTTTAATGTTATTTATATGGTATAATATAAATATTAATGTAAATTTATTCTTTAGACACAGTAGCTCTATTGATAGAACAACGTATTTCGATCACTTCCTGTTCTTCTTGAGCTATTTATAATGTGATGTCACAGACGAAAATCTGAAATCTGGAAGAGAACACATGGGTTTGAAGTAAGTAGATTCGTTAATAAAATTTTCATGATGCTGATTATGTTTCTATAATTTACAGTAGCTGCTACTAGTGATACTACTACTACTAGTGATAGTAGTACTACTACTAGTACTATAACCTATAGTAGTTATACTAGTGATAACTACTATATAGTGACTGACTGCATCACCATTAGTTAGTATTATTAATGGATAATTTAATCATTTTTCTGTTAGGAGAAATCGGTATAATTATTAGTAAATATTGTCGAAGAACTATTTTTTTAGTCTTTACCAGCATTTAAGATCAGGTTCCCTTAGTCATTTATTTCAATACTACTGTCAATCTATATTTCTTTAAATGCATGTATTATTTTTTGAAGTTCATTGTTTCTGTAGTTTCTGATTTTTCATATTAACTCAAATCAATGAATACAAATTAAAATTATTATTTTTATGGTTGATTATTTTATTGTGCGCTGTATTTTCCCCGATTATTTTGTATTTTTTTCTTTTTTATTATTACAGACTTTATTATTTGTAATTACTGGTTTTGATGGTATTATTATCATATGGTGTACAAAAAATGATTCCATTCCAGGGAAACACAATCGGTATTAAATCTAATTGATCTGTTTCTATGTACATATAAACAATAAATAATGTACTGAAACAATGAGTGAGTGATTTGTACTGCATATATAATATATATATATATATATATTGCTACTTTCATCTCCATTTATGGAATTTACAAGTTTACTCAATATGCAAATCTTTATTTGTGATTAAAATTTAGTTTGTATTATTTCAGTTATATGTTCGATGAAATTGAAGCTTAAATTAAATATTCAATATAGCTGTTTGGAGACTCCACCTGATTTTGTTTTGTAATTATAATAGGCACTACATATACACAATATAAATGAACATTTCATAAAACAGGCAAAGTACAATATAAACTCATTCGTGTTACTTCTTCTCCTGATATTGTCTTCCTTAATAAAATACTCTAGTCCATGAGTGCTTAGACATTTTCTGCACGCATACGTATGAAATGACCAAGTTACGACGATCTACCTCCTGTATTTATTTAGAAATATATTGAGGATTCTTACAATTTATGTGATGTATGGTACGTAATATTGCATCGTACATCACATAAATGTGATATATTTATGTGATGTGCCTTCTCTGTGATATATATTTATGTGATTCGTAAAAAAAACCTTCTCTGTCCATTTCATATGAAAGTGATACGTTTTTCTTTTCTTCTTACCCGATCTAGTCTCCCTCATTCATTTTATAATCTTTACAAACGCATTATTTTGAATAATGATTTACTAAATTGTTTGATAAATTGAAAAAACTTTCAATTGTTTCTGTTCAATTTAAAATGGCAAGAAATGATTAGAGAGGAGCTCTAATTGTTTAATCTATTCTGCATATCTAAAGGTCTGAATAGTTTTCCAAAAAGTTTAAAGCTAGTCTTAATTGGGAACATTAATCGCTTAAAGCCATTACGACATACCATGTAGAATAGATAATGATATAGAGCTTTTAACCCTCCATTATAAAGACCATCTTGCTTTAAGGGAAACTATGAAACAGGAAACCTGCAACAGCGTCTTATGACAAAAATTAAAAGAAAACCTCCAAAGAGATTTCTTTAATAATAGTAACAATTATACACACTTATGGTTCGGTAAATATTTTATATCAAGAGTTTTCCAGGGCCCTTCAGGGAAAAAAATGTGCCAATGAAAGACTTCTGCAGGCCCCCCTTTCCAATTTTATGCATATCCTTAGTTTAGTTTATAATTCATTTTAATTATATCTCCTATTATGAGTGTGTGTTGTATATATGGCTTAAAAAATATACTTAGCTTAATGCCCTGTTAAAGAAAACAACACTATTGAGTTAAAAAGTTATCCATTATTTTATCCAAGAGATTATCCATAGTATCTTATTCAAAAAATTATCATTTCTGCTTATGAAAAAGGTTTTAAATAAAACTGAATCGTTGGCAAAGGGAGTTTTATTTTTGAACCTGGAAAATTGACTGAATCCCGATTAAATAAGACATATTTCGGCTGTCTTGCCGTTTTCAGGACAGGTATATGGAAAAAAAATAAGAAATAAAATAAAATAATAAATAATGAAAAATAAAATAGAAGAAGTCATCTAGTCAAGGTAAGGCAGGAGAACTTCTGGCGTCCAATAACCAAATGAAGGCTTCCTCAGAAGCCCTTAAAGTGGTCTGGGTGTCATCATTAGAGAGTTCCTAATAGTGACTCTCAGCAATATATAAGCAGAAAAATCACAATTAAACTTGTAATACAGTCAATCAAGTCCAAAACCTCAAGAAAAAAGAAAAAAATAAAGCATTTATTTCTTTTGTTTTTCTTTTTTCTTGTAGTTTTGGACTTCATGTATATATATCAATGATCAAACCACAATAAGAAATGGGAAAACAAGACTAAGATATTTTAACCGTAACAAGCGGTCTTCGTCAGAGTCAAAAACCCAACTGAAAAACTTTAATGTATCTTGTTGAAAGATCTTAGTCTTGTTTTCCCATTTCTTATTGTGGTTTGATCATTGATTGTTATTTCACGTGTTTATGTGAAATCTTTATATATATATATATATATATATATATATATATATCAATGATCAAACCACAATAAGAAATGGGAAAACAGGACTAAGATCTTTCAACCGTAACAAGCGGTCTTCGTCAGAGTCAAAAACCCAACTCAGTTGGGTTTTTGACTCTGACGAAGACCGCTTGTTACGGTTGAAAGATCTTAGTCTTGTTTTCCCATTTCTTATTGTGGTTTGATCATTGATTGTTGTTTCACGTGTTTATGTGAAACCTTTTATATATATATATATATATATATATATATATATATATGCACTTGCAGTCTATAATTTTCGGTTTAACCGTCATCAGGAGAGAAGAGATAGCTATTTACTGTGTACCTATAGTTTACTCTGAAACGTTTGTGGTCTTTGTTGTATCGTTTTAATGATGATACTAATAATATATTATGAATTATTTTAAATTATTTAATTATTTGATATAGTATTCCTATCTTTAATTATCTGATATGAGAAACCAAATATGTGGTAGATAAACGAAATCGTCATTCATCATTCAAGCTATTGTCCACTATGATACATTTCTTGCCATAAATGAGGAAAGAAGAAGCTCAGTCTTAATAGAGTCTTTAAAAGTAATCCTTTCTCATTGCTTCCTAAGAAATGGATTTCAGCATAAACCACTGAGATGAGTTTTGTTTAATCTTGACAGCCAAGTTTGAATTCATGGAAAAGGGTTATATTTCATGCAACTCAAACTGGATCTCTCATATAACAGAGTTTTCAAACAATGGATTGAAAATATGAGACAAGAACATTGCTAAATAAATCCACTTGGTTTGTTATTCCACCCACGTCTACCCCCCCTCAACTACCCCTAACCCTGCTTTCACTCCCTCCTCAAACTATCTCTCTCTCACTCTCTCTCCCCTTTTCAGTCTGCTACCTATCTCTTTCACTCTACTGTTTTCCTTGTCTTTTTTATCCATTTGAATCACGAGTGCTTTGGTTTTGCAAGTTATCTAATTTGAGAAGTTTATTTTGCTTGTGTTATTCAGTCGTATACTTCTGAGGAAGCTTTGGTTCTAGCTGCATCATTATTTCACTACTAGTTTTGAGTATTACTGTTGTTTAAAGCCATATTAGAACTTTTTAAAGATTCCTATTTTGTACATTTTACAAAAGAAAAAAAGTAGTAACTTTTGTGGGCAACTTTTCTTTTTCTGATTGTTAGAGTTACAGACTAGGTAATTATAAAACTCTTGAAAATAAATCATTATACTGCTCTGCGACTTGAATTGTTTGCTGTTTTGATAATGGAAGCAATGTTGATGCTTCCTTTTTTTTTGTACTGCTCTGCGACTTGAATTGTTTGCTGTTTTGACAATGAAAGCAATGCTGATGCCTCCTTTTTTTTTAATTTTTGGTCACAGTGTGCATCACCAACCTGTAAAACCATAGAAGAAAATTCTTTTACAGTCAAAGAAGGAATCTTCGGACAACGTCCGAAATCGCTCCAACGACTCCAACATCATCTTTCGAGGTATGACGGTTTACCATATACCATATTTATTCCATATAAACCATATTTATGTTATTTATTAATAATATAAATCGTACTACCTCAGTGGTAATAATAATATGCATGTAAATAAATTCAATATTTCAATTTACAAGTTTTGTTTGTTTTAAATATATTTCATTGTGTATATAACCTGAATTGATGTTTTATTTATTTATATTATAAAACAAATGATTTTTTTTACTTACAAATGATGTTTATTTTGCTAATATACTTACTTTGTATATATCTTGAATCATGTTAAGAATACTATATCGAAAGCTTGGATAATATAAAATCTCTGTCCATGCCTTAAGAACAACAAACAACAATTAAAATTATCCCTGTCAATCATGTTCAGTGAATTAATTTCAATACCTATTGTTATAATTTGTGTGTGACACAGAGGGTCACGGGTAGTCTAGTTTATTTAATATAATATAGGGGATTAATTTATCTTCAGGAGAGACGACATGTTACTTTTTACGTCTAGTATCATATAAGAGTTTGAGATGGTCCTATAAGATCAGTGGTCCCCATCCACCTTACCCAGGAAACCGGTTCTTTTCTCTTTTAGGCCACTCTCTAACTAATAAAATTGAATAATATCTTTCTATTGATTGTCACAGTCAGAAAGATGTGCTGGTTTAAAGTTTAGCCACAATCTTGCCCGCTTGCATGATTGAAAAACCTAATTGATTCATATTATGTTTCCATGATGACCAACATTCTAAGATTTTTAATTATGCCAAGCTAATATGTTCATTAAGTACAAGGAATTGCATGATTTCACATTATCAAACACTTTACGAATGGAATAAATTAAGTCAAATTAATACTTTACAAACACTATCTGAATCAGTTTGAAGTTTCTATTTAAAAAAAAATGCTCTTGCAATTTTTTAATTAAAAGAAACTAGGATATTGAACAATAATTTGAAATTATTGATATGAAGCAGGCAAAAAGTTTTGCGACTTGCAATAAATCAACCCAAGTCTATACTTGCAAGAACTGATTGGACCATTGAAAAGTTTCTTTAATAATAAAACTCTTGAAAAGATGCAAAGTTTTCAGTGAGTGTTTTGAACGAGACGAGACCGGCTTCGTTATGTATAAGGCATATCTACTAACTCCTACTTCAATTTGCTGTCGTAATAAAAGAGACTAAACCCATTCTTGAATCTCTAGCCTTTCTACCAATCAAGAATAATAAACTTACGACTAATGAGAAGGCACATTTACTGAATGTGAAAACAGTAACGAAAATAAGCACAACTGTTGTTTACTCAAATTATTTCGGTGAATCCTACAGAATAAAGTCTATAAAGACAAACGTAGTTTGTTGAAAGCGTTGATTGCTGTTCATTAAATCCAAACAGAAGTTCAATACATAAGATAACTAAAGTTTGGTAGCTTGAAATAAATAAACCTAAGTACATACTTGGAAGTATTGATTGAACCATTAAGAAGTCTTCAGATAAGGTAGAACCTTAAAGAAATGTAAGATCGACACGCAAGGCTTCTGTGTTAATTAAGTCCTTATAGGAGTTTTTCCATATGGCTTGATAAAACTTTTTAAAACCATGCAAGGTTTTTTTTTTGAAGAAGTCCAAACTACTGCAATTATTCAGGATGAATAGGAGTCAAGGCTAAAATATTGCTGATAAGCAAGTGCAGACTTGCTTTAGTAAGCCAAGCGCATACTTGCAAGTACTAATTGTACCATGAAAAGGTTTCAGATAAGGTAGAATTCTGAAGATAGGCATGAGCAGCACGCAAGGCTACGTTCATATAAGTACTAATATGAATGCTTGATAATAATATTAACAAACTCAAATCCTTTCTTGCATGAGCTAATACCAACCATTTAGACGTTTTTTCAATAAAATAAATTCCTAAAGCCATGCAAGTTTTATTTTAAGAACCCAAAACTAATGCGTTTATTAAAGAAGAATAAGATGTCAAGACACAATAATTAAACCTAAGTGCATACTTGCAAAATATTGATGAAATCATTATAAAGTCTTCAGATAAGATGGACTTCTGAAGGTATGTAGGATTAGCACGCAAAAGCTACTGTGTTCATTAAGTTACTAATAAGGGTGTTTTGGCGTTAGTCCATCCAAGTAGTTGATGACATGAAACAAATAAGCCCCAGTGCTTAAGTATTGAGAGACTTGCAAGGACTGGAAAGGCTAGTTTCCGTTATGCCAGACCACACACACGCCCCAGTCTTATCTCTTTCCCATCTACACGCAATCCTTGTCCACCTGCCCCTTTGCTTCCTCCCTCGCTTTATCCTCATATTTATAGTCTCTCTTATATATTACACTGTTTAGTTTCACTTTCATATTATTATTTTCTTTTCTGTTAATCTCTTTGTCTGTCGGATGAAGATTTAAGCATTCTTGTATCTCCTCTTTCTATATATTGTCTTCCATTATTTATTATATGTTTTTAGTTATCTTCTTCCCTTCGACTGTCATTTATCATTCTTAGTTCTAATATTAATTCAACCGTCTTTTTTAATGATAAAAAAATGGGCTGTTTATTCATAATTAACATTTCTGAACTTTCTTTTAACAAAGACAACTCGTATTTAATTTCATATAATATATATTTAACATTACTTGATATTGTCATACTAACATCTATCATTACCAATATGTTTTGTAAGTATAAAAAACTACCCTATTTTACAGATTTTCTTCTTAAAAAACATTTCGCGATGTACAAATCATGATTTCGCCGATGAAGTTGAACAAAATAAAATTTATCAGGACTATGTAAGTTCTTCAATTCAGATTAAACTCTCATTGCCAACGTTTCGGTTTTTATTAAAAAACCGTTTTTGCAGGCCTATAAAGCTGAGGATATATTAGAAATAATATAATCATACAAAAACCAAACATACATAAACAATGCAAAAAATTAAAATATGAAATATAATGATATTTATTTACGATAAATATGATAATAAATAAATATATAATAAATATATTCCTATTGTAAAATATGAAATATAATACAATAGGAATTTCAAAAACAATTATATGGCAGGTCTTACATAAGATAAAAATACGAGCACACTTACTGTCTCTAATGTTATGTTGAACCGTCATCATTGGAGTTCAGACAGGGGCATCAAGAGCTCTTGCAAAGCGACGGTTGAAACTTCGTAAGTGCGCTTGGTGTCCCTATCTCTCTCCTGATGACGGTTCAACCGAAAATTAGTGACAGAAAGTATGCTCATATCTTTATTCTGTGTCTATAGTTTACTGTGATATCCTTTTTGGATCGTTTTCCTGTTGACAATATATATGTTTTAGAATGAATTATCACAGCAATTTTGAAGTTATATGATTTGCTTTTCCATTCTGTATTGCGGTCAATGAAAAATGTTTTATATGTAACAAAAAGTCCTACTTTAAAAGTTTTATTTCAATCTTTAAAAATGCCTGAGTCTTAATAAATATTTTTTCCCTATAGATCTATGAATCAATTCTTGATACTGGAGCACTATCATTGTAAGGATTAACTAATTTTTAAAGGTTCGATTAGTAAAAAAAACACTCTACATTACTACTGGTTTTATCAAATTTTTTTGATTATCTCCAGGGCTAAAAATAACACAAAATAATTAAATAACAGGAAATATTATGTAATTATTGGTTCAAATAAAACCTATAAAGCCGGTGTTTTTGTTATATTTAAAATGTTTTACATAGACCTACAATACAAAGGAAATACAGTACATAACAATCAATAGTTGTACATATACCAAAGATGCAAAGTTTCAAAACATAGACGTTACAAATTAAGAAATTCTGAACGAAAATTATATTAAATTCAGTTGTGAAATCACTATTTCGTATTCCTATGAATCACTCTTGCAATGCAGAATATATGGTACGCAATTTTTTTTTTTTACAGAAAAAATCTACACGAGTATAAACAATTTTTAACTGTAAATTTCTGCTTATTATTTTTTTATGCATACTGTAATATATAGTCAAAAGGAAATGATGAAGACGGAGTTGCTATCTCATAAGAAGGTAGTCAAAGGTGGTCTCTAATGGCTATAAAATGAGACTCATGATAAATTTCAGTCCCTCAGTGCGAGAAAATTCATTCGTCTCTGAGGAAATGATAGTCATGAAGAACGCGTATATATATGAAGTTCTCTAAGCTGTTTGATCATTTTTATCATAATGTATTGGCCCATTTTTAGAAGCGCTGGAGAAAGCAGTTCTGCTAAAGTAAAGAATCATTTTTACTTTATTTTAACATGTTTAAGTGTCTAGTATATATAATGTATTATATGTGATTTTTTTTTTGTTACAGGTTTGCTTCTTCCAGTTGTTAATGACTTGTTTATGTGAGTATTTAATGCCGTGAGTATTTATTATTATGTGAGTGTTTATGCCGTATTGATTCATGACACTTACTTTTTTTTTTGTATTTTATTTCAGCATGTTCCACTGTGTATTACATGCATCATCGTCAAATTGTACGCAATACTTCATTAAGATGACATTAACATACGCAATACTTTCGTTAAAACTACAAAATACTTATTTTAACTTATTTTACATTCATTCATAATTCAACAATTAATTATCTTTTTCTTAAATATCTATGCTGTACAAAAAATTTACAAATTCCTTATAATAAACTTTTTTAATTAATGAGGAAGGCCTAACGGGCCACTCCTCTCCACACACCAAGACCTTACGTATGAGAGCCAGTCTTTGTGGTTCCCTTAAACAGCAATCGTACACCAAGTGTCTAGGAGATTGGGGTGTCTCCGCGTTACATGGGCATGATGGACAAGGAGCTAGTTTCAACCTGCTAAGGTATTGTTTAAATGGCCCATGTCCTGTCATGTATTGAGAGAGTTTATAGTTTATTTGGAAATGACACTTACTATTTCTCCATTTTGTCCTGTTCATACTATTCTAATGTACTATCGTTTGGTAGCTAGTAGTAGCAGTTTATTCATGCTGTTTTTATGTTCAGTAGCTCTCACCGTGAATGTTCATTGTTTGTTTGCAGATGACTCAGTTCTGATTTCACCAATTCATAAATTAACCATTGCAAGTAAATAACCTTGTGATATGTTACTCAAACTACAACCGAAGCTATTGGGTGGGCTGATAAAGAATTTTAGAAGCTACTTTGACAATTTTATTTGATAATTTAGTGATATATGAAACCTTAAAGATAGGGTTTATTTGTCGGTTATTGAAACCGGTTTTTTGGAGAAAATTATGAAATTCGAAAACCAGTGTTTTAGTAGAAAATATCGGTTTTCAATAAATGAATAACACTTAAAAAAATTTGAAAATGACAAATGTAGCCAAATCTACCAGATTGATTAAAACAATGTTGCAAGCGGTTTGGTTCTTGGAATCATGTCGGTCCGATTTAATATGGCTATCGTAAATATAATATGGTTATTATAAAAATATGAAAATATATTGTTTTTATTTATTCGAACCCTTTGCTGAATAACTCGTGTCACTATTACAAAAATATTTACATCCTTATATGTGAAAATTATGCATAAACAACGAATAATTGTTTTTAAAGTTATTTAATCCTGGTCAACTATTATTTTTTTGTTCTCCTAAAGTGCATAAAAAAATTTCACTATCAATAAAATTAATAACTATCAACAGTAAATAATTTCAGTCAAAAACTGATTTTAATCACTCTGAATTTTCTGTTAATTTTTTTGTTCAAATTACAGAATATTTGAGCAACAAAATGTTCTATAAAAATTCGAAACCGGTTAAAACCGGTTTTCTGGGAAAACTACTATTCGAAAAGCGGTTTCCTAAAATGTCGGTTTGTGTATAAACCCTAGTTAAAGACGCAATTCTTTTAAAAAGAATTCCAATTGATTCCGATAAAGTATTGCTGAAAATGAATATCTGAAGTAACAAATATATTATTCTAAGTACCGATTACTTCACTGATTGGCTATTTATTATACAATGTCGCACCAAAGTGACAGAGCTTATTAAAAAGGGTTTCCATTCAGTTTTGTGAATAGTTTTGCTAACAAGTATGAAATCGATATGCTATAGAACAAATGTTTGCATATTTTTTGATCACAGGACCAATTGTAAAGTGTGCTTTTGTTGATAGCTTAACCCCTTTCTTACTGTCTGTCAGACATGATTGTCCGTATGTCAGACAATCCATGATTTGTCAGACAATCATGGATTGTCTGTCATCATCGGCCACAGACTTAGACTGGCCGATGATGGAGTCAGATCCCTCTGACAGATGAAGGGGTACATCAGAGCTTTTGTCTTTACCTGGAGGGTCAGGGATGTGGACTAAATGACCAAGGACAGTTAATGGATAAATAAAAAAAAAAGAGGACTTTTAACAACAAACAAAAACTTTTGCTAATATATTTTAACTACTATATTACAATCCCTTATTGAGAACATTTGAACCGATGGCGAGGAACACAAACCAACCCCTCATTAAGACTACAATTTTGATATGTTCAACTACTTAAAAAATAAAAGGATAAAAAAACAAACTAAAATAGTGTCTGTACATTCCATATTATGAGTTAAGTTTGGTAGTTTGATGCAGAAGGTTTAAGGAATAGGAGATATATAAGTTTGATAGGGTTGTAGAAACGTGCTTGCAAGAGATTCAACTTAGGTACTTAAGCCCCTAAGTCTCTTGACTGTAATTTTCTTTGGGTTTTACGAAAGGGTCAACAACATTTGAATTTATTTTGTGGTTAGTCTAATTTTTTTTTTGCTCTAACAGTTGAGTAAGTTACAATTAGGCATGATTAGGTAACTTTGAATGGAATATGATTGATGACAGGGCCTGTTTCAAAGTCTTCTATGAGCAGGACCACGGACCACCTAATTTTTTATACAAATATCGATTTACCTAAAGTTTTATACCTTCTTTAATAAAACAACTCTATAGTACAGAGTTCTCTGCATTGTTGCCTATTTTAAAATTACAACTTAACACAGTTTGAGGCCCACTGAATTCATTTTCGATATTTTGACACTTTCATACACTTTGAGACCCAATGAATCCATTTTCGATATTTTGACACATTCATAGTTACATAGCTATACCTTTTCGATGACCAGTGTGGTGCTAAAGAATTGAGTAAAGCCATCTAATTCAAATACTGTGTTTCCTATCTATGTATATGTTGTAATTTACATAGTTACAATTACACATCGTTGGATTTGTTATTTAATATAATATCTAGTTACTGTATTTTGTGAATTTCCTTATTAAATCATTTAAAGTATGTTAAATTGTTGGATTCTACGATTTTACTATTTTAATATATTAAACATTTCCGAAACATTAAATTCAAATGGTTTTCGATCGATGTTATGGTTAATATAAAGTCAGCGTTATGTTATGTTTCCAAAAGTCCTTATTCTATTCTTATTATTTAGAGTCCTTGCTCAGACAATAAGAATTTAAAATGTGCATAAAGTTTTTATTTAATGATTCCTACTTTACGGTGAACGTTTTGAAAATAACTGATTTAATCCTTTCGATATTATGAAATGATTTGCACACTTTGAGACACATTGTGGTTTTTGACATATTTACACAGTTTGAGGCCCACTGAATTCATTTTCGATATTTTGACACTTTCATACACTTTGAGACCCAATGAATCCATTTTCGATATTTTGACACATTCAAACACTTTGAGACCCAATCAGTACATTTTTGATATTGTTGACAGATTTGCACACTTTGGGACACACTGTGGGTTTTGACATATTTACACAGTTTGGTGTCCACTGAATCCATTTTCGATATTTTGACACGTTCATACACTTTGAGACCCAATCAATTCATGTTCGATATTTTGACACTTCACACACTTTGAGACCCAATCAATTCATTTTCAATATTTTGACCCATTCACACACTTTGAGACCCAATCAATTCATTTTCATTATTTTGACATATTCAAACACCTTGAGACCAAATCAGTTCATTTTTAATATTGTTGACAGATTTGCACACTTTGGGACACACTGTTGGTTTTGACATATTTACACAGTTTGGGGTCCACTGAATCCATTTTCGATATTTTGACACGTTCTTACACTTTGAGACCCAATGAATCCATTTTCGATATTTTGACACTTTCACACACTTTGAGACCCAATCAATTCCTTTTCAATATTTTGACACTTTCACACACTTTGAGACCAAATCAATTCATTTTCATTATTTTGACACATTCACACACTTTGAGACCAAATCAGTTCATTTTTAATATTGTTGACAGATTTGCACACTTTGGGACACACTGTTGGTTTTGACATATTTACACAGTTTGGGGTCCACGGAATCCATTTTCGATATTTTGACACGTTCTTACACTTTGAGACCCAATGAATCCATTTTCGATATTTTTACACTTTCACACACTTTGAGACCCAATCAATTCATTTTCAAATTTTGACACTTTCACATACTTTGAGACCAAATCAATTCATTTTCATTATTTTGACACATTCACACACTTTGAGACAAAATCAGTTCATTTTTAATATTGTTGACAGATTTGCACACTTTGGGACACACTGTTGGTTTTGACATATTTACACAGTTTGGGGTCCACGGAATCCATTTTCGATATTTTGACACGTTCTTACACTTTGAGACCCAATGAATCCATTTTCGATATTTTGACACTTTCACACACTTTGAGACCCAATGAATCCATTTTCGATATTTTGACACTTTCACACACTTTGAGACCCAATCAATTCATTTTCAATATTTTGACCCATTCACACACTTTGAGACCAAATCAATTCATTTTCAATATTTTGACCCATTCACACACTTTGAGACCCTATCAATACATTTTCGAAATTTTGACAGGGTTACACACTTTGAGGCCCAATGAATCCATTTTCGATATTTTTTTATGATGTTTGAAGATGCACCCAAAATTATTATAAACATGCTAAATAATTCCTAATAATAATTTACAAGTATATAGTTTTTGCTGTGCAAAAAAAACTTAATGTTTTTGGCGGTATAAAAATAATTGAAAGGTAATGCTTATAATATTCAATCTTAACATGTTTACTGACTGCTTCCTACCGTCCTTGTCATTCTTAAAATTTTAAATTATGTGTGGTTTAGTGTGAGTACTACATTAGAATTATTTTTTGTTCCTTTATTTTTAAAGGAGGGTATATAATTCTAAAACAAACCAAGCTCTATCCTAAGTCACTTCTCGAATTTGTTTCCCTTTATTTTAGTGCAAAAGAATTTTAATTAAAATATATTCCATTTTATATTATGAAAACGTATAGAAGGAGAAAGTTATTTTCATATTGAAGAAAATAGTTAATAATTAATTGAAATAATTCATTTGAAAAATGATTAGTACAAATAAATATTTGCATAATTCGTACTTATGAATAAACGTAATCATAAATTAATATAAACTGATGGATATTAATCAATTAATTTCATTAACTTAAATCATTATTAGCTCTTGTTACACATAATATCTAAGATAAATATACTAATATAATTAAGAATTAGAAACAAATTTTATGTATTACTGTTTCATTTCTTTTATTAGTTTATTTGTATAACTTTTCCTAAACAATAAGCAAAAGAAATATGGAATATTTTGCTGTGTAATCTAAACCACACGTAATTGATAACGCATGACAGTAGCTCTTTCATTCTATTCAATGATTTGATTAAAAAAATAATTATTGGTAAATGAGTGTTAGGTTATGTTGCAGTGGTCCTCCCTCCAGAGAACACACATAGGAGGAAATTGGACCTTTTTGTAACTACAGAACGAACATTCTGCTTTGGGAATCCTAAGTTATGCCTAACTGAAGTGTGTTTAGAGTAAAGATCTTTAATGAGTGCCTGAGAACCACAAGATCTGGACTATTGGGTTGTCATCCTCTCCGGGGATCGACGTGGTGAGAATTTGCTTCACCTCCTATGTGAATAAATCGAAATCATTAGTGCAATCCGCAGTTGTGTGGTATTTACTCATTCTGAGGTAAAATGGATAAACAAACAAACGTCTCCACACAAATGAAGTTTTATTCAACAACAACAACGCGTTACGATCACTTTGTGTTCATCATCAGGAAGACACCAAGGATGTGGTGCTGAAAGGATGGTCCAGTGAAAACAACTTTTTGTTTTCAAAAAAGTTTTGTTCTCTACTGGTTGGTCCAGTAGAGTTGTTTTCACTGGACCAACCATTTAGCGCCACATCCTTGGTGTCTTCCTAATGATATACACAAAGTGTTGGAAACGCGTTGTTGTCGTTGAACAAAACTTCATTTGTTTGTTTATCAATTTTACCTCAGAATGAATAAATCGCGTGGCAAAGTGGGTATCGAACCCCAGATCAGCCAGTCTAAATCTGTGGAACTACCTTGGTGCCTTAAAATAGTTACAAATTTTATTTATTTTTTAATGTCCTTTGCGTGATATTTTTTCCTCGCGCTATAACGATAATTTCATTCTCGTTATAATTGCCAAACTGGACATAGCTGCAATAAAATAACATTACATTAAATTGATAGTTAATGACCTGGATATTAAAATACTGTATCAATGTTGTATTAATGTTGATTTTAGACAACTCCAAATTTTTTTTTTATTTTGAGGCTTTATTTTTTGCAGCCACATCCACCATATGGTAATTTTATATGTTGCATACAGTATCAGATTTACTTACTATCTTGATATGAATTTTTTATTATTAACTCATTGTTACGTTTCTGCCATGTATTTCTTTCCTTGTAGAAATATGGAAAGGTAAAATAGTATTTCAGTTTAGTAAACAAGTCGTAAATATGTTATTCATAGAACTAGCAGACTTCTAACGATTAAAACAAAATGCTTTAATACTGCAATTTCTGATAGGAAATTCCATTTCTAGATGTCATTTCTACATTTACATATGTTAATGGAAACAGCATTCCAATATTTTAGGTTTCATAAAAAAAGTATGAGTTTTGTGTTTAAAGAATAATTTTTCTTGGGCTATGACTTTAATCACTAACGCGGGTCGGGGACAGTTTTATGTCGTTCTCTTTCGTTGGAAGGCCATAAAGAGTATTTCAACTGAGTACATTCCATAGCAGTGAGCTCGTATTCCTCATATAGCCCTGTTTGAATGTTCCCTCTAGATTTAATTTTCAATTTAATATGCTAATGGTGTTTTAAAGCTGAAGAATATTGCCAGTAAACAGGCTTCAAACTTCCAACATTACAATAAAATTTCCAGTCTCAAGATCCCACCTGTTTCCCATCCACCCTACTTATCTGGTCAATTGATTTTTTTTTTGTTTTCCATCTCTTCTTGGTCTTAAGTGATTTTTTTGTTCCCCCCTCTCTGATGCGGTGTCGTGTTACCCCGGTAATTTTCGAGCCGCTCCTTATAATTTAATGATTACAGCCGACGTAGGAGGCCTTGAGCTCTCGGGGTCGTTTGAACCATCTTTTTACAACCTTAGACCGACTATCAAGCCCTGTTCAGCAAGAGGGAAACACTCAGATTACAATCCATCAACTCCTTCAAAATGTCCTCTTGTCTTCAGATTGTATCCTCATGTTCCCAACGACAAAATACTTTATTTTATTAGTTTTTACATCGAAAACATTATAATGAAAATAATGAAATATTTGTTTATATGAAAAACAAATTATTTCTTGCGAAATGAGATTTCAAACCTGTTTCCTGCTTTCTTTTATTTACCAAATTTTCATATTAATCTTTAATATTACTGAAATCAGTCCTAAAACTAAACTTACTTTCAAGCGCTATTTTACTTGAATTTCCTTAAAAAATAATCATTGAAATCTATGGTACAAATCAACTTATGAAAACAAAAAGAAATGTAAACAGTGTAAATGTAAACTTAAGTCCTTCATAAATATGTTTATGAATATGTTATATATCTGATACTTCTCAACAACATCTACCTATTTTGTCCATTCTATTAGACAGCAAACTTGCCTGTTCCAAATATTTGTTTCAGTAGATATTTTGATCCGTTTTTTGTAGTTCTACTAACTTTAATTGTTCGAAATATATATATATACTTTTTCCTTGGAAATACGATGCGAAACGATAAATATGGTTCAATATAGAAAAAGAAACATAGAGAAATTAAAAGCACACACTTACAGTCTCTAATTTTAGTTTGAACCGTCTTCAGGAGAGATAAGAGAGGGAAGTGTGGAAGTTTCCCTCTCTTATCTCTCTTGAGGACGGTTCAAACCAAAAATTAGAAACTGTAAGTGTGTGCTTTGAATTTCTCTATGTTTCTTTTTCTATATTGAACTGTATATATATATTACATTAAAAATTACTTTTTTTTAATTATATTTATGTAACTTACTATTGCATATTTAGTTTTTTATTTATTTTTTCTTTTTGTATTATCCTTTTTCCTTCTTTCCCCTTACTCATTTTATTACATAAATATAATTAAAAAAAAATCATTTTTAATGCTTTATATATATATATATATATATATATATAAACTAGAATTTAAAAAAGAACACATAGAAAGGAAACCACTGAACTCACTACTATATTTCGATGTCCTCGTCTTCAGGAAAAGAAGTGAATCGCTCCAAAGGCTGATAACGACTGACTTGGCGTTCGAACTGAAGCACTCAAACAGTGTAGCCAACTTTCGGAGGAAAGGTAGACAGGGAAGATAAAGAAATAAAAGCCAAATAAAAATTAAAAAAGAAAACATTTAACTAAAATAAAATTAAAAGCTGATAACAACATAAAAAAAATAAAATAAAATAAAAATAAAGAAAATAAAAATAAAAAATAAAAAAAAATAAAATGAAAAAATCAACGATTGAGGTTAAGCCCAGGAGCCGATCTACCGCCCAGAAGACTAATAAGTGCTTCTTCTGAAGCTCTCAGAGTAACTTTCGAATTAGTCTGATCAATCTGCCTCAGGACCTGTACACGGAAACAGTCATTAAAACTGAGTCCGTGAGAACTGGCATGAGTAGCAACGGGAAGGTCACTGCGTTTGCCAACGGATGACCTGTGATTATTCATACGCAGGCTTAGCTTGGTGGAAGCCAAACCCACATAAAAAGAATCACACTGGGTGCAATCCAAACGGTAAACGCAGTTACCAGAGGTACAACAGGTCTTGTGAGAGATAGGGTAGGTGAGTTTACTATGGACAGAGGTAAAGGAAGGAACAGGATTGATGATAGGACAAGTAAGACATCCACGACGTCCACTATATATATATAGTTCAATATAGCAAAAGAAACATAGAGAAATTAAAAGCACACACTTACAGTCTCGAATTTTTTGTTTGAACCGTCCTCAGGAGAGATAAGAGAGGGAAACCAAGCGCACTGGTACAGAGACGGTTGGAGACCAACAATGTTGCCATATACGGGCCAGGTCACTGTACCAGTGCGCTTGGTTTCTCTCTCTTATCTCTCCTGAAGACGATTCAACCGAAAATTAGAGACTGTAAGTGTGTGTTTTTAATTTCTCTATGTTTCTTTATGTACATTGAACTGTATTTGTCCATTTTGGATCGTATTTTCATCGAAAAAGGTGTATATATTTACAATTATATAATAAGTAAGTAATTATAACAAGATTTCACAATAAACACGTGAAATAACAATCAATGTTCAATCCACAATAAGAAATGAGACAAATTACTTAGACTTTCAATCGTAATAGGCGGTCTTCGTTATTTGAGATTTGACTCTGACGAAGACCGATTAGATCTGAGAATATCGGAAGCTTACTCTAGGCATGTACAGCAATAACCTCGTTTATGCACATAGACTGTTTAATGTATCTTGAAGAAAACTGTGATGCCAATGGATCATCTGTGGTATTACATTAAGAGAACTCATTAATTAATATATAAATAGGTAAATCAAGAAGAGTTCTTAAGCTATTTAGTAACACATCAGCTTCCATTAATGAGGTGGAAAGCAGATCAAGTTCCATGAGCCAGGCAGAAAATAACAACCCTACATTAATCACCCCTACAAGACAGTGATGACCGACTTAGCTTTTCAACCCCCACCCAACTGTCTATATATTTATAGGACTAATATGTATCAGGGTTCTGTCAGTCTTCCAGGTTCAAATTGAACTCTCAATACTTTGAGATAGTAACAGTTTCCATTGAACCTACAAGACTAACCAAACCCTTCTTCATTGTAACCCTATTGTATTAGACTGTTGATACATCATGCGAATTATTTATATATATGTATATAACAAGGATAAAGCAACACAAATATTCGATCAGAAGAGAAGACAAAAAGAGTGCCTTGTTCATGCACATAAGAAACAATAATCATGTGATTAACTGGAATGAAGCCAATGAAATAATATTTGTGTCTTCCGAAAGAAGAAAAAATATTGTGGAAGGTGCACTCATAAAAAAATTGTATGAGAAATTAATGAGCCATAGCCTAAGACTTTATAAATTGAATGTAGTTTTGATTAGCGGAATAACTAAACAGATGAAAACTTCTTCATCATTAAACACATTCAGATTGCCAACAATTCTAGAGACTTTAATCAACCAGGTTAACAAGTATTTATTATTTTTTAGCTCACTTGCTCTCTGACGATGTGTTGACGAAAGGCCTTAGAGCATTGTTTTCGTATTAGTTTCATTGTGTTAAATTAGTCCATCCATTACATCAAGTGTTATTTTGATTATTATTCATTTATATGTATATTTAGGAACTCCCATACGTTCATTCGTTGTCCTGAAAATGAGTGATGTTTAGATGAAATGTGGCAACTTATAATTTAGGTAGAGTGTTTTAAGCCCTTTAAAAGAAAAGACAAGAACTAGTTCCCAAAAACTAGAGACATTCGCTTGAAAGAAATTCAAGCAAGAGTTGATACGTGTGTTTTTTTTACACTGTGTGTTACTCTTCATCAATTTTGAAATTGTGCATATCTAGTTTGAATCACCTTTCAGATTTTAAAGTGGTTAAGTCCAGGAGCAGATCTACCTAGCACGAGACTAATAAGTGCTTCTTCTGAAGCTCTGAAAGTGACATTAACACTTGTTTCAGTAATATGTTTAAAGAGGCACTAATTTTAGGGGCAGATTAAGAGTGTCACTATGAATTAGGAGCAAGTGATGTAGGAAGCAAGGATTAACATATAGTGACAAATATCAAAAGAAAGTGAAGATTTACCTCCTTTACTCCTCTTCCTACTTCTTTCACTATGTTTCAGCATCTTTCTCGCCTCTATTAGAAAACTTAAGAAATTTGGGAAATTTTTCTTTCCCATATGAAAATCAGTACTCGCCGACTGGATGGGAGGACTGACGTGATGTGACTGACTTTGCTTCACTCGCTCTGTTATTAATCTCATAATTCCTCCTTCAACTCTACTAATTAGTTTTAATTAGTCATTAGCTCCTGCAGTTCCAGGAATTGTTTACCGATTGGAGTGAAACCAAGGTGGGTCACCTCTCTCTACACAACTGTATTTACCATTCATATGATAAAAGGATTTCACATAAACACGTGAAATAACAATCAATTAACAAACTACAATATGAAATGGGAAAACAAGACTAAGATCTTTCAACCGTAACAAACAGTTTTGTCAGAGTCAAAAACCCAACCCATGAATGACCACACAACCTCAGTCGTTTATTTTCATAGTTTCTTTTAAATAGACATATTTTTGGACTTAGTATATGAGAAATGTTATTGTTCATGCTTCAAACATATTGCATAGAACTCTAAAATAATACCCATCATCTACTTAGATATGTTTTTCGATTGAATAAATGCTAACACTTTCAAAATTCACCTGCCTATCATTCTTAATATTAAATTATCTGGAATTTTCATTATATGAAAGGTAAATCAGTTTTTGTAAAAGAATTCATTTAAAAAACTAAATTATATAGTAATTAATTTCATGTAAAATAATAATTTAACAAGACAAGATACCGTAGGACTGAAGGCGTGGCCCGAGCCTGTTACATGGTTACCCAAACTTGGCTGTTTTGTCACGTTCCAGTTTGTGTTGGCGAGTCTAAACTAACTCCATCGCTTTATTTACTTCAAATAAACGGCCTTTACTGTAAACAATACGGCCTAGAAGTCCTTGTTTATAGACCATACAAAACTTTTAAATATACATTATCTTTCGTTTACCAACAAGTGAAATATATTTTTGTATAATAATACATAAATTATTTAAAAATTATTAAATCTAAATTTTAAATTAAACTTTTATAATATAGGAAAGTAATAAATTTATGTGTTCAATGTTGTTTATCCAACGAATTAAGTAAATGCTCACTATATAAAGTGAAATTAGTGAATTATAATAATATTGTACTATCAAAGTTAAGGCAGCATTCATTATCTTCAGGATATCAACAGATTTTTGGTCAGTTTCTCTTGAAGGATTAAACATCTAAAAGGGAAATTTATTTATAACAATCATAGAACTGAGGTGGGGAAGATTCATTTTAATCATTTCAGTAAATCTAATAATTTAAATTAATTATTTCATATAATATTAAAATACTCTGCAATATAGATGATTTAATTATTCTGAATAGTTTAATTAATTAAGATTGTTTAGTACGTATTGAACCAGTAATTCCAATTAGCTTAATTTACAGTTCACATATTTCAGTAATATTATTATTAAAATATTGAGTGCGAACAAGCGTTCCAATGTATTTTCTGGAAAATAAATATCGTTAAATACCTTTTAAATATTCTTAAATAGAAATAAAGCTGTAATATATTACTAAAAATGCGTAATTATTGTAACTATGCAAGGCAAAAATATATATTTAAAAATGTTATGTCGGATTTTATTTTATTCAGCTTTATCAAATATTTTGCGAAAGTTTGGAACATTTTTTTCCAGTCAGGTTTTTTCAACTTAAAGTTCAGATCACCATTCTAATACTGTTCACAGCTGAATAGAGTGAATTCTGACATAACCTTTTTAACTATGTGTATACAAGAAGGACTGGTCTCAACTTTGACGAATATACATATATAGTAAGAAAATGGGAAAACAAGACTAAGATCTTTCAACCGTAACAAGCGGTCTTCGTCAGAGTCAAAAACCCAACTGAAACACTAGATGCGGAGAATATCTGGTGAGGGGTTGAGAAGAGTGGGAGGGAAGAGTGGTATTTTAAAAGGGTGAAAGCGCAGGAAAGAACTAATGTCCAAAAAGGGATGTTTGGGGAAACAAAGGAGTACAGTAAGAAAAAGTAAAAAACTATCCGCTAGCTGTCAACCCTCTTTGAAGAGGCTATTGCCCTCGTGAAGAAAGTACCAAGTTTGAAGAGACCGTTACTAATGTTTATAATATTTGATCTATTAAATTTAATTAGAAACGATTCAATAATATTTCTTTACAACATTGATTTTTCATAGGTAATAAATTTAGCTCCTGTCCAATCAATATGATGATTTTCATTCTTTATATGCAAGAATAAGGCACTACTTTTTTCCTCTTCTCTTACGGTGTATCGGTAGTATGTTAATAAAAAACTCTCCCAGCGAATTGGAGTCCGGTGGTATTTATAAAATTCCGTGGAAAAATTGCCATGAAATTTATATTGGTCAAACTGGTAAATCATTAAAGACACGTGTAAAACAACACCAATACAACGTATGGTGAATAGTGAATGCCAAGTTATGGTGAATCATTTACAGAGATAAAAATGAAATCTAAGTTTAAGTTAATTTATATTGAAGAAAAACTTAAATAACTGAAAATTGACCATACCAGACTTGAACATTGTTACCACTTTATACCAGATGAATGTCCTCTTTTGCAGGTGTAGATATGTTTTAAGAGTTACCAATTTACTTGAAAATTACTCTCAAAAGAGAGTAACTTCGCATAAATCTACTATAACATGCCAGTTATTAGGTGAAATGAACAAACTATTCTTAAGATTTACAAAATACTAACATGGGTGCCTGAAGTTTTTGATATTTGGTGGTTTCTGCTTTCCTGATAGATAACAATACCTTTGTCTTCTTATAAATATATTTATTATTTATTTTAATAAGATCAAATGATATTGATTGTTGAACCATCGATTTAATTGTGCATAAAACCGAGACAAGCAATGAATAGCGAAGTATAGTGAACTAAGGGTATTGCTTTCCACTGTACAGCATGAATTATATTATAATAAAATGAAGCATTTACTGACAGCTGATAACGTAGAATAAAGTAAACAATATTGAATAATATATTATTTATAAGTTCATTTGGGCCAGGCTAGCTCAGTGGTTACGTGCTCGCCTCTGAACTGATAGGACCGGGTTCGATCTGATCAACTGACCCTCGATTTATTCATGCGGGAGGCGAATAAATCTGAGCACGTCGTCCCTCGGAGAAGGACGTTAAACTATCGGTCCCGAGCCTGTACGATGTCAGGTACTCGTTAAAGATCCCTACTCTAATTACATTTGAGTTAGGCAAAATTTAGTACTCCCACTGTAGAATCAATCTTCATTGTGTGGTATCACAAAGGGCCAATGCTTGGCCTGCGACTGTTCCCTTGTGGAACTGCCAGTGCAACCTAACCTAATCTATAAGTTCATTTATAAGCCACTTTTTTTTTGTATTATAATATATATTTTATTTTACATTTTATGTCCCATTTTATTTTACATTTTATTACTATGCTTGGCAAGATTTTTTTAATTAGGAATATAACATAATTTATTCTAAAAAGCTAAATATTAATAGTTTTCTTTAACTTTATCTATATTATTTACAAAAATTAATGGACAAAGTCCTATTATATTTCACTCAGAGCTAACAGTAAATCTGGTTTATAGCCCCATTTGTCTGAATTGTCCCTGACTCTCACAGAAAAAAACAAAAGAAGAACAATGCTAAAATGGTTGAACAAAAGCCTCTTTAAGTGAAGGTATGCATTGTTTTTCAAGAGTGGGTGCTGGATAATAGAAGCACATCAACATAAATTATCCCTCTAATTTTATAAACATATGATATTTATTTTTTTGTGTTGAAATTACAAATTGAAGCATGTCACTACATTGCATTCGACAATGTTTCGTTGAGGTTAAATGTTAAAGTTAACTTATTTCATACAAACAAAGAATATATTGTTTAATGGCATTATTGTTAGTGAAATTACTACTTCCATATTGGTTGTTACTCGACTGGCCTCTAAAATAACATTGCCAAGGGTTTACAGACCTTTGTGGGATGATTTTGTCAAGTAGATTATAGAGCGCTGGTCAGTCTCTGCTATTTACGACTACTTCTTAGCAAGGCAGTTGAGTGGACACTCTACTAAAAATAGAGTCGACAAACGCTGAACTGAACCCGGTCATAAAATTTTTAACAAATTCTGACACAAAATATTTTAAATACCTACTTTAAAACCAAATAGTTAAGAACTGCTTTTCTGGCTCGAAAATCCATATTTAAACACTAATTGTATACTTCTCCCACATTGTACTAGGGGTTACAATTATTGGTAACTCCTCATATCAGGGAATTCATTATTTACTTGTTTCCTTGTGCAGATCCAGATATATATTTCAAGTTTATGCGTGATAATAATATTGAATATACAGGATCAATGTTTGTTGTTCTTTGCTTTGGATTCAAAAATTGAATAAACAACTGCTTCTTTTTTATGAATTCATACTCTATGATTGGCTACATTCCACTTCGTATAATTACTTCTATCTTTCGTACATTGAGCACTCATACAAAATTATGATGCCAGACTTGGAATAGCCGGATGGAAAGTGATTTTTAACAGAGAAGGATGATTTTTATTTTAGCGCAGTCAATTAAACCTATTGTTCTTTTATATGTATCTACTTCTGTGAAATTTCCAACTGTATCAGTTAGATTGTAAATTACAAGATAGTTTCTGGGTATACCATATTCTCAAATTTGTATCTTTTTGACGACTAAAAGTTGTCATCTTTAAGGTAACTATTAATGTTATCTCTTTTGAATTATGTGGAGAATTCTGATTTCCCAGGTTTAAATTAAATGTTTTCTGTTGACCAAACCCCAATTACATTCATCAGTCTATGTTCAGTATTGTTTAATTCAAAGAATGTTCTAGTACAAATAACAATTACAATATCATCCATGTAAACAAGTCACCTCTGTATCCTACCATTTTTAATAATTTATCATTGATAACCTGATCAGATGCAGCAACCCAGAGGAAATTCTTCCTCCATCATTTGTGTCACTTTTCTTGAGTTTATAACACTGTAGTTTCAGTTCTGAAATATTCTTTTATAGTAAACAATAGATTGTTTGGGGATTTGTTTGACACTAATTAAATCCATTTTGAATCTCATGATGCAACATCGGAAGCCACCACATCTAACATATATCAATAATACATCTTTCTGTATTCCCTGGTATATATATTTATTCATTGTTATTGGCATTCTTTGATCAAGACCTTGGGTGATATTTGTAGGCTGTACTACAATCCATAATAAAATTCTAAATTACACTATAATGTTACTATAGGGGGCTAGGTTAGCTCAGTGGTTAACGTACCCGCCTCTCAACTGATACGACCGGGGTTCGATCCCCATCTGACCCTCGATTTATTCATGCGGGAGGTGAATAAATCTAAGCACGTTGTCCCTCGGAGAAGGACGTTAAACCGTCGGTCCCGAGCCTGTACGATGTCAGGTTCTCGTTAAAAATCCCTACTCTAAATACACTTGAGTTAGGCAAAATTTAGGACTCCCAATGTATAATCAATCTTGATTGTGTGGTATCACAAGAGTCAATGCTATCTACGTGCGTTCCCTTGTGGGACTGCAACTGCAACTTAACCCAACCTAACCTAATGTTACTATGAAAAAAATGTGGTGAACAATTTTGACACAGAACGATAGCAGGCCTGATAAGTTGATGGCAAACGACAATTTTTTTTAGAAAATGCTTTTAACTTTCTACAGAGGTTGAAATTCCAGATTTAGATTATGAAGGAAGCAAACGCCTTCGTGAAAGCAAAAAAATGATTTCTTGATGATTTCTACAAATGCAAATCATTCACAGAGCTACACACAAATTTGCTGCTATTGAAGTCAATTGTTTCAACATTACGAAGACAAAAATGCGACTTTGCTATCAACACAGAAAAAACTCAAGGCTTCTTACAGGAAACAGACCATTTAGCTGACAAAATGCAAACCGGAGATAAGCGGAATTTTTTAATTTCCGTTTTTAATACTGTCAGCTAAAAATAAGCTTATATTTTTAAATAAAAGCGTAAAATTAAGAAGTAGAATATTCAAAGTATAACCTGTTTATTAGCATACTTATAGAATCATATATGTACGATGAAAATAAAATGTAAAATTGAAGTTTAACTTTTTTGGTATATTTTCTCAAAAATTAGTTGGTTCAATGGTAAACTGTAATCAACCTTGAATTTTAAATCTACTACCGTTTTATAACCTGAGACTTTTAACCCAGAACCAGGTCAAGATTTATTAATATATCAATAATTTTTTCATCATAATTTAGACAGCACGACTTGTGAGACTTGTGTCTCATCGCAAATAACTAAATTAGTAGCACACGTTTAAATTTTTCACTTATATTAAGCAGATATAAATAAATATGCTATTTACTAAGTATAAAGTCTACTTTAAAATTTAAAGTATATTTATTTATTTATTGAATTATTGAATAAATTTATTTATTCAATTTCTTCAGTCATTTAATCAATGACTTGATTTATTATTAAAATATTTATCAATAATGAAAATTAATAAGTTACAACAATTAAATAATAGCGATGTTGCTTGTATATCAAGATTTTTGTATGACAGATAAATGTTTCATTATTATTACAAAATAATATATATAGTGTACAGTACTACGTTTCTCGTAGTTCAATGAAGCTACGCATCGTTGGGCGTGTCCCTAGCACGTGCTGTTACTGCCCACGTAATGTTGTAATACCTCAATGTCATCTTTCGAACACCAAAAAAGATAAAATATAATATCCTGTAGTAATATATCATTGCCAATTGGTGTTATTCATAATTACTTGGTCAATATTTTTGAAAAAAAATAACTTACAAGTTCTTTCAATTCTAAATTATCAATTTTACATCAGTTAAATAGAAGAAAACTTAAGTCTGAAATTACCATTCATGATTTAGAAATAACAATTGATTAATTTAATTTAAGAAGTAAATTTTAAAAATACTTTCGTAGTAAGAAATTCTTTTCACATTTCCCCTTACGTTCTCAAAACCTTGTAACGTTCTTTTGTGTCCTCAATATTTTGGATATTGTTCTCTGTTTTTAATCTTTATACCACATGTTCATCGAGACACTTCAAAATATTTTTTTTAAATTCCAGCATTTACAAATAGGGCATTAATTAAAATGTCTCAAAACACCAGTTGCATTTATTCTTCTTCATACAGACAGATGTCGTCCGTTTGCCGATTCTTTACATCAATATAGACTAATTCATTTCATTTAAACTGCCAAATATAAGCTAATAATATATTTTCAACAAAATTACACATCACCAGGAGAAAATGTTTATTTAATGCTAATTACCCCCATTCAAAAAGACCAAAATTCGCCTTCTCTTTGTTTTTGCACTCAGTCAATTTACCAACTCAATTAAAATAGATTCAATTTCCTGTAGCAACATCACAGCAACATTTTTTGTAATCATTACATTATTATAATAATGAAATAAATTTATAACCCAAAATTTGTGTAAAATAATATTGAAAAAAAAGTGATTAACAATTTTTTGTATATAATTTTTATATAAGCACTATTCTTAACTCTAAATTATGTAACCAATAAAAAAAAATTGAACAAATACATAATCTACAATAAATAATAGTTTAATTTTCAATGTACCTCCCGCTTAGCATTTGTGTTTATGTAACTTATTTTTTATGTAATTGTATATTTTAAAATGATTGATATGTAATGAAATTATTATTTTTAATAAGTATATAACTTCTCAGAAGAATGATGACAAGCGATTTTCAAATCAAAAATTTGAAATCTTTTAATTTAATCATTATTTCTTATAGTATTTTACGTCTTTTTTATGAACAGCCCAGTTATTTTTAAGTTGCTTATCTGAATTTAGGTGACTAGAAATGTTATTATAAAATAATTTTGCACTTTGTTAATATTGTAACAGTTATTAAACCTCTTAATTAAAGTTATAATGTCCAATCTTATTTTTCTTTTTAAAGAACATAAAAGAATGCACATATTATAAGATTATCTTTATCAAGTATTTCTGAAAATTTTAAGAGAGAGTCTGTCGGGGTCTTTTAGGTGGAATTTAATTACGGCGAAATATTTCCCTCGATATTGTTTTTAAGCTCATACTGGAGAAGCAAGTATTTTCATATGAAATTTAATTTAAGCAAAATCCTTGCCAAAGAAGGATTACAAAGGTTTTTAGAGAGGTTACTTGTATGCAGGATGGGTGTCCTATTGAATATAGCAAGAAACATCCCTTCGTAATCTACCTTAAGAATAGATTTATCGGAGCAGTCAATTTACTTATAGTGGTCCCATCAACTCCAAGTAGTTTTCCATCCATCTTTTTATTTCTTTATATTCATCTGCGTCAAATGCCATCTCATAGATTTGTTTCATTTCATCACTACAATATCAAACATTAACAGAATGTTTGCTATTTATATATTTCATATATTTTTATATATATATATATATATATATATATATATATATATTCTGTGTATTTTGGGAGCAAACTTTCATTCAAACATGTTTTGTTAAAAATTATGCCAATTTTCATTTTCATCCTTTGGCGAGTTTTTGCCTTCCTTGTCTTGAGGCTTGTTTGGCATTAAAGCAATTAATATAAAGTAATGACAAATATAGTAATTAACAAAAATAATAGTCATATTTATAAGAAAAACATAGTTAACGTAAAACTTTACGTTATTATGAAATTTAAACCGCTATTTCTAGGTGTTTTGACGATGTCTGCATGTTCGTATACATGGATGTATCTTAAGTTTTTTTAGACTTGATAGAAGTCACACTTGATTTAACTTCGTCGAACATTTTTCCAAATTTCGAAATCTTTCTTTCATTTCTGGGTTCAACTTAAAAATTAAATCACCATATTTGTTTAAATTCTTATTGAATATGTTTCGGTGTTACATCCACCATCTTCAGCAAAACAAGAAATTAAAACTACACATAACAAAATTAATCTAACTACCTAAAATCACATTACAATAATAAAACATCAAATGAACAGTCTATAAACAGATAGGTTAACAGAAGGTTACACGGCCAGGTTTGGGGTTGTCAGTGTTGTCTTCAATCTTTTCATTTACCTTGGGTTTCCAAACATGCGCAACTGGTTGTTAAAGTTATCTTTTTGCTCGTTCATACTTGGATCATTTTCCAAGTATTGTTTTGCAAGGATCTTTTAGGCTTGTTTGGAAACCTTAGGCAAGTGAAAAGATTTATGCCAACACTGACAATCCCAAACCTGGCCGTGTAACCTTCTGTTAACCTATCTCTCGTGTTCATAGACTGTTCATTTGATGTTTATTATTGTAATGCGATTTTAGGTATTTAGATTAATTTTGTTATGTGTAGTTTTAATTTCTTGTGTTGCTGAAGATGGTGGATGTAACACCGAAACATGTCCAATAAGAATTCAAACAGATATGGTGATTTAATTTTTAAGTTGAACCCAGAAATGAAGAAAACATTTCGAAATTTGGAAAAATATTCGACGAAGTTCAATCAAGTGGAATCAGGCATGACGTTTTTAATGCATATATATATATATATATATATATATATATATATACTTTTTCGTTGGAAATACGATGCAAAACGGACAAATACAGTAATCTAGAAAAAGAAACATAGACAAATCAAAAGAACACACTTACAGTCTCTAATTTTCGGTTTGAACCGTCTTCAGTAGAGATAAGATAGGGAAACCAAGGGCAACACTTACAGTCTCTAATTTTCGGTTTGAACCGTCTTCAGGAGAGATAAGATAGGGAAACCAAGGGCACCGGTTCAGAGACCTGGTTGGAGAGGTTGATCTCCAACCGTCTCTGAACCAATGCGCTTGGTTTCCCTCTCTTATCTCTCCTGAAGACGGTTCAAACCGAAAATTACAGACTGTAAGTGTGTTGTTTTGATTTGTCTATGTTTCTTTTTCTAAATTATGTAACTGTATATATATATATATATATATATATATATATATAAAAAGATTTCACATAAACACGTGAAACAACAATCAATGATCAAACCACAATAAGAATGGGAAAACAAGACTAAGATCTTTCAACCGTAACAAGCGGTCTTCGTCAGAGTCAAAAACCCAACTGAACACTAGATGCAGAAAACATCTGGTGAGGAGTTGAGAAGAGTGGGAGGGAAGAGTGGTATTTTAAAAGGGTGAAAGCACAGGAAAGGACTAATGTCCAGAAAGGGATGTTTGGGGAAACAAAGGAGTACAGTAAGAAAAAGTAAAAAACTATCCGCTAGCTGTCAACCCTCTTTGAAGAGGCTATTGCCCTCGTGACGAAAGTATCAAGTTTGAAGAGACCGTTACTAATGTTTATAATATTAGATCTATTAAATTTAATTAGAGACGATTCAATAATATTTCTTAACAACATTGATTTTTCATAGGTAATAAATTTAGCTCCTGTCCAATCAATATGATGATTTTCATTTTTTATATGCAAGAATAAGGCACTACTGTTTTCCTGTCTACTTACGTTATATTGGTGTTGTTTTACACGTGTTTTTAATGATTTACCAATTTGACCAATATAAATTTTATGGCAATTTTTGCACGGAATTTTATAAATACCAGCGGACTCCAATTCGCTTGGAGAGTTTTTTATTAACATATTACCCACGTTATTACGATTAGAAAACACTAAAAACACGTAAGTCATTAAATAAATCATTAAAAACACGTGTAAAACAACACCAATATAACGTAAGTAGACAGGAAAACAGTAGTGCCTTATTCTTGCATATAAAAAATGAAAATCATCATATTGATTGGACAGGAGCTAAATTTATTACCTATGAAAAATCAATGTTGTTAAGAAATATTATTGAATCGTCTCTAATTAAATTTAATAGATCTAATATTATAAACATTAGTAACGGTCTCTTCAAACTTGATACTTTCGTCACGAGGGCAATAGCCTCTTCAAAGAGGGTTGACAGCTAGCGGATAGTTTTTTACTTTTTCTTACTGTACTCCTTTGTTTCCCCAAACATCCCTTTCTGGACATTAGTCCTTTCCTGTGCTTTCACCCTTTTAAAATACCACTCTTCCCTCCCACTCTTCTCAACTCCTCACCAGATGTTTTCTGCATCTAGTGTTCAGTTGGGTTTTTGACTCTGACGAAGACCGCTTGTTACGGTTGAAAGATCTTAGTCTTGTTTTCCCATTTCTTATTGTGGTTTGATCATTGATATATATATATATATAACTTTAAATTACACAAAGCACGACACAGAAAAGAGAATACAAAGAAAACTTACAGAATTCAATATTTCGAACTGTTGTTCGTCATCAGGAGAGTAGACTAGTAGAGAGGACGAAGTGAGAGAGAACTCCCCACGTCGAAGAACGGAGCGCGAATGAAGAAATAAAGAGTCAACCGAAGAGAGCAGCACTAGCGTAAAAAAGGAGCTAGGCACTAAACGTCGGAGAACGGAGAAAGCAAAAACAAAAGATAAAATTATAAAATTAAAAATTATAAATTAAAAATTATAAAAAAGGAAATAATAATAAAAAAAATAAAAAAAATTAATAAATAAATAAAATAAAAAATATATATATAATAAAAAAAGGAAAAAAAAATAATAAAATAAAAAAATATATATATGAATATGAATATATAAGTTAAAAATAAAAGGAAAAACAAATAAAAGTTAACGCTTCTGATTTAAACCGGGATCTGATCGGGCCCCCAATAACCATTATATATATATATATATATATATATATATATATATATATATAATATATATCAGTTGGGTATATATATATATAATTATATATATATATAAATAATATATATCAGTTGGGTTTTTGACTCTGACGAAGACCGCTTGTTACGGTTGAAAGATCTTAGTCTTGTTTTCACATTTCTTATTGTGGTTTGATCATATATATTATATATATATATATATATATATATATATATATATTATATATATTTTCAATTATATATGATTGAAAACAGTAGATATATAATATTTCTTTTAAATCATGAAGTATTTTTATTGGGGGAAACCAGTTGTCCTCCCGGAATTCAACTAGTGATTCAAAGGATTCGGCGAATGGTGACGTCTTTCATGAATCACCGTGTGTCGTAATAAAAAAGCGTATTCCACAGGCATCCCTCACACCACAACACCTAATGAATAACAAATGCATTTCAAATTTTGAATTTAAGTCGCGTCCCGCGGTGCTCTTTCTAGTGGAGACACAACCCAAAAGGCTTTCGCAGGCTTTATTCAGAAAGACAAAGAAAAAGCGGCTTTTCCAATTAACTAACTAACTCATTTTAAAATCTGATCACGGAGATTCATTGAGTCACCTCAAGTTGATCCTGCCGCAGTCATGTGTTTTGAATTCATCAATATTATATTCAATATTCTTCTCGACATATGCTGTGGATAGTGGTATAGACTCAGTAAGGTATATGAATATTAGATATCGGATCAGTTTAGAAATGATTCAAAAGAAAAATAAACATTTAGCTTTAATTTAAACAGAATGGATTTCAGTCACTGATTTAATATTTTATCGCAATATGCCATTCTCATTTCATGTTATAGAACTATCATGCAGTAACATTTTTTATTGAATCATTACTATGGAATAGCTTCTACTGATACACTTCACAAGAGTAATGTAAAATTAACTGACTTCAATGAGAAGTTGAGGTTTTAGTCAGTCACCGAGTCATTTTGAGAGAAAAGTAGCTATCTGGCTTGATGGCCACAAGAACACGACGTGTTTTAGGAGTAGCAGGGTAAGGTTTGATACCAACTTCAGGAGTCTTTACTGGGCTTCAGGGATACCGGATGGCAGAAATTACGACAGGTGACGTTCGATGAAGATTAAGATTTCAAAGGCTATCCTAATAGAGTGATTTTGAATCTCTAATAAACAAGAACGAAAAATAAACAAGATCTGAAAAATAAACGACATAACGATTTTGAAGTTTTAAACAAAATAGGACAGTATTCACTCATTAGTTGTCCAATCCGTAATTGTGTGGTAATACCTAATCATAATGAGGTAAATCGATAATACGAAATCTCCATACGTTCAATGGTTGTCAGTCCTCCACTCCTTCCATTGAATGTTTACCTGACGATGAACACGAAGTGTTTTAAATGCGTAAATTGAATTAAAAAAACTTCTTTCGAATGGACTTTGTATGATTCATTTACCTTAGTATGTAAAATAGAATAGATTAAAGTTGTGAATTGATATCGAATATAGCACACTGATCCATAATGTGTTGATTAAAACAACTATACAATGAATACGTACACCATTATAGAAGAAATCATCATTTCTTGGCATATTTGTTTCAAAATCCATAGATTGCATTATATGACTGACGTATTGATATATCAATGTAATATAAAATGAGTTCACACCGTGATAGGGTACTTTATTTGGTATAGGTAAACAATAGAAAAGCTTGTACTAATTTTCGCACTGCTGCTTGCTCAGTGCGTAAAGTTGATCCCTGGGACAATACCGAGTCAAGCACTTCTCAAAGATTCGCACTAAAATTAGCTTTTCTTATAAAACTTTGGTTTGGTATCAGTGTTCTATTTAGTGGACACCATATAAAAAAGGTTAGGGATAAGGATTCAGTTCCTCAGTACGTTATATAATTAATAATACATTTTAGCAAACAATGAGCTAATATTGTTAAATATCTAAAAAAAATCTTCAATTTAAACAGTATAATTTTTTTGTGTTATGTTAATACCGATAATGTATTGATATTAAATAATAGTGATTTTTCTCTTTATCTTGAGTGTAGAATTTTGTTTGCTAGAGAAAAGTGGTATGAATGACTAATTGTATTTGTAATAAGACTTTAGTCTTACTATAAACTTAACTAATTATACTAATATTTATTTGTATCATAAACTTAAGTATGGTTAAGTTTAGGACTCTTGATATATAACCAATTCTGTGGTTTGGACTTGACTGCTCAAGAGACACCCAACTCTATAGGTAATACCATAGTTTTAGAAGAGTCACTGAGTGCTACAGTGGTTAGTTCGCTTGTCGCTAATACTGGAATTCCTGAGTCGAAGTTCACTATGTCCCAAGTTTTGTTCCTGTATCATTGGATTCCCAACCGTTATTTGCGGGTGGACCCTATAAGAGCTATCCTATGTATAAATCAAACAAGTCTCATATAAACTTTCGAAATAACTTTTTTTGTAAGTAAATAATAAGTTAATAATGAATAATTCCAGATTTGAACTATTTTTTCCCAGATTTCTCCCAAGACTCCTTATGAGGTTGGTGGAATGTGTCAGTTCAGTGTGGCCGTCGCAACTGTCAGACTTGATACATAATCAATCCTGATTCCTATTCACTTCCTACCCTAACAATTACACCGACCTGATAAACACCAACACTTTCTGCATTCATGGAAGCTGTATCTACTGGCTAGACTGTATCCGGTATGATGCATGTTATACAGGTTTGTCCACCTCTAAGCTGAGCCTGACAGTTAATAGTGATACGGCTCTCGTTAATTAGCATAGGAACCTTCCTATTGCCATCCATGCAAACTCTCACTGATTGAAGTTTGTCAAGAACTCATTCAAGATTCCAATTCGAATGTCGATAAATGAATGCCTCCTGACGTAGAACACTAATAAAGTTAGTGCTCAATATGACAAAGTACATAAAACAAAATTGATCGTTAACAAAGGAAAATTTCAATTTGAAACATCTCTTTTAACATTTTTATTACTTTTTTAAAGTTTAATTCTTAAATCAGTATTCTGCGTGATTTAGATATTTTCCTCTAGATCTACATTTAATCACTGAGGCTCTAAAGTTTTTATGTTCTTCTGACAAAAACATTGATTTTCATGACATTTTGTGATGTATACCTCACTCTAGAGGTGCACCTGTTTCTAAGAGGTTATATTGCTCCTCTCAGTTCAGTCTGATTCCTTAGTAGCTCAAATGATTTAAGCTGTAATCACATATATATATTTTTTAAAATTTCACATCCTTATTATAATAATATTCTTACAGCTGGAGTAAATAATTTTAAAAATAACTCTCTTCTAAAGATGTAATATATGAGTTTTCATATTCACAATTTATTTTAAAAAAAAATCCTGTCAGAATAAGAGTAAGAACTTCTTTACTTTCATATTTCTTGTGGTTTAATATTTCAAAATTATCGCCAAAGATGAAAGATAATAATATGACTTTGATCATATCATGACTGTATTATGGTTGCGTATAATTTATTTGGACCTTGATATATATACATAACTTTTCTTATCGCTACCGCACATATTCCATATTATTTTACATTATTAAGGTGAAATAATTCTTAAAAACTACCTTACACCAATGTTTTATCTATTTTTCTAGACATCTTCAGAGTTTCATCATTGCAGATTAATTATTTTTATTTATCGTTTTTAGTATGTCAAGGAAATCATCCGTTAACTTTAGTAAATAATTTGCTGACATATATGGGGTGATGATTTTATTTAGCTGTTTGGCTAAATTATAGGTGGGCGTGGTGACCTGTAAAATTATTGGGCGCAGGGGATATCGTGTTTATGCTGCTTTAGTGTACCATAAATATATCCTGGAGTGTATTCACCTGAAATAGGTTCCAAAATCTTCTGTGTCTTTCCTTTGTTAATTTTCTTGATTATTTTGTTAACTTCGGTCTTACGTTGGGTGGTAGGGTTACTGGTTAATTTCTTGAATTTTGTTTGTCCATCAAGGTTTGTCCAGCATCAAGCATTTAAAAAAAAACACAGTTTGTTTATATTTCTAAATAAACAAAAGCCAACAGTTTGTTTATATTTCTAGATATATTCATGGCTATATCAATATTGAATTAATTAAAATTACATGAAAACAATAAAAATAAGTTAGACTGTTATTTTTCATTAGCTGAAAAACTTAATATTATTAGTTCTATATTCGTATTTACTCTTGTGCTGCTCTTGGTGAAAACAAACTTTTGTCTTGGAGAAAATGAAATACAAACAAAAAACTATGTTAGAAGAGCATAATTAGAGTTATCAGGATTAGGGTCAATATAAAGTTGTTGCAAGTTAGGAAGAGGCCCAGTTTGATTAACTAAATCTTAAATTATAACATTATCTAATCTAAAGAGACCTTGGCCGCTGTTAAAAAAGTGATTTTTAATTAGGGCTCCTTCCACAATGTTCCTGTCAATGTCTAAGAGTTGAAATCCATTTCACTGTAGGTTCTTTTCTTTGATATTACTATTGGCAACCCAAATACTTTAGTAGGAGACATGGCGAGTCTATTGCATTAAATAATTACATATTTGAATGACAACATTAAACTGATTTGTTTTTAAAAATATTTTACTTCATCAATTATAAAACGATACAGTTATCGATAAAGGATTTGATAGACTAGAAATATAGGGTGAATTTGAAGAAATCGGAGTGTGCTCTTATCTGAACTGGTCGTAAAATCTTTAGTCTTGTGAATTACGCGTGGGTACGACCGGTATTGATACCTGGTATCAGCGAGCGTGAGAACTGAATGGTAGACGTGATTTCCATAATGCGTTCAAACCACTTACCGGCTGAGTGCAAATCTAGGTGTGTTTTGAATTATTTATTGCTGACAGAAGAGATTTAGTCGGGATCACCTTGGCTGTAAAAGTCGATATAAATGAAGTATTGATGGGGACACTCCAGATCAGGTTTAATAAAATGGAGCATAATTTTATTGGATTTCTACTTGCCTTTACTTACTCCAATGTTGAATAATATATTTCTTATAAATATATTGATTATCACAATCGCTGACACACTATAGTAAAACTTTTAACAAATAATCTGAATAAATTTTGGAAAAGTGTCAATAATATAGTGTCACTTAATATTTATTACATGCCTAGCTGGAAATTCATCATACATTTTTTTTTTTATACGCTATTACAATTTAAGTAGTTACTTAATAATTGTGATCTTTTTTTCATCAATTAATGCAAACTAGAAGAGTAGAAGGTAATCTGTACAAAAGAAAATTATATGATGGATTACATCTTTGATTCTTCAGGTAATTTGGTTTGGCTCTTGTTATCTATGTCACAGTTATCTGGATTAATTGCAATTATTATAGACCATGTCTGATATACCCTAAGGGTACAGGATTAGGAGCACCTAAGTGCTCCGGGGTTCGCAGCTTGGGTGCAGATAAGTACAAGCCGTCTAAAGCATTTCTCACCAGAACTGATCCAGGCCGAGTGGTATAGGCTCAATTCTTTAGTTCACCATGGTTACTCACAATACAAAGCAAGAAAGATACTGCTTCTGATAAAACTATAAGAGAAACAGGATTACAATTGGGAGAGACTTATAGTGCTAACCCTACTTTCGGTTTGGTACCACTGCTTCAGTGAGGCCAGCACCACGTGCCGATATCAGACACCGAAGTGTCAGAAACCAAACCCATCTTTGTCCAGTAATAGTTCTTTATGTGCCCTCAGGTGATACATCGAACCTTCTCACTGTCCATTAAAAGGCTCTACTAAATTTTACCTATATGACACAGGGATTTAGCTGTCCACTTGGCTGGCCCTCTGCTTTTTTTGCCAAAGGGACTAACCTATTGTTCATTGGTCATAGAATAGATTATCATATAGGGACTTGGAAATTAGATGGCCGACCCCACAAAGTGAACCGTCCCTGAACTTCTGATTTCCAATTACAATAATTATATGTAGATTCTGATAGCAATTTACTTGATGGTTGCAGAAATTAGTGATTCATTAATGCTGTTAATTGGTTGTAGTTCGCATTCCAGCCATTAAAAAGGAAAAGAACAAACTCAATTTAAACAGTAATTGCAGTTTAATTTCAGATGCATCTTGCTTTATCACTTAGCAAAGAGTTCCTTCATGAGATGATTTAAATAAATATCTATGTCTACTTTGGCAACAAAGATTGCCAGATCCTGCTTGCAATTTTTTTTGTTTACTTTGCTACAGTATAAACTAAGTTGTTGATTGTTTATTTTATCTAGATACTTTAACTGCGCTACTTTTACTACCAGAATTTGAATAATGGAAGATGAAATAAGTCTCTTAGAATGGTGAATCTATCGTGATAGAATGTTGCATTATTCTTGAATAATAAGTGATAGAATGTTGCATTATTCTTGAATGTCTCAATCAAGAAGAATTATAAATCAAAAACAAAATATCAGATCATAAGCTGATTTTTTGTTTACGTACATTTACAATAAAATTACCCTAAACATATAATGTTACTTAGTAGTAAGTAGTCATTTTGAAAATATAGTGAAATATTTAAGGCATAAATGATAAAAGGAGTAACACAGATGTTACTAAATACGTAATAAAGGACACTTTATACTGAATTGAATAATAAAAATAAAGATCAACAGTAATATGTTTATAGAATAATGAGAATATTTACGGTTTGAAATGACAATAGATATAGAAACAAAAAAGTTCGAATTATTTAAAATTTAGTTGACTGGAAATAAATTTGGGGAGTTAAGAATTAATGAAAGTTATTAGTTGTGCAATCTGTAATTGTGTGGTATTTACTAATTCTGAGGTAAAATGGATAAACTAACAAAAGTCTCCACACAAATGAAGTTTTATTCAACGCGTTTCAAACACTTTGAGTTCATCATCAGGAAGACACTATAATACAAATTATGTCTAATTAGTTACAAAAATTAGAGTGAAATAATAAAATTCAATTAAGAGAATTCAAGACATACCCAAGGATGTGGTGCTGACGGGTTGGATAAAAAAGGTTGACTGCTAGGGCTTGACTGGCCATTTTTAAATCATTAGTTGTGCAATCCGTCAATACCACATCCTTGGGTATGTCTTGAATTCTCTTAATTGAATTTTATTATTTCACTCTAATTTTTGTAACTAATTAGACATAATTTGTATTATAGTGTCTTCCTGATGATGAACTCAAAGTGTTTGAAACGCGTTGAATAAAACTTCATTTGTGTGGAGACTTTTGTTAGTTTATCCATTTTACATCAGAATTAATGAAAGTTATGTTATATTCTATGGAACACTCCCTTTCTGCTCATTGTATAATTATAATACGTTGTTAGTTTGTTTAGTTTGTGTACTTGCTTACTAATAGGAACTTAAATCTCAACAATGGACGTTTGCGAAAAGAGTTTGTACAAATCCCGAAATATCTTTACAGCTATATAGTTTACGTCAATTAAATATAGTTTGAACTGCTTAAATCAACTTATATTTTCTAGGTATACAAATAAAAAAAATTTTTGAAATAAAATGTCAAAATAGTGCAATCGTATACTTTGTGGGACTTACTCATATTGGAAAAGTAAAATAAAAGGTACAACATAAAAAAATTTCTATAAAAATGCAGGTGCTGGCAATGATTTTTTTCTAAAATTACAACAGTATTGGAAAGTTTAAAGCTGCTAATGTGGCCTTATGATAGCCAAATCAATGGTGTCATTTTAGAAAAGATTTTATGGCCTACGTTTGGCTTATCTTGTAGTACATTTAGATTATCAAAGAGTCCATAACTCTTTGGTAGGTAACAGCACATTTTAGTATGTCTGTCTGGAGGTGGACATATTTATATTTCACATGTGATATTTAAGTATTTTGATGTAAAAATTGAATGCTAATTGAGAAAATAATATCATGAATTTTTATTTTAACCTATTAAAACTATCGTTACATTATTATATAGAATAAAGAAAAAAAAATATCACACCTCATTCTTCTCAACAGCAAATGTAACCTGTATTAATTTTTTCAGTCATGGCGTATTTTTATCTGAGAAATAAAATATGCAATAGAAGTATCTATTGTACCTACAGACAAAAAATAAATTAAGTTCAAATCTTTAAAAAGTTTTTAATTATTATTGTTTTCAATATTTGTAAATTATTAGTTTTGTTTTATATTCAATTTGACTTGAAGGGTTCCATATTTTAAAACTAAAGAACACACTTCAGTGCAACTTATTCATATTTAATTGACGATATAGTTGAGCCTTTCCACTTTAGCTTAGTGGTTATCTTCAGGACCTTCGCAACTGGCATCAGTTTTCGTGGATAGGTAAAATCATGGCTAATTGGATTAAGTGTTGTGTTGGATAAATATCACTATAAAAAGATTTGACATAAACACGTGAAACAACAATCAATGATCAAACCACAATATGAAATGGGAAAACAAGACTAAGATCTTTCAACCACAACAAGCAGTCTTCATCAGTTTCATATTGTTGTTTGATTAAATTTCACTATATAACACAAGAGTATTGATGTTGTTTTGTGATTGTTAAGAAAATAAAGTATCCTCAAAAGATTGATTTGGTATTCAAGAAATGTCAAAAAAAGTTGCATTTAAAATCGTCATTTTAAATTAAAAAAAGTAATTCATTTGTCATATATTTGCGTGACTAGGTCCATTGAAAAAGATAATGCATTTTTTTGCCTCGACATATGGTTTGGGTCTCATAATTGAGCACACGTGAGAGTTATATCGGACTATCTTGGATCTAGGTTACCAAGGCATACTCAAACAGTTTGCGTGTTCAAGTTCGCATGCTACAGAAAAAGAAACAGTTGCAGAAATGACATTTAAGCATCAATATATCAAATGAAAAAATTAACTCATTTAAAATAATTAATTATTATTTTTATGTTTTGCCGCTCATATAGGTTGTAATTTCTACCATTTTACAACTAGAAATATTTTTCCTCTTCATCTACGTCTCTATTCTAATTAGTAAGTCAACTTTTTATGGAATCATAAGCAAATTAAAGAACAATGTATTGCATTGCTATAACAGTTTATTGGTCAAACTGTCTGACTCAAAAATTCCATATTAGATAATGAAGATAAAATAAGCAAACTTAAATTGCTAAAATACTAATATTTTTTTTTATTTTTCGCAAATATATTTCACCTGAACATGTTACTACCTTTATTTTACAGGCAAACCACAAAATGTTTAGATAAGAGGTCATTTTTATCAATTTAATTGTAAAACCAAATATATGTTGAAAGAATAGTAGATTTTACTAACTATGGTTTGCCTGTAAAATTCAATATACTTTAGGGTCAAATCATGAAAGAAATTCGCTGTATGAGTTGCTGTTAGATTCTTTTACATTTTATCTACTGGGAACTTGAATAAAAAAAAAAAAATTATATCTTCCTTCTGTACAATGAAATAAACATATTTTCAATAATATTTAATAAATGTCTGTATCAGTCATCTTGAAGTATTGATATCTTAAACTGTGGGGCGCATCACTGATCATCAATTCAAAGTCATTGAATGCTATAAACCTATATTTGTAGTTTTATTATCACTCCCTTAAATTATTCACATTTCACTTCATCTGTACCATGCTGCTTAAAATCAATAAAGTTCTATAGAACTGCAATTCTAAGAACTGTATTTACTAATTGAGATCTCTCTTTGTTATTTTGTTTATTTTTAACTCAGATAAACCTTCCAGCAAATTGTCAAAGGGACTTCTGTTTCTTTTTCTTAATTCTAGACCATTTCTCAATTCCAATTGCAATCGTGAACTGGAAAGCATCTAAAGAATATTAGTCTTGTTGAAATTAATTTCATATTAATTCAATCTGTCTATTTCATATTATCTATTTATCAATTTTCATCTATAATTTCTTGCCAATTTCTTTTAAAATGTTATAGTATTTTATTTTATATCCTTTTTTTTTTTTTGTAAATTTAAAGTTGTATTATACAATATTCAAACTTTTAACAAAATACAACTATATCGTAAATACATAATTTATATAACTGAAATAAGAAATGCAGTTAACTTCTAGAGTTTGCTACAAAGGAAGAAAGAATCTTCTCCTACAGTACTCCTGTAGTTTTAACCGTGCTACTCTGAATGTGAGATCGGTAGGTAAACAATACATAGGTAGGGAAATAGTAGTATCTTACGAGTACCTATTTATTAAGAACAGGTTTTGTCCATTGACATCTGGTCGTAATATTACTGGTCAGAGATTCATAGGAAGAAAGGTTAGTCTAAATTAGGCGGCAACTGGGAGATAGGTTTTAACGAGCAGATTAAGATGGAATGGGATTTCCGAATCCTTAAAAAGGTAATAAAACGAGATGAATCCTTCATTTCTTCTCTAATTAGGATCCGTTTGAACTGGGATGATGAATGGCCCATAAATCATTAACATTTTTAATACTTCTTATCGAAATGTTACAAGAGATCTTTAGATCTCTTTGTAAAACCATCATATCTCTCTCTCTCTCTCTCTCTCTCTCTATATAATATATATATATATATATATATATATATATATAATATATATATATTTATATATACACTTTTTTTCGTTGGAAATACGATCCAAAACGGACAAATATAGTTCAATATAAACAAAGAAACATAGAGAAATCAAAATAACACACTTACAGTCTCTAATTTTTGGTTTGAACCGTCTTCAGGAGAGATAAGAGAGGGAAACCAAGCGCACTGGTTCAGAGACGGTTGGAGACCAACAGTGTTGCCGCATGCGCGCCCCTTCACAGAAAATAAGGTAGACAGGAATCAATTTATAATTACATTAAATTAATGGAATATGAAAACAATAAATAAATAAAAGAAAAAATTGAAAAAAATAAGGGAAATTGATACATATTAACGAACAGAGAAATTGATACATAAACAAAAGTACTGACTAAGCTATGATAGAATAAAATAAAACTAAGAATACAAATAATAATAATAAATGAAATAATTTATTAAAAAATTGGTGATAAAATATGAAAAGGCAAGGAACTTTTAAACATTATCGCTTTAGATTGAGGCCAGGTGCACTGCGTATCCCTTTTAATGAGTGCTACAGGTTACTGATTCTGCGACAAATACCCCCTGACTGCAAAGATCTCACACTAAGAGCCTCCGAAGAAGCCCATATTTGGCTATTAAGTGCGCGCAGTGCACCTGGCCTCAATCTAAAGCGATAATGTTTAAAAGTTCCTTGCCTTTTCATATTTTATCACCAATTTTTTAATAAATTATTTCATTTATTATTATTATTTGTATTCTTAGTTTTATTTTATTCTATCATAGCTTAGTCAGTACTTTTGTTTATGTATCAATTTCTCTGTTCGTTAATATGTATCAATTTCCCTTATTTTTTTCAATTTTTTCTTTTATTTATTTATTGTTTTCATATTCCATTAATTTAATGTAATTATAAATTGATTCCTGTCTACCTTATTTTCTGTGAACGGGCGCGAATGCGGCAACACTGTTGGTCTCCAACCGTCTCTGAACCAGTGCGCTTGGTTTCCCTCTCTTATCTCTCCTGAAGACGGTTCAAACCGAAAATTAGTGACTGTAAGTGTGTTCTTTTGATTTTTCTATGTTTCTTTGTTTATATTGAACTATATATATATATAAAAGTTCAAAATTGAAGATAGGTGGCACACAAAGTAAAGAAACACACTTACAAACTCAATTTTCGGGCAATCCGTCTTCAGGAGAAAAGAGAAAGAGAGACCAAGCACGTTGTAGATGCAACGGCTAGTAACCCATTACTGATATTAATATTGATTGATTGATATTGATATTGATTATTGATAACCTATCATTGATATAACTTGCCGTTGCGTTTACAACGTGCTTGGTCACCCTTTCTCTTTTCTCCTGAAGACGGATTACCCAAAAATTTGAGTATGTAAGTGTGTTTCCTTACCCTGTGTGTTAAACTTCTTGAATTTTGGACTCGATATATATATATATATATATATATCAATGATAAAACCACAATATGAAATGGGGAAAAAAGACTAAGATCTTTCAAACGTAACAAGCGGTCTTCGCAGAGTCAAAACACAACTGAGTCCCAACCCAACCCATCAGTTGGGTTTTGACTCTGACTAAGACAGCTTGTTGCGATTGAAAGATCTTAGTGTTTTTTCCCCAATTCATATTGTGGTTTGATCATTGACTGTTACTTCATGTGTTTATGTGTCATATCATCATATATATATGATCATATATATATTATATATATATATATATATATATATATATATATATACTTCTATCCACAAACTCCCCACTCCGTTCATCAATGTCTACTGATATGTGGGTTCTTTAGATCACCTTACTTGAGCCCTAAATCATCGAAAAAATTTACTGAATGAATGGTGCAATATCTGGTTTTGAAGAACTTAACTTATTTCAACTGAATTTGGTTGAATACCAAATCTTGAGCAGTCTGATAAATCCATTAATGGAAGTGGTGGCTAAACCAGTTTCTAGTTCTTTGCATTTAGTTGGAAGTTTTTGTAAGAAGTAGAATCAATCAAATCTGTTAGCTACCTGTCTTCTTGAGGAGATGTTTCTAAATCATTGGTTACCAATATATAAATGTACAGTTCGTCTTTTAACAAAAATGACAGAAATTGTACGTCTCTATGCACATATATCTTGTACGATAGTTCACACTGTGTTTTTCATTCCCATTGAAAACTCAAACATAATGCCAATATGTTATCAGAATTACAACTATGAATCCCCAGAATTCCCCGTGGTGCAAGATTCTCCCTTGTGGATATTCAACACAGGACACTTTACTAAAGACGAAAAAACAGGACAAGAATTAATTGAACCCATTTATCAGGACTAAAAGTATAAATGAAAAAAAAAATTATCTGAAATAATATAAACAACATAATCTGAAATAATATTGGATGTAAGAAGTTTTCAACACAGCTTCTTTTAAGCCTTCTTTTCAGTACTTAGTAAATCAGCTACTTTTTGTAATAAAATGTGTTTAATTACGAGTAATAGACTAGTCTCTAACAGTATTTTAAAAGGACCACGAGCGCCCACGAGTCCCGGAACTTTAATAGAGGTATGCCTTATGTATGTAAAAGAAAAGGACTCTTGGAGTTTGGCCTATAATGGGGAGGAGCAAAGGCTTATAGGGAGCTCGGTTGAGTTTCAATTAGGCATTCCGAGGCAGATCGTGACTAGGCCTGTATTAATACGGCCGTAATTACAGACCGAGTGATTGGGGGGTCGTCACTTGGTGATAATTTAAGGCAGCGCCAGACCCCCTCCTCTCTTTTACTTCCACTCTCGCACGCCCACCACTTTCCTTTACGAGACTCCAGAGTTTCTTAAAGTCGTCGGGTCCTCCCACTGTATTATACAATCAAGTTTCTGTCTACCGCTTTCCATTGTACAGTTATTTGCCTATACTCGAATGATCTTAACAATCTTCTTAAATTATTTCGGAGATTCTTTTTTATGTACAATATATAACTAATATTCTTATATATATATATATATATATATATATATATATGTATGTATATATAAACTGAATTCACGGAACAACACGCATAAAAGAGATCTCAAAAAGTCACTAATATATTTCCACTGCTGGACGACAGAAAAATGTGAGTCGCTCCGAAAGCAAGCGATGACTGAAGGCAGGCGTCATAGAAAAGGCAAATCAGTGTTGACAACTTACGGAGGGAGGGGAGAAAAAGATAAATGATAAAAACATTTTAAAAAATAAAAAAGTGTTAACAACTAATAAAAAAACTAACTATAAATCAATAAAATTGGTTAAAAAGATTGAAACTGAGTTTTTTTTTATAGTAACTATTTATAATACTTATAGTGAAATAAAAATATCTTGATTAACTGTTTTGATATATTAAATAGAAATCGTTGCTTTCTTTGATGTTTCGTTGATTCCAAAACCAGAATTTATGATAACTTGCATTTTATGTTTACTGTTTTACCGGTGTGAGACATCCCGGATATAATGTGTCTGCTACCCATGCATTCGTCTTAAAAACACGTTGGTATGGTGATGAATTCAAACATCCCTGCTATCATGTCCATCAAGGTAAAGAAAATTTAATGAAAATATAACTCTGTATTTTGTTCTTTATTTTAAAGCGTAATTAAGTCCTTTAAATGACTGTAATTTTACTGGGATTGTATGCAGAATAAGGGAATTTGAAGGCGGAGATGGCATGTATAATCCCAATAGTTGATCAGGTTGTGATTGAGGACGAGTATTGATCAGGTGAAGGTAGTACGAATCGTGATTGAGGGAGGTTTAGACTAGTTACGAAACGTCACGACTCTGGTTGAGTCATTTAGTAAAGGGACTTGCTTATAGGTAAATAACAGGCGAAACGAATTCAACGGCTTCTGATAGTAACTGCAAATCAAGCAAAGAGTGCATCATTCAATTAGACGAAATTAAGTAAAATAAATAGTCGGAAGCACGTTTACAAAAAGTGGAATCTAGTCAAATGAAGGATACTAATGTTTTAAAAAGTTCTATAATCTTTTTATTTGTTTAAGTCATAATATTTAAACTTAGCAAATCGAAAAAACCGATTACGGCCTACTTTCGGGGACTAAATCGGTACTCAGTATCAATATAATGACTCAGTTCACGACTGGGGCTGTCAGGTGCAGTTCTTGTTAGTCAAGCCTGGGTAAAGTGTGTTCGCGGAGTGCTGTCTGTCCTATAATTATGCAAATGAAGGAACCACCTACGATCTGCAAAGACTAAGTTACACGGTCAGATGGTTTTGCACGTAGAGGAAAGATATTTACGTAATAAAAGATATTAAATTAGGTTTTTTATTTTTATAATACTTTTTCTTTTTCTTTTACCTTCCTATTATTATATATTCATTGTTTTAATGATTAGTTTTCATCATTTTTACTCACCCCCAATTTATTGTCCCTATTACCTCATTCTTTGTTGGTACACCTGACTGTCAGTTCCACCGTCTCTGTTGCAGCCCACCTCCTAGTAGATCAGACATCTCTGATGACGATTTGTGACTAAATATGATATTCATTTTGTTTGAACTCCTTCAAATAATTTAATTTTTCTGAATTCTAGATATTTACGGATTTATATTTCCTCATTTGATTTTTTATTAAACTCTGCTTTCTTTTGAATTTAAGTTTTAATTAATTTTATCTTTATAAGTGTATAGACATTTTGTATTTAATATTCCTTTATTTTGCAACTTTTGTTGACATGTAACAATGTTAGACATGTTGATTATTTTAAAACCTAAAAATAATACACAATTTAGACCAATTTAAAGAGCAATTAATGAACACATTTGAAGAGTAATTAATATTTACACTGGTTGTCGTCAGGAGAAGATCAAAAGTAAGATGACTTAAGAGTTGTCCTGAGACCAACGAATGAAAAACAATGCGAACTGGAGCATTTTAAGCCTCATCCATTTAGAACTAACTTAAATATGACTAAATAAATAAAATTAACAATATATGGAAATAAACGTAAAAATGAAAAGTATATGCATAAATATATAGAAAATTAATATTTAAGGTTTATTAAGTATTAATTTTTTTTAATTTGTTTAAAAAATTTTATGCCACTTACAGTGGGATTTTTTTTTTAAGTACAATTATATTTAAGCTCTTAATGATGTGATCCGAAGTTTGGAAAGGTATAAAATTAAAGTGGTGAACATTTAGGGAGTAGAGTTGGAAGGCGATTTGAAATGGGTTGAGTCGTGGAGACTTGGCCTTGCAGAAATGTGACCACTGCAGACCTCTTTAATGGGGCAGGTAATAAGGGTAATGAGGGTGGTTCATTAGGGTTGGTAGCAGTTCAAGCAGGCTTGGATGAGGGTGGCTGATAATCTCCTTCTCTGACGTCACTCTCCACAATTCCTTTTAGGCCTTTCTCTATAATAGGTATCTCATAGAAGCCTTGACACTATTTCCAGAAAAACAACATTGTCAATAATCCTCGGTCTATTTTAGAGTTCTACACAAACATAATGCATATATATAATATATATTGTAGGTATGCATTACGGTATGCTTTATATTTTTTTTATTTACTATACAATAAATTTTAATTTCATCGAACCAATTCAGCAATAGTTCATTTATTAAATTGAGTTAAATTATTTATTTTTGAAGTAATAACATTCATGTATATATATATATATATATATATATTATATATATATATATATATATATATCAGTTCACAAACGAAGAAAAGCAACACACAGAGAAAGAGACACACTTACAAACTCAAATTTTCGGATGATCCGTCTTCAGGAGAAAAGAGAGAAAGGGCGACCAAGCACGCCGGAAACACAACGGCAGGAAACCGTCCCGGCAACCGACCGTGCTGCCACGCGCGCCCGGTTCAGGAAGTAATGAAGTAGAGACGATCAGAAGAAAATTAATATTAAAATTAAAATTAAGAATTAAGAAAAGCAGTTCTGGTTGATTGAAGGTAAAATAAACAGCAGGAAGATAAATGAAGTATAAAAAGGAATACCGTGAAAAATACCTAAAAGCATGAAAAAGGAAGATAACAGAGTTGGTAAGGCGATGAGAAACAAATGAAAATACAAGGATAAGAACAATTAAAAATAAAAGTAATAATATAAAATAAATAAATAATTAAAGCAATTTAAAAAAAGGAATAAAAATAAATAAAATAAAATAAAATAGATAAAATAAAAATAATAAATAAATGTTAAATAAAAAAAAAAAATATATATAAATAAATAAAATTATTTATTTATTTATATATTTTTTCTCCTGAAGACGGATCATCCGAAAATTTGAGTTTGTAAGTGTGTCTCTTTCTCTGTGTGTTGCTTTTCTTCGTTTGTGAACTGATTTGCGTCCAGTTTGGATCGTTTTTTCGAATTTTAAGTGGATATATATATATATATATATATTATTGAAAATGACACCAAATTTAGCTGATACCTGTTTCTTAACAAGATAACGAGTTTAATAACAATAACGAGAGTGTTATTTAGAAAAATTGAGAAACTTGTTAAGAAACAGGTATCAGCTAAATTTGGTGTCATTTTCAATAATGTGTGTGTCAAAGAAGGACTGCTACCAAAATTTACGAATATATATATATACACAATATAACCATAAAAAGATTTCAGATAAACACGTGAAATAACAATCAATGATCAAACCACAATAACATATGAGAAAACAAGACTAAGATCTTTCAACCGTAACAAGCGGTCTTCGTCAGGGTCAAAACCCAACTGAGACAAAAAGAACACTCAGAAATGAAACAGAAACTCACTACTATAGTCGATGGCCTTATCATCAGGAAAATAGAAACGAGTCGCGGCGACAACGACGACGTTGAGCCGGTCTGAGTCGTTATCTGCCTGCGGAGCGACTCGTTTCTATCTTCCTGATGACGAGGTTATCGAAATATAGTAGTGAGTTTCTGTTTCATTTCTGTGTGTTGATTTTATCAATATATATATATATATATAATAAATATATATATATAAAGATTTCACATAAACACGTGAAAGAACAATCAATGATCCAAACACAATAAGAAAATGGGAAAAGAAGACTAAGATCTTTCAACCGTAACAAGCGGTCTTCGTCAGAGTCAAAAACCCAACTTGTGGTTTGATCATTACATATATATATATATATATATATATATAATATATATATATATATATATATATATATGATTTGTTACAATGTTGACCAATGGGAGTGAAGTATACAGGTTCATGCGTGAGGTTCCAGTTACCCGCTCCTCAGCGAAGCCTCAGTAATTCTGCCAATAGGTATAGAGGATTCACAGTCCCTCTGTGTTAAATGATGTTTGGCAGAAAACATTAGCCTCACTTTACAGTGAACTCCTGTTCCCTTTCTATTTTTGGTTTTTGTGGTGGTTGGGTGTTGTTGTTTGCTATTTTCTGTTACGGATACTGCTAGATTTTTAAATGATACTCTCGGTTGATAATGATACTCGGTTACTTGAGCAGCGGGTAACTGGGACCTCACGCATGAACCTGTATACTTCACTCCCATTGGTCAACATTGTAACAAATCATATTCCTTTCCCCGGACAACTCATAGAATATATATATATATATATATATATATAACGGGGTCTCCTGCAGTTTGTTCCTGGCATGCTTGGTCTCCCACTCTTTTTTCTCCTGAAGACAGATTATTTCTCTATGTGTCACTGTCCTTCGTTTTCGAACTTGTTTGTGTCCAGTTTGGTTCGACTTTCTCTTTGTAAAGTATACATATATATTTTATGATCAAACCACAATAAGAAATGGGAAAACAAGACTAAGATCTTTCAACCGTAACAAGCGGTCTTCGTCAGAGTCAAAAACCCAACTGAAACTCTAGATGCAGAAAACATCTGGTGAGGAGTTGAGAAGAGTGGGAGGGAAGAGTGATATTTTAAAAGAGTGAAATCGATTTATTGCACATGTTTGTGTGAAATCTTTTTATATATATTTGTATGTTACATACATTAAGAACACTAATTTTATATGTACTTGGAAACTCTAGACGTTTTAATTCAGATTACTTTCCTAAATTTTAGGAATTACGAAAATATTTAATGTTTTTAATACACTTCGTTATAGGTTGATATAATGGCAAATATTTCATGAAGGCCTGGACAGTGACTCCTGTCTTTAAACATATTCCCCTTAGGATATTTCTTTTAGCTTGACAACTAGTGAAGTGTTATATCAAAAGACATACAGTATAGATAGAGCAGTTGATAGCTGGATGGTTTGAAGCCTGCTGAGAAGGATGGGTGTGGTAGGATATCCCACAGGAACAATCCTGATTTTTTTCTAACTACGTGTGCTGCATAACCTTGTCATGTCTCTTAGCATATTCACAACCTTTTCCTACCCATATTTCACACTCTATTTATTTTTATTTTATTTTTTTTGCATAGAGACGAGTCATCAACACTTAACCAGACAATTGCAGAAGTGTTATATGGAACTCAGTTATAAAGGCAGCTCGTGTTTTTATTTAAAATTCTTTCTTTTTCCTATTAGAATTATCATATTTAAACAGTTGAAACTATTCGAAAACTTCCTTCCTATAAAATAAACAAACAAACAATACCTTTATTTGCATATATCCTTTTTTTTTAAAAAAAAAAAAAAAAAGAGAAATTGAAATACTCGGAAGTGGCGTTATATAGTTACTAAATGTAAATTTAAATTTTATAGAAAACTCTTTGTTCACGCAGCAATAATACTGTATGAGGAAAAATAAATATATACGATATAATCTTTTAATTTATGAACAACTAAAATAACATTTAACACTGTACTCCAAAGGGGTTTATTGATAGACAGAAATAATTCATGCATTGAGTTTGGATACCTCTTGGATAGGTGACACCACGTGCTATTCTGATTCACTTGATTTGTAAGCCTGTTATTAAAATCTCCTTCAACTTCCAAACAGTAGTATAGAATGATTGATTTAAAACTTAAATGATATAAATTATTAATTCTATAAATTATAGAAAATAATTTCCTTATTTGAGTATATTTACTCATACTGAATTATTTGTGCTCTTTTGAGAACTTTTTTGATCAAAAATTTTATTCTAGGCTCAAATTGCCCTGATTGCTTCTTAGCTCCTGCATATTAGAACTGAGATAAAAAAGTATGCTGTGTTTTTTGAATATATATATATATATAAAGGATTTTAGGTCTATCTTTACTTGTAACTGTAATATTAAAAACATGGCAAAGTCACAATTTGATGAAATATTTCATAATTTTATTAATATTATGGCATAAAATTTTATAATTGTTCACAGGTATGAAATATTATTATATTTTCCAATGCAACAGTATTTTGGAAAAAATAGTGTTGAAATAAAGCTGGCAGTGTTAGATTAGAGCGTCTTATACTGATGTATTTTGCAGTTTAAGACACGGTCGTGACTATTTCTTCTTACAGGGAAAATGAACTGGCTCGTAAATCAAACTAGCCTTTGGTCAAATTTACTCCTTCTTGATTATTAATCCAAAACCTATTAAAATTCTTGTGTTCACGCCTTAGTTGAAATGCGAGGAAAGTTATGCATCTGCTTTCTTTTAAAAGTTTTTCAAATCAGCATTTTTTTTTTAGATTTATGATATTTAACGATTTATTTATCAATTGATTTGAACTCTACATCTGGATATGCAATAGACTGATATCAAAGTTTATTTTTGGAAAATAATATGGGAAAATGGTTCATTCACTTAGTCTTTTTCATTGTCAGTGTAGCTAGTAAGTAATTAATTGAAGCTAATGCTTAGTTTATCTTATAATTTTATCTAGGCTGTAGAGGGTTTGAAACTAAACTTGTGTTCATTCTACAGGTGGCAGAGTTTAAAGGATTATAAATTTTTAACTGAATAGATAATAATCTTTTGACAGATGAAGAACTGTTAACATTTTTGGCAATATCCAAACATGAGAAAGATACTTCGTTATTCATTATGCCAAACCAGAATTTTTTTTTTTTTTAATGTTGCAGTAGGAATTTTATGTTATACGTTACATATATTCTCACAAAAATGAATATTTTATAAAATAACTTCATAAAATTTGAATTCATGAAGAGATAGTATATGGTATTAACTTCCTTTTGTCATCCCTGCAGTAAATACATTTCAGTTTCACAATATTTACGACTCCTAATATAAAATCATTAGGGAGATGCAGTATTCCCTTGAGAATCAGAGTCAAGAGTTGTAGCTTCCTAGCAGACCCAATACTCAAATCCCACTCTGCAAAAATAACTTCCACCTGTGCTTAGTTGTCGAACTTTTCAAACAATTTCTTAATGAACCCAAAGTTGCTAAACTTCTACTAAACCTATACGATTCGATCCAAAAATTAAATATAATTGTATGTGATTGATTTGGATATTCAAATTTGGTGTTAAATTTGTAAATTTATTTAAATGAATTCCAAATGAACAATAAAAATGTTCAAGAATGTATTTCTCCATAAGATTTTGCATCGTTTATATAATAATGTAACAATGTAAAATGAATGCGCTTTGATAAGAAATATTTATATAGTCAACGACTATGTATTAAGAAATAAAAAAAAAATTAATGATAATATTTTTTTTATAATATTTAAAACTAATATTTTTTTTGTTACCTACAAAATTTCTTTGACTGCTTTCTATAAAGTTTTGTAGCGATATTTTTATTTATGTAGTTAATTGCCTTTCAAAGTCATTGCTTATGGTGAAGTATAAAAATGTGGCATAAATATTTTATAACCAACACAATGTAGGAACTTGAAATGATTAAATAAACCAATTTTCTTGTACAGAAAACCGTTATAAGTCTTTCAGCAGTGTTTATTATTTAAACTAATCATTTTAAATGTTATTAGCTAACAATTTTGTTAGAATGTTTATTATTTTATTATTTTAAGTGGAGTGACAAGAGAGATAATTTTTATTTAGAAGATTGCGAGAAGTTAAAAGGCTAGTGGTATAATAATGGGAATTACCCTTCAAGATGGAGAGTACTGTTTTAAGTAATATTGTTGGTTGTTAGTGGGTCTGTGTAAGAGGATTATTAGGAAAGGTTGGGAAATAAAAAAAATCCTCATGACATGACTTGCTTAGGGGGTTGTGATTATTTGTAAGGAGAGGGAAGTAAGAAAAATGTTTTGGGGCCCAGACTGATGTAATTAGTTAGAGGCAAGATTCCCATGGGTAGGGGGTTGAGAGGGGGAGAAGGGTGTGCTTTCAGTAAGGGTTGGAGAAGAAAAGGGAGAGTTCCATTTGTTTGAGGGTTAAAAGGAGAGAAGGAGGATAGTAAGTCAGGGAGGGGGGAAAGGCATTTATCTGGTCGAGGTAGAAGAGGGTAGCACACAGGGTGAAATATGGACTTCTAACTGGGATCAGTGTTGCACTAAGGAACCTCCCTTAACCCCTTCCCTCCACGTTTTCCCGCCCTCCTAAATTAGGTCTCACTTTAAAACCCACTTTATTTTGGACAACACAAACCACCACCACCGCCACACTCTCCAGAATAATTGCGCTTCCGAAGAAGCGGGAGGGGGATGAGATCTGTCTTTTCCTTTTTCCTAACAAACCGGAAAAACTTGCTTTTACCATTGGAGAAAACCCAACAATGAATGCCTTCCTTTCTAGATGTATACTTTCCTTGACATAAACATATTCATCTTTTCACACACATAAATATAACAGTAATTTCTTTCAAAACAAATTAGCTCAATAATTTCTGTTGTTTAGTTCATAATTCACAAGGGAGATAAATTTCCATTTATTTTATTTCCAAAACTTCATAACATTATTCTCTTTCAGCCTATTCATTGCAGGAGGTTATTGCCTTATGCAAATTATTTAAAACGAAATGTCTGGGAGGCTTTTCAATCCTTTTGCTACAATTTGGCAAAACGAATATAATAGATTTCTTTATATTTGAATCAAAAAGATACAAATATATAAGTTTTATCTTCAATACGGCTAAACCTTAGAATTATTGACTTTTTTTAAGTTACTCAAAAAAGAATAATAAGTAAAGGATCTTAAATGAAACACAATATCATCCCAGTCTTCAAATCTAATGTGGTTTTGAATATGACAAAAGATAAGATATGTTTGTTGTAGAGGAATAGGACACTGCCATCTGTTCTTAGGAATCCTTCTATTTCAGAGATCAGATCGTTTCAAGCGAAGTCCTTTCAAGATTCCTTTTGAGTTATAAAAAACTTTCAGCCGTTCCTAGGAAACCTCTTATTGCCACTTTCACTTTTCACTTGTTCAGAGAACAGAAACAATTCACCTTTTCGAGATCCCTTCAGTTATATAAAACTTCCATCAGTTATTTGGAAACCTCTTATTTCAGAGAAGAAAGGAGATTACACTGGAAAATACCTCCATTGGGTATACTTTTGATTTCTTGTATATTAGGTTAGCCGTAGGCTAGATTGGTGCTGGCTGACCCATGTGTGTCTTGATGTAAAATAAAACATTTTTCCTTCTTAAAAAAGTTGAATTCCCATCAACATATCTAAGTGTAGGAAAACAAACGCCTGCCAGACACTGAATCATTTTGGTTCATGATATTGTTTCATACTCATTTTAAACCCAGTGCTGATTTGATGTAAAACATACTCTTCATGCCAGGCAATGAAGGCATGATGGTTAACTATAAGCAATTTGGCATTTCTACAATTAAGAGGATAAAAGATTTATAAGAAGTAGTTAAATAAATATATCTTTTTGTTCAGTCATATCTCTAACAAACCAACTGAACTTTTAGACACTAATTCTTTTAAACAGTTTTCCAAACACATCATGGTTGATTCTCACTTTAAAACCCACTTTATTTTGGACAACACAAACCACCACCACCGCCACACTCTCCAGAATAATTGCGCTTCCGAAGAAGGAGGAGGGGATGAGATCTGTCTTTTCCTTTTTCCTAACAAACCGGAAAAACTTGCTTTTACCATTGGAGAAAACCCAACAATGAATGCCTTCCATTTTTCCACTGTTATTTGTACGAGCTGAAATTATACAAGAACAGGCATGGTTTCAATGGTCTGTATGAGCACGTTGTGGCTGAAAAAACATATCTTTCGTAAGTTAATAATGAATGGCACCTCTCCATTGAAATAATGAAATATAACAGAAAAACACAGCGTAACTTCTTTTGCTAATTGTATTCTTCATTTCACTGAAATACCATTGTAACTATCACGTGATACACACCAAAATATATAAACAGGAAATGGTTGTTTACATCGTCTGCACTGAAATCGTTCACCTTTTTTACTGTTTTTAGGACGCGAATTATGAATAATTTATTATTGGGTACCCATTTCAATTACGCAGTTACGCAAGACCCATAACTAGTCAATAGGAAAACAGGTATGAATTCTGAATTTTAAAAGTATGTCATCTTTGAAAACATCTAGAAAAGGTTTAATTTTTTAATAATATACAAAGGTGGTTACGTTAGCTCAGTGGCAACGTGTTCCCCTTTGGACTTGTAGATCCGTAGTTCAATACCCACTCTGGCCCTGGATGTATTTACACGGAAGGTAAATAAATTTGACCTTCATCCCTCGGAGAGGTGTTAAGTCGTTGATCTCAAGCCTTCATTATGTCAGGTACTTATTAAAGATCCCTACTCTAAATATACTTGAGTTAGGCAAAATTTAGGACTCCCAATGTAGAATGTTGAGTGATTCTTTGTAGATTCACAAAGGGTCAATTTTTACCCTATGTGTGTTCCCTTGTGAAACTGTCACTGAAACTTAACTTAACCTAATAAAACACTATTACTGATTGTATTTCTTTCTGTGGAAACTGATTTGAAACTGTCAGCAGCGTGTTGATTAACACCATAGATCTAATGGATCAATATAGGTCTATGGTAGATGAATAATGGATTCAGTTAAAATCTAAATAGATGTCAGTGTTGCACCTACACGAGGTAAACATGCATTACCTTTGGATGCTTGTACTCTAATCTTTAGTTCTCGAGATTCCATATGAATAACACAAACCCACAAAACCGGAAGACAAGACATGTTTGATCCTGCAGGTAAGTAGAGTTTTGTCGCGCCTTGGCACTTTACTTCTTATTGCGAAGTAAGATCTTTTTTTTACTATTAATTCTATGTTTGTTTACAACTACGTAGTCTTTTATTTTAATTTATAGTTACAACATGCATAAGTATCAGTGAAATTTTGTTTGAAAAATTCAATTGTTATAATCTGTAGAGAACGAAGGAATTAAATTTATAAAACTGAAAATTTGAAATTAAAACATGAAGAAGTGTTTCATATTATATATTAATAAATATTATAACTTTTTTAAACGTCATTCCTATATCTTATTTATTTTGAATTGATAAAGATAAGATGCAAGAGGTTATAACACGGATAAAGAGACATGCAATATTTCTGCTGAATAATAAAGGAACTACCAATACTAAATAATTTCTCATTTTACTCGAAGGAAACTCTCAACGATGCTGTTTTTTACTTTTTAAGAAGAGCATTTAGTGGAAAAGTGTGATAGTTACCGTAAAGTCTTAGCACTAGGTTCTTATAATATTAGAAGGATAATAAATACTCAATTATTTGAATATAGTCTCCATTAAGGTTAAACAGTGGGTAAAAATTAACTGAATCGTGAAACACATATGACCTTTAACATCATTTCTGTTGTGAACCCCATTATACATAAAAGTGTATCACGTGTATAATATAAGACAACATGTTAAAAATTGTGGCTCATTTATTATTTGTCACCGTTTTCAGTAAATACCTGTTGATTCTACATTAAAAGTCCTATAGTTTGATTAACCCAAAGGTATTTTGAGTAGCGATCTTTAAAGAGTACAGGCATGTACTTTGACATCGAACAGGCATGGGACTGATGGCTCAACCTACTAACGCTGTAGTTGTATATAGAGTAAATTTTTAATTTGACCCTAGAAGTATTGATAAGATACAAATGTGCTTACATAAAAAAAAAGGTTGGCATCTTTGTACTAGGCCATCTGCATTTTTTTCTAAAAATGACCTAAGTCTAAAGTGTGCTTGGTATATGGATGCCGGTACAAGACCGGCGGATGTTCAACCAAGCGTGGACTATTAGGCTGGGATCGACACCTCTATTGTGTTGCCCGAACTGACCTCAAATTGCCTTCAAGACCTTGAATCATTAAATAGTCATTATTGTGTTGAGAATCAACTACCATGCCTTGAGGCTCCTTAAGTTGTGAGTTTGGTGAGAAACCCCGCCGATTGGTAACACTTTGTTAACAAACCTATTTACTCTGGGCTCATCGCCTTGTTGCCTCTTTTAATGATAATACATTCACTTTGCTATTGTTCACCTAAGTATTAATACACCTGGAATTACTCAACATCTTTAGTGTAAACAATGTAAGAGAATGAAAATTAAAATAATGAAATTTCAGTTTCTCGAACATCAAATATTTTGTGCCCTAAATATTTGGGACACCTGTTTGATAATTTTCAATCTACAAATACTAGAGAACCATCCTTCAATCATTTCTGATTTTACAATCAACTACATATCATACTTATAATTAAATAATACTAAGTATGGTGCGTTATATAATATATATATAATTGTACAATTTAAGTTCAAACGACAATAAGAAATGAGAAAAAGACTAACGTTGTTCCCATCTCCTCGTGACTCTGACAAAGACCGCTAGTTATGGCTGAAAGACCTTAGTCTTGTTTTTCCATTTCATATTGTGGTCTGATCATTGATATGTATGTCTATATATGTACGAGATTAAAGGTGTTTCTTTACTTTGTGTGCTACCTATCTTCAATTGTGAACTGTTATTGTGTACAGTTTGGATCGTCTTTCCGTTTATCAAGTGGAATATATATATATATATATATATATATATATATATGATTTAATTTAATCTATTTTTAGCAATGACTAAGCATGAGTCATCGATTTTAATCTATTTATAGCAATGACTAAGCATGAGTCATCGAGTTTAACTTAACATGTCACTTGGCCTTTCTTGAATTTCTTGGACTTTCAACTCTTTTATTCTAACCGCTTGTTTCTTGTTCATTATTGACCTTTAACCTTCTCTTTACATTAACCTGTACTATCCTTTTAATCTATTTATAGCAATGACTAAGCATGAGTCATCGATTTTAATTTAACATGTCACTTGGCCAACTCCTTTTCCAGTTGAACCCTGTTAGCAGGAGGTTAGTTCGTAGGATCGAATCTCTCAGTCTTAAGATCGTGAATGCCGAGACTGCGGTTAATTTTAATGATACTTGTTTAAAAGAAGATCTGCTGCCTATTTATACCAATATATATATATATATATATAGTTTAAAAAGTAAAGAGAAAAACCGATAAAAAGACTCACAACGATATTTCGACATTCGTCGTTATCGGGCAGAAGTAGTCCCTTTGAGTAATATAATGTTTTGAGTATATTACGAGTATATATATATATCAGTGGCGACTCCTGACCTTTTTCTTTAGGCATGCAATTTTCAAAGAATAAAAGAAATACAGAGAAATACCCTTCTAATTCTCATGTTCAGTCTTTTCATGTCGCACAAAAGGATAATGATGTATTAAAAACATTTTATGGGGATTTGAATCAGGTTTTATTTGGAAATACTTTTAACATTAACTTTTATTAACCAATACAATAAAAATAGGGAAAATTGTTTTTATTAAAGAAAAAGATACACAATACATCATTTGAAAAAAACTTCTTGCAAAATTCTTCCATAACAGAACCATAAAACTTCTCTCTATCTGCCATGAAATCTTTAAGTAAATGTCTTTCAATTGAAATTAGGGATAAATTAGACAATCGCTCTTCACTTTGGGAGCTTCGTAAATAACTTTTAATTCTTTTGAGGGCAGAAAACGATCTCTCAACACTTGCTGTTGTTATGGGAATAGTCATAACCAAATTCATGAGTTTATAAATTTCCGGAAGACCTGTGTGCAAATCACTTTCCAGTATGTATTTGAGGAGCTCAGCAAGCCTGAGTTGCAGTGTATGCAAACTTCGTTCTTGTTTCTCTTGGCAATTAAGAACATTTTCATTAACCAGAAATGATAAGAGTAAACCCCTGCATTGGGAAGCTTAGCGCAATCATAGAAAATGGTTCCTTAGCGTGTAGTGGAATAAAAAAAAGGGGGTCCTTTAAATATTTCGAGTCCCGAACATTTTGGTTTCTTTAAAGATGAATTCTATGCATGCAATGCATGCGTTGCATTCCCTGAGAAATCGCCACTGATATATATATATATATATATATATATATATAACAATTAAAAGAAACGGTCCAGCGGACTTTTTTACAATAAAATAAAAAACGAAGGAAACACACAGAAAGACACAGACATAACTCACATCGATATTTCGACAATCGTCGTCATCAGGAGGTGCGAAGAGCGAAGAGCGAAGAGTCCCGCAGGAAGACAGGGCGGTACTGAACTCGGAAACCGCAACCAGTACCCCACCACTTACCACCAAGCGGGGGAAGGGAGGGAAGGAAATGAAGAGCCAAATTAAGACGTAAAAGGAACGAGTAAAAATTATAACTATAAAAAAGTAGATAAATCAAATTAAAATTAATAAAAATAATAAATAAAAAGTAAAATAAAAAATAATAAATAAATAAATAAAAAATAATAAATAAATAAATAAATCATAAATAAATTATCGGTTGAGGTTGAGTCCGGGGGAAGAGCGAGCATCAAGTAAGCATATGTATGCCTCCTCTGAAGCTCTTAGGGTAACTTTATTGTTGGATTCGGGGATCTGTTTCAGGATCTGAACCCTGAAACAGTCATTGAAACTGAGTCCATGCGAGTTCGCATGGATGGCTACAGGATAGTTACTGCGTTGACCGACTGAAGCCCTATGACCATTCATACGAAGGCTCAACTTATTAGAAGTTAAGCCAACGTAAAAGGAGTCACACTGAGTGCAATCCAGTCGGTAAACACAGTTGCTCGAGGTACAGGAGGAATTGACCTGAACCGGGTAGGAACTATGGTGGAGAGGGGAATCGAAGGAAGGATTAGGATTTACAATCAGGCAAGTTTGACAGCCACGGCGTCCACATTGTTTCATTCCAGGAACAGGATTGGAAGGCTGAGGGAAATATGAGAGAAAATGCTTTTTAGATTGGCAGGTTTACGGTAGGAAATAGAAGGGGGGTGATTAAAGATGGAAGAAGTAGAAGTAGAAGTAGACAGAATCGGAAAAGACTCCTTAATAACAGCACGAAGCTTATAAGCGCCAGGGAAGTAGGTTGTCAGGAAGAAGGAAGTGTTACTTCTATCCCTCTTGGGTCTGGGTTGGTGGGAGATGTCAGCCGGTAAAACACGACTATCAATGAAGGAGCGAGGATAGCCTCGTTCAGAAAATTTGTCCTTTAAGAGGTTAAGGTGATGTCTGCGGTCTTGGAGATTATTGCAGATATTGTGAATACGGAGGGACAAGGATCGAGGTATAGACTTTTTAACATGGGATGGATGGCAACTATTGTAATGGAGGTACTGTTGGGAGTTGGTGGGTTTTATATGTATGTATGTAATTTTAATTTGATTTATCTACTTTTTTATAGTTATAATTTTTACTCGTTCCTTTTACGTCTTAATTTGGCTCTTCATTTCCTTCTCTCCCTTCCCCCGCTTGGTGGTAAGTGGTGGGGTACTGGCTGCGGTTTCCGAGTTCAGTACCGCCCTGTCTTCCTGCGGGACTCTTCGCTCTTCGCACCTCCTGATGACGACGATTGTCGAAATATCGATGTGAGTTATGTCTGTGTCTTTCTGTGTGTTTCCTTCGTTTTTTATTTTATATATATATATATATATATATATATAAACATATATATTAAAATAAAAAACGAAGGAAACACACAGAAAGACACAGACATAACTATTTCGATGTGAGTTATGTCTGTGTCTTTCTGTGTGTTTCCTTCGTTTTTTATTTTATTGTAAAAAAGTCCGCTGGACCGTTTCTTTTAATTGTAAACATATATATTTGTTACCTTCCTTCTCCATTACTTTTATGCTACCTTCTCAGATTTTACTTTGTCTGTTGTCTGATGACATAAATTGAAAGACCTAACAGCATTTATTCTTAAAAAGTTTTCCTTTTTCCTATGTGATTTAAACTTATTAAATATTCAAGTAACTGCGAGTCATATCTTGTCTTCTGTTGACGACGATTATTTGAAATATAAAGGAGACTTTTTTTTTAATTATTGATAAGTGTTATCTTTTTGAGTTTGGTTAATATATATTACTGAATATGAAAACAGTCCTTGTTAAAAAGATTAAAGCATTTTTCCTAGGGTTTTGTTGGAAAATTTTTCCACTTTTAGCTATTTTGATCAAGTTTTTTTGTGAAATGTAATAAAATTAAGAGAAAGCTAGTTATGGCATTACTATATTTGACCTAAGATGTCAAAGAGTTCATAAATGTGGACGGTCTAAATTCGATTTACAAGTTGATATTTTTGAAGGTTATAATTATTTTTCGTGATTTATGGTCGGTTATTGGAAGCGATATCGTTTTTAACTCTGCTTGTGGACGCATGGTTTTCAACATTTGATGACGGTTGGTAGGCTAAGGAATCCATATAAGAAGACTCGAGGCCTTGAGCAAGGTGTTGTGAGAACCAGACTGTCAGCTCTTCACTGTCACTAATTAATTCTACTTTTCTTGTGAAGATGGTAACGATTAGAAAAGTAAACACGGCACCTGAGGAGACAGAGGGGAAAAAAACACCTCGTCTTTGTTATGTTTATTTTACTTCGAGAAGCTTTTAGAGTAAAGTTTTTCCATAAGTATCCCTTTAGATGTGTTTAGATAAACAGGCACAACAAATCTCCCTTGTCCGAACAAACCACTTAGCCCATGAGGGGACGGCTTAAGGATTTATAGACCTGGTCCGAGCCGGCCGCTTCCATTCACCGAATTCCTCTCGTCCAGTCGGCTAGCACAATAGACATTTCCATTCATTCCTGCCCCCTCGCATTTCATACTCCAGTGTACTTTTTTATTCCAATAACTACAAGCTTTAGTCATCACAACTGATGACTAAAGAATTATAAAATTTATATAATTATCAATCAACTCACACAATTACACCAATGACACTTGGTAACACGGGCTTTCCTAATCAGGACTATTGTAATTTCAAAATCAAACGTCTAGAGTTTTTACCAATTTACCAAATGCTTTAATACGCACCTCAGAATTACTTTCTTGAATAACTTAACAAGCAAAGTAATAAAGACGAAACTAAACAAGAATGACTTTCAATAACTTTCCCTACTGCGTTCTAGGCTTTATATATAATAAATTCACCGTGATTTAATTAATATACTAGAGTACTATATTTAGAAAAGTATAAGGAATTTTATCAAATACAGTAGCTATTAATTAAAGCGATATTTAATTTGTGAAAAAGAGTCACCAATACTAATACTTAAAAAGACTAATACTTAGGAGGTTATAATTAAAGTTATTTCTAAAATATGAATAGATGTTACTGTTAAATGGTACACTCAGTTCGAATAGAAGAGCTCAGAAGTTTTACTGTTAAAATGCACTGTTAAGTATTGCAGTTGGTATTAACTACAGTTGTAAATCAAAGCGTTTTAAGATACCACTGTTTCAGATTTGAATGGATAATAATAATCCTTGTGAAAATAAAAGTTATAAACATGTACCCCTGTTAACACTACAATAAGTACTCCTTAAAGTTGAAATCATAAATCTAAAAATACAAATACAGTATGTACAAATTAAAATACAAATGAAAAGAATTTCAAAAGTTACCATTTCACTCTTGGGATTAATTTTTTACAGAACACCATTTTAGATAACTTGTAATGCATTGGCAGCATAATAAATTCTCCCTTCAAAAATGAAGCTGGAATGCAGTACCTGTATAGCTTTCATAAACATATTTAGAAGCTCGTATACGATTTCTAGTGTCCTAAGAAAAAGTCCGCCTTTCGAATGAAGTAGAAAAATAGGTTCAAGTAGGATAGCTTCTTCACCGGTATGGATGAGACCTGTCGGTGGCACTCAAAGAGTGTCCTTGAATTTGGTCATCACGATAGCCAAAAAGGATATAAGTGGTAGAAATGAATGGTGAAGAAGAGGTGGGGGTAGATTAAGTCGGAATGTGCGTAGCTTTGATGTACGCCGCACACCAGAGCTGGTTATCTCCTGATTAGATTCCCTCATCTCTCCACCAGTGACGAATACCTGCTTCTAAAACATTTGGTACATACCTACTTCGAAAAAAACAAGTTTCCTTAAATTTCATTTGACAATGATTTTTGTTGTTGATTATAAGGGAAATTTCTTCAAATCTTGGTTATCTTTAAATAAATTAAAAAAGAATTGACCAACAAATAATGAAATTGAGATGCATGACTTTTTCGTAGAAATAAAAAAATACATCATTAAACACAATCCTAATAAAGATAAAAAGAAAAAGCAATGATAACAATAAAGAAGATCAGAAGGCTGAAGAGGCTCTGAAGTTAGAAATGTATGTGGAAAGGTTTTGAAGTAACATTTATGTCTGCAAACTTTCTACAGATTTGCAGATCTTACAGAGAAATGGTTTTTAAAAGTTTACTTGACCTTCTGCTTCTATGGTTTTACACTACATGATGACCTAATACAGGTGGTGGTGACGAAATATCGATGTACCTCGATAAGATCTCACAACCAGATTCCTAGTTCTGAAAATAGTTTTCTGGGATTTTGTTCGGATGAATTGACAAAATCTCAGATTGTTTCTCATATGGTTACTGCTTCACACACTGCATAAAACAAGAATGACCGCCTGGACTTTAACTTGATGACCTTTCACAGAATACTTGCCTCCTTAAACGACATTGCAGAAATTAACTGAAAATAAAACATTTTTGCTGTTTCTGATATTGAGCAATAACTAGAGTAAAAACAGGTTAAATAAACCGTTTCTTATTTCATATTTGTATATATATAAATAAATATATACTATATATATTATATATATAAATAAATAAATAAATATACTCCTTTGTTTCCCCAAACATCCCTTTATGGACATTAGTCCTTTCCTGTGTTTTTAAAATATTTAAAATTTCCTGTGCTCTTCACTCCCACTCTTCTCAACCCCTCACCAGATGTTTTCTGCATCTAGTGTTACAGTTGGGTTTTTGACTCTGACGAAGACCGCTTGTTACAGTTGAAAGATCTTAGTCTTGTTTTCCCATTTCTTATTGTTGTTTGATCATTGATTGTTATTTCACTTGTTTATGTGAAATCTTTATATATATATAAATATCAATGATCAAACCACAATAAGAAAATGGGAAAACAAGACTAAGATCTTTCAACCGTAATAAGCGGTCTTCGTCAGAGTCAAAAACCCAACTGATGGTTTTTTGTCTCTGTCTTGTAGTTGTCTGAGTTGGGTTTTTGACTCAGACGAAGACCGCTTGTTACGGTTGAAAGATCTTAGTCTTGTTTTCCAATTTTCTTATTGTGGTTTAGTCATTGATTGTTATTTCACTTGTTTATGTGAAATTTTTATATATATAAATATAAATTTTATATATATATATATATATATATATATATATATATATATATATATAGTTCAATATAAACAAAGAAACATAGAGAAATCAAAAGAACACACTTACAGTCTCTAATTTTCGGTTTGAAACGTCTTCAGGAGAGATAAGAGAGGGAAACCAGTGCGCTTGGTTTCCCTCTCTTATCTCTCCTGAAGGCGGTTCAAACCGAAAATTAGAGACTGTAAGTGTGTTCTTTTGATTTCTCTATGTTTCTTTGTTTATATTGAACTATATTTGTCCGTTTTGGATCGTATTTCCAACGAAAAAAAGTATATATATATATATATATATAATATATATATAATATATATACAATATACAACTGGTGACCGCCGCCTGGAGCCCCCAGTAGCCCTCTGCTTGTGCGAGTGGACGCACGTGCCTCTTCCTCTTCCCTTCTTCTTCCCTTCTTCTCCCTGACGACGAACTTCAGTTCGAAATATCGACCCAGTAAGTTTCCTCGCTTCTTCTATTTGTTGTCTTTTTTCATTTATATATATATATATATAAAAAATAGCACTATTTCATTCTCAATCATTCCGCCTTTACAGTAGTTCTAGAAGAAAAGTTTGTATTTTTTCTAAAATAGAAGGATGATAAGTGAATGGATTAATAGACACTCAGAGCTTTGCCAAGACATAGACATAAGCAGAGCTGTCCTAGGGAGGTGCAGGGCCCGGGCAACTCGATCACTCCTCGACCACCTCCACCCACCTATTATTATGTATATAAACGATGACTATATTATATAACTAATATGTAAGCAAAAACAAAGCTTTTGGGTGAAACCTCAGATTATTTTACTTCTATAATGTTTTCTCCCACTGTAGTTTTCATTTTCAAAACAGTTTCCTGATTTCTTTACTTTTTAACAATCAGACATTATCAAAAACGTTATTGGCCCACCATTTAAAGCTGTTAATATGAATAATAAGAATAACCCTTTTGCTTGAAGACTGTTCCTCAAAGAAAGTCTTGGAGATGCAGTTTACATATAAAGAGGGAAAAGAATACGCATTTTTATTTATATATCAATATGATGTTCATAAAATACTAGATAAAAAGTTAAAAAAAATCATAAATTTTCATGTTTTTTATTAGAATAATAACAATTATTTAAAAGAAAAATATTATTACAGTAGAACCTCTCAGTACGAGTGACACCTTGAACGAGCAATTTGGTTTACAAATAGAATTTCGTAAGAATTTAAAAATTCGTAGTACGAGCGACTGTATTCCTCACGCCTAAATGAAAACTCTCAGTTTTAACATTAATGGATTAGTAAAACAGGATTATTTCATGCATGCATTTATTTATCAAGTAATATTATTCAGTATTGTTTATTTTATGAATTGAGCCTTTTCTGTTTAAAAATAAACAGTAAAGGTATTTTTGGGATGGAACGGATTATTTATTTTCATATTAATATTAGTGGAAAAACCACTTGGTAATACGAGTAAATCGCAATACGAGCTCTATCTCGGAACGAATTAAACCCGAACTGTAACGTTCTACTGTGTATCCAAATTATTGTTTATTATTTCAGAAGAAAAATTATATGTCGAAACTAAAGGTTTTAGCGAAGAAAAGACTTTGCAGATTTCAGCAACAACTGTTTAGTTTGAATGAACACGTGGCACTACTATATATATATATATATATACACCCCCGCAACGGTAGTGTTACTTGCTGTTGCACCTACAACATCCTTCGTCTCCATTTCTAGTTTCTCCTGAATTTTTGCTCAAAAATTTGAGTTTGTAAGTGTGTTTCTTTACTCTGTGTGTTACTTATCTTGAATTTTGAACTTGTACATATATATATATATATATATATATATATAATCAAACTATAATATGAAAAGGGAAAAAAGAATAAGATCTTTCAATTGTAACAAGCGGTCTTCGTCAGAGTCAAAAACCCAACAGTTATGGTTGAAAGATCTTAGTCTTTTTTTTCCTTTGTATATTGTTGTTTGATCATTGATTGATACGAAATGGACAAATACAGTCTCTGGACAAATGGACAAATGGTCTCCAACCGTCTCTGTACCAGTGCCGTTTGGTTTCCCTCTCTTATCTCTCCTTATGACGGTTCAACCTAAAATTAGAGACTGTAAGTGTGTGCTTTTAAGTTCTCTATGTTTCTTTATGTACATTGAACTATATATAGCTAGCCCAGTTACTAGCCGTTGCACCTACAACGTGCTTGGTATACCTTTCTCTTTTCTCCTGAAGACGGATTGCCCGAAAATTTGAGTCTGTAAGTGTGTTTCATTACTTTCTGTTCTATCTATCTTCAATTTTGAACTGTTATATATATACAAAACTAAAGTTTATCGGGACTCGGTAAGTTCTTCATGTTCAAATTAAACTCTCATTGCCAACTTTTCTGTCTTTATTTAAAACCTTTTTCATGGGGGGAAGTGTATAAATTTTGAAACAGAAAAATAGTATGTGAATTTTAACAACAAGTGTAGTCTGAATGAACACGTGACACTATATTTATATACTTATATAAAAAAATATAATTTATAAACGTAAATATTTTAACGTTTGAACAGATGAAAAAGTGTTAAAAGTGAAAAAATGTTTTCTTAATAACTAAAAGAAATTTGAACATATTTGTGAATATAAATTTAATTAATTATCAGAAGAATACTGAATTATTTTTGGTCAAATACTGTGAATCCATTGTTTTTAAGACACTTACAGCCTTTGCGAAAGCTTTAATAATTACACCACTTATTGTGTACATTGAACTTGGTGTTTTCCTTTGACAAGTCTTGGAGTCTGACACCTGATTTGAATAGCTAATTAAAACGAGCCTAGATTGATCAACGGGATTGAAACAGTTAGGCAGAAGAAGCTGTTTGCTTTGAAAGGGTTCAATGGAATTAGCACTCTAGAAGAAATGTTTATCTTTAAAGGAGAGTCAACAGTTTTGATAAAGCTCAGGCGCTAAGGAGAGAGGAGAGGGAAGGCACATCACGGTGTTCTTAGTCCCCATTACTCTCTTCATTATCCACAATGTTTTAAATAACACAAAACGGCTTTAACAAGCTTTAGCAAAACAACGACTCCTCAAATGAAAAGAGCCACCAGTCTCAGGGCTTTTAGTTTTGACATACAACTTCTCTTCTGCAATAATAAACAATATTTTAGATACAGTAGAACCCCCTCGTTCGAGTTTAATTCGTTCCCAGTGCTGGGATTACGAAGCGATTTTGAAAGATCTCAGTCTTTTTTCCCATTTCTTATTGTAGTTTGATCATTGATTGTTATTTCACACGTTTATTGTGAAATGTTGATATATGTATATACTAGAAGACGTGGCACTCTTTGACGGGTATTTTACAAGAATTCAGAGATGATACATGGTATTTCAAAATATTATTAGAAAAATTATAGAATAGGAAAAATGTATTTATTAACACATTGTTAAGTAAGTGCCCCTTTATACACCACATTAGCTCTCTGTCCTTCAGAAGCATGGAAAACAGAGTTGGAATCACTCTTGAGCAATCAACATACAGTTGACCATGAGAGAAAGACTTGGTCTCACTCACTTCAATTTCTGCCGTAGACAGGGTTTGGCCTTGCGACTTATTTACCGTCATTGCGAAACAGATGCTGACGGAAAATTGCAACCGTTTGAATTGTTTGAATTGAAAGGGACAGTCACTATGTATCAATAGTATGCGTGGTATAAACACTTACTCCCAAGTACCACACCCAGTCATGGTATTCGCCTCTATGACATATCTGAGCAAAGCACGAACTCGGAGTTGTTTCCTCCTCCACATTTTTGAGTCACTCAAGTTTCGTAACATCATTATTAGTGCTAGTTACCTACTTATTATTAAACCTACTTAAGGTATAAGTCATGAGCAGGCAGTTCAGGACGACTGACGGAGTCAAGAAATTCAGTTGAATAAAGAACTGCTTGTTCAACACTAATCACTTTATTTACTGACTTGTAAGTTCTTTCCACAGCTTCTTATAAAACTTGTTTATTGATTTTTCCTGCCTTCGCATTTTTAGGGGTAAGAATTGGTCGTTCACAAAGCCAGTTATTTTGAATAGATGGCAGATCTTGAGCGTTGAAAAACATCTTGTCAATTATCTCTTGCTGGGAGCTTAAATGGAAATGAAATTAGAAAAAAACTAACAATACCTACTTACTATACCTGTATATTCTCAAAATAAACATGTGTGTGAAGTTAGCCAAAAACGTTTATAAAAGTTTATAACTTCACTTCCCCGTTGAATTTTCAATCCATTCAATGCTTAGATTTTAAGATATACATACAAAGATGCAGTATAAAAATTTCAGCTCACTATAAATATTTCTCTCTAATAAAATAAGAAATTATAAAGACAGCTTTTTCCAATCATAGTACAAAATTAGCAATAATTTTCTGTTGGATTTATAGAAAGGTATTTAATAAAAGCAATGGACATCCCTTTAATGATTGTGATTTTTAGAAAGGCATACCTTCACACAAACAACAGTGATGTTTTACTTAAAAAAAAATTACCAAAGTTTATTTGAGAGTGGCCAAAGTACGAATAAAATTCAAATCAAAATTAGAAAATCAAAAATTAAAATAAATTTTCCAATGGATATACAAATCAGAATTAAGAGCTCTCAGTTGATTGGAAATTATAGGTCACAAGAAACGAAGGGCTCTCAATTGGTTGGAGCCAACAAAGCTGTTGTAACCAACAGGTCATAAGGAGAAATAAGTGTATTTCCATTTAATGCCTTCTGTTTAAATAGCCTTATTATAAATTTATAATTGTGCGTGAACTCTTAGTTCAAACGATTCTTCTTCGTATTCAAACGTTTCTGTATAAAAATCAAAGTACAAAAAGTAAAGGAAATTGATACTACTGATGTGAAAGAAAATAGATACATGCGATGATAAACAAAATACAAGAACAACCTTAGAATAACATATGAGACTCCTACTGAACACTTGGAGATTTGCTAAACAGCGTGTGACAGGCAAAATTACGAGTACAACGGTTCCAATTACGTAAAAACATCAAAATAAATAATACCTTCCAGTTAAGTATTATAAGAAGGTTTAGACTGGAATACAACTGTGATGAATTTAAATATTTTTCTATTATCAAAATTGTGACTTCAAAAACTTGACGGATGAAAAATTTGGTTCATTTCATTACAAAAGTAATTCATACTTTTTAATCCTACTTTACTGTTTTTATAAACGTGAACATTCTGAATATTTTAAATACCCCATAAGTTATTATAATAGCCGTTAACGCTATGAAACCACAACAACTTTGTAGAATTACTAAAATACATGATCAAATATATCAAGAAACACTACTTTGTTAATAATGGTGAAAAAAGGACAAAGCTGGCTTAACCATCAACATAAAGCAGCAAATTAATAAACAAATTACACAATATAGATAAGAAAAATGTATTTTTTCCTGCATTTCTTCATGTAAATACATGATCAAATATATCAAGAAACACTACTTTGTGAACATGATCAAATATATCAAGAAACACTACTTTGTGAACATGATCAAATATATCAAGAAACACTACTTTGTGAACATGATCAAATATATCAAGAAACACTACTTTGTGAACATGATCAAATATATCAAGAAACACTACTTTGTGAACATGATCAAATATATCAAGAAACACTACTTTGTGAACATGATCAAATATATCAAGAAACACTACTTTGTGAACATGATCAAATATATCAAGAAACACTACTTTGTGAACATGATCAAATATATCAAGAAACAGTACTTTGTGAACATGATCAAATATATCAAGAAACACTACTTTGTGAACATGATCAAATATATCAAGAAACACTACTTTGTGAACATGATCAAATATATCAAGAAACACTACTTTTTGAACATGATCAAATATATCAAGAAACACTACATTGTGAATAATGATGAAAAAAGGACAAAACTAGCTTAAACATCAACATAAAGCAGCAACTTAATAAACAAATTACTCAACATAGATCGGAAAAAATGTATTTATATTATTTCATACAAATAAATTCTCATACAGTTATGAAGTGATGAATTATTATACTGTATTCAATTATTATGATGTAATCTGATAATCATTGTAACTGTGAAAAAGTTTTTGATAAAGTTGCTGTAATTGGTTGATTAAAACGAAACATGCAATTAACAGTAGACTAATTATTAGTTTTTATGCTTTTTATTATTATTATTTTAATTGCATATTTTTGAAATTTCTAATTATTGATAATGGATATTGCAAGTAAATTACAATCGTGACAGCTATTTTTTTTCATGGTGAATCCAATCATAGTAATTAAATTAATAAATCGAAGAAGTATTGAATGACCTAGTGACCTAGTTTTAAATTTTAGTAAAAATTTGGTTGAAATATTAATGGCAACTTTTTTTAAAAGTTTTATCAAAGAATGGAACAGTACCTTCAAAATATTTTGATTAATTTCTTTTTTTGTTAAGAATGAGTTACATTTTAAGTTTGAAATAGACAGTAATTGAAACGATTGTGTCTTTCTCAACTTTGTGACCTGAACAATGATGTGAAGGAACAAGGTATGTTAAATTACATTAAAAGTTAATACATAATCTTTTATTATATTCATTATACTTCCTGTTTTTTATATATATATATATATATATATTCTCAAAATAAAAAAAGATAGCACACAGATAGGCACAGGAATAACTAACTTCTATATTTCGACCATCGTCGTCATCAGGAGGCGATGTCGAAATACAGAAGTGAGTTATTCCTGTGCCTATCTGTGTGCTATCTTTTTTTAATTTGTTTATGTATATATACATAATATATATATCAGTTGGGTTTTTGACTCTGACGAAGACCGCTTGTTACGGTTGAAAGATCTTAGTCTTGTTTTCCCATTTCTTATTGTGGTTTGATCATTGATATATATATATATATATATATATATATATATACATATATATATATAAAGATTTCACATAAACACGTGAAACAACAATCAATGATTAAACCACAATAAGAATGGGAAAACAAGACTAAGATCTTTCAACCGTAACAAGCGGTCTTCGTCAGAGTCAAAAACCTAACTGATGGGTTTTTGACTCTGACGAAGACCGCTTGTTACGGTTGAAAGATCTTAGTCTTGTTTTCCCATTCTTATTGTGGTTTAATCATTGACATATATATATATATATATTGTTAAATAACGCCCCATATTTGGCTTTTACCTGTTTTTTATGTAATTGTGTAAGGAACAGATCCATGCCAAATATGGGGCGTTATTTAACAATATATGTTTAAATGAAGGACTGCTTCCAACTTTTACAAATATATATATATAATAAAGAGAAAGAGAGAGTGAGAGAGCGAAAGGTTAAGTAAGACGAGTAGAGTACTAAGTAGGGTCAGGTGCTTATAAATCTCATTAAGTTGTTTGCAACTGATCCGCGCAGGGTTGAAGACTCTTTGATAATAGGGAAAATATGAAAAGAGCCCCAGGCAATCCTCTGCAGTGCTTCTGTCTCCTTTAAGCACTCCATTCAACTGGCCCTATTCTTCTCTCCCTACCTTTCTACCTAATCAACTAACCCCTTTGTCATAGTCTTGCTTCTCTCAACCCTTGTGCAAATTTCCTCCATCGATTTAATTAGGTTTCAACTAAACATCAGTATTAAACAAAACCCTTTCCTCTCATATTGTGATGTTCTTGATCTGCAATATCTCATGAAACCCTCAAAAACACAGCTTATCATATTGCCTTACTAAATTGAACTCCTCTTATTTATAAATACGGAAATACTGGTAAACTTATTCATACTAATGAATAATATTAAACAACCAAATACATCTAGTAATAACATCTGTTCTATAAATATATTGTTTTTTCCTGATTTCACACACATGGGCTTACACTTTTTAAGCTGGTCAAGTGCTAAGGTTTGATTTTGATGTAGTCACTTCATGAACGGTGGTTCCAAAGTATATATTCATTCTTCAAAGTGTAAATCTAACCAAGTTGATTAACATTAGCGATATAATGGTAACTGGTATATTTAATATTGCTGTTGTCATATGCTAAATATGTATATGTAATATATACTTTCTTTGTTGTTCTAATTCTTGTTTTAATTTTTTGTCTATCTATCTTTTAAATGTTTATATCTATCAAAAATTTCGTCTATTCATAAAAGAAGCACTATCTCAGTTTAAAAATGGTTCATTTTGAAAGGTAGTTTCACTCTTCTTAGAAGACCAGGGAATTTTGTTATCATATGAAATGCTTTAAATCACCTGAATTTATATTAGACCTCAACAGCTACGTTGATTGAAGCATTCTCACTAGTGTATGACTTACTTTTTGAGTTTTATTTTTAAATGTACCCTTAAGTACATTTTCAGATGTACATAAACAAAAAAAATTAAAATAAAATGCCTTAGCGTGATTACAGTTGTGATCTGACGGCACGAGTGTGATAAGTCATTTCATTACAAACTGTATAGGAGTACAAGAAATGTATGACTCCTATCCTTGTCTAAAGGAATTCAATTCGCTGATGTTGCGAGTCTCATAATATATTTTTACAACGGCTGTAGTTTAAGTTAACAAAAATATTCGTACGTCTCAGCAATGATTTGGTATGATGAGACATACTGTTCTTTAGTCAAATTCACCCCAACTGTACTTGTATTTAGGCCAGTGGCTACCCTAACAATAATAATTCCAGAAGCGATGAGTTTAAATCTAAAACTCCTGAAGGAGGTTATAGCAATATATATATATATATATATATATATATATATATATATATATCAATGAACAAACCACAATAAGAAATGGGAAAAGAAGACTAAGATCTTTCAACCGTAACAAGCGGTCTTCGTCAGAGTCAAAAACCCAACTGACTTGTTTTTTTGACTCTGTCAAAACCGCTTGTTACGGTTGAAAGATCTTAGTCTTGTTTTCCCATTTCTTATTGTGGTTTGATCATTGATTGTTATTTCACGTGTTTATGTTAAATCTTTATATATATATATATATATATAAATCAATGATCAAACCACAATAAGAAAATGGGAAAACAAGACAAGATCTTTCAACCGCAACAAGCGGTCTTCGTCAAAGTCAAAAACGCAACTGAACACCAGTTTTATTTAAAACCTTTTTCATAGGCATCTTCTCCATATACTCTTCTTATATCCTCATAAAAACCCATATTTCTTCTTATATAAACCCAAATGTATATATAACAGATTCAATAATATATCGACCGTTTGATAGAATAGGTGTGTTCTCTAATATATACATTTGGGTTAATATAAGAAGAAATATGGGTTTCTATGAGGATATAAGAAGAGTATATGGCGAAGATGCCTATGAAAAAGGTTTTAAATAAAACCGAAACGTTGGCAACGAGAGTTTGATTTTTTATCCTGGAAAATTGACCGAACCCCGATTGGAGAACACACCTATTCTATCAAACGGTCGATATATTATTGAATCTGTTATATATACATTTGGGTTATATAAGAAGAAATATGGGTTTTTATGAGGATATAAGAAGAGTATATGGAGAAGATGCCTATGAAAAAGGTTTTAAATAAAACCGAAACGTTGGCAACGAGAGTTTGATTTTTTATCCTGGAAAATTGACCGAACCCCGATTAGAGAACACACCTATTCTATCAAACGGTCGATATATTATTGAATCTGTTATATATACATTTGGGTTTATATAAGAAGAAATATGGGTTTTTATGAGGATATAAGAAGAGTATATGGAGAAGATGCCTATGAAAAAGGTTTTAAATAAAACCGAAACGTTGGCAACGAGAGTTTGATTTTTTATCCTGGAAAATTGACCGAACCCCGATTAGAGAACACACCTATATATATATATATATATATATATATATAAAGTAAATTCAAAACGAAGGAAACACACAGAAAGACACAGACATAACTCACATCGATATTTCGATGTGAGTTATGTCTGTGTCTTTCTGTGTGTTTCCTACGTTTTGAATTTATTTTATTTTAAAAAAGTCCGCTGGACCGTTTCTTTTTATTATATATATATATATATATATATTTGTAAAAGTTGGAAGCAGCTCTTCATTTAAACATATATTGTTAAATAACTACCCATATTTGACTTGAAGACACGAGAAAGGAATTCCGGAAACTGGAGAAATTGTGTAAGAAACAGATACAAGCCAAATATTGGGCATGTAAATATATATATATATATATATATATATATATACACTTTAACACATAGAAAAGAACACAGAAAGACACTACAGAACTCACTTCAAAGTGAGTTCTGTAGTGTCTTTCTGTGTTCTTTTCTATGTGTTAAACTGTTTATTGTCCACACGGACCTTTCATTTTATTCGAAGTATATATATATATATATATATATATATATATATATATATATATATATATAGATAGAGAGAGAGAGAGAGAGAGAGAGAGATAAAGAACAAAAATAAAAACCAGAATGTTGGAAATGAGAGTTTAATTTGTTTTTTTGAATTTTGAACTCGTGGATATATATATTATATAATTTATACATATAAATATTATATACATATTATGCTCTAGTTAATTATTTGATATTTAAACTAATCTAATAAAATATTTTTGTTGGACAAGCATATTTAAACCACCTGTGGACATCGTCAGCTTAATTATGTACTAAAGATTCTTGATATGAAACTACTGTCTATAAATATTTTGTTCAAAACGCTAAGCCCTTTACTTATAATAAGTAGTCCTAACATTTTGGTATTTGTGCTACAAATTCACTAAATGGAGGTAAGGGCATGCGAGTATGATTAGTATTTCTTTCGAGAATGTTTATATTTATTTGAATCATACATATTATTTAATTTTTGTATATTATGTACAATATTTACCATGTTTACTTTAGTTAAAGTTGTTTAACAACAAACTTCTATTTGGTTATGCTGGCGTGAAACAAGTAAGCTTTGATACTTAAATTACAATTAACATTTATTTTTCTTCTATTTTAATCATTAGGCAAGGAGAGCTCAGGAAAGTTTTTCTATCACAAAAAAAAACTAGGGTATATTTTCCAGGTCAGCTGTCAAGAATATGGGCTCATGCCATGATCATTAACATTATAGGGTGATAAACTAGTTACTAGTAGTAATCAAATTAGAATTAGGGGTCATCTCATCGACTTAAACCATTAAATTATTTGATTGCTCTTTATTTTCGGTTTTAGGAGTCGTATAGTGGTTTTGCTCACCCAAGTTTCTGATGTCAGAGTAGGGAAATCTTAACGTACACTGCATTTCCGAGATGAAGTAAAACTGTCAGTTCTGAAGCCAGATACTTGTTAAACACCATTAAACTTAAGTAATACAAAATTTATAACTCCCCAGTGTTAAATGAACTGTAAGTATTGCTCGCTCATTACAAAAGTTGGTGCCTATTAACAAATAAGTCTCTTTCACAACTAAAACACTAATAAAGTAATTAACCAACTTACTAAACAGTGCTATTCATCGTGGCATATTTACAAGGACTATGCATATTATAAGAATTCTGGTTTTGACACAAAGAGCACTCATAAATGAAACAGAAACTCACTACTATATTTTGATGTCCCCGTCATCAGGAGGAGTGAGTCGTTGTCTGCCTGCGGAGCGACTCGTTTCTATCTTCCTGATGACGAGGACATCGAAATATAGTAGTGAGTTTCTGTTTCATTTCTGAAATTTCTGCCAATATAGCTTATTTAGTTCGTGGAATCGTTTCATTTAATTGGTTATATATATATAAATTTATATACAACAAATTCAATAATATATCGACCGTTTGATAGAATAAGGTGTGTTATCTAATTAGATAACACATTAGATTAATAATTAATCTAATAATTAGATTAATTATATAACACACCTATATAAATTTATATAAGTGAGCAGATCTTCTTTTAAAAATGTTGAATTGAAGTATGCAGCAGCCTCTGGATTAACGATATTTTTTTGCTAACTGTCTCTAACTTTCCGATTATTTTCCATTAAGTTTTGGGGTAATTCACTAATTAACTTTTCTAAGGGCATATAAACTATAATCAAAGTTCGTTTAACATAACACAACTAGTTAAAGGAATAAAAACTACTTTATTAACTAACAAGCTTTCGACTATACAATAGTCATCTTCAGGTTGGAATTCTTATAATAATTTTGGTCTCTCATTTTAGAAAATTTAGAAATAAATAACGGTGAAATAGTTAAGACAAATTTAAGATTAAACTCATGATTATAAATAAAAGCAGGTTTAAACAAGTTATATATATATATATATATATACATATATGACGAGATTTCACAATAAACAAGTGAAATAACAATCAATGTTCAAACCACAATTAGAAATGGGGAAAAAATAGACTAAGGTTTTTCAACTGTAGCAAGTTGTTTTCGTCAGATTCAAAAACCTAATTGACTCTGGTTAAAACCAATCTAAATATATCTCTCTATCAAATTTAGGATTCTGTCTGTTCTTCAGGTTGAAATGAAGTTTCAGTACCAATTATTGGTTTTTATAACCTCTTTCTTATGCTCATGTTATATCCATGTATTCATATATCCTCATAGAAACCCATAATTATTATCCCAAATGTATAAATTTTGATAAAAATATCGACTATGATTAAAAATCATAACGTCAGAATTGAAAGTTTCATTTGAACATGAAGAATGACCTAGTCCTTATAAATTTGATTCTGTTTTTATTCAGCAGTCGTTACGATACGTTTATAAATATTTATTTATATATATAGGAAGAAATGGAACGAGTAGAGCTGAAGATAAAATGAAGTAAAAAAAAAAAAGATGTCCTCATCTTTTCTTTTCCTGACAGTGAACTGATGTTCGAAATTTCAGTCGTAGTAATTGTTTTGCTTTGTTTTCAGTTTTGTAAAATTTGTTGTTTTAATAATATCTGGGTGAACTTTTTTGAAGAAATGTATATATATCTAAAAAACGATTTCGAAATAAAAATATGAAGTAGATCTAGGAAAAATCAAAATGTAAACCATAATATCACATTTGAAACCTGTTTGTGTATGTGGATTGAAACCTATTTGCGTTCGTCTGGATAAACATCTTAATTATATGAAATATTTCATTTATAGAATCGTTATTTGGTTGATTTTTTCACTAGTAGGTAGTTCTTTAATAGAAAAAGTTGTTTTTTTTATTATTATTGCCTCTCTAACTGATATTGAAATCCTACTAACGTACGTGAGATTGTTTGCCACAATTTATTAGGTGTTATAATTTATTTATTTTTTTCTTTTGTTTTGCTTAGGCCTTCTATGTGTTGAAAGTTAATAAATCCAGTTTTAATTAAATAGAGATGTAGAGGTAGATATAGAAGTGTGGCAGAAGAGTCAGTGTTTCTGCTGATGGTCTAGAGATAGTACTAATGAAGCAGTGAGGTCCACAGGTGCTGGATACTGGATACCTATTCAGTAGGCTCCTCATTAATCTGGTTGGTCCTCACTTTCTTATCTCTTTTAAGCCACGTCCAATATTAATAAAAGCCATCACTCCTACAAACAAGAAATCTTAAAGATTTCATACTCAAGATCTCTAATATACATCTACTTCTATGGTAAGACTGATCTGATTCATGCATATTGTTATAACGACAGAGGCGAGTAAACTTTGTATCACATTGTTATACAAATCCTTCTTAGTTCGTGAATCGTTGTTGTAGATGCCAGACCAGTTTTGCATGAAATGCATCTTCAAGTAGTCCTACGAGCAAAACCGGTCGGGCGTCTACAATAATATCTTCGAGGTATTCCAAAATGTATAGTAATATGATTGATTCGATTGCTAGTTTTCTTAAAAATCAAAGGAATTAGAAATCCCATATATATATATACCACAATTAAAAGAAACGGTCCAGCGGACTTTTTTAAAATAAAATAAATTCAAAACGAAGGAAACACACAGAAAGACACAGACATAACTCACATCGATATTTCGACTATCGTCGTCATCAGGAGGTGCGAAAAGCGAAGAGTCCCGCAGGAAGACAATGGCGGTATATATATATATATATATGTATGTATGTATGTATGTATATATTTCAACTGCAACAAGCGGTCTTCGTCAGAGTCAAAAACCCAACTGCAGTTTCGTTTTTGACTCTGACGCAGACCGCTTGTTACGGTTGAAAGATCTTAGTCTTGTTTTCCCATTTTCATATTGTGATTTGATCATTGATTGTTATTTCACGTGTTTATGTGAAATCTTTAATATATATATCAATGTCCAAACTACAATAAGGCAGTGAGAAAAAAGACTAAGATCTTTCATCCTCAACCGTAATCTCAGTTGATATTTGGATCTGACGAAGATCGCTTGTAACGGTTGAATGATCTTAGTTTTTTTTCTCATCTCCTTATTGTGGTTTGAACGTTGATTTTGTTTCGATGTATTTATAAATAATACTGAGGGCTACAAAAAACAAGATAAGGTTACAATATTTTCAAAATCAACATACCATTTCAGTATGGACTACAATACTAACATTAAATTTATTATGTTATATTATATTAGTGATGTTTATTTAACATATATTAACTTTTAATGTTAGTATTGTTGTCTATACAAAAAGCGTATATTGATTTTAAAATAGTGTAGCCTTAGCTTGTTTATGTATTTCTATGAATGAAATATAATTACATAGGAACGTTGACATAAGAAAGAGTTTTCAATTCAAAGATCTAACCATCAAAAAAATTACTAAATATTGTGTTGAATGAAAAGGTCAATAACATTTCGAGAGAATATATATCAATGTTCAAACAACAATAAGAAATGGGGAAAAAAACGAAGTTATGTATAGTACAAAGCAAAATATAGTACAAAATAGAGAGTACGAACCTACGGGTGAGTCTCTGGTATGGTTATATTTTCAATATGTTTTCTACAGTTAGTCTTAGAGCAAATGTAAAAGCCCTGCCTAAACTTTAGGGGAAAAAAATAACAAAGAAATGTACTTGTTTTCCAATATGAAACAGATGTACACTCCATAGCCTCACCCACTTTCATCCTAATCTCAGTCAGTTGTACCACAGACACTCACTCACCCTTAGGTTCGTACTCTCTTTCTTATTCTATTTTATTTTGCACTATATTTTGCTTTGTACTATACTAGGTGTGTAAATAAAGTAGTGAGACTGATTTTTTTAAAATTTTCTATTCAAATATAATTACAATGTGATATTGTCACCTTCAAAATAGTTCCCTTCGGAAGCCACACAGCGCTGGAGACGGTCCTCCCAATCATTGTAGCATTGCTGGAACTCGAATTCTGGAATGGCCTTCAGCTGGTCGGTTACAGCAGTTTGTATGTTTTGTAGTGTCCCGAAATGAGTTCCCTTGAGGTGATTTTTCAATCTCGGGAAGAGGAAAAAGTCACAAGGACTCAAGTCTGGTGAATAAGGAGGCTGAGGTGCAACAGGAATGTTTTTACTGGCCAAAAACTCGTTTATTGAGATGGCAGTGTGACAGGGCGCGTTGTCGTGATGCAACACCCACTTGTCTTTGATGTTTGGCCGCACACGAAGGACTCTTTTTCGAAGTCTGATTCAAATTCAACTGTTCCCCGATCATTCTGACTGTCAAGCGTCGATCTGAACGCACAATGTTCCGTACTCTGTTGACATTTTCATCGGTGTTTGCACTTGAAGGCCTTCCGCTTCGTGGTTCATCTTCAATCGACTCTCTTCCTTCTGAAAATTCCTTAAACCACCGAAAAACCTGTGCCCTTGATAAAACACGTTCTCCATAAGCCTCCTGAAGTTTTTCAAAAGTTTCGGTTTCATTATGTCCAAGTCTGAAGCAAAATTTGATTGCACACCGCTGCTCAACTTTGAGGTCACTCATTTTTAAAACGCTCAAGAAAAAAACCATTTCACGAAAACCAACGCTACGGACAAACAAATGACTGTGGCGAGTTCAGATTCATACTGGAGGCGCATCACACGTGCACCTGACGCTACTCAAGGCCACGCGTCTCCAGCGTTGCCAGATCGAAAGCGACGTTGCCAGTCTCACTACTTTATTTACACACCTCGTAGATAACTGATGACATTGTCTCTTTTAGTTAATGTTTGAGAAGAACACTACGGGTTCGAAACGCGTTGTTTATACAATTGAATTTCTATATGTCAAGATCATTTCATTAGCTTTTTAGCCTACAAGGAGAGGTTTCGATAATATCAGCATTTATTTTATATTTGACTGTGTCTTCCCTCTTTTGACATACCTAAAGCTCCCCAGGGGTTTTATATAGATATTATCGAGATTTTCAAAGGTAGTTGGGATTTCATAGTAAACAGTTCATAACAACCCATCTAGTTGGGTTTTTGACTCTGACGAAGACTGCTTGTTACGGTTGAAAGATCTTAGTCTTGTTTTCCCATTTCATATTGTTGTTTGATCATTGATTGTTATTTCACGTGTTTACGTGAAATCTTTTTATATGACATACACAGAAGATATGAAACAAAAAGTTACAATGAACAATTAAAAAACAAAAATAACATGGTTTTTATATACTTGATATGTTGAACGAAGCATGTAGTAGAATAGTATGATTCTCATTATACTTATTTTTTTTTATCTTCAAATCTTGAAAGGAACATAGTTGAAAGTGGTTTGATCAAAAATAGTTTTGAAACAGCAGCCCAAACTCCTTTAAGTTAGACTAATTTTTAATTGAGGGTATTGTTAAATAAATTAGTCCACTTAGTAATGTATAATTCAATAACATTCAAACTGGTGATTCTTTGTTACTTAAGGTATTCTTTCTTGTGTATTTGTCGATGTTAATCTCTTTTTTTTCCTGCCAATATTTGTCTTATGTTTTTCTTTTATTTTTTAGTTTTCCTCTGAAATATTTTATCTGTCTTCATGTTCTTTTCTTATGCTTCTCTGTAACCTTGATATAACATCTTTTGTATTGAATTTGTAATCTATTTCTGATGACATAGTATAAAAATCATCAGAGCATATTTTTTCTTGTTTTTGATTATTCCTTGTGGTTTTTTTGTTTAATTAATTGCTATCGTTTGTTTAATTGTAATTATTTGTGTATAAAAAAGATATATAGCAACTATAAATCACAAATATTACCGACGCTAAACGCTATATTTATTAACACGTCATTGTGTCCAACGAAACGATAAAAGCAATGCGAAATAGAATAAACTTCTATTTATTATTCCAGTAGAATTATTTGAATTTCAGATATTTCTCAAATGTTGACAGGATCATAAAAATTAAAAAAAAAACTAAAAACGTTAATTATTTGTTTGTGGGAAGTGAATGTAAGCTTGTGAACAAACCCCGCTCCATTAACATCTCCCCTTAGCCAGGTGAGGCAGCAATTATAATCAATTTAGCTACAGCTGCTCTGTTTATCTGATAAAAACTTGCTTCTAGTGAAAATACCCCAATTATCTTGCTATTTCGGGAAAAAAAATGTAAAAATTGTTTTCAAACTCGTATCCAATGTGGAATTTCTGTTTAATCCGCAATGTTTGACGGATTTAAGCTTTGTTCACTATTTCTTTCCCTTTAAATTTCTTGAAGGTTTAGTTCATAACTTTAAACAGTAATGAAAGCTCTTGAGTGCAATTATATCTAATCTTTATAAATAAAATAATGATTTTGTCTGTACATTGCTTAGAACTGACTCATTTCAAGTTTTCTTTACGTTTCATACATTGGAGAAACCGAATCCACCCTTAGAAAAATTTCTGTCGGTTTGTCGGTTTGTCGGTTTGTCCGCAAAACTTTGTCACAGGTAAACTCAGCTACCATAAGACATATAAAGCTGAAACTTTTACAGTAGATTTGGGTAGGTCTAACTTAAAATATAGGCTCTGAATTATTTGGAAATTCAACGTAGAAGTGAAGTTATGGACGTTTAAAGCAAAAACGTTTGTCACAAGTAAACTCAGCCACCATAAGACATGGCGAGCTGAAACTTTGACACTGGATTTATGTATGCCTAACTTAAAATATGGGCTCTAAATAGATTCATAATAAGGTACAGAAACGAAGTTATAGGGCTTTAAGCGTATTTTCCTAACTTCACAGACAAGTTTGTTTTGAAAATACACAGGTGAAGCAAGTAGGTATTGTTAGTTGATTTTAATTTCATTGGAGCATATGAATATATTGCGTATTTGACATCATTGAAATGGTGTTTCACAGAGTTAAGGTTGTACTATCTATTGAGAATAAATGTTTTGTAAACGAGCAATTCTTAACTCTTAATATGAACAGGGAGGAAAAATCAACAAACAAGTTCTTACGCTATATGAAGCCGAGGAAAGAACTTACAAGTCAGTAAAGAGATTGGATTAGTGACGAAGAAGCAGTTCATTATCTAATTGAATTTCTTGACTATGAATTTATTTCTCCTGGACTGCCTGCTCATGAGTAAAAACTTAAAGTAGAGCACCAATCATGCTACAATTTAGTAGCAGTAACAAATTTCATGTTACGAAACATGAGTGCCCCAAAACTGTGCAACGGGACACGACTCTTAGTTCGTGCTCTACACAGATATGCCATAGAGGCGGACATAATGACTGGATGTGGTATTGGGGAGTCTGTGTGTATACTTCACATACCATTGATTCCGAGCCACTGTCTGTTTACGTTGAAATGATTGCAAAGTCGGGTCAGAGTCTATTTCGCAATGACGTTAACTAAGTCGCAAAGGGAGACTTCATCTAACGCAGGAATACAAGGTAGCAAAACCAAGTTTTTCTCACATGGTCAAATGTAGTTTACATGCTCAACGGTCAGAGGTTTCAACTCTTTCTTCTACCATGAACCTGAAGGACAGACAGCTAATGTAGTGTATAAGCTGGAGGCATTTGTTTAACACTGTAGTAATAATGGTATTTTCTACTATTCTATAATTTCTAATGACATTTTGAAATACCAAAAATGAAGGAACTTCTGATTTCTCCGTGGTATAGCCGAAAGGCAATAGGCACACGGCAATAAACCAAAACAGGAACTTCTGATTCCGTCAAAGACGGGTACGTTTGCTATGTATTATATATAACTGTCAACTTTTTTTTAATTTAATATTTGCTTAATAAATACACTGGTAATAATGTAAGGAATGGGACCAGAGTAGCCCAGTGGCTTGCGTGATCGCCGATGACAGTAGTGCAAATGTATTATAAATAAATGTAACAAACAAATATTTTTTTGAATTTAAAATGTGGATAATATAAAAGATGGTAATAAAGTAAAGGGATCTAGCCAGGGTTGCCAGTAGCTTGCTTGCTCGCCGATGACAGTAGTGCAAATGTATTATAAATAAACACAACAAAAATATTTTTTTTTAATTTAATATTTGCGTAATATAAACACTGGTAATAAAGTAAGGTATGGAACCAGAGTAGCCCAGTGGCTTGCGTGCTAGCTTTTGACTGGGAGCACGTTAATTAGAACTAACTCATTTCAAGTTTTCTTTACGTTTCATACTTCAGAGTAGCCACATGTACCATTAGAATAATTTCTGTCTGTCGGTTTGTCCACATAATATTGCTACCATAAGACATATAAAGCTGAAACATTGATTGTAGATTTGTGTATGTCTAACTTAAAATCTAATCTTTGTATACAGAGGCTTTTTTTTAGCACTGTACTAATAATGGTATTTTCTACTATTCTATAACTTCTAATTGTAGTATTAGTATAATACTATAATTGATATTTTGGAATACCAAGTATAATAGAATTTTTGATTCCGTCAAAGACGGGTACGTTTGCTAGTTACATATATAAATATCATGTATGTGTTTTATTTATCGTTCATGAAGGTACTCTTGTATGATTTGAGTTTGTAAATGTGTTTCTTTACTCTGTGTGTTACTATTCTTCGATTTTGAACTCGTGTATATACATATACCCATAATAATTATTTTAATAATCTTATTAATATTATTAATACCCTAAATTGGAACCCTGATTTCAATATTCAATATTTTTTGTTTAAAATAGTTTAACACTTTATCAATTTCTCTTTTTCAGAAAAGTACTGTCACTGAATTAACTTAATCACTGATGTGTTTCGTAAATAAACTGCCATTTGTGCATTTTAACAAGAAAATTCTTCAACTTGATTGTCTGGCTAACTTAACTATGCAACTTTGTCACTTTTGTAACACTCACTTATATCACATTCATATGTACTCCTTATACCTCATAAGAAAAACCTCTAATTATTAAAAGAACGTGGGTTTCTATGAATAAGAAGAGCATATTTATATATATATATATATATATATAAACATTTCACATACACACGTGAAATAACAATCAATGATCAAACCACAATAAGAAAATGGGAAAACAAGACTAAGATCTTCCAACTGTAACAAGCGGTCTTCGTCAGAGTCAAAAACCCAACTATGTTTTATAGGCAAAGATAATAATATCTTTTAATTAATTCTTAATTACAGATTGCTTAAGTGGTATATAAAAGAACGATTTCTGATAATATATTCTTCATATATTTCTATATCGATAATATATTAGCTTGCTTCTGTCCTTTCTGCTTCTGTTTCTTCTTCCACTCCTATGGAATCTCCCCGGCTTATCATATTACTCAAATAATTCTCATTCTTAGAGCCTTATAAAAGACCTTTCCCAAATTTCACCTTCTTTATTATCTTCCCAAAGCCATCTCACTTATCTTTCAGACGTTCTTTTAACCTCAGTAATTTATTCCACTACAGAAAGTGAAAGGAATACTTCCGTTGTAGTATCCACACGACTAAGGGAGCGATATTTGCGGACACGAGGTTGCCTACCTGTGAAATTATAAATCCTCAACCCTATTTCTCCTCTGACCGACATACTATAAGAATTCTTGTTTCTTTGGATGAATTTCTTTGTCATTACTGAGTTTCCATCATTAACTGTTTTAATCTAATCGTCATCCGTACTATCATGCACAACATCTTTTCAGTAATTACTCACTTAATTACTTCCTAATTTTAATAATTAGATTGCAGACCTCTCATTGAGAACGTCCCTATTTAAGCTTCCCAGTAAAACATATTTCGCTGAAAAATGCTCACGTTACTCCTAGTATAAAATTAGAAAATGAATCTTTTTTTTTATATATCTTTAATAATTTATAATTTTTGTATATTTTTCTTTTACATCTTATTTATTTCATACAGCAGTAGTTGCTTATGCTGTTTCCTCTCTATTGCCTCTATCTTGTTCCCTTTATTTGTTATAATAAGTGTTTATTTCTTTACTTCTTTTTTAAGTGAAAGTAAAAAAAGCAGCATATGACAACACAGTTGGTATCTAGTAGTGCCTTGGGATGTGTTTTTTGTTCATTTATTCTCCACTCTGATTCTTCTCTTTTTTAATCTTTTGATTCTACTTTTCTTCTGATGAAAGGAATAAAAAATAGAAACCGTATGTGTGTTTATCTGTTTTTGTTTGCCTAGTTCAATGTCCTGTTTAAATTGCTTTATATAGAAGCGTTCATATATATATATGTATATTGTCAAATAGAAAAGCAGATTCTGAATTCAATCTTACAGAAAAAGAAGAGTCTTTTTCAATAGTTACTCTTTTTTCTTAACCACTTCTCTTTGATGCAAAGGCAGTAAACATAAAATTGTTCCTGGGACATTCTGGGGTTAATAACATAATGATAATTGGTTAGAAAAAAGATCACATATGGAAAAAGATCGAGAATACAAAACTTCCTCTGCTATTTAACAATTTATGCTTGGTTGAAGATCTGCTACTAGGTTATACAAATATATATATATATATATAAATGATCAAACCACGAGTTGGGTTTTTAGCTCTGACGAAGATCGCTTGTTACGGTTGAAAGATCTTAGTCTTGTTTTCTCATTTTCATATTGTGGTTTGATCATATATATATATATATATATATATATTATATATATATATATATATATATAGTGTATTTGGGGAGCAGGCCTTCATCTATACAAGTTTTGTTAAAACTTATGCCTATTTCCAATTTCACTCTTTTTCGGGTTAATTTTTCCATTCTTCTGAGTTCTGGCTTCCAAGAGTTCGGGACTAGATATATCAGTTCTCCATAATTTTTATTTTTGTACACCAACATGTTTCGGTCCACATCGACCATTTTCAAGGTTATTTTTACAGAATTAAACTATACATACTAAATAACAATAACAACTTAACATTGATACTGATCTATTAAAATACATTACTAAATAGTTATAGTAAGTTACTAAACAAAACAAAGATAGCTAAATAAACACGCAAGGTTAACAGATCATGGCTCGATCATGGGTTAAAATTTGATCATGGCTCGAAATCCAGCCTGGAAGCCTCACATATATTGCAGGTATGTCGATGACTGCTTCTTGATGATAGATAGACCGGAACACATAGAAGAAATTAAAGCGGAGTTTGAAGCTATTTCAGTGTTGAAATTCACTCATGAGATGGAAGCCAATAATGGTTTAAACTTCCTAGATGTCAAAGTCAAGAATAATGCTGTAGACCAAAAGTTCGAAACATCGGTGTTTGTAAAGTCAACTAACAGCGGAATACTACTTAACGCCAAAAGCGAATGCCCTGACAGATACAAAGATGGAATGATAAAGACACTTATTAGAAGAGCATACAAAACGTCCTCTAGCTGGGAATTGTTTGAACAGGAAGCACAAAGGCTAAGGGAAGTACTTGTCAACAATGGATACAGTAACAGGCACTTTGACTCCATCCTAAAGGGTTGCCTCAGTAAACTGCATGGCACTAACAACCACGAACAGAATCAGGAAAACAATGGCGTGAAGCATGTGGTATATTATAAAAATCAGTTTTCAAAAGCATATAAAACGGACGAACGAGTAGTAAAATCGATTATCAGGGCCAACACAACGTGCATTGTTCCAGAAGAAAATTGGAACTTAGGATTTATTATACTAACCTTGCCACATCAGGAATGGTTATGAATAATAACCCACATAAGAAAGCACCCCTCCAGAAAACCAACGTTATTTATGAGTTTAACTGCAAACTAGGGAACTGTGAGTCCTTATCCTCAAAATACGTGGGTTCCACCACTACCACGCTTTCTAGAAGGCTTACTATGCATCTTGCCTCTGGAGGCCCTAAGGAGCATGTCGCAAAAGCACATGGGTTACAACTAACGAGGGAAATGCTTACCGACAATACCATGATTTTGCAGCAAGAATACGACCACACCAGGCTGCAAATTTTGGAGGCTATTTTCATCCTCCAAAACCAGCCTACCATTAACAGCCAGGGTGGGGGATTCACTAGAATTTTAAAACTGTTCGACGGAAACCTGAAGAAAAACCAGTCACTGAGAGTGAACGAAGACAGTCCAATACCTTTCCAAGCACAAACGGCTGTAGGAAGGTAACCAGAATCCTGGGGAAACCTCACCCTGTGGAAACCTGCTACAACCTTCCAATGATTAGGACTGTTAACCTTGCGTGTTTATTTAGCTATCTTTGTTTTGTTTAGTAACTTACTATAACTATTTAGTAATGTATTTTAATAGATCAGTATCAATGTTAAGTTTTTATTGTTATTTAGTATGTATAGTTTAATTGTGTAAAAATAACCTTGAAAATGGTCGATGTGGACCGAAACATGTTGGTGTACAAAAATAAAAAAAAAAATTGTGGAGAACTGATATATCTAGCCCCGAACTCTTGGAAGCCAGAACTCAGAAGAATGGAAAAATTAACCCGAAAAAGAGTGAAATTGGAAATAGGCATAAGTTTTAACAAAACTTGTATATATAATATATATATATTAATATATATATATATATATGATCAAATACAATAAGAAATTGATAAGAAAAGACTAAGATGTTTCAACCATGAGAAGCGGTCTTCGTCAGAGTAAAAACTCAACTGGAGCAGTTACACTCGCTCACACGAGCTTGGAGCTTGCTCACCTCCTGACCTAATGTTCTCTCCCTTTGGTAAGATACTCTTGCGTAGGGCAGCTAACAGAGTGCTGCCTTGTGTTTGTCGCATTTGACGGTTCGCTCAGTCAGACATCGCTGATCAGCAGGAGTACTTTTACCTTCTGACGACGCCAGTAGAAATATAGTAGAGAGTCTTGTATGTCTTTGTTTATGGTTTTCTCTTTTTATTATTAAGCTATATATGCATATATATATATACACTTTAACACATAGAAAAGAACACAGAAAACACTACAGAACTCACTTCGATATTTCGACATCCGTCGTCATCGGGAAGAAGTGCGAAGTACTCGCGTTGAGAAGCAAACTGCTACTGGCCTCCAGAGTAACTCGTGGAACCACCGCAATGCTGCTCCCCAGCGGAGGAGAGGAAAAATAGAAATCCCTCCAATATTTATTTAGAAAACAAGATAAAAAATATATAAAATACGAAATAATAATAATAAAAAATAAATAATAAAATAATAATAATAATAATAATTATAATAAAAAAATAAATATATATATATAAATATATATATATATATTTATATATATATATTTATATATATAAATATTTCACATAAACACGTGAAATAACAATCAATGATCAAACCACAATAAGAAAATGGGAAAACAACTAAGATCTTTCAACCGTAACAAGCGGTCTTCGTCAGAGTCACATTTCTTATTGTGGTTTTATCATTGATTGTTGTTTCACGTGTTTATGTGAAATCGTTTTATATATATATATATATTTAAACTACACGGCAGCTTCTGCATTCACGACTTTCTTCCGGTGTATTCAAGTTTTTTCACTAGCTTTCGTTGGTAGGTTGAAGGTTCACACAGGAGTTGTCCCAGGTACATCGCTTTTGTGAAATATATCTGTAAGTTACTGTATATTTTATTTAATTTAGTTTTCTAACTTGGTATTATGCATATATTGTTAGCTTGGATGTATAGATCTGCAGAATCCGAAGGCGGCTGGTGTTATTTCCTGTCCTTAAAACTACTATTCATAGAAGTTTTCTAACATTTCTGACTTTAATGTTGTGTTATGAGCCTGTCTTGTAGGGTACTTCGGGATTCCTTCTGAAAGGTGTAAGCTCAGACGTCTAGGTGATCTGGTAGTAGTCATACCCATTTACTATGTTGGCCAGGCTTCACAGTTCCCTTTATTACGTATATGTATATTGTAATACCAGGTGACTTTTTTTGCAACATCAGGACATCTGTGGAGGTTTTGAAGAGAATTCGTTGTGTCTTTTTGCTCTGGTAGCATATTATAAAGCGGAGTCCATCTATTTCATTTGTTGGGAAAACAGTGTGAATGATCTTTTTCAAAACACGTTCACCATGTTTGTACAAATTATGCATACCTGTTCTATAGTGGAGGTACATTGTTTCTCCGTGATCAATCCCTAGTAACCTTTCTTCCTCAGAGTCACACTATGAATTGATCTGCATTAATCGTTTCATTTTGACGAATATCATCTACTTAATCGACATAGCTGAGTCCTGTTTCTGAATTTCTTATTGCCTTTGAACGCTGATATATTATGTATAACTATTATATAATAAATATATTTAAACTACTTAGCATTAATTATTATGCTAGTTAATTAGTTAATTAGTATTGTTAACTAATTTAAATTAACTACAGTCTTTTGATGAATCCACGTGTGTTTCAAAGTAATGTTCAATATTTTGCTTTAACTCAACTATGGCAGTATACCCATAAGTTATGTTAATAACACTTCAGTTGGTTAATATTTTGACAAATGTATGGTATATATTCGAATCAAACTAAGTAAAAACTAAAGATAAACAAACTGATATTATAATTGAGAGCCTATTAAAACAAATTTTTTTTGAACTTTAATATGTTTCACAGCAGACCTGATGAGACAGATCAATCAGGTTGCAGTAATTAAGGCTACTGAATATTGTTTGAGTAATTCAGTAGCAATAATCAATTACTGAATATTGTTTACGGTAAATAATATTTTTGGAGTAATTAATTTGGAAAATATGTCTGGTTCAATATCGCTCACTGACTTTCAAATTACATGTAGATGGTGCCAAATACCTAATCTGATAAACTCAGAGGTCAATATCTCTTCGTTTATCTACTTTATGCAAAGAATTGCTAGTTATGTTTTTATTCTATAAAACGAAGAAACGTATTAACGGCTTATGTTTTAGTTCAATCTGTTTGAGATTGTTCTTTTTAAATAACTCCAAAAAATGTACCTCATTCTTTAAAACTATGGAGTTCTTTCGATCATATGCTGTCAGGATTCAGCGGTTCACTATCCACCAAATTACCTTTAAAATTTTAATGGCCTCTGATATGCAATTATTATTTAAAAATGAAACCTTTAATTCTTTCATTATAAATCTAAATACAGTTTAAATACACCGTTATTCTCTCCATATACATAAATTACACTACATGATACAATTCAGAATATTGATAACTTTTTTTCATTGTCCTTTTGGAAATACAAATTAATTTAAACAATATTCTCTGTAGATAAATTTTCGTAACTATTCCTTATGCACTATATTTACGGTTTCAGTTCATTTTTTTTTTCTGAAATAGTTCATGTTCAACAAAATATGATGGTAGCACATTCACTGTTTTGTCATATTCAGTTTGTTCTTTTGCATCTAAGTATAACTTCAAAAATAATAACACATACATTTCCAAAAAAAAAGTTAATTTCACGAAACTTATATATAATTAACCATAAAAAAAAAGAAGGAAAGTTTGATAGTTTAAATATCTCGTATTTTGTTTTGTTATATGTATTAGTGATTTCAAAGTCTTTACGCTGTTTTAAGTTAACTTCTTTTCAGCTTTAGAATTATTGGAGTGCAATATCTTTGTTATACATTTTGAACAAGTATCAGAATTCTAACAAGTGTTAGAAATGGTAAAGAAGTTTATTCTTGTTGATTTTGTAAACATATGTTAAGTATAGTTATTAGTTAGTTCCACTGAGGTTAGTAATATTAGAATTATTAGTAATGATGTCCGTCATACCTCCTAAAGTTTCTGTAGAGCTCGACCGGTTTCGTGTTCGTCTGGTTCCCATCTTCAAGAGCAACTGACTTATTTTATTTTTGCTTGCAACCTACCTAAACTTGTTATATACATTATGGAATCAGTGTTGTTTGTATAATTACATTTTGGTTTGCACGTTTGTTTAATTGTTACATTTTTCCCTTTTATTTCTTATTTCATTATCTATTTCCAGTTCTTTGTGCCTTCGTTTCAATATTACTCATTTTAACAAAACCTCTAATAACATTCAAACGAAGACACAAAGAATTGGAACTAGATAATGAAATAATAAATAAAAGGAAAAAAATGTAACAACTAAACAAACATGCAAATCCAAATTTAATTATACAAACAACACTGATTCCACAATGTAGATAACAAGTTAGGTAGGTTGCAAAAATACAATAAGTCAGTTGCTCTTGAAGATGGGAACCAGACGAACCCGAAACCGGTGAAGCTCCAGAGATACTTTACGAGGTATGACGGACATTATTACTAATAATTCTAACTAATAAGTGTCAAATAGTTGTTCATTTTCATGGTTTTAAGATAGTAAGGTTAAGGAGCTTACAGTGGTTGAGTAACTTTATGTAACTTTCTTTTGTTTGATTTAACACATAATTAATTCGTTGGGTTCAATGTAGACATGACAAATGTTTTTATTTCAGGGTGATAGATTTTGTAAAAGAGAATGTAGGTTGAATGCAATTAAGAGTCAGTGATGGTAGCAAACTTGCTATATTTCTGAAGGACTGAAATTTGAACGATGGTAGAAATTTGAATTTTTTTTTCATGTGATAGTTATAAAATCTTTTGTATACTGTCTCAAATAATAAGTTTCCTAACAAATTTTATGGTAGGTTTGCACGATGGTTACATTATAATATTCCAAGTGCTTAAATTAATCGTCATTGAGGTAGATATTCGATATTAGGTTTACTTATATTTAAGTTGAGTGTAGTCAATTCCTGACTTTGTTGGTAATAATTTGTAATTCAGTAGTTTTTTACAATATTACCTATGCGTTCTGGTTTATGAATAAATGATTTTAATCAATATTTCTTTCTATAATTATTAGAAGTATCCATACAACAATATGATGTATTAAATAAATTAAAAGAAAAAATCATTTTCTTCCCCTCCTGCCAGAAATTTTCCTGGAGTAAGTTATCTAAGTGATAACTTAGATATCACTTAGATTAAGTCATATCTAATCTAAGTAATTCACTTATCTAAGTGATGGTACTCAATTTACTATTTGAAGGTCCATCTACAACTTGCTTATTTTAAAGATAAACAATATTCTACAGGATAATTGATATTCAAAATTAAATTAATAATGTAGTTGAAATGATACTTAATTAAATTCATTTTGAATTGTGCAATAACCAGAAGTAGGCTTCAAACTAGTTGAATTAAGAAATAGTATTTCATAGAAGCTTCAATGTAACTTAATTTTAATTAAAACTCGAATGTCGTATTTGTATTTAGACGTGAGATAATGTATTTGTAACATCTGAGAACAGATTGTATTGGTACAGTGTACGTGATTTCCTTTTCACACCATAGTAAAATTATATTAACTTATTTTGTTGTTGGTCATGATTTGAAGTTAGTTAATTTATTTATTTTTTTTTTAATGTTGATTTTGTTTAGACAGGTCCGAAAGCTGATGAAATAAGAAGGGTATACGTTAGATTGATTCGCGATGAAATACTGAGCTTAAGTTTTTTTTTTTGCCTCGAGGATAGTTTTTTGTTTTTTTTTAATTTGCAAGTTGGGAGAGGCAGTGAAGCCAAGGTAATTATCAATTTGCCGAGATGTAGATAGCTGGGCTGCTAACGCCGCGCTGTGGGTGGCAGAGATGCAAACTACACAACCTGTTGTGGCCTGTCTCGACTGGTCTGGTCCCCCGCTAGTCATATAGACAGTTAGTTGGTTTTTCTCGTGTGATCCTGAACGTCCCACGTTCGTTGTCACTTCACTTTTCGTCTTTTCTCTTTACTATTTCCTATTAATAATGTGAAATATGTGATTATTATTCATTGTGTGAGTGATTCATTATTGAAAAAACGTTACTGTCAGTGAATTTTTCAACATTAATTCGTAAGTAAAAAGAATACTCAATTAATCTAGAATTACTAATTCTATATTACTAATGAAAACAATATAGAAATGTTTGTATATAATTTATATTAACCAAAAAAAAAAAACATGGACTAATCAAATTTTAATGGAAACAGGAAATCTACATTTAGAATTGCTTTGTTCAATTCTCTCTCTCTTAACTTTTAATTATGTCGACATATATCTATGTATCAACAAATTTGAAAGTATGACTAACACGTTTTTTTCAGATTGGCTAAACATCAGTTTATACTATTGTATTTTTACGTGATTATTTTAATTATTTATGAAATATATATCAAATGATTAAGAGGAAGTACAGACGAGAAACATCAACATCACTCACAATTCCCAAGCAGTTCATCATGTTGACATAGATGTCAACATATATTTTAGGGCTTACTGTATTACTAAACATTTAGTAATACATTAGTATTACTAAATAATTCATAATAATTAATGTCATGGCTTGCGTGCTCGCCGATGAGAGTAGTGAAAATGTATTATATATAAATGTAACAAACAAAAAATTTAATTTAAAATTTTCTAAATATAAACACTGGTAACAAAATTAAGGCATGGAGCCAGAGTAGCCCAGAGGCTTGCATGTTCGCTGATGACAGTACTGCAAATGTATTATAAATAAATGTAACAAATATATAATAAACAACTACATTAGAAGTTAAAAATGAACAATTTTACAAACAAACTTGAACACAACTACGCTTTCCTACAACTGTCAGATAAAATATGAATGTTCTAAGGTAATATTATAAAGATACAATCCTTTCATTAATGTTATTTTATGTTAGGTAAATAAATTGAATATTTTAATTTACAAGTTTTGTTTGTTTTAAATATATTTCATTGTGTACACATCTTGAATTGTTGTTTTATTTATATGATAAAATGAATGGTTTCTTTTTTACTTTTAAATGATTTTTATTTGATATTATTAATATGGCAAACCGTCATACCTCACACGATGATGTTGAAGTCGTTGGAGTGCTTTCGGACGTTTTCCATCTTCAATGGAAACTCCGATTGATCTTAGTTACCATTGAAGATGAACAATGTCCGAAAGCGCTTATTATGGCGAACCATCATACCTCGTACGATGATGATGGAGTCGCTGGAGCGCTTTCAGACGTTTTCCATCTTCAGTGGAAACTCTGATTGATCTTAGTTACCATTGAAGATGGACAACGTCCGAAAGCGCTCCACGACTCCAAGATCATCGTGCGAGGTATGACGGTTTGCCATATTAATAATATAAATCATACTAACCTCAGTGGTAATAATAATATAAATGGATTTTTATTTTGCTAAATATACTAATTGTTTATTTATTTTGAATTATGTTATGAATACTACATCAAAAGTTTGGGCTATACAAGAATCTGTTTCCGTACCTTAATAAAAGGATATAACAATTATTATTATCTCTGTCAATCATGTTCAGTGAATTAATTTCAGTACATATTGTTATAATTTCTGAGTGACACAAAGGTTCACGGGTAGTCTAGTAAATCAATAATTTAATTTGTTTTTATGTTTAATTTTTATTTTTACTTTTAATACGTTTCGTTTTGTTAATAATTCATAAAATTAGTCAGTTAAGAGATTACCAGGAATGTTTGTCTTTTAAAGAAAGTTTTATTTGAATTTAAAACGAACAATTAGGGTTTTTGGAGCATTTATTTTATCACAACCTGTATCAAAAATAAACAGTAACAGGGTTTGCCACCCTGTTCGGCTTTCATATTAAACAGGGTATTTCTAATTATCATATTAAGTGATTTTGAGGAAATCAATAATAATCGTAATGAAATTTATTAAAAATTCATATAGGGTAACAAATACACATGTTTTGTTGAATACTACGTTTTGTTTTTCCCTCGTGGTGATTGATTCTTATTGGTGTTTTTATTGTTATATGACTTTCATTTTTATAATTCTAATTTGGTTTATACTAAATATTTTGCATTTTATACTGGTCACAGTATAATGAAGAATTCTGACGAATAGTATATACTTACATCTTCATTTATAACTTAGCGCTTGGAAGGTTCTACTCATCTTCTATAGTTTTTAAAGGTTTCTGGTTGACGATGATGCAGCCAATAAATACAGTAATCCCTTACTTTTCGCGGATAATGGGGACCGAAGACACCTGCAAAAAGCCGCGAATAATGGACGCACCTTTATAAAAGCCTCTAAAGCTCAAACAACGACCTTTCCAACAAAGAGAGAATCCTTACCTTACTGAATACTGTACTGTGTTGTAAATAAAAATGAAAAACAAAAAGAAAAAAAATAAGAAATAATTAATAAAAAAAAATTACATCTTTACCGACTATAAGAGAGAAAGAGAATTATACCCATAATCTATTGTACAGTAAATAATAATGCAAGTAAATAAAATAAAAAAAATCATAACTATCCTTTATTTTAATTTTTAGATAAAAAGGCCTATTTTTTTACTTCTATTTTTTGATATTTTTATTATTCTATTGTTACAATTGATTATGTTTTAATATTTTTCATTATTTTTAGTCCTTATTGAATATTTTTTAATAACTTTTATTAACCTTTAATTTAATGCTGTAAAATATATTTTGACCCAGCAAGTCACTAGTTGTTAGATATCTTTCTCGATCGTACAAGAAGAATCCTGTATATTTTCTTCTCTAATACTAACTACTACACTTTTTCATTACGAGTTGTACTTTTTTAATTTTTTACTGCAATTACAATTCAATATTTTTTTATATTTTTTAATTTTTAATTGAAAATTTCAGGACTCCGCGAAACACTGAACTCGCCAACTAGCGAGGGTTAACTGTACTTATATCTTCATTTAGAACTTAGCGCTTGGAAGGTTTTACTCACCTTTTATAGTTTTTAAAGGTTTCTTATTGACCATGATGCAGCCAATAAATATAAGGTTCTTAAATTTTTAGCTGGTTGTACCAACAGCCAAAAAAAAATTATCGACTGTCTGAGAGTATGAAGGAGATGTTGATCAGATTCTTCCCGTCAGCATTTTATTTACGCTATAACCATACTAAATTATAGTCGAAAAGACACATCAAACTGGTCACAATACGAGTTCAAAATCGAAGAAAAGGAACATACAGAAGAAAGAAACATACTTACTAGCAATCCGTCTACAGCGTGTTTGGTCTCCACTCTTTTCTCCTGAAAGCGGATTGCCTAAAACTTTGAGCTTTCTGTGTGTCACTCTAATGGCAATGACCAACGGATATTACCATGCATAACAGTATATGCATGGTTGTTATGTTAAATAGCAGTTCCGGACCAGAGGCCCACTTCTGCTAGATTCTCATCCTGCTGTTTTTGTTGGGTTAGTAAACATTGTCAACAATGGGGGAGTCAGTCTGTCAGGTCTTTCATACTAGTCTGACTGACTAGTCGTATGGTCTTTCAGCTTTGTGTTTTCTGAGGTACTGTATACTTTTGGAGTCATCTGGTGGTCATCTTTAGTTTAAGTAGAAAGCTTTGAGGCACTTGGGGTTAGGAAAGGTTGAGGGTTGTACGTCGGTCATCTGGGAAAGATTTGAATTATAAGAGTCAGCGATCTGGTCCTTTATAAAATTCAATAGCCCTGTCTGTGACGAAGACCACTTGTTACGGTTGAATGATCTTAGTCTTTTTATATTGTGGTTTGATCATTGATTGTTCTTTCAAGTATTTATTAGGAAATCTTGTAATATGTAATATCTTTTTGTATTATGGAATCTTTTTTATGATTTGGTATGAAGACTTAATAAGCCATTCCTATTTACAAAGTATAACATTACGAACAAGAGCCAGTCTTTGTGATTCCCTCATACACCAAGTGTCCTGGAGATTGGAGTGTCACCGTAATACGTACATAATGGGCTAGGAGCTATTTTTAACTTTATAATAATACTCTGAGCCATTCAAAGTTGTATTTTGCTGAACTGTGGCACTCATGGGAATGAAAACTCATATTACATCAGATAAGCTGATTCGTATCGAGAAGTTATATCGTAATATCTTTTTACAGCAGAGTTCTAAATATTGCTTGATAATAGGGTTGTTGTTTGCAACACAATTAAGGTTTAATTATACCGTAAAAGATCAAAATTTATCTGTTGCTTTGTTATTCAATAGAGCATTGTTTCATAAACATTAATAAAACCATTATGTTCAAATGTATACTTTCTCAAATAGTTGGCTAAGAGAGAGAGAGGGTGAGAGAGACAGTTTTTAACGAGCTGATTCGAGTCAGAGAAAAGGAATAACACTAAACTACTTTCTGTTAGTCTTCATAATATCTTACAGAAACTTATCTCCTTGAGGTCATTATATTTCAGAAAAAAATTTGACCAGATGTCTCCCTAATTGAAAAGCATAAAATTTAGATATAATCTAATAAAGGAATTCGTATTCCTTAATAAGATATTTTCATGAATGTTTTCTAAGAGCATCATTAACCATAAAATACAATTACTTTTTTTATGTTTTTTCTTCAAACAATGAACGTAAGTTTTGATTATTTTCCTAGGAAAAACTGTGTTCAAATTACTTTTCCTATTTCTTCATTATTCATGTGAAAACATAAAATCATTTACGAAAATTAAATAATACATTTAATTTTCTTCAGGTCTAATTTTAATATTAGAGGAATTTAAAGTCACATTAAAACTTAAATGATATTTTAAGATTAAATTAATTATTTTATATGTGTTATGCATCTCTCTTGTGCTGCTTTTGTTGTAATTTTTATCTAAAATCCTATGGACCGTTTCATTTCTTCGATATATACATCACAAAAACTACAAACTTAGATATTATTAAAAACTTAGATCGTTATTTCGACAAATTGTCAACAATAACAAAGGAGATGTTATCTGCTTAAGGATCGAAACAATACTGAAGAATCCCTTTGTCTTAGTAACAGTGCCAGTGCTGTCAACGTACCCAGGGAGGGGAATGAGGTAAAAGTAAAAGTTACTAAAAATATTATTATTATCTGAGGGTGACTATAGCAATGCGTCATAAAAACTATTGTACGCCCCCCCCCCCCCGCCCTTCTGTATTAAAGTACTCCAGAAGTTAGCTTCAACACCTCCAAGAAGCTCCGCACTTTTGGTGGATCCAGCAGTAATAGATTTTCTATGGTTTTGTTGAGTGTCCCGAAGCGCCTACCTCTATGCAGCAAAGTTGGCTGATAGTCAGCCAGCAGATGTAATGCTGTTTCTTCCTTTTGTTTGCAGAATCTGCACAAACCATGATTGATAATGCGTATTCAGACTGTTTGAATAGTTTCGGGAAAAAGTGGCTTCCTTATTCCTTCTTCAGGTCCGTAGGTGAACTTGTGAGAGGTTGGCTTCCACTACTTAGTGCTTTTGGACCCTCTGCGCTTCCAGGGGATAGTCTACAGATTTCTTTCTCCTTAGTATCATACAGGGGAAAATCCCTGAAGCTCTGTCGGTGGTATTTTGTCCGCTTCTGCGGAGCACCAGTCACCGGAGTAAGGCTGTTTACTGAAAGAGGTCGCAATACAGTTCGTAATACAGTAACTTACTCGTATTTATCATCCATCCTTCGGCACGGATCGCATAACGCCTTGGATTGGAGCTGTGATAACAGGAGAGGATTTGGGAAGTTGGTAGGATGAGAAACGAAGGTAGTCAGGCCCAGCTCCTGATCACCTCCTCCTCTTTCCTTTGTCTCTGCATATAGCAGGTTAACAGGATAACTTCGCGTAGGCCGAAAGTCAGAGTTGAGCGCTAGAGGGTATTAGAAGCGCATAGTCACTCCAATACTACCCCTATTAAAAATAATAAATATAATTAAAATCAATAGTAAAGAAAAATCAGTTATAACAAGTGACATGAAATAAAATAATTAAAAATAACAGAGACTGATTTCATCTAGTTAAAGAGTAAAGATATATACAAAAATTACAGATTTTAAAATAATAAATTAAACAATGATTCGATTTAGTAAGGAGTTAATCTGCCACTGGGAAGACTGATATTTACCTCTGAGTGACGATGGAGTTAGAATGGGGGAATGTGTTTAAGAATTTGTACATTAGGACATCTATTGAAACCATGTCTGGGAGTTTTGCATGGATGTTGACAGAATGGTAGCTGCGCTAATTGAAGGAAGCCATATGACAACTCATACGCATACTCAGCTTAATAGAAGCCAAACATACATTGAAGGCATCATTGATCCACTGTGATGCGTGCTGGATACAGTCCAGTCAATAGACACAGTTTTGGGAAATACAAAAAAAAACGTTACTATTAATCCAGTGTGCATTCTTACATGTATATGATCAAACCACAATAAGAAATGGGAAAACAAGACTAAGATCTTCAACCGTAACAAGCGGTCTTCGTCAGAGTCAAAAACCCAACTGATGGGTTTTTGACTCTGACGAAGACCGCTTGTTACGGTTGAAAGATCTTAGTCTTGTTTTCCCATTTTCTTATTGTGGTTTGATCATTGATTGTTATTTCATGTGTTTATGTGAAATCTTTTTACATGTATATCAACAAAATCACCCTGTGAAAGTAGCTAAAGAGGAAAAAGTTCTAAGTTTTTTTCAAGTGTTACGTTGTTTTCAAAGAACTGAAAAAGCAAAATAGGAGAAGGAGGGTTCAAAGGAGGAGAACAGAAGTACGAGGTGTTGATATAAATAATAGAATATATTACTCCGCTACCTCCTGGTTACTCCTGGCCAACCTTGTCATTCCTACCTCTCATTCTTGCTTCTCTGGGTTTCTTTTTTCAGAAATAATACTCAGAAGTGCTTAGAACTTTTTCCTATTCTTCCACCATCTCCAGTCATGCTTTCCTTGATAATAGAAGTAAATGTGTTTGTTGAGACACTTCTGAATAAATATATTCAAAAACATCGGCCGTTTGATACAGCAAAGTAGAGATGAATTGCGACTCAATCAATTGATTAATTTTTTTTTCATTTTTTGACACTTTTTTAAATTTAGGGATTATTTTTATTCTTTATCAATTTCTATGTTCTGTCAATTATTTATTATTACGGTTTTTTGTTCTTCTTTTTATGTTTTATCTGTTACTTACTTTATGTTATTTTTATATCAATTTACTTGTATATAGTTTTTTGATATTCACTTTATTTTAAGATGTATAGCATTTAAATATATATTTATAATAGTATT